>CM028136.1:106232500-107482500 GCA_016271365.2 Neoceratodus forsteri | reverse complement strand
ATCTCAGTGGTACTGTATGTCCCATGGCCATATGCCATGCACAGTGGGCGGGCTGTATGGAGTTGTGCATTCACACCTATTGACTGTGCTCCCTAGTCCTAGGTACACGCCATCTCAGGGACATTCAGGACGCCTTAAGGGAGATCCTACAGCTGGCCCACGAGTCCCTGGACATTCTGAGGAGGCTGGACATGACAGGGGTGCTGCAGAGGTACAGAAGCCGGAGGTCATGGAGTCCTGAATGGCGGTCCTGATAGGAGTCCCTCGGTCCCTGACTTCCCCTACCCCCCTGGACCCACCCTCACACCCCTCCTATCCCATCCCATTTGTCCATCCCTTCCCCCTACCCACCTCCACCTTGTTTGTGTTCCCCCAAGCTTGTATATAGTTTTTATTCTTGTACATAGTTGACTGTTATATTTTCAATACATTTGATTTTGATATGAATACGGTGGTGGTCTCTGATTTGCAGTGGGCTATAGGTGCTCAGCTGCAGTGGTGTGCATGGTGTCAGGGGTGGTGCAGTCATGGGTATGTGTGTGTGTCCATGTGGAGGTGACTATGGTGTGGGGGTAGCTATCAGTCAGTGTCTGTGGTGTGTGTGTTGTTCCCTGTGCACAGGATGACTGTGTGCAGTGGTCCATGATGCATGCTCTGTGTCCACGGCGCACCCATTGGCCCGTCCATGGCCTGTGCAGCTGACACACATGCATGTCTGTGACCTGCACAGTCCACTGGCATGTCAGTGGTGGCAGTCCCTGCAGGGCAGCCACTGTACCCATCACTTTGCTGGGTTGCCCCTGTCACTGGTGTGGTGCATACCTGGCTCGGGTGGCACTGTGGGCACCACAGTCGTTGTCCCACCTCCATGCTGTGCCTTGTGTGTGTTGCAGGGGATGTGCCCCACTGTCTGTGGCTTGTGCTCTGGGTGACTCCTGGTGGTGTACGGGTCCACAGTGCCTGCGCAGGGAAGCTGGCACTCCAGTGCCATGGAGGACTGCTGGTTGTGTGTACATGGCTTAAATGGGCCCACAATGGGGGGCTTGGTTGCCCCACAACTGCGTCCCTGTGTTGGTGTGCCCTTGGGTATGGGTGGCTGTCTGTCCATACCCTGTGTAGCATCCGGTGTGGTGCATGCTTCCACACACCACTGTGGGTGTCTGTGCTGGCTGATGTGGCCAGTGGTGGGTCAGGAAGTGTCACTGGAATACTGTGCAGGATGCTGTACCACTGGTGGTGGTGTCAAGTGCATGCCCTGTCCCGTGTGGGGTACCTCTTTTGCCGACGCATGGTCGGTCTCTCAGCAGTACCTCAGGGGGACTGTGCGTGGTGGCAATGTGTCTGCCATTGTTGCATTGCCGTGTGCTGCAACCCCAGTGATGGGTGCTCATGGTGGGGCTGGCTTGCATGGTTCTGTGGTGCACAGGGTTGCATTGACACAGTGGGGGTGGTGGCATGCATGGGGTTTCCTGCAGTGGTGGTCACTGCTCATGGGGGTGTCTGGGGTCTGGCGCAGGTGTGCTCTGCACTGGGGGGGGATGGTGTTGCACGGGGTGGTCTGTCCTCCTTGTGTGCCAGTCACAGCTTGCCGGTAGGTGTGATGGGGCACCATGGCCAGGCTGTGGGTTGGTTGCTGGTCTCCATGGGCCAGTGGTTGTTCCAGTCCTCCCCCAGTTGTGCTGTACTTGAGGTGTGGGGGGATGATGTCTGTTCTGCTGTGTATTCATGTGCCCATCTGTGGCATGGGTGGTGGGCTCCTACCTCCCTGATTGTGCAGTTACATTGCTCTGCAGCTAGGGGGCTCCCTGGTTGCGCTATGACACCTCTGGACTGCTCAGCTGAACATCCCTTGTTGCGCTATGGCGCATCAGATCTGCTCAGCTTCCCCTCCCTATTTGCACTATTGAGCAGGTGGTGCGATATTCAGTCGTCGGCTATAGGCCCAATTTGGCCTGCTCCATTTTTGAATATCACGTCTCTTGCACATGGACGCAATAGACTTGCGCTTGCTCCTGTTATTGCACACTTTTTGGACGCAGTTTGAATATCTGGGCCTGTGTATACAGGGAGGCAGTGGGCCTATGTAGGAGCCTATACAATGGTTTAGCTAAGCTGATGGAGTAGTCTATACAGTGGTTAACTAAGCATTTTCATACTGCAGCAGACACATTGTTGTATGAACAATTTCAAGGCAGTCTAGGAGCAAGACTTTGTCGATGGTGTTAACTTGGTCATAAATACAGTTCTGGATGGGTGGTGGCCATGTGGCTGGCAACTCACTGCTGAGGGCACCTTCAGGAGCTGGTTGTGAGTATGTGGTTCCTAGGGGCACCTTTGAATGCACCTATTTTAGGGAAGCTGGTGACACTCACAGGGAGGGAGTTGAACCATGATGGGGTCCTGTATGAGAAGGTCCTTTGAGCTAGGGAGGTCCTTACCCATAGGACTGCTAGAGAGGGCTTATCAGTTCTGTGGGTGGAGACGGTGGAGGTTGAATGGAGAGATGATGCAACTCCAGGTGGGATTAGTCCATGGAGGGTCTTTTTGCCCATAAGATAGGACTGGTATTGTAGCCTTTCTTCATACTAAGTATTTGAGAGAGGGAGCAAAGGGTGCAGGTGTGTGTTAGCTGGTCAACACCGGACTTGAGTCTGCATGCTTTATTGATGGACACTTTTATTTTGCTGAGGGCAGTGACATCTGCTGTTGCATATATCACTAGACCATAATCAATTAAGGACAGGACTTATGAGGTGATGGCTAGCTGGAGGGCTTCAGGTGGCAGGCAGTCTTTGTTGTGGTAGACGAGGTCGATGTGTATGTTAGTCGCAGATGTGAAAGCATTTATGTGAGTGTGGAATGTGAGAGCTGGGTCAAAGGTTATGCCTAGGTATTTATAAGAGGTGACCTGTTCAATGGACTGGAGGGAGCTGGAGAGGATCTGCAGGGGGGAGTTTTTTAGTTTATTTTGGTGGTGGGCAAATATCATGGCCTTGATTTTTTTTAGGTTCATGACAAGTCTATGATCCATGAACTAGCATTGGGTCTGACTAAAAGATTGCTGGATGGAGGTCTACAGACCAGTGGGACTGGCGTGGGATGCACAGAGGATGGTGTCATCTGCATAGAGTAGAACCTTGCCATCACACGAGTTAGGTAGTGCATTGAGGAACAAACTGAAAAGTAGCAGCCCCAGGATGGAGCCCTGTTGGACTCCTGAGCAGATGGGACAGATACTGGAGAGTGCCATGTTGATCTTAATGCTTCGTGTCCTTAAGGATAGGTAGCTTGTGAACCAAGCTTGAGGGCCTTGGAAGAAACCCACTTGCTGGAGGGAGTCAAGGAGGAGGGGGTGACTGACCATATCGAAGGCCTGGGAGAGGTCAATGAACATAGCTCCTGCTAGCTGACCTTTGTTGAGTGTGGTGGGGAGGAAATTAGAGAATTTGAGAAGTGCTGTGGTGGTGCTATGGCCTGAGCAGAAACCAGGCTGATACTTGCAGAGTAGGCTGTGGGTTGTGAGTTAGTTGGCAAGTTGGTCTGCCACTACCTTTTCCAGGGCTTTGATGAGGGGAGGAATGGAGACTGGTTGGTAGTTCCCAGGGGATAAGTTGTCCCCACCTTTGTGAATGGGAGTTATCACTGCAGTCTTCCAGACACTTGTAAACTGCTGAGACAAAGGGAGAGGTTGATTAAGCCAGTTGGGGGAGGAGCAGCACATCTAGGGCCAGGTAGAAGAGCCTTATGTCCAAGGGGTTGTTTAGTGGGTTGGACCCATTGAGGGCTTTGGCGAGATATGGCTTGGCTTCCTGAGGGGTTATTGTCTGCAGGTAGAAAGGAAGGTGAGAGAGGGTGGGTGTTTGGGATTTTGTTATTGGGTTGAAAACATTGTTGGGAAGCACTGAGCTTAGGTCAGTAAAGGTAGCAATGAGACTGTCTGCTATACACTTTGGGTCAATGATGATGGTGTCATTTATGGTGAGCTGAGGGGGGGGCCCTAGATTTGCCATTTAGCAGTTTGATATCAATCAATCAAAGTCTTTATTTAATCAGACAAGCACCATTGAGCAAGCTCATTTTCGAGGTGGATCTGGGTTTGTTAACAAGGAACGAGGGACAATATACATGGGATGCAACACACAAGAAAATAGTAATAATACAAATAAAGTGAGATACAATAATACAGTATATACAAAGTATCAGCAGGTAGCATTGACAGTAGTATATGTTTGGAACAGAAGATACAGCTAGTTTTGGGTAGGACACCATTTTTCATAAAAGTAAAGAAACATACATATCAGGTACACCGAACACAAATAAAACCTAATATAAAAAGATAAACAGTGATACGGTATGGAGAATTTAGAGCTGGAACCAGGGTCAAAGGAATGTGGAAGGGACAGATATGGGGGTAGAAAAAGGGGAGAGTTAAGAGTCGATTATAGATGTGATCACACACCCAGAGTCACAATCAGACGGCACAGATCCACTGAATCAGGCCGATATCATCCCAAAGCTTATGGGATGACCCCCAGGAGATGGTTAGGATAGACCTATAGAATTCAGCATTTGCCTTACTAATGGCCCAGGTACACTTGTTACTTTCAGCTCGATATGTCTGTATCAGCTGGTTGGCCTGATTCAGTGGATCTTTGCCAAAGATTGTCTCTATTCCTTAGTTGTGAAAGGAGGGATGGTGTAAACCAGGGAGCATTGTACTGCTTAGTGTGGGTCTTTCTGAGTGTGGAAAAGATATCACAGGCCTGGTTTAAAGAGCTGATGAAGTAATCAAAAGCAACATCATTGCTGGGGGCAATGTATATTGGGGACCAGTCCCACTGGGCAAGATGCTGTTTGAATTTTGTGACATTAGCTGGATGGAGGCACCGTCTGATTGTGACTCTGGGTGTGTGTTTAGGTAGCCTGCCAGACCAAGTGAAAAGCACTGAGAAGTCGCTGAGGGAGTTTGGTAGGACCTGGATTCCATGATTTTGTGGGGTTGGTTGGAGAGGACGATGTTCAGTAGTGTGTGTGTGTGCCAGTAGAGGAGTTGCATCTAGTAAGCTGTGTTATCACTTGGTAGAGGTCCAGAACTGTGAGTGTATCCTTGGCTGATGCAGCAGAGCTGGTGAGCCAGTTTTTGTTGAGGTCACCCAGTAGGATGTGCTCAACCTTGTGGGGGAGGCTGGTGAGGTACTCCATGATGGAGAGGAGCACAGAAGATTGTTTCCGTGGGGGAATGTAGGCCACCATGATGATAAGGGGTGCCTTCAAGAGGTCGGGGTGATTTTTATGGACATAGCTTGGGTGCCGTGATCTAATTTTGGTGGGGATAAGGGTTGGCCCAGTAAGGTGTCACGTAAATATATTGCACAGTCACTACCCAGCTTTCCCACCCTATCTTCCCTGAAGAGAGAGTATCCAGGCATGGAGACTAAGGAGATGGATGGATTTGGAGAGTCAGGTCTTGATCAGTCCAAGGATGTCTGGTTGGTGCCACGTGACCCAGCATTGTAGGGCAGCAGATTTCTTTAGTATGCTGCATATATTCATGGATGAGATATGTAACCCAGGGACAGGGGTACGGGGGCCTGGGTTGGGGTGAACGTTACCGGATAGCATAAGCAGCATGGAAATTATCCTAATCAGGGGGAAGTATTGTCTGTATTGTCCTGGAGGGGAGGTACTGGTCTAGTTCATAGGCTCAGAGCATGGCATTGGAAGTGAGTGTAGGGTACGAATACTGAGGAAGAGGGCTGGCCATGGGGAGTTAGGATAGGGCAGAGGCATGGGAAGGTGTACTGGTGGGTGTGGGGGGGGAGATATAGGGACGGCAAGAGTGGGGGAGCTACTGGAGGGGGCTAGGGTGAGCTGCTCCAGGGTGGGACATTGGGAAGAGGAGAGCACAGTAGTGGGAGGGATAGCATCAGTAGCAGGACAGAGGCCAGTCTGTGGAGGTGTACATGAACAGTCATGGTCAAATGTTGTAACCCATCAGGGGCCGAGTATAAGGGGAACATACTGACACCCTGAATTTAGGGAGTCACTGTGTCAAAGTGGCAGAGTGATGGACTATGGTGCAGAAGGTGCTGAAAGCTTTGGCTTCACTCAGTAAAAACAGGTTCTTTACAGAGAGGAACATTTTAAATTATGTTCTTTTGTTATTCTTTCGGTAACACTATCCAAAGAAATTTGCGGTTTAAAAAGTACGTATGTTTTAATTGCTTGTTTAAATCTCATAGCAACTCCTTTGGTACACAACTCTTAGTGAAAGAAAATGCAGTAACTTCAAGAACAAGTTCAGCCAATCAGTTTAACGTGAGTTTGCTGGAGGCACACTGTAATAGAACTGCAGGTAAGGCAAAAAGGATTCTGGGATGCATAGGGAGAAGAATAAGCATCAAAAGTTGAGAAGTGATCCTCCCATTGTTCAGGACACTGGTGTGACCACATCTGAAATACTGCACAAGGTACTGAAGCCCATACATGTGGAAAGACTGTGAAAAGTTGGAAGCACTACACAGCAGGGCACCCAAGATGATGCAAGGGCTAGGAAGCAAAATGTATGAGTAAAGACTGCAAAACTTGTAAATGAACACCCTTGAAAAAAGGAATGGGGTGACATGATCAAAATATTCAAGTACATGCATGGGATAAGTAGGGAACATGCCAAGATGGTTTTCTCATTAAACTGAAATACAGCAACAAGGGGGGAACTAACTGAAACTCGTAGGGGAGATTTAAAAGAGACATCTACAAGCACATTTTCACTGATAAGAGTGGTGGAACAGTGGAGCAGGCTGACAGAGGAAATGGCACAGTGTAAATTAGTGAACACTTTCATGCAGGGATGAGACAGATATATGGGATTTGTTAGAAAAGGGTTGGCAGAAACCAAGGAGGATGGCTACTAAGGCCAGTGCAAAGTAGTTAGGTAGGAAGGACAGACTAGGTCAGTCCATGGGCCACTTTTCATCATCATTATTAATGTATTGAAAGGAAGCACAAATTCCTATAGCCTAAGCATTTAAATCCCACTGCTTAAAATCCTAGTATCAAAAAACAGGTCCTTTCATTGATAGCGGCTACAGTTAAACAATAAGGCATGGCATGGCAAGGCATGGGATATTGATGGCTTTACTCATGCCTTGTGTGGTGTATCATGAAGTGCAGTCCAGTGACTAAACCAAATGAGAAGTGGGTAATTCCCTAATTGCCTTATTGTGATAATATAATGGACCAACATTTAATTGGAAGGCTATGCCTGTAGTTCAATAGGGTGAGCAACTAGCCATCCCTTCCTGAGCTATACAAGCACTTTCTCCCAGCCTCTATCTGACGTATTGTTTCTTTGTGGCCGGAGGCTCTGCCTGACCTCTCCCTGGGCTCTGCACCCCCTTTCTGCTGCATTTGTCCCCTGCCTTCCCTTGTGCTTGGATTTCTGTTGGCTTGTGCTGGGCTCTCTGCCTGGTTGTGCTTCTCCTGCTCTAGATCATTATTTGCCTCTGGCTATAGGCTTCTGTGTTTTCTTCTCAGTTGTTTGTTTTTGCTTCTCCCAGCTCCTGTGCTGTGTTTGCTTTTGTTTGTGTCATATGGGCTTTTCCAGTTTTCTAGTGTTCTATTTATTTTCTACTTAGCAATCCTCAAATTACATGCAATTGCTATCTGTATGCTTGAGTTGAAACTGTTGTTTTTTCTCCCTGTCCCTACCGTCTCCTTACTTTTCCACCTTGAATGTTTGCACCTGGTTCAGGCTTCATTCTGCTCCCAGCTAGCTGCTACTCCCTGCTGTGCTATGTTGTTGTTCAGCATTCCCTCCTATGCGAGGTTGCTTCTCAGCTACTCTGCTCAATTCATTCAGTCAGCTCTGCTCAATTCATTCACTATTGGTATTCAGTGTGCTCTGCTCAGTTCATTCAGTGTTTGATCTAGGGCTGGTAGAACCCAATGGAGTTTTGATCCTTATTAAAGAAGAACTGGAACATGGTGAAGTTCTGATTTGTTCTGATTATTTCTGAATTATTGACAAATAGTTGAAAAAATATGAAAAAATGCATACAAGTGGCCAAAGTCAGTCACATTTGACACAGAAGCATAAAGGAAATAATTTAATGGATTATTTGTATAAAAATGAGTGTAAAACTGCTAAATAAAAAAGCAATCACTGTCTTACAGCCCCTTCGTGGCTGGCCTATAATGGTGGTATATCCTGCTCGAGTCCATGACATGTGTGTGCAGGGAGAGACAGAAAGAGAAAAAAAGAGAGAGGGAGAGAAAAAGAGGCTGATGCAAATACTTATATCATAGCACCACCAAGCATTGCAGGCACTGCCAGGCAGCTAAGATTTTTTTTTTATTAATGGTGCTGTGTGAGTATTATTTTGATGAATGTTCCAGTCAGAGCCAAACAGGTCAAATAAATGGATATGAATGATCAAATGAGCAGTGCTAAGAGATCCCATACACCCTACCCATGTGAATGATGCAACTGTTTCACATGCCCCAGTGTATTGTGGAATATGGTACACTACCTGGTCCAAGATGTGGTAATGTTTTCCTAATACTATGACTACTTCTACTAAATCTGATCAACACACTGAATCCTTAAAGTAGAAAAATGAAAGACATAGTGATCACCACCACCCAGGCAGGTGACCAGTCACACATCGCATTGGTCAAGTGCAGTGCAGTCATAAAAAAGTTTGCCACTGCCACCTGAAGACCTGATGACACAACACAATTGAATCCTTCCTAGTTCCACGATCGCTGCCAGCTGCTGCCAAGTAATTTAAGTATCAAAAAAAATATATAGTAATATTATAATCTCATTCCAGTTGTTGTAAATGAGATGTAACCAGGCTAACATACCACTCACACACACACAAAAGAGAAATTATATGAATTTTCAGTTGAGTAGCATTTTTTTCTGTGAAGTAATCATAGTCAAATATGGGGGATGTGAGAAATGTACAAAGAGTATTCAGTTTCTGTGCTTCAGGCATCTTCTAAGCCATGCACTGTACGAAAATTAAAACAGTACAGTCAGGATCAGTTGCTGACGGCACAAAAAGTGACAAGCAGTAGTAGTACGGACTGGAGTAAGGAAAAAAAATGATAAGCAGTACTCATGACTTATGAGGACAAAAGTGATAGTAGAAGTAGTAGCAGACAGCAGTACTCTACCTTTCAGATCAGATAGTGGTACCAGGTACCACTAAGTAAGTTTGTGACTTGAAATGCAGTTGTTTGCTGTATTTGGACTCTGGAACCACTGATGTTATTTTGTTTTCTATTCTGTGCTATTCATGTGCTCACTCAAGTAATAGTGACCTGGCCTAGTCTGTCCTGACCTGACTTGTTGCAGTTAATTGCTACCTCATGTAGTAGACACTATTAGAAACATAGAAACATAGAATTTGACAGCAGATAATGACCGCTTGGCCCACCTAGTCTGCCCATTTTCCTACCTAACAGATAAGCTGCAGATCCTAATTAACCAACAGCTTACTTCCTCCTACCCCCCACTAGGACTGCCTTATGTCTGTCCCACGCATTCTTGAATTCCCCCACTGTTCTTGACTCCACGACCTCCTCAGGGAGGCTATTCCATGCATCCACAACCCTCTCTGTGAAAAAATACTTCCTCACATTGCCTCTGAGCCATCCCCCCTCTATCTTCAAATTGTGCCCCCTTTTTCTTTCACATCTCTTTTTCTGAAAGATGCCACCCTCCTGGACTTTGTTGATTCCCTTGAGGTACTTTAAAGTTTCTATCATGTCCCCCCTCTCCCTCCTTTCCTCAAGGGTATACATATTAAGCTCCTTTAGTCTTTCTTCATATGTCTTCTGGTGCAGACCCTGCACCATTTTGATTCTTTCCTCTGGACAGCCTCCACTCTGTCTATGTCTTTGCGGAGATGGGGTCTCCAGAGCTGCACACAGTACTCAGATAGGGTCTTACCAACTGTCTGTACAGAGGGATAACAACTTCCTGTTTTCTACTATTGATGCCTCTCCCTATGCATCCAATATCCCCAGCCTTCCTTACTGCCTTCTCACATTGCTTGCCCACCTTTGGGTCATCTGATATATTACCCCCAGGTCCCTTTCCATTTTTACTGTTGTCAGTATCTCACCCCCCATTGTGTACTCTTGCCCTGGGTTTTTGTTTCCCGGGTGCATTACCTTGCACTTATTTGCATTGAATCTGAGCTGCCATACATTTGACCATTCCTCCAACCTTGCCAAGTCCCTTCTCATCCTTTCCACTCCATCTGGTGTATCAACCCTGTTGCAGATCTTTGTGTCATCTGCAAAGAGACATACTTTTCCTTCCAGTTCCTCTCCAATGTCACTTATAAAGACATTAAAAAGAACCGGTCCCAGTACTGAACCCTGCGTTACCCCACTAGTAACCCTCCTTTCTTCACTGTGGACTCCATTTACTACTATCCTTTGCGTCCTGTTGTCTAGCCAATTTTGTATCCAGGCTACCACCTTGGGACCCACTCCAAGGTTGGCTAAATTGTGTATTAATCTTTTGTGTGGGACTGTATCAAATGCCTTGCTAAAATCTAGGTAGGCCATGTCCACAGCCCCTCCCTGGTCTACTACTTTGGTCACCCAGTCAAAGAAATCTATTAGATTAGTCTGACGTGACCTTCCCATCATGAATTCATGCTGCCTTGGGTCCTGTGCCCCACTGGCCTCTAGGTACTCAACAATTCTTTCCTTTAGAAATGATTCCATTATTTTACCTACCACAAAAGATTTTCACCATAGACACAAATTCTTGAAAGAGTTTTGTGGCTAGGGCCTGCTCAGAGTAGTCAGTGCATGTTTTATTCAGGTATCATATTTTAAATTAAAGTGAGGAATGTTGACTTTGAGAAATGCGAGGCGCTTAGCATTTTCTGGTGTCAAACAGGATCGTGTGTCAGTAATGACATTAAGAGCTGAACTAAACAATCGTTCTGTACAGACACAAGTCAGAAGGCAATTCATGTACTTCATTGCAATGTTTACTAAAGCAGACCACACATTTTGTTTGGATTTCAAGAATTGCAAAGGATCAGCATACATTTCAACAATAGTCTGTGCTGAGGCTGTGTTACAAGAGGCAGATGAAGAAGATATTACAATTACATTTTCTAAGTGACTCCAGAAACATGAAATTAAACCAAGTGACTGTGGGACAGTGCTGTGTTTGGCTGTTGGTGGAGAAGAAGATTTGACTGCAGTGGCTGAGGAGGAAGTGAGAGAAAATTCCTCAACAGTAAAGGATGGTCCACCTGATGCTGTGCTGCGTCATTAAGAGGACTCTGAGTTTGTTGCTGCTGTTGTACTCTTTTCCATGACAACACGCACGTTGTCAATTAATTCTTGTTTGTTTATCTCAAAACAAGTGTCATCATCATCACTCAGTAGTTGCTTCGATTTGTATCATGAGCCCAAGATTGTTGCTTTAATGTATTACCCAGAATGAAGCATTTTACATAGTTTGTCTTCTTCGTATTTTTCTTGATCACATGTCTTATTAGATCTTGTTGTATTCTCGGAGATAACCTGCATATGTCAGCAGCACCACTGGCAGCCTGTGAAATTATGGAACGTCTTGCTTCTCTAACTTTTCCCTAATCAGATTCAATCTGAATTTTAACATTTTTATAAGGAGTATCACCTGCCTGAGAGTTGCTGTGTTTGCACTAACCTCCCTGGCGATTTCCTCAAATGGCTGGAACAGGAAAATTAGAAACTCCAGCATGGCCCACTGTGGTGGAGTAATATAAACATCTGTAGCAACAATTTTATTTTCCAAGGTATATTGCCTGACAGCTTTATTTTGTTCCAACAACCTTTGGAACATATAAAAGGTTGAATTCCATTGAGTAGAAATGTCATGGATCAGTCTGTGCAAAGGTAAACTGTGCTTCTGCTATATTTTTTTCAAACAAGTGATGGTCTTTGCTTGAGTGACTGAAATTAGTGCATATGCTTTTAGCAGTGCTAATGAGAGCCTTATTCTCCCTATCATCATTGAGAAAACCATGAACTATTACATTTAAGCAATGCACAAAACAGGAGATGTGAACAAAGCCCCTCCTTATGTTGAATCCATTATCTGCAACTATAAAGCCAACTGACAGTCCCTGTGAAGTGAGCCATTGCTATATTGGTTTTTGGAGCTCTTCATTGATGTTATATGAGGTATGTTCAGATGGGAAACAAAACATTCTTAGAACAACAAACTGCATTGCTTCACTGTCCCTAGTCCCAAATGAATTATCGAAACATGCCCAATGTGCCATGACAGACATGAAGGATTCAGGCTGACAGCTTGTCCAGATATCTGTTGTGAGATGCACCACCTTCCTGACAGCATTGCACAAGATGTGTCTTAATTTTTTACATACATCATAAAGATCTGGAATCCCTGTTTTTGTGAAGTATTTCTGCGATGGTATGCTATATCAAGGTTTGAGGTACTCAAGCAGCCGCCTGAATCCTATATGTTCAACCACGTTATATGGTAGCAAATCAACAGCTATCATTTCTGAAATTTGATTAGTTATTGCAACAGCAACTGGGTGAGTCAAGGCATATTTGCTAAGCTGTCTCCTTGAAGGAGGGCTTTTGAACACATGGTCACTTTCAGTAACAGTAGGAAGAGCCCTTTGAATGTAAGGAAGTAGTGGTTGTGGTGTTTCAGTAGTGCTGTGGGGGCTGCCACTGATTTCATCTATGGGAGTTACCTCTAAGTGTAGTAAACTATCACTGTCACTTCTTTGAGACTTACAGCTGGAGTGCTCAGTAATGTTATGAAATCTCTCTAGGTGCCTTTTCAGTGCTGAAGTTCCCAAATCTTCTTTCTCTTTACCTTGCTAATTGGCCATTTACAAATAGCACATGTTGCTACCAAGACATTGGAAGCACTAATGGAGAAGAATGACCAAAAAAATGATATTTTTTTAGTGGTTTTCCCAGGAAGGCATGACAACTTGGTCACCTTTTCAGGGACCCTACCCTGGATTTTCTTGGGCCTGTTCCTCTTGTGGTTTATTTCCACTGCCCCCCTCCACAACCAAAATAGTTCTGCCTGTTTCTTCCTCATCTGCTATTTTCATCCCCTCCAGTAAACCTTGTGCTGCCTGATCATGCTCTTCATCTTTATTATTACTCTCATTGGAGTCAACCTCAGAAGAATCGGATGAAGGTCAGGGACTGGCAGTAGCATAGTATACAATTGTTCCATACTGTTTGGTGTCTCTGTGGGTGGTACCCACCAAGCCTTTACTTTAACTACATAATTTTTTTTTTATTGATGGAACACAGCTCAAAAAACATATTGGGACAGCTTGCTCAGAAGCAGGCTGTGGAGGAACAGCACTGTTGTGGCCAATGCCCCCACAGACTGCAAAGGCTTGTTCTGCTTCCCTCAGTGCCGTAGCACAGTGCTGGTGACACAGATTTGGAACCTTACCACCAGCTTCTGACAATTTCGCCACTGCAATCAGGGGCCTCCTCATTATTGCAGTGTCAGCTATCCACTGCAATGAGGGAGCAACCCATCATTGCAGGATGGGATGTAGAAACCCGGATATTGTTTGTGAACATGGCAGCGGCTTGCCACCATGTTCACAAAAAATATAACCCCCCCACCATGTGTATTAGCCTATGGGTGCCCCAATCCCTGTCAGCTTCAGTGACCCCGTGTTTCTATTGTTGATGGGGGAGCCCACTGCTCATTGGCATTCTGGAACCCCCAGTTTTATTGCCTGCTGACAGGGTGCCCAATCCCTGTCAGCATAATGATACCCCCCCTTTGCATGCCGATGAGGGTGCCCAATCCCCCTTTAGCTACTGCTGCCCTCAATAGAAAGCCTCTGGCATGTTGGGAGCCCACCCCAGCATGCCACATGCCCCTGTAAGGTAAAAAATGATCCAGCGACATCTTTTGTTTTTTTTTCTGAAAAAAAGGAAACTGTCCCTCATAGTCTGCCTGCCCCGACCCACAACCCACACCCACCCACTGTGCACCCTGCCTCCCCACACCCCCTCACCCCATACTTAGCTCCGGAGCTTGGTGCAACAATCTTCGGTAGACCGGGAACACATCTGCACTCTTCAAAGCCGACCACAAACCGAGGAAATGCCAGTAAGCTGCATAATGTAATAAATAGTTTTTTTTCCAACTTTAGTGCATATCTTGGGCATTTTTGGGAATTTGTTCACCAAATTGTCAACATGGGTTTTTTAGGACCCCTCATCATGAATTCTTGAACTGTCATGGCGTTAATCGGCCCCGAAAGGAGATCTCACGGTCAGTGCAGAGAATCACCTCTTGGAGCCGATTAATGAAATGACAGTGCCAGTGTTCATGAGGGGGCTTTCAAATAGCCTATGTTGCAAATATGGTGGCAAAAATCCAAAAAATGACTGTTTTATGAGCGTGCGCTGCACAGTTTCTACAAATGCATGTTACTTCGTAAATTTGAAATATTTTCACACCAGATTTTCAGCACTGTCATGTTTTCACACCTCTTTGTGAACAGTACAGCTGTCATTGTTCACATCCTGGTGGAAATGTGTTCTCACACTACCAACGCAGAATAGTGTGGTCACTGTGGGAAATCAGTGTTCGGGGCAGATTAAGAAAATGACAGTGACACTGTTCATGAGTAGAGGTCCTGAAATGGCTATGTTGAAAATTTGGTAACGATACTCCATAAAATGACTGTGTTACGAGTGTGCTTTATGCAGTTTGCACACACGCTCGTAACTTCGCGAAATTATAATGTTTTCACTCCAGATTTCCAGCATTGCCATTTTCCCACACCTACTTATGAACAGTACAGCTGTCATTTTTCCCATCTTGCCTGAAATGTGTTTTAGCGCTTCCAGTGTAGAATAGAGTGGTCGCTGTGGGAAATCACTGTCTGGGACAGATTAAGAAAATGACAGTGATACTGTTCATGAGTAGAGGTCCTAAAATGCGTATGTTGAAAATTTGATGATGATAGCCCTATAAATGACTGTGTTAGAAGTGTGCATTGCACACTTTCCACACACCCTTGTAACTTTTAATATTGTCATGCCAGATTTTCAACAGTGGCATTTTTTTACACCTCCTTATAAGCAGTACAGCTGTCATTTTTCACATCCTGACGGAAATGTCTTTTCACAGTTCCGGCACAGAATAACGCGGTCGCTGTGGGAAATCACTGTTTGGGACAGATTAAGAAAATGACAGTGGCACTGTTCATGAGCAGAGGTCCTAAAATGCCCATGTTAAAAATTTGGTGATGAAACTCCATAACATGACTGTGTTACAAGCGTGCATTGAACTGTTTCCATGCAGCTTTGTAACTTTGCAATTTTGTAATATTTTCACACCACATTTTCGACAGTGGCATTTTTCCACACCTCCTTATGAACAGTACAGCTGCCATTTTTCACATCCTGGCTAAAATATGTTTTTGCACTCCTGTCGAAGAATAGCATGATCGCTGTGGGAAATCACTGTTTGGGACAGATTAAGATCGAATGAGTGAGAGGGGGGAGTGACCGAGCTCTACTGAGCTCTGTCAGGACTGCTGCGCATTTGTATGTGGGCAGAAAAAGGCCCCAATGCAAGAGCCCAGTACAAAAGGGCAGCCTGCAGCAATGGGAGAAACAGAACGAGAGAGAGAGAGAGAGAGTGATGGAGGGGGAGTGAGTGAACTCACCGGAATGCCCATGAGGACTGCTGTGGATTTCTTTGTGGGCAGAAAAAGACAACAATGCAGTACAAAAGGCCAGCCTGCAGTGGTGGGAGAAACAGTACAAGTGAGTGAGACAGGGAGACTGAGTGAGCTCAACGGAGCTCTATCAGGACTGTTGTAGATTTCTTATGGGCAGGAAAAGGCACCAATGCAGGCAGGAGCCCCGTACAAAAGGGCCACTTGCAGCACCAAGACAAACAGAATGAGCGCATAACAGAGGGAGACTGAGCAACCTCAACGGAGCTCTGTCGGGAAAGCTGCAGATTTCTTTGTGGACAGAGAAAGGTGCCAATGCAGCCAGGAACCCCGTGCACAAGCGTAGCCTGCAGCGCCAGCAGAAACGGAATGAGTGAGTGAGAGAGGGGGAGTGAGCGAGGTCACTGGAGCTGTGTCAGGACTGCTTCAGATTTCTTTCTGGCCAGAACAAGCCTCCAATGCAAGCAGGAGCCCAGTACAAAAGGGCAGCCTGCAGCGGCAGGAGACATAGAACGAGTGAGTGAGGGAGGGGAAGTGAGTGAGCTCAACGGAGGTCTGTTGGGACTGCTGCAGATTTGTTTGTGTGCAGAAAAAGGCAGCAATGCATGCAGGGGCCCGGTACAAAAGGACAGCCTGCAGTGGCAGGAAAACCAGAATGAGTGAGTGAGAGAGGGGGAGTGAGCAATCTCATCGGGGCTCTATTGTAACTGATGCAAATTTATTTGTGGGCAGAAGAAGGCGGCAACACAGGCAAGAGCCCAATAGAAAAGGGCATCCTGCAGTGCAGGCAGAAACGGAATGAGCAAGTGAGAGAAGGGGAGTGAGCAAGCTCAACGGAGCTTTGTTGGGACTGCTGCAGATTCCTTTGTGGGCAGAAAAAGGCACCAACAGATGCAGGAGCCCAGTACAAAAGGGCAGCCTGCAGTGCCAGGAGAAACAGAATGAGGGCAGAAATGGAATGAGTGAATGAGAGAGGGGAAGTGAGCAAGCTCAATGGAGCTGTGTCAGGACTGCTTCAGATTTCTTTCTGGCCAGAACAAGCTGTCAAAGCAGGCAGGAGCCCAGTACAAAAGGGCAGCCTGCAGTGGCAGGAGACACAGAACGAGCGAGTGAGGGAGAGGGCGTGAGTGAGTTCAACGGAGGTCTGTTGAGACTGCTGCAGATTTGTTTGTGGGCAGAAAAAGGCAGCAATGCACACAGGAGCCCAGTACAAAAGGGCAGCATGCAGTGGTGGGAAAACCAGAATGAGCGAGTGAGAGAGGGGGAGTGAGCGAGCTCAACGGAGCTCTATTGTAAATGCTGCAAATTTATTTGTGGGCAGAAGAAGGTGGCAATACAGGCAGGAGCCCAATAGAAAAGGGCAGCCTGCAACGCTGGCAGAAATGGAATGAGCAAGTGAGAAAAGGGGAGTGAGCGAGCTCAATGGAGCTTTCTCTAGACTGCTGCAGATTTCTTTGTGGGCAGAAAAAGGCACCAACAGATGCAGGAGCCCAGTACAACAGGGCAGCCTGCAGCGCCAGGAGAAACTGAATGAGTGAGGGACACAGGGGGAGTAAGCAACCTCAACGGAGCTCTGTCGGGACAGCTGTGGATTTCTTTGTGGGTAGAAAAAGGTGCCAATGCAGGCAGGAGCCCAGTACAAATGGGCAGCCTGTAGCACCAGGAGAAACAGAATGAGTGAATGAGAGAGGGGGAGTGAGCCATCTCAAAGGAGCTCTATTGAGACAGCTGTGGATTTCTTAGTGGGCAGAACAAGGTGCCAATGCAGGCAGATGCCCAGTACAAAAGAGTAGCCTGCAGCACCAGGAGAAACACAATGAGCAAGTGAGAGAGAGAGGGTGTGGGCAAGCTCAATGGAGCTCTGTCGTGACTGCTGTGGATTTCTGTGTTGGCAGAAAAAGGAGGCAATGCAGGCAGGAGCCCAGTACAGAAGCCCAGCCTGCAGTGCCAGCAGAAACGGAATGAGTGATTGAGAAAGGGGGAGTCATCAGGCTCAACAGAGCAGTGTCAGAACTGCTGCAGATTTCTTTGTGGACAGAAAAAGCCACCAACAGAGGCAGGAGCCCAGTGCAAAAGGGTAGCCTGCAGTGCCAGGAGAAACAGAATGAGCAAATGAGAGAGGAGAAGTGAGCCAGCTGCAGATTTCTTAGTGGGCAAAACAAGGTGCCAACACAGGCAGGAGCCCAGTACAAAAGAGCAGCCTACAGCACCGGGAGAAAAAGACTGAGTGAGTGACAGAGGGGCAGTGAGCAAGCTCAACACACCAACGCAATCAACATTCGGCATTGACAAATGCTTGTTTAACTTGGGACTGATGATGATCCGAGACATTCACCTTTTTTGGATTCAAGCATTCCCTTGGAAGATGAAACATTAGATGTGAAAAAGGTATTTTTTGGGGAGTTGACTTTGTTTTCCCTTTTCAGGCTGATTGCTGTCTTTTGCAGTGCCACTGCCTACATGAGAAATAGAATGCACCTCATCAACACTTTGATCCATTTTTTCTTAGTGTTCTAACCTGTAAAAAAAGATCCCCCAACTAAGGTGATGTCCTTCTGATTACTCCCACCCACAGGCCAGGGAAACATTTCTGTCATGACTCGTGAATGTATACAGCACACCGACAGCACAGCAGTCCAGCACCACTTCCTTCCAAGATTACCTGCCTGACTCGTACAGTAGAGTTAGTTACTGTTAAGTGATCAAATTCAGCAACTGTTAAGTGTGCCTCAGAATCTGAATTGGAGATGCAGACACATCTGGTGCATAGCCACATGCAGCACAGTCCTACGCTTTGGGGTTATTTAATGCTAATATGTAATGTAACGCAATATACTATAAAACTGATAATAAGGATGAATAATGGGGAATGAGTGATGATGATGACACTTGTGTGTACAGTAGTTGTACTTTACTTGTGTTGTAATGTAAAAAGCCTACTACAAGTCACAAAGTCAGATTATCCCCTGGGCCACCCACAGCCAGCGGCACAGGTGCATTAACTTGTATATTGCTTGTCTGAACAGTTTTTGTAATACATGAAATTATGAATAAATATTAGCAAGTGATCATGATTCATAACTGAATGGCACAAGATTTATTTTGCCAGCTTCCTGCCCTTGCCCTGTACACACAGCCACACAGAAGCCAGGAAAAAAATATTTGGGATTTCTGGGACTGTTTAATTTCTTGTGGGCCCCCATGCAGTCTCTCTCTCTCTCTCTCTCTCTCTCTCTCTCTCTCTCTCTCTCTCTCTCTCTCCCTCTCCCCTCTGGATGGCACAAGTCAAAGATTTCTGGGACTGTTACATTTCTCTTGCCCCTCCAGCAGTCTCTCTTTCTCTCTCTCTCCATCTCTTCTGGATGAAATTGTGAATGAACGTTAACTAGTGATTGTGATTTGTAATTGGATGGCACAAGTCAAAGACTTATTTTGCCAGCCTGCTGCCCTTGCCCCATACACACAGCCACTCAGAAGCCAGGAAATAAAATTATGTGGGATTTTCTGTAACTGTAAAATTTCTCTTGGGCTCCCAGTAGTGTCTCCCTCTTGCCTCTAGATCTGGAATGGTACAAGTCAAAGATTTTGCCAGTCTGCCCTTGCTCATGTACAAAGCTACACTGTCTGAGGCAAAGAAAAGAAAAAAAAACATTCATTTGGGATTTTCTGCGACTGTACAATTTCTCTTGGGCCTCCAGTAGTCTCTTCTTCTCTCCTCTGGATCTGGAATGGCACAAGTCAAACATTTTGCCAGCCTACCCTTGCTCATATACACACAGCTACACTGTCTGAGGCCAACAAAAGAAAAGAATCTTTCATCTGGGATTTTCTGTAACTGTAAAATTTCTCGTGGGACTCCTGTAGTCTCTCCCGCTCTCCTCTGGATCTTCTGCAATGGCACAAGTCAAAGATTTTGCCAGACTGCTCTTGCTCATATATACAGTCACACTGCCACACTGCCTGTCTTCCCCCCCTTCTGGGCAGCCACCCAGGCCACCATTATCTCCCCAATCCATCCGGATTCCTCCTTTCTCCAATCCCAACCCATCACCTTCCCCCAGCAATCAGGTTTCTCCCCACCTCGCCACAGTAAGTCTCCTTTCTCTCTCCTAGTTTCTTTTCCCTCCCCTCCAAAAATATATATATATATTTTTTATATTTGTGTTTGTTTTTCTTTTTAGAAACATAGAAACATAGAAGTTGATGGCAGATAAGGACCGCAAGGCCCATCCAGTCTGCCCATTTTTCTACCTTTGACAACTTCTTCTGGTGGATCTCTGCTGAGGGGACTAAGCGAGGTGTTCCTCCGACCATCCTCCTCTCATTTGGGCCACATTGTGCACTCAGTATGATTATGTACTGTGTGTGTCACGTGACTATCTGTTATCTGAATGACGCTGGCCACCTGTACATGGAGTGAGCATTCTGATGGCATCCCCATGTCAACAATACACAAAATGGCACAAATGGCACTGCCACAGACCCAGACTTCTGTGGTGAAGTCTGTATCTGTCTGGGTCCATGGATTGCGGGTTCAATTCAGGGGTCCATATCTCCCATGGAACAGTACACCCAGCCCTAGTTTGATCAGTCAGGCAGCTACTACTACATCTTACAATTGTGTGCTGCTCTAGTATATTCATATTGCTGTATTACTATTCTGACACAGATTTCAGATGCAGGCATTTTAGCAGTGCATTTCTGAATTTAATTATTCGGAACCTTTACATCATTAATTTGCTTTAACTGTTCACATTATTCTAGCAGTTTGCTATCACATACTCTGTTCTTAACTAGGACCTTGCCTGTAAAAGAGCTTCTATTTTTGGGGAGTCCTACCCTACCAACTTTACAATTGCTGTTTGGTCTCATGGTGTTCATCTTGTGACTTCTCAGCTATTCCTACGTCAGGGGACTGTGATGTCACAGTGAGGCATCATGGCTCCAAGTAGCAGGAACATGCTTTTATGTAAGCTATATGATTTGCCCTGCTCCTTTGCTTACAAGTCTTTTCACTTTTCCATGCATAAATTAATTTATCTTGCAGCCTTAATGGCTTTCAAGATATACATGGCATTTCATTACTGCACTGCAAATACATACTGCTTTGCAAATGCTCCATACTGAAATAACCAAACTCTGCCTTAATGGAATTCCAGGTACAGTATTCATGCAGATCATATCAATTCACTATTCATGCTGAAATCAAAGCAATCATCTGCTAAACTTATTAATTCATTTACACTAAACCTCATTGATTCAATCACTGGCATCATAGCCTCTCACTACCTAAACACCTACCTCCTACGTGACTATTAATTTGGATTCCTTAGTGAAACTGGTTGGCTTGCTTTCTACTGACTGCTACTACTATCAAATGGCTTGCATTGCATCCTCCTACCACTTTCAGGCAGCTGGCTTCACCCAGCCTCCTCATCAATAACTTGTTACCTAATCGTCTGCTGCTGGCTTCACCCGACCTCCTTCTATCTGGCACATCGAAGCTGATTCATGCTGTCACCCAAAAACCGGAGGCATATCAACCATGACCATTACATTTCTTGGCACAGGGCTTGCACTGCAGCTGACAATCTCACTCTGCACCCACAACGTCCACATCTTGAGCATGTGAAATGCAGGGTGGAGTCCTACACATCTGGCCCATAGCAGGAATGTCCTCACTTCAGTCAGAGCCTCAGCCATCTAACTCATTGGTAGCATCTCTTGATGCAGAATTTAAGACTTCAGCTGTGAGGGGTGGGGCGTCATCAATCAGGGACCCCTTCAGCTAGCCGAGCAGGTTCAGAGGCACCTCCTAAGCTATTCTCCCTATTACTGCCTCTGGTTCAATCAATTTGTTTTTAGATTGGTAGGCTAGCTGAGTGCCTCAGCAATTATCACACTCCTGCTCCCGCCTTGAAGGTGATATCACTTCATGTATCACATATCACAGAGGTATTTTGCAACCTTGCAAGGTGTTCTCTTTAGAGGGATAGAGCGAAACATCCCCCAAATTGGAATATTTCCAACCCCCTGGATTGGCCTTCTAAATTGCAGCAGCAGCAGCAGCAGCAGAGCTGACACTAATCAAAATACCCTAAATCATAGGGGGAAGGCAACCCAGGCCTTGGAGCCCCAGAGTTTCCTCCTTTAAATTGGGGTTTTCCCTCTCCTCTGTGACAAAGATCATAACATGTAGTTAGTTGTTAATAGTAGATTCCCTAGTTTTCTTAGGCAAATTCTGCTGTTGGATGGAGATGGATGGTGGCCAACTCACCATTGCCTCTCTTCTTAGGAAGCCCTTATGTCATCAGTGCAATCTATTTCAACTAGTGCAGTCCTGACAACCTGCACATCTTATTTGTCTTTCTCCAGCTGTCTCACTGCTGTCATTCTGCTTCTAAACCTCATAGTCAATGTTTACTGCTTAATACTCTTTTTGGCACTCCTTCCTAAGGTATGTTTAGCCAAGGGAATCTTTTCTGTGGCAGATCTAGAGGTGGAACCCTCTTCAAAGGTTCCTTGCCTTCAGTACATCTACAGGGTGGCATTTCCCCATGGAATAGAGTGTGAATGGCCAAACAGTTATCACAGTTGAACAAGCATAATAATACTCTGGTTGCATATGACCATTGAATTGGAATGCTATGCCTGTGATTCAATGGGGTGAGCAACCAGCCACACCATCCTTCCTAAGCTATATAAGCAGTTCCTCCCAGCCTCCCTCTGAAGCAATTTTTCTTTGCTCTACCATCCTTTCCTCCTCCAGTGGCATGCCTCTCTTCTCTGTTTGAGGGTTCCTTGCTTTCTGCACCCCTATTAGGTAGTAATTCCCAGTGGAATAGAAAGTGCAAATGGCCAAACAGTTATCACAGCTGCACAAGCATAACAATACTCTCTTTATGTAGGCCCACTGAATTATGAGTTCTGTGAATTTTTGTCCCATACATGGGATATTGCAGGATTTATCATGGGTAAAAACCTTAGCTGACCAATTAGGTTATAGGATTTTCTATGCCCATTGTATAATATGTAATAAAGATGGTTACTATTAATGACTGCTTAAAAGTTCGGTATTCAGTGCAACACATCAGACCAGCACTATAATGCATATACATTAACCAGACAGCCATTTTACTGAGGATGAAAATTATAACCTACTATTATAACCAGTGACCCCTTACATCAACTCAATTTTCAGTGCAAATAAATGCTGCAACATCTAGGAATTACATCATACCCAGTTATTATGGCATTTGGAGCACTCATGCTCTACCCTTTCATTCAGTCATGGAAGTTCTAAGTGGGGCATATAATTTCACAGAGGCAAGATAATTTTAAATTATTAATAAAACAAAAAAAAAAACTTTGTGAGAGTCTCATAGAGTGGGCCAGTGTTCTGCCATAGACATCACAGTGAGCTGTTTCTGGCACCACACTATAATTTACAGAAAGCAAGTTTTTAAAAACTGCCAGAGCTTTCTGTTTCATAGGGACTTGGAAGAATGACTACAGTGGAGCGGGGCAAAATACCAGTACCAATTGCAGCACAAACTATTATTAAAAGTAAAACACATATAAGTGTGCTCCTATAAGTTTTTTTACACACCCTCATTAACCTTTCTAGTTTTCTCTCGAGGTTTATGGGTTATGCCACATCTTGCATCTATTAAACTCATAACACACGCTTGTATATGCATAGTTCTCTGTATAATATTCATAAAGTGGATTTTGGATGCTTTTACTATCATTACATTTGACAGCTCTTGAAACTGAAAATGCTGCAGAATTAAAAAGGTTAAGCATCATGCAATTACTGAATGGAAGAGCTACCTGTAAAATTAAGGAAGTACAAGGGCTAGAATATAACCAGAGGCTTAGTACTCTGGGGTTATACTCTCTAGAGTTTAGGAGATTAAGGGGGGGGTATGTGCTTAATCTATAGGGCCCTAAAGGATCTAATACTATGGGAACAGCTTGATTTGGAAATCATGGATCATAATTATAATACTAGAGCACATCCACTTCAGATAAAAACAGATAGATTTTATTCAAATAAAAGGAAGCACTGGTTGACAGTAAGAGTACCTAGGATCTGGAATAAACTGCCAGTAGAAATAATTGTTAGTAGTAATATTGAAATCTTTAAGAAAGAGTTAGATAATTTCTTAATAAATAATAAGATATTGGGATACTCTTAAATTACGGCGAGCATATGGACCTTGTCTTTTAAAGCTCTGTATAACTATGAAACCTATGAAACCTACGAATGGCCTTACTGTGTAAGAGATGTGGATTTTTAAATGTTTTATAACCTCCACAGTTCCTTCATTATGTAACATCCAGTGTTGTTTTTTGGTCACTTTAGCCATTCATACACAAAGTACCCAGCTGCCTAAACAAAATACCCCCATTGTGTGTAATAATAGAACTAGAGTAAAATATAATCATTAGGTAAGGTCTGACTTTTTCATGGGCAAAAAGTCTTTATCAAACAACCATAAACAGTGTGTTAAAGCTGCAGGGTATAGTGTATGTACAAACATGAATGATAGAACTATTTGCAAATAACACACATATGGAATCTTTGCTTGAGTTAATTTTACTGGGATTGTAGTTCTGATTCCTGATATGGATGACATTTGCTTTCTGTACCACTGCTGCTTCTGTAATCAATGGAAGAGTATTGGATCAATGAGGTTATGAAAGAAAAACATGTCCTTTCATACAGTATTAATGTGTCAATGATCAGCAATTAGCTTTATAGCTTTCCAGGACATAACTTACTAAAAGCCTGTGGCAGAAAGCACAGAACCTAAAGAGAGGCAAATGTGCTGAATTGGACCTTTTTCATGGCATGTCTATGTACTCATTAATCAACATTAGACTGAACATTGTGAAATTCTCCTAGTGGTAGATAACAGTGTTTTTACTAACAAAGAGGAATTGCTTCAGGAATGCTTGTCTGACCCTACTTATTTATTTATTTATTTATCAAACTCTAGGATTACAAGTACCTTTGAGCAAGAACTGCTCATTTACAAAGGTTCCATGTCAAGGGATGGAGGTAATATACATACAAAGGTTGGCAATGGTTAACAGTCATAACACACTTTAGAAATTACAGACATTACTGGTGGGCAACTTAATAGGCAGCTAGATAAAGTTACAGAGTAAGAGATTATAAAGCAAAGGACAGTTAGCGAGATGAGGGTAAGAGGGGGTCAGTAAGAAGTAGGCAGGCTGAGGGGCCCCTGTCAGAGGGAAGGAGGGAGGCATGGCTAGAAATAGTGCAGGGAAATTTGGCAGTAAGGGACCGATGTCTGTGATGTGCTATAGTGGTGGGAGGGTGAGGATAAGGTGGGGGGGAAGGAGGGAGAAGGTCAGGGGTCATGTAGAAAAAGCAGGAGCCAAAGAGTATAATGTTCTGGTAGGATACGAATCACTGGTCATGAGCAACTTGGTGGAGGTTGGAGCAGTCCTTTTAGGAGAAGCAGTCACATTGAGTGGTTGAGGCGAGGTAAAGTTGGAGATTCCTTTTAAAGGGCCCAAGTGTAGCAGAGGAAAGTGCTTCTTTGTTGAGGGTATTGAGCCACTGTGGAGCCCTGTGGGTGAAAGACCGCTGACCCATAGTGGTCCGACATCTGGGAACCTTGCAGGTTTGATTTTAGGCACTACGTGTATGCCGAGTACCACTGTGGGCGGTAAGGAGCATACCTACACCTGGAGGCATGAGCACAAGGAGAACCTTTTTGGTTAACAGGCAGGTCTGATATTGTATTTTACTGAGGAATGGAAGCCAGCCAGCCTGGACGTAAAGGTTGCAGGTGTGTGTTTGGTGGGCAGTGCCCGATAAAAGCCTGCAAGCTTTGTTGAGTGTCACTGAGATCCTGCAGAGGGCTGTTGTAGAAGCAGAGCCATAGATGGCAAGACCGTAATCAATGATAGAGGTGACAGAGCTGTAGTTAGCCATTCTAAGGGCATCAGCAGTCATACAGTGCTTATGCTTGTGCAGCAGTCCAATCTTTATGTTGGCAGCCTTGGCAACAGTGTCAATGTGCAGAGTGTAGGAGACGGTACTGTCCAGTGTGATACCAAGGCACTTGAACTCAAGGACATGTTCAAGTGAGGTCCCAGTGTGGTTTTTGATGGTGAGGGACAGAGATTTGTGCCTGCCCTGTGCATTACAGATGGTCATGATTTTAGTCTTGCTGTAGTTCAGGATGAGTTTATGTGTGCTGAACCATTCTTCAACACACTTGATGTCAAGCTGCGGCTGGCTTTCTAGGATTTTAGAGTCATGGTGGCTAGTGAACAGGACTGCATCGATCTTAAGAGTTAAACAGCCTTCAACACCACAGGAAAATGTTTAAAATGTATTTACTGTATATAATAACAAGATGCTCTTTAGCTTATACTGCATGTCATGTACCTACAGTTCTGTCATGCTTTACTACTTAAGATAGTTTCATGAAAATATGATCTTTGTCATGTGGTCTTTGTCTGCTCTGGCTGCTTGTCTAAAAGTGACATTACGATCCTCTTCTGTAAACATCACAATTGGTTGCTGTGGAAATAATTATGGTGCCACAAGCAGAAGATTATGATGCCACTTGTAGACAATCAGACAGAGTAAATGAAGACCAAGTGACAGACATACTGTTTTCATGAAGATGTCTCCAACAAATGAAGAACATGGTGAATGCACATACAGAAAATATCCTAATTATATACAGGGACCTTGCTATCCCTGGCTATAAGATGTATGGAAGGGACAGGGGAGCAGGAAAGAAGAGTAGTAATATATGTAAGGGAATGAATATTCTGTATGAGGGTAGAAGCAGAGGAGAGGAAGACAGGGATACTATGGGTGCAGTTGCAATCCACAAAAGAGAAGAGGACAAGGATGGGGTTCCTTTACAGACCACCTAACCAGGAGGAGGAAAGGGATGATATCCAGTGAGGATAGTGACTGAATATGGGTGACCATCAAAATGGCAACTCGTATTCAGCACTATTCTCATGGGATACCCTGCAAGAGTAGCAACCCTATGTGAAAGCGAGCATAGGGAAGGGCGATCAGAAAGGGGGACTAGCAAGAGGAAGGGACAGGGAGGGATTTTAGGGACTGGTGTGCCTGCTGCTGCTGAGTTAGCTGTGTGGTGGTGTGGGTGGCTAGCTCTGGCTCAGCAGCGTAATGGGTTCTGGGCTGGGGACTGGGTGCATAAAAATTTTGCCACTGCCTGCGGCTGTGGGACATAATTTTTTTGCAGATACAGACAGAGCTCCCTCCCCAACATGCACCCCCCTGGAGTGGAGAATCTAAATTCAAGGGGGTGCAGAGGCAAAAGCCCCCACACGGGGTGGGCACAGCCCCCCCTCAAAAACACTTTTTGTTGTCCCGGATGTTGGGTCGCCAGCAAGTGTATATCGCCGATTTGCTTTTCAGTGACATACACTCACCGTAATAGTGATTACTGATTTGTGATCACTGTTATGACATGGAACTGAAAGGGATAGGGAGCAGGGGGTCCTTAATCAGGGTGGCTCTGGCAAGGGTGATGTGGTGATTTGGGGAGACTTCAATCTGTCAAAAGTGGATTGAAGATTTGCACCACGTCCTGTGCCAGGAGTCATTTAATTCTGGATGTGATGAAGGGTTGATTCCTGATCCAGTACATCATAGAACCCACCAGGGAGGGATCAGTCCTTGATCTTGTACTGAAAAATGAAGACCATGTTCAGAATATCCAGGTTGAGAAGCCCTTGGGAGTGAGCAACCACTGTATAGTGTGTTTCAGGTTGGACATGGGAATGGAGAAGGCAAAGCACAAAGACCAAGGTCCTAGACTTCAAAAGGGCAGACTTCATGTAAATGGAGGCTTTACTAAGGGAACACATGGCTAGCCTCAGCAAAGGGATAGGAGTGGACCAAAAGTGGTCCATTATCAATGAAGGTATATCAGCAGCCACTAATGAATGTGTCAGGCTGAAAGTGAAAAACTCCAGGGTCAAAGCACCCTGTTGTTTAACACAGAGGAAACCCATGCAGTCATGAATATGAGTTATACTGGCCAAGGCCAGGAAGGAATTGTGGTTAGAGGAAGGAATTAAAAAAGGAAAAAAATAAGATTCTTTCATTAGATGCGAGAGAAAAGAGATAGGAAAGATTATATTATTTTGCTAAAGAGAGGAGATGGCTGGGTGGAAGATAATGCGAACAAGACACAGGTACTGAATGAATACTTCTGCTCTGGCTTTACAAATTAGAGGGATGTCCCAGTACCACAAGGGAGGAGAAGGGGGGAGATGGAGCACAGATGAAAGGATCAATGAAAACTTGGTGAAGAAAGGATTATTGAACTTGAAAGTGGCTAAGTCCCACGGTCCAGATGGTATCCATCCCAGGATGCTGAAGGAACTACTGTAGCCCACAGAACCAGCAGGACCCCTGGCAGACCTGTTCAATAGTTTCCTTTTTATTTATTTTATTTAAAACGTTGATACAGTAGGTTATAGGATAAGTTCTATGAGAAACTAATTTTGTTTACAGAGCATCCCAAGTCATCAAAATATACATACATAAATTAATGTAAACAACAATGATGCAAAAACATATGGAGACTAATACATATTAAAACTAGTTATAAACACACTATTTAAGTTACAAGGATCAGGGTACAATGAACAAAAAGAATATCCTTGGCAACATCATTTAAAACAAGTGCATGTGAGTTGTTCCTGTAGTAACAATTTTTAGATCATGTTTGAAAGTGTAGAGAGTTTGTGAATTTCTTAACTGAGTGGGGAGATTATTCCGTGAAAGTGAGGAATCATAAGTGAAACATTCTTTCCGAAAGTGGGTTTGGAACCTTGGAAGAGAAAGACTATGAGAAACATCCTTAAGGCTATGGTTGTGGGTGGGGAATGTGATCCTGTCAGCTAGGTTGGAGTCTGCTTATTCACTATTTTGTAGATTAAAGATAGCCAGTGGAAAATACACCCGAATGCAGAGGATAGCAGTTTAGCTCAGATAGTGGGGTACAGTGATATTCATTCCATTGGGATTTTAAGATTAACTGCAGAAGTTAGTAATAAATGGTATTCAGTGGGGAAAGACTTGAGATGTTTGGCATGGGTATAAATCATCATGCCATAATCTAATATAGTGAGTATAGCTTGATCAACAATTAGTTTGTGTTCCGGTATTGACAAGCAATGCCTGACGCATCTTAAATGATCCAGGCACTGGTGAATTTTTGGGATGGTTTTATCAGTGTGTGGTTGTCAGGGATAATGCTACTGGTATGGAGAAAAATGGCTCCATAAAAGTGGACCAAAAGATAACCCAAGCAGTTAAAAAACAGTCAGCCTGACTTCAACTGTGGGTAAGCTCATGGAGGCAATCCTTAAAGGGAAACTGTCAGCAATAAGAGCCTCGTGCCCTAGTGTGAAGCAGATCCTAATTAGCCCATTGTGTGCAGCAACACTTTTATTTGCTTACTGATTACTGCAGTGTAACAAATAAATCAGGCTAATTTCAATGACTTGTAAAATGCCATTTCTTGTAACCAGACATCCCAGAATCCCCTGCTGCTGACATCAGAGTAAAACTGCAGATCTGGGAGATTCAATTGCCTTCAACAGCCAGCAGTGAATGTTAAAGTTTTCTGTAAGCTGTAATCTTCAGTTTGCTGAACTGCTATTCTCCTGGGGCTAGGTACAGTCACAATGGACTGTACTAAGCCCCGTGAGCACAGCAGGACCAGCAAACATCTGATTTTAGCTTACAAAATCTTTAACATGTATACTGCAGGCTATTGAAGGCTATTGAATCCTCCAGCTCTGCAGTTCTCCTCTGATGTCAGCAGCAGGGGATTCTGGGTTGTCTGGTTACATGAAATATCATCTTAGAAGTCAGCAAAATTAGCTTAGTGCATTCTACTATGCTGCAGTAAATAGTAAGTAAAAAAAAAATTTTTGTACACAAATGCAAATTGGGATCAGCCTCGCACTTGTGTGTGAGGCTTTTATTGCTGACAGTTTTCCTTTAAAGAAAGGCTGGTAGGTTTCCTGGAGGATAATGTTCTCTAGAATGAGAGGCAGCATGGGTTCATGGCTGGGAGATCCTGCCAAACAAACCTGATCAATTTATTTTACTGGGTAACAAAAACAGTGGACAAGGGCTAGACAGATGACATACTTTACCTCGACTTCAACAAGGTCTTTGATTCTGCCCCACAGGAGGCTGACCAGAAAGCTTGAGGATCTGATAGTAAGGGAGAAACTCACTGGATGAGTGGAAAACTGGCTGAATAACAGGATACAGAGGGTAGTGTTGAGCTCTTGGGTTCTTGGGAAGTCACCAGTGGGGTCCCACAGGGCTTGGTGCTTGGGCCGGTGTTGCTTAATGCATTGATCAACAACATTGGAGACAATATAAAAGGCATGATTTGTCTGTTTGTGGACAACACTGAGCTCTATATGAGGGTGGATATAGTAGGTGAGATACAGGACTGAAAGGAAGATCTGGCCAAGCATGAGAGGTGGTTGGGAATATGACAACTCAGGTTCAGTGCAAAGAACTACAAGGTGATGAACATAGGAGCTAAGAACTCAAAGATGGAGTTCAGCCTAGTAGGAGTCCTGGTGACCAAATCTGAGGAAGAAACGGACCTTGGATTGATGATGACTAGTGACTTGAAACACTCCTTGCATTGCAGGAAGGCAGCGATAAAAGTCAATAAAATGCAGGGCTACATTGTCAAAGGAATTAATTGAAGGCAAAAGGAAGTCATATTGCCAATGTACACATCACTGGTGTGGCCAAACCTGGAGTACAGTGTACCATACTGACATTCCTACCTGAAAAATGACATTAACCTGCTAAAGGCAGTCCAGAGGAGGGTGACAAAAATGGTTCAAGGTCAGAAGGACAGAACAAATCAGGAGAGGCTGGAGGACATAAACATGTACTCCCTGGAGGAGAGGAGGGAAGGGGGGGCATGATTGAGACCTCTATGCACATGAACAGCATCAACAATGTGAACACAGATGGCCTCTTCAGTCTCGGTGGAAGCAAAACTACAAAGGGGCATAGCCTGAAACTGGAGGGGAGGAAGGTTCAGGAGACAGTTCAGGAGACATTTCTTCATGGAGGGCAGAATGAGATCCGTGAGTAGGTAGTCTCATTGGAGATGGTGGAAGGCTTCAAAAAAGGATGGAATAGAGTGAAGAGGAAGGTTGGGGTTGGGGGGGTGCATGGCCAAATGGAGGTAGATGTTGTGGAGGTGGGGCTGAGCCCTTAGTTGTCAGTAAAGTCTATACAACACAAGCAGACTTGACAGACCACTGGGCCTTCTTCTGCTGGCAGTTTTCATATGTTCATATAAATAACAGAATATATTGATTTCTGTCTAGATATTGTTTTTCAAAGTGATGTCAGAGGTTCTTTAATATTAGCTCTTACTACCAGCAGTCAGTAGACAGGAGGACAGTGCAGGCATTCAGTGTAAGCCTAGACAAAGTCCTGCTTACCAAGGGAATAACATTGTACTCTGGGTTATAGGGTTGGATCAAGTTGGTTCAAAATCCCTTTTAAGCAGTACATTTGTACAGCTTGCTGTACTTGCTGGCCACTCACTATAACGCAGGATGAATGAAGGCAGATGTGAGGGACTTAGAGTTCCTTCTAAACTTGAATTACTACTGTATGTTACCATCTATTTTACCAGCTTTACTTACAATTTTAGTATAAGAATATGCATTTAGGATTATGACATTGTCGGTCGAAATGCATACCCAAATATTCTTGACTCATACAATGTTGAATTATGCGAAGTACCACAATGACAGTAGTTTCTTTTGTTCTAAGAACTTTTTTTCAAACAAAGTAATTTGCATTCAGAAACATTTTCACCTAAGAGTGAGTAAAATTATAGGCTTCATAATAATCAGATTTCCATTTAAAACATTGTTTTATGTCTTACATTTTCCTCAGACAGAACCTTTTTATTTTTTGTAATCAGATTATAACTGCATGCTTGAGATTATGGTTTTCTTTACTGATCATCCATAGTTTCTTGAGTGCAAATGATTCAGGTAGGAAAAATAGCTGTTTTCAAAAGAAAAGTAATTTAATTAATTGGATTTTACTGCAATACTATATGAGACAATATTTTGTCACTGTCTGGGGAGTTCTTTATTAGCACATCATTGTAGCATTCTCAAAGTAGACTCCCCAATGTACCACAATAATTAAGGTTTTACAGCATTTTATTTAGAGTCATGAAAGCTACAAAATAGACGTGCTCACTGTTTGCATCCTGAACTGTAGCCATACATATACTAGAACATGTAAATGATTAATTGAGAATCATGCTAGCTGTGCTGCACCTGTAGTATGCTTAATCAGAGGCCCTGCAGAACACTTTCAAAACAACTGTATCATCGCATACATTGCCCCAGACCTGGAGCTTGCTGCATGTGTGGCCCTACCAAGCCATCTATACTTTCCTGTTTTGAAACTATACCGCAAAAGAGAATGTTTTATCCAGCAGGGCGGGTTGTGGCACTTTGGACAGGGCTTTACTGACGTATGGATGCCCATCCATTTTCCTCCTATCCCCCCAGACTACCACAAACATGATCGCACAAGTGCATGGAAGTGAGCATGTGGTCAAGAACCACCAGTCCCTCTCCACCCATCCTGGGTGATACCAGCTGCTCAAACATCAGCACAAACTTTGGACCTCCACCCAGTGGCAGCCATGAGCCGGTACAGCTTGCCTCCTTTATCCAGGAGGGGAGATCTGCCAGGTGGCCACTCATGCCTTCTCCCTCCCCACCCCACAACCCCCAGCTGACCCCCCACAACCCAAGCTCTTTCCCAAACTCAGATTGCCAGCATGGGAGAAGCAAGCATTCTGCAGCACCTCAGCCATCCATGCCACTGGGCAAGCCTTAGCAATTCTCCCCTTTTCAATGTGTATCTACATTGAACAACAGAGAAAACAAACAAACAAAACAACTTTTCTTCAGTTTCCTAGCAAAAACACAAACTTTTTTTACTATGTAAATCATTTACCACCTTATTTGTTTTTGTATGCTTTTCTAAGTTCCTCTACAATACAAAATACGAAACTGCCTACATCAGAAAAATACTACAGAGCATAGTCTTTTAAATATAGAGTGGGGCATTGTTCATGTCTGGAACATCTCATTTTACTATCTGTTGGAGCTACACACATCTTGCTTCATCACAAATTAAGGTTGCACAGTTACTTCCGTTGTCTTGCAATTTGATGCTGGTGGTGCAAGTTCCTATCTTGCTGATGGGGCTGGTAAAACATACTGTCCACTGGCTCCATTAGCAGGTATGAAAAAAGACCTTGGATGATAGTATTTCCTGCCATCAGTCGCTAAAAGATCATGTGTGATGAAATTTACCAAAATTAAACTGTCAGCATCATTCATCAAATATTGTTATAAAAGCATTGTCTGTTGAACATTTTAAATGAAAATCTACAATGTCATACTATCTTATGTTCTATGTGGTAATCAGCATGTCTCCACTCTGGTCATGTCATTTGTGGTGCTATTCAATTTAATCTAGGCAGAAGTCATGGAGTCTGTCACATTGTTCAGGTCTGTAAAGATTCTTTTTACATTGGCTGTGCTTGCACTCCCAGGCCCAGATATTCAAAAGAGTTGCTCATGGCGCAACACTGTTGCGCCATGCACAACCCACTGATGAGCCCTGGTGCGATATTTAAAAGGGAAAAGTGCACCTGCACAAATCCCGATGCACCAGGGTGCATCAGTAATGTATGCAGGCACAGTAGGGGGGGGCGTGCCCATGCATAAACTGCACAGCACGATATTCAGCCCGGCTGTGCAGAGAGTTATGCAGGCTACAACCCCTACCTGTGCCTGCACAAAAGTTGGAGCCGAAAGAACAAGTCGAGGCCACCTACAGGTGAGCTGCCACTGCAGGGTGCAACACAGCAGCTGCCACCTGTGTGGCCTCGACTTGTTCTGCCGCACCTGGCGGCACCCCCATGCCCGATCGTGGGCATCAGTATCCCCAAGTCCAATATCCCTGGTGGTCCAGTGGACTGAGATTAGCCTGATTGTGGGCATACTGCCTTTTAGTGAGCCCGATCACGGGCATAACAGTATCCCCCAGTAGCCTGATCACGGCATAACTGTAATGTCCCCCATTAGCCCATCGCAGGCATAACTCTATGTGCCCCGAGTAGCCCAATCACGGGCATCAGTATCCCGCCCCAAAGTCCAATATCCCTGGTGGTCCAGTGGACCAAACGGTGCCCGATCGTGGGCGGCATTCCTCACCCCCCCAAGTATGAAATCCCTGGTGATCTAGTGGACCCCCACCCCACCAGCCTACAGAGCCCCACCACCCCGCTCCCCCTGGTCAGCCAGCAGGCGGAAGCACCCCACCCACCTGCTGCCCCTCCGCCCATCGACTGACAGTTCAGTATGGCTGCCGCCCATTGGTTCAGAGCATGAGCCATGGGTGTGTAGGTTATACGATTAGTCAGTTCAGATATGTGAATGAAAATTCATTCACATATCTGGACTGACTAAGCTACCGGTATGGTAGCATGCCCATTGGCTCATGCTCTGAACCAATGGGCATGCAGCCAGTTTGACCTGTCAGTCACGGGTGGCAGGGCAGCAAGCGGGTGGGGCTGCCACCCGCCGCTGACGGGGGAGCAGGGTGGTGGGCTCATGGGCGTGGTGGGTGGGGTCCACTAGATCACCAGGGATTTACTACTTGGGGTGAGGAATGACACCGCGATCGGGCTCCGCTCAGTCCAGTGGACCACCAGGGATATTGGACTTGGGGGATACTGATGACCACGATCGGCTACTCGGTGGGGAGACATACGAGTTATGCCTGCGACATTGGGCTAATGGGGACGCTAGCAGTTATGCCCACGATCGGCTACCGGGGAGAATACTGTTATTCCTGTGATTGGGCTAATCGTGGTCCACTGGACCACCAGGGATTGGAGACATGCATTGTCCCTTACAGAACGTCCCACGATCGGGCTGCAGGGGGTGTCGGTCCCCAACGGCTGCTGCCTGGCAGGGCGCCAGGCGCAAGTCATCAGGGATCGGCGCACCTGCATGCTAATGGCATGCAAATGGGGCCGTAATCAGATGCAAATGGCCCCCCATGTGCCTTGCATAAATTATGGCCCCATTTGCATGTCACTCTTAGAATATCTCAGGTGCTATGGATGGCGCAATGGAACTTGCTCCACCGCATCTCAATGCTCCACTCTGACCACTTGCGCTGGTGCAGTTCCACTGTGCCATGCACAGTGGTGGTGGTCAGGGGGTGATATTCAAAGCAGTTGCGCCATAGCGCAACTCCATTGAATATCGCCCTGGCCACACCCCTGCGCAACTATTTTGAGCGGTGCACGAGCTTTCACCACAAACTGGCACAGTTTGAATATCTGGGCCCCAGTGTTTATTGGCAGTGATAGGGATTTTTTGGAGGGGGTGCCACTGCTGAGCCCATTGCAGTTTACAAAAGCAAGAGCTCGACAGTCTACACCAATAACCATGGGCTGTGGTCCTGATATCACTCTCTGCTTGGTGGGCTGAAACATTCTGTATTTCAAAGGCTCAAAGCCGCTCTAATCAGAGAGGGCTTCGGTACTTTGATTTGCATTAAGCCATCAGAAAACAACTGAACGGCTTTCAAAGGAGCCTGACATTTTTAGTCTTGTTAGAAAAAAAAAACATCCATTGATGTCTGCTTCTGCCCACTCCTGCAACTGCCCCCCACACAACCCTCCCTCTCAGTATCCACCACCATCCACCAAACATAACACTGATGCTGTGGGTGCCCAATGCCACCAGTGTCTCCACCTTGTAGTTTTTTTTATTTTATTTTATCTATTGCCTGTAACAAGAAAAACTGTCCCTTGATGTCTGCAGCTGGGTCCCTATGACTGCCCCCCCCACCTGATCCTCCCTCTGAGCACCCCCAATAAACATAACACTGACACAGGGGTGCCTAATCCCCAGTGTCCTCCCTCCTAGTTTTTTTTCTTCCCTCTCAGTACACCCCCATAAACATAACACAGAAACTGGGGGTGCCCAATCCCCCAGTGTCATCACCTGAAATACAGAAAACTGTCCCTAATCATTTTGTTGTTGTTTTTTTTTGTTTTGAAACCAGTAAAACAGAAAACTGTCAATCATTGTCTCTTGTACTGTTATTACTCCCATCAGACAGTATAACAATGAAAACCATCCATCGACATTTGTTACTGCGCCCATGTTACTGTTCCTCCCACATGATCCTCCCTCTGAGCACCCCCCACAAAAACACACATAACACTGACAGTGGGGGTGCCCAATCCCAATCTTGTCCCTCCTAGTTTTTTTCTTTTAAATGTTCCCCACCCAGCCCTCCCTCTAAGCACCCACCATCCCACACATCCCCATTAAACATAACATGGACACTGGGGTGCCCAATCTCCCAGTGTCATCACCTGAAATATAGAAAACTGTCCTTCATTGTTTTGTTGTTGTTTTTCTATTTTGAAACCAGTAAAACAGAAAACCATCTATCATTGTCTGTTGTGCCGCTATTACCCCCAACCTGACCCTTCCACTCAACACCACCCACACCACCCACACCACACCCCCCCAAGCCCATACTTACCCAGCAGGGGTCCAATGCTGTAATCTTGTCTGGACCACAGAAACGTCTTCACTATTCAATACCTGACCATGAACTGGGGAAATCAGTTATGCAGTTCAATGTATTTTAATGGGTTTTGAACTTAGTAGCATAACTTGGGCATTTTTCGTATTTTTGCCCCAAATTGTCAGCGTGCCTTCTTTTGGGACACTACCTCATGAACAATGCAAGTGGCATTAGGTAATTCTGTCCCAAAAGGCGATTTTGTAATTGCTGCATGAAATCACCTTTCAGGCAGGAACAGAACATTTTCTCCACCATTGTTCATAAGGTGGAGTCATAAGAAGGCTATGTTGAAAATTTGGCATACAAATCTTAAAAAACAACAAAGTTATGAACCTAGGTTGAAATTTGTAAATGCAGGCTGATAACTACTGTACTGTCAGGGCTCTAGATAAGATTTTCTGAGATGAGTACCTGTACTCCTCATTTTGAAAGTGAGGTGTGTAAAACAAAATTCAGATGTGTACACATGTCTTGCTAGAGTGGACTGAGGAGTACATTTATTAAAAAAGTTTAGTTTTTTTTTCTAGATAAGAATTTCAGGTGCCAACAATGCTCCAAATAATGTTTGTAGGTAGGAATTTACTCACCAGTTTTAAAACATAGTGAGTAAAACAAAAGTGGAATGCATGCAAGTGCTTTAAATCTAGCAAAAAACTGTTCCTTTTGAATCACCAGTTATGTTATGAAGCACTATTCTTTGGCGTGTGGAGTATTTACAAATGTTGGGTGAGTACTGGTACTCATTGAAAACATTTCTGAAGAGTATTTCCTAAAATGAGTTGAGTAAAATAGGCCTGTATGCACCCTTATCTGGAGCCCTGACTACTGTATGGTAATTTTTGATATTTTGCCCCCAAATATTAAAATAGCCTTTTCTACACAGCACCTCATGAATGTGACAGCTGTCATTTTTTAAATCCTGGCCAAAATGTGTTTTTGCATCCCATAAGGTGATTTTGCCGTCACTGAGCAAAATCACCTTTCAGGAAGGACTTGAACATTCTCTCCACTATTGTTCATGAGGTAGGGTCACAAGAAGGATATGTTGAACATTTGGGGCTAACATTATGAAAAAAAAAAAAGGTTATGAGCCTGTGTTGGAATTTACAATGCAGGCTCGTAACTTTGGTAATTTTTAATATTTTGACCACAAACTTTCAACATAACCATTTCTTCATACCACCTCATGAATGTGACAGCTGTCATTTTTCAAATCCTAACCAAAATGTGTTTTCACATCCAGCAGCTGCAGGAATTCCGCAAGTGCTGCAAATCCACAGCTGTGGATCTGCAGCTGTGGAAGTGGCTGAGGAGGCACAGCAATAGTACAACGAAGTAGCTGGAGCAGCAGACATTAACATTGATGCCATAGTATGATGCTGACAGCACCCACAAAGATATCAGCAACCAATCCCTCAACTGGGACCACTGCAGTACCACAGGTACCAGCAATACCATGGCACCACAGTGGCCGACTGTCACCACTGGTCATCCCTCCCTGGGGCCTTCCTGTTGCCTAAAGGGGTAGCACTCGCTGCAGGCTGGTCAGGCTCTACTGTCTGTGGGACTCTGTCATGGGCTGCACTGGGTCTGGTGGTTGTTGCCTGTTGCCTTATCATGGCAATGTGTGCTTTTGTTGCTGTAACATCAGCCACTGCTATACTATCTTGGATGCTATTACCTGTGCCTCACCTCCACCTTAATTGATTCCAATTGTTGGGGCACTGCTGCAGTCTGCTGAGGGAGAGTTATACTTCATTCCACTCTGTGTAACATTTTTTCTGCAACTGTAGAAAAAAAACTGGATGATTATAGCTTTTCAGGGACTGTGGCTTATTTATCTCACACCTTTTTTCCATCAGGGACTTCCGCAGCTGCACTTTTTTCCACAGTCCGTAGTGTTTTTTTTACGCAGCTGTAGAGGTTTTTGTGAATATCACTTAGAGCAATCTCCCCTTTTTTCCATAGCTATGGCAGTTTTGGGGACTTAGGGAAGGTTTTGCACCTTCTGAAAGCTTTGTGAATCCAGCCCCATATCTCTGGAAGGACATAGAATAGAGGTGGTCCACAGGAGGGCAACAAAAATGTTGTAGGTTCTGCACCAGAGACCATATGGGGAGAGATTAAAGGACATCAATATGTACACCCTGGAGGAATGAAGAGAAGGGGAGATATGATACAGACTTTCAGATACCTCACAGATATAATAAGATACAAGAGGGAAGCATTTTTCAGAAAAAAGCAGCTCAAGAATAAGGGGGCATGCTATGAAGTGGGAGGTGGGTAGACTTAGGGAAACATAAGGAAGTACTTCTTTACAGATAGAGTAGTGGACGGCTGGAACAGCCTTCCAATGGAGGTGGTGAAGGAGAAAGCTGTGGCAGGATTCAAGAATGCATGGGAGAGGCACTCCTTAGTTATTAAGGAAGTAAGGGAGGACTAAGCCAGAGATCAAGTAGGGTCTACAGTATTACAGTAGGTAGGGAAAATGAGCAGATTGGGTGGATCAAGCAGTCCTTATCTGCTATCAAATGTTATGTTTCTTTGATGGAATTTGCACAAAACTTGGACTTTTACTTCAGGGAAAGATTGGAAATCAAATTAGCAACTTGCACTGAAATTCTGACTTAGAATGGCAGAATAAATGTATGAACGGTGAAGAATAATGTATTAAACTGCAGAAAATTTTTTTGCAGAACTGATCACTGTCAGCAGTCCGTTTGGCAGAATTTCTTTCAGCAGTTTAATACAATTACTCTGCAATTCATACATTCATTCTGCAGTTCAGTGAGTCACTGAACTGCAGAATGAAAGTAACATAGAAACATAGAAGTTGACGGCAGATAAAGACCGCAAGGCCCATCCAGTCTGCCCATTTTTGTCTACCTTATGAATGCGCCATATGCCTTTACTCTGTCAATAGCATAGCTATTCATACTCATCTGTATTGCTCCCTTATGCCTATCCCATGCCTGTTTGAAGCCCTGCACTGTATTCATATCCATCACTTCCTGAGCTAGGCTGTTCCATGCATCCACCACCCTTTCTGTGAAAAAGAACTTCCTCACATTACTCCTTAATCAGCCTTCCTCTAATCTCATGTTGTGTCCTCTTGTCATGCTATTTTTCCTATAGTGAAACATGTTACACTCTTTCACCTTGTTAATGCCCTTAAGATGTTTGAATGTTTCGATCATATCACCTCTCTCCCTCCCTCCTTTGCTCTAGGGTATACATATTGAGCTCTGTTAATCTGTCCTCATATGTTTTCGGATGCAGTGCCTGCACCATTTTGGTTGCCCTTGTCTGGACTGCCTCCATTTTTTTAATATCCTTGTGCAGGTGCAGCCTGGAGTACTGCACACAGTACTCCAGATGGGGCCTAACCAGTGTCTTGTAAAGAGGGATAATTACTTCCCTCTTATGACTTGTGATACCCCTACTAATACACCCCAACATCTCTCTAATCTTACCTACTACTTTAGTGGTTTGCTTGGATGATTTCAGGTCACCAGTGATGATGATGATGATGCCCAAGTCTCTTTCTTCCCTTGTGATTGATAGCAACTCCCCTCTTAACCTATAAGTGGCTTTAGGATTTCTCTTCCCTATGTATATGATCTTGCACTTTCTTGCATTACACTCCAGTTGCCACTCTTCTGACCATTTTGCCAGTTTTTCCAGATCTTTTCTCATTCAGCCCACCCCATCTGGATCATCTATTCTGTTGCAGATCTTGATGTCATCTGCAAACAGGCAACCCTTACACTCCAGTTCATCTGCAATGTCACTGATGAAGATATTGAAGAGGACTGGTCCCAGGACTAATCCCTGAGGTGCCCCACTTATGACTTGCATCATTCTGACTGTATGCCATTTACCACCACTCTCTGTTTCCTGCCCACCAACCAGCTTGCCACCCAGTTAACCAACCTCTGATCCACCCTGAGCCTACCTAGCTTATTAATTAACCTTCTATGTTACACACTATCAAAGCTTTGCTAAAGTCAAGGTAGGCAACATCAACTGCTCCTCCTTGGTCCACCACTCTGGTTATCCAGTCAAAAAAATCTATGAGATCGGTTTGACAGGACCTTCCTGTTGTAAATCCATGCTGTCTTGGATCCTGTGCTCCTATGGATTCCAGGTGTTGCACTGTCCTTTCCTTAAGGGGTGCCTCCATAATCTTGCTCGCTACTGAGGTGAGACTGACTGGTCTGTAGTTCCCTGCCTCCTCCCTGGTACCACTCTTGTGGACTGGGATCACATGAGCCCTTCTCCAGTCTTCTGGGACTTTTCCTGTGCTCAGAGGCTCACTAAAGAGTTCTGCTAATGGCTCTACTAGTTCCAATCTTAGCTCCTTTAGTATCCTGGGATATATGCCATCAGGTCCTTTTGAGTTGCCCACCCTGAGCTTAGCAAACTCTTGTAGGACCTTTTCTTTTGTGAAGGGACTTGTGCACACCTCCCCCCCCCCCATGTCCATGGTGCTGAGCTGTGGGCCCTGCCCTACCTTATCCTCAGTAAATACTGAGCAGAAGTATCTATTTAGGATATATGCATTTCCTTGTTCCTCATCCACACGCTCCCCCTTATCCCCCTTGATCCTAGCAATACCCCCTCTGGACTTTCTCCTATCACTAATGTATCTATAGAAAGTCTTGTTCCCTTCCTTTACTGTTCATGTTAATGTTTCCTAGGTTTGGGTCTTTGCCTGACTTACTGTCTTCCCTGCTTCCCTTAGGGAAGTTTGATATGCCTCCCTATCCTTGTTCGGCTGCATTCCCTTTTATTTCCTGACGGTCAACCTTTTGGCTCTGATCTTTTATGCTACTGTTTTCAAGAACCAAAGTGGTTTCCTCCTACTTTTGCTCTTGTTTTTCTCCCTAACACAATGGAATGTTGCTTCAAGTATTGCATCCTTAAGCTTGCCCACTTTGCCTGTACTCCCTCACCTGTATTTCTTCTTGCCAGGGCCAGCTTAACTCTGTTGGCCATCTTAGCAAAGTCAGCTCCTCTGAAGTCCCATATTTCTGCATTGGAATGGGATGATTTAGTTCTACTGGCCAAATTGAACCATACCATGTTATGGTCACTGGCCCCCACATAATCTTCTACCTGGTTATCTGTGATCTTCCCCGTTAGTCAGTACTAGATCCAGGATAGCCCTGTCTCTTGTGGATTGTTGTACCAATTCTTTGAGGCCCTCTCCCTGCAGGGAATTCACTATGTGTCTACTTATAGCGGATGTTCCTGCTGGTATTAACCAATCTGTATCTGGCATGTTGAAGTCTCCCATTATCAGAACCTCCCTTTAGCTATCATGTTTTGTATATCTTCTAACAGTAATGTGTTTATGTCCTCACCCTGGTCTGGAGGCCTGTAGACAACCTCAGTTTGTATGGCTGTCCCATTTCCTGTTTCCAGGGTGACCCACAGTTCCTCTGGCTCCTTATGTGTATTCTGAATTTCTGTAGCTTTGATATTTTCATTGACATAAAGGGCCACTCCCCACCTTTTTGCACCTCGGTCTCTTCTGAGCAGTACATAGCCAGGTACTGAAGTCTCCCAACTGTGGTTACTGGTGAACCATGTCTCGCTAACGGCTGCTATGTCCAGTTTAGCCTCTGTCATTGTTGCCTCCAGGTCTGGGATCTTGTTTCCCCAACTGTAAGCATTTGTGTACATGATTTTCCATTGGCCAGATTTTGGTGCGTTAATTGTTGGGCGATGTCCGGCGTTTCCCCTGGGCATTGTATGGGGAGATGGACCTTTTTCCTTACCTGGTGTTGCAAATGAACTGCAAACATACTGAACTCCTGTTTGATCACTAGCTGAGGGGGGGTGGGGTGTTCTTCCCATTAGATACATCAGGTGCTGAACCCCTCTCCCCATTTGCTAGTTTAAATATTCTGCAAAGATATCAAAATTCTGCCCCAGTGCACTGACTCCCTCCTTAGTCAGATGCAGTCCATCAAATTTAAAGAACATTTGATCCCAAACCTGTTGCCAGTTACCTACAAATTTGTGTCCTTTTTCCTGGCACCAGCCTTTGAGCCACATGTTTAGCTCCCCAGTGTCCCCTTCTCTGACCTTTCGTCCTTCTTTGCCCCCCTCCCAGACTGGCAGGATCTCAAAGAAGGAGATGCCAGATGAAATGGATGACAGTTTGTCTCCCAGCCTGGTCATGTGTTCCTTGGTCTCCACAACTGACCGGCTGGCGAGATCATTAGTCCCTATGTGTACCAGAATGTTGATGCTTTCTCCTGCTTCCTGCATGATTTTAGCAATGCAGTCAGTGTCCCTCTACACTGATGAACCTGGGAGACATCTGATCATTACTCCTGGCTGGAGATAGGTATCAGCTCCATGAAACATGGAATCTCCTATTATCAGAAGTGTTTTGGATTTCCTGTTTTTTTTTTTTGTTTTGTTCCCTGTTTTGGGTGAGTTTTGTAGCACTAGATCCTGTGTTGCAGTGAAAGCATATCTGTGTATCACTTGTCCCACATTAATATTGTTTCCCTGGTGTCTAGTGGCATCCTCCCACCCTCCGATCACTCAGCCCAGTTGTATGGGCTCCCCAGTCCCCATTTTCTGACTGAATGACAATATATGGAATTGGGGTGGCATACTGGCATATCCAACCACAGGTTGGCGGTCACTAGACACCAGGAAAATACTATTTATGGGTGTGGCAAGCAACTGGATGGTAGGGTGTGCCACTAGACACCAGAAAAATATTAATTACAGCTGTAGCGAGCAATCAGAGGGTGGCATTGCCACTAGACACCAGGGAAACAATATGAAGTGAATGATAGGAAGGTGGGGGTGCAACTAGACACCAGGGAAACAGTATTAATTATTACAGCTTGGGCGAGTGATCAAAGGGTAGGGCGCACCACTAGACACCAGGGAAACAATATTAATTACAGCTGGAGCAAGGGATTGGAGTGTCAGAGTTGCCACTAGACATCAAGGAAATAATATCAATTATGTCAAGCGTGAGCAATCAGAAGGTGGGGTGCCACTAGATACCAGGGAAACAATATTATTTACCACTGAGGCTAGTGATCAGAGGGTTAGGGGTGCCACTAGACATCAGGGAAACAATATTAATTATTATGGCTGGGATGAGCAATTGTAGGGTGGGGTGTCACTAGACACCAATCAAACAATAATTATGGGGCATTGAGCGATTGAAGAGTAAGGGGTGCCACTGGACAACAGACAAGTTTTTTGTTTTCCTATGGGGATGTCGTAGAACTGATCACTGAACTGAGGAATAATCACATGAATTGCAGATTAGTGCATTAGTTCCATAGTTCAAGCATTTTATTGCACAGTTCAGTGAAAATATTTCGCAGAACAGAACGAAAATTAGCCAAATACTTTTGGAAGATTTCCAATTTCACCAAATTCAGAAGTTTGGAAAATTCTGTAAAAGTTGAAAAATTGTTCAAAAGTTCTGTTAAAGCGGAACTTACAACTTTCGCTCAGTCCTACTTACGGTAAATGAAGATCTCCATTTTTTTGTCACCACACTTAACTTTGGGTTAACCCTTTCCTTTTTCCAAACTCTTGATGGGTCTAAGGCAGTTCATTCAGGATTAACTCTCCTTTTTACTGGAGCTACAACTTTTGCTCCCCACAATACACATAAATTCTACATACTAAGTTCAGTCCTTTAAAATATGGAATCATTTCAAGGTCATTGGTAATATCAGGCCAACCTCACAAGCCAGATTCTCTGACTTTTAATAGTACAAGTTTTAAAGAAGTGTCAAATGTTAAATCTGGTATAGACAATAATCGTTCTGTTCAGTTATCATAGATATTACAAAATAGTCTATCATATAGCTTAGTTATAGTGTTTGTATATTTACAATGTTGTAATAACTGGCAACTCTGCCGCATATCACATATTCACCTACTAATTGTCTCTTACGAACATATGACATTTGCCAGCAGATAAAGGCCTAGAGGTCTATCAAGTCTGCTCGAATGTGCAGCTAGCACCCCTTATTCTGCAGCTGCCCCTCCCTTCCACCCTTCCCCTTCATTAACCCTCCCCCTTGTCCTGTCCCATCCTCGTTTGAAGCAGTCCACTGTTCTACTGCATACCACTTCTGCAGGTAATGCATTCCACCCAGCCACCACCCTCCTGTAAAAAGTGTCTCATCTCCCTCCTGAACCTTCCTCGCTCCAGTCTCATATCATGGCCCCTGGTGGCCCTTCCCTCCCTTACTTTGAACAGCCCCTCTGTACCCGTTTTGTTTATTCCTTTCATGTATTTAAAGGTTTCAATCATGTCACCTCTGTCTCTCCTCTCCTCCAGTGAGTACATGTTCAACTCCTTCAACCTCCTCTCGTATGATAAGTCCCCCAGCCCCTTGATCATCTTTGTTTCCTTGCGCTGCACCCCTTCCAGTAACTTAATGTCCCTCTTCAGATACGGACGCCAGTACTGCATGCAGTACTCCAGGTGTGGTCTAACTAATGACCTATACAGTGGCAGAATCACCTCCTCCCTCCTCGAGGATATACCCCTTGCAATACAACCCAGCATTTTGTTTGCCTTTGCAGCTGCCTTCCTACAGTGTGCCGAGTTGTTCATTGACCCTGTAATGAGCACACCCAGATCCTTCTCCTCCTCTGTCTGGGCTAGCTGCACCCCCTAGCTGGTAACTCCTCCTTGGGTTCTTCATCCCAAAATGCAGCACCTTGCACTTTTGGCATTAAACCCCAGTTGCCAGGTGTCTGACCAGGTTTCAAGCTTTGCCAGATCATCCTGCAAGCTGCTGCCATCCCTAGGTCATCCTCCACTCGCCAACTTGGTATCATCAGCAAACAGACTGATCTTGCTCTTGATGTCCCATGATATGTCTGCAATGAATATCCCAAACAACACTGTTCCCAACACCGAGCCCTGTGGGACACCGCTCATCACTGCCCTTGGGTGTGAGAGCTCCCCACTACCACCACCCTCTGTTGCCTTCCTGCAGCCAGTTTCCTACCCATTTCACCAGCTTTACCCGCCCTGTGCCTACTAACTTCCTTCCCAGCCTTCCATGTGGCACCAGGTCGAATGCCTTACTGAAGTCCAGATACAGGACATCCACTGCATGGCCTCTGTCCAGTTGCCTGGTGCAGTCATAGAACTCGACCAGGTTAGTTTGGCAGGATCTGCCATGTATGAAGCCATGCTGTCTGCTGTCCTGTAGTCTTTTGGCCTCGGAGGGCCACCAGCCTCTCCTTCAGGATAGTCTCCATTAGCTTACCCACGATGGATGTGAGGGCTCACTGGTCTGTAGTTTTCTGGTTCATCCTTGGGGCCACTCTTGTGGAGGGCACCATGAGCCATCCTCCAGTCCTGAGTACACACCCAGAATGTAGTGAGGCATTAAATAGGTCTGCCAATGGTCCTGCAAGGACCTCTGCCAGCTCCTTCAATACCTGGGTGGATGCTATCTGGGCCTGGTGCCTTGTCCACCCTCAGTGCCTTCAAACCCTCTTGAACTCTGCCCTCCATGATTTCCCCATCTGTCACCACTTCCCCTGTTTCTGCCATTTCTCCCACCTTGGGTGTCTCACCCCTCTTCTCTTCAGTAAATTCTTAGCAAGAGTACTCATTTAGTGCTTCCATTATCGCCCTGCTTCCACCCAACCCCCCTCCTTCCTAATCCTTACTATGTGGTCCTTACAGCTCCTTTTCTCCCTGATGTACTTAAAGAAGTCCTTCTCCCCCTTCTTAATGCCTTGTGCCAGCCTGAGTTCCATAGATGCTTTGGCTCCCCTTACTGCCCTTGTCACCTCTTTCGATTCTGTCAAGTACTCCTCTCTGTCCTCCCCCCTCCTTGTTTTCTTGTACTTCCTAAAGGCAGCTCTTTTCCTCCTTACCTTTTCCATGACCTCCTTGCTCAACCAGCTTGGTTTCTTAGCCCTAGCCTTCTTGCTCTGGGCTTTGCAGCAGGTTTTGGTTGCCTCCACTATCCCCAGCTTTATGAGCTCCCACCTCTGGTTAGTATCCATACTAGATTGAATTTTGGCCAGGTACCCTTTACCACTTCCCCATCCTCCCAAAGTCGGCCTCCTGAAGTCCAGCACTCTTGTGCCAGATTCCACTCCTTCTTGCCCATATCCAATGTGAGCCATACTGAGTGGTGGTCACCCCTGACAGCTGTTCCTCCACTGTAAGTTCTCTCACAAAGTCCCCATTTGCCAGCACAAGGTCAAGGGTATTCCCTAACCTGGTTGGTTCACTGACCATTTGCAGCAGGAAGCTGTCCTGGAAGGCATCCAGCAGTACCTGCTCCCTTCTGTTCCTCGTTGTTGGGGTGCTCCAGTCCACTCCTGGCATGTTGAAGTCCCCCACAATCACCACACTACCCTTCTTGCAGGTCCTCCTGATCTGTCCCGCTAGTTCCCTGTCTAACTCCTCTGTCTGAGATGGTGGCCTGTACACCACTCCCATTCGAAATCCTATTCTTGGAATCCTGGATTTGCACCCAAAGTGACTCCATACTACCCTCCTCCCCTTCCTCCTTACACACTTCAGTCCTTCCTTGACATATAGTGCCACCCCCCCTTTCCCAATCACCCTGTCCCTATGAAATAACCTGTACCCTGGTACAGACAGGTCCCAGTCATTATATTGGGTGGCCCATGTTTCCATGATGGCTGCAATGTCCACCTCTCCCTCTGCCATGAGAACCTGGAACTCTGCAGTTTTCCTCCCAAGGCTCCTAGCATTATGGGTAACCACCTTCCACCCTTTCCCCCCTCCCATCCTGCCCTCCTTTCCTAGCATCACCAATAGTACTTGCCATTTGTCCTTTGTCACTGTTATGGGGGTAAGCTCATATGATTTCCCAACCTGTGGTCTCTGCATATCTCTTCCCCAACTGCCACCCCCACTCCTAGTTTAAATTCCCAACTTCCTCTATATACTCTTCCATCCTCTGTTTCAACACTTTCTTTCCCTCCTCACTCAAATGTAGTCTGTCCTTGGCATAGAGACTACTGTCCTCCCAGGTCCCTCCCCACCCCCTCCAACAGCCCATACCCTTTACACACCAGGTTCTTAGCCATCCATTAAATTCCTCTATTCTCAGCTTGTTGTGCTTGCCTTTGGCACCGGAAGTATCTCAGAAAATGTTACTGATCTTCCTGCCCCCTCACATAATTGTGCTAGTTCCTCAAACCTCCTCTGGACTATATCTACTGTCTTGTCAGCCAGGTCGTTTGTCCCAAGATGTATAATTAAATAAGGCTTGTCCCTACCCTTCTAGCATATTTCAGAACAGACTGTCCCACCCTTTCCGCTGTCATTCCTGGCATGGCCTCCACCCAAATGCGACTATGCCTCTCCCCCTTGCTACCCCACCTAACTCCTCTTAGTATTGAGTCCCCCATCACTAAGATTCAATCCCTCTTACTCCCTGCTTGCTTCCATTCATCTGCCTCTCTCATTTCCAGCTCCTCTTCTTCCTTCTGCACATTATTTCCCCCTTTTGCCCCTTTTGCAATTCTCCCAGCAGAACTTCCCCCCGCTCCAGTTTGGTTCAGGCATTTATCAATTACCCCTCTAATTTCATCATTTCCCTCCTCCACTTTCTTCCTCTCCAGCAGTGCACAGCTGTTTTCTGAAGACCTTTCACAAATGCCCGCTCCCTCTCTCTTCATAGTAACCTGTTCTCTCCTTTCCACTCCATGACTTTTGCCACTTCTTGACCTCCCCTTACAAGTCCCTATCTCCTCCTTCCATTTGTCTTTTGTCTCCTGACCTGGTTTCCCTGGCAATCGTTCTTCCTGGCCTGGGCCCCTTTGTCTCTGCTTCCCTTCTTCTGACCCTCTCCTCACCACTGTTGGCTTAAATTGCCCTCCCTCATCACCCCTTCTTCCTCCCTCCAGTATTGGGCTAAACCCACCCCCAATCTGCCTTGCCTGTCTAAGTTCCTCCTGCAGATCCTCAATCTCCTTTCTAAGTTTTTCTATGTGGTTGCACACTAAACATCCTCCCACACTCCAGGCAATGTTTAGAAAGATTGGTGCACCGCAGTTGTTGCAGCCTATCACCCTACCCATTGCTGTCATTGCCCATCAGCAACCCCCCACCCTTTCAGATGCAGGATACCAAACACTCCCCCAAGTCTCCCCTCCCCCCTATCAGTACAAAACATTTTCTTTATTTCCCTTACCTCCTTTGTTGCACACATTTAGATATATTGAGCAACTGCTTTTTATATTCCTATCCTTCCTATCCACACTCAAAAAGAGACTTTAAGTAGCCATTGCACAACCTTCTTCAAACTCCTACTCCTCCTTTTCCCAATGCAATATCAATGTGAAGAAGTAATAATTAAAGCTCCTAGATTTGCATTTACTTCCTTTCCACTGAGAGAGCAGTCACCTCTTCACTTGCTGCTGTTCCTTTCCTGGATGTCTGCTTCTGCTATGACAGGTGCATATCCTTTGCCTGTTTTAGGAAGTGATGTCAGAACCCCTAGTATAAAGGAAATAATGGACCGGGGTGGGTGGGGTGAGGGGTTTGGGGGTGGAGACCAGCCCAAGTCTTCCAGAAACAATCAGGTAGCTGAGGCCTCTGGTCAGACCATTAGCACCCTTCCCCACGTGCACTCAAACTTTGCAGCTAGTGAAGCCAGCAACAATGAATCACAATTCTACTCAAAGCCCCCAAAATAGGTTTGCTACCCAAAGAAATAGGACTCCAATTCAAACAGCTTCACCAACACATCAAAATAGGCTTGGAATTAGAAGATATAGGTCTCCAATTCAAAGAAACAGACCCAGTTAAATTACACCAATTATGTTTTAAAACAGAAGAAATAGGCCTCTACAAATGCAGCCTGCCACACAGTGAACCAAACAAATGAGCCCACTTATAGCTACCAAAACAGGTTTCAAAATTCCAACAGCCCCAAACAATACCCTGCTAGCCCCTTAGTAGTAAGAAAGAAAAGAAATAACATTCTACCAAGTAGAATCCATGAAAAACAACGTAAAACAAGAAGTTACTATACTGTAGATCTGATCCTGTCCCCCTTCTAGATCCTCCTGAGAAGCCAAAGCACTTACTCCACACCTGATTCAGCTCTGCCTCCCTACTGAGTGAGACCTGGCCAGAACATTAGCATCCTTCCCCCACTATGCACTCAAACTTTGCAGCTAGTGAAGCCAGCAACAATGAATCACAATTCTACTCAAAGCCCCCAAAATAGGTTTGCTACTCAAAGAAACAGGACTCCAATTCAAACAGCTTCACCAACAATACATCAAAATAGGCTTGGAATTAGAAGATATAGGTCTCCAATTCAAAGAAACAGACCCAGTTAAATTACACCAATTATGTTTTAAAACAGAAGAAATAGACCTCTACAAATGCAGCCTGCCACACAGTGAACCAAACAAATGAGCCCACTTATAGCTACCAAAACAGGTTTCAAAATTCCAACAGCCCCAAACAATACCCTGCTAGCCCCTTAGTAGTAAGAAAGAAAAGAAATAACATTCTACCAAGTAGAATCCACGAAAAACAACGTAAAACAAGAAGCTACTGTACTGTAGATCTGATCCTGGCCCCCTTCTAGTTCCTTCTGAGAAGCCAAAGCACTGACTCCACACCTGATTCAGCTCTGCCTCCTCTTCTGAAAGCATGAATTAAATTCAAATTGCTGAGCAATTTCACTATATTTTGTGTAAAGTCTTTAGTAGTTCTACCGACTCCAGACTTTTTTTTTCTCCAGGCATCTCTGGTCTCATTAAATTCTTCATTAAACTGTAGCTTTGTTTATCCATGAAAGTTAACAAAATGTCCTTTTTTTACCTTCATTAGCAGTTTTATTCGCAGTGAAAAAATTTAACAGGATTTCAAAGTATTCCTCTCAGCTTTGGTTTTGAGGATTGAATGGCGAAGCTGTTCCAGCTATACTAACCATATTCACACAAAAGGAAAATATTGAAGCAAGCTTCAATATTGAATGGCTCATAAAATTCATCTGTAACCAAATACTGAAAGCCAGATTTGGAGGCTTGCAGCACCACTCAGTCTGTCTCTCTCTCTCTCTCTCTCTCTCTCTCTCTCTCTCTCTCCCAACCCTTCCAAATGGGTACACTGAAATCAGCTGACACTTGCCCTTAATAACACAAACCAGTTGCACAATTTAATCCACAAAAATATTTAACTTAACTAATCTAAAGAAAAGTATGGAATGCATAGATCTGAAATATAATTTAGACGTGAGAAAAAATAAGTGTCCCAACTATGGTCACAACTTGGGCACTTGTATTAGTTTCTCACTTCTTAATATTATCTAAATATAACTGAGGAGAAAGGAAAAGGGGAAAAATGCCCAAAGGAAAGCAGGGGCAACATAAGTATTGTAGCTGCCCTTACATAAAACCATCCATGTCTGTTGTTCCTTCCATTTTGTCCTGTGGCTCCCTGGCTTCTGTAGGGGGTTATGGAGGTGATATGAACAAAGACGCCAAGTAGGGTGCTTTACATTTTAGGTCAAAGTCAGCAACCATATTGCTAATGAAGAGCTTGTATACCACCACGTTCTCTTTTCGTGTCAATACAGTATCACAGGCAGGCGGTCATGTCAAACTAATCTCATAGACTGACTGGGTAACTAGGGAGGTGGATCATGGGATAGCAGTGGACTTGACCTATCTCAGCTTCAGTAAGGCTTTTGACATTGTGCCATACAGGAGGCTAGTTAAGTAACTAACCAGCCTGGGGTAAGGCAGAAATTGATCACCTGGGTATCAAACTGGTTAAGGGATAGAAGACAAAGTGTGGTGGTAAATGGTAGCCACTTGGGTAATAAGTAGAGTGACAAGTGGTATACCATAGGGTTCAGTGGTGGGAGAGGTCCTCTTCAATGTTTCATAAGCTACATTATGGAGGAACTGGAGGGAAGATGTGTGGAGAGAATGCAAGGGGATCTGGTCTGGAATGGCAGCAGGGTGTCAGTACCAAAAAGTGCAAGGTTATGCACTTATGGCTTCGGAACCCAGCTGATGTATATAAGATAGGGGGAGTGGAGCATGGGATCCATACTAAATCCTGACTTGAACATTCCCCACTTTCAATTTCCCGACTCTGCCCAACAAGTTTGTTTTCCTAACAATTGAAATCCTGGCTCTCCAAATATGACTATTTAAATCCTGACTTGGTATTAGCAGTGCCATGCACACCACCAGCAATATCGCTGTATGGATCGAGTGGAGATAGAGAAATGATGAGAAAAATAGAGAGAGAGAGAGAGAGAGAGAGAGAGAGAGAGAGAAAGGGTATTTACAGCATGAATAGAAAGATAAAGATTTATTGTTCACGTCATGTATTTTATACATCGGTTCTCTCTCCTCCCATTACAGTTTATTACTGTCCACAGTAAATACTCTAACAAAAAGCCAGTTATGTAATTTATTCTGCAGTGTGTTGTCACAGTGTTCTGCATTCTGCTCTGATGACACTTTCAGTCTACAGTCCTCACAAGCAGCTTCAATCATTGCTAATTGCAATCACTACTGCGCCACCTGTTTACAAGAACATAGGCATTTAGCTGTAACCCCACCAGTTGACACACTGTTGACACCAGCTGATGCACTGCTGACACTGTTCAGTACCACAATGGCGATGGTTATTGATGAGCCATGTCAAATGGTTCCATCTCAAAAAGGCCAGAACAAACTCAACATCAGGGGTATTTATATGTAAAGGAAAGGAACAGAGGTGACTTGTTATATGGTCCTATAAGCATTTGCACCTTTTCGTCATGGATGTCACTGCATTTTTAAACATATGAAATAAAGATTTGTTTTTAATTTGCCTTTTGGTCAGTAGGAGTCTGTTACCTGGCATTCAGACTGTGGCCGCTGCTGGAAAACTATTTGATAAAAAATGCATTGGTCAGATAGCAGCTACGCTGTGACAATAATAAATGTCAAGGTGCATTCCAATAAAATAAGATAAAAATACAATACAAAAACAGAAATACAAAAAGCAATATTATAAAAACACACAAAGGCAAATCAATGAACAGTGAAACCATATGCCTTTTCCCACAGAAAGGTTTTAAGAGCCTGTTTAAAACTCCCCACTGTCGTACACTCCTTAGTCTGATGGGGTAGAGAGATCCAAAGGGAAGGGGCGACAAACATAAAAGCCCGGGCCCCGGCAGATTTTAACATCACCCTTGGAATCTCTAGCAACCCCTCGTCAGCTGAGCGGAACTATCTCTCAGGCCAATAAGGGATCAGGAATTCTTTCAGGTAATCAGCGCCCAGATTGTGCAGGGCTTTAAAAGTTAGTAGTCTGATTTTGAAGGTGATCCACCACTGAATTGGCTGCCAGTGAAGTTCTCACAGCACCAGTGTAATATGGGAAGATCTAGGGGTACCCATCAACACCCGGGCTGCGGAATTCTGCATCAGCTGCAAGCGGCAGATATCAACCCCCGGCAGCCCAAGGTAAAGCGAGTTGCAGTAGTCCAGGCGCGAGGTCACAGAGGCATGGATCAAAGTTGGCAGATCACTAGACGGAACAAGGTACTTCATCCTGGCGATGTTTCTTAGATGATAAAAAGATGACTTTACCACCGCTGACACCTGGGACCGAAGAGTTAGCCCCACATCTAATATCACCCCCAGATCTTGCACCCATTCAGAGACCTGTAGCTCGACATCCCCAAAAAACAATCCAGATGGGGTGCCGGCTGCAGGTCCCCCATCCGCCGATCCGGTTCCAATACCAACACCTCCGTCTTTCTAGAGTTCAACTTCAGCCAGCTGGACCTCATCCAATCCTGGATTTCATTTAGGTAGCTGTTAAATACAGAGATAGCACCTTTCTGGTTGGGTGCAAAGGACAGGTATAGCTGGGTATCATCTACGTAACAATGAAACCTCAGCCCATACCATCTCACAATGTCTCCGAGGGGAAGTATGTACACTGCAAACAACATGGGGGACAATATAGAGCCCTGAGGAACCCCAGAAAGTAGATAGATGGGATCAGAGGAAAAAAAACCTGACACCACCGTCTGAATTCTTCCGGTGAGGTATGAAGTGAACCATCTGAGAACAATCCCAGAGAGTCCACAAATACATCTCAGGCACTCAAATAGGACCCCATGGTCAATGGTGTCAAATGCTGATGACAGATCTAGTAGTACCAAAATGGACCACTTTCTCTGGTCTCTCACCATCAGTAGATCATTGAGCACTCGAACCAGCGCAGTCTCGGTACTGTGCCTCTTTCAAAAACCTGATTGGAGAGGTTCGTAGATGCTATGGATGGTCAAACGGTTCTCCAACTGGGCCACCCACTACCTACTCGATTACCTTTCCCACAAAGAGAAGGTTCGAGATAGGTCTGTAGTTAGCAAGACAGTCTGGGTCCAAGGATGCTTTCTTCAACAAGGGTGTTACCACTGCCTCTTTCAAGGAACAGGGATATTCACCCGAGTCAAGGGAACACCAGACTATCTGTGCTACAACCAGAAGAACAGACTCCCCACACCCCAAAATTAGAGAAGTAGGGCCTGGATCTAAACTACAGCAGGTAGGATGCAGCCCTTGAACAATCCGCATAACATCTGTGATTTCCGGGCAGTCGAAGGTACTCCAGGAAAATGAAGGGGTGGTGACCAGATCCTGGCCACTAGCAACCCGCATAGAATGTGTCAAACAGATCTCTGACCTAATGTCAGCCACCTTATCAGCAAAGAACCGAGCAAGCTCATCACACTGTATTTGTGAAAATGCTCTACGGAGATGTAGACAGGTTGGGTTGCACAATCTGTCCACAGTTCTGAATAGCTGAGCTGGTCGGTTCTGAGCAGCAGAAATTTCCCCGGACAGGAACTCTGCCTTCTTATGAGAGACTTCTGACTGATAGAATTGATAATGTTCTAACAGTCTAAGGTGGTCGGCATCCAGGCCAGATTTCCGCCAACAACATTCTAATCTGCGTCCATGTCGTCACAACTCCCTCAAGGCCCCATCGAACCATGGAGCCCGAGGTCGAAGGCAGAGAGGACACACATGAACTGGAGCAATAGAATCCAGGGCAGAGGTGATGGCAGTATTATAGGCCACAACCAATGCCTCTGGATCACTGCAATGCACAGGAAATTGTGATAGGTCAAGAACCATAGCAAGGCCATTGTAAGAAATATTCCGCAAAAGGCGGTACTTGACCATCTCCACAGGGGTCAGCCTACAAGGTGGGGCACCAAAATTAAATCTCACAGTCTAGTGATCTGACCAGCTGACTGGTTCTGCCCCCATGTCAGAGGCCTCGATCCCCAGGAGGAAGACTAAATCAAGAGAATGGCCACCTTTGTGTGTAGCAGTGGTAACCACCTGTGTTAGGCCCAGTGAATCCATTAACTGGAGGAAGTGTTGTCCAAATTGTGAGAGTTCATCATTGATCCATGCATTAAAGTCACCCAGGACCATCAGCCTGGGAGACTCAAAAGCCATGTCAACAACGAAGTCCGCTACTTCCTTAAGGAATCGCTTCTCATCTCCTGGTGGATGGTAGATGATAGCAATTCGATAGCCCACACCTGCTACAACAGCATAGTCAAAAGAGATGGTCTCCTCGACTGGAACACTAGTGAGTGCCAATTCAGTCTTAAAACAGACCGCAACCCTCCCCCACCGCGGTGCAACCTCGGGCGATGTATCACCGTATACCCGGCTGGAATTGTGGCCTCCACTATTGGTCCCGCATTGTCATCCAGCCAGGTCTCGGTGCTGCAAGCCAGATCTGTCAAACCAATAAGATCTGAAATCACAGCAGTCTTGTTGTGGACAGATCTGGCATTGCACAACATTGCCCGGGTTGGACAAAACTCCTGGGCTGCCCTGACTACCTGCCCATTGCTAATGATGGTGCCCTTGGGTATGGGGACCAAACAAGGTGGTCCATGCTCCAAGCTCCACTTCGTCCCAGGACATCTCCTGGGCTTAATCACCCTAATGAGAGCACCCCACTCCACTCGCCTCCACTGTTCACCCCCACCCCTTCCTCCCTCCACGGGCAATGTCAAGAGCCTGACAACATTGGTAGATAGAAAAAAACAGAGGGGGGGCATGGAAAGGGCGGAGGGAGTGGAGAGCGGAGGCTGAATAGCTCACAACCGGGGGGGGAGGGTAACAGGCAAGCAAATCTCATAAATTACAACCTCTCAAAATTAACAATTTAAAAACAGAATATCGTGTACTTAAAAATCAACCCCTTATGCAATTCAATCCAACTAAATAACTAAGATCGCCAAACTACTAATTTAACACAATCTAAATTATATCCCAAAAATAATAAAATCTATAAAGATCGTCCTTCAGAGAAACCTCTCACAAATCTCGAAGGAGGACAATCAATCCAAATCAGTAATAAAAACAATAATAAAACAGCTATAACTATTAAAAATAACTACAATAAAACAACTAAACAAAATCAATTTAACACCCCCCGGACTCTCTCACAGTATTGGGGATGAGAAGAAAAAAAAACAAATAAAATTCATACAAGTTTCCTCCTAAAGGTCCTCTCACAGCAAATAGGAGAAAAACATACACAGTATCAGTAATCCATTTGAAATTGTTGCCACTCTCACTGCCAACGATGGTTAAGTTTTTGTCCAGAATCTGAGGCTTTAAGGCTAGTGAGGCTCTCTCACCACCCACACTTTCCTTCAGGTAGTCCCAAAATTCAGTGACAAATCAAAAGGCATTACTCAACACAATGTATAAACTAAATATAGGTCCATACATAAAAGCAGTCTAAAAATAGGCCAAAGCTATTCACAGGCCAAACCACAAGGTATAGAGCCCCACCTCACAAACTCCCAACTTCCCTAATCAGGCTCTATATGCATAAAACAAGTTCTCTCACTGTCTTTTAAATCAGCAGAATTGTCAAAATAATTGCTGATACACCTTGTAGCATGATGTGACAGAATGTGACCGGACTGCTGCAAATACCAGACTGTTACCTGCTACTGTACCTGCTGATGAAGTAATCAAGAGGTAAGGGCAATTTTACCAATAAGGTAAAATATAATCATGAAGTGAACTATAACTATTATATAAGGCAGGTCAAAAACTGTATTTGAATTGGGAGATGGGATTTTAAGCATCAGCATTTTCTGACTCGGGATTACAATCTTGATAGGATTTGGAAGTCAGGCTACCATTAGTCAGTATTATATGAGTTGGGATTTCATGCTAAACCCATGGAGCATACAGTCACAAAGCAAGATGAGACCTAGGGGACATCATATCTGATAGCCAGAAGGCTGCTGGGCAGTGTCCTAAAGCAGTAGGAAAGGCTAGCAGGATGCTGGGGTGCACTGGGAGAGAGATTTCTAGCAGGAGGGAAGTAGGTGATGCTGCTGTGTATCGCTCACTTGTGAGGCCCCATGTGGAGTATCGTGTCCAGTTCTGGAGGCTGCGACTCCACAAGGACATCGAAAGAGTAGAGGTGGTACCAAAGATGGCAACCAAAATGGTGAGGGGGTTGCATGATAAGCCATATGAGGAAAGGTTGCAGGAACTCCAACATGTACTCCCTGGAAGAGAGGAGAGTGAGAGGGGACATGATTGAAACCTTCATTTCCCCCACAGGAGTGAAGAAGGTGCAAATGGAGAGTCTATTTCAGAGTAAGGAAGGTACTAGAACAATGGGGTATGCAATGAAGCTAAGGGGGGGAGTTTAGGAGAGAAGGGCAGAAAGAGTTCTTCACGGTAAGGGTGGTGGATGACTGGAACAGCCTGCCAGGGCAAAGACTGTGGGAGCTTCAAGCATGCATGGGACTGGCACAGGGGCATTTTAGGCAGAGAGACAGAGAGAAGGAGTGACACCTATCACCAACTAGGGTGAGTGGTGATGGAATAGAAAGGGACAAGGTTTAGACAGGATAGGCCTAAAGGTCCTTTTCCTCCAACAAAATCTATGTTTTTATATATCTATGTGTCCCATTTTTCTTCTTTGTCCTGTTTGGCTATCAACACAAATTGATAGGTATACCATCCCTGCCTAAAGTTTACTGGAGCCATGGGTGGGTGGGCAAGTGTCACATAGTGAGGGGTTGGAAAAGGGAAGCCTCGGGTTGCCTCAGAGGGCAGGTTTCAATGCTCCTGGCCACCTGCAGTCAAGGGTCAGCTGGATGTGATGAGGCAGGCTAGATTCTGACTTTAGTGCCACAGATAGGTTAAATGACCTCCCCAAGATGATACAGTAAGTATTCCACTCTAGTCAGTTTGAACCTTTTTTTTTTTACTTCTTTATCCCCTTCCTAGCTGCCGACCTCCCGGTAATTCTGCCCGGTCACGGGCCACCGGCTTCCACCCCCCAGATCGTACAGCTCCCCACGATACCCACGGATTACCCCCCACGGCGGAGCTGCAGGGTGTGGACCCAAACACCCCGCAGAGACCGGAATTGGTCGGGGAAGCTGGCCTGGGGGGCTAATCGAAGCCGTGGCAGGCTTCATGTAGGGAGGTCGGCAGCCGTCCATTTTCCTGGTTTTCTGGGAGGCGGGGACGTGCAATGACGTCGAACGTCTGCCCCGCCTCCAAGTCAGCGAGCGCCGGTCGGTTTTGCGATACCCCGGCCTCCGCCAGGGGTCGCTGAAGCTCCGGACACTGTCCCGTCCTCCCCTCGGAGAAGGAGAGCAGCCCGTGGGGCGCTCGATCCTTCTCCCCACCGGCCAAGTCTTCAGCGACCCGAGTCCGTTCTCAACCCGGTCGCTGGGCCAGCAAGCAGAAAATCCAACCGCTGCGCTGACGGGCCGGCTAGTCAGTTTGAACCTGCGTAATATCTGGTTCCATAGATAGCACTCTAAAACAAACTTCCTCCCTGCTTGGATTGTAAAGCACTTTTGAAAGCAGTTTGCATGGGAAGGGCTACATGCCCCTATAGCAACACTGACACCCTTCATTACCTGGATTGTACAGCGCTTTTGGATGCAGTTTGTATATGTTGCTAATCAACTTTTTAACTGCTCAGCAACATTCTCACCCCACCCTGCTTGGATTTTACTGTGCTGTTGGATAAAGTGTATATACAGTGCTATTTATCCTTTAACCATCACAGAGCAGCATTCTTACCCTACCTTGTCTACATTGTACCACTCTTTAGGATAATGTTTATACAGTAGATGGAACTATTTAACCTCTAAACAGCAACATTCTTACCCAACCCTACCCAGATTGCACTGCACTTTTGGATAAAGTCTGTATAAGGTGCTCTTTTAACATTTAACCCCTAAACAGCAACATTCACCCCCAAGCCTGCCTAGATTGTACTGTGTTTTTAAATAAAGTTTGTAATAATTGTTATTTAACCTTTAACCACCACACTGCAATACTGTCACCCAATCCTGCCAGGATTGTACTGCGCTTTTGGATACAGTTTGTACAAGTAGCTGTTTAACCTTTAAACCCCACACAACCATATTCTCACCCCTCACTGCCTGGACTGTACCACACTTTTGGATAAAGGTTATATATGGTGCTATTTAACTTCTACCCCACTCCCCAGCAACATTTAGTACCTCCCTTCCTAGACTGTACAGCACTTTTGGATACCATTATACAAAGTGTTCTTAAACCTTTACTCCACATACAACAACATTTACCACCCACCTGGATTACACAGCCCTTTTGAGTACTGGTTATATGAGATGTTCTGGTCACAGAAACAAAAATTCTACATGCATCAGGGTTAGTGTTATCACCTTTAAGGATGCCCAAAGTGGGACATTCCTTACTGAAACATGATTTTTCGTAGGACAATATGTAACTTCGACCAATGCATCAGACTTGTTTTCTCTAAATAATCAGAATTAAGACTACATGTTTTAGTTTTTTAGTTGTTTTTAGTGTTTCTTATAATTTTAAGGACTTTTAGGTAAGGTATTATAGTTTTTTGCAACATTTAGAAGAAAGTCAGAAAATATTTGTTCTACTAGAATGTCAGGACATTTAGTATTTTTCATGTTTTTTGCAGGACACAGTTGCCCAAATCAGGACAGTCCTGCAAAAATCAGGACAGGTAGTAATCCTAATCAGAGTACATGGTTCTTACAACCATGCAACACAAAATAACGATGAAAAAAGGTTTACACTGACTGTCCAATGTAGATCATACTTTTGTGTAGAGTTAATTCCAGCACATCATGATTTCATGCAGTAACTGTTGAAGTGCTCAGTGTTGCGGGCAATTAGCATGAGGGGAACTCGGAAACAGCATAATCTGCCTGCTTAATGTTCCACACTACAGGTTGTTGTCAGACATGCATGTGCAAGTGAATCTCCAGTTTGAATTCTACATCTAACAGGCCAGACTTACTAGGGACATTCCTAATAAGAGGACCACTAGTGAGGGGATTGGAGAATGGGGGAGCAAATTTTCACTGTTCAGGTTGGTGCAGGGCCATCAGTCAGGCTGCCATGTACCTCATCAGAAGTTATGTTGCAGAAGCATGATGCAGCCTTGTTAACGGCACCATAATGATAAGTTCTAACTGCTGTCATTTTAACTACTGTATTCCCCTCTGAACAGTTTATTTATTGAATTTTGACAACTGAGTAGGCCCACTGGAACCATGGGTCCTTTTTTCATGGGCAACAGTCCATAAACCTCAGTGACCTCAAGTTTATCTAAAATAAAGCATTATTCCTAATTGTCACTTTGTGTTGAAGGTTTACATTTCTTAACATCTTGTATTGGCCTCATGATTGTTTCTAATCATTTGGAAATGTTGTAGGTCAGTAACAGAATTTTCAAAAAACATTGCCTAACTGATGGGGCTGCTCCTATTCACTTACTGAGTTTTCTTATTTCATTGAATAACACCTATTACCTAGATATTAGCATGCATTTTGGTTACTTCATGGAGTTTTTGCACTGCTTATGCTCATATATGAAGTAATACAAAATGAGCTCTTTAATTTGCTGAGTTATCAGAACAAGGGACTGTTCAGACTTGATTTGGATTTACTCTTGTATTGACCCTTCGATTGGACTGATACTGTCACTTATGATACGTCTCTAATAAGTGCATAGTAATAACCTAATTAAATGCCCCTTTTTGGCCTTTCATGAGTGTCGAACATTACATGACAAGAGATGTTGATGATTGTGGATAATGTAACACTGGTATGGGTGATTGTGAAAAGAAGGTTAAAAGGAGATATGATTTCAGTTTTTAAAACTTGATAGGATTGAATATGGTGATTGGTGAATCAGGGCAGGTTTTAGCTTGTTTGGATCAGTATAACAAAATTATATGGAGAGATAGAGTTAGAGGCATTGAAAGAAAGGCTTTTTTTCCATTTAGAGAATGGTACAACTCTGCAACATGCTGCAGTACCAAAGGAAGCCCTACAAACAATGAGTTATGAGTTTATTAAATGTGCAGCAGTTTGGGCCAGTTCATGACTGAGAATAACAGCATGGGGTATACTATTTAATTCAATGAGGAAGAACAAATTCCTAGATGCTTAATTTTTTTAACCTATTTCTGAGTGTTGTAAGCTGTCTGGATATAAGAAAACAAACAAGATGTACCCTAGTCTGTCTTCGTCTAGCATTTCCAATGTCCATTTGTTTTTTCCTCATGGATAACTCGGCTTTGCCAGAGGTTTGCAGTGCTCCAAACTCCATTCCATACCTTTGTGATGCAATTTATATTGAAAAGTGCAACTCTGCACTGTTACTTCTACTTCCATAAACATACTGTTTCCGATATTATAATTTAACAAAAAAGATTTTTTTGATGTTCACTAAGGTTTCTATTCCAGAGTTTGTAACACATCTTTCTAGCCTTGCTAGAGAGTGTGTATAAAAATGGCAAGGGGTCAAAATGTTGAAAACATAAACAATGCAGTCAAAAACCATGGAGCCAAAATGCCGACAGCAAAGATAGTTCTCAGCAAAAACAATGAGTGCTACTTTGCTGAATTCACTAACCAACAAATACACTTTGTTTTTAAGGGGGCTATGCCCTCACACCCCCATTACAGGGGGCTGTGTCCCCGAACCCCCCCACTTTATTATAACTAACTCTGGGGGGGCAACTCAGGGATGGGAGAAACCTTGGGGAGGATTGTTGGGGGGGGAGGGGAAACAGAAGATGTCCTGAAGAGATGCTAAAAATTAAAAAGTTAAATGTCCTAGAATGACGAATCAAACCCCAGGACATCACTGCTCCACTGCTTTCCCTGCCCATGGCCCTAACATCTAAGCCATGGAATCTGTACAGAAGCACACAGCCAAGCAGTGGTTTTAACCTGTTTGCCTGAAAGCAATATAGCTACAGGGATATCGCTTTGGCTGTTTTGGCCATTCACTATATTATCCCTGTAGCTATTTCCCTTTTAGCTGTGTTCACTGCACAGTTTTTCCTGTGCTAAATTGCCTTTAACATTTTAAACTGGTACCTATAAAACTCATGTGACCTCAACTGACACCTTAATGCCTTTTTTATCACATCATAGTGCACACCATAACAAGAGGCAGTGATGACACGAACAGCAACTGTGAGGTCAATTGGGAATAGTCAGACTTTTCCAAAGCACAGTGAAAATTGAAATGCATTATCTGAAATATTTTAGTAACCAATAACAGGAAAGTGAAAATAACTAGAACATGCTAAAGTTAGATACAATTATTAGAGAGTTCATAAAATATCGCAGTAGCTAGCCTTTTAGTTTAGTAGAGACTTGCTCTTTTATATTCACACTTAAAAGAGATGTTTCAGCAGATATGCATGGTTTATAGCTCTCTAAATTGTAGACTAATATGTTTAATAAGCAACTGACTGGAACACTGAATAATCACTTAATTAAAATAAGCACATTTCAGAAAACTTTTTGAAAGTAAAACAGCATATGGCAAGCCAAGCTGTTATATTATAGATGATAATTGTATGAATTTATTGTTTAATTAGTGAGATTAGTTTCAGTTCTGACCTATTTATACTTGCCAGCTGGCATAGATGATCTGCTTTTGTTATAAAGTACAAATTATGCAATTGCCTTACTCAATATATGACATTTATCTCTACATGTGAGGAACAGACCATCATTCATGTGTGTCAAATTCATAAGTAAGTCCTGAAGTCCTGACTCTTGCAAATGTTAATGAATTGATTATTTTTAGTCAGGATGTTGTTATGGCTCCCAGAACTGTTTGCCAATTGTAACTCAAGAATGATTTCCCTTTGTTCTGTTGCACATTACATGATCACCTTTTGGAATCTGAATTTCTGTGATTTCCCTATAGCCAGTGAAAGTCGATGGTAACAGCTTCCCTGTAGATGACTTCTTTGCCTATAAAACAAAGGAATCCCTATACAATACTGTATGCAGACATGTGAACCCTGCATTGTGAATTACATTTTAATACATACTGTAGTTAGGCATTTACCACTTAGGGAACCTGCAAACCTGCCACACTATAGATGACAACAACTAAATAAATGTGAAATCGTCTACTATAAAACCTCCTGCAAATTGCATTTATGACTTTAAGGTGGACCAAGTTACTCATTTATGCCCCTCAATACATTATAAACCAATTATGGCATCAACAATCTGAAATACTTAAACTAAATAAGGGAGTAGTACAATCAGAATTTCCAAAAACATATGTTGTATGGAGTGTTTTGGTTTGCTTGATTAGTCCTGGTGTGTCTTTCTCTTTGTCTGCTATTATAATGTTTTTTTTCTAAATTAGCTACTAGTTTTATGGTAGTTTTATTGCCCTTTCAGGTCTCCATCTTTGTATGGTTTATTGCTCTTCTTGTTCCTAAAATGCCTTCTCTCCCATTTAACAGTGATGTATCCGGGACCATAGATTAAACAAATGCTGGTTTATAGTCAATTTATAACAGCAGAGCTGTGATATTAAGTAACTTCCCATATCCAGTGGGCACTAATGGCTACATTTACAGTTTAGCAAACACTTGTGGGTTAAATGAGTTAGTTATTCTGTATGAAAACAGCTAGAATATTTACTAATTTTAGCATTCATGATCTGGGGTGATTTGTATGCTTTTTATTGCACCAGTAGGAGAGGGGCAGAGTCACACAGTGTCACCAGAGTACTAGCCAATTAGCTGGCTGCACCTCTCACCAGTGCCAGTTTGAAAATCTGAATGGAACCTTAAATAGGATCAGGGATCCTTATGAAGCACAGTCCAAGATCCTTGCTCTTTTTGTCCGGAGTCTTTACAAAGGTTCAATTTTAAGAATTGGTCTGCGGCACAGGGGAGGATACACGTCAATCTGAGGGCATGACTAATAGCTTCAGGGACTGCTGAAATTCAGAACAGCAGCAGGTGTTGTGTTACAGGGGATGTGGTAATCAGGACAGCAGCAAGCGTTGGTTTCAGGGGCTGCTGACAGTCAGAGAAACGGCAGCTTCACTAGCAAACTAGCTACCATGTGTCTTTTTCCTTTTTTTTTTAAAGTACCAATGTGTTTAATCTGTGATATCCTTTACAGTAAAAGGCTGCTGATTTCTAGAAAAGGCATCTGGCCACACCAGGAGGAGCAGGGCAGAGCCACACAGCATCATCAGGATACTAGCCAATCAGGCGGCTGAACCCCTCACTGGTGCCAGTTTGAAAATCTGAAGAGAGCCTTAAATAGGAGTGGGGCTCCTCAGAAAGCACAGTCTGCGATCCTTGCTCTTTTCATCTGGAGAATTTACAAAGGCTCAGTTTTAAGAATTAGACTGTGATGCAGGGGAGGATACAAGTCAGTTGGAGGACATGACCGATAGCTTTAGGGACTGCTGAAATTCCATATGGCGGCTTCAGAAACTGCTGAAATTCAGAACAGCAGCATAAGGGATGGCTGAAATTTAGAACAGCAGCAGGCATTGTGTCACAGGGGCTGTGGTAATCAGGCCAGCAGCAGGCTTTTTATTGGTTACGGGGGCTGCTGGCTTCCAGAGAAGTGGTAGCTTCTCAAGCAAACTGGCTACTGTGTGTCTTTTCTTCACAGGTGGCAGTGTGTTTAATCTGTAATAGCCCTTACAGTAAAATGCTTCTGTTTGCTACAAAAGGCATCTGGCAACCAGGAAGAGCAGGGCAGAGTCACACAGCATCACCACACCAGGGTACTAGTCAATCAGGATGCTGTACCTCTCACTGCTGCCAGTTTGAAAATATGAATGGAGCCTTAAATAAGACCGGGGCTCCTCAGGAAGTGCAGTCCATGATCCTTGCTCTTTTCAACCAGAGTCTTTATAAAGGCTTAGTTTTAAGAATAAGATCACAGCACAGAGGAGGATACAAGTCAGTCAAAGGGCACGACTGACAGTTTCAGGGATTGCTGAATTTTGGGATGGTGGCTTCAGGGACTGCTGAAATTCAGAATGGCAGCAGACTATGTGTTACAGGGTCTGCATTAATCAGGACAGCAGCAGGCTTTATTGGTTTCAGGAGCAGCTGACAGTCATAGAAGTTGTGGCTTCACCAGCAAACTAGGTTCTTTCACTTCCCACCCACACACCTGGAGATAGTCCTATTTTCATAGGCACCAAGCTTGACTGACAGCAGGCAATTCCTGGACAGGAATAGGAAGTGAAGGATTAAGAGTCCATGGCAGGAACCTCCCTCCATCACTGTTACACATTACCCCCCCAAAAAAACCCTTGGTTTTCACAAGGGAATGGAGGTCTTAAGATGCTGGGGCTGCTGGGCTATGGGGCTGTGGGGCACTCATCCTCTAGAATCTGCTCAGGAGGATGGTTCTGTGTCCTACATGTAGGTGTCTGAATGATCTTAGAGCTCAGCTGGAAGTAGCATGAAGAGAGACAGCCAGCCTTCATCACCAGCTAAACTGGAGCTCAAGCCATCTATGTCCTCTCCTCCAGAGACCACTGGCCCTGGGGCATGAACGGTGGTGGGTTGGGAGGGGAAGGTTGCAAGGATGGACCAAGCAAGATCTCTTCAGTCCAGTTCCATTCTGACAAAAAATATGCTTTGCACCCCTAGAAAAGATGAACAATCCTGACTGATTGAGAGAAGACCTCGAGTGAGGAGAGGGGACTAGATAGAAAAGAGAGATGGCATCTGAAAGCAGCAAGTAAATATGTGGTGGTTCTATAAGTAAGAAAATTCTTGTCCTGGGATACTCAATGATCAGAGAAGTCAAGCCCCACCTAAGTAAAGGTATGTAACCTAAGATGATGGTTAAATGCCTCCTGGGAGCATCAGTGCAGCTTGACAGTGAGTGCATTGGTAGGTTGGTGAACAAAGAAGAGAAATGAATCAATCAATGTTCTGATTCATCTTGGTACTAATGACTTGTCAACCTGGATTGTGGAAGAAACCAAGCAAAATTTTGTTAAGCTAGGGGAAGGGTTGGAGGCTCGAATAATCTCCCTGAAATTCTCGGAGATCCTCCCAGTGTGGGGCAAAGGGAATTGCACAGACACAATCAGGAACAAGGACATTGAATAATTCAATGCTTGGTTACAAGGATGGTGCTGTGAAAAAGCATATCACATCATAGGCTTATGGGGGAGCTTCTGGGAGAGAAAACTTTTCAGGTATGATGGGCTTCACCTAACTAAGAAAGGAATGCGTGCACTTGGGCAGAAATTCGATGTCCATCTCAACCATTTCAACTAGGTGTGGGGGAGTCTTTTGATAGGGAACCTATTAGACAATTCATGATTGATAGGAACTTAATCATGACTGCCCCACAATGAGTAATGTCTCACCCATGACCTAGGAAATGTATAGGGAACAGAGGGAGACTAAAATTAGGTAAAAATAGCAAAAATGCCAGACCTTGGAATAGGGTGTTCATCAACACCAGAAGCCTGGGTAACAAAACAAGTGACCTGCAGGCAATGATGGCAGAGTCCAGAATGGACCTGGTGGCCATCATGAAGACTTCGGCCTCAGAGAAAAATGACTGAGGCCTCTCAGTACCAGGCTATGCCCTATTCAGACAGGATAGAAGTGATGGTAGGGGTAGCATTATACCTAAGGGATGCGATAAATGCCATCTCAGTAGATACCATCAAAAAGGAGGGTATGGAATCCCTGGGAGCCATCTCAACTCGGCAACAGGGGAGAGGGTCTATTTAAGTGTGGTATATCAGCCTCCAGGGCAGGCTAAGGGAAGGAGCAAGGAGCTCCTAGGGGAAATCAGAAGTGTAACACAAAAAGGGATACAGTGGTGGTAGGAGACCTGAATATGCTTGATGTTTATTGGGGCATCCCAGTGCCTGGTTTTACAAAAAGTCAAAATCTGGTTGATGTTATGCAAGACTAGTTAATGCCCCAACTAGGCTGGACATCATGTTGGATGTGGTCCTCACTAATTCAGAGCTGGTAAGTGTTACAGGAGTGTGGGTGCCACTGGCCAACAGCAACCACAACTCTGTGTGGTTTTAGTTGGCCTTAGGGGTAGAAAAATCCCAATCCAAAACAGGTTTTAAACTTTAGAGGAGCTAATTTTGACAAAATGAGGGAAGTAGTCAGGAACAAATTGTCAAGGATCCAAGAGCATTTAGAGGTAGCAGACATATGGGGGCTGCTTAAGAAAGCCATATTGGAGGCTACCAAGATGTCCATAAGGACGGTTAACAAAAAGAACAAACATAAAAATACCATATGGTTCACTTAACAGGTAAAGACAGCAATTAGGACCAAAAGGGAGGCCTTCAGTAACTATGAAAGAACCCAGGGAGACAGCAAATGGGAAGCTTATATGTAGAAGAACAAAGAAGCGAAAAATGTGGTGAGATCAGCTAAGGCTTCAACGGAGGTTCGATTGGTGGAGGGGGTTAAAGCAGGGAACAAACAATTTTTTGATATGTACAAGAAAAAAGAAAGAAAAGAGGAGGAATAGTTAGACTCAAAGATGGTGACAGAATCGTGGAAGAGGATTTACAGAAGACCACTATCCTAAATACCCTTTTCTGCTCTGTGTTCATAAGGAACACAGAGGCCCTATACTAGACAGTAGCATCAAGGCCTCTGACACAGGTGTCCCACAAATGGAAACACCATCAATCAGCACCAGGAGGGTTAGAGAGGCCTGGAACAGCTCAGGAAAGACAAATTGACAGGGCTTTATGGAATACACCTGAGGGTGCTTGAAGAGTTGGCAGATGTGTTAGCAGATCCCTTGATACTTTTATTCAACAGTTCACTTAAGTCGGGGCTAGTGCCGGGAGACTGGAGAGGAGCAGATGTGGTGCCTCTCCACAAGGGTGGGAGCAGGGAAGAGGCAGGCAACTATTGATTGATTAGTCTTAAGTTGGTGCTGGGGAAGCTAATGGAAATCTTACTAAAACAGGGCTTGGTAGAGTACCTAAATAAGAACAGCCTTCAAGATGACAGGCACCATTGAGTCATTGTAGGAAGGTCATGCCAGATGAACCTAATCACATTTTGTGACTAGTTGACTAGGGAATTAGACAGAGGCCACCCATTAAACCTCCTCTATTTTGACTTCAGTAAGGTCTTTGATTTGGTGCTGCACAACTGCCTGCTGAAAAGAGTTGGAAGACCTGGGTGCAGCCAAGAACATAGTCAGGTGTGTAGGAAATTGGCTTAGGGACAGAAAACAGAGAATGGTGATCAACAGGGTGCGATCAGATGAGGGTGTGATTACTAGTGGTGTGCACCATGGCTCAGTGTTGGGTCCAGTTCTGTTTAATGCATTTATCAGTGACACCAGCATAGGTATTCAGGGCAAAATTGCCTTATTTGTGGATGATACCAATCTAGGAGGGAGGGTTGACTGTTAGGAGGCAGTTAGGGACCTACAAAAAGACCTACCAGGCTGGAAAGATCATCTAACATCTGGCAGCTGAAATTCAACGAAAAAAATGCAAGGTGATACATTTAGTTAAAAGGAACCCAAGGACAAAATACTGGCTCAACGGTGTCCAGCTCAGTGCAGCGAAGGAAGAAAGGGACCAAGATGTCATCATGAGTGACACCCTTAAACAGACAGCCAACGCAACACAACTTACAGACAGTAAGACCAACAGAATGATGGGGTAAATTTGGAGGGGATTTAACAGCAGGATAAGGGCGGTGATATTGCCAATCTACTAGTCCCTGATAAGACCACATTTGGAGTACTATGTCCAGTTTTGGAGCCCACATCTTAAGAAGGATAAAAACAGGTTGGAGACCATCGAGAGAAGGGAGACCAAGATGATTCAGGGCCTACAAGGGTACTCATATGAGGAACGTCTAGGAGCTATGAGCACATTCTTACTGGAAGCAAGGATGGAGAGAGGGGACATGACTGAAATATATAGGTTCCTGAGAGGAATAAATAAAGTGCCCTCCACTGACCTGTTAAACAGAGACTCCGACTCTAACACTAGAGAGCACGAGTGGAAGTTGAGGGAGGGACCTTCAAGAGGGAGATTAGGAAACAGTATTTTAAAGAAAAAGTTGTGGAAAAGTGGAATAGGCTGCAAGCAGAGGTGGTAGAAGCAAAGACTTCATTCAAGCTGGGGTGTGATAGGGCTAAAGCACAATCAAAAGCAATGGGACCAGCTGGAGGCGTAAAGCAGAAGGGGGGTTAGGTCCTGGGATCAGAATAGGTCCCAGGAACTTATGTGCAGACTAGATGGACCACTGAACTCCTTCTGCTGACATTTCTTCTGTTTCTATCTGTGTTGTTTGCCAAAATGAAAAGTTTTAAAAGCAAAACATTAATACATGCTTCCTAGACCTGACACACACATAGAAAACAAAAATATTTAATTAGAGCTATTTAGTGCAGGCCAGAACTTTAGGATCCTATCTCTAGTACTTGCTGAATTTGTGGTCCTGAATGCATCACTGTTACATGGGACAGGAGGGACTGCAGAAAAAAGAAGAGCCATAAGACTTGCTAAGATGGAGATCCCCAGGGGCCATAAAACCACTATATAACTAGTGGGCTACTTTAGAAAAAAAAACTTATAATACCAAACAAAGGGAAGGACACACCAGGACTATACAAATAAATCAAAACACTCCGCACAACATATGTTTTTGCAAGTTTTGACTGTACTACTCCCTTAACTAAGTGTGATATTATCACTACACAACTTTTCAAACTTTACCACCTCAGCATTAGAGTCATACTTTTGTAAAGTAGTCTTTCTCAGCAATCCGTTTCACCCCCCAGTAAAACTAAGATGCACAGAGTGCTACACACACACTCACACAGTGTTTGAGCCAGATATTCACTGTGTGCCCTTTGACAACTCACTTTATCTACCAGTGCTACAGTTCACCCAGCTGAGGAAATACTGTAGGTGAAAAGCAGGATTCAGGTGCAAATAAGGTGTTCCGTCATAGCTATGATATCATAGATTAAAACAACAACACTGTAAAAAGTAGTTCAAATTCCATCATACCCCCGAGTAAACCTATAGTGAAGCTTCCCACTTTGCCTTCACAGCATTTGGTTAGAAACATACAAATGCAAGAACTGCACCCATGAAAAAATAGGTGAAAAGCAAGATCTACAACAAAATATGACATATCACCTCTCTGAGATATGAATCAATTGCCTCTGTAGAAAACACTGTGAAAATTAAAGATATTTAAACTCAGTAGAAAAATTGTGATTCACCACAAAACACATGTTGACGGAAAATAAAACCACTAAGCAGCAGAAAAATTCTTCTACCTGATAGATTCCAAAGAAAAAAAACACATTTCAAAGAAACACTGCTCCATATTATCTTCACAGTCCAAAATGAAGTCAGGCCGATCATTTAAAAAATAATTATTGTCTTGTCTCTTCCTTAATAAGCATTATACAATGGCAATAAAAAATCCTGGGCCCAGACTGGCTGTCTGCCCTTTGCAACAGTGAGGGTATCTGAGCACAGCCTCACTGTACTGATTTGTTGGATTCCATCCTCCATTTTTATTATCTTCTCTTAAGAAACAAAGATATATGGCCACACTAAAAATCTACTAAAAACATTTTTTAAATGTTGTTTTTATTTTGTATAACAATGAGCCATTGTCTAATAGCAATAGTACACTCCAGGGTGTGGGTTGTGCTGGGATGACCTCCCTTCTGGGATATTGGATGCACTCAACCTGTGGCCTCATGCCTAATCACCCAGGCATGAGGTTATCCCAGCACAACCCACACCCTGTCATGCATTATTGCTTAATTAGTCAACAACCCTGGTAACATTCAACACAGCATTTCTTCCGCAAACACTTAACAAGCAGCAATCAGCACTTCAACAAAAGTCCTTCATGAGTTAAACTCCTGCCTTGGTGGAAATTGTTCAAAATCTGTAAACGCAAACTCAAAATCAGGCACTTTTGGACTAACCAAATGTATTATATATCACAAGATAGGAAAGTGCCATATACAGTACAGTTCTTGTGAAATGCTTCTAACTCATTATATTTGGCCTCGTGGTTTATTAGTTTCCTTGACCCACTCTATGGAATTATTTTACTTGTAAACTACCACTTTCCAATCATTCATTTTATGTGCAGTATGCATCAAATTAAAAGGCATACCACAATTAACTCTTGTACTAAAAATATTAGTAGTACTGCTTCCTCCACTGCCACTGCTACTCAAAGAAGACTTGCTAGCAAATTACAAAAATCTTTTGTATGGTGAATATGCTTTGACCATCTCTCACTTTTTCACAGTCCTCAATTGTATGGACCCAGGAGTTACAGTACATGCAGTACACACATTGCTCACATTAATACTGTCAGTGATCATTTGATTTAGGTACATGTCATGGTTTGTTCATTAGTTCAGTTGTTGATGGATTTTAACTCCCTGTCAGACCCAAGAGATTGCTTCCAAAAAGATTATTTACGGTATCTTTGTCACAAGATTTCAACATTACAGTGCTGATGATTTATGGGGAACTCCACGCCTGTAGGTATCTGAGTTTCCACCTGAACAGATGCTTCAGATTGTTTCAACTCCCATAAGTCTTCATTGGGGAGTCACAAATATTTATCTAGTAATTTATATACACTGATTCACTATTCAAAAAAACACCACAAATAAAATAATAATCAAAAAATAAAACATTTAGATAGACTCAAATATGAAATGTGCATAAATCAGAAAGAGAATTAGGTGTGAAATATATGTGCAGATCATGGATCTTTAGGATTAGTTGTAGTTTGTAACACTGATTATTTTCCAATCGGCGTGGAAGTCCGCACCAAAGTACATAAATATAGCAGGATAATGTTATAAAGTATTGATTGGAAGAAGCATCTCCTCTCCTCAATTATGTATTAATTCATTTATTCATACTGCTTCTCACCCCACAGACACTGATTAAGCCCTATCTGAATCCTTACACTGGTGCATAACTTTGTGACATCTACTCTGGACTATTGCAGAGCTCTGAACCTCTGGCAAAATAGAAGGTTGACAGGCAACTTGCTAACATTGCACTGGTTGCCTGTGATATGGAGTGTTCTTCAAGATACTGTAGGTTTGCTGAAACAAAGCCCTACATACTGTAATCTGGGCCATGGCTACGTGTAAAGAACTCCTATGTCCTTATGCTCGGGATCATCCTCTCAGTTCCTCTGAATTGGGACTCCTGAAGGTCCCCAGTCCTCAGTTAAAGCTATCTGGGGATCAGGCATTCACTGTGGCAATTCCCATGTTGTGGAACGTGCTACCTTGTAGTTTCACAGAGGCTCCCTCTTCTGAAGTGTCTAAAGGAAGGCTGAAACACCAACTCTTGTCTGTATTTTTTTTCTATCAGTGACTGTGATGACACTGTGCCAATTAGGGTCTTTATTATTATTGTATTTATTCTATTGTATATTTGCATTATTTATTTGTTTACATCTGTGGGCTGTTGTTTTATATCACTTTTGTGAGACATCCATAGTTGGTATTTCATAACAGCACAATACCAGAATTCTAATGAATTCTTTTTACTAGCATTTTGAAATATGAAACTGAAGACCTACCATATTCATTGTAAAAGCAAATAATGTATTTTAAAAAGTAAAAAGCAACTACTATCACATTAAAATGAAGTAAGTAAAATTGTCAGTTGTCTATTTATTAGAAGAGAACACATGCTGTTTAACACTTGACATTGTGAGCAGTACAAATGCCAATGGGCCCTATGCATGAAGATGGTGGGGGTATATGAAAAAGTCATGTACTCAGCCCACAGCCCTGTGCCCCACAGACAGGTGTGCCTATACCAGCATTCACCAATGCTGGACACCTGTCCATGCCCCCCCCCCAGTGCACAGGACTCCACAGGGTGGCCAGGGGAGGAGTTGTCATCCCAGACGGGCATCCAAAGGGATGCCCCCCCGAGACCCATAGTGATCCCACGCATAGTGTGGTGTGGGTCTGGGGCTGTGCTTGCCAATTTCAGGCACCTGGACCCACACAGCACCATCTGATCCTGGCCCACTGGAAACTGCTGCACCTAAAAAACTATGCGCATGCATGCAGAGAGGCAAATTTAATGCAGTGAATCTGGGGGAAGTGTCAGCTGATTTTGCCACCCCTCTCTCAAACATCACCTAAGAACTCACTACTCACTGCTGATTCAACAGTATTGTAGTTGTACACCCCTTCACTATTTCCACCCTCCCATCAAGTGACACATGGAAATGAGCCTCAGTTCAGTGTACCTCTCCTGGTTCTCAATTTCTAACTAATTCAAATAAAATGAACATCTCAAGCTACAACTAGAACAAAGTCTAGAACCACACAATGCCCAATAAAATGCTTACCTTACAGAAAAGATCAAAGTGGAAGGTCTTAAGCTGTCAGCTGATGAATGGGAGAGTCAGGAGACTGCCATCCTCAGTTATTGAATCCACAAGTCTACGACAGAATGACCACAGAAAATACATACTGAAAATGATCTAACAAAAGCTCAAACAAAAAAGCCTGTGTACAAAATGAACCTTGTTATTTGGTAGTTTGATGTCATACTACAGAGGGTAGCTCACATTTGTTTGATTCTCCACTTCTGTACCTCAAGAGAAAGGTAGAAACATACTGTAGATGTTGACAGCAGAAAATGGCCATGGCCCATCGAGTCTTCCCAGATCGCATAATCTGGCATTGTAAGATCAAGAGGTGACATCTGATTTTCCATTATACTCTGTGAAATTTTCAAAAGCAGCAGATTATGCCCGTATGCACAGACCGGTTATGCACAGCTTGATATGGTAGTGGTAGTCAACCAAAAGCCCTGCTGCTCAGTTGCACATGGACTGGACTTGGTCTTAGGTACAGGATTAACACTACAAACTTACACAACTTGCTGAGTTCAGCGGGACAGTGCCTGTTATAGAACTTTGGAAACTACTACCATTTCCTCATATTTTTTCTTGTGTTCAACATTCAGTACATTACAGAACTGAATGGGGATATAACAGAATTAGCTTCAGCACATTCATGGTATCACGATCTGGTGATGAATGCTTTTTATTACCGTAGGTACTGCACCACAGTATTTGTCATGGCTAGATTTCAGCCAGAGGTGTTGTGATGCAGTTAGAGTTGTGGATCTACAACAGTGTATGGGGAACTTGAGACAAGGGCATTAGAAGTGCCACTAAAACAGATGGAAACTCCATATACACTAGTATAAAAATATAGCGCGTCATCCAAAAGGCAGCAAAAATTAACCAGATACTTGTACACAAAAGGTTTACTTTCCCTCACTACAATGATCAAAACATCAGTAACACAACAACATTAAACCTACACAGGAATTCCCCAGTGCTTTGATGAACACTACAGTTTTCTCAGGAGGCATCATGCATAGATTACTGGGATACAGTAAATAACACTTTTTATGCACTTTGTTTTGAGTATCTGCTCCTTTTTATGTTGGGGCACGCATGCGCAGCAAACATATTGCGGTAGTAGTAGAAATGGAGCCTCGGTCACTGTTGGGCAAATGCAGGGCATGCACCAGTGGGTGCATCCCTCATTCCCCAATAAGCCTCCATACCGGTGCCACACCACGAATACCTAATGTGGTGAGCGCATCTAAGGAAAGGTCTGCTGCAATGCGAGCAAAACTCGTCATACACAGCGGACCTCCCAACGTGCTTGCCCTGGTTAAAAAGTAAAAACATGGTGGCACACTGCCTGCCATAATGCCGACTTCAGGGGTACCCAATCCCCCTGTCAGCATGTCCTGATGCAATGTGTGTGCTGACAGGGGAACCCACTCCCTGTCGGCATCATGCAACCCCCCTCATTTGTTATGAGCTGAGGGAGGTGCCCAATCCTCCTCGGCTTGTGCCCCTCACTTTCATTGTGTGCTGACAGGGGTGCCCAATCCCCCATCGGCTAAAGCATACCCTCCTTCAGTATGTGCCAACAGGGGTGCCCAATACCCTGTTGGCTAAAGCATCCACCCAAAACACTGAGGTGGCATGCTGGGAGCCCACTCCAGTGTGCCAAATCACATGAAAATGGAAAACCATCCCTCAATGGTTTTTTTTAAACCCCTGTAAAAAGGAAAACGGTCCCTCGCGGTCTCCCTGCCCCCTCCTGCAACCCGCTCCCACCCTCTGCACACCCTGCCTCCTGCCTCCCCACCCCCCTCACCCCATACTTACCTCTGGAGCCTGGCACGATAATCTTCGGTGGACCGGGAACACATCTGCACTCTTCAAAGCCAACAGTGAACTGAAGAAATGCCAGTAAGCTGCATAATGGCATAAATAGGGTTTTTTCAACTTTGGTGCATATCTCAGTCATTTTGGGGAATTTTGGCACCACATTTTCAACAGGGTTTTTTTTGTGACCTCTCCTCATGAATTCAGGCACTGTCATGGCATTATTTGGTCCCAAAAGGTGATTTCTTGGTCACTGCATGAAATCACCTTTTGGGACCAATTAATGAAACAAACAGTGCCACTGTTCATGAGGGGGGCTCTCAAAAAGCCTATGTTGCAAGTTTGGTGAAAAAAAATCCAAAAAATGACTGTTTTATGAGCGTGCGTTGTACAGTTTCCACACTGGCTCGTAACTTCGTGTATGCTTATTTACCATAAGGTGCACCTGAATGTCTCTGTTGTTTCGCACCTAACCCAGGTACCCATACCCTGCGAGTTTCTCCACACACTTCTCCTACTTGGTAACACCAAGAAGGTGCACATAGTATGCACATACAACCCTCCTAAGGGGGGTTTGCCGGGGCTCTCGACTCTCATAGAGCTACTCAGGGACAAGGTGGGCTCAAGTGAGCTCCTCATCCTAGGTGACTTAAATCTTAATTGGCTGAAGCTCAACGCTAAGCTGATTGAGCCACTGCTCTCGGTCATCTCCCTAAGTCAGGTCATCACGGAACCCACCAGGCTCTCCTATAGTGGTGACAAGGGGACGCTCATCGACTGGGTATTGAGCAACCGTCTTGACAAAATTGTTAACTCAGGGCTTCTTCCTGACTCCATCTTCGACCACTTGCCGATCTACTGCGTGTGGGGCTCGAACCCGCCCAAAGTTCCCTGTAGAGTGATACAAATGAGTGACTACTCGAAACTTATAATCCCAAACTACCTTGAGGACCTACAGGGAGCTGACTGATCCCGTGTCATGGCCACACATGACCCTGTCGAAGCCCTAGACCTCTTCATTGCAGAATTTGCTCCACTCCAAAATAGGCATGCTCCTCTATCTAAGAGGAGAGTCAGAGGTTCGGTCACGAAATGGCTTCACAGCGAGCTCTTCTCCCTTATGAAATGGCGTGAAAATTCCTGGGCAAAATACAGGGTATCTCACAACCAAAAAGACCTCCAGGAGTACCGCCAGCTAAGGAACTCCTGCAAATGGGCCATACGTACCGCTAAAAGTGAGTACTGCAGCGCTGCCCTGATTGCCGCTGCAAATGACCCATGACATTTCTGGAAGAACGTAAAAAATCTTGTCGGTGGGTCGGCCAAAGAGCAAGTCACCGACATGATCATCGGTGAAGCCAACTGCAATAACTCCCTAACCATTGCCTCCTCCTTTAACCGCCTTTTCATGGACATTCCGGCCGCCACCCCTCTACAGCCCTCTGCCCCAGCACACGCTCGTGGGCCTCCACCCCCTCGTCCGCCTTTCTACCTGAAAAAGATCACTGTTGGTGAGTCCCAAGCACTCCTTGCTGGTCTCTCTCACCACACAGGAGCGGGTCAGGATAGCCTGGAACCCAAGCTACTTAGTCTGGGGGCCCCTATCATCGCCCACCTCTTGTCCACATCTTCAACGCCTTGCTTATCTCAGGGATCATCCCTGACATATGGAAAGTTGCCAGGGCTGTCCCCATCCTGAAAAATGGTGACCCTAAAGATAGCAACAATTATTGTCCTATTGCAATACTATCGGCTGCCTGCAAGCTCCTGGAAAAAGCTGTAGCCTCGCAACTATCCCACTACCTACAGGCATACGATGTCCTTTCCTCCTCTCAGCATGACTTCCGTAAAGGCCACAGCACCTCGAAAGCTCTTGCTGAGGTCACCACCAGGATCAGGGCCGCAACCAACCAGGGCAAGTTGACAGGGGCTATATTTGTTGATCTTTCCAAAGCCTTCAACTGTGTGGACCACCCCCTCCTACTTTCCACTCTACAGACCCTTGGCTTCTCCCTCCGTGCCCTTGATTGGTTCTCCAACTACCTCAGGAGCAGGCAGCAACTCACCTGTTTCAACCGTACCCTATCAACCCTCTTACCTGTGAACAGTGGGGTACCACAAGGGTCCATCCTTGGACCCATCCTGTTCTCCCTGTTCATCAACGATTTACCCTCTGTAGCCACAAAAGGGCACCTAACCCTTTACGCGGATGACCTGGTCATCTTAACCAGCTCGCCCGATGCCACCAGCATCAATACCCAGCTCAACTCTGACTTCTCCCGTATCAGAGCATGGCTTGATGGGCACAAACGTACAGTCAATGTGAAGAAAACACAGGCCATGCTCTTTGGCTCAGCGGCCAAAATCTACTCCTACGCAATGCCCCTCAAAATACATGGGTCCAGCGACTCCCTCCTGCCGACAATTGACTCTGCTAAGTACCTTGGAGTTACCCTTGATCCTCACCTAGATCCCTCCGGACACATCAGAAACATATGTAACACTGCAAATGGCAAACTTGGCCTAGCATACAGGGCAAAAGAACTGCCTTACCCCCGCTGCTCGGCTGGCCATAGCTAGGGGGATATTACTTCCTACCCTCTCCTATGGTCTCATTGCCTTTGCTCCTGTCCCATCCTCAAGCCTCACAAAGTGGGACACCACGTACAACAACATCTGCCTCTTTGCACTCTCGGCTCCCCGTCTCACTCACCGCTGTACGCTCTACTCTCAATTGGAATGGCCCCCCCTGAAAAACACTGGACCTACATCCTTGGAAACTTCATTGACAACATAGTTCGTACGGCCACTCCTGCTTCGCTCACCCTCCCCCTGAAACATGCCTCCCCTATCTACCACCTCAGGTCTTGTGTGTCCCAGACTCACCTGGTCCCTAAGACCCGCACCCTCACAGACGATCGGGCATTCACCACCCACGTGCCTAAATTGTGGAACTCTCTTCTGGCACAAGTTCGTGCCTCCCCCTCCCATTCCACCTTCAAAACTTCTCTCTGGAACTTCCTAAAAGCTGCTGTGACCTGCCTGTGTGCCACTTAATGCCCAGTCCCACAGCCCTCCTACCCTCAATGGTACCTCAGCTAGGCACTTTCTGCCCCTCTACCTTTGTGATGCATTGTTCTAATGGCTATGCTATGTACTGTTTCTCTAAAAGCTTAGGGGATGTCTTATACCCCCCATGATACCCTTTGGGCCTGTATGTACCATATACTGTGTGACCCACTGTTGTTGCATCTATGCTAATCCCTACGCTATGTACTATTGCTTTAAAATCCCTGGTTATGTCTTGTTGTTTTATTCCACTGTTGGAGCATGTTGTTCTGGATTGTAATGGTGACTATGTATTTGTCTCATGTATACCTTGTAATTCTCCTGGTTCGCACCTGAAAATAGGCACTAGCTGTCTAGTGTGCTTACCCGGTTACCAAAAGCAAATAAATAATTTGTAATATTTTCACTCCAGATTTTCAAAATTGGCATTTTTCCACACCTCCTTATGAACAGTACAGCTGTCATTTTACATATCTTGGCCGAAATGTGTTTTTGCACATCTGGCACAGAATAGCGTGGTTGCTGTGTGAAATCAGTTTTCAGGACAATTTGAGGACATGACAGTGACACTGTTCATGAGCAGAGGTCCTAAAATGCCTATGTTGAAAATCTGGTGATGAAATTACATAAAAGGACTGTGTTACAATTGTGCATTGCGCAGTTTGCACGCACCCTTGTAACTTCGCAACTCTGCAATATTTTCATGCTAGATTTTCAACACTGGCATTTTTTCATACCTTCTTATGAACAGTAGAGCTGTCATTTTCACTTCCTGCCCTAAATGTGTTTCCACACCTGTGCCGCACAATGGCATGGTCACTGTGGGAAATCAACTTTTGGGACTGATTAACAAAATCACAGCACCACTGTTCATGAGGGGAGGTCCCAAAATGCCTATGTGAAAAATGTGGTTAAAAAAATCCCCAAAATAATTTGGTTATGGATGTGTGTTGCAGAGTTTCTATGCATACTGATGACTTCATCAATTTTTCATCTTTTCACTCCAGATTTTCAACATTGCCTTTTCTATGCCTCCTCATGAACAATACAGTTGTCATTTTCCATATCCTGCCCAAAATGTGTTTTCATCCCTGTGTCGCTAAATGGCATAGCCGCTGTGTAAAACCACCTTTCAGCTAACAAATGGATGGTGACACTTTTCATGAGGTGGCCTCACAAATAGCCCGTGTTGAAAATTTGGAGTAAAAATACCAAAACACTCCTATGGTGTTACAGTTTTCAGCTGTAATACCTTACCCTGTAGAGACTGACATGTGTCAGGGGTGTGACTTGGGATCATCAGCTGTAATGCTCAGCCCATTCTACCCGCACCCCCACCCTTCAGCCAGTGACAGGCATCATGGTGTGCCTTGCATTGTTCAGCCACAACATTTACCCCATTCTCCTATACTGCACCCACCTCAGCCTATTTCCTTTTGGAATGGGGTACGTATAATGCCCAAACACCCCAAAGCACACCACAACACTTGTTAGTCTCTACAGGGTAGGGTGAGATACAATGGCATGAGCATTATTGCTGATGACCCAAAGGCACACCCCAATGACTGTCGCTCTCTACAGGGTGGGGGTGGGGTTGGAAACACTTCAATACATCACTGCCATTCCTATTATGCATCTCTAACTCCAGCACTACCAATGCCAATGCCAGTGAGCCAACATTCAGCATTGACAAATACTTGTTTTTCTTCCTGCCGGAGAGTGCACTATATTTTGTCTTCCACTGTGGTGGCTGTACAATGGCAGTAGTATTTGTTGGGATAGTGACTGATTTGGTAAATGCATTGTGGAAAGGAGTGCATGCTTTATACTGTGATCAAAGAGAAGGAATAAGGCATTAAACTGTATTTAGTACTATTTATTCATGATCTCCTTTCTGGATGGATACTGAATAAATGAGGCATGTGGGTCAATTAACATCAGGATAGGTGCTGCCTACCATGTGTGCTACTCCCTCACCCCCACTGCCAGGATCTCCATGGCCCAAGGTGTCCTGCCCCCAAAGTTACGTTATGCCCTCCCTATTTTTTTCAAAATGCCAACACCTCTATTCTTCGTAAATGGAACACCACTTACAATAATATCTGCAGATTTGCTCTATTGGCCCCTCGCCTTATGCACCACTGCCTCCTGTACTCCTCCCTACACTAGCTGTCCCCCCAAAATCTATGGTCCTACTTCCTGGGCTGTTTCACTGATTCTATGACTAGGACCCTCACCCTGGCAGTCTCGGGACGATGCTTACCACTGTGCCTCCCTCCCATCCGCTTAGGTCCTCAGACTCCTTGCAACTCTCTGTCCAACTCCATTCCACTAGGATGGGGGAGCAAGCTTTGGCCCACTTTGCCCCCAAATTCTGGAACTCTCTACCTACCACCCTTAAGTGCTCAGCATCTCACTCCTCCTTCAAGTCTGCACTTTTCTCCTACCTTTATGCACTTGACTCCTGTGACTGCTCCAAACCTCCCCTGGCCCCAGTATCAGCATGCACCTATCTCCTACTGCCTGGTCTCTGGAACTCTGGATTGTATTTGATTGCCATCCCTATGCGGATGTTTACCTTGTGCTGGTTTATATCCCCTCTGTCCCTGCAAGGATAGCTGTGCTGTCTAGCACTCATTATTTGCCTGTATCTTATTTGTTGTAAACATGTACTGTATACTGTATTTCCTGTGTATATGCTGCATGGATATCTGCTGTATAACATCACCAGTGGATTGTAGTCCTCCAGTGTCTTGCTTGTTGATTGTACTGTTTTGCGTACCATCCCAGGTCGTGCTTGAAAATAGGCAGGTTCTTGCTTAATGCACCCACCCGGTCAACAAAAACTAATAAATAAATAAAATAAATAAATATTTGGTGGGCCTGCCCATAAATGCTCACTAAAGGTCTGAGAAAAGAAGATCACACACACCTGCGTGGTGTTGCTCATTATGTCCCAGCAGTTAAGACTAATCACATTGACAAAGCCTAGTGATACAGAGAGAAGAATCACACATGCTATAATTTATTTTTCTGTCAGTCACAGCATTGTTATTGGAGCCAGAGCCATTTTATTTCTCCAGGGTAGTATTTTTGACAGGTTTTGATTGGTAATGTTACCCATCCATGTACAGACAACTGCTAAATAGGTACCAAAAGATCTTCTTTTAATTACAGTATTTTCTTGAGTCTTAACAATTTCTTTCAGATAAACATTACCTTCTGTGAGAATGGTTACTTAATTGATCGTTGTAAAATGTAGGATCATATATCCCAATGCATCAAGGTGTTCAGTCAGCAGGCTTTTGACAGTCCTTGGAACAGTTCAAAGTTGGAGTTTGTTGTTTTAATTTAGTAGTTGTAAAGCCAACATTTACTTGTACTTTGTGTCAGTGTTGTGGACTTGAGAGCAATTCCACAGAGATCAATAAGGTGCCATTACATGATGATGATAATGATGATGTCACTGATTTCATTTTTGTCTGTCTCTCTCCATAATTGAGAATGATATTAAACCCAGCAGTTATGATATAGTCCAAGAGACCATGATGGCACTCTCAGAAAAGGACTAATGACTTGTATGATTTAATTACTTCTCTTTTAACAAGTAAAACAAAATGTAAACACCCTGTATACTTACTTTTACTTATATTTTATAGCAATAACTTTAGTAAATGGGACAGTGTGTAATAATAATTGGGTGTTAATACCTCCAAAAAATGTTTTAGCCATTAAACATTTTTATCACTAATAACTGCCATTTTATAAGTACACTAATACTCGGTTATTAAACTGCACTCTGTCACTTCAGAAGCTCAAAGCTCAACTCGTCACTTCAGAAGCCACAGAAGCCAACCCAAGCCAACCAGAAGGCCATCTAAAAAGAGCACCTTAAGATACACTATCAAATGCTGATTCATGCTGTAACCTAACAATTAACAGCTCACCAAACAGATACAAAAAAATGCTGGTCTCAAAACCCACCTAAACCTATGAGTCAACACTGATACCTGCCTTAGTGTGGTCCCTTCTTTCACTTGTTCAAGGCTGCATTCTGGGCTCCTTTTACTTCTGCTCCCAATGAAATCCAGGCAGCAAGAGGCTTTGGTTATCCAGCCAAGTTCTTATCAATCCCTTATGTCTGCTCCTTCATTGGAGGCCCTCTGACTTATCCACTGGTATGGCTTCCCTGCTTCTCCTTCTCTGCTTATTCCTTGGATCTGCTGTCCAACCAAGTTTAACCATTTTTTTCCAACTCTGGTTATCTGTCCACCTACCCACCCCATTTGAAGGAGAACAGGGAGGCTGTGCAGGATATAGTGGTGTGTGTGGGGGTGTTGAACTCCAAAAGCTGAAGTCCCTTCTGGTGTATGGTTTCCCTCAGGGGATAATGTGCTGTGTGTGTTCATAGGATTAACATGCAAATTTAGATATTGACAGTTTATTCTAAAGAATATCAATAGGCTGTGCAGCAGCAGTCTAAGAACTCCATTTATTCAAACTGCATTATTCTACTAAGGAAAAAATACACAGTTATGAAAACAAATTTTCTAACAAAATCTAAAACTATGGACAGTTTAATTAATTTGCTCATTACAACACATTGTACTGAAAGAGGCCAGTTGACATGAGTGTGTAGGACAATAATAATAACCTTGCATGTTTATCACCAATGTCATAATTATGTAAACATTTAAAGTTACTATTTTTATCAAAAAGCAACACTATTTCAAAACATCTCTAGTGTACAGTAATGGTGAAAAAATAAAGGCTGCGATATCCAAAGCTTTGTGGCACGTGCATACAGGTTGCATCAGATTAGCTTCGGGTTAGCGCTGGGTTAGCACTGGACCTCAATATTCAAAACTGGAACTAGCACAGGTGCAACACATTAACGCTGGTGCAAAGAGATAAGTTATACAAGGGGAAAAGTGAGGCGTGGGGACCTGAATAAAGGCACAATGGTATATTCAAAGTTATAGTGCCTTGTGAGGCCACTTTGAACAACACACAGCGTGGTGCTACCTACTGCCTATAAAATGCTGGTCTTAACCCAAGGCAATCTACGGATGGGGTGTGTGGCTAGTGCTGCAAAAACATGATGGCATTCATCAGCAATGCTGTGTTGTTCTATCTGATGGAGGAGGTAGTCCAGGAAGAGGAGAGGGACCAGGCCCACCTTGGCCCGCTCCACGACCAAGGAGAAGATACACTGCACACAGGTTGTACCAGCGCAGAGACTCCTTTGAGACCCTGCTTGATGAAGACATCATTGGCTGATGCAGAATGAACAGGGACATGTTGAGGCAGCTATGTGAACTCCTGCATGAGCAGCTGCAGCCCAACATCAGATGCAGCCATACCACGACAGTTGAGGAGAATATGATGGCAGCAATGTGTTTTCTAGCCACTGAGATGATCTGAACCACTATGGGAGACACCATTGGTGTATCACAGTCTGCCACCTCATTCTTCCTGACCTAGTTGCTTGATGTTTTCCTGTCATGCACTACCAAATTCATAGTATTCTCCAGCTCGGCAGGAGAGCACAGAGCAACCATGTAGAAATTCTATCAGGTTGCGCACCTACCAGCTGTACTCAGTGCAATTGACTGCACCCATGTTGCTATCCATGCACCACCTGGTGATGGCAGTAATGTCTACGTCAAATGGAAGGGATTCCACTCCATCAATTGCCAAGTGGTGTGAGATACAACAGGGCACATCAGCAATGTCTTTGCACAGTACCGCAGCAATGCCCATGATGCCTTCATATGGCATCAATTAAGGCTGTGCCATGCCTTTGAGGATGGCAGGATTCCCAGATGGCACCTTGTCAGTGAGTATCAGCAGCCATACCAGTAATATCACCAAAGTGAGGGACAATGCCCAGCAACAGTAGACAAGGTAGAGGGTAGACAGAGGGCAAGGGGACAGCAAAAGAAGTGACACAAATAGGCAATGGCTATAAAACATGAAAGAACAGCTAACATGTCCATGTATGTTCACAGGGGACAGTGCCTATCCCTTGAGACACTGGCTCCTAACAACAGTCCTGTGTCTAACCACAGTGGCTGAGGAGGGATTCAATGAGGCACACACCACAACTAGAAACATCATAGAGAGGGTCTTTGGCATGCTGAAGGTGCGGTTCCACTGCCTTGACCGTTAAGGTGGTGTCCTACAGTATAGCCCTCAGACGGTATGCCACATATTTCTAGTGTATTGCACGCTGCACAACATGGCACTAAACTATGGTATACATGCACCTGAACATGAGGAACAGTCAGACAATGACCCAGATCCAGAGGTCCAGGGCATAGTAGAGAAACTCAAGAGGAGAGATCCCCGAATAGCCTAGAGGTCCCTGGAGCACCAGGGCAGCATAATGGGAACACTAGCATGGATGGGAAAGTGAGTGGACACAACACAAGCAACCAACATGTCAAAAAGAGTGCCATTAATATGAGTGACATACACTGAATAGTACAGAACAGTGACAACAGTGCAAACCTGTGTTGTAGCACACTACGTAACTGTGCACAAGTAATGAGTGTGGATGAGGGCAGTGTGAAGTGTGTGGCTGTCATGGGTAAATGAATGAGTAAAGGGTGTGCAGTGTTCAGGGTGTAGGAGTGAGGGTGTGCGTAGTCAGAATGTGTAGTGTGTGTGTGTGTGTGTGTGTGTGTGTGTGTGTGTGTGTGAGTGTGACAATGGCCCAGGGTGCATGGCAGCTGACAACATCACTGGCACCTACCACCACGCACATGACCTGTCCCTCTGAGGTGGACCACAGAGGTGGGGTTGCTTTGTGCCAATGACACAGTTGGCGAGGACTGTGGGGATGCCTGTCCTGCAGCACATCTCACCCATGTTGTGTCAAAGCCACAACTGGGGAAGCTAGGCATACACGATGCCATGCCCGTCCTGCGGAGGACTGCATTGTGCTGGTTGATGACCCAGAGCCCACATCCCATGTGTGTGATGCATGCTGGGGGACACTTGTGGACTGCCTGCACCATGTGGTGTTGGTGCCCTCCTAACCCCCCCCCATGACTGTAGGCTGCACCACTGCTGTGTTCTCCCTCATGGCCACAGTTAGGTCATAGAAACATTGCTCCACGGTGGTCAGTATGCACATCATGTGCTCCACTGCATGCTGCTCAGCACAGAGCAAGGTCGAATGGACTGTTTCCCTTTAATGGGACAGTTCATGGTGAACTTCTAGCTAGAAGTCATGCAAGTCCTGCTGAGCAGTGGTCTGGACTCCAGGGTGGTCCAGAGCATAGACCAGGAACCCTGGCTGTCTGGGCCCTGGGTGGCATCCTGTCCTGTCCTGGACTGCGGGTGGGAGTGGTGGGAGTTGGTGTTGTTGGTACTGTTGTAGTTGTTGTTGCCACTGTTGTGGCCTGGCAGAGGACTGCATGAGTTGCTGGCCCTGTGCTGCACCTTCTGGCCTATTGCACATATCCAATGGCACCAGCTGGACAGATGCCTGACCAACATCACATCACTGCACCATGGGCCATGGCCCATGACATCCTCTATCCACTCTGCACCTGTGTGTGCTGTCCCTGTAGTTCCCTGGCCACTGCAGCCATCCCCAGTGTCATCCACTGGCTGCTCATCATTTGATGGAGAATCTCCACAACCAAGGTTACTGCCCAGATGGAATGAAAGTGCAGGATCATGTGTGAGCTCCTCAACTTGAGCATCTTCAAGGTCTTCATAATCCAAGTCTCCTTAAACCACAATGGCACTCCTGGCCTGATGGGTAGCATGTCCAAGATCCCATTCATGTTGTATGGCCAAGGTGTGTCCAATGGCCACAACTATGCCTGATGCTGACGGGACTGCCTGTGTGATATCATCATCCTCATCCACATGTCCATGCTCCTGTTGTGCCATGGTTGGATGCCCACTCTGCACTGTGAAGCTGATGGAACAGTGTTAGAGGCCTGTACTGCACACAGGGATCCAAAGCCACCACCGAAACATGCAAAACCCAACAGTGAAGAACATGGATACAGCCCATGCACGCCCCCTGTGCTGACCACGTATATGATGCTGCATCCAATATGAACACCCCCCCAACCAGGGCATGCAGCAAACAGTGCAGCTGTACAGCAGTGACTACTGTGCACTACCAACACATGCACACAGATATTGTGCATGCCACCCAACAGGCGGTGGCCATGCAGCATGTACAGCAGGATGTACCTAGCCATTCCACATGCCATATGCCTGTGTGACTGGCCACACACAGGCTGTCCACCAGACACTTGGCAGGTGCACATGGTGGCAGTCCATAGTTGAGAGTGTGGCCCCATACAGGGGGTACACATGGCAGACACTGGTCCACACAATATGGTTGTGCAGTCCCATCCAGGCACAATGGCGCACCACAGCAAGCCCATGGGTGTGTGTGCGTTTGGAAAATGTAATTGAGCCACAACAGTGGAAAGGTGACAAATAACCCCTGATGGTGACATGCAGACAATGGTGCAGTAGTGTCAGGTATATACATGTCCTGGAGGGTGACAGTTGTGTCTCATATCCCCCTCCCTCAACACCCTCCACCGCCACTGGCCTCAGGATCAATGCCACCAGTACTAGGATGGGGTCCCAATCACACTGGTCAATGGTCTGTGATGTTCTCCATCTCTGCAGCGATCCCTGAGCCATTGTGCCTCCACCTCCTTTGCCCTTCGCAGAAGGTCATTCCACCTCTTCCTGACTGCTTCAGTGCTGTGGCCACGGCCACCCACAGCTTTGTCCTCAGCTGTTATCTCAGCCCACATCTGGCGGACAATGATATCAGATGGTTTGTTATGCCATATCACCTGCTTCCTCTCCTTATACCCATTCACAAGAGCCCTCAACTCATCACCAGATAACTTATGTGCATGTAGATTTACCTGCCCATCTGCATCACCTGTATGGGACAGAAGGAATGGTAGTGGTGAGTGGCTAGATTGTGCATGATTGTGGGTATGTACCTGATGGACATGGCACCCAACAGATGGGACAGACCATGCCAGTCTCTGTGTACCTGAGGCACCTGACTGTAGTGACACACAGAGTTACACACAATCCATACATGGCCCCGGTGTACTGTATCAACACCTCCCATGGTCGCGCCTGTGCACAATACAGCGCCACTCGCATGCTGTTACTGCATGTGCAGCATTGGACTCCCTACTTGCCATGCAGGGATCCACCTGGGTGAGTATGGTACTCAGCACATGTAGGTGCACAGAACATTGGCCCCATGGGGTCTGTGAGGCTGTCATGTTGCACATGCATGCATTGCTGGGGACATGGGGCATGTGGCAGGATGTTGCAGCCTTCCACCATGGCACAGCACATGCAGTGTGGCACACCCATGTCCCTGCAGCAGACTGCCTTCCCTGTCCCCCACCTTCAATGTGTCTGTGTACCTCACCAGGCTGACCATGATGGACATACACCACTGACACAGGCACTGTTTCCTGCCACACCACACCATGGTGGTGCTTGCAACCTGCGATCAGCTGACCAGTCCCGCCCTGCTCTGACTGACAACAAGGTGACATCCCATGTAGTGCAGTGGGGATGCATGTGGTGCAGCAATGCTGAGGCCCCCCTGCCACCCCACACTCCATTGTGGCAGTGATATTGGCAGTGTGTAGGCATCCATGTCCCACAGTGTGGTGTAACAGGGACACTCACACTGACCACATGGCATGTCCTGTGTGTACAGTGAACACTGTCAGTGTGGCCCTAGCTGCAGGCCTGCAGCATATCGATCTACAGTGCAGTGTACATGAAGTCCCACTGACATCACAACAATGTGCCACACAATTCACATGCATGTTGCCAACTACCCATCTGTCCGTTGTGTTGACACTCCAAACAGCAGCATGCTCGGTGGGTGTTACTGACCTGCTTCAGCCTGTTGTAGCTCCTGGGACATCCTGCGGTCAGTGTCTCACAGCTACTTCCTCCACAGCAGTGCAATTCCTGTCAGCTACAGAGGTGGAGCACTGTTTGCTCTTAAATAGCCCAGCTGGGCAATTCATCTAGTTATCCATGCAAATCAGGCTGTAATGATATGTTAATGTGTTAGATTGCCCGGTAACTACACAAATGTCCTCATTATCATGCATTTACGTACATCCTTTGAATATAGCAAACATTTGTGCCAGGCAAGCTGTTAGCGCTGGGCAAATGGTTTGTGCCAGTCAATCATGACCATCATTTGTGCAGTGCTATTGCATTAGCACCACACTAGAGGGTAATTGCATGGTGTATTAACGCATGCACGCAAAAGCCTCCTGTCACAGGGGTCATGGTGGGGTCATGCATACACAGTGCAGTCACTTCCAGGTATCATGGTGCTAACACAATTGCACAGCCTTGGACGTGCTCAGCACCACTCAAAGCTGAACTAACAGCACTTGGCAGGGAAGCAGAGCAGGGTGTGGTAGGTGTGCTGGGGAGTTGCAGTTCTGAGCCAATTCCAGCTTTCTTTGGGATAATGTCACCACCCTGGAGGGTGAGGGCAGTTGTCCACAGGGACAAGAGATGGGGGTCCAACAGCATGACAGGCAACTGTTTGGGGAGCTAAGGGAGGGGGACAGGCCCAGTGGACAGGTATGGGCATCCATTGCCTGTCACCTGGCTAGTCAAACAGTGATTGACAGGGATGGGGAGAAGTGCCACCACAGGTATATCAATCTGAAGCAGAGGCAGCCCCACCAGCTGGAGAACTTCAAGTGCATGGTCCTGATAGGACTGTGCCTGTGCCAGGTAAGTGTATTGCAGTGCCATGGGTATGCATAATGCCTGTGGGTATGCATGTGCATATGTGTGTGTCTGTCCATGTGTCTGTGTGTGTGTTTAGGTCTGTGTATGTGCATGTGTATGTGTCCCATTCCATCTGCACATCTCTGCTGTGTGTGTTCTGCTCTTGGTTGCCTGCCTTTAACCACAATGTGCATCCCCATTGCCATGCAGCCATGGTTGGTGTGCAGATTGTCTACACAACAGGGCACTGGTGCTTCCAACAACCCCATGTCCAGGGTTGTGCATGTTATGCGTGCCACAGTGTGTCTGCACACTGCTCTGGGGGGGCACACACTTGCTTACTCTGTGCCATGCCACATGTAGCAGGGGGGTGGACCACAGTTTTGATAACCACTGTGTACCATGGGCATTGGTGGGGTGTACTGTGGCATTACCACAGGTACTTACAGTGATGTACCCTATTCTCCCTGTAGAGTGCAGCAGCAGGAGCGGGGACAGCGGCAGGGCCCAGGAAGATGGCCAGGGAGCCAGAAGCCATGGAAATGGGTGGATGGTGCCAGCTATGCCTCAGCGAGCAGAGGAGAGAAGTGACAGGCAGCAGGGTATGTTGTGTAAGTATCATGGTTGGTAATACACTTTCCTGCATGTGCAGCTGGAGTGTATGTCCACTATCTGCCATTGTGTCCTTGGAGTGCACACAGCTGTGTACATGGTGCATTGTGTTGTGACACGTGGATGGGGCTGGGCTACTGTTTTGGCATGGTGTACTATAGGTCTGGATGAGCGGAAGGCATAGTGCCATCCTGGTGGGGAAGTGGGCTGTGTGGGGCTGTGGTACTGCACCGGTCTGTGTTGCTGTATCCATCATGTGTGCAAATGGGGTATTGCTGTCCAGGGGAGGGGGGAAGGAGATGGGGCTGTGGTCCTATACTGTCTTGTGTTCCAGGGTCCTTGCAGTGGCTCATGCTGGGGGCATGGATGGAGGGGGATGGGCTACTGTATTGGCATGGGGCACTGTGGTTCTGTATGGGCAGATAGCGTAGTGCCATCCTGCTATGGGGGGGTTATAGGGCTGTTGTACTGTACCAGCCTGTGCCACACTGTACCTGGCATGGGTGGCTGGCCTACTGCTGTCCTGCCAGGGGGGGACCCTGAGCTGTGGCCCTTTGTTAATTGGGGTTGACTGTGCACTGCACTTCCACATTGTGTACCACTAGCATGGTGGTGCTGCTGTTGTGAGTGGGGGCCCCACCACATACCCTGCACCTCTCCAGTACAGTCCGCATTCCATTGTACAGTGGAGTGGCTGTGGCTATTCCTGTGGTGGGTGTGCTCTGCTGTGTGACTTATTGCTCTGTTCCTTTGGGCAGCACATCCCAACCAGTGTGTCGTTGCATGGCTTTTGTGTGCCCAGGGCTACTGTTCTGGTCACCTCAGTGGTTGTCTGCATGGTTGCACTGTGTCACTGTGTACTGCACTGGGCTGTGTGGATTGCTCTGGTTCGTGGTGTTGACATTGGCCTTCCATTTCTGTCCATGTACTTTCGCTGGTTTGATGGTGCCTGTATTGTCATGCTACAGCATACAGGCACTTGTTGGGTTGTGTGGGAAGTTCTCCATTCTGTCACCACATGGGCATGGTTGTTAAGACATGCTGTCCACCCCTGGGCTATCTGCCTGGGCTGTGCATTGTACTTCCTTGTAGGTGTACCATCCTGACATGGTCCCCCTTTCCTCATCTAGGTCCACCTCAGAACTCACTTTGGGCCACACAGCCTGAGGAAACAGAGGGTAGGGATGACCTCCTATGCCTCATGGTCCACCAGCAGAAGATGATAATCAAACAACAGGCAGTCCTCATAGCAGAAACAAGGCAGCTGGCTGCAGTCCTGGAGGCAAGGCTGCTGGACCCATCATGGAGCAGCATTAAGACTGTTCCCTTGTTCTTTTGCTCTGATCCCCCCATCTACTGAACTGCTGGTTTTGTTGCTGCCTTGTGTTCCTTTTTGATTTCTGTGTCCCAGTTCCCCTCCATGTTCATTTCTTTTAGTAGTACTAGTGGTAGTTGTAGTAATATTAGTAGTAGTTGTTTAGGTTTTCATCATAGTAGTGATAGTAGTGTTAGTGTTAGTTGCAGTAGTAGTTTTAGTGGTAGTTTTATTAATGGTTGTTGTATATATTGTTCTTGTTGTTGCTATTCTGTTGTTCTTGTTGTTGTCTTTTTTTCTCTTTGTTACTTAATACATTTCACTTTCATGATTTTACTGTGTCCTGTGTCGTTTTTGGGTGCATGAGGTTTTTCAAGGGTTTCTAATGTGCTTTGGTTTCCATTTATGGGTCCTGGGTGTTACTGACCATTGCCATGGCTGGATGTGTGTCATCTTCTGAGTTACGCATGGCTAACTGTCTGCTCTTGAGGTCACATTCAGGGCTGCATTTCATTGCATGTGCTCCAGGACACAGCAGGCTCACCTCTGCACTATGTTCATGTGGGTGTTTGCACTGTCTGATTGAGTGCTATATTCAGAGCTGTCTTATTTGTTTTATTCAGTGCTGTTTTACTTCCTGGGCTAATTTAGCACTTCTCTCCCAGCCCAGATTGCCCAGCTTCCTTTGCATGCCATATTCAGCAGATTCAGCATCGGCCTATTCCTTTTCAATATAGTGGGCTACTGGTTCTGGGCTAATTTAGCATGCTGGGTAGTGCTAATTTATCACTCGGGCAAAGTTTTGAATATCTGACTCAGAATGTCAAGATGAGTATTTTTCCACAAACATGCTACTGTATATGCCAAATTGAACATTTTCCATTCATGACATCACTTAAATGAAAAATAAATTGACTTTTCATATTGTTAGCCATGAAGCAGCTGTTTTCACAGTTCAAGAACATTGCATAAAATGGAATATTCTGATTTTGAATACCGTACCTGTAAAAGAGATAATATGAAGCTAAAAATCTTTGCCTTGCAAATTAATTTGGGAAGATCACAGACTTCATAAGTCATGAATTGCCTACTTTTTTTCACATGCATTTTTTAACAGGTTTTCTCCCAGCCCATTCCCATGCGCCCATGATGCATGTGGAGGCATGCACATGCATGCCTTACAGGGAAACCCCTCCCTTCCAGTTGCACCGTTAACCACCTGTGCCGGTCTGGTGGCAGGACTATGGGTGGGTGACCCCCACCCATCCCGGGACAGAAGAGCCAATGTTCGATCCTTCTCCCACCCTTGCCCCACTGTGCCGGCACCCAGGTGACCCAAGGTCGCTCCTGAACCCGGGTCACCAGTGCAGTGTGAGGTAAGGCATCCAGCGCCTCAATCTTCAGTGCCACCAGGCTGGCCTTGAATTGACTACTTTGTGAAGTTTTTTAGCAGGTGAAGTGTCATGTTTTCAAGTGAAGCAATGTAAATATGTTTCCTCTTGGTGATGAATTCACTGGAAAATGTGTCCTTTCACCACAAAAAAAGAAAAAAAAAATTGATGAATCGCAAAGTTGGTACTAAAGATGGGAACTTTGCAAATCTTTGTGAAAGTGAAGATTTTCCACTTTGCACCAATTTTGACAGTAAATTTCTGCAGTTGCACTGTCTCTTCACATGATCTCATAATAAAATACAACAGTACCATTTTTGTGCAGTTGTGTTTTGCCTTCAAACATAGGAACATATGTTACAGTATTCCCCCTCAGTTCCCTCCTCTTTGGTTAACCAGAGATAATCATGCATTGGCAGGAGCCAACCTTAAGGTAGGAGCTGTCTGAAAGAATTTCACATCATTGCCTCTATTGCTTGATGCATGTCAATCTGAGCTCAGGATATGAACTGTGGTCTTCAGCAGAATTCAGGATTTCAGTAAGGCTTTTGATTCCATCACACAAGGGAGAGACTGATCTGGAAGCTGAGTGCACTGAGGTTGGGGGAGAAATTGGGAAAGTGGGTGACAAATTAGCTCAAGGATAGGAAACAGAGGGTTGTGGTGGGGGAATAGATATCAACACCCAGAGGAGTCCTCAGTGGAGTCCCACACGGCTCGGTCCTGGGCCAAGTCCTCTTTAACATGTTCATCATGAACATCGGGGTGGGGTGGCTAGCAAGATGAGTTTGTTCGCTGATGACATCAAAGTGGGGGTGATGGTTGAAAACAAGGAAGGTAGAAGGGCACTCCAGGATGACTTAAAAATACTGGACAGTTGGGCCCAAAAGTGGCAGTTGGGGTTCAATGCACGCAAATGCTGTGTGCTGCACCTGGGAGGGTAGAACCTAAGGTTCACATACCACTTGGGGAGGGGTTGAGCTCTCTGTCTTACAGGTGGCAAAGGAACTGGGGATGCTAGTGAATGATATGGGGAACAACTCGGAGCAGTGTAGAAATTTGGCAGCGAAAGCTAATAAGATGCTGGGTTGCACAGCTAGGGGTATTATATCCAGAACAGTGGAGGTTATTCTGCCACTGTACAATGCACCGGTGAGGCCACACCTGGAGTACTGTGTCCAGTTCTGGAGACCCCGGCTTAAGAAGGATGTGGCACTGCCAGAGAGAGTCCAGAAAAGGGCAACCAAAATGGTTCAGGGAATGGAGGGGGTGACATATGAGGACAGGCTCAGAAAACTGAACATGTACATGTTGGAGGACAGAAGAGACAAGGGAAACATGATAGAGACTTTCAAAAACCTGAAAGGGTACAAAAAGGGGAATGCTGATGAGCTTTTTCAACTAAAAGAACGGGGGATCACAAAAGGCCATAGTTTAAAGCTCTCGGGGGGGACTTCAGAGGGGAGGCAAGAAGATGTTTTTCACAGAGAGGGTTGTAGCACCATGGAATGCATTGTCTACAGAGTTAGTGACACTGGAAACAGTAGAAGGGTTCAAGAAGGGTTGAGACAGGCATAGGGACAGGGTAAAGGTAAAGGGTAGGGAAAACACAACTATGGACTGTGGGGGGAGACTATGGGGGAGGGGTAGCACAGTCACTGTGCACAAACAGTGAACTGTATTGGGTAGACATGAGAGACCAATGGGTCTAATTTGCCAGCAACAATGTATGCATGTATAAAGGATCTTATTCATTAAATTAACTTTATTTGAATGCATTTGGTATTTACTGTCAATTACATTCCATGTTTTAATTATTTTATTGACCTTTATGAGAATACACCTGCAATCCAGCTGCCTCAATACACAAACAAAACAGACCTTTTTGTTTGAAGCTACAGCATCTTATTCACATGAAAGCAAGAAATTAATGAGCTCTGGAGAAAATGGAAACACCTTCCACTGAAATGAGTTAAAGAGAGGGCAGTTTTTAACACTGTACAGCTTCAATTGCCGTACATCTGGAATCCATTTATCCCAATGGGCTTGTCTTCAAATATTATTTCTCATAGTGAAGGATCTCATTTTATGTTTTTAGGTTGTCTGGATGGTGCAAAGTATGGAACCAAGAAAAGGCAAAGCCTACTTAAAGGTAGCAGTGACAAAATATTTTCATTACCTACACAAGTCCATAACCGGAAAATGTCAGGTAAAAAAAAAACTACTAAAGTGAGAATATATGACTCACTATGACTATACATTCTGTGCTGAAGGAGTTGCCACTACCAAGACACTCCCTGTTCTGTCTCTGTGGAGTTTCACTGTTCCAGTGAAAAAATTCATATCTTCCCCAGATTGTAATCAAAACAGAAAAGTGTTTTTATGTGCATGAATATTGAGAAACAATGTGTTCATGCGCATCACACATTCCATTTACTTTCCCCACCCCAAGGACAGCCTAAATGAAATGTACTGTAATTTCCACTGCACAGTGAGTACTTTCCACTCTATCATTTTAAAACAGGGAAGACTGAAGAAAAAGGGAGTCAAGTAACTTGCAGAAGGTAATGTAATGGAGCAATGTCTAAGGAAGGATTTGAACCAACCATTTCTGTTTCCCACTGTTATGTTCTAACCTCCTTTTGACATCACATCCAATTTGCTTATAATATAATTTTGCATTCTTAATGAAAAGGTCCAGGATAAGTTCCAGTAATTTATGAAAGACATCTTAATCTACTCTATAGGATGGTTGACTAACAATTATGAAAACATTTCTTTTTTTTTCTTTTTACTGCAAAATGATTAATCAATGAATAGATAAGAGAGTTAATTTGTGCGCACTGACAATCAATAATCATCTGCCTTGCTTTACAGGTCTGTACTGTCCAATTAGTCAGTATATCTCATGCATTTAGAAAGCCATACAGAGGGATTCATGGCTAGCAGTACATCTTAGCTACAGCTCCTATCATCATCAGCAAATTAGGTTAATAAAACATTTTCTTAACATCTCCATTCTTGAAAGTGACAGACTTGCTCAGTACACTGTGCATAATCAGTGTTGCTGTATTTGTACAGTTCAGCATTTGGCAGCTTATATTGTTGAAAACTAAAAAAAACTGCCTTTACTACATCCAAATAATGATTGCTATAGAAAACAATGCTGTACTGTCTTTGTAAGCATAGAAGCTACAGTACTTTAGCCTTAATAATACTTTTAAAACATGGTATGGACTGCACCCAGATGAATTAGCTTGATTTGCATGAGAACAGATTAACAGCTGCAGCTGTCTCAGTGGATGTCAGAATTTTGCAATAACCCTAGGTTGACAACATACTGTGAGCTAACCAAGTGAAAGCTGGTACCCTCATTATCTTCCAATAGGATGTCTTCATGGCATAATAAGCTTGTCCTTGAGGGAATCATCAGTATGTTATATGAGTGACAATATAGAACCATGCTGTTTCCATTTTACTATGACCAGTATTTGAATTGAATTTGGCCAAAAAGGATCTAAGTGTAGCTCGGTTTTCATATGATTACCAGTTACATTGGTTGATAAATTTTGGTGCAGGCCCACACACCTGCAGCTTTGTTGGCTTGGCTGTGTAGAGAAGCTGAAATTAATTTCCAAATTTATACAGAAAGACTGTCAGAGGCAACTTTTATAAACATACCAGACATCTGCTTCCAGAAAATGTGTGATATATTAACAGAAGGCAGCAAACTATCTACCTAAATATATGTGCATACATACACACACACACACACACACATACATATTACATTTCAGGGTTTCTGCAACTGTCAGCTGCTATTTGCATCATTTTTTCTCAACAAACAACACAAAACATTATGATTGGAATGGTAAAAACATTTTAGGTTGGCTCCTTGGCAGTGAGCAGCTGGGGACTGTTCTAGCATACAGGTGATTGGGTTTGATCCCTGATCCAAGGATGTCAAAAGTAAAAGGCTGGTAGGGAGGGTGATGAAACATGCTCAAGGATGATATCATTCTAGGGCAGGGTTGAGTGGCACACACACCTCAGAAAGCAATACCTGGTGAGTGTGTGGTTCATTGAATAGCATGGGGTGCCATGTGTTAGACAGCACCCCCACAGGATGCTGAAATGGTGCACAAACTATTAGGAAGTGATTAGAAAGAGTAAGTGAGATTGAAGAAACATGCCCCCAACTTGTTTGATTGATGATGGCCCCCTTGTCCCCCATATTCATATGACCCCACAGCACACCAGTGTGGTTATCTCAGCCTGCCCCACTAACCCCCATATTCACATGACCCCACAGCACACCAGTGTGGTTATCTCAGCCTGCCCCACTAACAGAGAGATGCTTCCTTTCCACTAGCTAGAAGAAATGTGAGGCACTCAGGAGAAGGGTAACTCCAGTCCTGAGGTGCTGGCTGACCTTGGGAGAGGTGACTATGACCAGCAGCAGTGAGGGGGTATGTCTAGTGGGCAGTGGGGCTGGGTCCAAAGGATTGAATTGCCTAAAGCTTTTCAACATGAAATTTAGATAGTCTTGTAAGTTTCAAAATCCTTTTTTTTTTTGCCTTCAGTGTACACGTTGTTAAGGTACATAATAATAATAATAATAAACAACTTGCTTTTTAAGTGCCTTTCAAAATATCAAGGCGCTTTACAATAATAAAAACATACAGTAGTTCCATAAAACAACTATCACAATAAAATATAACACAGCAGCTCCAAACACCAATGAGTCACTGATATTTCTCATGCCACAAAAAAGTTTTAAGTGCCTGTTTAAATCCCCCCATGGTCGCACACTCCCGAAGCTGATGGGGTAGAGAATTCCAGAGGGTAGGGGACACAAACATAAATGCATGGGCCCCAGAAGATTTCAAGATCACCCTTGGAACCTCCAGCATCCCCATGTCAGCCAAGTGGAGCTGTCACACAGGGCTGTAGGGAATTAGAAGATCTTTCAAGTAGTCAGGACCAAGATCGTGTAGGGCTTTATAAGTCAGTAAACCAACTTTATTTTTTTTTTCAATTCAAATTTTATTAACAGATTTTCACAATACAAGGGACAGAAAGTTACAACATACCCTGCATATGTTCAAAATGTTACATGAACTGCCCCATCCCCCCTCCCTTCCCCACCCCATACAGCAGTAAAAATCCATGTTGTAGTATGAAAAACCTTACAATATACTGTCATAAATTAAGATTCACTATTACAGTAACTCATTTATCTGTTCTGATCATGATTAGCGTGTGAAGGGGATCCCAAATACTCTTGTACCTCTGCAACTTATTGTGGAGGCTCGCTATCGCTTTCTCTGTACGAAGATTAGCTAGGATTTCATTAACCCATTCCTGATATGTTGGACTTACTGAATCCTTCCAATGCCGAAGTACAATTTTTTTAACAGATAATGCAATCATGGAAATATGAAATCTCCTGATTTTAACTTTGATAGAGGATAGATCTCCCAACAAACATACATCTGGAGTGAAGCAATCCTGCAAACCCAGAATAGGATCTAAGTTAGTCTGGATAGCCACCCATAATGACCTTATCTTGGGGCATGACCAAAAAATGTGAAGAAGTGTGCCATCCTCCTGACATCCTCTGGTAGAAGTCTCCGACCCTATAAGGCCCCATTTCCTCAACTTAACAGGGGTGTAATACATATTGTGCATTATATGATATTGCATAAGTCGTAATCTGTCCTGAGAGACATATCTATGACAAAACTTCCATAAAACCGACCAATTGGGAGTGTATTGGGGAAAAAAAGAAACCCAGAGCTTAGTGGGACCTTCCGGTCTCCCATACTTCCAGTGAAATAGAACTCGGTATATTTTAGAAATAACACCTAGTGAACCCATCAGGGAGGAGAGCACGGGTACAAATGAAAAGACAGGCGGGTGAGGAGGGGTATTACCAAGCACTGTACAAAGCAGGTGTTTTAACTGGACCACCCTGAAATAGTGAGCTACCGGAATGTCAAATTTATGGATTATATTAGAAACTGAGAGCCATTCCCCTTCATCATCCAGAAAAGTAGAAATGATCCCATCCCCAATTTGGGGCAACCACGTGTGAGAAATCTTCTGTTTATTTATTGTGAAGGATGGGGAGTTCCAGATGGACTGAGACAGATCCAAATGTGGAGAGTACCGCAAAAATGAGCAAAGCTGTACGTGAACTTCTAAGGATGTTTGAAGGGTGGGACATCTGCAAGCGTCTGGAAGGGACGCAATTTTAACATAGAGCATAGTCAAGGGATCCATGTTCTCAGACTGGATAAAGTCTAACTTAATTTTAAGCCAAAACGGTCTTAGGTGCTCAGGACCCGGACTCACCCAGTGCATATATTTTGCAATGTGACTGGCCCAGTAATAGATTGCCAGATGGGGGATTCGCAATCCTCCATCCATTTTCTGAGCAGCCAGCTTTTGGTATGCCAACCTGGATTGTTTATTGGACCAGATAAAGTTGGTGAAAATTCTGTGCATTCTCTGAAACCATGATAAAGGAATAAAGGAGTTAAGGAGAGAGAGGGCATAAAACAAGTGAGGAAAAACATTCATTTTAATTATATTAATGCGACCCCAGAGAGAGACAGGAAACTTAGACCATCTATTGAGGTCCTGAACTATCGCTTGGGAAAGGGGCTCCAAGTTCTCTTTGAACCAGGAAGAGGGGTTATGTGTCAAGTTGATACCCAGGTATCTGAGAATGCGGTGAGACCAACCAAGACCAAAAGGGGATACATCACTCTTAAAAACCTTGTGGTTAAGAGGGAAAATGGAAGATTTATTGACATTCAATTTATAATTTGAGAAAGTACTGAACTTGGCTATTTCTCCTAACATGACAGGGATAGATGTTATTGGGTGAGGGAGATGGAGGAGAAGATCATCAGCATAGGCCATGATCTTCACCACGTTATTCCCTATCAGAATGCCTCGTATCTCCGGATTGTTAAGAATATTTTGGATAAGGGGCTCTAAATATAAATTAAATAAAAGGGGGGAAGGGGACAACCCTGTCTGGTACCAGAAAATGAAGAAAAGGGTTTGGAAAATGCTCCATTGCAGGAAACTCTGGCAGAGGGGGTCCGATATAAGGCCCGAATCCAATCTATGAACATGGTAGGAAAACCAAACACTTTTAGAACCTGAAACAAGAAATTCCAGTTGACACGATCACATGCCTTCTCGGCATCCAGGGTGACCAATCCCGCGGGAAAGGTGGCATCCCTGGACACCGAGAAGACATGTGAAAGAGTGCATAAATGGTCTGACGATGAGGACCCTTTCATGAATCCCACCTGGGACATACTAATCAGGTCTGGGAGGACCCGAGTTATTCTGTCGGCCAATATCTTCGAGAGAATTTTAACATCCTGATTCAATAGGGAGATGGGCCTATAGCTTTGAACTAGCTCTGGGTCTTTATCAGGTCTTGGAAGAAGAACAATCAGGGCTTCAAACAAATGTGTGTCTACTCTTACACCAGAAAGAATGTGACGGTACAACCGGTGAAGTACCGGTAATAGTTGTGTTCAAAAAGTTTTATAGAATAATGCAGAAAAACTGTCCGGTCCCGGGACTTTGTCTGAGGGCAAAGCCCCGATGACCTCTGATATTTCCTCCTGAGATATTGGGGAAGATAACAATTTCCTCTGTGACTCAGACAGAGAAGGGAGAGAAGAATCCCTCAGGTATGCCTCAAGTGCCTCCGAGGAAGGAGGGCTATCCATATCCCTATATAATTGCTCATAGTATGAGGCAAATTCCTGCACAACCTCTGAAGGGGATCCCTTCAGGGATCCATCTGCCTGGGCCCTGATTGGAGGAATAAACCTAGCAGATTCCTGCTGTTTCAATCTTAAAGCAAGCAAGTGACCTGCTTTTTCTGCCTGATCGGTGTAGCTCGCTTTAGTGCAAATAATAGATATCTCTGCCTTTTCCCTCAACAAATCTAAATATTTATCTTTAGCCACCAAGAGCCTCCTCATATCTTCTTCCGAGGTGCTGGAGGATAAATTGGCTTCCAGAGACCTAACTAGTGATAATGAGGGTAATAATTCAGCCTCTTGAACCCTTTTCCTCTTTGTGGCTAGGCTAATAATAATCCCTCTCATGTAGGCTTTGAAGGCACCCCATAACATATCAGGTGCCATACCCTCCGAGGAGTTGGTAGAAAAAAAGAAATCAATCTGTTCTTTTATTAGGTTACAATATTTAACATCTTTCAATAATTGTTCGTTTAATTTCCATCGGGTTTCTTTTTGGGGAATATTAAGAAAAGCCAGATTGCAAATCACCAACAAGTGATCAGACACCGGACCTGGCTGAATCGAGGCTGCTAAGATCCCCAGTAAGAGGGCCTGAGAAATTAAAAGATAGTTGATGTGAGACTGGGTTCTGTGCACAGGCGAGTTGAAGGTATACTCCCTGTTCTTGGATATAATACATGCCACACATCACATAGTCTGCACTGATCCAGGAAGTCCCTGAATGCCCTCTGCCCGGGAGACAAACTCCTTAACCCACTACTAGACCTGTCCACTTCAGGATCCAGAACCAGATTAAAGTCTCCGTCCATAATTATAACAATGAGAAGCATGGGAAGGATGATGGAAATAAGCTTCATAAAGAAGCCCGGGTCATCTGCGTTTGGCCCATATGTACTATAAAGTAAAATTGGTATGGACCAAAGATTCCCCTGGACCAGGACATATCTACCGCCCGAGTCCCTAAGGACTTGCTTAGAGACAAAGGGAATGCTTCTATTGACCAGAACCATAACCTCACAACTGTTAGTGGACCCTGAGGCAGTAAATACCTGCCCAATTTGTTGCCTCCTAAGTTGCAGAGATTCACTCTCAAGTAAATGAGATTCTTGCAAGAACATAATCTGAGAAGACAATAAGCTTAAATGTTTTAACGCTTGATATTGTTTAACTTTTTTCCTTATCCCCTTCACATTCCAAGTAGCCAGACTGATACTACTGGTCATCTAAGTAAGAAAGAACAGGTCTCTTATATAACATTCAGAAATTGCTACAGCAGAAATTAAGCGTCCAGAACCCATGTTTACTGCTGTATCTCCCTCCCAACCCAGCATCAACCTCCCCCTTTCTAATCCCCCACAAACCCCCTCAAAGTACCCTGCAACCACCCAATAATTGAGTAAATTGAAGGACTTGAGTATAACTTTATCCCTACCCCCCACCCCAACTATCATAAGCAACGTTCAGCACAATACCGTTTTCTTCCTCCCCTCCAGCCTCCCCAACATGTACCCCAAAACCCTACCCCAATATGCAAACCTTCTTATTAAAACTAATCAGTGTTAATATCTATGCAAAGATAATACTGGTGTAAATAATAACACAAGTAAACCAACTTTAAAGGTGATCCACCACTGAATCGGCAGCCAGGGCAGATCACGCAGCACCAGGGTACATATGATGTTTCAGAAAAGAGGGGGCACAGCCTATCTTGATTGTCTGCCATTGCAACTAACTATGATAACCATGTAATCATTATTCTGCTAGATACTTATCTACTGTAGTCTTTCAACAACTGTGGCATTACATACTTATCTTGTCTTTCAACAACTGTGTCAGGTAGTGTATACCATAACATAACCACTCAGTGTAAGAAGCCATTTATTTTCCTTTCTGGTATGAGATGGCTTCCAGTCATTTAATGTATATGCCCCCTAGTTCTTTCTTCTGATATTTTAAATTTCGGAGGCAAACATAATCTGTTGTCAGTATTTGTAGTTGCCTTATACACTGCAATTAAATTCCCTCTTCCTAATTTGCATAGTCTTTAATTCTTTAATCTTTCATCATAACACAGACTATCAATTCCTGTTAGTCACTTTGACAGTCTTTCTCTGAACTCTGTCCAGTTTTGCCACTTTACACCTATTCTGATTAGCACAGAACTGCCCATAGTTTTCCAGATGTGGCCTCATCATAGATCTGTAAATTGGCAATATCACTTCCTTATTCCTGTGTTATGAGAATGTGACCAGTTTAATATTTTTTTTGTTAGTGTAATTATTTTTTGTTTCTACCTATTCTCACATAACTTCTTTCTCTCTCATATAAGTTCTTCATATAGGGCATACAAAATGAATTCCAGGTCACGTCCCAGCAGCAGACCATGGGAAATTTTAAGGAAAAACAAGGTCCGATGGGAGAGTGTGAATTTACTCTTAAAGTCATCCTGAGTAGGAAGGATGCAATAAAGTAATAAAACAGATGTGAGGAACTGGTAGGTGGCAAAAGACAATTTGGCCTAGAGATGCGAAAACATGTGCACGTGCACACACACACACACACACACACACACACACACACACACACACACACACACACACACACCATGCACTCAAGTGGGTGGGGAATACTGGGGGGGAGGCTATCATTTCCAGGAGAGGTCCACCCTACATCCCTGAGCACATGAATTGAGGAGTTGGACCCCAGCTTACTCTCTCTCACTTTCCACAGTCTTTGAAGATGAATGGACTCTCTTGGTGAGTGTCCCAGAGAAGAGAGAGCCTTGCTTGATAGCTAGCTTATCTGTGTGAGGGAAAGTTAGTCTAGGTGAATGTCCTTTCATGTTAGCTGGCAGGTAAATACCCTGTAAACACAATTACTAGAGCTAGAAAAGAAGTAAACAATATGGTAAGATCTGAGGTTATGCAAAAGAAGACAGAAAAAAGAAAGAAAGGTGACCTCAGAATAAATTTCGTAAGCACATATAATGCACAATCAGATGAGATTGGGAAAATTGTTAACAAACATTGGCATCTGGTGAGCCTGGATCCAGGTTTGAGGGATCTTAATAATATGAAACCTAGAATGGTACACAGGAAAGGAAAAAGTCTAAAAGACAGGTTAGTACATTCAGTACAACCAAAACAAGAACATACAAGGATGTGGATACCGAGGCAACAGGAGGGTTGCTTTAAATGTGGCAATTGCAAATTCTGCAAATCTCTGACACAGACTAAAAATGTCATTAACCCCAAAACAAAAAGAGAGACAAAGGTTAGAGGGTTTATTACCTGTGTAACAGAAGGGGTCATTTACATGGCCACATACCATGTGGATGCTTTTATATAGGTAAAACAAAAAGAAAATTGAAGGAAAGAGTGGGGGAACACCTTAGAGCAATAAAGAGTGGTGACATTAAGAATGCACTTGCAATTCATATGGGAAAGGTGACAAACCCAAAGGAACATGTTTGGTCTTTTTTAGGGATTGAGAAGCCTATAAAAAGCCGGGGTGACCATGACAATGTCTTGCTAAAACAAGAACAATACTGGATTTTTGCTACAGGAGGGTCAGAAAGACCTGGGCTAAATGAAAGAATTGATTTGAAATCTTTCTTAAAGAAATAACTATTATGGCCTGCTGTTTAATATATTTGTTACAGTATGATATATAGTCTTTGTATGAAAGCATTTTAACAGCAAGATATATGTGTTAATTCACATTTTCAGTTTATTTGTTATAGATACCTCTGCTAAACACTTGAATGCAAAGTGGATCCCCAAGAAATTGGAGGAGGACACTGGTGTACAAAAATAATAGTGGTAAAATTAAAACTAAACTTAAACTGATAAAATAAGCTAATTTTGATAATAGTCTATAATAAATAACTACTAGTAATAATACAATGTAACAGCCTTTTGCATTACTGTTGATAAGTACAGTGAATGGTTTTAATTGTTTTTTTAATGGTGATTTAATGTATGTCCTATTAGAAGTATGTTATGTTGTACTGGCACTTTTCGAGCACAAAGTATTTAATGGCACCCTATGGTTTGGATGTTATTCCTATGACTAAGTGCCAGGTGGCGTGAAATACGTTAGGAACTTTTATGCTGTAAGAAAGGACAGCTTTTCATGGAAGCAGGGTGCATTTAAAAACAAAATGAAGTACTTTTTAGCACTCTAAGAAAGTTTTTCTTTCTTACTTTATTACCTACGGGTGGCGAAATTGACAACCATTGCGGTTTGTGAGAAAGTGGTTGTCACTTGTGCTGGCATCTGACTTTTTTTGGTTTCCCTGTTTTCACCAAGCACAGTTCCCGGGTGCAGGCCTGAATCCTGTTTGCAAACATCAGGTAAATATAAACACTAGTGCAAGACTAGATTTAAAGATTGTTCTAACATTCATCTGTCTGTTTAAATGCATTGTTTTTCCTTTCCTGTAAATGTGTAAATCTGGCTGCTATATATGTCCTCTTTGTAAATATCTCTGTCTCACTGATGTGGACTGATGCATTGTTTGCTTGTATTCCAACCCACCCCAACCCCCGGTTGTACTTAGAAAAAGGCCTCGGCTCAGTGTGCCTGTCCCAGTTACCAATTTTCAATAAATAAATAACTAAATCTATAAAATTTAGTAGTAAAGAATTAATTTTTATAGAACCAGTGACTGTGCATCCTTCTGTGAAAGGTAAATGCAATATTTCCACTGCCAAGGTGAGAAATCTCTATTTAAATTCAATCATCTGAAGTGCACTTTATCGTATTTTACTGTGATTGACCGTACAAGCTTCTGAGCAGGAAACCTGTATTTTAAGATATAATCATTTGGTGACAGCAGAAGTGAAGCAGACCCCCAAACTACCCTGTAAGCTAGTACGGACCAAAGGCTAGTTTGTCACAAACTGGTGGTGAACGGTGTGGATCAATGCACAAATTTAAAGCCAGAATTTGTGTTCAGTCTGTTTTCCAGGTGGAATTAAGAGCTCTGAGAGAGAGGTAAAAGCCTTACAGTACCTGGCACAAACAGAAACCAAGATTGCCAGCAGAAAAGTTACCTTAATAGTCACAAAACAGGGTATACAAAAACTACATCTTTTACTACTGTTTTTTTTCTGGAAACACAGCTTAGTGCAGCATAGTTAGAAAGTATGAGCTTCTCAACATGCAACAGATTCAATGTGCCTCAGCTCCATGAGCTGTGCAAAGACAGGGGGAATTATCTATAAGGGCCTGACAAGAAATGGACTCTTATAAGGCCTGGTGGAGCAGGACCAAATAAAGGGGAGGAAGATGGTCATTGAGGAGTATGACAAAATGCCTGTGGAGCAGATGGTCACTGAGAGAGGTGACCAAAGTAGGACTGGCAAGGATTTTCACCCTCTCCCTATGTCACAGCTCTGTCCCAGACATCTGGAATTTAGCCAGGGTCACACCAGTCTTTAAGAAAGGTGATCCCAAAGATCCTTGAAACTACAGGCCATTGCCATTCTATCTGTCCTCAGCAAAATTCTTGAGAAGTTTGTTGCCATGCAAACAATTGACTTCTTGCTCAAATACAATCTCCTCTCAGTTAACAAACACAGTTTTCATAAGGGTCACAGCATCACCACAGCCTTGATCCAATTCACCACTAACTCCCTTATTGCTATGGACTCTGATCTTCTCACAGGGGCAGTGTTTATTGATATGACTAAGGCCTATGATCTTGTTGATCATCCCATACTCCTTGGCATGCTTCACTTGTTAGGTATCTCACCACCTGTAGTAGCCTGGTTGTCTAATTACCTATCAAATGGGGTCCAAGTCATTAAGTACAATACTATTCTCTTGGATCAGGCAACTATCTATGTTGGGGTTCCCCAGAGCTCCATCCTGGGCCCCCTTCTCTTTTCATTATTTATAAAAAATATCACTACTTGTGTTTCATCCTGTTCCTCCCTTCTCTACGCAGATGATATACTCCTGTACTCGAGCTCTAAAAATGTTTCTGATATAAACTCCAAACTCTCACTGGACTTTATCAATGTCCAACCTTGGCTTACTGACAACAAGCTGGTTCTCAATGAAAGTAAAACCCAGGCTATGTTATTTGTATCTGCTTCTAAACTTAAATCTCCCAAGTGAACTTCAAAGTACTGGCACTACTGACTTACCAATTACTATTGTTTCTTCCTTCACATACCTAAGTGTCACTCTTGATCAGTCCCTTGATTTTGACCTCCACATGCAATCTATTTGCAAATCTGTAAATTCGAAACTTGGCATAGCATATAAGACTAGCTACACTTGTAACCACTCAGCTAAGCTAGCCATCACATTGGGTATCCTGCTTCCTTCCCTGACCTATGGGGTACCAACATGCTGCCGTGCAAAACTCACATTACATAGATGGGATGTTACAAATGACAACATTTGTTGGCATGCCTTCTCATCTCCGTGGCTAAAGCACCACTGCCAGCTCTATTCAGATTTAGGCTGACTATCACCCTCAGCAATCAGACTACACTCCCTTGGCTCTCTGGTTGATAATATCATGAGGTCCCAAACTAATGCAGTGCTTGCTGCCATACTGCTTCCCCAGTCATCCCCATATGGCCTATGCTTGGTTGAGAAATCCCTTCTCCATGTCCCAAGATGTAAAACCTCAAAAGGCTCTAGTGCCTTCTCCCACTTTGCCCCAGTGTACTGGAACTGTCTGCCTCCTGCTGTCCATCAGTCTTCATCACATGCCACTTTCAAAAAAGACCTCCACAAATTCTTATCCCTCTCTAACGTTTTCTCTTGCTTTAAACCACCTTAATTTTGATTCTCCCAGCTCTTTCCTCCTTTTCTCTCTGCTAAATCTACTCTTGTTTCTCACCTATGCTTCTATCCACCCTCGTCTGCTTACTCCTCTAGCTAAGGGCTGCCTCCTTGCTAGGGTCATGATTAAGTGCAATCCTGCTCTCTGAGCTATTCTTATCCTTCTCACTAATACCTAGGCCACTTAATGTGCCACACACTTATATCTAAATTGTGTTACTTATATTCTTTCATGTTGATGATTTATTGTGTTTTTTCTTTGAAATGGTTACTCAAACATGTATACTCTCTCAAAAACATATTGTATTCAATTGTTTCTTGTATAATTTTAATCATGGTCCATGTTTATCACTGGTCACTCACTATGTTGAAAATTCCTTGGTCCTGTATATGTCATCCATCTGTGTAACTGTTTTCAATTGATTCTGTTGCCCTGTCACTGTCATTTTTGTTATGCTGTATTTGACCTTGTATTCTCCAGGTTCATGCTTGAAAATAGTAATTTTTTGGCTAGCACATCCACCCAGTAAACAAAAACTAAAAACAGTGCAACTCCATTTATTTGAATGTACTGGGGACAGAAAAAATATTCAGATAATTTGTCAGACCTTTAATTATGTCACAGAAGGGCTGTTCATCATTTTCCTAGGACAGCACCTTTGACAAAAGTTTACCCTGATACAGATGCTTCAGTGTGTGTCAAGTATGCCCTGATCCATTGGTTGGATTTTAGACATTGTATTTGCGAGCAAAAACTTGCATCGGATACTGCCGTCATCAGTTACTAGTCGTTCAGGATGGGCACCAGCATTGTCAATTAGCAGGACTGCTTTAGTAGGGAGCCCCTTTAGTCTTAAGTGAGTTTTAGCTGATGGCACAAAGCTTCTAAAAAACACTCTTTGAATATCTCTGCGTTCATCCGGGTGCTTCTTTGGGAGTGACAAATGACAGGCAAGTTGCTCATATTAATGGGAATCACATGATGCCTTCTTTCTGAGCGGATGCATTGTGCTCTCGCTCCCACCTCAACAGCCCAATTAACTCACAAAATCAGTAAATCGCTCAATACAAACTGAAATTTCAATCAGTACCCATTTTCTCCATGTCAGGGCAGGAACTGGACACCAACTTAAACAAACTAGCAGCATAAATCATGAGAAATGGAGGGCGAAATGAAACAGACCCTCCCATCCAGAACGTCGCCTGCTACCCCAGACAAACAAGTGAAACAAGCTAAAATGCATATTGCTAGCACTGGGAAGGGTTCTCAGCCTCACACGGCTGCTGCTCTGCTTTCTGAAGACATATTTCTAGCTGAAATCAGCCCTCTTAAAGCAGCTTTTGCAGACTTTGCCTCCGACATCAAAGAAATGCAGGCAGAGCTGAAAGAAACAAACAAGGCACTTTCAGATGTCTCTGCTCTCAGGTCTTCATTTGAATCTTGGAAATCCCAAACGGAACCAGAAATGACTTCTATTAGGCACAAATTACAAAAATTGGGAATTAAAATTGGAAGATCTGGAAGGCTGAAACAGGAGTAACAACCTGATGATTTTCGGCCTGCCAGAAGAAGCCGAGGGTCATTCGCCAGTCACCTTTGCACAGAAACTGCTCATGAAAACAGCTGACCCCCCTCCACACTTGATGGCCTATGCAGTGGAAAGAGCTCACAGATCTTTAAGGCCCAGACCCCCCTGCTGGTACAAAGCCCAGGTGGTTCATCTTGAAGCTGCTGAGTTATATTGATCGCCAACATGTCCTGTCAGCAGTCAAAGATCTGCAGGAGGTTAAATGGGAAGAAGCCCTGATTCAGTTATCCCAAGATTTTCCAGTTGCCACATGTCAAAAAAGGGCTGAGTATCATCCTTCCGTCACTAAATTAATAGCCGCTGGAATAAAATTTTGGATGCTGTACCCCACCAGGCTATTTGTTTTATATTTGGGCAGTTGGAAAACATTTGAAAATGCAGAGCAGGCTACGGGGGAGCTGGCAGCCCTCTTCCCAGATCTTTTCACCTTGCGCTGAGGCTTCATCACTATGTTTTCCTATGGAGTGGCTGGAGCCGACTGGAGGGTACATCGGATGCAAGTTTGAATCTTGTTTGATTGTCCCTGCTGCTCGTTCTGGAGAAATGTTTAATTTGGGGGCTCTTGGAGGTAGGGGATCAATTTCTTTTTGACCCAGCATGAGTCTAGTCCTGTTTTCTCCCTCACCGGAGTTTCTGTTTACCCCGTCCTGAAGTGCCCCATAAATGTTTTGTTTTTAAGCTGGCTGCCTGATCCTCGAGAGACATGCAGACTCGTCGGGCTGAGGAAGATCCTCAGAAGATTCCTTTTTGCTGGTTTTGGATGCCTTGATTAATCAACAAGATGATGTGAGCATTTCAGTCCACACGAAGATGCTCATGATCGATCAGCTGCTGCAAGTTTTTCCGACTTCCCGGTCAGTATTAAGTCAGAATATTACTGCAGTGCTTGAATGAATCACCTGTGTGGTTAAAAACAAAACTTGGTTAGGTTGGTTGAAATGTAATAGTTGGTTGAATTTTAACTTTCTTTCCAGATTAATATAAAGCAGACCCGCTGTGCCCTGACACATGACCTACTTGTAAACTTGAGTTTTTATCTTGTGATTCAGGTTGTAAAAGTTCTTCAAGTCATAACAAAAGTGGCTGTTGATAATAGGTTTGGTCATGTTAGATGGTTTCTTATTTTTGTTTTTTCCTTTTTCTTGTGTGTCTTTCTTCTGTTAAATGGATTGCACTTGGAAACAATCCTCTTTTCCTTTTTTTTCAGTTTAATATGTTGTGTTACAACTCTGAAATATTATTGAGAGGTTTCTCAATGTTTTACCAGAATACTAAGAGATACTGAATTTGATTTGACAAACCTCAGATCACTAATGGTTAATTTAAAAAACAAATATGATAATACAATTTTTGAATTTATCTTTAATAGGTAGATAGTGATTAAGGTTAGGTACCTGTGTTTTTTTTAAGCATAGATAACTGTTAATTGTTAACCTTAACATCTATGTAACAGGTTGAGGTGGGAGGGAGGAATGCTTGAGTGCTTGATGCAGGAACAGCAGTCATGATTCAAACAATGGGGTTTGAACCTCCTAAATCAATATCCCAGTTAGGGACTGTTTTTAGTTTAGTATCTTATTATAATTTGTAGGGTTCAGAGCTAGGTCTTCTAGGTCCTAGCTACAAGGGTTTGCACATTTGGAAGGGGGGAGGAGGGTGAAAGGACAATAATTAAGGGTTTGTCTGTCACTGAGAGGGGGTCAAATATTCTTAATTTTATATACTCAGGATTGCTTATATTTCTTTGTCTTATATTTTACTCTACGATATCCTACAATTTTTTATGGCAAATTTTAAATACTACTGGAATATAAAAGGGGCCCAGACTCCAGCCAAGAGATCTAAGGTTCTACTTCATTTAAAATGTTTGCAAATTGATGTGGCCTTTTTGCAAGAAACACATCTTCGGGTTAATCATATTCATTATTTATGTAGAAATGGGGTGGGTCAAGTATTTGGTTTGGGTATTGACTCCCATAGAAGGGGGGTTGCCATCCTGATAGCCCACAGAATTCCATTTCATCATATGCAACAAATTAATGGCCCGGATGGTAGATTTATTTTACTGAAGCCCCTTCTGGGTCACTATGAATTGGTTTTAGGTTGTATTTATGGACCTAACTGTGATGATCCTGCTTTTTTTTATAAATCTTATGACTCTCCTTGCCCCATGGACCACATTTCCAATTATACTAGGTGGAGATTGGAACCAGGTGATATCCAATTCCCTAGACAGATCTGGGCAGATTCAATAAAACTTATCACTGGGACAAAAGGCTTTATATGAGTTAATGAACTCTGTTCGCCTGACAGACCCTTGGAGGATAATGTATCCAGATAATAAAGAATTTTCATTTCATTCTCTTCCTGAATCATTCTTTTTCACAGATAGATTACTTTCTTATAACTGTCAATCATCTTCTGGGGGTCTCTCAGGCCTTCTACTCTTCAAAGGTTATCGCATATCACCGTACAGTTCATCTTCATCTGGATCTTTCTCTCAACATCCATAGAGATAGAATTTGGAAGTTGAATAATCAACTTCTGAAATCTGAGGATCAAATACAACTCCTTCAGACATTCATCTCTAACTTCATGGAAATCAATGCCCCATCCATGTCTAAAAAAGATTTTCTGTGGGGCTCCCTGAAGTGTGCACTGAGAGTTGAGCTAATTCGGTTAGCGACTAAGCATAAGAAGCAGAGAGCAGAGGCTCTCTCTTCTACTTTAGTCCAGATATAAGACCAGGAGAGGCATCTCCTTCCTTCGGCTCCTATAGAAGAGTGGGAGAAAGTTGAGTCTCTTCATGCTCAGTATAACCAATTAATAGCAGAAAAGGCTGAATTTCTCATGCTTCGCTTTAGAATATCCTATTTTGATCATGATGAAAGAGTGGTGAAACTTATGACTCTTCGTCTTCCTACCCAAATAATGAACAAAATAATTACCTCTATTTACTCGATTTTGGATGACCTTTTAACCTCCCCCCCCAGATATTGTGAATGCATTCCATGATTATTACTGACAATTATATTCAGCATCTGCACTCCCCTCTTTTTCTCAATAATTCAACAACTTCTTTCAAGATATCGATCTCCCCACTTTATCAGATACCCAGGCTAATATTTTAAAAGCTCCTATTACTTTAATAGAAATCTGTGATGCCATAGATTCACTTTCCCCAGATAAATCCCCTGGCCAAGGATAATTTCCCCTTTTCTCTTAGCTACCTTTCATTATATCTTTGAGAAGGGCATATCTGATACCTCTTTGACTACAGCTATAATAACTGTTATCTCCAAACCCGTCAAAGATCCTGTCTTGATTCCTAATTACAGACCAATCTCCCTAATTAATGTGGATATCAACATTCTTGAAAAAATTCTCGCTTCTAGATTAGGCCAGGTTTGGGATTCCTTGATAAGTATAGAGCAGGAAGGGTTTGTAAAGGGAATGCTTTCATCTGATCACCTTAGGAAAATAGCATATCTCTCTTCTGTGTGCAGGGACTCTTCTGTACCAGCAGCACTTGTTTTCCTGGATGCTGAAAAAGCTTTTGACAGGGTTTCTTGGGACTATTTTTTTAGGTTATTACCCAAATATCACCTCCCAAGTGAATTTATACAATGGGTTAGAATTTTATACACCTCCCCAACAGCTCAAATCCAATGTAATGTTGTTCTTTCCACATCTTTCACTTTATTTCATGGTACCCATCAAGGGCGTCCCCTTTCTCCTTTCCTTTTCAACTTATATTTAGAACCTCTTATCAGGAAAATTAAGAATTTGTTACTTGTATCTGGTATATCAATAAGTAACACGGAATATAAAATCTCTGCCTATGCAGATGATATACTCCTTCATGTCTCTAATCCCACTCAATCTTTATCTGCTGTTTTTCACATCATTTCTCCATTTGAGGCAATCTCAAATTACAAGTTAAATATCGGAAAAACAGAGGTTTTTCCCCTCAACAAATACATGGTGAGGACTGACATCGAACATTTGGGACTTCAATGGAACACCGATGAATTTAAATATTTAGGGTTCTATGTTCACTCCTCTCCGCACATCATGAAAAAGCTTAATTTAGATGTTTTAGTTAAAATTTTAACGAAGATCATAGACGCTGGTCAAAATTATCTCTATCTATATGGGGCCATATGAATATAACAAAAATTAATGTTTAACCCCCTGTATTATATCCCCTACAAATGTTTAATGGGGGTCTTCCATTATCATGGTTTTCCCAGATACAAAGAATTATCAATACTTTTATATGGCAAGGGAAAAAAGCTAGACAAAATTACTATAAACTTATGCATCTGAAAACTGACGGTGGTCTTCAAGCCCCTAATTTCTACATACACTATCTAGCTGTACACTTGACCAGGGTTAGATATTGGATATAATCCCCAGAAAATAGTCTAGATCCTGCATATTGTCCCTCCTGGGTCAAAACTGAACAAGCACTTTGCTCTGAAAAATACATTGACCCCAAGGCCCTTCCTTTTATTACTAGAAAGAATCTCCCCAAATCCCTAAAGAATACACCATTAAGCTCCTCACTTCATACACATCATCAATTAATCACTTTCCTCAAAGTGGATGCTTGCAAAGATACTGCCCAGCCCTTGTTCTCAAACTCTAACCTTCTAATTTCGGGCAAGGTAATTAAACCTCACATTTTTTGACCTGATACGGGTGTCCTAAGAGTGAACCAGTTAATTCAGGATAAAAAACTGCTCCCCTATAATGTAGCCAGTCACCTTTTCAAATGGCCTGCCACATATGCCTTCAAATATTTTCAGATATCCCACATGTTGACACATTATTTTGGGTTAGGAAGATGGGACAGTCCCTTCATGTCTGCTTTACTCCCTTATATTAGCTCTATCCCCTCTTCCCATATAATATCCTATTCATATAAATTTCTCCTAACAAATGTTGCCATTCTGGAAGGTAAGAGGTTCTATTGGTGGGGCAATGTTTTAATAGCGACTTCCCCTTCCAGGAACTGGTCAAAAATTTGGAATCATTTATATAAATACATTAAGTGGGACAGATATAGACTTATGCAATTTTATATTAAGCATAATCTATTTTATACACCAGTTAAACTTCATCATATGGGAAGGGTTTCTTCTAACCAATGCCCCAGATGTCAACAAGCCCCTGCTGACTTGCGTCATATGTTATGGTCATGTGATAAATTCACTCCTTTTTGGCTTAGCATCCAAAATTGTCTTGACCCACTTCTTGCATTATCAGATCATTTTAATTCAGAAATTTGTGTTTTGGGTGATTATACATGTTTACAAGGGAGTCAGCAGAGAGCACATATGGCCTTAATATCAAGCTGTGCCAAAAAAGTAATTTTGAGGCATTGGTTGGAATCCAATGTCCCCGTTTACATGGAATGGTACAAGGAGATTATTTAAAAGACAAAGAACCTCTGCGCGCCAACACTGAGGCAAGGGTTACCCCAAAGGGCATTTGGCTGGGAAGCCAAGTTTCAAGAAAATACAAAATCACACATGCCCACACAATGCAAAACATCATGGGTTGCATATGCAAATCACCACAGAATGTTATGCTGGTCCAACTTTAAGCAGAATTGTATGGTGCCGAAAGGCCTCTCACACAGTTTGCAAAGGATGCTAACAGATGACATAGACATGTGTTTCGTCCTACCAGGACTCATCAGTATGCCTCATCTGTTTGACACCCCAGTGGACTCGACCAGCTACCCTAAGACAGTGTGCCTTGGATATGTTGTGGTGAACCCATTAAAATAAAAAACTATTTAAAAGACAAAGAACCTCTGTGCGCAAACACTGAGGCAAGGGTTACCCCAAAGGGCAGATTATGTTTGCTTTGCAAGCAGAGCTCATCATTGCTGGAGTCAATAACAGAATGGACAAATATAAACTAAGATGGGAATCATTGTATACACTTTTATTGATTCAGTAGATCTCAGATATTTTCACTTCTCCTTTTAAGGATAATTTCATTTAATATGGTTCTTCATTTTACTATTTTTTATATCCATCCTCAATTAATAGTAAGTGGCAGACAGGAGAGGGTTGAGAGGGAGGGAGGGTGGGATACAGACAATGATAGTATGTTATGGATTTATTATAATGTACTCTTCATCAACGTATTTCATATTATGTATATGTATTAATATTTCACTAATGATCATTTTTCTATTTATGTATTTACATGTTGTCTGTATTGAAGGTTGTTGTAAAAATTCCAAACTAATAAAGCTTACTAAATAAAAAAAAATGCTCATATTAACATGTTTAAAACATGTTGGACTATGCAATTTCCCAGTCACAAGTAGTGGGAGCATGTAGCCACTGGTGGCATTGGAGCAAGCTAGAACTGTGAGGCGTTCTTTATTTTTTTTAAAACCAGGAGCATTTTTTTTTGCACTGGATGTCAAGGTCATTTTGGGGGAGCAATTTCCAACAGCTCCCCATCTCATCGGTGTTATAAATCTGTTCTCCCACCAGGCACTCTCTAGACATGAGTTCAGTCAGTTTTTTTCTAAAGGGCTCTATGGATTCAATGGCAGCAGACAGGCTCTCTCCGGCAATGCATAATTGGCGTATGCCATGCTGGTGCTTGAACCTGTCAAGCCAGCCCTCATTTGCAACAAAAGTTGTTTCTGAGTCAAGAAGTCCATGAAAGTGAAGTGCTTTGTCTTTTATTAGGGTCCCTGAGATTGGAGTGCCCTTGCTTCTGTTTTGTAAAAACCACATGTAAACGGACTTGTCAAGAGTCTCGTCCCAGCACAAATGCATCATCTTCCGGGTTTCCACTTTGACACCACTGTCCATTGAGGAAGCAGAGTTTCATATTTTATCCTTTGCCTTGCAAATGTCACACAGCATCGCATTTCCCATACCAAAATGCTTTGCTACATTAACCACTTTGTCTCCTGCCTCAAGTGCTTCAAACACCAGCATTTTTTTGATTGATGTTCAACATAGAGCATTTTCTCAAAGTCATTGCAAGAAATGTAATCCGTTCACTCTACTGAGAGGAACACTTCAATACTGTAGGAGTGTCTGAGGTGTCAAGTGAATTGTTTTAGCAATTAACCATCAATTAATTGTGGCATGCTCTCAGTTGAAAGGTTTACTAGGTGCGCAAAAGAATACGAGAGTGATTAATACTGTTTAAGTGGGGGACATGAAAGAGTTTTGGATAATTAAAAGTTTCAGTTATGCAGGGCATGGATAAACTGGGTTACACTGTAAATAAATAAAATCTGAGGTCACAGAGGTTGAACCAGAAGGGGATGTTGAGCCATGAGCTGGTGAAGCAGTGCAACCCAAGCCTGAGCCAATAACTGGGGCAGAAGAGTCTCAAAATAGCTTGAGTTCATGAAAATGAAGTTTGTGAGGATGAGAAGGATGTAGTAAAGTTGGACTCTGAGTAAAAAGAACAAGAAGCACACCATCACAAAATCCTGATGCAGTGGGAGAGACAGCAGCAATGTCAGCATGAGCATTTCATACAAGAAGTAAGAGAGAAGGAAAAAGAAATGGAATGAGCAGAAACAGAGAAGAAAGGAGAGAAAAAGAGAATGAATGCCAGCAGGAGATCTAGAAACAACAGCACAAGAAAGAGATGGTGAAACTGCACCAGAAAGCACTGTAAGAAACCATAAGTAATGGCAAAGGGGGCCAAAACCACAATTGATCCTAAAATGTTTCCTCAACACCAAGAGGGGGATGATCTTGATTTGTTTTTTAAATCATTTGAGAGACTGTGTGTACTGTTTAAATTGCACAGGATTTCGCGGATGACCTACCTTATACAATTGCTACTGGCCATGCTTTGCATTCATTTGCTAGAATGGATGATCAGGACTGTATGCACAATGATAAAGTCAAGAGGGTGTTATTTTTTTATCATAAAAGATTCTTATTGGTTTCTTCTAATGTTTAGTTTTGAACAATTTGAAAAACACAACACATAACATCCAAGTGAATAACACTCATTACACAGGACTAATACATTATCATTCTATTCAGTGTTGCAGCACTTGAGATAAAGAGTATCTGTAAGGTTATACTAATGTTCTACAAACATTACATTATTACACATTGCACAACAGTTATGACTATGACTGCTCCCCTTTCGTTGAGATGTGACTAGCTTCTTGACCTCCAGCCATGTCTCATCCCAGAGGGTAGATTATTAGTGGAACACAGGTATAGTTTGTTTACAAAGGAGAGTTGCCCGGTGCAGGTAAGGGTACTGTTCATAGATGTGATATTAAGTAAGGGTCCCAGTGCCTGTGAAATAGTCTCAGTTTGTTCTTGCTTTAAAAGGAAGCCTTTCAAATGCTGCTAGCCTGGCCACTGCCATATGCCATGTTAGCAGAGAGGGAGGGGTTGCCTGTCATCATTTCATTAGAATTGCTCTCTTGGCCTCTAAGAACACTGTCAGTAATCACCTTTTTACTCGGCACTGATAGGGCTGCAGGGTCAAGGTGTCTCTTAAGATTATAAGAGATGGTGTGGCTGTGATAGGTGTTTTCAGGACCTTGAAGTGGTCCTCTGTCACTCCTTGCCAAAAGGCATGTAGTGTGGGGCACTCCAAAAGGATGTGTAGTAGATTGGCACTAGCCACCCCACATCTCCAACAAATCAAGTGGGGAAGCACCCCCATGTGGTGCAAAACTGGTGGGGTATGTTACTATCGGAACAATAGCTTCAACTGTATTACTTGACTTTGTGCGCCAGAGTACACCAGATGGGTGTCTCTTGCACACTTGTCCCAGTTGTTCTGCTCAAGATTTGTGTGCAGATCTTGCTCCCTGTGTGATCTGCATTTATCCATGGGGTTAGGCTGACTGTCCCTGAGCACTTTTGTATATCTTTCCTGCCACAACCTTCTTCTCCCCCTTCATGTGCAGCAATGCCATCCACTCCCACCTTTCCTTGGGTCCTTGGTGTGTTTGCATGGTCTAACTGCCTCCCTGACATGTAAGTATTTCCAAAAGTCTTGTCTGGGGAGTTGGTACTTTTCTTGCATCTGGTGGAAAGTCATCAGAGTGTCTGAGTTCTCTTCCCAGAGATCAGCGATGGCTGTTATTCCTCTTGCCCTCCATTGAATACTGTGGCCCTCTATCTGTATGGTGGGATTGATCCAGAGCTGTGTGTATTTCAGCAGTGGTCCGCAAGCCTTCTCAGGTGTTTTGGTCATTGCCATTCCCTTCTGCCATGCGCTAGAGTTTTCACTTGTCACAGGGGATGTTAAGTCCTCCTGGATTCTCCCCCCCCAAAGCAGGGCACCCAGCCACTGGTTGTTTGCCATGTCCCTTTCCAACTGCACCCACATGGGTGTTAGGCCTTGGTCTGGTAGGAAACACCTTGTGTCTTGTGCTGTTCTATGTGCTGTGAAGTAGCTGTAGAACCAGGGAAAACCCATCCCTCCTCTTGCCCAGTGGTCTCTCAAATTCATTCTACCCAACCTGAGGGGTTTACCTTCCCATAAAAGGATCAAGACCAGCTTGTTTAGGGTTTGGAATATCCTGGGTGGTGTTTCTATTGGTAAGTTGTAAAAGAGATATGCCAGGTTAGGTAATGTGAACATTCTCAAGGGCTTCTATTTTCCCTTTAAGGGATAGCCATAACTTTTGCCACCTCCTCTTTTCTGCCTCAATGGTGCTTAAGAAAGGACTGTAGTTCTTATCTGTAAGTTGACTCCAGCAGGCTAGTATTCTGACACCTAAATATGTGAAACCCCTAGGGGCCCATGTTACTTGTAAGCTCTTTGGTTCCAGTCCTGTACAGGAAAGGTTGAGGGGTGACAAGGTGGTTTTCTTCTTGTTCACCCACAACCCTGAAATTTCTGCATACTCCTGCAGTATCTGGAGTATGCAAAGCAATGTAGTTATTAGGTCCTCCATCATTAGGAGGATATCATCCGCATATGAGTTCAACAGATATTGCTTACCCTTCACGTTAATGCCCTTCACCTCCTGATTGCGGAGTAGCTTCCTGGCTAGCGGGTTGATAGCTATCAAGAAGAGCAAGGGGAATAGAGGGCATCCTTCCCTAGTCCCATTTTGCAATGGGAATTGCTGGGAGATGTTTTGATTTGTTAGCACTGCAGCTATCAGCGTGTTGTATAAGGTCATGATCCAGCTTGTGAAGTATTTGCTGAAACCATAGGCTTCCTGAGTGCTATGCAGATACCTCCACTCTACTGAATCAAATGCCTTGCAGAAATCAACTGCCAGTGCCACCATAGGCATGTTGGAGTTTAGCACCCACCATCTGAGGTTTAAGAAAGTGTGAATGTTGTCCGCCCCTATCCTACCCTTACTAAAGCCTGCCTGCAGGGATGTATGATGGATGGCAGGACTCTCTCCAATCTAGTCTCCAGGGCTTTGACTAGCACCTTTGTATCAACTGAGATAAAAGAGATGGGTCAAAAATTTGTGCAGTCCAGTGGGTCTGCCATTTTTCTAAGAAACAGTGTTGACATGTTTATTGTATGTATATTGTGGTTGTTTGATGCATTTTTGTTTGGGTTGGGCCTGAAAAGGGACCTTTGATCCAGTGTCCTTACCTGGTTAACAAAGAATAAATGAAAAATGAAATGAAAAACATTATGATGGCCTCTCTCATGGTGGGTGATAGGATTTGCTTGTCACTAGCTACGTTAAGAGATGTCCATAGTGCTGGAGTGATTTCATCTGCTATAAGCTGATATAGGTCTGCTGACACACCATCAGGACCTGGGGCATTTTCTTTTGCCAGTTTGGCTAGGGCTGAACAGATCTCATGTTCAGAGAGGGGCTTATCCAGGCCACTAATCTCTTCCTGAGATAGCTGAAGGAGTTGAAGGGAGTTCAAGAATGCCACTGTCCCTGCCTGTGGTTCCACAATCATCGCGGATTTAGTGGAGGAATATAAAGCCTGATAGTATTTTTGCATTACTGCATTTATGTAATTCTGCTTGGTCACCATTTCCCCATTCTGGGCTTTTAATGCATATATTTGGGAGCTGAATTTTTGCTTACATAACTGGTTTGTCATCAGCTTGCCCACCTTGTCTCCTGCCTCCCATAATCAATGCTTAGATCTGAGGAGCTGCCATTCCACTTTTCATTGCATGATAGTGTTAATTTTGTATTTTATCCCTGTGATCTGGGCCACCAGTTTTCCAGGAGGTGATGGTAAAGTTCTGAACTGAGTCTCCAGCTTTGCCAACTCCATTTGTAGGTGTTCCAGTTTCTCCCTGCATTTCCTGTTCTGAGCAGCAGTGTATGATATAATGCAGCCCCTCAAAAAGGACTTAAAAGCCTCCCATGCATGCTCCTACTTCTCCATTAGCATTTATCTCAGAATACTGTACTCCATTGTTTGTATTTTCAGCAACTTGCCAAGCTCTGGGTCCTTCTTTAGGAGAGGGTTACAGTGTCATCTCATGGAGTTCGGCTGTATCCCTAGTGGGGTCAAAACCAGGCTAACTGTCTCATGATCAGATAACACCATTTGGTTCTATTACCACTCTTTGCATTTCCTGTAATGCCGCTTTATTTGTTAGCTAATAGTCAATCCTACTATGCATCCCATGGGCTGCTGAGTAGCAGTTGTAGTCCCTCTCAGTGGGGTTATCTCCCTGAAATGGGTCCCTCATACCCCATTCTTCCTGAAGGATGGTCAAAGCTTCTCTGGATTTTGTGTGAGAATCTGGGGAGGGTTGCAATTTGCCCAAGATTATGTCTTGGACCAAGTTGTAATTGCACCCTACTATAATTGGCATCTCCTGCTCTTCTCCCCTGGCCTCTGCTATAGCTTGGATAACCTTCAAGAAAAATTCTGGGTCATCCTGGTCGGGTGCCATATATATTGGCTATAACCACTTTCCCCCCAGGAAAGGTAAAGTGGAAAACTATCCAACTTCCCTGCTTGTCCATTTTGACCCACTCTGTTGTCCGTGGGCATGATTTGTGCACCAGCATTGCCACCCCCCCTTGATTTGGATGAGGCAGAGCAATGCAGCACTTTCCCTACCTATTACCTTTGTAGCCACAGGACTGTCCTGGCTGTGAGGTGCATCTCTTGAAGAATTGCCACATCAGCTTTCATAGATTTGAGGTGCTGCAGAACTTTTGTTCATTTTACAGGGTGGTTCAGCCCCTTAATATTCCAGGAGACACACCTCAATACCCTCTCCCTCTCCATGGATGCCATGCTACTGCACTATTGCCCACATACCACTTTCCTCTGTAGATGTTCCTTACTGTCGTCAGGTCCTGGAGTAGTCCTGCTTCCCTTTTCCTGGCAGCGAAGCACTCTCCGAACCAAGGGGTCTGAGCTGTGACCTGTAGTTCTCTATGCTGAGGCAACCTGGAAAGACATTAGAACAAAGCCCAACAACAAAGGCCCACACAATGTGGTTATAATCAGCTTTATACAATCACAATATGTCCCCGAGTAGCCTGTTTCTCTCTGTTCCTGCTGTAACCTGTATTTATTTCCTTCTTGCGTTACCCTTGTTCCTGTTGTGTCTCTAGCCATGAGGGTATTTTTGATGATGTCCCGGAGTAAAGATGCTGGAGTAGCACTGGTTTGTCCTGTTATAAGGTGAGTTGTGTTGTGTGTCCACTAAAGCACCATGGATGTACACATAAGGGGCAAGTATGACCACTGTACCCCAGCTACATCACCCAGGTACCAACGAGTAGTAGAGCTGATATGGAGCTTTTTCCTCTCCTGATTGGTATTTCTATTGTTATACCCATATCCTCTGTAGTGAAAATATGCCTCTTTTTCTGCCTCAGCTGATCTCAGGGCTATCTCGGGAACTGTCTTCCCGGAGGTGCCTTGGGCTCCTCCCAGCCTATCGCAGGGGTTTGCTGCAGATGGGGGTGGTGGGGGTGTGGTCTGATTTCACATTCAGGAGTGGGGCTTAAAGTTTGGAGCAAGATCAGTGATAGGCGCAAATTCTAGTCTTGCACCCCGGGCCTTCAATGTTTTACCAAATGGTGGGGTAGGATGATGCACTAAGCCCCATCCATCCTTGCCCTTAGGTAAGACCTTGTATGACCCTAACTGCATCCTAATGGAGGAATTTTCTCTCTCCTGTATTGATCTTGTGGTGATGCTTCTCTGTCTCTATCTTCACTCCATCTCCTGTTTATTTCCCCTTCTATTTTAACCTCCATTTGCCCTCACAAGGCTGCACCTGTCCATTCTATTCTGGGTGGTTGACCTATCCCTTGAGTGTATTTCCAGCATCCCCGGACATTTAATGTTCCAGCACTGTGGTTTGGTGGGGTTCTGTGTTTCTGTGGGGAGTATATAGCATTTGTTTACTATGGGGGGGCTTTGGTTTCATCTAGCCTTTAACCACTATGTTAAGACCTGGGGCTTTCCCTTCCCCCATCATCCAGCCTAGAACCAACCCCACATTCTAGAGGAATAACCATTTTGTTTGTTTCCCACTTTGCTTGCCCTCATGTTTCTACCCCCCACTTTGTGTCCCCACATCCTGTGGGGGAGATGAGATTACCAAATCCAGCAAAAACCTTTTAATGTTATAGTAATCATTAAACATTAAACATTATAACCTTCCTAATTATTAATCAAAACCCAGAAAATGGAATGCCACCCCTCCTCAGTCTGAGATGGACCAAGTGAATATAAAACACATACCATCCTGCCACCCAATGATTTGTGGCACAGCAGCTCACTAACACCTCCCTGCCATCCTCTTTGTGAAAAACATCCTGATCAGCTGTCCTTCTAGCTTTCAGCCTTGTCCCATTGCTGTCACCTCTGCAAAACAGTCCCCAGTTTGATCAGTTCTTGTGGGACTTCCTAGTTGTCCACATGCTTCTTGGGCTCTTCTTCCCTTTCAAATACCTCAAGGGAATCAACAAAGTCCAAGAGAGTAGCATCTTTCAGAAAAAGAGATGTACATGAACAAGGGGGCACAATCTGAAGATGGGGGGACAGCTCAGAGGTGACTTGAGGAAATATTTTTTCATGGAGAGGGTTGTGAATACATGGGACAGTCTTCCTAAGGAGGTAATGGAGTCAAAAACAGTGGGGTAATTCAAGAATGCATGGGACAGACATAAGGCAATTTTAGTGGGGGGTAGGAGGAAGTTGGCTGTTGGTTAACTAGGATCTGCAGCTTATCCATTAGGTAGAGAAATGGGCAGACTAGGTGGGCCAAGTGGACCTTATCTGCTGTCAAAGTCTATGTTTCTATGTTTCTAAGGAAACACAGAAGTAACAAGACAGAGAACTTTATCAGTAAAGCAGAAGGAGGCAGGGAAGGCAGTCAGAATAGCAAAGGCCCAAACCGAGGAAAAGATAGCCAACTCAGTTAAGAAGGGGGATAAAACCTCTTATAGGCACATTAGAGAGCAAAGAAAGACCAAGGAAGGGATACCGAAGCTTAATAAAGGGGAGGAAATGTGGGCAGAGGGTGACAGTGAAAAAGCAGGGATACTGAATGAATACTTCTGCTCAGTATTCACAAAAGAAGAGAAGGGAGAGGTACCTAAACCAAAGAATAGAAGCACTCTAGATGGGGGGGTTGATACCAGTTCATTCGTAGAAGAAAGGGTTCTGAAAGAACTCTTAAAACTGAAGGTGGACAAAGCAATGGGGCCTGATGGCAATCACCCCAGAATTCTAAAAGAACTAAGGATAGAATTAGTGACACCACTAACTACTCTCTTTAACAAATCATGGGAGGATGGGGTGATACCTGAGGACTGGAGGAAGGCAGATGTGATTCCACTTCACAAAAGTGGGAGCAGGACAGAGGTAGGAAACTACAGACTAGTTAGTTTGACCTCAGTGGTAAGGAAAATGATGGAATCACTTCTGAAGGAAAGAAGTGTTGAGTACCTAGAGGCCAGTGGGGCACCGGACCCAAGGCAGCATGTATTCACAGTGGGACGGTCATGTCAGATTAATCTAATAGATTTCTTTGACTGGGTGGCCAAAGTAGTAGACCAGGAAGGGACTGTGGACATGGTCTACCTAGATTTTAGCAAGGCATTTGACACAGTCCCACACAAAAGATTAATATACAAGTTAGCCAGCCTTGGAGTGAGTCCCAAGGTGGTAGCCTGGGTAAAACATTGGCTGGACAACAGGACGCAAAGGGTAATAGTAAACAGAGTCCACAGTGAAGAAAGGAGGGTTACTAGTGGGGTACCACAAGGTTCAGTACTGGGACTGGTCCTCTTTAATGTCTTTATAAGTGACATTGCAGAGGAACTGGAAGGAAAAGTATGTCTCTTTGCAGACGACACAAAGCTCTGCAACAGGGTTGATACATAAGGTGGGGTCGAAAGGATGAGAAGGGACTTGGCAAGGTTGGAGGAATGGTCAAATGTATGGTAGCTCAAATTCAATGCAAAGAAGTGCAAGGTAATGCACCAGGGAAATAAAAATCCAGGGGAAGAGTACACAATGGGGGGTGAGATACTAGCAACAAAAATGAAAAGGGACATGGAGGAAATTATATCAGATGACCTAATGGTGGGTAAGCAATGTGAGAAGGCAGTAAGAAGGGCTGGGGGGATTCTGAGTTGCATAGGGAGAGGCATCAACAGTAGAAAACAGGAAGTTGTTATTGCTCTCTACAGACAGTTAGTGAGACCCCATCTGGAGTACTGCATGCAGTTATGGAGACCCCATCTCCACAAAAACATAGACAGAGTGGAGGCTGCCCAGAGGAGGGCAACCAAAATGGTGTAGGGTCTGCACCAGAAGACATATGAAGAGAGACTAAAGGAGCTTAATATGTATACCCTCAAGGAAAGGAGGGAGAGGGGGGGACATGATATAAACTTTGAAGTACCTCAAGGGGATCAACAAAGTCCAAGAGGGTAGCATCTTTCAGAAAAAGAGATGTGCAAGAACAAGGAGGCACAATTTGAAGATAGAAGGGGGATAGCTCAGAGGTAATGTGAGGAAGTTTCTTTTCACAGAGAGGGTTGTGGATGCATGGAACAGCCTTCCTGAGGAGATCATGGAGTCAAAAACTGTTGGGGAATTCAAGAATGCATGGGACAGACATAAGGAAATTCTAGTGGGCGGTAGCAGGAAGTAGGCTATTGGTTAACTAGGATCTGCAGCTTATCCATCAGGTAGGGAAATGGGCAGACTAGGTGGGTCAAGCAGTCCTTATCTGCCATCAAATTCTATATTTCTCTGTTTCATCGACCCAGTTGATCTTTCTCACTACTTGCAGCTGTACTTTGGATCCCTTGTTCAGTCTGTTTCTGATATCTTCCTCACTGCTGGAGTCATAGCACAGGTATTTGGCCAGGGTTGATGGCTTGGAGATGGGCAAAGCCCTTTCTCTCCCTGTTCTGCTTCAGGACCTTGGTCTGGATCGCAGTGGCTGTAGTCGAGGAGTGTTCTTGTATTCTTTGGGCATTCTGAGGTGGGGCTGTGTTGGTGTAGGAGCGTGCTCCACTTTATGCATATAGCTATTATCTACCATTTTAGATGCTGCACTGGGCACTGCCATTTTGTATTTTTCAGTCTCCCTGTATTTAGTGCTCTCTGCCCCTCAGGTGCCCACATCTTGGTTCCTTGTGTTGTGCTCTGGTCACATGGATACCAGAGCTGCCTGAGGCTTGTAGTCCGTAGTTGAATGTTTGACAACCATTTAGAGATCCAGCGTGTAATGACTTGCATGGTGTTCCCCACAATATCCTTGCCTTCTTTGGTGACCCCTAGTACACACAGCCCTCGGAAACCATATTTAAAAATCAGTTGCCCATAAGTCCTTCTTTAGCTGCCCGAAGCCTTTGCGTCTCATAGCCAACTCGTAGGAGAAGTCCCTGAAAAGGAAGATTCTGGCACCTTTGAAAGTTAGCTCCCCCAAGTCCCTGGTCACTCTCAGGACTCACTCCTTGGTTGAGTATCTCAAGAAATAAGCAATGATTGGCCTCAAGATGTTGCCTGGGGCAGCCCTATGCCAACGAGTCCTGTGGACTCTTTTGACTTCCATTGATCCCCTCCATCGCTCATCCAGCAGTCTGGGTAGAAAGTTATTCTAAAAATCTTCCATGTGCCTCCCTTCCAGGCCCTTAGGGATGCCCAGAATCCTCACATTATTGTGGCACCCCGATTTTCTTGATTCTCGTCCCTTTCCCATAATAGTTGCAGTCAAGCTCATGTTCCTTGACCAGTATCCTATGCAGGTGTGTTTCTAGCAAATATTATCTCTGTTCTACCATATTTACCTTGTCTTTGAGGACTCTGATGTCCTCTGTGGTGCCAGTGAGGGTGGTTTTAACATCTGTCATGTCCACTACCAGCACTTCCAACATGTGGGTTATGTAACTCAGTTCTTCATTCAGCCAAATAGCTATTGAGGCTGCTGTCTACAGAGTTCATCCACATGGAAAGCCGTTCAGGTAAGACAGCAGTGTTTGAGTTGTTTTATCAGTTCCTTCAGCCAATGTGGTTAATGGGTGCTTGTAAATTACAGATCCTCTGGTAAAAGTGTATTTTTCGGTGCTGCTGTCATCTGCTGTTCCACTTCTGTTATCCTTCACTTTTGTTTGCAGCCGTGTGGTGATCAGTAAAGCACCCAGCTTGTGCAGTGCCTCCCTCGTGTAAGGGCCTCGAAACTAGTGGTCTGTGCTATTGGTCCCCTTCGGCTCCCGGCAGGGATATCTTTCAATACTGTTCTTCAGATGCAGTTAATAGAGTGCCCTGTTATCTTCTGGGCCACATTTGTTGATTCATCAACAGGTTATAGTATTTTTTGACTGAGTCAGGAGCGGAGCTAGCGAATTAGGCAGCCATTGCTTAGTGCATCCAAACCATGCCCCCCCCCGAGGGAGTTATTGAAACATTTTTAACTAACTCCTGAAACTTATATGTGAAGATTCAGGGGATTAAGAAAGGGCCCAGGAGACAGCTATGTGGAACTGCATGTTCAAATATGTACCTAACTACCGCTGGGTGGATTGGGCTGAAGCTAGAACTGTTGATCAAATAAAAGACTTGTCTGTAAGGGAATAGTTTTTTAAAATTGTACTCAAGGACCTGCACATATGGTTGCTCGACCCGGTATTCAGTTCTGTGAAGGAAGAAGCAGGAAGTGCTGATCTATATGTGGACAGCACATGGTTTCAAAGAGACCCAGAATGGGCAGCCTAAAGTCAACCAGCCTGGAGTCAACCCCAAAACACAAGCCACTGATTGTAATTTATTTTTATTTTATTTATTTATTCTAGGATTGTTACACCTTTGAACACAAAGCAGCTCATTTACAAAGGTTCCACGTCATGGGGGATGGTTACAAACAACAAGGGAGAACTAGCAAAGGCATAATAGTAATAACATTTATAACACATTTGGCTATGATTTGACTACAGTAGCAGCAGACAGGAAGTTGCAGTAACTTGCTTAATACAAATGATTCAACTAGTTACAAGGGAGGGAAGCTGAGGTGGGACAGAAGAGGATGCAAAGGGGAGATTGTAGCAGTGATGGCAGGAAAGGGAGATGAAGCCAGTGGCCTTGTCAGGCTAGCTTGTTGAAGATGGAGGGGGATTGGGAAGGAAGAGAGGGAGAGAGGTAGGTAATATAGGTGCTGGAGGGTGGGTGGAGAGGTGAGCAGAGGGGCAATCGGCTGCAAGATGGATGGAGGTAGCTTGGGAGCAAGGGGCACATTAGGTGCCAAGAGGGAGGCTGGTTTTCACTGGGTAGGCAGTCACAGGAGCTGCTAGATGCAAGATACTGCTGGAGAGAAGATTTAAATTGACTGAGTTTCGGTGAGGATGATATTTCTGGGTCAAGTGCGTTTAGCCAGAGTGGAGCTGTATGAGAGAAGGATAACTGACCTTGTGTTGTCCAACATCTCAGGACAAGGAGGAGTTGATTGGCTGATGCCCACGTGTGTTTAATGCCATGGTAGGGTGTCAGTAACTCAGTAGCCCCAGGGGGCAATATACCAAGAAGACCTTTTTTTGCAAGCAGGCAAATCTGATATTTAATTCTTCCACTGAACTGTAACCAGCCAGACTGTGTGTAAAGGACACAGGTGTGTGTCAGGCAATGGGAGCCAGTAAGCAGCTTGCATTCCTTGTTGAGAGCTACTGTGATTCAATTAAGGGTGGTAGTGGTAGCAGTGCCATCGATAATGAGCTTATAATCAATGATTGATAAGATGGAGCTGTATATTGCAAATTTAAGAGCTTTATGAGACAGGATATGCTTGTGTCAGTGAAGAAGCCCAATCCTTATGTTGACAACCTTGGAGACATTCTTTATGTGTTGGGCATAGGATAGGTGGTTATCCAGGATGTCCATGAGATATTTTAAGTGCTGTGTGAGTTCAAGTGGGGTTCCAATGCAGTTTCTTATGGTTAGTGGATAGGTTTTATGTTTGTTGTGGGAGGAACAAAGTAACATCACCTTGATTTTCTTGTAGTTCAGGACCAGTTTATGTGCACTGAACCATTCTTCTACTTCCTTAAAGCTGAGTTGCAATTACTGTTTTAGTAAAGTGGGGTCCCGGTGACTTGTGAAGACAACAGCGTTGTCGGCATATAGTAGAATCCATTGGTGGTAGGAGCAAGGTAGGTTGTTGAGGAAGATACTGAATAAAAAGTGGCCTAGGATGGATTCTTGTGATACTCCAGAGAGCACAGTCCATCGGTCTGAGTTGATGGTTGAAATTTTAACATATTGGGAGCATTCTGCAAAGTAGTCTTTGAACCAAAGCATAGCTTCATTAGACAGGCCAATTGTAGTGAGTTGTACTAGCAGGAGCGAATGGTTCACAGTGTCAAAACCCTTTGTTAAGTCAATGAAGGCTGCTCCTACAAGGTTCCTTTGATCAAGTGACTTGTGGATGTATTCAGTAAATTCTGGGAGAGTAATGGTGGTGCTGTGCCCTTTCCTGAAACCATGCTGCTCTGGGCATTGGGTGAAGTACTTTTCCAGGTAGTCTACTAACTGGTCAGTGACTATGTGCTCCAGGGCTTTTGATAGAGGGGGGAGGATAGAGATTGTTCTATAGTTGGAGTGAACAGAACAGTCCCCAGATTTATGTATCGGGGTAACCAAAGTGGATTTCCAGACTTGAGAAAATTGTGATAGATGCAGCGAGAGGTTAAAAATTTGAGTTACAGAGACTATGACCTCTTCGAGGGTAAGGGTGATAAGTTTAAGGTCAAGTGAGTCTGCTCTATGCCTTGTCTTACCCAGTACTTTTTTCAGATGTTTTCTGACCAGTGACACTGGTACTTCCTTGAGATAGAAGGGAGGATGTTATCGTCACGATCCTGAGATGTACTATTGGTGGTGTCAATGAAGAATTTCAGGTGGGAGGACACTGCTGAGATCTGTAAAAGCATTGTTGAAGATGTTGGCAATAGTGAGGGGGTCTGTATTTGGTGTACCATCCTGAACGAGCATAGTGTAAGCTACCGTAGAAGCTCTGCTTGTAACATCCTTAATGTTGGGCCAGAAGTTTCTGCTATCCCCCCAGGAATTAGCCAGCATTTCTCCATGGTATTTGCTTTTTTCTTGACAGGTGATTCAAGTGAACTTGTTCCTGGCAGTCTTGTATGCTTGTACATCCACTTGCCACCCTGAGGTTTTGGCCCATTGCCAGAGGTGATCCGGTAGTTTCATTTTAGAGAGGAGTTTGGCAGTAATCCAGGAGTTGATTGTTCCATGTGTAACCCCCCTACAAATGGGGTTCCTAAAAAGCCTCCATGGAGCTTTCCTAAGTATTCCCCTGCATGCTGGCGTTCGGTGTTTAAGCCAGTAGAATGGCACTGTGAGTGCTGTGAGATCCTCCACATACTGTCTATTTAAGAGCTGTCTGCTTGCAGGCACAGTTATTGCTTTTCTAAGGGGGCTGGTGTTTCCCTGCTTGAAGCCAGCCTGAACTGTGGGGCAATTGCTTCATTTTGCGCTCGCTGGGGGCACAAAGGGAGCCGATCTGAATGATATGCTTGTTTTCCTACAAACAGAGCATTCATAATATTGTAGTTTGTCTAACTTGCTTTTGTTACAGCTGGGACTCTGTGTGTGTTGCCCTCCATTTTGGACCCAAACTGCTGTTTTGAGGGCCAATGGGATAAAGGGAGCTGTAAAATAGATACTGTTTGGACCAACCAGAATTCAGACTCTCCTGGGAGCCGGTTTACAATTGGATGTATAGCTAGTAATTCTAGGAAGTGAAGTTCTGGACCTTGGCACCTATTTGCACCGACGGAGAGAGTTTCTGAGTGATTGACAACTGAGTCCACCAACTGGACCGGGTGGCGCCCGAAGAGAATGCTCTGCCCTGTGACTGAGAGATCAGATCAGTTGTGACCATCAGGAGAGAAGGAGCTCTGTGCTTCTGCATTGTATCGTTTCACGCGGGAAGCACGTGAGAGGCCTAAAATTGGGCCGTTGCCATTGCCAACTCGAATCGGACTGAATCTGAGAGTAGCGAAAGGAATGAAGGCTGAAAGAGTGGAAACCAGGCTCACCCTGTAGAAGACTGGTGAAATTGTTGAATTGCACTTGGTCTGTCAGGAATTGAAGCTGCTGTGTGAACTCCCTTGGTGTTTGCAGTAAGTGCGATCGGGACCTGAAAGCAGCTGCCTGGTATAGTAATTTTCTTTACATATAAATGTGTTGAATGCTTGGGAGGAATAGCTATTCCAGGTCTCTTGTCACCGTGCAGTGCAAGCTGAAAGTCGAACTGAATGTATTCGCACTGAATCCATCTGCTGATCAAAGCAGTGTGGCCTGGCCTGTTGAATCCCATCTCCCTGCTTTGTATGTCTGGCAATCGAGAACCACCAACTGCGCCAGGTTTTCAGCGTGGGATAGTGTGAGTACAAATCAGGGCATCCCCCTGCGACCTGTTAATCATCACCAGAGTTTCATCTGATTTTCTTTCTTTCATTTCCTCAAGGACTAAGCCATCCAGCTACGGATTACAATTGGGTATTGTGCATATCTTTTCCCTACAGGGCCCTTTCCATCTGCACCTGCCAGCCAACCCTGGGTAATGGACCTGGCTAGCCCCCCAACCTGGGTACCCAGAGTGTGACTTTTAAGACCTTGTATGAGTGCACAGTACTGTGATTTATTTCTGCTAATCAGCTTGATCTCCCATCTCCCTGTATTTCACTCCCCTAAATAAACCAGATTGGATGTTATTGACTTTAACCTGGTTAAAGTGTCAGTACTTATATAGCAAGCATTGCCTTGTTTTGTGTAACTTGACCAATCTTATTTCACAGGAGGTCCTCCGAGACGAACTTCAGAATCGGTCTCGAGGGTAAGTGGTACCTTATGATTGGATCCAGTGTACATGTGGGTATTTGTATTGCAATTCTTGTGTATCGTGTGGACTATTAAAGGGAACAAAAGGGGGTCTCAGTGTCCCAGAGGGCTGTGACCAAACTCGACAAACCATTAACAAACCCTGACCTTTGGGTGGAGGCACCCGTCATAGAACCTAGGCCCCTTAACCTGTTGGTGGTCCAGCAGGCAGGGGTAGTAGCCCTTGGGATACGCCACCTGGGGGTTACACACGTATCTTCCTCTTTTGCTGCTGTGAATAAATATCTCATATGGCACTGTAGCGAGAGATGAAGTGCTCGAGGGCGACGTTGACATCATTCTCAGTCAGAGACTAGTCCGGAACAGTTGAAGTTATGTAGGTGCTGTTTTAGAGGTTCAAGATGTCCAGATTTAAGTACCCTACTAAAATTGTTTTGTGATGGTGGCTTGATGAATTTATTAGACCAGTCACTGGAGACAGGGGAGTGATCACTTAACAAGTCGGAATGTACAGTCACATTTGAGATACACTCAGGGTGGTTTGTGATTATCCAGTCCAATAGAGTGCTTTTTCCTGTCTTTTAGTTGTGTCTGGTGGGTGAGTTAACCAGCTGCAAGAGATGGACCATTGATATGGCATCTTTGACTGGGCCATAGTCTGGTGAGAGCCAGTTTATATTAAAGTCTCGCAACAGTCTTGACTCAGCGGAGTGTAGTTTGCTGTGGGTATAGTTGAGGAGGGAGTATAGACCTTCCACTTGCCCTTTAGGTGGTATGTAGATGGAGAGAACCATTAGGGCTTTATTGTGAGCCCCAATATGTAGTTTTACTGTGAGTGCCTGGGTGGAACACCCAAGGTCTGCCACTGGGAGGGCCTGGCCCATAATCATATCCTTTAGGTAGATGGCTCATCTGCCTCCCCTCTTAGCCGGTCTATATAACCTGAAGATGTTCTAGCCTGATAGTGCAATGGTTGAATAGGGTACAGTTGGGGACAGCTAGGTTTCTACAACCGACAGTACGTCCGGTCTATTCAGGGTTACCCAGGCCTGCAGATTGGCCATTTTAGGGAGTAGGCTGCAGATGTTTATTGATGCCAGTGTTATAGAGCTAGGTCTTGTTGCGGTGTTGGAGGACTCATTGCCAGGAGGTCCTGGGTTTTTGGGTGTAAATTGCCCGGAAGAAGTAGTAGCATTAGAATGATTCTTAGTATGTACCCTTTAAGCAGCATCTTCCCTAATTTGACCTGGCATATTTTATACCATCTCGTACTTCTATGTGTTTGTAGTGTAGAGAGGCTTGCTGGGGAAGCTAATTTGTGGCTTTTAACCTGTCCATGGTGGCCCACAAAGTCAGCATGTGGAGGTGAGTGCTAGAGAGGTGACTATGGCCCTTTGGTGAGAATAAAAAAGTTTCCTGAGACTGTGCCTACAGCATAGTGCAGGTTATGGTTAGGCCCTTTAAGATGTTCATGTAATTGGTGCGTGTCATAGAGGGTACTGATACTGAGAAGTGCAGAGAGTAAAGCAGGTGAAATGTCAGTCAGGGGTAGTTCAGCTTCATCTTTACAATGCGTACAGAAACATCATAAGGTCAGGTGCAAAAAATAGCAGGCTTGGTCCGGATATGGTTGTTTTCAGGATGAGAAGGTCCCTCTAGTGGTAGGAAGGTATAACCGACTAGTAGAAAAGTAGACACTCAGGAACAATCACGTGGCTACTGAGCTCTATATAAGAAAATTCCCAGATAGGGCAAGAGGGTGGGGAGCCAACACAAAGCACCGGCAGGGAACTGGGCTCAAGCAGAGCCAAGCTGGGAGCCTTCACGGCCATTGGCGGTAGGTCTCGGGTCCAGGATGGGAACAATGTCCCTGGGCTAAAGAAATACTACTTTTGCCAGAAAGTTGGGCACCTGTCTTATGACTACCCTAAAAATATGAACAAGGGCCAAAATTCTGGGGGGAAGGGGTGATCAAGACAGTGCCCAGCACATAGCAGTCTGCTCACAGACTGCAGTACCACCTAACTCATCTATGCACATGCACCCAATCCTAGTTTATAGGACAGTATCATGGGGATTGAGGGACACTTGCACTTGCACCTCCATCCCCATACTGAGGCAGGATCTAATCCAGGTGACACACCCCTTGATGAAGGCCTAATTGAGTGCCAAAGCACTGGGGCTAGGTGCTTCCAGTTGGTGTCTGCCTTTATGCTTGAATAAAATAATTGACTCTTTAGCATAACTTGGAGCCTGCAGTTGTTTATTTGGTAATGTAGAGTGCTTTAAAACTGTGCTTTTGTTCTGATCCAGGTGGAGCAGATACTGCTGAGGCAGTTTTCCAAGATTCAGAGAGTTACAAGTTCAGTGATCCAAGTACAAATGGCTCAGATATTCCTGAGCTTGGAAGGTGGCCATGGGGTATGGGAGGCAGAAGTCATGCCTGATCTCCCTGTGGTTGTGATAATGGGGAATGATTTCAACCACAGGGAAACTCTGGGGTGTGTTACTACCCACAGTCAGGCAAAAGGTCAAGCTTCTAAGAGTGAGAAGGGAGGATATCACCAAGCCACAGTGACAGAAAGTTTTCTGATGTTCCTTATGGCAATGAGATCCTGTCGACAACAATGAAGCAAACGTGTCCCAACAGTGACCCTCAACATGCCGACACCGACCACCACACTTAAGCGCATCAACATGGGGGGCTGTACCTCCCTGTACCCCCCCGTGCAGGGGACTGCGGCCCCCCTATCCCCCTACTTTAAATATCTAACTCCACATCACACAGACAGTGGCATTAGGTGCCTTCCTCCACCATTGACGCAAAGTCCATCATGGAGAAATCCCCATAGCCGCAGCGTCTGTCACAGTTGGAGCTTTGCTGTAGGGGGTTTGCTGTCATTGACTCGATGTTTTGATTGTATATGAGAGGGAGCAATGCAGCCTGTGCTAACACCTCCCTCAGCTGCTGAAGAAGCATTTAGTGGGGGTGAGGGGCTAGCTAGCAGTTAGAGCCCCGAGTTCCAGCTGCAAACAAAGGAGATCTCAGCAATGGGCAGATTTCCTTCTGAAGGGAAGTTGGGTGGGGTCAGATGGGGGGAGATGGGCAGAGCTCAGCTGGCTGATCCCACCCTACAGAAAATGAGAGAGATAGCCAATAGTGTTGATGACTCTTGCGGGAATAAAAAGTTAGTTTACTAAGAGAATGAACTGTTGTACAGGGAGTATACACTGGAGATGGGGCTAGAGAAAAAGGAACTATGGCAGTATGGCGCAGTGGTTTAAGGCTCTGAGCTGCAAATCTGAGACTTGGGTTTGAATCCCACAGCCCCCACTTGCATACTGTGTGACCCTGAGCAAGTCACTTAACTTCCTTGTGCTCCCAGGTTACACCTGTAAACAAGCTTTCAGCTTAGTGTGTCTCACCTGGTTAAATAATTGGAAAAAACAAACTCCAGCAGCTGGTAGTCCCTTCAGCTTACTGCAAGAGGCTTGAGGCTCTGGCTCACGATATCCCATTTTGAGGCCACTTGGGTATTTGCTGCACAAAAATCAGATTGCAACAATTCATTTTCTCCTAGTATGTACACAGATGTGACAAATTACTGTCAGACTTGTCCACAATTGCCAGAGGGTGGGAAAGGTGAGGGACAAGGCTAGGTCACCTTTGATACCCCTGCCTATTATTGATGAATGCTTTAAGATGGTAACCGTGGATATAAAAGGGCCACTGAGCACCCTGAGTTGCATGTGCAAAAGATACATATTGATTGTTGTGGACTACACAACCAGGTACCCTGGGGTTATGGCCATGTCCTCCACTGAGGTTGAGAAAGTGGCTGATGAGATCCTGGGAATCTTTTGCCAAGTGGAATTTCTCCAAGAGATTTTGCCAGGCCAGGAGGCAAATTTCACGTCATCACTAATGACTAGTCTGTGGGAGAAGTGCTGAATGAAACAGTCCCATGCCTCATCGTATCACCCCGAACTAATGGCCTGGTTGAACGATTCACTAGGTCTATGAAGACTATGTTCAGGATGTGTGCTGTCCAGCTCAAGAGGGAGTGGGACAAGTATTTGCCCCATCTTCTGTTTGCTTACAGAAAAGTCCCTCAGGAGTCCACAGGTTTCTCATTCTTTGAGCTTCTGTTTGGTCACAGGGTGAGGGGGCCCCTAGATTTAGTTAGGCCTGAATGTGAGAGTGATCATGCCTCCTGAGGGGCATCTGTTGTGGAGTATGTCCTGAAATTCAGGACCCAGCTTAAGGAGCTCATGGGGCTTGTCCAGGAACACTTAGCCACTGCAGAACAGCAGCATAAAGCCTGAAATGACCATGGGGCCAGAGACTGGGAGTACAAAGACAGCGGGTGATGGTACTTATCCCATTCTGACAAAATAAATTACAGGCAGCAAGAGAGGGCCCCATCTCCATAGTTAGGAGTATGAGTGAGGTCAGTTTTGTAGTAGAACTGCCTGACAGGTGGTGCAGGTAGAGGGTATATCATATTAACATGATAAAGCCCTACTATGACATGGAGGAAATGGCCCTCGCTATGTGCAGCACACCAGAAGAAGAAAATGAGGTTGATCCACTGGTGGGCTGCCTCGGGGAGGGATCCTCAATGGATAACCTCACCCTTTCAGAGTAGTTGACAGTAGCCCAGGCAGAAGAGATGAGGGTGCTGCAAGAGGTTGGGGGAAATGTTCATGGGGAAACTGGTGTACATCACATGGTCACCGGGACTACTGCCTCTGAAGCAATCCCCTACAGGGTACTAGAGGGGGATAAGTAGGACGAGTTCACTGAGGTCACATATTATAATCCCCTGACATGTCTCCCTAGGATTAGTGGGAAAAATTCAAGATCACTGCGCTGGGGTCAGGTACTGGAGTCAGATAAGATGACACTCCAGCACCACAGTGGTTTGCAAAATGCCAGCGCAGATAGGTTGTCTAGGCAGGGCAAAGTGCATGGCATGATAATTTAGGCACTGCTCAGTCCCTTCATGAACAGCTGTGTCTCTTGAGAGTCACTCAAAACAGACAAGCCTTCATATCTGGTGTGGGTGTGTGTGTGATGGGAATGTGACCAGGTTAACTTAATTTATTTTTTTGTTAGTGTAATTATTTTTTTATTTCTACTTATTCTCATATAAATTCTTTCTTTCTCATATATGTTTTTTACATAAGGCATACAAAATGTATTCCAGGTCACATCTTCCAGTAGCAGACCCTTGGAAATCATCAAAAACAAGGCCAGAGGGAAGTGTGAATTTTCCCACAGAGCCATCCTGAGCAGGGAGGAAACAATAAAATAATAAACAGATGTGAGGGAGTACTAGGAGGGAAAAGGTAATTTGTCTTAGAGATGTGAAAACACACACACACACACAAGCATGTGCATGCTCACATGAGTGGGGAATACTGGAAGGACTGTCACTTTGGGGAGAGGGCCCACTCTACAGCCCATAGCACATACACTGGAGAGTTGGACCCCAGCTAACTCTCTCTGACTTTCTGTAGCCTCAGAAGAGGACTGGACTCTCCTGGTGAGTGTCTCAGACTGCTCAATGTTTAGCTTACCTGAGTGTAGCAAGTGCAGTCTTGGTGAATGTCCAGTCCAAGCTAACTTGCAGGTAAATATAGACTCTATTGTGAGATTAGAGTGTGAGATTATTCTAATAGTCATCCGTTTAACTGCATTATTTTTCCTTTCTTTTAAATCTGTAAATCATTTGGTTGCTGTATACTGTATATGCTCTTTGTAACTATGTGTAGTATTAAATAGTGAAGAATCTATTTTTATAGAACCAGTGGCTATGCATCTTTATTGGAAAGGTAAATGCAATATTTCTGCTAGCAAGGTGAGAATTTTCTATTTAAAGTCCACCTTCTGAAGTGTACTCTACCATATTTTACTGTGTTTGATCTTCCAATCTTCCAAGTCCCTGAGCAGGACAGCAGTATTTCTGATATAATCAGATGATGTCAGAATAAGTGAATCAGACCCAGATTACCATGTAAACTACTACAGCCCAAAGGTAGTTTATCATGGTTTACCATAGTGAAGCAACACCCTTCTCGCCGACATCCCTGACAGCGACAGACACAATGCTGAGTGTCGGCATTGTTCTGTCAGGGATGTCGCTGTGTTTTCTTAGGATGGCTGTGCCCCCCAAACCTCCCATGAGGGGGGCTCTGCCCCCCGCAGCCCTGGTCTCAATATATACAACTCTGAGTCAGAGTTGTCTAGGGGAGGGGGCAAAACACATGGAAATGCAGTACTGGTGCCAACGGGGACCATCACAGTGACCCAACGCTTTTTGTGGAATTCTGTCTCTGTGATGGTCTTTGTTGTGGTGATGCTGATGTGCAGTCGGTACACCATTTGTCACACCCTGCCTCTTACATTTTTTCTGATACTTGCAAAGATTTTGAAGCTTCTGGTAACAACCTCATCATATTGCCTTGTATGTTTGAAGAATTCGGCCTCGCAGTATAATGTAGAGGTTAGAGTAATAAGCTATGAATGAGCTTGGCACATCCGGCAGACCTGAGTTTGATTCCCACAGCCTACACTTTTGTACTATGTGACTGAACACGTCATTTTACCTCCCTAGTGCTTCTGGGTCACCCCTGAACACATGCAATTGTGCCTAGTTGGCCTTCCTGGTTACCAAAGAATAAATAAAATAAATTCTTCCATCACCCCATAACATCCAAATCCTTCTCACAACTTGAATCCCTTTAAACTACTCCCTCATTTTATAACTTGCTCTGATGTTACAGTGCACAAAATGCGCTACCACACATTTATCCATGTTACACTGCATTTTGCTATTTACTATGTTTACTAGGTTACTAGAGACATAAGATGGCATTTGCCCATCAGGAATGTCTCCCACCACATGGTGGGTTGATTATTCTTTGTTAGTATTCCCCCCCAGGTAATGATCAAGTCTAGCTTTGAAGATTTCAAAACTACCAGCTTCTACAACTTCCATTGGCAGTTTGTTCCAAGCGTGTGCTGCTCTGATTGTGAAGTAGTAGTCCCTTTTATTGGTATTTGTTTTTGGTATTATTAACTGTTTATGATGACTTCTGAGAAAAGGCTTTTTTAATAGCAAATTGAAGGCCACAATGTATGGTCAAATCATGGCATTGTAAGATATTATATAATAGTAAAAGGTCCCCCTCTGTCTTCTATCCTCCAGCTTTACCAAACCTGTTCTTTTGAGTCTTATAGAGTATGTTAGATCTCTCAGATTTGGTTTCATTCCACTTATACAGATGATCCAGTTCCTCCTGAATTAATGTTATTTTTACATAGGTGTCTACTTTGTGACTGATTTTTTGCGTCATCTGGAAATGTTGTCATCCAACCTTCCTTCATTACCTGCATTTCTGAGATATACTGTATATGTATATATATATATATATATATATACAGGTATATACACATATATATATATATATATATTATACTGGTGTGGTAGAGCCAGTATATTATGGTGCATGCACATTTCTATGTGAAACCCAAAATGTTGAACCTTAATAACTCTGGAACTGTTCAACAGATTTGCATGACATACAGCATGCATAATCTCTACTGTGTGAGCCCTTGGCTGGCCAGATTTTGTGCATATCTGTTATGCAGTTTCTGAGCTAGAAACTGACAAAAAAATCCTAAATTTACCAGTTTTGTCATGTTTCTTTGTCCACCTGTATCTCAGAAATGCCTTTATGTTGTGGTCTGAAATGTTCAGGGTAGAAAGCCTTTGGGTAACAGATGTGCCTTTTGTACTATAGGATTGGTGAAAAAGTATTAATCCATTTCAAAGTTATTAGATTTTTATTTTCCCATTATTTCCTAAGGGAAAAACATATGTATAATGAAAGTGAATGTACTTTTCACACACTGTTATTCAGTTTTGCATATTTTGCACCTTTATAACATTGCAGCCCTTCAATGGATTTGCATGACATTTGTCGTGCATAAGCTCTGGTGATAGATCTCTTGATTTAGTAAATTTCATATAAATCCATTGAGTGTTTTCTGAGATACTGTGTCTCAAACATCCTTAAAGGTACATGTTTTATGAATCCCATTTCTCAGTCTTCCAGTTTCACATATTTGCACGTTAGTGACTTTAGAACCCTTAAACAGATGTGTATGAAAGTTTGCTTGCATAATCTCAGGGGGTATTTCTGTAAATGTGATAAATTGCATTTGAGCCTCTTGTGTGATTTGTGAGATATTCTGTCTCAAACATCGTTTAACTTATATGTTTTTTTCCATTTTTACTAAGTTTTCCAGATTTGAAATAATTTGTACTTTAATAACTCTGGAGCTCTACACCACATGTGCATAAAATTTAACATGTATAATTTTGTAGAGTTTGTCTGTTGATGTCTTTAATTCCATTTGAATCACTTTTGTGGTTTCAAAGATATTGTGCCTCAGATATCCTTAAATTTATGTTTTTCCCATTTTTGGAAACAGTCGTCCAGTTTTGTATACTTTACACTTTAATAACTTTGCAACCATTCAACAGATAGGCATGAAGGTTTGCATGCATAAGTTTGCTCTGTAGATCCGTTGATGTTGCTAATGTCATTTGCATTGCTTTTGTGGTTTCTGAGATACTGTGTCATAAACATCCTTAAATTTACATTCTTTTCCACTTTAGCAGTCCTCCAGGTTTGCATAACTTGCACCTTAATAACTTAGCAAGCCTTCAACAGATGTGCATGACATTTTGCATGCATAACCTCGTGGGGTAATTCTGTTGAGGTAGCTAACTTAGTTTGAACTGCTTAATTGCAACATTGTCTGCCAAAATAACTAGGGTACTACCTCAGTTTGTGACACTACTTTTCCAGAAATGCCCGTTTTTGTCTCTTCATAACTAAAAAAACAGTTTGTGCTTTTGAGATGAAATTTTCAGGGTAGAAAGGACTTTCCCCAAAGATGTGCTTTTAGCTGGTTTGTTGGAAAAATTTCACTGGATAGCAGAGTTATAACAGTTTGAAGTTTCAGAATTTCCCTTAGGGTAACATTGTGATGGTTTGGGTATTTTTCAGATCCTATATCTTGAAAATGCTTCAAGATACAGCGCCAACGCTATGGGTAGTTTAGTACACCTTTGGGTGTACTAAGTTGTTTTGCACGTTACCAGGCCCTGTTTCAAACTGTTGGTGAATTGTAATGGATGGGGCACATATGATGTGTACTGGAGCATGCATTATCAACATGGCAGCAGTACTGCTTTGCAAGGTGCAGTGGTACCACAACACACTATGCATTGATTGGAGTCCCACATGCACATGACAGACAATTACAATAGTCATGGATGGGAGCACAGGGCCTCATCACTCACTATGGGCTGACGAGAGTGCAGGGCCTGGAGTGCCCTACAGTTCCACATGGAAATGAAGGACAAGTACAATATGCATGTACTGTATGATCCACTCGCACATGGAAATGAGGGCAATTCCAACAAGCATGATTGGGAGCACAAGGCATTTTCTACCACTCCCATAATCAAATAAGGACTTTAAAATCCTGGATGGTGGCAAAAAGGTAGAAGGCTGGAAGAATTTATAAATCCACCATTCCGGATCCTGCTCACAAAACTCATTAGAAATGGGAACAAGCACTTGGGGTGGTAATTTTTGAGGATCACTGGTACAAACTGTGGATGCTGACCCCAACAGTATGCCCTGACACCAGAAGTTTACTTATTCAAAATAAGGTTATGCTTATCTAGTACTGTATGCCATCTCATCTTAAGACACTGGGCTTTATGAGCCATGATAGTTGCTGGAGGTGCCAGGCTCAGAGAGCTACGGCATGATCATTTTTAATCTACAATTGCCCCTCTCATACAAAATTGTCAGCAGATACAGACCTACTGGTCTGTCTAGTCTGCTCAAGCTCATCTGCACTTTACCTCCTTGGGCTACCTTCACCTGGCATGTGCATCCAGAATGCACATCTCCACTGGCTTCTAATGGCAAATATCTAAGACAAATGAATCGTACTGCAACTGTAGAAGTCTGAGATGCCCAGTGGCTATCTACAATCATGAATTTGGCTCTTCTGGCCAGAATGTCTCATTTTGCTAAATAGGATCATGCCAGCTTCTCTAGCAATCTGGGCTCCTTTCCTGAACTCCTCACTGGCGTTGGATGATATGGTGACAAGTGCTATCCATATCTAGAGTATGTTATATCTCCTCCACCGGCTGGACTATACCAGCTACGTCTGAATACTTGAATCCTGTCTGTATTATTTTCTGTACCATGTATATTACCATAAGGTTTGTACAGGACTATAACTGCTATACAAATTTGGTTCCATGTCAGCTGAGCAATTTTATTATAGCGACCGACAATGTCAGTGAATACATAACAGCGACCACATTATGAGTGATGCTATATTTCTGTGATTCACAATACAGTGACAAAATTAGACTTATCTGGTGTGCTCTATCCAACCCAGCTGGCTAAAACATTTCAGCCTGCCCCTCCTGCTTTCCATCTCTCAGATGGGTTGTTTTCTGTGCTCTCTCCATCTACAGTTTTTCCTGGACTGCCTACTTACCATTTTTCTCCTCTTTCCTCCTGTCGCTGGCTCATTGTGAGCTGCACACCTGTGGAACTAGGGTCACAAGGGCAGAGGTTTCCAGCACTCCCTACAATGATCCCAATGGCACCCACTGCACATATTTTAGCAGAGGGTTCCGCCCTGCTGCACCCCCCCAGGGGTTGTGCCCCCCCAGACCCCTCTATCTCTAGGATAATAACTTCATGATGCGCATTGACACTGGGGTAAGCTACATATGAGGAGTCATAATGTGCCATTCGTTTAAACGTGCTGTTCGCTCAGTTTGTATTCGCTCTTACTCTGTTGCTAAAATAACTTTATACAAAAAATAACATCACTCAATTGACTTACTACCTTAAATTTGAATGTTTGCTAGAACAGCTTTTGTATTCAGATATTCGAATAAAAAATGTAATAAAAACTAATAAAGGCAAAACAAAAAATCAGTTTCACTGCAATAGTGCAGTAGAATCGAACAAATTTCCTCTGCTCTGAACATGTAGTTCACATGTGGGTGGGGCAAGCACATTTTAAAAGTGTGCATAGGGTAAGAAGGAGGAGGGAGGGGAGGGATGAGAAACAAGAGGGGCACATTCCCATAACTAGGCAGGTTCTGGAAGACTGGATGGGCCACATGGCCTATATCTGCCTACAATTTCTCTGAGTTTATGGTGAACACCCTTGCATATAGTATGTTACATATCATAGGTGCTGTGCATATCAGGAATACATGTGTGGGGTCTACATTCAGCATACTGTATATAGTATGTAAGGAACCTCTAACATGTATGTAGCATACATGGAACACATATTGTACATATCATGTGTCTCACATTAGGTGATATCTGGAGAACAAGGTGGAGTAGGATTTGAAGAATGAGATTAAGAAGGGATCCTTGTCAATCCCATGCCAGTACAGCAGAAATATTTTGCATATGAGCTGATCTCTAGCACGTCTCCCACAAAATCCACACAGCAAACCTTGTATAATCCTTTGACAGAGAAAACAAAAGTGCACGTCACGATATTAAGTACTCAAAACTTTCATGTTTTGTTACCTAAAATGTAGGACTGTCTGATTTACTCACTGAATAAATGACTATTACCTAGCTAGAAAATGGCATAAAATAAGTAAAAGGCAGTTTATCAGTTCATCCTGGGGATCAGAGATCAGTGGCCAGAGTCACAAAGAAGCGCAAAGTGTAGCACAAAAGTTTGCACTGCGCCTTGTGATTGTACAGGGTCAAAATGTTGCTATTCACAATCCGATAGCACACTGTGCTATCTGAGTGTGAATAAAGGGCAGGTGGAGCCAGTGCTAACCCTTGTAGTGCTGCCCCAACCTGGATCCAGGAATACCCCACTCCAGTGTATGGCTCTGCTGTGCTATTTGTAATTCACAAAGTCAGCCATGCAAGTAAGCCCATTGGGAATGCAAGGCACTAGGTGGCCATTTGCATGCCTATTATTGGTCCATTTGCATAGGCTGTGAGTGCCTTAGCATGACCTCTCCCAGCCCACGTCTGACAAGCAGCCATAGCCCATGGTGGCTAGTCCCCCCCCCACCCATCACCGATCGCCATCTGGTTAAAATAAAAAAACTTCCCTGGTAGTCTAGTGGTTCCTTTTCCCTCCTCCTATGCTCGATCACCATCCCGTTATAAAATAACACTTCCCTGGTAGTCTAATGGTCCCTGTCCCCTCCCCTGATTGCCAATTGCTGTCTGCTTATACTAAAAAACTGTCCTGGTAGTCTAGTGGTCCCTCCCCCCACCCCTGTGCTCTGATCACCATCTGGTTATAATAAAAAAAAACTACCCTGGTAGTATAGTGGCCCCTACCCTACACTCCGTGCTCTTGATCACTGTCCTATCATATAAACAAAATTATCCTGGTGGTCTATTGGTCCCTCTACCCTTCCCTGATCTAACCCTATATGAAAAGTATAGCTTTCCATGTGTAGTGGATCCCGCCCACCCACCCCAGCACATAGTGCCCTCAACACCCTCTCCCCCATTCTGAAAGTGAGCCAACAACCAGCACAGCCTCTTCACTCTCCACCACCACTGGCTGCTGACTGAGTTCTCAGTGAGCACGGTGATTGCACAGTATGGGTGGGTGTGTGGGGGCCACTACACACAAATGGTGATTGGAACACTATGGTGGGGGCACCAGACTACCAGAGTAGTTTTTTTATTATAACCAGAGAGTGATTGACATCAGGAGGAATTCACTAGACTACTATGATATTTTTCTGATGATAACAAGATAGTGATAGGTCATCAGGAGGGAAGGACCACTGGACTAACAGGACATATCTTTTTATAAGGGGATGGTGATCAGCGATTGGTGAGGAGGGAGAGGGACCACTGGACTATCACGGACCCAGTGTTTTGGAATGGGGTTTGTCTTGCACTCTCTGATGACAACTAAGGTTGTGTGGAGCTAAGAGGTTTTTCTCAGTGTTATTTTCTCCATGCAAGGAACCCTGCAAAGGGCTCTTTGCATGGAGAAATAAAAGCGAGTGGGACTGTGTTGATATGCAAGTCCCCACCCCTAATTCTCATTGCAGCTTCCCAAAAGGTTTTTTCTGGTGTAACCCCACTTGGTGGGTACAAGCTAGGCTTTTGTGAATACCACTTTGCTGCAAAACCCAGTTTGTATTGCACAAACTGGATTTGTACCAGGGCAAAAAAAGTTTTGTGAATTGGGCCTCAGAACTGTTACCCTAGAGATTAAAGTTTTAATCCCACAACTGCCACTTTCTGTGTGACCCTGAACAATTTCCTTACCCTTCTTATGCTTAACATCTTCATAAACTACAGCATTTCTCTGTCTCATCTATTTTTGTTCTGTTGATTTGAGAACGTCGATCCTGAGAAAAAATATGTTGTGCAAAGTGTCTTGATTTGTACTTGTAGTCCTAGTGCTTCCTTTCCATTGTTTGCTATAATGATTTTTTTCTAAACTTGTCAACTTGTTTTTGACCCCGAGGATCTCCATGTCTGTTCCTTTTACTGCATTTCCTTTTCTCACAATGCCTCCTGTATCCAGTCATTTTTGATGCATTGGAGACCATTGATTAAGTGAGTGCTCGCTTGCTGGGCACTAGGTCAGAATTGCACCAGCAAGAGCAGCACAGGCAACAATCGTGCCGGCAAAAATTCCGCCAGCTCTCTCTTTGCAGGGGGCTCCACCTCTCACCCCGATGCAGGGGGATCTGGCACCAGCACTCAATACTAAATGATCCCATCTCTCGGGGGAATCGGATCACAGGGAAAGAAAGAATTTGTGTGGCCATGGAATATTTGTTTCCACAGCCCATTGAAAAAAAACATATAACTCTCAGTCAAAAAAAGCAAAGGAGACCAGAATTAGAACACTGTCTTCACTGCCACCCATCGAGCTGCTCCATACCTTAGCCCTCCACACCATGGGAGCAGCTTGGACAGCCTTCTGAATTCTCCTGCCCTTGTCCAGTGGTGGCACCATGGACAGTGACCTGGGGAGCATTTACTGCAAGCACTGTCAATCCCCTCTCGCTGTCCATGGCAGCACTGTTCAGACATAGAAACATAGAAAACATAGACTTTGACAGCAGATAAGGACTGCTTGGCCTACCTAGTCTGCCCATTTCCCTATCTACAGGATAAGCTGCAGGTCCTAGTTAACCAACAGCCTATTTCTTCCTACCCCCCACAAAAATTGCCTGATGTCTGTCCCATGCGTTCTTGAATTCTTCCATAGTTTTAGACCCCACAACCTCCTCAGGAAGGCTGTTCCATGTGTCCACCACCCTCTCTGTGAAAAAATACTTCCTCATATTACCCCTGAATCACCTCCCCATCTTCAAATTGTGTCCCCTTGCACATCTCTTTTTCTGAAAGATGCTACCCTTTTGGACTTTGTTGATTCCCCTGAGGTACTTAAAAGCTTCTGTCATGTCCCCCTCTAGGTCCTTTCCTCAAGGGTATACTGCACATATTAAGCTCCTTTAGTCTCTCCTCATATGGCTTCTCTTGCAGATCCTGCATCATTTTAATTGCCCTCCTCTGGACTGCCTCTATCCTGTCTATGTCCTTGCAAAGATGGGGTCTCCAGAACTGGATGCAGTACTCCAGATGGGATCTCACCAACTGTCTGTACAGGGGGATAATGACTTCCTCTTTTCTGTTGGTGATGCTTCTCCCTATACTTCCCAGTATCCCCCCAGCCCTCCCCACTGCCTTCTCACATTGCTTGCTAACCTAATGATCACCTGACATGATTACCCCCAGGTCCCTTTCCATTTTTGTTGTTACTACCTCCCCCTCCATTGTGTAATCTTCCCCTGGGTTTTTGTTTCCCAATTGCATTATTTTGCACTTCTTTGCATTGAATCCAAGCTGTCATACTTTTGACCATTCCTCCAACCTTGCCAAGTCCCTTCAAATCCTTTCTACGCATCCTTGTGTATCAACCCTGTTGCAGATCCTTGTGTCATCTGCAAAGATGCATACTTTTCCTTCCAGTCTCTGTGCAATGTCACTTATAAAGATATTAAAAAGGACTGGATCCAGTACTGAACCCTGTGGTTCCCCACTAGTAACCCCTCTTTCTTCAGATTGGAACTAAAGACTAGCACTTTCTTTCATTGCACGATTCTGGTAGTGCTATTCTAGCTGGTTACCACTTGCTGTAGTGTCTGCAGCAGTACTGTACTGTTAAGAGCTTTTTGTTCTGACCTCAAATAAACAACTGTTTCTAATCCAACATTTTTGTTTTCTAAGTGTGTGTCGAGGTATTGGCAGCATGAGTGAATGTTTTGGTTGTAAATCTTTTCTTTTCATCAACCCACACCTGTGATGCTGTGGGAGGAGAGGAACCTATTCCATCATGACTGGCTGTACTGTTTGAAGGTGTTCTTCATGTTCAGGATGTATGCAGTAAGAGTAGATCGAGGATTTGAAGCAAAACAAGGTTAGATATATTTTCAGTATTTCCATGCATTTCAGTTCTACTAAGAAAGGATGCAGATCAAACAACCAACTTCTTAAACGAGTATGAAAGATATTAAGCAGTCATAAAATGTGGGTTTTCAGCTAGAAACAATAAGATGCAAAAAAATGTTGATGGTGTCACTTTAAAGAATAGCCAGATCTATTATCCCTCAGGTGCTGGCCCAGTTGTAAATGTAGCTTTTATTACAGCTATTTGGATAAGCAGAAATAGTTACTAGCACACTTCTACTGCCTCTGACAGAACAGTAAGATAGAGCTCACTGCCAATAGTCTCCAATGCATCACTGTCAAATGGACAGGAGACACTGTGGGAAAAGAAATAGAAGATCCATGGTTCTCCTTTAAATTGGACAGGCTGCTCAAACTGAAAGCATCTCTCTCTCTCTCTCTCTCTCTGTCTCTCATTTGTTCTTGTTTGTATGTCTGTCTGTTTCTTTCACTATCTCAAGAAGGACTGGGTGAAATTAACAAATTCTGATTTTGCTGAATTTTCACAGAATTCTGCACACTTTTGTGAAATTTCATAAAATGTTCAGGAACTTCTGAAATTCTTTAATTTGTCATAACTCAGCTTTTATGATAGCAAGAGATCTGGCCTTTGGCATGCATATTATTTGAAAGAGGATTGAAGAGGACATAAAAATATGCCAAGTAGCATGACATTTGGAGAAGGGGCAGATAACTTATAGAGGCTCAGAGTCTGGCAATTTAGTATTCAAGTGAACATATCTGAAAATATTTCTATACTTATAACTTCACCTTTGAAGCAAGATAACTGAAACTGATATGCATACTTCCTTGGAAGAGTTATAGAAACCGCTAAAGAGAGAGGTAATTGGTTACGTAAATTGTAAGTTACAAGAGTTAAATTTCACATTTTAATTAATTGTTAAATTGTGTGAAAATTTTAAAAAACACTTGGATGTTTATAGCTCCACTACTATTGGAGGTATACACTCAAGATTTGGCACGCATGTCAAAGTAACTCTGTCCTGCAATCTAATTATGCTGAATAAATGTGGTTTAGTAGGTTAAAAATTATTGTGGATCAAAAATTCATGGACGCATAATAGGTAATGCCATTAGAATTCCACTTGTGGAATTTTATTTTCACAAAGTACTTACCAGTGAATGACCTTACCTGCACTAGCATCATGGTTGCGCAATACCTACCAACACTCCTGCAATAGTGATGCCCAGCATCATGCTACATTATTCTAAAGATAGCCAGATACTCATGTTAAAATGACACAAGTCACAGCTAGTTGTAAGGGTTGTCATCATTTGGTGCCACTGTTTTCAAACAGTAAAAATGTACATTGTTATCTGCAGAGTTGTTAATAGAGATGTGCAAAGTTGGCAAACTTCATTACATGAAATAATTTGCCAAATGAGCCAAATTTGCAAAGTGCGAATAGTGGACTTCATTTGTGAAGTGTGAAGAGTCAACTTTGTGAAGTTTTTGGCAGGAGAAGTGGCACTTTTTCAGAAGTTATGCAAATTCATCGGAGATTGCTACTTAAAGTTTGCTTTAATTTTACCTGACTTTGAAAAAGTATCATTCCCCAGGAAAACTCAATGTGAAGTGACAATGTGGTAAAGTGGGCAATTTGCGACATTGTTCAAGAAGGCAAATTTCACAACTTTGCCAGAACTTCGCTGGTGAAGTAAAACTTAACAACATCTCTAGTTGTTACAGAGTCAGCAGCTGGCACTCTATAGAAACAATGCTGCACATGCATGTGTTTCCACAAGTCATAAAGTCAGTGAGCTGCAGTGAATAACTGGCATATTGCAATAATTCAGGCTACTGCACTGTGATTTCCATGAAAATTCTTCATGCTTCATCACTCAAAATAGTGACCTGACACTTGGTACCACTATACTTTTACTATGGAACCTCCTATGAATGCTGTCTTATTACCGCTTTAACCAGTCTTTACCTTCTTCTACAATGGCAACTCAAGTGTATGACTGGGCATAATGCATAAACATGGCTTTGACAAAAGTATCACATCTCACAAATTCACAAAAGCTCAGGAAATTCAACTTTAATTACTGATGTTATTTTGGAATCATTGGCTGCTTATAACCTGGCCAGTCTTTGAGCAAGAGATTAGAGTGCTGACACACAGCATCTTTTTTTTTGGGGGGGGGTGCTCTGCTGCTGGGCCACGGGGATGGACTCAAAGCCTCATAGTTAGTGTCAATGAACCTAACAGAATTAGTGATATTATATTCTCTAGTTTTAAAGTTATAGATGCTTAAGATTCTTCAGTTTACATAGTTCTGAAATGCAGTTTTAAAATTTCTGAAAGTTTGAAGGCTTATATATCAGTCATCTTTCAAGATAGACGTCTGAATCATTGAACAGTTCTGTGTTCTGTGTTGACCATTGTAAAGTAAGCGATGAAGGCTAAAACTATCTCAAAGCCAGTCAAAATATCAGTAGCCTCCATGAATATATGCAGCCTTCAATCCAAATCCGATTCCTTACAAGCATGGCTAGTACAACATAGCACTGATGTACTCTCGTTGGTTGAGACCTGGCTCACCCCCCTGAACCTCTGATAATGAAATACAATGCTCAGCCCATAACTCTTTCCAGCTTGATAGAAAGGGGAAAAGTGCAGGTGGATGTATCATTTACATTATGAATCACCTTCAGGGTAGGGTACTGCCCCATGCTAAAACTGACATGAACATGTACATATTATCATTAAAACTAATTCTTGGTGCTCATGGTAAAGGTTTAACCCTGGTCTCAGTTTACATCCCTCTGAAGGAGCAAGTGGATGGTTTCAAGATGCTGCATGAATACCTCTCCCACCAGCCCCCAAACTCTGAAGTACTAGTGCTAGGGGACTTTAACATTAATTGGCTGTCTCCAGACACCACCCCCTACAGAAATGCCATCTCTGCACTTAACCTAGAACAATTAGTCAACTCGCCCACCCACTCTAATTACCACACAAGGGCCAGTACATTAATTGATTGGTTACTAACTAACCACCCTGACAGGATCACTTGCACAGTTGTGTTCTCAGATTCTTTAAGTAACCACTCTCCTATCCTCTGTGAGTGGTCTACTAGGTTACCCAAACTCCCAGCAAATGTGTCTATGTCTCATACTTTAAGAAAGGGACAGCTGGGTCAATTAAAACAACATCTTAAGCAGCAGAATTGGGCTAATCTCTTTGCAGCTGTTGATGATGAGCTGGAATATTTCATTAAGAACGTTAATGATGCCCTGGATATTTATGCTTCCAAAACTAAGAGGAAGGTCAAAGGTATCCATAAGTCCTGGATCTCCCCACAGCTTTTACAGCAACTCCAGGCCAGGGATAACCTATGGCATAGGGCTAAGTGTACGGGTGCACAAATCGACATCCAAAACTACAATGCGGTCAGGCAGAAGACTCCGATGTTTGGACTGAATTGGAGAATTCATGGGGAGACAGCTAAGATTTTGACAAAATATCAAAGCTGTCATTGGTGAACCAGATAAAATGGTACCATTCTTGCTTAACCTGAATGAGACCATCACTCAAGATGCTACAGCCATTGCAAATTTTTCAATAAAGTTTTCACGGATGTAAGAAATATGCTGTCCCCTGAATACCTATGCCCTGTAAATGTAGACTCACATGATACTCCTATCACCCAGCCCTCTACCCAAACTCCACCTTCTTACCTTAGGGTAATGTCTAAAACAGAAACTAAAAGGTACCTTCAGCACATACTTGGAAAATCATGGCACAGTGGAGACAGTCTTGACTTGATGCTAGTCTTCCTAACCCTTGATGAAGTCTTAGCACCACTGACACAAATTCTCAACCTCTCCCTCATTTCTGGTAAATTCCCCAAACTATGGAAAGACGCGATTGTAACCCTGGTCTTCAAAAGTGGAGAAAGGTCACTCCACTCAAACTACAGACCAATCTTTATTCTTCCCTTAATCTCCAAAGCTTTGGAGAGGATAGGCTATGCTCAGGTCATTGACTATCTTGACAAGTACCAATTATGTCCACAGCAACATGGATTTAGAACTAGACACAGCACTATATCCACTCTGCTCGAATTCACAGGTTATATTCATGATGCATTTGATCGAGGGCACTTGGTGGGAGCTACCTTTATTGATCTCACCAAGGCCTTCAACATGGTCAATCATGAACTCCTGTTAACCCAACTAGGCATTACAGGAATATCTCCAAACTCATTATGCTGGTTCAGGAGCTACTATCAGATTGAGAACAAAAAGTAAAAATTGGTGGCAGCCAGTGAGTGAGCACTGGAGTCTCCCAGTGGTCAATCCTAGGCCCCTTGATGTTTAGTTTATTTCTAAATCAACTCCCGCTTGTGTGCAGTGACACAATCCTTCTTTATGCAGATGACACAGCGTTGTTCACAAGCCAAGCTGACCCCTTAACCCTCTAACATCTGCAGGCTAAGTTCAACAATGTTGAATAATGGTTCATAAATTCAAAGTTACTGCTAAACTACAAAAAAAAATGATATTTGCATCAGCGCACAGTAAGCACAAGTCATCCACACTCACAATAAGAAACAAACAAAATGAGCCCCTTGAGATGGTTCAGCAATTTAACTATCTGGACCATCTCAAGGGGCGCACCTTGGATAGTTTCCTCACATCCTTGTAGCATGTTGACCAGGTTGCCAAGGCTGCTAACAGATGCCTAGGCCAGCTCTACAGACACAGGTACTGCCTTAATGAAATTGCACACAAGTTAGTCATAACTAGCTCAGTCTTCTCCATCATAGACTTTGGCCTTGTTGTTTACAGTGCAACCTCAGACACCACACTCAATAGGATTGGCATCACGATGAACAAAGCCTATAGATTACTCCTTGGGGCCCCAATCCTAACTCACACCTGTGACCTATACATGCATTCGGGCTGATTTGACCTTAAAAACAGGATTCACTACCAGACATGTCTCATTGCCAAAAAGGTCACCCTTGGTCTGGTACCCAACGGTGGTCAGGCAATGATCTGCCCAGCAGCCACAGTTAGACTACCCAGGACAACCAATTCCAGTTCTTAGAAGGTCCCATGCTACCGTACCTCACAAGGCCAGAGCTTCATCACTTACCAGGCCCCTCTCTGGCTAAACTCTCATCCTGCTGACCAAATTGCCAAACCCCAAATTGCTCCTTTTAAAACAAAACTCTGTACATATCTTTCAGCCCATATGGAGTGAACATGTTTCCCCTGAATACATCCTGCGTCCTGAGCGAACCTACAGTCATAGCACTTCAACACCCCAGAATAGCTACTTACACATATTTTCCATCTACCCCATCTCACTTTTTGTATTATTCCCATCCCACTCTCCACTCATGCCACATCCCCCACTACTCTACGCTTTCCTGCTAACTACACCCTTTCTCCTTCCACCCACTCCCCTTGACAAAGTAAATTGGCCCAGCCAGTTTCCTGCATTGAAAATCCTAATCCCTCCTTTTTTTCTGAGTTTAGTCAGTCCACTAGAAAGCTCTTGCTTTTACTATCCGTATTTGTCTATTCATTTATGTATTACTATCTGTACCAAACTTCCATGCTGTATTTACAGTAATGATTTTGCCTGGGGATCTCCCATGATCTCTGTATGTTATCACCTTTTATTGTTTTCAAATTATTCTGTTAATGACATGGAACCCTCTGTAAATGAGCTTTTAGCTCAAAGGTTGTAATCCAAGAATTCAATAAATAAAAAAAAATAAAAAATAAACAAATACTGACTTTAGTGTAATTTGAACAAATACTTTTTAAATTAGATGGTAATGACTGAAACAACAACTTTATTATTTATTGAATTTTGTTGACCCAGTAAGCCCACTGGGCCTAGAAGTCCCTTTTTCTGGGGTGACCAGGGGAAGGGGGATACAGATGGTAAGCAACTGAAATTGAACCAGATTAAGCTGTTGGTAGTATTTCCAGTGAATGGGAGAAATTTGGCAAGGACACCAGGGAAATTCCCCTACTGTTTGTGAGGGGGAACTGTCCTGGAGGTGTGCACGGTCAGTCATGTCGGTGCTTGTTAAGAATGTGGATGTATGTGGCAAGGTCTCCCAGCGGGCGTACTGATCGCTGATAGTGGGGAGCGGCCGCGCAAATCTCAAGCAATTTGTGAAGCTATGGAGCCTATCTTGGAGGATGCTGCTTTGGCTCTCATTTTACAACAGCAATTGAAAGAAAAAATTAAGTGTTCTCACCAGGATTACACACAGGCTTCAGCACTGTTGCAGGATGGAAAAAAAAAGAAAATGAATGCAGGGGTCTGTTCACTCACCTGAAACTTCTGCACCCAAAGTTTTTATAGCAGAAGTTTGAGAATCTGTGGCGCTGAACCAGGAAGTTCCCACTACAGTGTGAGAGCAACTGCCTCAGCTCCCTGACATACAGCCTAGCAATGTTGGGTGGATGGCTGAGGAAGCCCTGTTACGAGCCTGCTGGAATCGCCATGAGGATGGTACGTGGGTGGTTTTGACGACTGTTCCAGCAGCAGTAGGCACAGTACTGCTGCAAGATTCAGCTAATTCGCCTATGGACTTGGAGGTGGATTTATCGAACCTGGTTCTCGATTTGCTTCAGTGTGCCTCCAGGACTTCTACTTCAGGTACCCCTTCTTATTTCCCCCTTATTTCTCCTCCTGATCCTGGGCCTGCTCTTCATACTATGGTGGGGATTGGTACATTCTGAAACAGCTCTTTCTACTGAGGGAGCTCCAAAAAAGACTTATGCTTAATTATTCCACAAGCCAGTTGAAATGGCTAAGAGAAGGCATGCATTTCATTTTCATTATCTAGGGGGCATGTATGAACTACCAGGCCATTTTTTTTGTAGGCCGTATACTTTTGAAACAGTCATTAGGTTTTACCCCTACTGAGGTATATGCCCTTATTCATGCCCTAGGAGAGCATCATTTTGATGTTAGTTTCAGGACTGCTACACTCCTTCAATGTTTTTGGACTAAATATGCTGTTTTAAAGAATAACCCTTTATGGGTACATTTTCAAGGTATTCCCCTTACTAAGAAGTCTTTTCACATATCACTGTTTTGTTTAGGAATGAAGGGGTGAATATTACTGATATTTTGCAATGGGTAGAGAAGAAATGAGATGTTCAGGGCACTCCTGACCCTATTTTGGATTCTGAGGGATTTTGGAATGGGGGATGGAGGATTAAGGTGAAACTGTTTCAAGTTGATAATGATTTCCATCATCTTCCGAATTGTTTATTTTTGGATCAAGACAAAGGTTTTGTTTTCTATCCAGGTCAACCTAGAAGATGCCACAAATGTGGGTCTTTACGGCACATTAGTACCACCTGTGATAAAATTCAATGTTTTCATTGTGGAGAATTGGGGCATGCAGGTTAAGACTGTGTCAATACCCCTAACTATAATTTTTATGAGGAACCTGGACATAATTTTGCTGAATGCCTCTTGGCCTCCGACAACACTGATGATGCAGATTTTGCTATGCAAGATTTTTGTATTAATACACTAAGCCAGGCAGGGGGCCTATAGACCCTAGACCCCCTAGACAAGCCAGGCCTGTAGTTCCTTCTGACACCATAGTTACTCCCCTTGTGGTTCCTACACCGCCTGACCCTGTTCAGTCTGAGAAGGCTGTCACTGTTTCTATTCCTGCGACTTCTAGCCCTCTACCCCTTAGAGTTATTGTTCCCCTGTTAGAGACCAGTCTGCTTTGGGTGCTATGGCACCTCCCCAACCCCCTTTATCTGATTGCCCCCGAAGTGGCCTGCGAGTTACTGCTGAACCACCAGGAGACATTGGAATCTCAGATAGCCCAGTACATATTTTGCCTCTCTCCAATAAATTTGATTCTCTTCCAGTGGACGACACCTTGGAGGATTTAAACTCAGATACTGCTTCTAGAACGTCCTGATAAAGAGATCCTGTTTCTGATGTGGAGCAAGGCCTTAAGGCTCCTTGTGCTGCCAAGGTAAAAAAGGAATTAGTGTGGAGCAGACTGGGAACACGAAAGAGTGCCTGGAAAAATAGAATGATTTTTCCCCTTTTTTGAATTATGGGGTATGAATTTACTATTGCCTCCTTTAATGTGAATAGTATCCAGTCTGAGAAGAAACATTTAGCTACATTTGATTTCTTCACAAATTTAGATCTTGATTTAATTTTTTCTGAAGACACTAGACTCTATTCTTTTGAGGATTTTGATATTGCCTCTCAGGCATGGTTAAGAGGGGATTATTATTGGTCAGGAGATGTGGGGGCAGGTTGCCTGCTCTTGTGTAGGCATTTGTTTTTTTCTGCCCTGATGTCCTTGTGACCAATGTTGTAGATCTTGAACCAGGTAAAGCACTTTTGTTGGATGTTACTATTCAGAACTCTGATTTTCAACTTATTAATATTTGTGGGTCACAAGTAAAGTCAGAGCGTATAGCTCTTTTGACTAAAATACAGCCACTTCTTCAATAGTTGAAGAAGGTAGCCAAACGATCATGTCTGGATGTGGAGATCCTCCACTTGACCGGGTCGACAGGTCCCTAATTTGGAGCGGCCGTGGCTCCTGAAGCCAGCCACACCTGCCGCCACCTCTGCCCCTTTTGGAGCTCCAGATTTCTGCCTCAAGTCGGTGAAGCAGAGTGTAGCCATCATTGGGCAAGCGCTAGCTACCTCACTCCCTGATTGGACTCATGCTGTTTGCTCTGCCCCTGATTGGCTCCTCTACTTTCTCAACTTTGCTGTGCTCACTGGTCTCTGCACCCATTGAATTACATAGACTTTTGCCAAAATTTTATGCTCAGGTGTTATTTGCCTGCTGTACTGCTTCTAATTTGGATATTTTTTGTGGAAATGCTTATACTGTTGAAAAGCTGTGTTTGAATTCTTGTGAACTTTCCTCCTCTGCTGTTACTATCTCTGAACTCTCGCTCCCTCTTCTGCCCCCAACCCCCCTAGTCTCTGTTAATCTTGTTGTTTTCTGCCCTGTGCCACTAACTTCCTGTCATTTTCACCTCTTCCCTCCAGGTGCCAGGTCTTGCAAATTCCTTTGTTTGGACCTTGGCCCCAACCCCACCCCGTAATCTTAGTGCTGCAATTCATTCCATCTCCCTTGCTCTGCTGCACACCCTCCAATTTATTTTCTCAGTGCCTACTGCCTGCCTCTTAAGCTAACGTTCTCCTCATTCTCCCCCTTAGATCCTGCCCTTGACCAGGCCAATGGGTCCCTAATTTGGAGTGGCCATGGTTCCTGAAGCCAGCCGCACCTGCCACCACCTCTGCCCACTTTGGAGCTCCAGAACTGCGGGTAAGAGTTCAACCTCGGGTCTGGGAAGCTGAGTGTAGCTGCCATTGGACAAGTGCTTGCTACCTTACTCCCTGATTGGACTCCTGCTGTTTGCTCTGACCCTGATTGGATCCATTACTCTCTCAACTTTGCTGTGCTTTCTGGGCTTTGCACTCATTGAATTACATAGACTTTTGCCAAAATTTTATGCCTGCCCCCCTCCTACCTTAATTAAATATGCCGTAGCTCCTCCCCTCCCCTCACCTCACACTCTACCCTTTATTGCCCGCTGGTTCCTCCTGTTTGCACACAGCACTTGCTTGCCTACTCTCCTCCTTTCTGTCCCACCTATCTCCAGCCTACACTGCTCTCTCTCCCTCAACTGCTTACATATCTCATCCTCTCAATTCCTGCTCACTCTTAGCTTTCTTTTCACTACCTCTTCCTTCCTCCTTCACCCTACACCTACCATGCGTACCCTCCCCTACCTGCTCCTTCCTCTTCTTTCCCTCCTTGCCCTTCCTCACCTATTCTCTTTCTCCCTGGCCCCTGCCACCCCTACCCCATCCCCACTATCTACTTAATCACTACCAGCAATACCCTGGGAATGCTCCACCACTTGCCCAGTCCTCCCCATGTGCCACCACTCATTAATATGTGGCTGCTTCTTAACATCACCAAGTTTGGGCTCTATACCATCCTATCCCTACTGTACCACATTGCGTATCATTGAGGCTGCCACATAGAATCTGTCTGCTGTCTATACAATAAAACGAAGAGCAAATTATCACTACTGGACCTACACCTCTGCTCTATTAAGCTCTTCCTACTTCTCCTACTGATCTTGGGCAATGTCCATCTGAACTCTGGCCAGAGCTGTACAAGCCTCTTGAAAAAGGCAGGGGTTCTTACCAATGCAACCCTTAACATTTGCAACCTATTGCCAAAGCTTAATGCACTCCAAGCCTTCACCAGCCAATATAATCCTGACACCCTTGCTGTAGTTGAAAAGTTCCTGATCTGGCAATCACCTTACATGGCTACAGTGTTTTCAGACTGGATCATGTCTCTAAAAGTGGAGGTGGCTGTGCCATATACATTAAGGATACTCTCCTGGGGCACCCTGTTTCAACTCCCATGCCTGTCTCCTCGGTACAGATCCTACCTATTAAAATCCTTCTTGGTCCCAATCAAAAAGCCCTCACCATAGTTTCTGTATATATTCCACCTCAGGATCAAGGTGTTGGCATCAAAGAAGTTCTTAACTTCGTCAGCTCCCAACCTCCTTGCTCTGAACTCATCCTGCTTGGTGATTTTAATGTTAACTGACTCGCACCTGATGTCTGTGCTCATAAGGATGCCCTTTCAGCTGCCAACCTCTCACAATTGGTTACCACACCTACTAGGATAAATTACAAAACAGGCACCAGTACCTTGCTGGACTGGGTACTTCCCACTCACCCTACTATGATCTCTCGAACCTCCATTCTCCCGGACTCTCAGTGACTGCTCCCCAGTTATAGGTGCATGGTCTAATACATTTCTAAAGCCACCTCCTATAATCATTACCAGCAGAGTCCTCCCCCGTGGTCAACTTACCCATCTCAAACCGCACCTGTCCTGGCAAGACTGGCTGCCCATTTACAAGGCAACGGATGTCAACTTAACCCTCAACTACTTCATCACTGCCTTCAATAAGGCCTGTGACCTCTTTGTTCCTGCTAAAAAATGGAAAGCAAAAGCCCTCTGTAACCCTTGGATAACTGCGGAGCTCCTTTCTCAGCAGAAATCTGGGGACCACCTGTGGGCGGTGGCTAAAGCCACCGGCAAACAATCCAAAAATTCAAACTGCCCAGAATGCCTGCACAAAATCCATTCACCTTACGAAAAGTTCATATTATAAGGACGACCTCACAAACACCTGGGGAAATGGTTGTGCTTTCTGGGACAATATCAAGAACATTACTGGGAAGCAATCAGAGTCCCCTCCAGCCATGATAATTGTTGAAGGGTCTACTACCCTTGATCCTATGGTCATCGCAAACACCTTCAACACAGCTTTTACTGACCTCAGTACTGTTCTCCCACCTGATTTCTTCACAGACAGTGACACCTGCTCAAACATGCCCTGTGCTCTGTCAAACCACCCACATTTCTACTTCAGGGAGATTAAGTTGAGTGAGGCTGGCCGCTACATCGCCTCAGCCATCTTTAATTCCAGAACCAGTATTGACACCCTGGACCTTAAGCTGCTATCACTTACACTTAATGAGGTCCTCTGTCCCTTAGCTAAAATTCTTAACCTCTCAACAGCAGTAAATTCCCAGAAATATGAAAAACTGCCACTGTGACCCTGGTCCACAAATGTGGTGACAAGACCAGCCACTCAAACTATTGCCCAATCTCCATATTGTCACCAATATCCAAAGCCCTTGAGCATATTGTTGCGGACCACCTTATTGACTATTTGGACAAATACAATATTCTGTACACACAACAGCACAGTTTTAGAAATGGACATAGTATCACCACTGCTCTGCTTGAATTTACTGGTGAAGTGCATAGTTCCTTAGATAAGGGCCTTCTTACTGGGACAGTCTTCATCAATTTATCAAAGGTATTTGACATGGTCTGCCATCGGCTACTGTTTGACCAGCTACTCCTTGCTGGCCTTGCACCTGACTCAGCCCACTGGTTCAAAAGCTACGTTGACAACCACTCACAAAGAGTAAAAATTGCCAGTTCTCTCTCAGATAAATTGCCTGCCCACTCTGGAGTCCCTCAGGGGTCCATACTGGGCCCACCCCTTTTTAGCCTTTTTTTAAACTCCCTACCTCAATCCTGCTTGGAACAAATCATCCATTATGCAGATGATGCTGTTGACTTCTCCATGCCCAAGGACCCTACACCACTACAACTCAGCCTCCAACTCAGATTCAGTGCTGTTGAAACATGGTTTTCCAGTCATAAACTAGTCCTCAATCACAAGAAAACCAAGTCCTTGCTTTTCAGCAGTTCACACAACCTTCACAAGTATCACCCCCTTGCCATCTCCACTAAGCAAGGGACCATCCTTGAACAAGTCTACTCATTCAAATATCTAGGGATTCTGCATGACCCCAATCTCTCCTATGCTGCTTATATTGACAGTGTGGCCAAAGCTGCCAACACTTGCCTTGGATTACTCTACAAGCATAGGCAACATCTCACCCCAGAGGCCCTGAAGATTGCCATCCAGAGCTCTGTGGTTTCAATTATTGATTATGGCCTCACTATCTGTAGCTCTGCCATGACGTCCACCCTCAGACATATAACTACTGCCCTAAACAAAGAATACCAACTTACAACTGGTGCCCACAGCCTTGCCCACACCTGTGACCTTTATGCACAATCCGGATGGCTCCAACCCTCCAACTGTATAAAGTATCTCACGTGTTCTGTGGCAGAGAAAATCAACCTTGGCCTCGCTCCCCTGGTGCTACTGCCTTGTTACATCAAAACACCAATCAACAGAACACCAGGAGCTCAACAACTCAGAATCTTCAAGTTTCTCGCTGTCGTACTGTGCAGGGCCAACGTTCCTTTACCAACAGGGATCCTCTATGGCTGAATGGTCTCAGCTACACCATCTCCTCAGCCTCAACACTAGGTCTGTTCAAAACCAGGCTTCGGGCCCATCTCATTGCCTCTAGTTCCTTTGACTGCCTCTCCTAGTTCATGACCTCCACAGCCATAGTCCCAACTGATATTATGCTTAACCCATGGCTCCCTCCAAGTCCCCCCCCCAGCTGCTGAGGTGCCACTACAAATCTCAGGTTTTCATACCACCACTATAGCCTCTCATTGCCCTGTTGTAGCACTTATTCCTCCCCCTCACCCTGCCCTTCACTTTCTCTTACTTCACTCTTTCCCATTCATTCTCTGACAAACACCACCGGCTGCATCCACATCCCCCCCTCTCATTTCATTCCCTGTCTCATTGCCACCCCCCCCGTGTTGGACCCAACCCATTCCTTGTGGGCACATGCTTTCTAGCTGTTTTCTCAATTTCATTATAGCTGCCTCATTTAACTTCCCACACTTTTCCTCCTCCTCTACACCTTACTCTTCCCATACTGTACCTTTATCAATAGCACTTTTGTAACATGAATTGTTTGCTGTTATATCAACTGTATTCTGTGTTGTATGTTATTAACTGATGTGGAACTTTTGTAAAAGAGCCTTTGCTCAAAGGTATTTGTAGTCCTAGACAAAATAAATAATTAAAAAAATAAATAAAAACATTTATTTACTCACAGGAATATATTATTTGGAGGTGACTCTAATATTAATAGGTCCTTTAAAGACAGAGGAATGCAAGGAACAAAATTATATTGTGATACACACTATTTAAATGATTTATTGCATCTTACTGGTCTACGGGATGCCTGGGAGATTTCTGGAACTCAGCCAGCATACACATATTTTTTCTGGTTCAAGGAGGTCCAGGATTGATTATTGGTTTTTATCTCCACATTTACGCTGTTGTGCTCATAAACTAATACTTATGGCCAATAGCTAATAGGTTCAGATCATGTGTTGCTTCAAATCACATTGTCTGATGTTCTTGCTTTTTCTAAAGGGCCAGGCTATTGGAAGCTTAATCTATATTTAGTGGATATTCATGAAGTAAGAGAGGGCTTTGATGCTTTGTTGGCTGCACATAGTTCGATTTATTTTCTCTATAATTCTCCACAACTGTGGTGGTCTGATACAAAATCAGATATTACTGATCCTTTTCAAAGTATTGGGAAACTTTTAGGTTGACATAAATGAACAACCTATAATGCCCTGAGACAATAATTACTTCAGGTTTATTCTCAACTTAATAAGGGTGAATATGTGTCTCAGGAAATTATTAGCACTTTGAAGGACAAATTGGTCCAGACTCAGTATAATAGACGAAAATCTCTTGAGGTAGAGCAAAGATTTGGTATTTATGGTTCACAAGGTTCTTGTAACCCTTTTGAATACTGTGCATCTCATAGGGAAAAAAAAGAAATGAGGAAACTGGAAACAAAGTCGGGGAATTGCTAGATACTCAAAAATATATTTTATTTGAACTAGATCAGTATTTGCAGCAACTTTTTAGGGCAGATTCAACATTATCTCTTTGTGGTCCAATTGCCACTGTTATTTCTGCACTTCCACATAAAAATTCCCCTGGTTGTGATGGCATCATTAATGAATTATACCCCATTTTATATAAATCATTGCAACAAGAACTTTTGCTTCTCTTTAATAATATTTTGGACACTGTTTCTGGGCCGCTTCACTTTAATCGTGGATTGGTTATTTTTTTACATAAATCTGAATCAAAAGAGGACCTTAGGAATTGGAGGCTAATAACATTATTGAATTCTGTTACTAACATTTTGTCGAAACTATTGTGTAATAGATTGGCAGCTGTGTTGCCCTTTATTGTTAGTCCTTATCAGTTTTGTTCTGTGCCTGGGAAAACAATTACAGATGCATTGATTCTACTTTGGGAAGTGATGGAGAAAAGCCACTCCAGTGAGCTTCTGGGGTTTCTCCTTAGTTTGGACCAGATAAATGCCTTTGATAGGGTCTCACACCAATACATTTGGCAGTGTTTATTGAAATTTGGATTTCCTTCTTTATTTGTTGTATGGTTGCAGAGATATTATGCTACTACTGAAGTGGCCCCATTTGTAAATGGTTGGGTGGAGAAGTTCCGAACTCATTCTCAGGGAGTAAAATAAGGATGTCCCCTTAGTCTTCTTTTATATATTTTGACTGTAGAACCCTTGTTGTGGAAAATTAATAATACAATAAGTATCAGAGGTCTTTCTTTTAATAGTGGCATGGTGGACCTGAAAACAATTGCCTATACTGATGATCTCTGTGTTTTTCTAGCAGATTTTCAAGTCTAGCAAAGCTACAGATGTGCTGATGATAGCTTTCATGGACTGTACAGGGGCACAGATTAACAGAACTAAAAGTAAGTGCATTTTTCTCGGTCTTGAGGATTGTCCATATTTTGCTGTTCTGGGTATCCCAGTAATTCATGAGGCTGTGCTTATTTTGGGCATCTATTTTGGTATCCCTAATGCAGCTGTCTTCAACTGTACTAAATTGATACAGGAAGCAAGGAACAGGGTGGTTCAATGGAACAAATGGAAAACGTCAAAGTTTAAACGTATTTTTATGATCAAAACTTTCTTGCTTGGGTATTTTTTTACATTTGGCTGCAATTTATCCCCTTCCTAAATGTTTGCAAACTCCCATTTTGGCACTTTTTTTTGGTGCTGTGTGGGGTAGTCATTTATACCCTGTTAAGAGGGGAGTTTTTTCTATCTTCAAAGAGTTCAAGGTGGTTTGCAGATGGTTAATCTGGTTTCTTTTTTTTTTTCTGTCTTTGTTTATGTGAATCTTAAACCATTACATGTAAATATTCTAAGTCTTGGGTCCTCCTGGGTAGTTGATGTCCTTTCTCCTTGGTTGCTTGACTGGCAGCCTGATGTCCTTATTGCTAAGCAGAAACACATCCAAGAACTTCCTTCCTATTTTTTGAATGTTTCAGTAAGTTCAAATTATGGAAAATTATTAAGATTATGATTGTCAACCATACTCGAAAATAATTTTTTCTGTCTATTCAGATGCATTGTTTTTCAATTCCCACACTGTATTAATAGATCTCCTCCAGATTTGCTTTTTATTCAGTTGATGATAACTAGCTCCCATATGTCTGTTGCTATGTGGGATGGTTGGGAGTGCATGGCAGACTTAATGTGAAAGGGGATCTGTCACATAAGAAGGTTGAAGAACATGTATGCCCCTGATCTCAGACTTGTCTGCAAGTGCTTGAATCTATGGATCATTTATTTTTTGTCTGTCCTTATATACAACAGTTCTGGACTATATGGAATGTACAATGGTCTGTCTCTCAGTTGGTAGACATTACATCTGATATATTGTTGATTGGCATATTGCGATCAGGTTGGCAATGTTATGATGTCTGTACTATCCATGGCATATTAGGTCATATCAAATATTTTATTTGGCAAGTTAGATGTAAATGGTCTCTGCAACAATGTTTTATATCTCCAGAACAACTTTTTCAAACTATTCATTTTGCTATCCAGAGTTATAAGAAACATGACAAGTGTCATTTACCTGCTCCATTGTACAATGCTCAATGGAAGTTGTTACATTGGTTAGATACAGGGTGACCTATCTTAAACTTTTCTTTATGACCTGGATGGGAGCCATGTATTATTTTAGCTTGTTTTATTTTGGCATTTTTATGCTGAAATACTTCCTTTGTTTTTGGGGGGGCTCTTATTCTGGTTTTGTATACTGCACTACAGTATTGGATGTTTTGTTTTTGAGCTTTGTCTCTGACTTCCCCTGCACCTTTAGTAGGACACGGACTGGAGGTTTGTTCTCCTATCCTTTTTTATGTATACAATGCATATATGCTGTTGTTAATGCCTTATGTTTTCCTTTTATTTTATTAAGCTTTATTCTCATTTTGTATGATGTTAATACTGTGTTGTTTATGTGTTTTTTTTTTTAGTTTTGAATGACAAAAATAATTTTTCCCCCTACTCCATTAGTAGGATGTAGAAAGAGGAAACGTTTCCTATCATTTTTTATGTATAAGATTGCATGTAAGATGTAACACTACTTTTGGATTTCACCTTATTCTTAATTTTTTTCTTATGATTTTGTATGATGTCAATACTATTTTATTTATATGTTTTTTTTAAATTATGAATAAAAATTTCCCCTACTCTTTTTTGATAAGTGCCATGGGATCTTTAGCATCCACCTGAACTATCACCAATCCAGGCAGATGGGACCTCAGTTTAACATCTCATCTGAAAGACAGCACCTCAGAAGTGCAGCACCCCCTCATGCTGCACTACAGCATCAGTATTGGGATATTAACCCAAGTGCCAGATGTGGGAACTGAACCCACAACCCATTGATCTCCCGGCCTCAGAGGCGAGTGTGCTACCTAGTGAGTCACTGACACTTTTGGAGAAATTTCACAAAATTATGAACATTTCATGGAAGAAAATCAGAATTTTGCAAACATTTAATATTCCAGAGATAAATTTCACCCACCCATAATCTCAAGGGTTGAGAAGTGCTCTGGTATGCAGTTTGTATGGAAGGAACTATATAAAACCAAGTCCATATCATTAGTAGTCTTTAACACTTGTGAAAAAGCTGGTCCAGTGGCACAAAGGGTTGAGGTGCTGGACACCACACCTCACGCCATGCTGGTGGCCCGGGTTCGGGAATGAGCCTGGATTGTTGGAGATTGGTGGGGGTGGAGGTAGAGGATGTGAATGGCTGCCGGCTGGCAGCTCTCCACCTTGGGAGGGAGTATCTCATCTTCTCAGAGCATGGCCACCCCCTGGTGGCTGCGTCACTCTAAGGAGTGCTGGCACTAGGCCAAGGAAGGGTGGAGGAGGGTGGTACTGGAGCTGTGATTCACATGTGCACCCCCATGCGCATGTGTCAACACTTCTGGGGTCTCAAGATTAAGGCACCTAGGAGAGAAAATGAAGGAAAAAGACTGGGGCAACCCAAGGATGAAGCCTCTGGGCCTGGCTCTTGGGTTCCGCAGGAGCGCACATGGTGCCACAAGCCCCCCAAAAGACCCTGAGTTCTGGTAGGTTTGCTGATGACCAGATGACCCACCGAGGAGGAAAAATACAATTGCAGAAAAAAAAAACACTTGTGACCATTGCATTCTCTGGCAAATAATATTTCCATTGGACTAATTGTTATTTCCTAGTTTTATGGAACTAGATTAGACTCTGGAGACTTTTAATTCTATGTGATTATTTTGCATTTATATTCTACTCACTTGTCTCATAGCTCCTAATATATCTCACAGTCATGTGCTTATTTATTTAGGTAAATCTTAAATTACCTTGTACTGGGAATTCTCCCTGAGTCACAAATTTCCAAAAAATATCTACTGGCATGTGACATTGCACATAAATTATTTATGTAATTCAGAGAAGTTGATCTTGAAGTATGCATTGTATTCTGAAGCAGTGATTTTGAATACCATTTGTTGTATCTGATACTTGTTTTGTGCATATCAGGGCTAGACCAGTTTCTCTAGTTGATACAACTGTTAAACAGTAAGTACATTAGCCAATATTTTAGAATATCTAAATTTGTGCAATGTTTGTAAGAGAAAGAAAGCAATATTTTGACCAGCTTCTATATTCTAAAAAAGAATAAACAGTTTTTTTCTCAGTATAAATCTGATCACACTTTACATGTCAGTACCCACCCTTCACTGAAGCAGCTTTCAGATCACAGTCAGCTTCCAACATTAAATGAACCAACCAGAAGGCTCTACATTCCCCCTATTCAATAACTGGTGTAAACTGCAGACAACACTTACAAATGAACAACATAGTTCTATGGATTTAGTTTGAAATCTTCACTGGTACATGCGTTAAAATCACTCTAAGAACACCTGCAAAAATGTGTATTGCATAAATCAAATATGCAACAAGAGCAACCATGTTTGGATACCTTTTTAAGCCATTCTCACTGTGGTGTCACTACAACTTGCATGGATCAAACATGCATCCAAGACTGCTTTCCGGCCTATCTCCTATTTTTACAATGTAGGTGTGAGTCAAGTTTTGTAGTTGAATGACTTATTTGAGCCACTGATGCATTCCTCAGGAAGATAAATCATTTACATAGAAATATATTTTGTTGGCAGAAAAGGACCTTTAGGCTCATCCAGTCTGCCCCTTGTCCCTGCCAATTCTTTCACCATAGCCCCTAGCTGGTCATAGGTGTTACTCCCTTCCCCTCTTCATCTGCGTAATAAGTACAAGATTATGCACTTGGGGATATGGAACCCAGGGGCTGGGTATAAGATGAAGGGAGTGGAACTTACAGTCGCCAAGTAAGAATGAGACCTAGGGATCATCATTCATCACTCCAAGTGCTGTAAGTCACTGTTGAACTCCCATCAGTCCACAAGCACCCCCAGCTCACCTCTCCAAGCTTTCAGCTCCTGAAGTAAGCTGGTTATTATGTTCACCAGTGTTACCAATCTCTTCAAGTGGTTCAGTTCATTAAATAAGCTGGCTATTATTCCCACCAGTGTCACATGAGTGGTTCAATTCATGGGAAAGGCTGGCTATTATGCTTGCCAGTGTCACCAGTGTCCCCAAGTGGTTCAGTTTGTGAAATAAGCTGGCTACTATGCCCACCACTGACACCAGTCTCAAAGTGGCTTAGATGATGATGAATCACTTCCAGTTCTGACCAGCACCATTACCAGTTTCAATATCCAATCTGCACAGATTTGTGAGGATGAATTTTGAATATTAATGATGAACAATCAAACCATAGATGGGTGGTTCTGATTTTCAAGTAACACAGTGTGTACTCTCAGAAAAGGTAAGTATTCTCAACTATTACATTTGGGGGGGGAGCTATAGTAAAGTCTAACTGAGCAGTCTGTCTCTAACAACGTTTTGCTCCTGTTTTTATTGTCTTTTCAGGCATGTTATCACATTATGATTGAATCCTGTTGCTTTGTAGTTCTGGCCTGGATCTTGTAAATTAATGGAAGAAAATATATGTTGGATAATATAATATTGCATTATGTGACTTGCAAGTACAAAGCCAAAAATGTGGATTCTCTTATGAGTAGAGATGCATGAAGTTGGCAAACTTCACTCCACAAAACAATTTGTGAAGTTTGCCACATTCAGGAAGTGTGAAGTGCTGACTTTGATAAGTTTTTGGCAGCCGAAGATGCACTTTTTCAGGAGCGGTAATGCATATTCACTGGTGAAGTTGGAGTTTCACCTGAACTTTGCCTGACTTTGCCTAAAAAAGTGCCATTTCCCCAGGAAAACTCAATGCAAAGTGGCAAAGTAGGCAATTCACAAAGTTATTTGTGAAGGTGAATTTCACAGCTTCACTGGAACTTCGCCAGCAAAGTCAAACTTCACAACATTTGTAATTATGAGGAAGCTAACTTATCATTGTGGATGCCAAGGAACATTTGTTCAGTAATGATGACCAATCAAACAAAATCCAGATGATTGTGCTTCTAACTCCACAAGTGAACAATTCACCAAAAGTATGTAATTAGTAAACTAAAAATAATAAAATTCACAGTGAAGCCCTCAATGCATTCCATGTATGTAACCTGAGTAATTTAATGTAAATAAATAGAAAACATATTAATATCCTAACAACTTTAAAATAATTCATAAGGTTTGACAAAGAAAACATAGACACTAGGGCTGTGCGTGGGCTGAATAGTATTTCCTGAATACCATGAATAGCAGACTTCCAGAATGTTTGGATGCCATTCTTGAATAGTTCACTGTTCAGCCACTATTCAGGAATGACTATTCTGTTAGATTTCCAAGTCTCCCAGAGCTCTGTTGGAAAATCAAAAGCCAATTCTGAAGCTCATAGGCAAGCACACCACGTGTCATCCTTGCTCTGAGTTGGCAGAGGACAGAAGACTGTTTTTTCTGAAAGTTAGCTGTGCAGTACTTCTGCAATCTTTAACTTGTCATAAAAGAAACATTTTTTTTGCTCTAAAGGATTTTTGGTCAGTATTATTTGTTTGATCAGTGTCTGAAAAGCTCAGTTTGCCTTTCTGACTGGGTATTTTAGTCCTTGTTGTTATGCACAGTTACAGGGACTGGGAGGGTTGTCTGCTAACACCCCTCTTCTGCTGCTCTCTGACACTCAGCTCCAGTGTGAATTTTTTTATGGTGAAGCACATTTTGTTTTTGTGTTTTGTTTTTTGCTGTTGTTTGGTTCCAGGCTTGGTTTCTTTCACAACTGAAGAAGCTAACTCCCCTTCTTGTAGCTCACTGCATATGATTTGCCTGTGTATGCATAATATTTGATTTTGTAATGCTGTGCCCTGAATGTGCAGCTCACTGCACACAAGTAGAATGTGCATGCTTAATATAGTTTTTTTTTACGTGAGGCTGGGCCACACCTGTGCACAGCTGTATACATACAGTTTTTGAAACAAACTTCTACTGTTCTCAGTCAGTCAGGCTTGACTCACTGAATTATTATTAGTCATCTGGTTCTGGGTTTGGATCCCTGTGCAACTGAGGAGCATGTTGGATGACTCCCCTTATGCAGCTCACCATGCATGATTAACCTGTGTGTGGGAAATATATTTTTTCATGAGTCTGTGCCTTGTGTGTGTGTGCAACTGTGTGCATGCATTTTTTTAATTAAACTGCTGCAGTTCTTAATAGGACAGTATTGACTCATTGAGTTGTGTGTGTCATCTTCCAGTTCCTTGCTTGATTCCATATCTGAATGAAGAAGTCTTTATTTCATCCTTCTTAGTAGCAGTGTTTTTATTTTTAATTTGCTGCTGCTGCTTTTTGTTTTAGAATAAATTTGCTAGGGTTGGCATGCGTATTATTGTTGTTCTACAAGCACTAAGTAAAGCATCACATCCACAAGCACTACCTAGTAGTAGTTTGTGTTTTACACAGTAACAGATGGTGATCTGATCAATCATATCTTAGCAATCTCTTAAACATGTTTGATTCAGCACCAGCTAAGCATCTTTACTGCCAGCCAAAAGCAGTGAGGGACAGGATGATAATAAAGGAAGCACCAATGGGGGCAGTAACAAAACACAATTAACGGCAGAGCATAAAGTGCTAAGACTGGAGGATGCTGATAAAGTCCCGGTACTTTGACAGGCACCTGGTCTTTGTCAGGGGGTGTGTTGGCAACATACAAACAACTATTAATATACATCCCTTATAGAAACACATACCATAAATAAGTTGAGTTATAATAAACAAGACTGGGATGCCCTTATAAAAAACAATCATAAAGTAACATGCCCAAGGATGAAACACTACATCAAGATTACAAAACATCATAAGATCAGCTCATACAGCAGGACCAGACAGTATGCAATGCAGTAGCTTTCAAAATTAATTCAAAATGCTGCAGTATGCTGTAAGAAGCAGTGCAATATGACAATTTTGCCCTCTTCTCATGCAATATTTTTTGACATGTCATCTACTGAAAAGTATTGAATTGCATCCTGTCTTGCTCTGCTGTATATTACGGATACATAATATAATTCCAGAGAAGGAGATGAGACAGACTACATAGGCAATGACAGACTGGTGTCTCTCTGTATTTGACAGGCTCATATATTTTTCTCCCCAAACAAGCCTTTTAGTTCTGGTAGCACTGGGAATAGTATTTCTACTACTAACACCACCAAGAGTACTACTACTACTACTACTACTACTAGTAGTAGTATCACCACCTGTTCTATTTGCACGTTTTCTGTAACATACTTCTATACCAGTAGTAAGAGGGCATGACAGCTTACATGCCTTTTGCATGAAACAGCACCACCAGTGTTTCCACTGCTACCACTATGGCTACTACATCCACAGACAGTGTGCTTCCTATCATCACCACTGCCATTCTTGCAGAAGTCACCCTTTCAACTGTCATCATCACTGCAGCCACTGCTAGCTCTATTCCTATGCCCATAGCCATAGCACCTTCTGCCCTGTAAGTCTGGCCATGTGACCTGTGAACATCAACACCCTATGGTGTTGACCCAATATAGTGCTTGATATTGCTTTTGTAGTGCTTTGTGTGTGGTCTAATGGAGTGAGTGTACCATGTGTAGCTTGTATTGCATCATTGACAGCTCTACATTGATCATTGAAGTGTCATTGAGGTGTATATGGTAAACCAAGTTTGAAGGGAGGTTAATGATGTTGTCAAAGTGCTTTTTTTAGCTATCCTTAAAAAGAAAACAGCTTTCCTTACCAAATACCAAATAACAAATACCCAAAATACCTGGGAACTGAATAGCAAATGTTTAGCTGAATATTTGGGAAAGTTATTCACACAGCCCTGATAAAAACATGGAATTTGTTAGCAGAAAAGGAGCACTTTGCCGACATAGTCTGCCCAAGTGTTCCCTGCCTATTCTTTTTTTTTTATAATTTAAAATTTATTGAAAGTTTTAATTTAAAATTTATTGAAAGATTGTTCCCTGCCTATTCTACCTCTACAGACCCTATCTTGTCACCAGTGACCCACACTCCTCCCTGCCTCTGTTCTAATATAAACCATAGGTTTATCCAATGTGCATTTGAAGCCTTCCAAAGATCTAGCCTCCACCACTTTGGCCCACCTCAGATACATTGCATGCCCCCAGTCCTGGAGCTCATCCTTGGAAAAAGCTTCCCTCCTGCACCCTGTTCACCCCTGTGGGGAACTTGTAGGTCTCGATTATATCACTACTCACTCTCTACTCCTCCAGAGTGCATGTGTCGAGATCCCTTAGTCTCTCCTCATTGAGCTTCAGTTGCAGTGCCTGCACCATTTTGGCTGCCCTCCTCTACACCACCTCTTTACTGTCTGTGTTCCTTCTGAGGTGCAGTCCCAGAACAGGATGCAACACTTCAGATGGGGGGTGTACCAGAGAGCGATATTACAGCAGCAACATTTCCCTTCTTCTGTTGGTAATTTCAATTCCTGTGCAGCCCAGCATCCCACTACCCATACCTGTATCCTTGTCATGCAGTGTTGCCACTTTGAGGTATTCTGCTATAATAACACCCAGGTCCTTTTCCCATATAGTGACTGCCAATACTCCCCATCTTACAACCAGCACCAGGGTTCCTATGCCCTTAGTGCATGATTTAGCACTTTTTTGCACTGAACCTCAACTGTCATGTATTTGACCACTCCCCAGGTTTCCATAGATCCTTCCACATTTTTCCCACTCCCTTATAAGTGTCCATCCTATTGCAGATTTAGGTATCCTCTGCAAAAAAAGGCATACTTTCCCTTTCAGTCCCTCTGCTATGCCCTCTATGAAGACACTGAAGAGAACTGGTCACAGTACTAAACTCTGTGGTACACCACTGATCACTAACCAGTCCTTAGTGTGGTTGCCATTACTACCATTACCATCACCCCTGTCTCCTATCTGTTAACCTGTTTCAAACTCAGCTTATCAATTTGGACACTGCTCCTAAGTTGATAAAACTCCTAGTCAGCCTTCTGTGAGACACAGTATCAAAGGCCTTGCTGAAGTCCAGATGGGATAAACCCATTACCTTCCCCTTGTCTATTTCCTTGGTTACTCAACAAATGAAATCTATCCAATTCATTTGGCATGACCTGCTCTCCATGAATCCATGCAGCCTATGGTCATGTAGACTACTGGCTTCTACATGCTCAACCAGCCTCTCTTTCAGTAGAGTTACCATTAGTTTCCTCACCACTAAAGTTAGGCTGACTAGTCAGTAATTTCTAACTTCTTCCCTGCTACAGCCCTTATGTAGAGGGTTTGTGTAAACAATTCTTCAGTCCTGTGGAACCTCTCCTATTCCAATGACTTGTAGTGGGCTGTTGAACAAGGCTGTCAGCAGGGCAGTTAGCACTTCACAGAACCTTTCAGTACCCTGTGATGTATTCCATATGGTCCCATGGCTTTATCCACCTTCAAGGCTGTAAGTTCTTTAAGGCCACTTTCCTCTGAAAATCAACTTGTGTCTACCCCCCCCCCCCCCCCCTTATTCTTGCTTCTCACTGGTGGCCCACTTCCTCCTCTGTCCAGTGTGATCACCAAGCTGCTTAAAATGTCAACATTTTCTTGGTCCTGTTCTGCACAGTCTCCCTTTGCTCCCTGCTAATCCTCAGCATACCTCCCTTTGCTTTTCTATTCTTGCTTAGATATCTGAAAAAAAAATCATATCCCCCTCTAGCAAGCCTTTCCTCTGTTTATGTCTTTGCTACCCTAGTCACCTTACCTGTTTACTTCTGTCTGGCTTGGTATACTTCCCTGTCTTCCTCCTTCTGCATTGCTTTGTTCATTTTGAATGCCACACTTTTTTTATTTCACTAACTTTGCCACTTCTTTGGAGAACCATAGCTGTCTCCTTTTCCTTCACCTTTTGCTTACCTCTTTCATGTGGAGGTTTGTTGTCCTAATTACACCGTCCCTTATTCTTCCCAATCTGTGCAGTATGTAAAGCACATACAGTGAAATTTAAACTCCTGTGCCTATATAACATTGTTTATGTGTGATCACCTTCTATTCGTACTGTATATGGCATATTGCCTTTTGGGCAGGGGTTGGTAAAAGGGTGCAACAATCATTTTCATTCATTATATTTATGTTACAAAATGATAAAATATTAGTCTACTGTACTTAAAACAATAAGTGGAACAATCAGGAAGTGGTTGCATTAACAATCTACAGTTATTTATAATACAGAATAAAAATGTGCCAACAGCAGTGCAGTGTTTTTTTGCATTCCGGTTCCTTCTCCTCACCAAGGTCTTCCTATTTCAGACTGATAAAATAATTACATTGTGCTATGGCATAAGGTTCACAAGGTTCTTTTAATGTGGCCCACAGTATCATGTTACTGCACATTTTACACATTCATTTTCCAACATTTTCAATTAAAAAAAAAACCTTCCCAATTAACAAAAAAACTAGTTCTATAAGTCCCTTGATTAATGAAGACATTCATTGTAACATGTGCCTAAAAGCTTGTGTTGCAATATATGAGCAGAAAAAACACCTGTTTACCTTAGGTGATTTTGAATGTTAGTTATGATAAATGAGCTCTGCTGTTAAACAGGTGGATTACCAACCAACACAATTTCCTCTTCTATCTAGCCATACAGCTACTACCCAATTACATGCACTAATGCACAGAAAAAAATTTCTTTACATCAGTTCACAGAATTAATCTTCTCCCATTTGTGAGATTCTTGTTCACTATCATCCTCCTCCAAACTTGATAAATTACTTAAAAGAAGTCATATTAATTACTGCCTGTCTACATTACTCATAGTGATTATCACTATAATGCAAGTATACTCTCAACATCTTTACAGCTGGGCAGTAAAAATGGAGGCTCCTTAAGTGATCCTGAGGGAACAGCACTGCCATATGGCCAGCACTGCAAATTGGTAGTGATGTCTCTTTGGAATGACTGGCAATTGTTCCAACTGCCTGGATCTGTCTGTTATTTTCCATGCCAAGGCTTTATCTTTGTCTTCATGTTCTGTTACAGCCACCTGGTTCAGCTGGAAGAATGTGCATCTACTGTATACTAGTGTGCCACTTTTGAGGGGGATTTTGGCAGACCTAAGTTTTCCATTTTCAAATGCAAAGAAGTGCAAAATGCTTACTTCTCTGGATACGGTACTAATTGATTTTTTGCATTTTGAAACCTAGTAAAGCTGACAAAAATAAGCAAATGATCTTTCAGTTTATGAGTGATTTGGTTACAATAGTCAAGCCTCTTCCACAATATTTACAAAGTACATTGTTCAAGTTATTAAACTTCAATCACTTGTTATGAGTAATGCATGCCAACAGTACATCACTACATCGACTGGATCTGATAGTTTTTTTTATAGCATTTACAAATATTGTTTGCCAAAGTTGCTAGGTGATTTTATTTCAATATCTTTTATTTCATAATTTATTTCAGGTTCTTCATAACCTCCACTTGCTCTATAGAAGCTGGAGAAAATGCTTCTCCGAAATAATAATTTTGTACTGCTATTAAGCTGTATTTTTTTATGAAATAGTATACAGAACTGGATGGTAGAGTAAATAATACATTCTTCTTCTAACTATTTCATAAAAAAATACACAGCAGGAATCTTAAATTAAAAAAAATGGGGCCAGATATTCAAAACTTTGCCCTGGGGCAAAATTAGCCCTGCCCGGCAGGCAAACCTAGCATGGAGACAAAAGTTTGCTATACTCCAAAGTAATAGTCTGGGGCAAACAGCTTCTCAGTACAGCATACAAAAGAAGCTGGGCAAACTGGGCTGGGAGTGCAGGGCAAACTTATCCCTAGAATAAGACAGCTCTGAATATAGCAACCAGGAAGTGCAAACCATAACAGTAACACAGTGCACAGCGATGTGAAGATAGGCAGAGGTGAACTATGTGGCCAATGTGTGTGCCAGCAAATGCGTGGACCCAGTAAAGCTGCAGGCAGCAGCACATGTGAAAGTACAATGTGTAAAACTGTATAATATTCTCCAAACCATTTGCGTGGTGCTAACGCATTTGCTTGGGTTTAGCACGGAACTAAGTCATTTTCCTGGTGCAAACATGTGTGCCCAGAGCTAAACATTGCCATATTCAAAAGTGACATGCAAATGAGTCTACTTCGGTAGTCTCAGGGCAAACATCCACATTTTCATCTCATTATGCCCTGATTTGCATGTAGTTTGCCCAGCGTTACTGCAGGGTCCCACAGCTTCACCTGTAGGTCCGTCTTGAAGTACAGGGGCTGGCTGGGTCTGCCCACAGCTCCATCTGTAGGTCAGTCTGGCAGTGCATGATGGTAGCTGCAGGCTACATGTATACAGTACAGCATAGCCTTTTGTACCCCAGGGGACAACATAGCCTAGGCACAGGTGGTGGTGGTGATGCCTGCAACTGTCACACTTTAGGTCATGCTACAGTGCACAGTAGACACCACAGTAGCAAGGGGGCTAGTAGTGTGAGGAACACAGAAATGCCTAGGGTGTGTAGGGCAGTGATGACCCCTGCACTGTACACAGTGACAAGCCCTACTTGCTGGTGTTTACTGACAGTGGACATAACTGTTACGCTGTTGTGTGACCCACAGATGCCGCACCTCTGGCATGGGATGCTCACAGTGACATATACGTGGCTGGCTGTGTGTGCTGCGGTGTTTGTACAGCTTTGCGGTATGTGACTGGGGAGCATGTATGATCGGACAGGTACACTGGTATTAGGGTATTTCCAATACTGGCCTATGTGCATTGCATGATGTGTCCCAGACTTGTGGCTGCACCTGGTCTGTGGTGAGGTCTGGCCACATGTATACCCCCCTCAACACCCACCATGCCCACAGTGCTGCATGTGTGTGCTGAAATCCGTTGGTCACCACAGAAATATGGTCTGCAGATGTGTGCTTTATGGCCACACTACCATGGTGTCCTCTGAGGGCTGGATCACCACTTACTGCCTGGCATGGTTCGGACTGGGGCAGATGTTGGCATCATTGTGGTGCCATCAGGGAGCAGCATGTTTCTCCATGTCTGGCTTTTTCTATGTGTCATATTCATATGTTAGGGTCACGCAAAGCCAGACAACATCTGCGCTATTGCTGCGCAAAGCCACAATGTCATGCAAAGCTGGATTGCCCAGGGTTAAGACTACCTTTTCCTGGGTGGTAATTTGTACCTCACAAAGGGTCATGCTAAGTCACGCAAAACCACTTTGTGCAGCACTAGTGGCAGAATATAGCATTGTGCATGTATTCATGTTTAGTTTGCCCCTTGCATATATTATGATTTTGTCTGGTGCTAATGCAGCTTCTGTGCGCTATCTGGCCTTTTGAACATTGCAGACCCTATGCTAATAACACACTAAACCTGCGCAAATGGTTTGCGCCCAGCGCAAAGCTCTGAATATCTGGGCCAAGGTTTGTAAACTGTGGAAGGATTTTGTAATGTGACTAATTTGATTAATTTCAGTATAGCCATTTATTTATTTAAAAGTTTTATCAGGAAGGTGAACTGAACAGACTACCGCACAATTCCAGATGTGTCCTGGGGGTGGGGAGCAAGGGAGTTAATGCAGAGCATAATACATCAGTGAAATGCATGATTACAAAACACAGTATATACAGAAATTGGGGGTGGGCAGAAGGGGAGTCAGTGCAGAGTATAAATACATAAGTAATGCATGAGTACAAGGCACATTATGTACAGAAAGTGCAACCAGAGAATTAGATACTGCCAGGCTGTTACATTGTGGAAAGAAATTCTGGTAGAATACTGTCAGATAAGAGAGTGGGGGGGGGGGGCAACACAGAATATAACAACACAGCATGTACACAACTGCTAAAATGACTAGGTACAGCACATCTACATCAGGAATGTGGTTACAACAATAGCCTTCAAAAGTGTATATTTGGGATATAACCAGGAGGAGTGAGATAGCCAGCTAACTGTTGGACCATAGCTGCACACTGACTGTGGAGTTAGCCGTCATTGACTAGTCACTTTATTTTGAGTTACCAGTCATCTAGGTGCATGCACAGGAGGTGCAGAAGTGGACTTTGAGGAAGAAGTTTAGTCGGTGGGCAAAGTTGGTTTGCCAACTGGCCATTGGTAGGGAATTGCTCAGTTTAGGCATGCGATAGAAGAAAGCTGCCTGTCCTGCAGTGGTGGACATAAGTGGGACACTCAGGGAGTGGGTGTTGAAATTTCAGAGGGAGTGCAAAGTTGGAGGAGGTGAGGACAGGGCACCAGAGTGGTACAGGAGCAGGGACTGGGTCCAGTACTTGGCCGTGAGCCTGGCACAGTGAGACAACCTCCTATCCTATAGTGAGAGGAGGTTCAATCCTGGTAGAGATTGCAGTGGTGTGTGCTCAGAGAACAGTCAAGGGCAAAATAACAGAAGGGGTGGAAGAGGGTGTCCAGTCTGGTTAGGCTAGTCTTGGGAGTGGCACAATAGACTACATCCCCATAATCAAAGATAGGGAGGATCATTTTCTGTACAATTTCCCACTGGGCCGGTAGCAGGATGCACTTGCGGTTATGGTACAGTGCCCCAAGTTTGGGGTCCAGCTTTTTATGGAGTGCCTCATGTGTAAAGAAAAACTGAGGTGTTGGTCGAGTCATACCCTGAGGTATCTAAAGGAGGAGCAAGCCTCCAGCTTTGTCACATCCAGGTGTGTAAGTTGGGTAGGTGCCAGTGTTCATGAAGACTGTTTTCATGGCATTCAGGAATAGTTGACTTGAGCTAAACCAGAGCTGGACATCGTTGAAGCCTAGCTGTATACTGGATTCTACATCAGAGGGCGAGGGACCTGAAGTATACAGGACTGTGTCATCTGCGTACATGTGAATGGATGTACAGTATGTGGGCAGGCCATGGGTAGGTCACTGAGGAAAATGGGGAACAGTAGTGGCCCTAGGACTGAGCCTTGGGGGACCGCATATGAGAGGGGGAGAGGGTAGAAGATGGAGTTACCAATCCTGATGGATTGGGTCCTGTCCACCAGATAAGAGTGGAACCAGTTGGTTACTATGCTGGAAATCCCAGCGAGGGAAAGCTTGGTAAGGATTAGAGGGTGTGAGACAATGTCAAATGCCTTTGCATAGTTGACAAAGATGGCTGAGGTAATGTGGGCATAATCCGTACCAGTGAAGATGACATCTTTGAGCCTTAGGAGGGAAGTGGTAGTGGAGTGGGACTTCCTAAAACCATACTAGAATGGGATGAAGAAAGATGTAGATTCAAAGAAGGAGGAGAGCTGGGAGAGGACTAGGTGTTCCTGCAGTTTAGCTAGAATGGGGAGAAGAGAAATAGGGTGGTAGTTACCTGGGATGGAGGTGTCGCCACCCTTCAGGAGAGGGATGACTGTAGCATGCTTCTATTCAGCTGGGATAGAAGCTAGAGAGAAGGGCAGATTGAAAAGAGAGGCCAGTGAGGAGGTAATGGCTGGGACAGACAGGATGAGCATTTTAACATCCAACCTGGTGGGTCATTTGTCTTTGGATGGGTTTAACTTAAGCAGGGCATTGTACATGTCAGCAGGGGTAACAGGTTGGAATGTGAAAGCATTTAAGGTGGCTTGGGAAGATCAGGATGTGGTGGGATGGGCTGGTGTGGCATAGGGAGAGAGGACAGCAGTGATGCAGTACAGTTTTGGAAGGATTTGAACTCTGCAGCCACTACTAGTGGGTCCTTGAGAGTGGTGTCCCAAGTGTTATTGACGGGGGATTGGGATAGATGGGAGAAGAGGGATTGAATGACTTTGCAAAATGTAATGCAGTGATTTATATTTGAGAGGAAGGTGGATTAGAAATAATTTGCTTTTGCCTGGGGGATTTGCTTAGTGCATGCATTTCAAAGTGCATGGTATTTCTGATAGGCTGAGTGAGAGCTGGTAGCTTTATGGGCCCTCCAGGCCTGATCCCTGGCTCAGAGACTGGACATGATATCAGCAGAGATGCAGGGCCGGTGGGCCCCCTGTACCTGGATACATCTGGGGGTGTAGATCTCCCAGACTGAGAGGAACTTGGTCTTAAAAAAAGCCAGTGCAGAGTATATGGAGGAGGCATGTGAGATGGCAGACCAGTTTATGTTTACCAGGTCATTTATGAGGGATGAAAGGTTGAGAGATTTATATGACCTGATGAGCAGGGTTCTAGGGTGGGAGTGGGGGGGCTTTTGGCTTGAAGACTTTTCTTATTCAGTAGATTAGATGGTGGTCACTTAGGAAGTCAGGTAGGAGACCAGCTGAGATAATTTCTTAGTTACAAAGTATTAAAAACCTGAAAATTATGTTTTTTTTAATTTTGTTTACGCATAAATAACTGAGCAATGGCTGTGATTTTCGTACTGGAACTTTCAAGTGTATTAGATCCTATAACAAAAGTATACCTTTTGTGGTTTTAAGAATGAAAAGGTTTCAAATAAAAAAAGTAGTAAACAAAATAAAATACACTGATTAAGCATGTGCAGAACTAAAAATCTTGCCTTTTTCATATGGTGAATTAACATGCCAGCCTGAAACTATAAATATTTTTCATGTGCAACTCATAACCATGGTCCCAAGACACATGTTATCCCTCATGACTAGTTTAATGCAGCAGATCTTTGAAATGTTCCCAACACTGGGAGCTCATGTTCAATATTGTCTAAATGGCTTTCTTATCATTTTTCATGACACCAGGAGCTCATCGCTACTGTCCTCGGATGGCTTTTTTTTTTTTTACAATAACAGTAGCTGATCCCTTCTGTTAGATGATTGCTTCATTTTTATTATTTTGACACTGGGAACCAATTACCATTGTCGGCTTTGTACTTTTCCTCCAAACATTGGAAGTGCATCTCTGTGCTTGTCATCTCTTTTTTTGAGTTTCCCAGCACTAGGATGCCATTTTCAATGTCAACTTTCTCTTCTAAACATACCTAACCACTAGCCCTTGCCCCACCTGCCATCTTGGTGGCAGTAGAAGCCCATCCTGGGTGCAGACAAACTCATGGACCCAAACCCATGCAAAGTGGCTCCCCTTTAGATGGTGGACAGTTATAGTCTTCCCTTGCCACCTTGGATGACTGTGACCTAATGATCAGAATTATAGGTTCAGGATAATGAAGTAGACACAATTTCTCTCTTTAATAATTGAGAAACATGGTTATGTGATTCAGATTGAAGCCTGCAAAGGAGGTGAGAAGAAGGGTATTGTTGGCTGCTGTCTGTGTTGCAGGCTAAAGAAGAGTGTTCCCTTGTATGCTAGCAACTACTGGGGTGGGGCAGAGTAATGGAGGGTGTATAACACTGAATGCCAGGGACTGTTGATTTGTGGCAGGGAGAGAGGAATACCAATGGATGTAAAGGTCTGATAATTTGTGGCAATGTGAGGAAGGGGGCCACTGAACAATAGAATTGATGGTTTGGGGTTTTGGTACCACTAGATGCAAGGGACTGATACTCTGTGTAGGGTAAGGGAGGGTGTATAACTTGACATCAATCACTCTCCGTTTTTTGGGGGGGCATGTGAAGGAGGGGAAATACCATTGGATGTCAGGAAATGCTAATTTGGGGGGCAGTGTAAGTGAGAGAGCACACCACCAGAAACAATGGATGGTTTAAGGAAGAACTACTGACTGGCAGGGATTAATGATCTGGGGAACTGTTAGAGAGGGTGTATCTCTTGATGCTAGGAATTGTTGGATTGGAGCAGGGGTAGGCAGGAGGTATTACTAGATAACAGATATGAATGATTTTGGGTTGGGGTACCACTGGATGCCAGGGTGACAGTTTGAGGCAAGATGTGGAAGGGAACTGCATGGCAAATGGTACAGAGAGGTTAAAAAGTGACAATTGATGCCAGTTACTGATTGCCATTAAACTTATTGACAATGCAGACTAAGGGTCAGCATCACGTGTCATGTGTATCAGTCAAGTGTATCTTAATACATTTTCTTCTACAACAGTAAGGAAATTAATTGCAATAATAATGTTTATGCAACAGTTATTGTTGATACACAAAGCCTCAAAAGCAGGAAAAAGAAATGTGATAAAAACAGTGTCCCGATCCTTGGTGAGTCTGTAGTGTAGTGTGAGTAAGTGTTTGAAGCATCACACTGATACAGTGTTGGTGTTACCCTAACTTCAGCAACATCTTTCTTCTTGGTACAAAAATTTATTCAGTAAAGTCCAGTGTACCCCCTCTGTGATACTTCTAAAATCAGCTATTACATGAGTTTTGTTTTATTTTTCAAACTTATTAATTCTTCTTGTCATAGTTAAAATATTTAGTTAACAAAAATCAGCTGATATTTGTGAAAATTTCACTGACACTTCATGGTGACACTAGTCAGTTGTCAGTTAGTTTCTCCATTATTTCATATTTATTTATATGTACCAGGCTAATGTAAGCTGAGGTCTTGCATTTTTATTGTTCTTTTAGGCTACAACCACCCTCCAAACTCCTTATCTCACATTTATAAAGTGTATCCTGAATTGATGTTCCCAAATAGTGGGTGGGGTGCAAGCAAAACATGAGTAGCCACACCCCACTATAACCATTTACTGTACATATCAATCTATAACCTGCTAAACCTTGGCTAGTTAAATCAGTTTAATAATATCTTCATGTGCTCCAGGTGAGTGGCTAATCATAGTCAACAAGCAATTCAAGTGTGTCACTCACCAAGAAGCAGAAGTCAGGTATTTAAAAGTATCCGATGACATTTGTCAAGTAAGTACATCTGTTTAAACTATGAGGGGGAAAATATAAGAAGTTCTAAAAAAAAATTAAATACAGAGCAGTTTTAGGTGCATCAGGGGGCCTATTTTACTTTGCTTGTTGATTCTGATGTTACTCACCAGGAGCACCCTAAATTATGATTAAATTGATTTGCCTAGCCAGAATTGAGCAGGTTAAACTTACATCATGCATTTGTACTGTAGATACATACACTCAATGCTTTGAAAGAGGGTTGCACTGATAAGATAACGCCAACCTTGCATCAGGTGTTCATTGAAACTGTAGGGAATAAGTTGCCTCAGATTAACTATGAGCTGGGACGCTTTTCAATGCTAACATCATGCCACTAATATTACAGCTCTGAATTTCAACACTAAATATAGTCATAAAAAACAATTACTTTCTAAGTTCATTAGCTATAGAAAAGGAATATACTGTATAAAACTGCAGATTGCCAAAACAGTCAGTAAGCTTTATAGGCTAATATATTCTTCCTGTCCCTTTAGTTTCTTAAATGCAATACAGTCTAACACGTGAGAGTTTATAAAGATTAATTTATCCTTCCAAGCAACACATTTATTGTGTAGCTTCCATTTACAGCTTGCTGCAGGGAAATGAACTCTGTTCATATGTCATTTTCAGAAGGCTTAAAAATCCATGCTCTCTGCACACCATTTTTCAAGACTGGGAAAGAAACAAAAACTTTCAGAAAAGTTGGCTTGCTTTGAATTTCAGAAAGAAATCCCAAGCTTCTCCAGTTGCTGAGAAACAACTTTAAGCCAGTTTGCAGTACCATTTGAATCACTTTTACATTTCTTGGAAAAATAAATATTTGAATATTTAAATCAAGATTTGGAGTTGATATAAAGAAACAAAACCAGCTCAAAATTTGGGAAAATTTAGTGAAAGTATAACTTTTGTCATTATAATTTTTTTCAGTCTCATTCTGAATGATTATTGGATTGAAACAAACCTACTGTAAAATAAACACCAGTTTGTGAACCTTCCATTGCCTTGTTTGAAGGTAGGGTTATACACAAGAAAAAGAACACAGATTGACTTGACTGGGCAGCAGTAGTATAACAGAAAAAAATGTTTAATATTATAATCTGGTTGAGATCATTATTAAATATTTGTGAAATGCCGTACAACAATATTTTAAGGTTCACAATGCTATATAGCTAAATGTAGTTTAAAACTGATTTACTCTAATATAAAGTATTGAGATGCTATAATCCATTCATTGCATTACAAAGTGAATGGGAATGTGGAAATAGATTATGTTATAATGATCTCAAATAAATCTTAGATGCATTTCCAATAACTGTAATGGAACCCAGTATCATCTGCCTTTTCCATTTGTCTGCACATGCCATATTACATCTCACAAAACGTTTTCAATCTTTTAAATGAACTTGCAATAATTAAAGTGTTCACATATTTCAGCAACCATATGAGCGTTATCTTAAATGAATAAAAACTTATCAAACCAAGGAAGTGCTCATTTAAGTCTTATTTTTTTTGGGGGGGGGCTATAACTGGTATCTGTTATCATTAGACAACTCTTACAAGGAAAATGGATTTACATTCTGTATAATAAATGTGTTCTGTAAATTGAATATATACTTAAAGAGACACTCTCAGATTTTTGTTACTTTTTTTAACCTATTGTAAACTGGTACCTCTTGCCATCTATATAACCTTTGTGGCATGTCTGGTCTCTAATTTACATACAGATGGAAGTAATTTTATTTTTGATTGAAAAAAAGTACATTTCATGTCAGCTAACCTTACTCCTGTGGCCTGCTGCTCCTGTGTGTGACTGAAAATTTCTGCACTGATCCTGTAAAGTCATGTGAGTAAGATGAATATTTTTTAAGCCTTATGAGTTACATACAGAATATGAAAGCACATTTCTCCCTGATCTCTGTAGTGTATGTGTTATGTGAAAATTAGCAGTATTTCATATAGAAAAGGCCTTTTGAAATGTAAAGTCATGAATTCAAGCATATGCATGTTGATAGATAATAAACAAATACAAAATAAGGTGGACTAATAAAACAAGTTTGCAATTAAAAACGGATACATGAAACAAAACTGCTTGTTGATACTGAGGCATAAGTTGAAAGAGTTGCATGTTCAGTTACTTTTTAACTGCTGCACTGAGGGAGCAGTGAGATGGAAGGCCTCCCAGAAGTTTTGTGCAGCTACCAAAAAGGTCACTTTTCCTGACTGCATCAATCTTGAGAATGATAAACAAACTACCTCTGGTAGAGCAGAGGGGGCAGCTCACACCATAGAAAGCCAATAGGTCTTTAAGGTAGTCAGGAGTAGAGATGGGCTGAAGATTAAATTCACAGGTGAATTTGTCAAAATGCAGGTGAAATTCACCTCCGCAGAGCTACATGAAGTTTTTTCCACCTTCAGAAACTTCAAAATAGTAAAGTTCAGCCACAAAGTACTGAATTCCACATGCAAAGTTCAAAATTGTGCCCATGAAGTGTGGAATTTCAGCAAAATTCTGCAATTCGCAGGTGAAATTCTGCACTTTGCATTGGAACTTTGCCATGCGGAATTCATGAAATTCCACAGAATTCATGGATTAATCTGTGGAGCAAAGTTTGCCAACTTTGCCCATCTCTAGTAAGGAGCCAGTCTATGAAGGACTTTGTAACCCACCCACCCCAAGGCTTGGCCTTCACTTGGAGGACAGGTCCCATAGTGCTATGCAACATCCTGCAATCTTCTACTTCCTACTGAGGAACACAGGAAATTCCTGTCCCATAACAGGAAGTGCAGGAACTGTTTGTCAGAACTGTGCAGGTATAATTGGTAATATAACTTATAGATATTTTTAGGTATCTTTGGTGAATATTGTCTTGAGCCTTCTGCAGGTATAGTTGGTACAGGGCTAGACTGGTACAATTAATATATGTAGTACTGTATAATCTTTTGTTTCATTCATAGGTAGTTCTAGCCATGGGTAGGATTGTGGGATGCAATGGTTGTGGGGTAGCAGTATGGATTAACATATTGTGGAGGTTGTGAGGGTGTTCAATCTGCCATAGGCTGAGGAGGCTTGAGGATGAGGTGCAGTAGCTTGGTAGAGAGCTGGAGAGGATGAGGGGAGGTGGGATTCTAGGACAGGTGAGCATTCACCAGGGAGTAATATGAGGAAGCCACTAGAGATGCAGCAAATTTAAAATTCGCTGGCGAAGTGAGCACAAAGTGGCCACTTCGCGTTATCATAATGCTGCCTGAAGTGGCCATTGAAAAGTGTTCACTTCGCCTTGTTATTATGACTTTGCATTGTTATTCCACCTTAACGTGAAGTAAGGTGAAATGACAACAATATAAGCACTTTAGGCAGCCCCCCACATACATCACATGGCTTACAGTACTGTAAGTCACATGCTTTAGCCAGGCAGGAAGGAAGTGAGTCATACAAGCAGATATTTTCACTTTCTCCTTTGCAGAGGTAGTAGGAGGAAGCATTTTCTGTAGAAGAGGAGAGTTCGTTATTAGTTTCTTTCTTGAGCAATTTCAGAAAACATAAAAGCTTTTTTAAAAGCAAATTCTTTAGTTTTTTTTGTACTGTTTTGTCAGTTCTTTTTGGTGACCGATTTCTTTGTTTTATAAGTTTTGTTTTGTGTGTGTATGTGTGTGTATGACTGTCTGTGTGTGTGCATGTGTGTGAGTGTGTGTGAAGTCACTCATCGCGTGATGCGTCAGAGAGGGAAGAAGTGTTTTGTGCAATGGACCAGGGACAGTATGTGCCCATTGACAGAGAGGAATGCGCATGCATGGTGATCATAGCCAGGTGGCATTGGATTGCTCCAAACTGTTTGGTCCTGCCTCCCCCCTCTGGAAGCAGCAGCACCAACAGTGCCACTGCCACATTCACCAAGTCTGCCACCACCACCACCACCAGTAGCAGCTGCAGGAGCTCCAACAGCACCACCTCCACAGCAGCAAGTGGATCCCTTGGTGCATGACCATGCTGCTGGCACTACATCTGCCCCTCCTGTGCCTGGACCCCCCCACAGCTCCCCAGTTTGTCAGTTTTTCAGCTGTGTCAGGGGGGACAGCAGACTTGTGGTATGTCTGCTTTGTGGTATGCAGGTGTACCATGGCCCCTGAGATCACATCTTGGGACTGAGGGTCAGCGCACACATATGCTGAATCACCACAAGGCGGAATGGCAGCCTGCCACTGAACGGGCCAGGCCTCCACCTGATGGCCCTTCTGTGGCAGTGGCAGAGGGTGCTGCCGTTGTGCATTGCTGCAGCAGGAGGAGGGCAACAGCAGCAGCTGCTCGACCACTACCCCATTACTGCCACCAGCACCACCCTCACCATCACCACTACCTGATTTTCCCTCCACAGCAGTGGACCCCACAATGTCCGCAACACAGGCAGATATAGCACTTTAGTGGGCTGCAGTGGGGGAAAATAACGAGAGGGTGGGTGCTGTCCAGCAGCAGGTGAAGCAGATCAAGCAACGCCAGCTACAGATTGTGTTGATGCTCTATCTGCTGCTGAAACATCAGGGGATCCCCCATTAGCTTTTTTTTCAGCACACACCCCCACTGCTGTAGTGTTTTGTCTTTTATTTATGTTTAATAACAGACAGAGGAAAGGCCACATAGTATTAGTTTAAAGAGAAACATTCAGCAACAGGAGGTCCTGCTCCCTGCAAGGCTTACCCTCCACTTAAGCCTTTTAAGTATGCTGCAGCATTTTTCTCATGCCTCAACATATTTTATTTTAATAAAGAAAAGTCAGCAACCTGGAAGTATGATGGATGCTATGGGGAACCATTATGTATAATGGTGCAATGGCGATGCACCATGCGCTTCAATACTAAAGCACCGCAACATACTTAAAAGGCTTAACAGGAGGGTAAGTCTTACAGGGTGCAGGAGCTCCTGTTGCTGACTGCTTCCCTTTAAATATATATATATACACATACAGTCATACGTGCTCCTTATTGCACTGTTATTATAATCCAGTGCCTCAGTAATGTTTACTTTCTGTCATCGAGTGGTTGTGGATAAGCTGGTGTGAGCAGTGCAAGTATGATGTGTTAAATTGCATGTGTGCAGTCAGTGTTGTTTCCTGTGTGTGTGTGTGTGTGTTTGTGTGATATCAGACATTGTGCAGCTTCTTGCAAACATATATTGCTGACTTGTTGCAGTGTTTGTCGTATAAAGAATAGTGATAAGAATAACATATTTTATTGTCACAGTCATCATCAGCGGACTAAGTGATATGATATTTTTTCAGAGGTGTCTGGCCAGAGTGCACCTTAGTGATATACTGCACACATGACTTTTAGGAGAGCATGTGTTTTTTGTTGTATGATCTCCACAACATCATGTGTGCACTGTGAGTGACTGAGGTGCACAGTAACCGATATCTCTGAAAAAATATCATATCACTTACTCCACTGGTGCTGATGGTACAAATAAAATATATGTCATATATTCTTTCTTATCTTTATTCTTGAGATACTGCAACAAGTCACACCATATATATGTTTGCATGAAGCTGTACAATGTCTGCACACACAGAAAAGAACACTGATGGCACACATGCCATTTAGCACAACATACTTGCACTGCTCAGTCATGCTTTTTGTGAAACACTTCAACTCATGAGTACCGACACAAAGTAAACATTACTGAGGCTCCAGAAATATATATTTTTTGAAATAGACATTAAAGAGATTCACCAAGTTACAGTATTGCACCTGATATATGTGTGCCTTATCTCCAGGGGAATCTTTCTAGTTCCACATGCTCTTACATAGTGCAATACTTTTCTGGCAAAAATGTTCATAATTTCAGTGAACCGGGTCCTGGAGGACTTCCCAGTCTGAGGAGCTGCCCAAGTTCCACCCCCACACTCAACAACATTATGACGTGATGCCAGGGAGAGTGCGGGGGTGTACTCCATTATAGTGAATGACCGGCATCTTTCTGAATTTTTTTTATGTTATAATGGTCAGTTGGTGGTGAAATGTGTGCACGTTTTCACTAAAAAGGATCTTGTTAGTTGAAACATGCCCACGTTTCAACACAAACTGACCATTATAACATAAAAAAAATTCAGAAAGCTGCCAGCCATTCACTATGATGGAACACACACCCACACTTTCCCTGGCATTATGTCATAATGTTGCTGAGTGTGGGGATGAATTTAGGTGGCTCTTCAGAATGGGAAATCCTCCAGGACCCGGTTTACTGAAATTACGAGTGTTTTTGCCAGAAACGTATTGCACTATGTAAGGACATGTGGAGCAAGAAAGAGTCCCCCGAAGTAAGGCACCCATACATTGGGTGCAATACCATAAATATGTAACTTGGTGAATCTCTTTAGAGCAGCAGTGCAAAAATCTGGTGAAAATTTTGACCTACACTTTTTTATGCTATTTTACATTGCCACTTTACTTACAACCTGACTTGTATGATACTATTCTTTCCAGTATTTGAATCTGTTTTAGTTCTTTTTTTCATGTCTGAAATAATAAAAGGAGCACTTCTTTATATGGTGCGGACCAGGTCTTCATCAGTATTTTCCGCTGTTTTTCTCCATCAGTTGTTATACATTACTTTTGTTGTAAAATTAGCAATTATGCAGCAGACAGTGTTTTATGACAGCACGGAACAATATTTATTCAAAAACAGCTGCAAATAGTGATGAAAACCTGGTCAAAGCCATATTAAAAGGCATGCTCCCCTTTTTTTTCAGACAGCAGAAAAGTAGTAAAGCAGACAAAAATTGTTAAAAGAAGGGTATCATACAAGTCAGGAGGTAACTAGTGGCTGGCAATGTAAAATAGCATAAAAAGGTATAGGTCAAATTTTTTACCACATTGTTGAACTGCTGCTTTAATTTATAATTTAAGTGTGACATTATGTTCTCACAATCACAAAACACAAAATGAAACTCTCTTGTGTCCAGAAAATTCCCAAGTGCTGAGAAAGTGAAATGGGAGTGTTATACCACATGCAAAGTCCACCAGAATTTATTGTGTAGGCACTCATGTGCGCAGTGGCCACACACAGTCCCCAGAATTTTTCTGTATCCCCAAAATGCATCTGTCTTGTGTCCAGAAAATTCCCAAGTGCTGAGGAAGTGAAATGGGGGTGTTATACCACATGCAAAGTCCACCAGAATTTATTGCGCAGGCACTCATGTGCGCAGTGGTCACACAGAGTCCCCATAATTTTTCTGCATCCCCAAAATGCATCTGTCTGGTATCCAGAAAATTCCCAAGTGCTGAGGAACTGAAATGGGGGTGTTACACCACATGCAAAGTCCCCCAGAAGTTATTGCGCAGTCACTCATGCATGCAGTGGTCACACAGAGTCCTCAGAATTTTTCTGCATCCCCAAAATTCATCTGTCTTGTGTCCAGAAAGTTTACATACTCTGTGATAATGATGCACTCATGATGCACAGTGTCTTGCCAAACCATATGAAGAAGAGATAACATGACATGAATCCATTGAGAGTTCCATCAGAAATAATGACCTTGAGAGAACTGTTGCTGGTCCAAAGTGTGCTGCGATTCCTGCAAATGCGATGTGATCACCTCAACTGGATGGAAGGGTGCCCTTTGTGTGTACACTAATAGTAGCCTTGGTGAGTTGATATATATATATATATATATATATATATATATATATATTTTCTAGGTGGGAGTTGACATATATAGACATACTCATTGTATTGTTTTGTATCACAGGTCACACATACTGTTGGTGTGCACATTCCAGTGTTAACTTAAAACAAAAAAGTGCTGCACTTCAGTGATAAGTGTAGAAGGGTGTTAGGCAGAGGACAGCACCACAGATTAACACCAGATAAAACCAAAAAGCCAAGCACTCAATTCTGATTTCAATTCTCAATGCAGCAATCCCTTAGGAAAGAAGGAAGATTCCAGGCTTCTTTAAATTTCAGGTTTGTTTACCTTATTTATTTGCTTCTGTCCAACAAATCAGAAAAACTAATGACTGACAAAACTACTGTACTTTGCTAATTCAAGCTTCCTTAGGGAGTATTTAACATAAAGCATGATGGGTTCCTATACCCTTACAACCATGATGTGTTGTCTTACATCACACTAATTAATACACACATTAATCATTCAATAACACATGTTATTTAACTAAATCAATCTATATATCATTTAAATATATGACATTTTTTAACAAAGCCTTATTTATAAACAAACACAAAAATAAAAACAATAAAAATGTTGTTTATTCTTATTATTAAAAATAATTTTATGTCATATGATTTTATTATCATCATTTCTATAGAAGGAATTTGAAAGGAAAAAAGAAATATTTATTCACAATCTAGTCCTGAAAAATATAAAATTTAACAAAGAACCTAAACAGGTAAATTAATTGCCTCAATTCGGGTATCAGCTTCAGGACTTTCTTCTTTTAAAGGGCACTTTAATAGACAGGGAGCCAAAACCGCATATATATGCAGTATTTATGGTTCCTACAGGAAGTCCTGTGCTCTCCTTTTCATTTGAGTGGCCTAGAAAAGATGAAAACAAAAAAGAATGAGAAACATTTTTTAAAAATATTAAGGTATTCAGCTCTGAGCTTCTATGAAAAGTAATTCCTCCATTTAAATCATTAGGACCTTACATACTTTAATATAAATTAACATACAATAAATAAATTATACCAATTATGTACACCACAACTTAGATACTTGAAACAAAATTTGAAGTAAAATAATAATTTAGAACCAGAGGGGGAAAAGATGGAAAAGGGAGGAGGTGTATGAAAGGAAAAGAAGGGGCTAACAAAATCATTCCAGAGTTTTTAAACACAGTTTGTGAGACCAAGAATGTACTCTAAAGATATTTTTTACAGATCAGAATATTACTCCATAAGCCATCATAATCAGTAGGTAAGTTACACCAAATATGGTTTCAGATTCCATTGCAATTCAACCCTCATATTTGGAGCGCATTCAGCATAAAAATTCAGTAGCTTTCTAGAGCCTTAAAGAAATTGATCCCATTGGGTCAATTTCAAAGACTAAAGAAACTGAACTGATGACTTGATTTATTTAGAACAGGCTAAATTATTGAAACAGAGTTTTCTTGATAGGGGTTATAATGAGAAACCTATCATTGAAACAATGCAAAAAGTAAAGGATGTAAACAGGAGTGATTTGTTGAGACCAAGGATAAGGAACTCAGGGGAAAGCAAAAGAATATCCTTTGTAATTGAATACAACAATCATGCTGGACAGATTGGTAATATTGTAACTACGTTCTGGCCCATTTTACAAAATGATGAACTTTTAGCAGCTGAAATAGGTGATGAACCACTGTTTCATTCAGTAAAGGGAGAAACTTGAAAGATAGACTTGTTAGCAGATGAAATATGTGATAAACCACTGTTTCATTCAGCAAAGGGAGAAATGTGAAAGATAGAAAGATAGACTTGTTAAATTATTATTTTACTTCAAATTTTGTTTCAAGTATCTAAGTTGTGGTGTACATAATTGATATTATTTATTTATTGTATGCTGATTTATACCCAGGTCATGCCTGAATATAGGCAATACTCTTGTCTAGTGTACCTACCCGGTAAACAAAAACCAAATAAATAAATATTAATGTATGTAAGGTCCTAATGATTTAAATGAAGGAATTACTTTTCATAGAAGCTCAGTGCTGAATACCTTAATATTTTAAAAAAAATGTTTCTCATTCTTTTTGTTTTTCATCTTTTCTAGGCCACTAGAATGGAGAGGAGAGCACAGGACTACCTATAGGAACCATAAATACTGCATATATATGATTTTGGCTCCCTGTCTATTAAAGTGCCCTTTAAAATAATAAAGTCCTGAAGCGGATATTCAAATTGAGGCAACTAATTTACCTATTTAGGTTCTTTGTTAAATATTATATTTTCCAGAACCTGATTGTGAATAAATATTTATTTCTGCATTTCAAATTCCTTCTATAGAAATTATAATAATAAAATAGTATGAAATAAAATCATTTTTAGTAATAAGAATAAAAAACTTTTTTCTTTTTTCCTTTTTTGGTTTGTTTATAAATATGGCTTTGTTAAAATGTTTTTTTCATGTATTTAAATGAGATATAGATTGATGTAGTTAAATAACATATGTGATTGAATGATTAATGTGTGTATTAATTAGTGTGATATAAGACAACACGTCATGGTTGTAATGGTAGAAGAACTCATCATGCCTTATGTTAAATACCCCCAAGGAAGCTTGAATTAACAAAAAGCAGGAGTTTTGTCAGTCATTCATTTTTCTGATTTGCTGGACAGAAGCAAATAAATAATGTAACCAAACCTGAAATTTAAAGAAGTCTGGAATCTTCCTTTTTACAACTGTGGGTGGAGCCAACATGAGTATTGCATGTACAAAAGGAGTGATGTCATGTTTTCTGTCTGTGGAACTGACTGAGGGTGTAAATAGTCTCCTCCGCCTTACCCTCCTCCAAGCAATGTTTTCCACCCTCAAATAAATATGTTTTCATGTTAGTCAGTAGTTGCAGGGTACTAACTTTCTTTCTTAAATGGGTGGTACAAGAACTGGAACCTGAGTAGTGGGAGGCAGCATTAGTTTTTTTTTTTTTGAGTAAGATCCACCTCCGCCTCCACCCCAAACTTTTTTCTGATTCATGTGGGAGGGGCATGAGATAGCTCTAGCACACTGTAATGAGATACATTTTTTGGGACCTTATCAACCAACAGACATGCCTTGGCAGTGGAGAACAGAACAGACCAGAAGATATTTAATGCCTTCAAATTGCCTTAACAATCCTTTGTAACAAATGATTATCAGAGCCTCCTGGGACCTCAGAAGGAGACCTAGACACACATCTAGCTCTGTAAGAAAATTTTCATTTTTTTTTTGTGGGGGCTGTAGGATTCAAACTCAGACCTAACTGCCCAGATCATCAATGCTATAAAATGCTATAATTAACAGACTCTAGCTGTTTTCTTACAGAAACCCCACTCAGATTTCAAGTATTTGCTAAATTGTTAATGTAGATATTAGCATTCTGTTAGTAGTTAGTGCTGATTGTGGTCTGTGACAAGATAATTCTTTTTTTACAAATGAAGTGTATGGTAGGAAGCTGAAAACAAACTTTGATGATGAAGTGTGTTTTTTTTTCTTTAAAGTTAAGATGTATTAGAAAACTTTGAACAAGAAAATAATTTGTGATTTTAAAACCTATTCTGATCAGAATTGACTTAAAAAATCTTAACTATTTTTTATTTTATCACAGACACTAGAAATAGGATGTCACCATTCACTCCATTAAACTTGTTTTTCGGGTCTTTTATAGCATCCCTGTCAAGGTAATCTTCCCAAAATGCAATCTTTCACCGGGGGGAGGGGGTTAAATTGTTTTAATCATGAAGCATTGGTGTTTAACAGACTCTAGCTGTTTTCTTACAGAAACCTCACTCAGTTAAATTTCAAGTATTTGCTAAATTGTAAATGTAGATATCAGCATTCTGCTAGTAGTTAGTGTTGATTGTGGTCTGTGACAAGATCATTTTTTTTTTACAAATGAAATGTATGTAGGAAGCTGAAAACAGGCTTTGATGATAAAGTGTGTTTTTTTTCTTTTAAGTTGAGATGTATTAGAAAACTTTGAACACGAAAATAATTGGTGATTTTAAAAGCTATTCTGATCAGAGCTGACATAAAAAATCTTAACTATTTTTATTTTATCATGGACACTAGAAATAGGATATCACCATTCACTTGATTAAACCTGTTTTTCAGGTTTTTTTTATAGCATCCCTGTCAAGGTAATCTTCCCAAAATGCAATACATATGTTATGTAAAGTGTTTTGATATGTATGTTAAGCCCTAGTGTGTCCTCCCTCTGTCTGCTATTTGGAGTTTTTCCTAAATTGCCTGCTAGCTGTATGGTAGTTTTACAATCCCTGGGGATCTCCATAACAAATAGTTTTATTGGCTTTCTTTCTCCTATGATGCCCCCATCTCATGTGATAGTGATGTAGATATGCCCTTAGATTTAGCATGTGTACTGCTTTAAAATTAGTTTAGCAACTGCAGAGCCTTGTAACTGTTCTTATCCAGGGAGTACACATGTCAATAGTTAATTTAGAACATACCTGAAAGCTGTCTAACTGGGGTTTCTGTAGGAAAACAGCAGCTAAATAGCTTTAATTCATTATTTGTGTTTTTGATGTTAAAACACTCCTGCTAGCTAGACCTGATGCACAGAAAAAATAAAAATAGTGAATTAGAGCTATTTAGTAGCTGTTGTCTTACAGAAACCCCAGTTAGCTTGCTCAAAGGTTTGTAAACCTGATATTTTTAAAATAATTAAATAAATACATGTTTATGTTTAAGCCCACGACAGGCCCTGATCCAGTTAATGCATTCACAGTCATAGTGGCTCTGCCAAACCTTGTTTCCTAAGGGTTTGCTGCAATGAGAATTGAAATCAGAGTGGAGTGCTTGGCTTTTTGGTTTTATCTTGCACATTCCAGTACTTGATGAGAAATTTTTGAGTTGAAATTGGAAATGGAATACTCTCAAGCCAATGAAGATAAGTAATTTTTTTTTGGGGGGGGAGCATATTTGCAAGTAGGTCTTATTAATGGTTTATTACTTGGTTGCTTCTTCACAGATTTCATCTGTATCCTTCTCCAGTCTGGTTGGTTATGATGGTCATGGTCATCAATTGAAATGACTTCTGGATGTTGCATGTCTGCCCCAGCCTGGGGGGGCTGATGTTGAAGGACTTCTTTGGATAAGGCAAATATGACACAACAAAGCATCTGGAAGTTTTCTAAAAAAAGAAATGAAGGACTTATTACAACTTGATTGCAGCAGTAACACATTATGTTTAAGCCGTGGCTGTTCCATGGGTATCTGGATTAAGGCAGATAGCAAGCTGTTCCACTGCAATCATCAGATCACAACTTAATTTAGTACCAGGCTGTGTACCAAATACACTGTGTCAGTGTCCCTGCATCTCAACTCAAGTTACATTTCAAAACTACATCTTGTCAAGTAACACAACCTGGGTCCAACGTTTTCAACACTGCCATGGTTGCACAGCTGCAAATTTGGAATACAGTGCATGATATGTTGCAGAAATATTTTTTTGTGACATACACATCACCTAGTTCATGAATCCTCATTCAGATTTGTTGAACTCTTATGAAAAAAAAGGAACAGATGAAATAAAACTTATATACTTACCAGTTTGGATTGGAAATGGATATTCCATAGGTCCCTGTAGACAGCACTGATGCTGTACCATTGATACAGACCTTCATTGAAGGAGATCCATTTGTTGTTAACCTGTAAAGAAACAAAATAAGTTTACCATATGTGTTTGACCATTGCAGCTCAGAAAAGCAACAGAAAACAAAACACACAGCTAAGGAAAGTTTAATAACATAAAAAAAAATATCACACGTACTCACTTTATAGTTTTAGTAGTAAGAAGCCTTGTGCTTGTGGCTGATGGATGTGGTCTCTTGTTCAACTCCCCCTGCCTTGGCATGGTCAATGTAATGGAAAAACATTGTCAGAATGACACTGGTGGTGGGTGCTGGTGGTCATAGCTGTGGCACATGATGACATTCCCTCTGACATCTTCCTGCATCTGGTTGTGGTGGCAGTGGCTAACAGCGGTCTTATGGTGGTGGTGTGGGGGTGTACACAAAGTCATTCCATGTGGTGGCAGTGGCTAACAGTGGTCTTATGGTGGTGGTCCAGGGAGCAAAGTCATTCTCTCTGGTGGCAGTGGTTAACAGTGGTCTTATGGTGGTGGTCCGGGGGGGGCACACAAAGTCATTCCATCTGTTGGCAATGGCTAACAGCAGTCTTATGGTGATGGTGGTCCTGGAGCACATGGTGACATTCCCAATAGTGGCACTGGCTAACAGCAGTCTTATGGTGGTGGTCCAGAGGGGCACACAACGTAATTCCCTGTGGTGGCAGTAGCTAACAGCAGTCTTATGGTGGTGGTCTGGGGGGGCACACAAAGTCATTCCCTCTGTTGGCAATGGCTAACAGTGGTCTTATGGTGATGGTGGTCCTGGGCACATGATGACATTCCCTGTAGTGGCACTGGCTAACAGAAGTCTTATGGTGGTGGTCCTGGGGAGCATACAAAGTCATTCTCTCTGGTAGCAGTGGCTAACAACAGTCTTATGGTGATGATGGTCCAGGGGCACACAGTGACACTCCATATAGTGGCACTGGTTAACAGCAGTCTTATGATGGTGGTACAGGGGCCAGGATATATTGTGCTCTCTGTTACAAATGTGACATGACATATGGAATTTGAGTCACTCTGATTGGGACACTCATTTAACTTTATGAAAAAGAAAACATGTATCATACAACAAATGTGACAGTCTTTTAACCACTTAAGTTAAAACCTATTAACATTAACCTCATCATCATCCTCATAAAGAAAGCTGCACTCACAGTCATCTAAGTCTAAATTCTGACCACTGGGAAATTCTTTCTCCATTGTGTCATCATCTACGTCAGTGGTAGGCCATTTCATGCTGCCACTGCCAGTGCCACCAGGATGGTCCATTTCTACATCAGCAAAACAATGACTAGGCTGGGGTATGGATAGTAAGGTTGCAGTCTGAGCTGGTATGTGCCTCTCATTCATTTTTATGAATGTTAGCAAACTGACATTTGCAGGAGAGAGGTTTGTATCATGATCCTGAACTATTACACCTGCTGAGCCGAATACCCTCTTGACACTTACACTGGAGGGTGGGCATGTCAGGTACTTCAGTGCCACTGCAGTTAGCTCTGGCCATTTACTGACCTTCCCACTCCAATATAAAAGATCATCAGTTATTGACAGAAGCCTGTTTTCAGACAAATATGACTCAACCATTCTCTGTGCTGCACTAAGTCCAGTGGTTGATGCATCATCCTGTTCATTTAGGAATCATTTATGTCACATATCCCCACTTGGAACAAAGCCTCCCAAAGTGGGTCGATGCTAACTGCTATGGATGGCAGACCACCTGGAACTGTAGTCCCCTTCCCCTTACAGGATATGCTTGATACTCCTCCAGGTTCACCTTCAGCCTGATTAGGCTGCTGAGGTTTGCTTACCTTGGCACGTGACTTCTGTGCCCCATGAACCAAGTGCACCAGTTGCCCACTGACATTTTTTTACCTGTTCAGGCCCGCCCTCCAATACTGAGGCAATTCTGCATTTGTAGAGTGGGTCCAGAATTGTTGCTATTGCAAAGTTGTCACTACGCTGAATGCTCAAGATGTGAAGATTCTGGTCGAATACTGTCAGCATGTGTTTCAGCAACATACTGCTAGCACTGTCTCTGGCAACATCAAGGCTATGCTGTACATTCACCAATGTCTGCATCAGCACCCACAGCAGTGGAATTGATTGGCTAATGGAGGTAGACTCACCACTCACTGCCTGTGTGGCATGTTCAAAAGGCCGCAAAATTGTTATTACAATGTCCATGAGGTGCCACTGTTCAGTCGTCATAGACATGGAGGCCCCAGAACTGTCACAGCTAGTGTGCATGACAAGATACTCTGAGATGGCTTTGTGTTGTTCATACAACCTCTCTGCCATGTATAAAGTGGAGTTCCGCTGGGCGACAACTTCCAGCTTCAAGCGTTTCTGAGGCAGGCTGTTTCAGATCTGTAATTGCCAAAGTTGGTCAAGGGCCTTTGCAGAGCATGAAAAGTGAGAACAGATATGGCGTGCAGCTGTCAACATTTCCTTTATATCAGGGTGCTGCAGAAACTCCTGCACCACAAAACTTAAACAGTGGGCCATGTATGGAACCCAAACAAAGCCACCATTCGTGATGCATTTTACCACATTTGACCCATTGTCACTTGCTATGAACCCAGCTCTCAGGGACAAGGGGTTCAGCCACTTGTCAATTTCCATCAGTACCAAGTCCAACATGTTTTCACCAGTGTGTGAACAGGTCACATTGCACATAGCAATCTTTGCATGCTGTCGAATTCCTGGAAGATTGCTACCACGACAATCCACCTTACTGCACTGATTATTCACACTATCAACAGCACAAACAACACCCAGCACCTGCGCCCAATGTGCAGTTATACACAAATATCAACTCCCCGCTGTTTTGCCACTTGTCCACATATCCATACTTATATGGAAAAATGGACAGGAGGAATGTGGAAGGGCATGTCCTACAGAGTTGGACACAGTACGGTACAACTCGGGGACAGCACAGGTAGAAAAGCATGTATTGAATGTGACTTTCCATTTTGGACAGGCATGAGCAGCAAACTGCTGGAACCCAGAATTCTCCAATTGCCAGAATTTCAGCTACAGCAGCATTAAGTTCATGTGACACTGTATGATTGGGTGGGGACTTCAGCTTATGTGCAAAAACACACTGTAACGTGGGCTGACTTAAATGGCTTACATGGGGTGTGATGACAAATGGTTCTGCTCTGCGAATGGCAGGGAGTGGAGTGTGGACATTTGATGAAGACGGTTGCACAGGTGAAGATGACAAACCCACAAATGCAGTTATTTTGCCAGACTTACCAACCGGGGTTGATGTACCTCTTGCACTAGACATACTGCATTCACCACCACCACTACCACAAAAACTGCTACTCTCACCAGCACTGGACAACATTTTAAAATCAGTATGCTCCTCCACCTCATGCCTGTAGTAATTCTCTGCTTTTATTTCATCACTACTGCACACATTTAATTTCCTACTTGATTTAACAGTCATGGAAGGGGATAACATGCTCATTATGGTTGATGATGAGGGTGAACACCCCACTGTGGTATTAGCTCCCATCTTGTGCTGGGTCCACAGTGCCATGTGCCTGTCCCAAAGATGCATATGCTGTCCTCCTGTGCCCAGATGGCTCCCCTTTTCACCTTGACTCACACGCACATGGCAAACCTGACAGATTGCAACTGACTCATCATTTGCATCTTGCACAAAAAAATCCCAAACAAGGAATTGTGATGCTCTACTTTTAACATGTCCCTGATGGTGCTTATTGGACTCCATTATTTCAAGCCATGAAGTGGGGGGTGTGCTACATCATTTTTCTGGTAGGACACACTTGGATTGCAACTGACCACCATGACTACCTATCATTATTACTGGGTCATCATCATCATCATCACCATCAATTGAAATTGGTAAATCACAACTTTTTATGGGGGGGGGATTAATGCAAACAGACCCAGACACAGTCACCTTGAATTTTTTTTTCTTCGGTTCCTAACTGAGGTCACTTACATCATCATATTCACCAACATCACCCACATCCACATCTTCTGCTTGGATGCTGGCATGTGGACTGCATGTTACAACCACAGCAACATCATCATCATCAACACCACCATCACCTGATATTTTTCCACCACACTGTGAATCACTGCATGGCAAATGCATGACCTGAACCACAGTGCAAGAAATGTCACATTGTATGCTATCATTGTCATGATGATCAGAATCCTCATGTTCAGTTACTGGGGTGTTACTGTGAAGTATGACATCATCTACACTGCCACTCACTGGCACTGCTTCACATTCCACTATATTTTTGGACATGGTAAACTGGTCAGAAGTGGAACTTGAAGCAGCAATACTCATACCACTACCAGCAACTGCACTAACACCACCAGCTGGGACAACATCATCTCATCCAACTATGAGTGCAGCTAGAGATTGGGCTATAAAAAAAACATTGAAGGAGAAACACCTTTCCTCACATCAGCAATGCACTTCTGCATCTGCGTAATACCATGCTCCCAGACAATCTTACCACTGGCAGCAGTGCCATGGCAAGAAACAGCCTTGCTTGCATGTCTCTTTGTGGGAATTTTGGGTGATCAACAAGAATATTCTAAAGAAATGTAGATTTTGGTATGTTCACTCTGGATGGGTGGACACTGGATGCAAAGCCAAAAAAAAACAACTGTGGCTTCAGCAACAGACACAGATGCAAAGTCACAGGTTCAACAACACCTTAACTAATCAGTGGTGCTGAAGTCACAAACAATCCAATCTGGAAAATAATTCCTTTTGCCAGTGGGGGGGGGGGGCACTAACTGCAGATTTTTACAGCAGTGCAAGCAGCAAAATCAAGAAAAGATACCACAATGGCAGTAAAAAATCACACAGCTGCAGTGGATAGCAGGCTCACACTGCTGCACCTGCAATTACACTGTGGCACAATAAAAGGTGTATTATTTGATGTCATGCACTGCACACACACTCTCACACACACACACAATTTGTCTGCAAGTAATGTGTAGCAAATTGAAAACTTCAGTAATATACCGAGGCCCAGATATTCAAACTGTGCCCAAAAAGTGTGCAACAGCAGGAGCAAGTGCAAGTCCACTGCACCCATGTGCAAGAAGCACGATATTCAAAAACTGCTGAGGTCAAGATGCGCCTGCAGCACATAACTGAATATAGCACCACCTGCACCATAGCGCAACCAGGGATGTGCAGTGGCACAGTTCAGATGCACCATAGTGCAACCAGGGATGCTCAGTGGAGCAGGGCAGCAGTGCAACAGCACAACCAGGGATACAAAAGGACAGGATGCAGGAGCCCACCACCCATGCCACAGATGGGCAGAGGAGCACACAGCAGAACAGACATCACCCCTCCCACCCCATGCACTGCACAACCAGTGGAGAGCTGGAATAACCACCGGCCCATGGATACCAGCAAAAAACCGACAGACGGGGCATGATGCCCCAGCACACCCCCTGGCAAGCTGTGACCAGCATACAAGGAGGGACAACCACCCCATGCCACATCATCCCACCAATGCAGAGCACACCCTGCACCGTGATCCCCAGACACCCTGCCTAGGAGCAGCATCCACCAGTGCAGGACACCCCATGCTTGCCACCTCCCCCACTGTGACAATGCAACCCTGTGCACCACAGAACCATGCAAGGCAGCCCCACCATGAGCACCCATCAGTGGGTGGCAGCACACAGCGATGCAATGACTGCATACACAGTGCCACCATGCATGTCCCCCCGAGGTACAGCTGAGAGAACGACCATGCGTAGGCACACGAGGTACCCCACACTTGACAGGGCATGCCCTGGATCCCACCACCAGTGGTACATCACCCTGCACACCCTCCCAAGGACACACCCCGACCCAGCACTGGCCACAACAGGCAGCGCAGACACCCACAGTGGTGCATGGAAGCATGCACCACACAGGATGCAACACAGTGCATGGACAAACACCCACCCATACTCAAGGGCACACCAACATAGAGACACAGTAGCGGGGCAACCAAGCCCTCAGCATGTGGCCACGGAAACCATGTAGACATGGCCAGCACCCCTCCATGGTACAGGAGTGCCAGCCACCCTGCACAGGCACCATGGAGCTGTACGCCACCAGCATGTGCCCAGAGCACAAGTGACAGACAGTGGTGCACATCCCCTGTGACACACACACACAACAACATGGAGGTGGGACAACAACAGTGGAGGCCACAGTGTCACCCGAGGCAGACGTGCACCACACCAGTGACAGGAGGCAACCCAGCATTGTGCCGGGTACAGTGGCTGTCCAGCATGGACAGCCACCACTGACATGCGAGCGGACCATGCAGGTCACAGACATGCAAGGGTGTCAGCTGCACAGGCCATGGACGGTCTGACAGGTGCACCATGGACACAGAACATGCACCATGGACCACTGCACAAAGTCATCCAGTGCACAGGGAACAACACACACACCACAGACAGAGACTGATAGCTACTCCCACACCATAGTCACTTCCCCATGGACACACACACATGCACAAGACTGCACCACCCCTGCCACCATGCACATCACTGCAGTTGAGCACCTATAGCCCGCTGCAAATCAGAGACCACCACAGTAGGCATATCAAAGCAAATGTATTGTAAAAGATCAAACAAAACTATATACAGATATTTACAAAAGGTTGGGTGGAGGACCACAAACAAGGTGGGGGTGGGTAAGGGGCAGGGGTGAACAAATGGTAGAGGGAAGGAGGGGTGTGAGGCTGAGTCCGGCGGGTAGGGGAAATCATGGGCTTTAGAATGCTCAGCGGGATCCCCGCTCCCCGCTCTGGCGGCGCCTCCTGCCATGCCGCCGTCGGACTCCCAGACAGTCTAGTCTCTCGAGGATCTCCAGGGAGGCCCTGGCAACCTGCAGTATCTCCTGCAGTGTCTCTCATATCACTTGCAACTGCCTTCCACCTAGGACAAGGGAGCAGAGTCAATAGGTGTGAATGCACAGCCCCCTGCAGCCCACCCACTGTGCATGGCATACAGCCATGGGACATGCCTCTGTGATGGAGTGTGAACACCCACAGTGATCATGTCCACAAGACCTGCCCACCCAGGTGCGGACAGCCATGTGGACTGCTGCACACACCCACCGGCCAAGTCCTGCACAGCACCACTGTGGCTGTACAGTGACATGGCTATGCGGTGTGAAGGCAGTGGCATAGCCATGTACCCAGAGCACGCATGGACCAAAACTGATGCACTCCCAGACATGCAGTGCCACTGGACAGTGCTGACTATACCAAGTTGCATGCATAGCAGTGGAGTCAGTGGATGGTGGCCATGGCCCGCTGCCCGCCCTGTTACACAACATGCAAAAGTAATCATGGATGTGAGGCACTCACCATCATCAGGCTGGTCCCTGCGCTGGTCTGGTCTGGCTGCTCTTGCCGCATGCTGTGGCTCATGGTGCAGCCTCGCCTCCATGGCACGCCGGCACTCCTCTGGGCCTAGGTTGCAAACATGGAGAGAAGAACATCAGTACAATCTGGTAGCAAGGTCCCCCTGCACCCGTGTGTGTGCAATCCCGTGCAGCCATACCCATCTGCCCCCCACCCCTATACCACCATCACGGCCCACACTGGATGGCACCCCTCCCCATGTGCTGGACACATGCCACCGTGATACCCATATGGACGTTATCAGTGTATGGATGGGGCACTTATCTGGCCATGGCAACGTGCCTCTCCTGGCACATGCCCGCAGGTGGGCAAGCCTGTCCGGGTTCCAATGCTACAGGTCCCCATAGCGGTGCCTCCACTGCTCCGCTGTGCGCTCTATGCCAGTGGCCTCCTCCAGGGCCACCACCACCACCTCCTCCCACATGGCACTCCTGGACCTGTCCAGGGGTGCCTCCCCAAATAGGGAAGCAGCATGGGGCTCCACCAACTGCACAAGATTGGCCAGTTCGACCTGGCTCCAGATTGGTGCCCGTCTCCGTGCCATCCTGCAATTTTTCAGTATCAAAATGGCACTCTGTAGCACACGTCTGCAACGTGCGGATGATGTGCGGTACTGTGCTGCCATTCCCCATCGCGCTGTCACCGAACAGCACAATAGAGGTGCAACCATGCAGACGCATGGCGCCTAGGGGCAATGGTCTGCACAGAGTCAGGGGTCTCTCACGCACAGACCACCACAGCACGATTGGTACTCACCATGTGTAGTGTGGTAGGGCGCCTGCATGCCACTTCCTGTAGTGGCCTACCGCACTGTGGCCCCAGTGCCAGAGCACCATACATGTGAACAGTGCAGTAGCACCACTGGCACAATGGTGGCCATGCCCTGCATTGTCTCCCGTGCGCAGCATGTCAGCAGTGTGGCAGGCGTCAGCAACCCGGGCATGCGCCGTTCAGTGTCCACTGCACATGTCACAGAAATGCACCCTTGTCTGAGCATGTTCAACACAATTGCGCAAGGCGCAACAGCGCGATATTCAGCTGGCATATGCAGTTCAGTTAATCAGCTATTCAATGGTGCAGATACCGCATTAGCATCCACTTAAAATTGCGCCTCGACTCATTTGCATGCGTTGCATTATATAAATGCGACAATGGGCTGCAGAGGCCATAGTCTGGTTTTGCAGTCTATTGTAGTGAGTTGCATGCTGTTTGGGAATGTAGACTGTGGTGTGTGGGACATGCATGGGACTGCATAATCACAGGTAACACCTGTCATTCCCACAGAATCAATAATGAGCGACTATGAGGTGGAGGAAGAGGAACAGAGACGTGGGGGGAAGAGGAGGCCAAACTTCACCAAGGAAGAAACAGATGCCCTGTTTGAGGCCTAACTTGAGCAGGAGCCACTGCTCAGTGGACAGTGGGCAACACCACAGGCCCATGCTGCTGCATGGGGAGAGATGGCATGTGCTGTCAACCTGCATGGCAGCCACCAGCGGTCCATGCAGGAGTGCAAGAAGAAGGTGGGCATGGACAGGCGGAGGATTGAGGATAAGGTGGCTGCCATCAGGGCAGCATGGGCTGCGACCGGTGGGGAACAGCCGGCCTTGCAATGCCTGACCCCACAAGAAGAGTGGGGTACTGGCAGCATGTGGCGTTGTGCCATCGAGGGTTCTCCAGGTGGTGGATTCCAGATGGGTGGTAGCCCATCACTGCATGGTAGGTCCTGAACTGTCACTGGGGGGGGATGAGACAGGGTAGGGCAGATACATTAATGCTACTGTGTTCCCTTACAGCTCCTGAGCATCTACATTGGTCTGCGGTGGTGGGCTCATCCACTGGGGCAATACCATGAACATAGAGAAGGGCCCATCCACCTCCACAGGTGTCCAAGGGTCAGGGCGACAGTGGACCCACCTGGCTGTCTGGACTGATGTTGGTGGAGCAGGTGCGGAGGAGGCCCTGCCCATGTACCAGTGAGCCAGCATCCATGGATGCCAGCATTCTGAGACTTGGACTGGTGCCAGATCCATCACTGATGATGAAGGAGCTCACATCATGGACAGTGATACATGTGGGTCACAGGATGGCCACACAGCAGGTTACAGCATGTGCATAGCTGTGGGTGGTGCCACCGTGGAGGCCTGTGTGACATCACAGTCCCAGCCTGTGTCTGTCTGCACCAGTGGGGCAGCACTGTTGTGTGTCCAGGACAGTGGGGCTATTGCGGCTTCTGCAGCAGCACCGTTTAGTCCTGGAGAGTGGCAGCCGGAGGGGCAGTGTCAGCAGTCGGCCAATGGCCAGGGGGGTACAGTATTGGGGGCGGCGCCCTGAACTACCCTGAATCAGTGCACCACCTGTGGACATGCCCAGGCATGGCCCAGGTGTGCAGTGCACACCCACAAGGGGTGCTGCCCATCATGGCTATGAACACCATGAGGGACAGCATGCCGATCAGGCAGATGACCTCTTAGATGCGCACACCCGCATACTCCAAGATTCAGTCGATCAGCAGTTGTGGCCTGTGACGGCAGTGGATGCACTCAGTGCGGCCCTGTGCCAGGCAGAGAAACGGCACAGCAGGGACACTGATCTGGTCCTGGCAGGGATGGACTGGCTGCGGGAGGATGTGACCACTGCCATTGCAGGCTGACACAGACAATCACAGCTGTCATGGCCACAGTGGGTACACAGTTATTTGCCCATGCATCACAGACACTGCATAGTGCAATGTCCACCCCCCATTCCCAGCGTCATGCAACACCCTCCTTGTTGACACCGGGTTCAGCTGTGGGCATCCTGAGCATGCCTGGTGCAGGCATGTTTGGTGTGCTGCAGACCCCTGCGTGAGCACGGTCATGTTCATGCAGTGGAACCCCTGAGTGACCGTCGGTGCCACCCCATGAGGCCATTGGTCAGCATGTCACTGCTGGCAGGTCTCTCCGGGGCCACCCATGCATCCGTGGTGGCCGTGGCACTGTGGCACGTGACTGACCTGTCTCCCACCAAGGCTACTGTTTGACGCTGCCCTGTGTGCAGTGTGTTGTTCAACGTGCAATGCACGGGTGGGTACCTGGCTCTGCACACACACACACACACACACACACACACACACACACACATTCCATCTGCACACCCTCCCAGCTGTTTTCCACTGTGGCTGGTGTGTGCATGATGATGCCTGCGTTGCACTGTCCACCACTGTGCAATGGTGCCCAGTGTCTGACACACGCACAATAACAGGCACTGGGCGTGGTGGTCTGTGGACGTGTGTGTGGCTAGGGGTAGCGGTTGGGGTGTCTGTGCCTCCTACTCTTTGTGCATGTCTTGTGGGGTGTGTGTGTGTGTCTGTGTGTGAGTGTGTGTGTGTGACTCAATTCCATGTTAGACCTTGCCCATCCCTGATGGCCTGTGTGGTTCCATGCTCAGCCAATTCCCTTTATGACATGCACCCCTGGGGTTTGTCCATGCGTGTTTGTGGGTTGTGCCCTTGCCATTGGTGGTTGCACATGGCCCCATGACTTCCCTTGGTTGGTTGTAGTGCTCCTCTATGATGGTGTCCCGGTGCAGCTGCACCATCCGAATCAGTCAGGGGTCCCTTCAACCAAGGGGGGGCTGCCCATCACCATCTTCACCAGCGTCCTCATCATCCCCATTGCTGTCCCCCTCTTTGACATGTACGGCTATCCCACAGTCATTGGCCATGTTGTGCAGGATGCAACAGGCACTGGAATAGCCTGCAGACCTTTGAGGGGCTGTACTATAGGGCACCACCAGATGTGTCCAGGCAATGGAAACATGCCTTCAGCATCCTTAACACCCGCTTGATGACATTGCATGTGGTGGCATGTACCTCATTGTAGCGTTGCTGCGATGGGGTCATGGGCCGCCAGTATGGTGTGAGCAGCCAGGGACAGAGTTGGTATCCACTGTCACCTGTGTGTAGAGGGTGGACATTAGTTTGGTGATCAGCGTCACCCTGCCATGGGCCATCTAGGCCAGTAAACATGTCAGCTCTGACTATGCCCCTCCCAAGCTCCATGTCTTTCTTCGTGATTTGCATACTTACCCACTAGGTGGCCTGTGGGGATGTCCCCACTCTCAAACCTGTGGCAGAGTGCAGACTGGTGCCAGATGAAGGCATTGTGTGCTCCCCAAGGGTGCGTGGCACAGACATTGATTATGCACCCCCTGGCATTGCACACCACCTGGCAATTGATGCTTGCATACCCCTTCTGATTTATGTATGCGGCCCCTTCAGAGCCAGGTGGCGTGCAGATGGCCTCATGTGTGCAGTCTATTGCCCCAAGCATGCCAGGCATACATGCTACCCTGTGGAACTCCTGTATGTTTGCTGTGCGTTCCGCCAGTGTCCTGGAGAAACGGATGTACTCTGCAGTATGTGGCAGCACTGCGCTGAGGAATTGGGTGAGAAGGCGTGATGCGGATGACTGGGTTATGCCTGTCGTGTCCCCTGTTGGCTCTGGAAGGTACCCGTGGTGAGCAGGCACATGACAGCTATCATTTTGGTCTCCACTGACAGAGCATGGCTCCATCATGTGGATGCCTGCATCACATCACTGCACAGCTCACAGAGCTGCCTCAGGATCACCCGGTTCAGGTGGTACCGGCCCACAATCTCAGTGTCAGTGTACAGCTCGAAGCTGGTGTGAGCTCGGTACTGCCTGTTGGGGGCATACCACTGATGGGCACTTCCACAGCTGCGCCCCCCTGCTGCCTTCCTTCTCTACCCCCTCATTACTGCCTCCATCTGAATGGTGGCACTGACCATGTCCCTGGCTTGTGTTTCCCCCCCCCGGTAGCTGTTTTACCATTCCCCCTCTGTCCTTACTGCTACTCAACCCCGCACCAGGAACACCTCCCAGTGTTGGACGTACTGCCCATTGTCCGTGCCCTCAGTCCAGTGTGGCAGTTCCCCCTTTTGTCCTGCACAGTGGCACAGGTTTCCCACTCCTTCTCTGTTCCTGGTGGCTCCGGGTGCTCTGTTCTGCTCCTGCCCTGTCCTGCTCACAGTTGCTGTGTGCTTGCTTGCAGTTCTCCCACATGTGGCTTCCCTGTAGCGTTCTTGTACCTCTCAATTGTTCCTTTTTATTTTGGATCATTTCTGCTATCACGCAACTTCCGTTTGCTCCCCTATTGTGCATGGCGCATGTTGTTGAATACTGCACTGCGCCATTTATTCATGGTTCCTCCCCCTTCAGTTACGCATGCATTCATTACCATTGCACTCTTGCACATTGTGATTTAGGGGCACATCTGCCTCCTGCTGAATATCGCACAATGGTGCATTTTCAGACTTGCACTGGCACATCCCTGTTGCGCATGGCACAACCCTTTTGAATATCTGGGCCCATGTATTTTAAACAACCTGAAATTATGAACTGCTGCACCAGATCCACAACACACAATCAGCAAACAAATTTCAACAATTACTGAAAATATTACTATGTGTACATTAACACAGTCAGTTGTATAACAAAAATATAACCAAAGAACTCCCTATTTCTCCAAGTGAAATCTACCTATACCACAGATACATCCCTCCCCCAAAGCACACTTTCACTGTCTCTTACTAAACAGAATCAATGTTGTACATTAACATTCAAAATCTACACACAAACAATAAACATTTGATGATATGAGCACAGGAAGGTTTCCTACAATTGATGAACTAAAGTTTGAGCAAAACAAATTACACAAAAAGGCTTTTTTAACAGCTTTTAGAAGGTTAGAATCACAGAGAGCTGTCATAGCAGACTGTCTCCTACAGCTTCCTACACACACTACCCTGAATTGAGGCTGTGCAGAACAATATAGAGCCCATGTGACCTGAAATCCCATGAATCACTGCAAAATTTGATTTTGGAGCTAAAAACAAGGCGAAGTGAGGTGAAGTACATTGTTTTCAATGTACTTCACCTTTAAAATTGGTGGAGTAGTGGTTTGGGAAAGCAGAGTAACGTAAAGTCATTGTTTTCAATGGACTTCGCGTTACCCATTATAACGCAAAGTACTCCGCTTTGCATTGCGGAGTACTCCATGAATTCACCTTTACTCCACAAATCACTTCGAGGAGCAAATTGTGCTCACTTCACCCACCACTAGACACCACATGGGAGGAACAATGATTAAAGGGAAGGGTTGGGGGAAGGAGCGGGAGCAAACTGGACAGGAGGCCTAATGACTGAGGCTGGGCTCGAGTTGGGCCTAGCAACAGAGGGGGACTCAAGTCAGGAGGGAGGAGACAATGCATAGCAGAACAGAGGGGGTAGGAAATAGAGTTGTTGTACTGGTGACATAGGTGGAGGAGGAGATGGAGGGTGGACACTAAGAGGGGGCAGGAGAGGGAAAAGGAGGAGACTGCACAAGGGATGGTACTCAGAAAGAGGAGGGGAAGAGGGGCAATACTGCTGAAGGGGGAGTGAGAGGGTCATTGCCGAGGTAGGGGAGGAGACCAGGGCATATGGTGGGTGGAGGATAGGGAGCGAGCAGTGAAGAAGTGAGGGGATAGGTCAGTGGTGGAAAGGGGGGAACCGCTTGAGCAAACAGTAGATCTTCTAATATGGGGGACTCTAGAAATGGGTACCTGGGTAGAAGGGTGGGGATGAGAGCAAGGAATGAAGAGGATGTGTATTGGTGGACTCTGTACGTAAGGGGATCAGATGCGGCAGCAAAGGGGAATGGCATAGTCGCATATGGGTGGAGTCCATACTGGGGTTAATGGCAGACAGGGTGGGGCAGTCAATTCTACAGTCTGTAAGGAGGGGTAGGAGGAAATTGCATATTGTTACACATGTGAGGTTGAATGACCTGGAAGGGGAGATGGTGGATGTAGTGAGGGAGAGGTTTGAGGGTGTTGGAAAGCTGTATGAGGTGATAGTGGAGTCAGCGGCCTTCTCAGAGGTGCTCCCAGTGCCCTGTGTGGGTAGGGAGAGGAAAGGAAGGATTGGGGAGTTCAACATATGGTTGGGGGAGTGGTGTCAATCTAAGGGGTACAGAGTAGTTGGTGGATGGTGCAGAACCTGGGACAATAATGATCTATATGCAGGGGATAGGCTGCACTTGAATGGGGAAGGGAAGGGGGTATTAAAGCATAAGTCTGAGGGGTATATAGTGACAAGATGGATTTAAAACTATGTGGGTGGTGGCAAATGGACAGCTGGTAGGTGGGGATCCTGATCAGTGGAGCCAAATGAGCTTACCCCCCCAAATTAGTAGGGAAGGATTTGGGGAAGTTGCATGGGGGGAAATAGGATATAGGAAAAGCATGGAAAGGGAAGGAAGGGGACAGGATGGAGGATATTGAGGCAGTCATGGAAACGTGGGCCACCGAGTACTGGGATTGGGATCTTGCAATCCCAGGGTATAAATTATACAGGAAGGCCCATGAGGCAGGGATGGGGGTGGGGCAGCAATCTATTTGAGGGACATGATCAAATGTACAAAGGAAGAGGGGGAGGAAAGGAGAACGGAGGTAATTTGGATGCAGCTCCTGGACTCCAATGGCAGGAAGCTGAGGTTAAGGGTGATGTACAGGATGTAAACCCAGGCAGAGGACCTGGACATGGAGTTAGCAGAACAAATCAGGAGGGTATCTAGGAAAGGGAACATGGTCATCATGAGGGACTTCAGTCTGCTGGGGTTGACTGGAGCACTTCATTCACCTCCAATCTTAGGGAGCAGGTGCTGCTGGACATGATCCAAGAGGGACTCTTGACACAGCTGGTCACTGGACCTACTAGGCTAAGTAACACGCTAGATCTGGAACTGTCAAATGGTGAGGCAGTGAGGGAAATAGGATTGAGGACCCACTAGCTAATAGAGGTCGCCAAACTGTGTGGTTTACTATCATGATGAGCAGGGAGCCAGGGGGCTCACTAAAAAAGGTGGTGGACCTCAGGAGGGCAGATTTTGAGAGAATGCGAGAGATACTGAAATGGAAACTTAAGGGCATAAGGCCAGGGCTGGAAGAGGAGCAGAAATGGGACATTATTAAACTGGGGATCACAGAGGCGATGGAAGCTTGCACCAAGTTACAGAGTAAGAGGAGCAGAGCAAGGAAACCATGCTGGTTCAACAGCAAGGTGATGGAGGGGGTGAGAGCAAAGAGGGCTGTGTACCAGAGGTTCAGAAGGGTAGAGAAGGACAAAGACAGGGAGGAGTATGCAAGATGGTCCAAGGAAGTGACCAAGAGGGTGAGGGAAGCTAAGGACTCAAGGGAGCTAAGGTGAGCACAGGAAATTTGGGGGGAGACTTTTTCAGATATGTCAGAGAGAAAATGAAGTGCAGGGGTAACATAGTGAGGATAAATGGGTGGGGAGTGGGTGGAAAATGGAGAGGAACAAATGGAAGCACTAAATTAATACTTTTGCTCAGTGTTCACACAGGAGAAGGTGAGACCACTACCACCTTGGACTGGGAGGAGGTGATGGATGGAATAATTGAGGGAAGTAGAATATTAGAGGGACTGAGGATAATAAAAATGGACAAGGCACCAGGGATGGATGATATCCACCCTAGGGTGTTGAGGGAGATGGCGGAGGTACTGGAGGAACTGCTGGTTGATCTGTTCAGCACCACCCTGAATATGGGATGTGTACCTCAGGACTGGAGAATGGCCTGTGAGGTGCCAATACACAAGAGCGGCCAATGGGATGAACTGAGTAATTATCATCCAGTCAGTCTCACTTCCATAATGGGCAAGCTTATGGAGACGATACTGATGGAGAGGCTGGTGCCATTTCTAGAAGACAATTACCTCCAGGATATGAGGCAGTATGGGTTCACATCTGGGAAGTCCTGTCAAACTAACCTAATGCAGTATTATGACTGGGTAACAAGACAGCTTGATTTGGGCAATGCAGTGGATGTCCTCTACTTGGATTTAACCAAGGCCTTCGATACAATGCCTTATGGGTAGCTTTGGGGGAAGCTAACTGGCATGGGAGTGTGGGCAAAGATGGTAAACTGGATTACAAACAGGCTGCATGAGAGGCTACAACGGGTGGTAGTGGTGGGGAATTCTAAACACCTTGACCAGTGACGAGTGGGGTGCAGTGCTGGGCCAATTGCTATTTGGACTCTTCATCTTAGACATTACTCATGAAGTGGTGAGCAGGGTAAATTTGTTCACAGACAATACCAAAATAGGTGCAGTAGGGGACGAGGAGGAGGGATGGAAACAACTGCAGAGGGACTTAACCAAACTGGAGGAATGGTCGGAGAGGTGGCAGCTGAGGTTTAAATGTGAAGAAGTGCAAGGTTATGCACTTGAGGACAAAGAACCCAAGAAGAGTATACTGGTTGGGGGGTGAAGCTGAGGATCACGAGGAGGAGAAGGACCTAGAGGTGGTGGTAACAGGGAGCATGAACAATTCTGCCCAATGCAGGAAAGTGGCAGTGAAAACAAATGAGATGCTGGGGTATATAGTGAGGGAGTTCTCTTCCAGATGGAGGGAGGTGATCTTGTCCCTCTACTGGTAACTGGTCAGGCCACACTTGGAGTACTGTGTGAAGTTCTGGAGGCCCTAAATGAGGAGGGATATCTAGCTACTGGAGGGAGTGCAGCAAAGGGCAACAAGGATGATACAGGGGATGTTGGGGAGAGACTACAAGAACAGGCTGGGAGAACTGAATATGCACACTCTGTGTAGGAGAGGAGGGATGGGGGACATGATTGAAACTTTCAAGTATCTGAGGGGAATCAACAAGGATGGAGCCAATGGGGTTTTTAAACTGAGAAAGGGAAGGGACACTAGAGGGCATGGGCTAAGAATGGGGGGATTTAGGAGGGAGATGAGGAGACATTACTTCATAGAGAGAGTGGTGTTAAAGAGTAATGCCCTACCAGAGAGGGTGATATCATGCAAAACTGTGGGTAGCTTTAAAAGGGCATGGGACAGAGAACAGGGAAGAGTATGAGTGTGTGGGGCTGAGAACAGCCATGGGCAGACAAAAGGGGACTTGGGTGGGGCAGCTGTAACCTAGGGGCACTAGCTGCATACTCAAGCAGATGCTGATATACCAGGAGGTCTGTTTCTGCTGGCAAATTTGTATGTTCGTATCACTTAACTGTGTTTTGCATGTTAAACAATGGCAGTGCTCAAAGTGCTCATGAAAGGTGCTGATAGCCTTTACAGGTGATGCTAGGTGCTGGAAATCTATAACAACCTCATCTTTCAGTGCTCTAAGCACTCAGCACTAAACTGCCTACCTGCTGTCTTGCTTTATCTATGCAATGGATGATCTCAATTGCAAAGTCCATTTACTGGAACAAAAAGCCAAGTTGCTTGAGAAATGTGAAACAGCCAGACAAAAGGACATAGCAGCAGTATTTAAAATTGACATCTCATACGTCGGCCAAATAATCCAGAGCTGATAAGCAACTCTCAATGACTGGTGCAGTGTGACTCCAAAATGCAGCAAAAGGAAGTGGGATGGCAGACTCCTGTGTGGAAGATGCCCTTCTTTGCTGGTTTTCTGCTGCCAGAGACAGGGGGTTCCACTCTCTGGTTATATTCTGCTGCAGTAGGCAAAAAGTCTCTCACAATGCATGGGGCTGGACTTTGAACCAACATCAGGATGGCTCTCCAGACTGTAATGCCTATGAAGACTGCAATGCCTATAAAGTACAGTACTTTATATATTTTAAAGTGCTGCTAAAGTAACTGTCTAAAATGTTTTTTAAAACTTTTAAAGTTATTGTGCATAGTAAATGTTTATTTATTTATTTATTTTTCTAGTCTTTGGTAACCAGATGCAGCCTGCTAGGCACAAGTGCCTGTTTTGGACCAGGGAGCACTGAAGAGGTTAAGTGACTTGTTCGTAGTCACACAGTATGCAAGTGAAGGTTGTGGGAATCAAGCCCAAGTCTACTGGATGTAACAAGCTCAGTCACAGCTCATTATTCTAACCTCTCAGCTATACTGCCAGCCCTGAGTGTATCATATTAAAACCTCTTTATATTTTTTCAAAAATATGCAGATGACTTTTTATTGCACTGAGTGTGTTTTTTAAGCATCAAAAACAATCAAAAACGGTTGTTCCAGATAACTGCATTTTTGGCTGTGTGCACAACTTTTGCGTTCCATTAGCACGTGCCCACAGCCAGAATTAACTGCACTTTGAACACCGGTGTGAGAATTTTTGCAACAAAATATGGAAGCAAATTGTGAGAAAAATGAGAGCAATCAGAGTAAAGAAAATCAAATGGAGGGAGGAGAGAATACAGAGGTGGTTATAGAGACTAATGCACAAACTAGAAGAAGTTCTATAAACTCAAATCACCTTGGATTGGAACTTGAATGAATGAGAATACATAAAAATGGAGATGAGAATGGCTATACAGTAGCACCAAGGGAAATGAAAATTAAGAAGGAAACTCTAGGAACTCAATTGAAAAAGAAAGTTTTCATGAATAGCTGTTGGTGAATTAGAAACAAAACAAAAAAAAACACAACATTGCAAGTTGTGTAGTGAAGTGTGCAAATTGATGTAGTGAAATTCATATACAATTGTACAAATGTTACTACACACACTGCTGTACTATGCACCTTGAAGCTAATTTTTACTATGCAAATTGCCACACTTTGTGTCAAAAATTGGAAGCATATTGAGAATTGCATCAATCTGTGAAGTGAAATTTGCTGCAAGTGCTGCATAATGTATAGTGCATGATTTGCAAATGCCACACATATCATGTAATGACCAAATTTGCCATTATCTGTGGGTGAATTTAAAATTCACAATGAACCTGCTCATGATTACAATAAATTGGCCCCCTCATGGGACAAATATATTTTAAGGAAAAATGTATGTGATTAAAAATAAGTTGAGAACTATGGAAAAATGAACTGCTGATGTAGACTGTATTAAACTAGAAATCAAATACTGGTAAATGACAAATACAGTAAAAAAAATAAATACTAAACAAATTGATATACAACAACAGATATCAACTTGGAGGATGAAATTACCCCCATAAAAAGCAAGAAAAAGATAATGAAAATCAGATAAATTCTCTTCAAGAAAAAAAAATCACAAATCTGAGAATACTTCTAGATGCAAAACATGTACATTTGTTGGTATCCCTAAAAACTAGAGTGATAGTTCAAATTTTTTTAAGGACACTATCTGTTGTATTTTGATGGCTCTGATGGAATATAATAATGTGGATTTGAACATGGAGCTGGATATATATCATTGAGTCTTACATGCAAAGTCAATACCTGGGTAATCCACTAGATAGGTGATAATAACATTTCTAAAAGTCTCAGACAGAGAGAATAATGCAGCAAGTGTATCAAAAAATCACATCACTTTTAATGAATATAGCATTGCTTTATTATTGGGATTTACTGTGCCGTCAGGTGTTGTGTTTGCCAGAAAAATAATTTAATCCCATCAAACAAAAAAAAAAAGACTATGGCAACATGAGTATAAGGCAAGGCTTCTGATGCCAGCATAACTAAGGGATATGGAAATGTCATGCTAATGGTTTTCAAGCATGCAAAGCGAGCAAGATAAAAACTTAAAGAGACAATTCTGCATATTTTTGCAACTCATGTAACTTAGAAATGATGTCCAAGGAAATGGCATGATATTCTGATTTTAGATACTTTGTTTCTTTTGTTTGTTTCCTTTTAATAGTTTTTCATAATTTTTTTAGGAAAGTTTTGGTTATTGAACTTAGTTCTACTGATTCATACAAAATATACTACAGAGAAAGCAAGAAGAATTCAGTGTTTAAACATTAAGGATGGGAGGACCAATCCAGTATTGCTTTAAAGAACTCAGATGCAGCTTAGAACAGGTAACCCAGGAACTTTCCGATTATACAATCATTCAATGTAGGAGTTAGTATCTTAATGATTTAGAACTATCCAGAAAGGCAGCAGAAATGTTTATGGCTCCTACATCATCCAGTTTTTATCACTAACTGTATTGTGGCTGGTATAAGCTGTTTTCTTTTATAAATGAATTAGAAGTGACCATCATTAATAAGTTGTTTTTCATTTGGGAATAAGGATTAGATTGGTCAAAGAGAAATGGTCACATGAATTTTGAAGTTAAGAGACTGGTAGTACACCACAAAAAGGAAAGAGTTGCCATAAATGCTGTAATAGAGATAAGGCTTGAGATAATACCCACATTAAAATGAGAAAAGAAGAAACTATTTGGGATATAGTAAATATAATCAATGCAGATACTAAATGTGATAATATAACTGGTAACATTGGTTCTTTTAATGTGAATGAACTTAGTAATACTAAGAAAACAAGTAACAATATATTGACTTACTTACAAAAATTTAAGCTTAGAAATATTTTGTCTTCAGGAATCAAACTTACCAGAGAACAATGAATATACCGATTAAAAAACAATGGGTTTAAGGTTTATGTAGTTCCTGTAGCTCTAATAATAGCAGTGATACCAATATCTTATTGAACACATCCATGAAATATAAATTTAATTAATCTGTAGAGCAAGATGTCTAGATTTTAGTAATAAAATATTATTGAATGATAAGGTAATTATCTTAGGGTCAGTAAGTATATACTATTTATAGAATATAATATTTTTTTGCAAAGACAACCTCAGGATTAATTCAACTACAAGGAGATTACAAACTATTTTGCAAAGATTTTAATGTTTTACATATTATTAACTTGGAAAAAACATCTAAGGCTTCAAATGAAGAAAGAAGGAGATCATCAATGTTATAGCACTTTCCAACAAACAATGTCCAGAGAATCCAGGGATAGTCATGAACCCAAAAGGGAAAAATTTATATATTGCTCAGGACAGTTTGTAAATAAGTTTACTAGGATGACAGAAACAGCAAGGGACACAAACAGTCAATATAAAGTTGCTCTTCTACTAATTAGTTCATTGTATCAGTTATATATTCTGTTCAACACATATGTTAGCATGGATCTGTACTTGTTTAATTAATAACATTTGTTTAGCTGACCATGGACTAGTAATATGGAATATTTACCAACTCAGGATAGGTAAAGAATACAACCTTAGCAGTTGAATAATGCACTATTAAAGAAAAGAAGATTTTGTTAAGAGGATAAAGAACATCATTGTGGAGTATCGGGAATATAACTGGAGCATATCTATGAATATAACAGAGTTATGGAATGCTTTCAAAGTCATTCTGTTTTGAGGTAACTGTATCATACCAAATAAAACAAAATATAAAAACAAAAATAAATTGAAAATATTAGATTTTAAAATGGCAGTTGTTGTTCAAGAAATAATGCAAGGTGATAATCAGGACTTAATTACCAAAGAAACTAAAACAAATGAAAAAAGAGAAAATGTAGTGAAAGAAACAAAACAAATCTTTTAAGTTGCTGTCTCAGATGGTTTTCATAATGATAAAAACACTATTTTCACTATTTTATCAGTTTCAGGTAGAGTCTTAGGTAAAGATAAAGACATAGGAAAGGAATTTGTTAAATATTATTGGAAAAGGCAAATCAATGGACTTGTTAAAATGCAGGATTCTGTGATAGTTTAGATTATGCCATGTTAGAAATAAGGCTATGGCATTTATCTTTGTACCACTCCAGTCTACTGAGGTAGCATTTCTAAGCTTTTCTGAATAACTAATTTTCTTTTTCCTACTACTATGGGTAAGCCAACCATAATAGTAACTCTTCTCCCTTGTCTATTCCCTCTTTGTATTCCTTTTCCTCCCCTGCCATATGCCCTTATGAGAACGAGCGCTAGAACAGCAGACTGACATAAAGAATAATGAATAAATAATAATTAGCAGAAATAATCTGCACAGAGTTAGTTTGTGTCCTTGTTTATTATGTTATGCTCCAATAAACAAAGTAATACAATGCTTAGTCAGAGACAGAATGATGTCTTTTTGGGCACTGTTGTGTTATTTGCTGTTTAAAGTGTGCTCAATGCATGTTTGCACTGATGAAAGTGCACTGGAGTGAAAGGCAGTAAGTGAGTGTTCCCTTTGAAAAGCTGCACTCTGTTTCAAGAAATTTTTGGCAGCCAATTGTTTTTATGTCCTTTTCAGTCTGCAAGGGTAGCATTAAGGGAGCACTGTGGTCTCACTTCCTAGCAGCAGTGAAGGAGGTAGAGTGACTGATTGCATAGTCGGGTGTATTGAATACAGATGTGAAACAGTTGTATATAAACCACCAAAATAAGGTATAACTAATGTGCAGAAACTAAATATAGGAATGTTTCCTTTAGTATTCTGTGCAGACAGTGCTCTTACCTGAGCTAAGCCTTCTTGGAAAAAAAATTGTACTTCTAGGAGCTAGCAGCCCCATGATGAGGCTGTTATATAAGAAACTCCCTGGCTGTCACTCAACTTAAAATAGGTGGGGTTTTCTTGTTTACAAATAATTAAGAAGTCTTTCTCAACAGTTTCAGTGACAGAGTGTTAAAGGCAGAATGAAATAACTCCTTATGATTGTATGTTTTCCCTCTGTATATACAGTCAGTCTGATAACCCATACGTTTGTACTAGCCAGAATATTTTACATGTATTAGAAAAGGAACAGATCAGGTGACACTAGTGTCATAGGAGGACTGACTATAAAAGCTGCTGCTGAGCTAAGGTTAGTCAGATCATCCGGGGAGAGTATCCTAAGATGGTTGGTCCGAGATCACAGAAGTTGGTAGAAAATTGTACTGGTTAAAGTGTTCTACACTGTGGCAGAATCACTGGAGGGAAGACATTCTGGAGCTTGAGGAGAGTTAACTTATTTCTTTATTGTTTTCTTTTGTTTATAGTCTGCAGTCTAAGACAGTATTACTGTATTATTGATTTGTTTTTATTTTTGCATAGCATGATTTGCTTGATATGATTTTTACAAAAATAAACATCACACAGACTTTGTGTGTTGAACAAATATTGGAGTACCATGTATGCTTTCATAACCTACCCCATGAACCCTACCACAGAATTTGGTGTTAGAAGTGGGATCTGGTTGTCTTACATGGTGGAAAAAAACAGTATCCAGTACTAGACCTGGTACTAGTGGTAATAATAAGGCATGTCAGATGAGGATGAGAAAAGTGATACAGCAACAGGAGGAGTGAAGACCTGGACGCAGGTGTTGGAATCCAGAGAGATATTGATGACAGAAATAGAGTCTGTGGTGTGGACTCAAAGAGTGAAAGAGCAGACCGAGGAGTTTCCAGAAGAGGAAGAGAGAATGGAAGAAGAATGACGCAGCCACTTGGAGGAACCACTAGAAGGACTTCGAGAGTTGAAGCACTGGCAAGCTATATGACAGTTGGAGATGGAAAAAGAGATAGAACAGGAGCAACAGAGACAAGACACTAGGTGGGCAGAAACACTAAGGGAATTTTGGGACTTGGGGGCTGGCCAAGGGCAAGATGGGGGCTGATCAGAGCAAAACCTGAAAGATATAAAACTAACATAGATGATGCCATCAGATGACATTGAGGGTTATCTGACCACCTTCAGGAGAGTGACAGAAGCATGTGGGTGGCCTAGAACTCAATGGGTCGTACGCTTGGCCCTGAACTTAACAGAAAAATCACAGCTGGCTTACACAAATATGGACAGTAGATCTGTCTGTACCTATGATTTAGTTAAGAAGGCAATCCTTGAAAGGTACAACATTAATACAGAAATGTACAGGCACAGGTTTAGGACCCTTAAATACCAGAGTAATGATGCCCGTAGAGAAGTTTTTTTACATGCTTTAGAGAGTTGTGCATGAAATGGATTCAGCCAGAAGGAAAGAATGTTGGTGAAGTGATAGAGACTATTGTAGTGGAACAGTTTCTCCAGATATTGCCCCAGGAAGTCCAGCTATCGGTTTGAAAACATAAGCCTGAGTCATCAGAAATAGCAATTACATTGGCTGATGACTACCTATCTACCCACCAGAATACTAAGAGAGGATAGTCAATAGACCCCCGGAAACTACCACTGCCAGAGTTAATACGCCCGCAGGGCAAACCTATGAACCCAGGTATGGGAGGTATGATGGTAGGAATGATAACAGAGGAGGATTGGAGAGATCCTTTCCACTTAACATCATATGTAGGAACTGTAAAGGATGGGGCCATATCACCAGGTTCTGCCCCACAAAAAGGAATGACTCAGTACATCTTGCTTTATTAAATCCTGGATATTTTTTCACCGATGTCCAGATTGAAGACAAAACCATTGCAGTTCTCGTTGACTCTGGGAGTAAGCAATCCTTGACAAGGCCAGAATATCTAACCAGTAGAGAAAGGGGACCCAGCATGAGTGTAGTGTGTGTGCATGGGGATACATAGAGAATAATGGATAGGCAAGTGTGTGTGATGGATTCTTTTTACACACCTGAGGTGTGTGATGACCCATAAACCTCGAAAGAGAAGCTCAAGAGGTTTACACAGTCATTACACACTGAGGGTGTGAAAAAAATCCATAACACACGCTTGCCTATCTTTTATTTTTTATAATTACTGATGTTTTTCACTGTTTGCACAGCTTTGTGCAACCTGTGCAGCTTTGCGCAGCTTTTCATATCAACCTGCAGATTGATATGACTTTTTAAATGGGTTGATATTGGGGGTCATCAGTAATTATACACTGTTATCAAACCGCAACTGTTGAAATGGTTATAAAGGAATGCCCTACCTTAATTACTACTGGAGTAGCACCACATTTGCCCTTACCCATGGTGGTTGGGCATGACTACCCAGAATTTCCATCCCTCATTCTGGAAAAGGAACTGTTGTGGCAGTAATGATGAGGGCACATGAGAAGAAACAGAGATATCTTGGGGACAATTTTCCTGTTCAGGATGACATAGGTGAAGAACCAGGAAAGTCAAAACTCTCTCATAATGCCAAGAAGAAACAACAGAGACAATGGTGTTTGGAACAAAAAGGGTTAACCCCAGAGACTATGGCTGGTATCTTTAAAAAGGCTAATGTTATTATGGAACAAAAAGCTGATAAAAGTTTAGAACCTTTTTTCTTACAGGTGGGACAGATACCATCCCCTGGCAATCCTAAGATTATACATCAGAATGGGTTATTATATAATGTATGTAAGAATCCCATGTCTCAAGAATGAATTGAGCAATTGTTGGTGCCCCAATGTTTTAGAGAGGATCTTTTGTATCTCAACCATGACCTCCCATGGGCAGGCCATGTGGGGAGAGACAGAATCCTAGGCTGGTTAACCCAACATTTATTTTGGCTGGGGATTCAGAAGCATGTGGCTAATTACTGCAGAGCCTGTGAAAGTTGCCAGTTAGTCGCAGGTGGGAAGAAAAGATGTGGTTCCCTTGATGTCCTTACCTTTGGTTACAACCCCTATTGAGAGAATAAGGATTGATGTGGTGGGGCCCCTGAATAAAAGTAAGACAGGCAACAGGTTCATCCTGGTCATTTGTGACAATGTTAGCAAGTACCCAGAGGCCATTCCTCTGAGGTCAGTGACCACTCCAAAAATAGCAGAGGAGTTGATCAACATGTTTAGCTGGGTAGGAATGCCCAAAGAAATAATAATGGATTGTGGTAGTAATTTTAATGCTGCTTTATTAAAAGAGCTGTACCGACTCCAGGGTATTGTGGCACTGAGAACTTCCTCTTACCATCCCCAGACAGATGGACTCACCGAGCAGTTTAACCAAATCCTCAAGAGGATGCTGAGGAAGTTTGTTCATGAAGAAGGTAATGATTGGGACAAGTATCTTCCTTTCACCTTATTTGCCTATTGTGACATCCCTCATGCATCCATTGGATATTCCCCATTCAAACTACTCTGTGGTAAGAATCCCTGAGGACCACTGGAAGTAGTGAAAGAATATTGTGAGGAGGGCAAGGATTTAAAGCACATGGGAATAACTACCTATATGAAAGAGCTACGCCAGAGACTAATGAGGTATACCCATAATGCACATGAGATGGGAGTACAAGCACAAGGGAGGCAGACACAGATTTATGATCAGGGGACACATGAAAATAATTTTCTCCCAAGGGAATGGGTATTACTATTGTTGCCTACATCTAGTCAGAAAATGCTGATGAAATGGCAAGGACCCTTTATTGTATTATAATAAGGGTTTGAGAAATAGAGCATTCTGATTGGCTGGAAGCATTCTATCAGCCTTATGTTAGTCTTTTATTAATATACATGTATTGCCTAATCATAGGTTGACCAAAGTTTAACACTGTCTAAAAAACTTTTTTTATTATAATAGCAATAAGGAACTCCAGGGGAATATGTTAATGGTTAGTTAATCACCCTCTAGGGGCATGTGGCACTCAGCTATGCCTCGTGCAACATTACACCCCTAGAGGGTGATTAACATACCATTAACATAACCCCTTGTCATGCCTTATTGCTTAATTAAGACTTACAAGGCCAGTGACATATGAGATTGGGACCCCAGAAAAGAAATATCAGAAAAAGATACCATGCCAACTTGCTAAAAAAATGGCATGAAAGAGACACACCTACAGCAGATCTGTTGATAATCCCCCAAGAGAGAGAAGAGACAGAGATAGACCTAGCTTATAGTCATCTAGAGAAGCCTAAAGAGGGACTGCAAATATTGATAAACCTTTTCCTGGAACCAGAGAAGCAGAAGGAGTTAAGAGCAGTATTGAGAGAGTAACCCAGCACAAGTACCAGTACACTGGGTCTTGCTAAAGGGGTAGAACATACTATCAGAACTGATTCCCCCCTATTCAGAAAAAGTCATATAGATTGCCTGAACAAGTGCAGGTTGAAGTACAGAGGGAATTGGACAAGCTACAGCAACTGAACATAATTGAGCCATCTAAGATTGCTTGGGGATCCCTGATTGTGGTGGTGCCAAAGAAAGAGGGAGGTAATCGCCTGTGTCTCAATTTTAGTGCCTTGAAATAGGTCTCCCAATTTGACGCCTACCCCATACTGAGGATAGATGACATCTTAGATAGAATCGGAAACGCCAGGTATATATTGACCCCCGATCTCACCAAGGGCTATTGGCAGATCCCTTTAGAAGAAACATCAAAGGAGAAGACCACATTTAGTATACCAATGGGATTATTTCAGTTTTGGACTATGCCATTTGGTTTGCACAGAGCACCAGCCACATTTCAAAGATACATGAACCAAATACAGACACCTCACCAGAATTTTTGTGCAGCTAATCTGGATGATGATATCATGTATAGATCTAATTGGAATACCTGTTTGCAACACTTCAGGGCAGTTATAGAGTCAATAAAGGGAGGCTGGTGTGACCATCAACCCTGCCAAATGTGGCCTGGCATTGTTTGAAACATGGTATCTGGGATTCATATTAGGTAATGGTGTGGTAAAGCCTGAGATTGACAAGGTAGAGGCGGTAGCTAACTGTCCCCAGCCAGAAACCAAGAAACATGTGAGATCTTTTCTAGGACTGGCCAGATACTTCTAGAGGTTTATACCCCAGTTTGCCACAATTACAACCCCCTCACAGAGCTGACCAAAAAGAGATATGGTAATAAGGTAAAATGGTCAGAGGAATGCAAACAAGCTTTTAGAAACATAAAAGCATCATTATGCTCCTCACCAGTTTTAAAGAGTCCAGATTTTGCACACCCCTTTGAAGTCCATACGGATGCATCAGGCACTGGACTTGGGGCAGTATTAAGCCAGACAATTGACGGAATTGAACATCCCATTCTATATATCTCTCCCAAAAACTACATGACCATGAGCAGTAGAATACTACAGTTGAGCAGGAGTGTTTTGCTGCCAAATGGGCGATTGAAGCCCTGAAGTTTTATTTGTGGGGTGCTCCTTTTACACTGATTACAGACCTTAATCCATTATGCTTTCTTCACCAGATGAAAGATGGTAATAACTGAATTATGAGATAGTACCTAGCATTGCAGCCTTACAAATCTGTAGTGAGATACAGAGCTGGAACACAGCATGTGAATGCTGATTTTCTGTCCCGATATGGGGCCCCTCTTACTGATGGAAATAAAAATGTTTGTGTTTGAAGTGCCTTGATTTTTCCAGAATAAAGAGATGTTGTATCAACATTAGACACCACAGGGTTTTATTTGAGTGTCTGAGGTATACTTAATGTAAAAGTATAACCTGTATGTTTGTGCAGTATTTCTAAGGGACCATGGGGTGGAGCTATCATAGCAAGGGTGGACGGTAGTTCCATCCTACCCAGACATAAATGGGTAGGTTGTCTTGGAAACAAGACTAGTGACACCTCTAGTTTCCGTTTGTCCTTGGGTATGTGTGTGATAGTTTAGATTACTCCCTGTTAGAAATAAGGCTGTGGCATTTCTTTTTGTACCCCTCCAGAGACTGCAGCAGCATTTCTAAACTTTTCTGAATAACTAATTTTCATTTTTCTACTACTATAGGTAGACAAACTATAATAGTACCTTTTCTCCCTTGTCTATTCCCTTGTTTTATTCCTTTTCCTCCCCTGCCATATGCCCTTATAAGAACGAGCACTAGAACAGCAGACTGACATAAAGAATAATGAATAAATAATAATTAGCAGAAATAATCTGCACAGAGTTGATTTGTATCCTTGTTCATTATGTTATGCTCTTGTAAAGAGAGCAATATAATGCTTAGTCAGAGACAGGATGATGTCATTTTGGGCACTGTTATGTTATTTGCTGTTTAAAATTTGCCCGATGCGCATTTGCGCTAATGAAAATACCCTGGAGTGAAAGGCAGTAAGTGAGTGCTCCCTTTGAAAAGCTGCACTCAGTTTCAAGAAATGTTTTGCAGTCAATTGTTTTTATGTGCTTTTCGGTCTGCAAGGGTAGCATTAAGGGAGCACTGTGGTCTCGCATCCTATCAGCAGTGTATGAGGTAGAGTGACTGATTGCACAGTTGAGTATGTTGAATACAGATGTGGGATTTGTCTTTTTAAAGCAGTTTGTATATAAACACCCATAAGAAGGCATAACTAATGTGCAGAAACTAAATACAGGAGAATTTCCTTTAGTATTTTATGCAGAGAGTGCTCTTACCTGAGCTAAGCCTTCTTGGAAAAAAATTTACATCTAGGATCTAGCAGCCCCATGATAAGGCTGTTATATAAGAAACTCCCCAGCTGTCACTCAACTGAAAAAGGGGCTGAGTTTTCTTGTTTACACGTAATTAAGAAATCTTTCTCAACAGCTTCGGTGACAGAATGTTAAAGGCAGAATGAAATAACTCATGATTGTATGTTTTCCCTCTGTATATATAGTCAGTCTGATCCCCCATATGTTTGTACTAGCCAGGATATTTTATATATATTAGAAAAGGAGTGGATCAGCTGACACTAGTGTCATAGGAGGACTGCCACTGAGCTAAGGTTAGTCAGATCATCCTGGGAGAGTACCCTGAGAGGTTGGTATGAGAGCACAGAAGTTGGGAGAAAATTGTACTGGTTAAAGTGTTCTACACTGTGGCAGAATCACTGGAGGGAAGTAATTCTGGAGCTTGAGGAGAGCTAACTTACTTCTTTATTGTTTTCTTTTGTTTATAGTCTGGAGTCTAGGACAGTATTACTGTATTATTGTTTTGTTTTTATTTTTGCATAGCATGATTTGCTTGATATTATTTTTACAAAAATAAACATCACACAGAATTTGTGTGTTTAACAAATCTTGGAGTACCTGTATGCTTTCATTACCCTACCCCACGGACCCTACCACAGACTCTATAGATAATGTGATTACATCTACCATAGTTATAGCCCTGGATACTTGTAATATACAAGAAAATATATTACAATGGCAATTAATGCAATCAAAAAAGGGAACAAATCCAGGAAATGAGTGCTTTACTGGGAAGTTTTCATAATTTTTATGGATTTATTGGCAGCTTGATTTCTTAAAATAATACAATAAATGTATAAAAGAATATCACCTCCTTTGCCATTTGCAGAAGCAGATTTTTTTTCCATAAACAGAATAAAGACCTCACAAAGACCAAAACATATCACCATGGATTTATTAAACTTAGATTACAAGATAACTACTAAACGATAATCCATGATAAGAGTGAATTGAAATGAGTAAGTCAAAATGAGCAAGTAGTTGATGGTGAGTCCAAATTGAAAGACATAGACTAAATGCTGATGGTGAATAATAGCAACGTTGTGGACAGGATGAGCAAGGTAGGGACTGAGGTATAAATGTAAGTAGGAAATTGTGAGGGCAGAATCGAGCTGGCAGCATGACGTAGAGGGTAGAAGAGCTTCCTGTGTATGCAGCAGCTCTGGATTTCTGATGGACTGTGGGATTTTTATTCATTTTTCTGGTTGGAGAGTATTTTCTTTCTCCGCATCTCCACTGTTCAACTCTCCCCCCCATCCAAGTATAGCCCCTGCATAAAAATGAATTCAAAATCATCCCCCATAGATAAAGTGAGCACTGGTCAGTGTTTCTGTCAGGTGCTATTTTGTTGATTACCATTTTGCTATTTGGCAATTTGTAGTTGCCATTGTGCTGATCACTGTAATTCTTTAGCTGTTATCACATGAAACCCTATCAAACTAGTAGTAACTAGAATAGAAGAACCATGTTATTAAACAGTGCATCAAAACTGAAAGGGGTTCACAAGAAGATAATACATTTTTGAAGTTCTTTTACAAGTACAAGCAGTAATAGAAAATGTCAAACATGAAAAAGAATATTTGTTTTTGGCACTAGATGTGTCTGAATCTTTAGTTGCCACAATGGCCCTTTATATTTTTATCTTTAAATAAGTGGTGAATCACACACAAAATAATGAACATAATATAAACTTTATGTCATAATCCTAATGTTATATTTTGCATTAACTGATTTATGTCAGATCCACTATACTTGTGCAACAGAGTATGGCAAGGGTGTCCATTGTCACCAATTTTATCTATTTTGTCTTTGGATGTGTTATTAAATTGTATATATTCAAATGATAGAATATATGGTATAAAAATTGGTGATATTGGTGTGAATTTAAATGTAAGCACTGATGATGTGTCATCCATATCTGTCATATGACCTACTTATAGAAAAGAATGAAAGTTGTCTTTTTTCAGGGTACCAACTGAACTTACACAAAACAGTAGTGTTACCTATAACAATATTAACTCAAAATACAATGGGCAGGCTGGCTAATGTGAATGCAAAGCACGAGACTAAATGTTTGAGGATTATTTTAATAAACAAAAGGCAAGAGACAGTAACATAAAATAGTGCAAATAGTCTAATCATTGAAAAAAATGTTTTAATATTTTTGGAGTGATAAGAAAACATTTTACTATCCCTTTGTGGCCAAACAAAATTTATTGAAATACCAATTATACCATATTATGTATTTTATTCAGTCAACTTTGGGAAATGTTCAGCAAACATGGTTTAGTAGTAAAAAAATGGTCTTTATAAAATTCCTATGGAGAGGGGCAATCTCAGGCATTGCACATGAGAAATTGGTTTAGCCCAGGAAGGAGGGAGGATTTGAATGCCTAGATAATATTAGTTATTGTAAGGATAATCAATTCAGAAGGGTCAATAAGTAATGATATGAAGTAACTCAAAATAAGACATATGACATAAGTGAAATTTTTGTTTAGTTTAAGGGACATTGTTCCAGATTTTCAAAAGGGTTGAGCCATGCGCAATAAGGTTGCGCCTGCACAAGTCTGAAAATGCGCCATTCTGCGATATTCAGCAGAAGGTAGTTGCACCCCCCAAATCATGCTGAGCAATAGCGCAATGATAATGAAGGCATGCACAACTGAAGGGGGAGGAACCATGCATAAATGGCGCAGTGCGATATTCCACAACTTGTGCCATGCGCAATGGGGGAGCAAATGGAAGTTGCGCCATAGCGGGAAATGAGCCAAAATAAAAGGGAGCAAGGGAGAAGTGCAAGAACGCTACAGGGAAGCCACATATGAGAGCAAAACACAGCAGGACACACTGAGCAGCAGAGACACACAGAGCCAGGCAGGAAATGGCATCTGGAAGCAATAGCCACAGGGGAAGGTGTGGGGAGACACTGCACAAGAGGGAGGTACACCACACAGCAGTGAGGCAAGCACAGGCAGGTGTTCCTGGTGCAGGGGAAGTAGCAGTGAGGACAGCGGGGGAATACAGTAACAGCTGCTGGGGGGTGAACACAAGCCAGGGACATGGTCAGTGCCACTTTCCAGATGGAGGCCATTATGAGGGGGGTGAGAAGGTGGGCAGCAGGAGGGCGTGGCCATGGAAGGGCCCATTGGCGGTATGCCCCCAACAGGCAGTACCGAGCCCACACCAGCTTTGGGCTGTACAGTGATACTGAGATTGTGGGCTGGTACTGCCTGAATCGGACAATTCTGAGGTGGCTCTGTGAGCTGTGCAGTGATGTGATGCAGGCACCCACACGATGGAGCCATGCCCTGTCAGTGGAGACCAAAGTGACAGCTTGCATGTGCTTGCTCACCACAGATACCTTCCAGAGACCAACTGGGGACACCATAGGCGTAACCCAGTTGGCCACATCACGCCACATCACCCAATTCCTCAGTGCACTGCTACCACATGCTGCGGAGTACATCCATTTCCCCAGCACACCAGTGGAGCACACAGCAAACATACAGGAGTTCCACAGGGTAGCATGTATGCCTGGCATGCTAGGGGCAATAGACTGCTCCCATGTGGCCATCCGCAAACCACCTGGCCCCAAGAGGGCTGCATACATCAATCACAAGGGCTATGCCAGCAACAACTGCCAGGTGGTGTGCGATGCCAAGAGGCGCATAATCAATGTCTGTGCCACGCACCCTGGGGGAGCACATGATGCCTTCATCTGGCACCGGTCAGCACTGTGCCACAGAATCGAGAGTGGGGATATCCCACTGGACACCTAGTGGGTGAGTATGCAAACCACACGGACAATCATAGGGCCTGGGAGGGCATGGTCAGAGGTGACATGGGTAGTGGCCTACATAGCCTGGGGCAGGCCAATGCTGATCACCAAACTAACCTCCACCCTCTACACACAGTTGACAGTGGATACCCACTCCATCCCTGGCTGCTCACACCTTACCAGTGGCACATGACCCCATCGCAACAACGCTACAATGAGGCACATGCCACCACACGTAATGTCATAAAGCGGGTGTTCGGGATGTTGAAGGCATATTTCCGTTGCCTGGACACCTCTGGCAGTCCCCTACAGTACAGCCCCTCATAGGCCTGAGGGCTATTCCTGGCCTGTTGCATCCTGCACAACATGGCCAACAAATGTGGGATAGACGTACAGGTCAAAGAGGGGGACAGTGATAGGGATGATGAGGACACCGGTGATGATGGTGATGGGCAGCCCCCCCCTTGGCCGACAGGACCCCCGACTGATCCGGCTGGCACAGCTGCACCAGGACACCATCATGGAGGAGCACTTCAGCCAACCCAGATAAGTCATGGGGCCATGTGCAACCACCAGTGGCTAAGGCACAACCCACAACCATGCATGGACACACACCAGGGGTGCATGCTATCAAGGGAAGTGGCCAGGCATGGAACCACACACACAACCAGGGATGGGTGAGGTCTAACATGCCACACAGAAGGACACACACACATGCACACACACACACAACACACCAAACTTGCACAAAGGGTAGGAGGCACACTGACTCAGAATGCCACCCCTAGCCACACACATGTCCACAGACCACCACGCCCACTGCCTGTCCATGTGCGTGTGTCAGATGCTGAGCATCATTGCACACTGGTATACAGTGCAATGCAGACATCATCATGCACACGCAACTGCAGACAGCAGCCGGGAGGGTGTGCAGATGGACTGTGTGTCCATGTGCAGGGCCGGGTACCCACCCGTGCACTGCCCACTGAAATACACAATGCACACAGGGCAGCACCAGACAGTAGCCGCATTGGGAGACAGGTTGGTCATGTGACACAGTGCCCTGGCCACCACAGATGCATGGACAGCCCTGCCGAGACCCACCAGCACTGACAGGACGACCACAGGCCTCATGGGGTGGCACTGATGGTCCCCAAGGGGTTCCACTGCATGAACATGACTGTGCTCATGCAGGAGTCTGCAGCACACCGAATATGCCTGCGCCAGGTGTGCTCAGGATGCCCACAGCTGAACTCGGTGTCGACAGGGAGGGTGTCACATGAAGCCAGGAACGGGGGGTGGACAGTGCACTGCGTTGTGTCAGTGATGCCCATTGAGGCCATGACAGCAGTGAATGCCTGTGCATGCCTGTCAATGGCAGCAGTCACATCCTCCCGTGTCCAGTCCATCCCTTCCAGGATCAGAGCGGTGGCTCTGCTGCAACGCTCCTCTGACTGCTCCAGAGCTGCATGCAGTGCATCCACTGATGTCGCAAGCCGCATTTGCTGCTGGACTGATGCTTGCAGTAGGCAGGTGTGCTCATCCAAGAGGTCATCTGCCTCCTCAGTATCCTGTCCCTCAGGGTGTGCATGGCCCTGATGTTCATCACCCCTTGAGGGTGAGCACTGCTCACCAGAACCAGGTCTGAGCATGTCCACAGGCGGTGCACAGATGCCGCCGCTGGACCCTGTACCCCCAAGTCCATTGGCCAACCACTGATGCTGCCCCTCTGGCTGCTGCTCCCCAAGGCTCATTGGTGCCACCGCAGTGGCCGTAACAGTCCCACTGTCCTGAACAAACAATAGTGGTGCCTCACTGGCTCTGAAAGGCACAGGCTGGGACTGTGCTGACATGCAGGGCTCCACGGCAGCACCACCCACAGCCATGGCCATGATGTTACCTGATGTGTGGCCATCCCATGGCACACATGTGTCACTGCCCATGCCATTAGTGACATCATTATCGGTGACGGACTCGGCACCAGCCCGTGTCACAGCATGCTGGCATCCATGGACGCTGTCACGCTGGGACACTGGCAGGGCTTCCTCTGCACCTGTTACAACAACATCAGTGTGGTCAGCCAGGAGGGCCCCCTGTTGCACTGAGCCATATATACCTGTGGAGGTGGATGGACCCTCCTCCATCTTCAGCTGACTGTCCTCAGTGGACAGGTCCACCACCGCTGACCCATGCAGATGCTCAGGATCTGTAAGGGAAAACAAATTTGCGTTACTACATGTGACCTACCCTGCCCCCCCTAGACAGACCATGACTTACCATGCAGTGATGGTCTACCACCCGTCTAGAAGCCACCACCCAGAACACAGTCAATGGCACAACGCTGCATGCTTCCAGCAATCCTCTCCTCGTGTGGGGTCAGGTGTACCACCTCCAGCTGTCCCCCACCTGTCACAGCTCATGCTGCCCTGATGGCAGCCACCTTCTCCTTTATTCTCCTCCTGTCTGTTCCCATTTTCTTCTTTTACAATCCTGCACAGAGTGCTGGTGACTGCCATGCAGGTTCACAGCATGTGCCACCTCCTCCCATGCACCAGCATGGGCTTGAGGTGTTCCCTGCCATCCACTGAGAAGCGGCTTCTGATCCAGGTAGGCCTCAAACAGAGCTTCAGTCTCAGCCTTGGTAAAATTAGGCCTCGTCCTCCTCCTCCCACCACTGTGTTCCTCCTCTCCCACAACTTGCCCAGTCATTATTTAGCCTATAAGAATGGCAGTTGTTCCCTGTGACTGTGCAGTCCCATGCATGTTCCTAAATCCGCAGTCCACACTCCCAAACAGCATGCAACTCACCAATACACTGCAGTAACTGACTATGGCCACTGCAGCCCAATGTCACACTTTTATAGCACCACCCATAGAAATGAGGTGAGGCGCAACTTTAAGTGGATGCAAATTGCAGTGCTGCGCCATTGCATGGCTGATTAGCTGTTTTGCATATGACGACTGAATATCGCGCTGTTGCACTTTGCGCAATTGTGTTGAACATGCGGAGCCAATGGCGCAGTTCTGTGGCATGCGTAGTACACCTCACTGTGCATGCCCAGATTGCTGACGCAGGTGTCTGCCGCGCTGCTGACATGCTGTGTGCAGGAAGCAATGCAGGGCACAGTCACCATTGTGCCAGTGGTGCTATAGCGATGTTCACCTACATGGTGCTGTGGCACTGGGCCATCTTAGGCCCACTGGGGCAACAGCGTGGTAGGCCGCTACTGGTGGTAGCACACAGGCAGCCAATTGCACTACACGCATTGGGTTCGAATGGCACTGTGCGTGTCCGTGAGCCAGAGACCCTTGACCCTGTTCCCAACCTTTGCCCCCTAGGCACCATGTGTCAGGCATAGGTGAACCACTATTGCACTGTTCGGTGACAGTGCAATAGAGAATGGCAGCAATGTACCACGCAGCATCTGCATGTGGGGAGCCATGCTGCAGAGCACCATATTTGCAGACTGAGCAGAGAGAATGGTGCATAGGAGGGCTGCTCAATGGACGCAGGTGGAACTGGCCATCCTAGTGGCCATAGTGGAGCCACACCATGGACCGCTGTTTGGGGAGGCACCCCTGGACAGGTCCAGGAGCCAGGTGTGGGAGGAGGTGGCCACTGCACTGGAGGAGGCCACTGGATGGGGGAGAAGTGCTGAGCAGTGCTGCCATAGGTATGGGGACCTGCGGCGGAGGGAGCCAGAGCTGCTAGCCTGCCTGCGGGGATATGCCAGGAGGGGCACGGTGCCACGGCCAGGTAGGTGTTATGTCAACACACTTTTTTATATTCTATATGGGTATCACGGTTGTATGTGTCCAGCACATGGGGAGGGAACGTCCGGTGTTAGCTGTGGTGGTGTTATCAGGGTGTGGGGTGTTTGGGTCTAGCTGGGTGGGAGGGCACACACCTGGGAGCTGGGGGGCTTTGCTATGGGATTGTACTGATGTTCCTCTCTCCATGTTTGCACCACAGGCCCAGAGGAGTGGCACCTGGCCCGTGAGCTGTGGCGCAACGAGGAGGAGAGGAAGGCCAGGCGGGGTGAGGGTCCACAGCGCCCAAGAGACCGGCCCGATGATTGTGAGTGTCATACCTCCATGATTACTATTGCATGCTGTGTAACAGGGTGGGCAGCGGGGCATGGCCACCATCCATCGACACCACTGCCATGCATGCAACTTTTTACAGTCAGCACTGTCCAGTGGCAATGCATGTCCGGGAGTGCATCAATGGTGGTCCATGTGTGCACTGGGTACATGGCTGTGCCACTGCCTTCGCACCACATAGCCATGTCACTAAACGGCCACTGTGGTGCTGTGCGTGACTTGGCCGGTGGGTGTGTGCAGCACTCCACGTGGCTGTATGCACCTGGGTGGGCAGGTCATGTGGACGAGATCAATGTGGGTGGTCACACCCCATCACAGAGGAATGTCCCACGGCCGTATGCCATGCTCAGTGGGTGGGCTGTATGGGGCTGTGCATTCACACCTATTGACTGTGCTCCCTTGTCCTAGGTATACGCCAGTTCAATGACATCCAGGAGGCACTGCGGGAGATCCTGCGGGTGGCGAGGGCATCCCTGGATATCCTTCGCCGGATAGACGAGACCAGGGTCCTGAGGAGGCACAGGCAGTGGAGAAGCCAGAGTGGGGAGCGGCGCTCCCGTTAAAAGTCCCTCTGCCCCTGATATCCCCTACCCCCCTGGACCCACCCTCACACTCCTCCTTTCCTGTCCCATTTGTCCACCTCTGCCCCTTACCCACCCCCACCTTGTTTGTGGCCCCCCCACCTTGTATATATTGTTGTACATAGTTACCTTTTATATGTTGTTTTAATACAGTTATTTTGATATGAATATTATGGTGGTCTCTGATTTGCAGTGGACTATAGGTGCTCAGATGCAGTGGTGTGCATGGCATCAGGGGTGGTGCAGTCATGGGTATGTGTGTGTGTCCGTGTGGAAGTGACTATGGTGTGGGGGTAGCTATCAATCAGTGTCTGTGGTGTGTGTGTGTTGTACCCTGTGCACTGGATGACTGTGTGCAGTGGTCCATGGTGCGTGCTCTGTGTCCATGGTGCCCCTGTCAGCCAGTCCAAGGCTTGTGCAGCTGAAACCTATGCATGTCTGTGATCTGCACGTTCTGCTGGCATGTCAGTGGTGGCTGTCCATGCAGGGTAGCCACTGTACCCGTCACAATGCTGGGTTGCCTCCTGTCACTGGTGTGGTGCATGTCTGCCTTGGGCGACACTGTGGCCTCCACAGTTGTTGACCCACCTCCATGCTGTGGCTTTTGTGTATTGCAGGGGATGTGCACCACTGTCTGTGACTTGTGCTCTGGGAAAATGCTGGTGGCATACAGGTCCACAGTGCCTGCGCAGGGCGGCTGGCACCAGTGCCATGGAGGACTGTGGGTTGTGTGTACACAGTTTACATGGGCCCACGCTGGGGGCTTGGTTGCCCCGCCACTGTGTCCCTGTGCTGTTGTGCCCTTGGGTATGGGTGGGTGTCTGTCCATGCACTGAGTGGCATCCGGTGTGGTGCATGCTTCCACACACCACTGTGGGTGTCTGCACTGGCTGTTGAGGCCAGTGCTGGGTCAGGGTGTGTCATTGGGAGAGTGTGCAGGGTGCTGTACCACTGCTGGTGGGGTCTGGGGCATGCCCTGTCCTGTGTGGGGTGCCTCATGTGCCGATGCATGGTTGGTCTCTCAGCAGTACCTCGGGGGGCTGTGCATGGTGGCACTGTGTATGCCATTGTTGCATTGCCATGTGCTGCCACACTTGCTGATGGGTGCTTTTGGTGGGGCTGCCTTGAATGGTTCTGTGGTGCACAGGGTTGCAGTGTCACAGTGGGGGTGGTGGCATGCATGGGGTTTCCTGCAGTGGTGGATGCTGCTCCTGGGCAGGGTGTCTAGGGGTCATGGTGCAGGGTGTGCTCTGCACTGGGGGGATGGTGTGACACGGGGTGGTCAGCCCTCCTTGTGTGCCAGTCACAGATTGCCAGGGGGTGTGATGGGGCACCATGGCCCAGCTGTGGGTTGGTTGCTGGTCTCCATGGGCCAGTGGTTATTCCAGCCCTCCCCCAGTTGTGCAGTGCATGGGGTGTGGTGGGATGATGTCTGTTCTGCTGTGTGTTCCTGTGCCCATCTGTGGCATGGGTGGTGAGCCCCTACCTCCCTGGTTGTGCAGTTGCATTGCCCTTGCTGCTGAGGGGCATCCCTGGTTGCTCTATGGCACCTCTGGACTGCTCAGCTGAAAATCCCTTGTTGTGCTATGGCGCATCTGATCTGCTCAGCTTCCCCTCCCTAGTTGTGCTATGGTGCAGGTGGTGCAATATTCAGTCATCAGCTGTAGGCGCAGTTTGGCCAGCTCAGTTTTTGAATATTGTGCCTCTTGCACATGGGCACAATGGACTTGTGCTTGCTCCTGCTATTGCGCACTTTTTGGGTGTAGTTTGAATATCTGGGTCATAGAATATAATTTTAAAGCAATATTTCTTTACCCACAAGCAGAAAAGATTAAGGCCAGGATATTCAAAGCTTTGTGCTGTGCAAACAGTTTACACCGGGTTAGCGCTGGACTGCCATATTCAAAACTGGAAATATAGCCAGCACAACACCTTAGCGCTGGTGCAAAAAAGATAATGTATGCAAGGGGCAAAGTGAAGGGTGGGGACCTGCATACAGGAACAATGGTATATTCAAAGGGATAGGGCCACGCTAGCCGACATTGCACAGCACATAGCGAGGCACTACCTACCGCTTATAAAAGGGAGGTCTTAACCCAGGGCAATCTGCAGAGGGGGGGTGTGTCGACAGTGCCACAAACATGATGGTGGTCACCAGCAATGCTCTGCTGTTCTTCCTGATGGAGGAGGTAGTCCAGGTAGAGGAGAGGAATCAGGCCCACCTTGACCCACACTGCAGGCCAAGGAGAAGATATGCTGTGCACAGGTTGTACCGGCCCAGAGTCTCCTTTGAGACCTTGCCTAATGAATGCCTTGTTGGCTGATACAGACTGAACAGGGTCATGTTGAGGCAGCTATGCAAACTCCTGCATGAGCAGCTACAGCACAACACTAGACGCGGTCATGCCATGGCAGTCGAGGAGAAGGTGATGGCAGCAATGTGTTCTCTATCCACCAGGACATTCCAAACCCTGTGGGAGACACCATCAATGTATTGAAGTCCAGCACTTCACACCTCCTGACCCAGTTTCTTAATGTTTTCCTGCTGCATGCTGCCAAATTAATTGTATTCCCCAACACGGCAGGAGAGCGTAGAGAAACCATGCAGCAATTCTACTAGGTTGCGCACCTACCAGCTGTACTCGGTGCCACTAAATGCACCCACATTGCTATCCATGCACTGCCTGTTGATGGCAGTGATGTGTACATCAACCATAAGGGGTTCCACTCCATCAATTGCCAGGTGGTGTGCAATGCAATGGGGGCATCACCAATGTCTTTGTAAGTACCCCGGCACTGCCCACAATGCCTTCATATGGCATCAGTCAAGGCTGTGCTGGGCCTGTGAGTATCAGAAGCCATACCCATAAAATCACCAAAGAGGGGAAGTTCCCAGTAACAGTAGACAAGGTGGAGAGGGTATGTGGACAGGGGGCAAGGGGACAGCAACAGAAGTGCACAGACAGGCAATGTCAATAACATGGGAAACAACAGCTAATATGTCCATGTATGTTCAAAGGGGACAGTGCCTAATCCTTGGGAACCTGGATCCTAACACCAATCCTCTGGCCAACCACAGTGGCCCAGGGGGAATACATTGAGGCACACACCACAACTAGAAACATCATAGAGAAGGTTTTTGGCATGCTGAAGATGTGGTTCCGCTGCCTTGACCATTCAGATAGTGCCCTACAGTATAGCTCTAGAAAGGTGTGCTATATATGCCTTAAGTGTTGTATGCTGCACAACATTGTGCTAAACCATGGTATACGTGCACCTGATCAGTAAGACAGTGACCCAGAGCCAGAGGTACAGAGGATAATAGAGCAACTCGAGAGGCGAGATCCTCGAATGGCCCAGAGGTCCCTGGAGCACCGGAACAGCATCATAGGAACCCTAGCACAGATGGAAAGGTGAATGAATACAACACAGACAACCAACATGTCAGGAAAAGTGCCTTTAATATGAGTGACATACACAGAACAGTACAGAACAGTGACAACAGTGCAAACCTGTGTTGTAGCACACTACATAAATGTGCACAGGTGATGAGTGTGGAAGAAGTCAGTGTGAAGTGCATTGCTGTGATGGGTGCATGAATGAAGGATGTGCAGTGCTCAGGGTGTAGGCACGAGGGGTGTACATAGTCAGCATGTGTAGTGTGGATGGTGTACATGTGGATGGTGTGTGTGTGTGTGTGTGTAGTGTGTGTGTGTGTGTGTGTGTGTGTGTGTGTGTGTGTGTAAGCAAATGGCTCAGGGTGCATGGCTGCTGACAGCATCACTGGTGCCTACCACCACACACATGATGTGTCCCTGGAAGGTGGGCCAGGGAGGTGGGAATGATGTCTGCTGATGACCCAATAGATGAGGACTGCAGGGCTGCCTGGCTTGCAGTGTCTTCACACCCATGGCATGTTGTAGCCCCAACCAGGGAAGCTGGGCATCCATGACACCATGCCAGGCCTGTGGTGGACTGTGATACAGCAGTTGATGACCCTGAGCCCAGATTCCTTGTGCGGGATGCACATTGGGGGACACTTGTGGACCTCCTGCACTGTGTGGTGTTGGTGCCCTGCTGACGCCCCATGGCTGCAGCTCACACTGCCTCCATGTGCTCCCTCATGGCCACAGTGAGGTCACCAAAACACTGCTCCATGGTGTTCAGTATACATGTCATGCGCTTCTGTGCCCTCTGCTCCACACAGAGCAAGGCTGAACCAACCGTCTCCTGTAAGTGGGAGTGTTTATGATGAACCTCATGCCGGAAGGCACGCAAGTCCTGCATGGTGGCAGTCTGGGACTCCAGGGCAGCCCGGAGTATTGGACAGGATCCCTGGCCATCTAGGCTCCATGGTGGCATCCCTCCCTGGAATGTGAGTGGGGGCGGTGGCAGTTGATGCTGTTGTTGGTGATGGTGTTGTTGTTGCTGCTGCTGTGGCCTGGTAGGAGGCTGTGTGCATTGCAGACCTTGTGCTGCACCTTCTGGCCTACAGTGCATATCCAATGGTACCAGCTGAACAGATGCCTTACCACCCACACATCACTGCACCATGGGTCCATGGCTCATGATGTCCTCAGGCTGCCCTGCACCAATGTGTGTAGTCCTTGCAGTGCCCAGGCCACTGCAGACATCCCAAATGCTGCTCGCTAACTGCCCAACACTTGATGGAGAGTCCTCGCAATCAAGGTCACTGCCCAGATAATAAGCGAGCACAGGGTAACATGAGAGTTCCTTGACCTTAACATCCTCAAGGTCTTCATTATCCTCATCGCCATCATCCACAATAGCACCCACGGCCAGACAGTAATCATCTCCCACAGCCCCTTGATGTTCTGCATCCAATGTATGTCCAATGGCCACAACCATGCCTAATGTTGACGGGACCACTTGTGTGACATTATCACCATCAGCATCTCCCTGCTCCTGTTGTGCCACTTGCGGACACCTTCTCTGCACTGTGGAATAAAAGGAACAGAGTAAAAGGCCTGTACTACACTCAGGGATCCAAAGCCACCACCACCACTAGTGGAGTACCTCAGGGCTTAGTACTGGGTCCAGTCCTCTTTAATGTCTTTATAGGTGACATTGCAGAGAGTCTGGAAGGAAAGGTATGCCTCTTTGCAGATGACACAAAGATCTGTACCAGAGTTGAAATACAAGCGGGGGGGGGGGGTAGAAAGGATGAGAAGGAACTTGGCAAAGTTGGAGGAATGGTCAGACATATGGCAACTTAGATTCAATGCAAAGAAGTGCAAAGTAATGCACCTGGTAAACAAAAAACCCAGGAGAAGAGTACACAATGGCAGGGGAGGTAATTACAACAACAACAATAATGGAAAGGGACCTGGGGGTAGTCATATCAGATTACCTAAAGGCGGGTAAGCAATGTGAAAAGTCAGTAAGGATACTGAAGGGATACTGGGATGCATAGGGAGGGGCATCACAAGCAGAAAAAGGGAAGTGGTTATCCCTCTGTACAGCCAGTTGGTGAGATCCCATCTGGAGTACTGTGTGCAGTTTTGGAGATCCCATCTATGCAAGGACATAGACAGGATGGAAGCAGTCAAAAGGAGGGCAACTAAAATGGTGCAGGGTCTGCATCAGAAACCATATGAAGAGAGACTGAGAGAGCTTAATATGTATACCCTTGATGAAAGGAGGGACGGGGGGACATGATAGAAACTTTCAAGTACCTCAAGGGAATCAACAAAGTCCAGGAGGGTAGCATCTTTCAGAAAAAGAGATGTGCAAGAACAAGGGGGCACAATTTAAAGATAGAGGGGGGATGACTCAGGGGTAATGTGAGGAAATTCTTTGTCACGGAGAGAGTGGTGGACGCATGGAACCACCTTCCTGGGGAGGTTGTGGGGTCTAAAACAGTGGGGGAATTAAAGCATGCATGGGGCAGACATAAGGCAATTATAGTGGGGTGTTGCAGAAAGTAGGCTGTTGGTTAACTAGAATCTGTAGCTTATCCAATAGGTAGGGAAATGGGCAGACTGGATGTGCCAAGTGGTCCTTATCTGCCTTCAAAGTCTATGTTTCTATGTCTCACAACATGCAAACCCAACAGTGAAGAACATGCATACAGCCCATGCAATCCTCCTGTGCTGACCGCACGCATGATGCTTCAGCCAATGTGAACACCCCCCCCACAACTAGAACACACAGCAAATAGTACAGCTGTACACCATTGAATGCTGTGCTCTACCAGCCCATGCACACACATGTTGTACATGCTACCATACTGGTGGTGGCCATGCACTGTGTACAGTGGGATGTGCCTAACCATTCTGCATGCCATGTGCCTGTGTGACTGGCCACACACAGGCTGTCCACTAGACACTTGGCAGGTGCACATGGTGGCAGTCCATAGGTGAGAGTGTGGCCCCCCCAAAGGGAGTACACAAGGCAGACACTGATCTGCATAGTATAGTTGTGCAGTCCCACACAGGCACCATGACACCCCACAACAAGCCCCTGGGTGTATGTGGCAAACACAACTGGGCCACAGCAGTGGAAGGGTTACCAATGCTCCCTGTAGGTGACATGCATACAATGGTGCAGTAGTGTCAGGTATATGCATGTCCTGGGGGGGTGAGAGTTGTGTCTCACATTCCCCACCCTCAGCACCCTCCACCGCCACTGGCCTCAGGGTCAATGCCACCAATGCTGGGAGGGGTCCCAATCATCCTGGTCTGTGGGTTGTGGCCTTCCCCCTGTCTGCAGGTGGTCCCCGAGCCATTGTTCCTCTTCCTCCTCCTTTGCTCTTCACAGCAGCTCATTCCACCTCTTCCTGACTGCTTCAATGCTCCAGACATGTCCACCCACAGCGTTGACTTCAGCCATTATTTCGACCCACATCTGGTGGAAAATGGGATCTGATGGCTTGCAACAGCACATCACCAGTCCCCTCACCTTATATCCATGGACAAGGGTCCACAGCTCATTGCCCGAGAACCTATGTGCACATAGACGTGCCTGCCTGTCCGCAACACCTGTATGGGACAGAAGGAATGGTAGTGGCAAATTTCAGGTGGCTAAATTGTGCACGTGTGTGTGTGTGTGTGTGTGTGTGTGTGTGTGTATGTACTTGATGGACATGGCACCCTGTAGATTAAGCAGGCCATGCCAGTTTCTGTGTACCTGAGGCGCATGACTGTAGTGGCACACAGTGTTATGCACAGTCCATGCATGACCACTGAGTACTGTAGCAACACCTTTCATGGCCATCCCTGTGCACAGTACAGTGCCACATACATGCCGTTACTGTGTGAGCAGCATTGGAATCCCTGTATGCCATGCAGGTATCCAGCTGGGTGAGTGTGGGACTCCACACAAGGGAGCAATGTAAGTGGACAGCACATTGGCCCCATGGTGGCTGTGAACCTGTCATGTTATTCATGGGCACATTCCTGGGGACACAGGGAATGTAGCAATGTGCTGCAGCTTTCCACCATGGCACAGCGCATGCCATGTGGCAGGCACATGTCTCTGCAGCAGATTACCTTCCCAGTCCCCCACCTTCACTGTATCTGTGCACCTCACACAGTTTCCTGAGATGGACACAGACCACTGACACAGACAATGTTGCCTGCCACAGCATGCTGCAGCGGTGCTTGCACCCTACGATCAGCTGCACAGGTTCTGCCATGCTCTGCCTGACCACCAAGGTGACATCTCATGTACTGCAGTGGGGATGCATGTGGTACAGCATGGCTGACACTCCCCTGCTCCCCCACACCTCTTTGTGGCAGTGATATTGGCAGTATGCAGGCATCTTTCTCCCACAGTGTGGTGTAACAGGGACACACACAATGACCATATGGCCTGCCCCATGTCTACACTGAACAATGTGTCAGTGTGGGCCTTGCTGCAGACCTGCAGCATGTCGGCCTACAGTGCTGTGTATAAGAAGTCCCACTGACATCACAGGAACATGTCACAACATTCCCAGGGATAAGGCCATCCAAAAATGGAGGGCGATGAGTACCAATGTCTATTGTCTGGGTAACAGGCTCCCTGAACTAGTGGCCTTGATGGAAGAGGGATGCCTGGAAATCGTGGCAGTCGCACAAACATGGTACACAGAGAACCATGACTGGGATGTCAACATACCAGTATACACAATCTATAGGAGGGACAATGAGGGTAAATGAGGAGGAGGAGTAGCTCTTTACATAAGGGAAGGAATCAAAGCAACAGAACTAAAGGATAAACAGGGAGGGGAGGAGGCACTGAGGATCACCCTGGAGACTGGAAATGGCACCACAATCCACACACTGGTTGTATACAGACCCCCATCTCAGGGGAGGCAATGGACAAGGAAATGATAGAAGGCATCCTTAGAATGGTAGAAAACAGAGGGATATTGTTGATGGGAGACCTGAATATGCCAGATGTTAACTGGAGCACATTTACTGCAGCCACATCCAAGAGCAGGGTCATTCTTAATGTCCTACGGGGGGCATGACTCAGACTGCTAGTGATGGAACCCACTCAGGAGGGAGCAGTCTTAGACCTGGTACTTTCAAATGGGGATGGAGAGAGGATCTCAGATTTAGAAGTGGAAAGCCATCTAGGAACAAGTGACCACAAAACAGTGTGGTTCACAATAAACACAGCTGTAGAGTCGAGCCATACAAAAGCAAGGGTGCTGGATTTTATGAGGGCTGACTTTGGCAAAATGGGAGAGTACCTCAGAAAACCACTAGCAAACAGACAAGAAGGAATGGTGGAAGAAGAATGGGGAAAATCAGAACTGCAATCACAGACGCATCAAGCCTTTGTATAAAGCAAATCAACAAAATTAAATAAAGGAAAAAGCCACTATGGTTCTCAAAAGAGGTGGCAGGAAAGGTTAAGGAGAAAATCATAGCATTCAGGAAGTATAAGGAAACACAGAAGAAGCAGGACAGAGAACTATATCAGTTAAAACAGAAGGAGGCAGGGAAGGCAGTCAGAATAACAAAGGCCCACACTGAGGAAAAGATTGCTAACTCTGTTAAGAAGGGGGATAAAATCTTTTATAGGTACATTAGGGAGTGATGAAAGACCAAGGAAGGGATACTGAGGCTAAATAAAGGGGAGGGAATCTGGGCAGAGCGTGACAGTGAAAAAGCATGGATACTGAACAAATACTTCTGCTCAGTATTCACAAAAGAAGAGGAGGGTGAGGTACCTAAGCCAAACAATAGAAACACTCTGGATAGGGGGGTCGATACCAGTCCATTCTCATAAAAAAGAGGTCTGAAAGAACTCTTAAAACTGAAAGTGGACAAAGCAATAGGGCCTGACAAGATTCACCCAAGAATTCAAAAAGAACTAAGGGTAGAACTAGTGACACCACTGACTACCCTCTTTAACAAATCATGGGAGGATGGGATGGTACCTGAGGACTGGAGAAGGGCAGGTATGAGTCCACTTCACAAAAGTGGGAGCAAGGCAGAGGCAGGAAACTACAGACATGTTAATTTCACTTCAGTGGTAGGGAAAATGATGGAATCACTTCTGAAGGAAAGAATTGTTGAGTGCCTAGAGGACAGCAGGGCACAGGACCCAAGGCACCATGGATTCACAGTGGAACAATCATATCAGATGAATCTAATAGATTTCTTTGAATGGGTGACCAAAGTAGTAGACCAGGGAGGGACTGTGAACATGGTCTATCTAGACTTTAGCAAGGCATTTGACACAGTCCTACACAAACGATTAATATACAAGTTAGCCAGCCTTTTAGTGGGTCCCAGGGTGGTAGCCTGGGTAAAACATTGGCTGGACAACAGGACGCAGAGGATAATAGTAAACAGAGTCCACTCTGAAGAAAGAGGGGTCACTAGTGGAGTACCACAGGGTTCAGTACTGAGACCGTTCTTCTTTAATGTCTTTATAAGTGATGTTGTGGAGGGACTGGAAGAAAAAGGATGTCTCTTTGCACACGACACAAAAATCTACAACAGGGTTGATACAGAAGGTGGGGTGGAAGAGAAGAGAAGGGACTTGGCAAGGTTGGAGGAATGGTCAAATGTATGGCAGCTTAGATTCAATGCAAAGAATTGCAAAGAAATGCACCTGGAAAACAAAACCTAGGGGAAAGACTACACCATGGGGGTGAGATACTAATGACCAAAATGGAAAGGGACCTAGGGGGTAGTCATATCAGATGAACTAAAGGTGGGCAAGCAATGTGAGAAGGCAGTAAGGAGGGCTGGTGGGATACTGGGATGCATAGGGAGAGGCATCACCAGTAGAAAACAGGAAATTGTTATCCCTCTGTACAGACAGTTGATGAGACCCCATCTGGAGTACTGCATGCAGTTCTAGAGACCCCATCTCTGCAAGGACATAGACAGGATGGATGCTGTCCAGAAGACGCAACTAAAGTGGTGCAGGGTCTGCACCAGAATACATGCAAAGAGACATTAATGGCACTTACTATGTATACCCTCGAGGACAGGAGGGAGAGGGGGGACATGATAGACATTTTCAAGTACATCAAGGGAATCAACAATGTGACAGTTTTTGTGGACCCCCTCCCCCTTCACCACCAGACACTCCTCTCTACCTTGGATCCTATGTCTAGAACAAATCTACTGCAGTAGTACTCTTCTTTTCTTTAGGTCTCACTTGACCTTTTTCACATTTCTACCACAATGGGGTGGCCTTCTATTGTGGTATTCTCTCTTTTGTACCCCACTGCTTGTCTCCTTTTGTCTAGGTGGTGATACTGTAGAGGCTGACCTAGCTGCCTGTTTTGGCAAAATAAATATTGGGAAGTAATCAACTTAAGCTATGTCCCTTTTAGTTTTAAAAAGGGAAGCTTTGAAAAGAATTCATACTGTTTGCAAAATGCAGTAAAGCAAAGCATGTTGGAATATAGAAAAGGGGTGGTTGCTTTACCCCACTTGACAAATGCATTCACATTCCCAAACAGACCCTGTTAATTATGTGCACACTTCTCATCAGTACTTTTCACTTGCCCTATACCTCCCATATCTGTATCGCTAACATGGTGCTGTTCACTCGTTTAGGGCTTAAATTGTATTGCATACAGACTGACACTTTTGGAGGCTTTTGGGACTTAAATCTAAAGTAAAGTTCTTCTTGAAAATAAGCCATCATACTGCAGCTGTTTATGTTTAAGCTATAGTAGGAACTGCTTCAGGACACACTTCTTTATATGTTTTGTTTTCAAGTTAATTTAAGCAAGACAAAAATGAGTTTCCTTAAGGGCTGGAGACCCCCTAGTGGTGATGTCATGATTTGGAGGAGGAGACAGGGGTCATTATAGGATCCTTGCTTATTCATCTCTAGTAATTTTTCTATGAATAATGTTATTATTCAGTTTGTAAAGATTATTGCAGTACTCCTAAAGTGTTATAGATCTAGCAGTTAATGAAGCCCCATTTTTGTACTAGGATAGGATTATTCATTGTATTAGATTAGGGGGTGGATCACATGATTATGATGTCATGATTTTCAGTATATAAAAAGACTTGGACTCAGTGTGTGGTCAGATAGGTTGTGGAGCACAGATGATGGTGGTCATGCTGAGAGGACGCTAGTACCACTCTGTGACATTTGCTTTTTTCAGAGAAGAGTATCTGAAGCTATATCTTTTGGAATTAAGTTTATTTTCTTGTTTTCCTGAAGTTTTCATTATTTTGTTTGTTTTAATAAATGTCACACTATAACAATTAGAGTGGTTTCAAGAGAAAACTTGTGTCAAGTGTGGTCACTACCCAGACCCATTCACAACAAAGTCCAAGAGGGTAGCATCTTTCAGAAAAAGAGATGAAGAAGAAGAAGGGGGCACAATTTGAAAATAGAGGGGGGACTGCTCAGAGGTAATGTGAGGAAGTATTTTTTCATGGAGAGGGTTGTGGATACATGGAACGGCCTTCCTGAGGAGATAGTGAAGTCAAAAACTGTGGGGGAATTAAAGAATGCATGGGGCAGACATTAGCCAATTCTAGTGGGGGTAGAAGGAAGTAGGCTGTTGGTTAACTAGGATCTGCAGCTTATCCATTAAGTAGGGAAATTGGCAGACTAGATGAGCCAAGTGGTCCTTATCTGCCATCAAATTCTATGTTTCTGTTTCTATGCACGTATCCAACTATCCATCTGTCCATTGTTTGGACACACCAAACAGCATCATGCTCTGTGACTGTTACTGACCTGCTTCAGCCTGTTTTTACTCCTGGGAAATCCTGCAATTTGTGTCTCACGACGCCCTCAACAGCAGTGCAGTACCTATCAGCTACAGAGGTGGAGCCCGGTCTGCTCTTAAATAGCCCGACAGGGCAATCTACCTAATCAACCATGCAAATGAGGCTGTGATAATATGCTAATTTGTTAGGTTTCCTGGCAACTACCCAAGTATCCTTATTAGCATATATTTACATACAGCTTTTGAATATAGCAAACTTTAGCACTGGGAAAAATGGTTAACGGCAGGAAACATGACCATCATTTGTGCCATGCTATTGTGATAGCGCCACACTATAGGGTCATTGCACAATGCATTTGTGCATGTGCACAAATGCCTCCTTTCATGGGGGGGTCATAGTGGGAACATGAATGCTATGTGATTTCACAGCCTTGGATGCACTCAGTGCCACTTAAGGGTGAATGCACAGCACTTGGCAGGAAAGCAGAGCAGAGTGTGGCAGGTGTGCTAGGGAGTTGCCCTTTTCTACCAGTTGCAGTTTTCCTATTACTGTCTTTTTCCCTGGTGATAGCATCAAGCAGGAAGGTGAGGGCAGTTGTCCAGAGGGAAGAGATATGAAGGGATGTTGAAACTGCAAGCCTGGCTGAGTTGATCCTGCAGCATGACAGGCAACTCTTTGGGGAGGTTGAGGAAGGGAACAGAGCCCTTAAATAGGTCTGGGCATCCATTGGCTATCACATGACCAGGCAGACCAGGATAGACAGGAATGGGGAACAGAGCCACCATAGGTTTATTGACCTTAAGCCGAGGCAGCCCTGCTAGCTGGAGCACTTCAAGCGCATGATCCAGGATATGACTGTGCCTGTGGCATGTAAGTTTATTGCGATGCCACAGGTATGCATGTCACCTGTGGTTGTACATGTGTGTGTGTGTGTGTGTGTGTGTCTGTCCATGTGTCTGCATGGGTGATTAGGTATGTGTATGTATCCCATTCCATCTGCACGTCACTGATGTGTGTGTTCTGCCCTTGGTTTTCTGCAGTTCCCCACACTGTGCAACCCCATTGCCATGCAGCCGTGGTTGGTGTGCACAGTGTCTACGCAGCAGGGCACGGTTGCTTACACCATCCCTTTGTCTATGGTTATGCATGTCTCACATGCCACAGTGTGTCCACACACTGCTCCGGGGGGGGATCATACTGGCATGCTTTGTGCCATACGGCATGTGGCAGGGTTGGGCCATGGTTTTGGGTACCACTTTGTACCACGGGCATTGGTGGGGCTTCCTGTGGCTTTACCACAGGTACTTACAGTGATGTACTTTCTTCACCATGCAAAATACAGCGGCAGGAGCCAGGACAGCAGTAGGGACCAGTAAGATGGCCAGGGAACCAGGAGCCAATGCAACAGGCAGAGGGTGCAAGCCATGCAACAACAAGCTGAGGAGAGAAGTGACAGGCAGCAGGGCATTTTGCCTAAGTATCATGGTTGGTCACACACTTTCCTGCATGTGCAGTGGATGGTTTGTCCATGTTTTGAAGTTGTGGCCTTGAAGTGCACACAGCTGTGAATGTGGTACACTGTGTTGTGCCACTTGGATGGGGCTGGGGTACTGTATTGGCATGACGTACTCTTGTTCTGGATGGTTGGATGGCATATTGCCATCCTGTTATGGGGGGAATGTATGGGGCTGTGGTACTTTACCTGCCTGTGTTGCTGTGCCCATGATGTGTGCAACTGGGGTATTACTGTCCCAGTATGGGGGGGGGCTGGGGCTGTGGTTCTATATTGGCTTGTGTTTCTAAGTCCATGACCTGGCTAGTTAGAGTACTCCTGGCATACTGGGGGTGGGGGTGGGGCTGACTACTGTATTGGCATGGAGTACTATGGTTCCAGATGGGCGGATGGCGTATTGCCATCCTGTTTTGGGGCCGGGATGTATGGGGCTGTGGTACTGTACTGGCCTGTGTTGCTGTGTCCATGATGTGTCCTACAGGGGTATTGCTGTCCCAGTACGGGGGGTGGCTGGGGCTGTGGTCCTATATTAACTTGTGTTCCTAGGTCCATGATGTGGTTAGTTGGCATATTCCTGCCATGCCAGGGGGTGGGGAATGGATGGGGCTGGGCTACTGTATTCGCATGGGGTACTATGGTTCTGGATGGGTGGATGGCATATTGCTGTCCTGCAAGGGGGGGTAATGTATGGAGCTGTGGTACTGTTCTGGCCTTTGTTGCTGTGTCCATTATGTGTGCAACTGGGGTATTGTTGTCCCGGTATGGGGGGGACTGTGGTCCTACATTGGCTTGTGTTCCTAGGTCTATGATGTGGCTATTTGTCATGCTCCTGCCATGCTGGGGGGGGGTGATGGATGGGATTGGACTACTGTATTGGCACGGGGTACTATGGTTCTTGATGGGCGGATGGCATACTGACATCTTAGAGTAAAAAAAGAGATTAAAAATAGGAGTGGTGTATAGACCCCCTGCCCTGGCGGAAGAGCTGGAGGACAGTCTGGTGGCAGATGTTAGGAGACACTGCAGACTGGGCAGAGGAACGGTGGTGGTGTTGGGGGACTTAAACATGCCAGGAACAGACTGGGAGACTATGGCATCCTCTGTGAACAGGGAACAGAGGTTGTTGGATGTCTTTCAAGACGCGTTCCTAACTCAGCAGGTGAGGGAACCGACCAGGGAGGCACGGATACTGGATATGGTCCTGGCAGACAGTGACCAGATTGGGGGCCTGGAGGTAAAGGATCCATTGGTGGGGAGTGACCATGCCACGGTATGGTTCTGCCTGGACCTAGAAGGGGTAGAAGGCTGCACAAAGACGGAAGTAACCGACTTCAGGGGGCGGATTTTAAGGAAATGGAAGGATCCTTAAGGAGCATTTGATGGGATTGGGTCAGACATGGACGCTGATAGTAGGTGGGAAATCATCAGGAGAGGGGTGCAGGATGCTACCAGCACCTGTACAAGAGTAAGACGAAAATGCGGTAGGGCCCAAAAACCTTGTTGGTGGACCAGGGAGGTCCAGGAGGTGGTGCGGGGAAAGAAAGCAGCCTATAAGCAATTCAAGTGCTCAAGGAGTGAAAGAGATCGAGGGGAGTACGAGCTGATGGCTAGAAGGGCCACTAGAGTGGTGAGGGTGGCTAAGGCAAGGAAGGAGCAGAACCTGGCCAGGGAAATTAGGAGAGGGAACAAGGGGTTCTTTAGATACATTGGGGAAAAACGAAGGGTGAAGGGGCAGATTAGTAGGATTAAATCAGGAGAGAGATGGGCACAAGACCCGGGGGAGCAGGCTGAGGTACTAAATGAGTACTTCACCTCAGTTTTCACCAGGGAAAATGGGGGTGCTGCATCATACATGGGAGGAGACAGAGATACTGAGGAGGGGGACCTTACCGATCGGCAGGTCTGGGGGAGGGTGGCATCACCTGGCAGGTGGGGGAGGGCTAAGCAGAGAGAAGGGCACCGGAAGTGGAAATCACAGCTGAGAGAGTGAGGGGAAGCCCCAGCCCCTTAAGATGGAGAAAGCACGGGCCGGATAAATTACATCCCAGAGTGCTGAAGGAACTTGCAGATGTCCTGGCAAAACCCCTGGCAGAGCTTTTCACCATCTCTGAGGACAGGGTGGGTGCCCCAAGACTGGAAGGTGGCGCATATGGTGCCTATCCACAAGGGGGATCAAGGGAGGTGGCAGGAACTACAAGCCTGTCAGCCTGACCTCGGTGGGTGGGCAAGGTGATGGAGGGCATTGTCAAGGAGAGGCTAGGGGGGGACCTGGATAAGTCAGGGTGCCTGGACGATAGACAGCATGGATTCATCCCGGGGAAATTGTGTCAGACAAACCTGGTGGAGTTCTATGACTGGGTGACAAGTGCCTTGGACCTGGGTAGACCAGTAGATGTCCTCTTTCTGGACTTCAGCAAGGCATTTGACTCTGTTCCTCACGTGGGCCTGTTGGATAAGCTGGGAGAAATGGGGGTGGGGAACCAGATGATATGATGGATAGGTAATCGGCTCCAGGACCGGACCCAGAGGGTCGTAGTTAGTGGGATACCCTCATCCCCAAGGAGTGTCATTAGTGGGGTCCCACAGGGATCAGTCCTTGGGCCCCTTCTGTTCAACGCCTACGTATCTGACATAAGGACAGGAATCAGGAGTGAGATGAGTCTCTTTGCAGATGACTCAAAACTGGGGGCGGTGGTGGATGGGGAGGAGGGGAGGGTGGCCCTACAGGGGGACCTGGAGGCTCTGGAAAGATGGTCTAGAAAGTGGAAGCTGAGGTTCAATGCAGGGAAATGCAAGGTACTCCACCTGGGGGCCAGAAACCCAGGTCAAGTGTACACCCTGGGGGAAATGCTACAAGTCTCGATGGCTGAGAGGGACCTGGGGGTGGTGGTGGATGTCAAGATGAACAACTCTGAGACTTGTAGGAGGCAGCAGCCAAGGCCAACAGGATGCTGGGATGCATCGCTAGGGGATCACCTCCAGAAGAGGGAAGGATACCTCTGTATAACTGCTTGGTGAGGCTGCACCTTGAGTACTGCGTGCAGTTTTAGAGGCCACACTTAAAGTGGGACATTAACCTCCTGGAGAGGGTCCAGAGGAGGGCAACCAAAATGATTTGGGGCTTGGGGGACAGGACCTATGAGGAGAGGCTCAAGAGCTAAACATGTACACATTGGAAGAGAGAAGGACAGGGGACATGATAGAGGTCTTTAGGTACATGAAGAGGGTAAATAGGGAGGAACAGTTGGGTGCTCAAGGAAGGAGGAAGGGGCCACTAGAGGGCATGGCTGGAAGCTGGAGGGGGAAGATTCAGGGAGAAAGGAGGAGGTGCTACTCACTGAGAGGGTGGTGGAGCCATGGAATGCACTGCCTAGGGGGCTGGTGAGGCAGAGACAGTGGAGGGGTTCAAGAGGGGGTGGGACAGGTACAGGGGAAGGGTTCTGGAAGCAAAATCCAATGCAGCAAGAATATCCGGAACGGGGAAGGGAGAAGCCAGAGAAGGCGAGAGGGACAGCAAGGTCAGCACCCAGGTTGGGGACTGACCAAACGAGCAGACAAGAAAGACCGTTAGGCCTATTCTGCTGGCATTTTAGTATGTTAGTATGTATCTTGCTATGGGGTGATGTATGGGGCTTTGCTGCACTGTGCCTGGCATGGGTTGTTGGCTTACTGCTGTCCTGCTGGAGGGGCGCTTTTGGCTGTGTCCCTTCATTACATGGGGTAGACTGTGCACTGCATGTCCATATTGTGTACTGCTGCCATGGTTATGCCGTTGCTGTGAGTGGGGGGCCAACATATGACCTGCACCTCTCTAGTACAGGCTGCATTCCATTGTACAGTGGTGTGGCTGTGGCCATTCCTGTGGTGGTTGTGCTTTGCTGTGTGATTCATTGCACTGTTTCTTTGGGCAGTATATGTAAACCAGTGTGTCATTCCATGGCTTATTTTGTGCCCTGGGCCATAGTCCTGGTCACCTTGGTGGTTGCCTGTGTGGTTGCACAATGTTACTTTGTGCTCCACTGGGCTGTGCAGATTGCTCTGGTTCATGGTGTTGCCATTGGTCTTCCATGCCTTTCTGTGTACTTTGGCTGGGTGGAGCCTGTGCTGTCATGCTACAGCATGCAGGCACATGTCAGGTTGTGCGTGCAGTTCTCCGCTGTATTGTCATATGGGTATGGTTGCTTGGACATGCTGTCCACCCCTGGGCCATCTGCTTGGGGATTGCATTGTACTTCCTTGTTGGCATGCCGTCCTGACATGGTTCTCCTCACTTTCCTAGGTCTATGTCATTGCTCACTTTGGGCCATTCGGCCTGAACAGTCTAAGGGGAGGGATGATCTTCTGCACTGGTTGGTCAGGCAGCAACGCACCCAGATTGAGCAGCAGGTGGTAATGATTACAGAGATGAGGAGGGTGGCTGCCATCCTGGAGGACAGGCTGCTAGACACCATGTAGCAGCAGCAGCAGCAACAGCAGCAGAAGCAGCCCTAAATACTATTCCCCTGTTCCTTTTCTTGCCGCCTCCCCTCATGGTCTGGGACATTTAGCACTTGCCATATGGCAATTCTGTTGTTTTTTTGTTTGTAGTTGTTGTTCTAGTAGTGGTACTCATAGTAGTAGTAGCAGCAGTAGTAGTAATAGTAGTAGTGGTAGTAATAATGGTTGTCTGTAGTAATTGTGCTGTTCAATAGTGTTAGCTGTAGTCTTTGTGTTATGTTTGTATTTCTAGTTTTGGGTTTTGTTTTTTCATGTTGTTCTTGTTATTGCCTGTTTTTCCAGTATTACATTCAACTTTCTTGGCATCACTGTGTCTAGTGCCATTCTTTAGTGCATGGGGTTTTTCCAGGGTTTCTCATTTGGATTCCATTTTTGAGTCCTGCAATGTTACAGGTCACTGCCTTGGCTGGGTGTGTGTGCCATACTCTGGGGTTTTCCTGCTGTCTGCTCTTGGGGGTCACATTCTGGCCTGTAGGTCTTTGCATGTGCTCCAGGGCACTGCAGGCTCTCCTCTCCTCTGCACTATGCCTCTGTGGGTGTTTGCACTGCCTGACTGCTTGTTATATTCACAGCTGTCTTATTTGCTATACTCAGTGCTGTCTTACTTCCTGGGCTATTTTAACACTGCACCTGCAGACTAGTTTGCCCGGCTTCATTGACACACTATCTTCAACTGGTTTTGCACTGAGGCTATCCTTTTGAATATAGCCTGCTATTTGTTCCAGGCTAATTTAGCACACCGGGCAGTGCTATTTTAGTACCTGGGAAAACTTTTTTAAATATCTGGCCCTAAGAATCAGTTACTTTAAAACCAAAAAACAGAATTGTTAAACTAATGAAACTGTTGAAAAAGAACAGTAGTGAAACCATTCCATGGATGACAATTTATTTAGATGATATTGTTGTCAAATATGAAAGAGCAAAACCTTATTTTAACAAACTTAAAAAAAAACTAATTGTGTTTATGATTTAATGGGTGGAAATGTATGGAACACCTTAATGAAATACACCAAAATAAGTGGAAAAGGAGGTGGCATATTTTTTTTATATGTTTGGATGCAAAATAAATTGAATAAAATTGAAAATACTATCATTATCAAAGACATAACTTGGAAAGATCTTATAAAACTGCAAAAACAATATGGAAAGGAAGAGCATAAGAACCTTTCAGATTTCTATAAAATAAAATGCCACCTTCAAGCTAATATACCTCATACCTCCCCTGAGTATATCTAACCTACAAACCCTGAAACCCTTCCCACGAACACTCAGGTCCTCACACCTCCTGATGCTGGTTCTGCTCAGTACTCACCTAGCTGTTGGAAAAAGTTCCTTCTCTTTCGCAGCACCACAAAAGTGGAATGACCTCCCACACTCACTACTCTCATGCAAGACAATTACACTCTTCAAAAGACAATATAGGGAAACATTTTTCAAGCCTCCTATCTGTAATGGGAACTGTACCTAATCTTCTCTAAACTTCATCTGCTTGCCTACACTCTCCTGGTGTCTATGATTAATGTCTAGGGCTATGAGACTGCACACAGCCAATTGTCTGTACTCTACACTTATGTACTAATTGACTCTAATAAGATTATATTGTATGCTCGTGTCAACCTTACTGTTTGTTCACCTATGTTGCAATTAACATCTGTAATTTGTACTGTCTCCCAAAAATGGGATGGCTAGTCCAGTCCATGCATGTATATAACTGTCCAATGATATTTCAACATAATTATCTGTATCTGTATTGTTTTCTTATGCTTGGAACATTTGGTTCCCCAGGTCGCCCCTGAAAAAGGGACATGACTATCTCAGAGGATCCACCTGGTCATCAAAATTTAAATAAATAAATAAAATAATAAACACACCCATAATTAGATGAAGTCATGGCAGCATAGGGAAAAAAAACTGTGAAAAGGAATTGGAAATAAAAGTAGACTAGCACAATTGGATATGTTATATAAGTTACAGGAAAAAGGCTAATAAATCCTGTGTAATGGTGAAAAAGAAATCAACACAACAAAAGCTTAGCAAGACCCTCTATGACCATACATAGACTAAATAAAATAAGCTGTTCAGAATATTGTTGTCATGGGTGTAAAATGAAGGGCTCACTTCCACATGTTATGCACATGTCCTGATGTTAATATTATTGGGGAAAAAGGCTCATAAAGAAAGGTACAACACAACAGGTTTCATATTATCTTTTAATTTACAAACATTGATTTTTAACTTTTTATAAAATGTTTCTAATATTATGCATCTGAAAAAGCCTTAATCTTAGCTACAGTGGCCACAAAAAATAATAATTTTATAAGAACAAAAAAGATTCCACGTTAGTCCCATGAAACCAATACAGAGCAGACAAAGCGGCACAAGTCGAGACTATGCCAGATGAATACCACTGTGTATATTTAGAAACATAGAAACATAGAATTTGACCACAGATAAGGACCGCTTGGCCCACCTAGTCTGCCCATTTTCCTACCTAACAGATAAGCTGCAGATCCTAGTTAACCAACAGCTTACTTCCTCCTACCCCCCACTAGGACTACCTTATGCCTGTCCCATGCATTCTTGAAGTCCCCCACTGTTCTTGACTCCACAACCTCCTCAGGGAGGCTGTTCCATGCATCCACAACCCTCTCAGTGAAAAAATACTTCCTCACATTACCTCTGAGCTGTCCCCCCTCAATCTTCAAATTGTGCCCCCTTGTTCTTGCACATCTCTTTTCCTGGAAGATGCTACCCTCTTGGACTTTGTTAATTCCCTTGAGGTACTTGAAAGTTTGTATCATGTCCCCTCTCTCCCTTCTTTCCTCAAGGGTATACATATTAAGCTCCTTTAGTCTTTCTTCGTATGCCTTCTGGTGCAGACCATGCACCATTTTGGTTGCCCTCCTCTGGACAACCTCCACTCTGTCTATGTTTTGCGGAGATGGGGCCTCCAGAACTGCACACAGTACTCCAGATGGGGTCTCACCAACTGTCTGTACAGAGGGATAACAACTTCCTGTTTTCTACTATTGATGCCTCTTCCTATGCATCCCAGTATCCCCCCAGCCTTCCCTACTGCCTTCTCACATTGCTTGCCCACCTTTAGGTCATCTGATATAATTACCCCCAGGTCTCTTTCTATTTTTACTGTTGTCAGTATCTCACCCCCCATCGTGTATGCTTCCCCTGGGTTTTTGTTTCCCATGTGCATTACCTTGCACTTCTTTGTATTGAATGTAAGCTGTTGATTTGTTTTAAGAATGATTTACTATTCTAATATTATGCCTCCATGGACCATCACTCCAGTCAAATGTGTTGATGCATGTTTTTCTTTCTTTTCTGGCACTATTCTCAGGCGTGGTTGTGATTTCCCTGGTTTTGTCTGCGCTGTTTCTGACCACATTAGATTGTATGCTGTGTACTTGATGCGCTAGCAGTGGAAAACACCCAGCTGTACTGAATTCAATAAACATACGAACATACAAAGGTACCAGCAGAACAGACCTACTGGTCTATCAAAGTCTGCTTGATTGTGCAGCTAGCTCCCTAGCAGGCAGTTGTCCCTTCCCCATCCCCCTTGACCTCCCATTGTTGTCCCCCTCACCTACTCTTACCCACCCCTGTACTCTATCCCAAGCATTCTTAAAGCCAGCCACATTTTTGCTTGCTATCACCCCTTCTGGTAGTGCGTTCCACCTCACAACTACTCTTTATGTGAAATAATGCCTCATCATCTCTCTTCTGAATCTACTTCCCTCTATTCTGAGCCTGTGCCCCCTATTTTCCCACCCGTTCCTTAGTTTCAACACCACCTCTGCCCCACCTTGTTGATACCCGTCAGGTACTTGAAGGTCTCGATCATGTCCCCTCTCTCCCACCTCTCTTCCAGTGCATACATATTCAGTTCCTTTAGCCTCATCTCATAGTCCATTCCCTCCATTCCCTAAATCATCCTCGTCACCCTCCTCTGCACTCCCTCCAGCAGCTTGATGTTCCACCTCAGGTAAGGCCTCCAGAACTGCATAGAGTACTCCAAGTGCGGCCTGACCAGTGCCCTCTAGAGAGGCAGGATCACCTCCCTGTGCCTAGACGTGAATCCCCATGCTATGCACCCTAGCATCTTGTTTACTTTCACTGCCATTTTCCTGCACTGGGCATTATTGTTCATGCTCACTGTTATCAACACCCCAAAGTCCTTTTCCTCCTTGGTGCTCCCCAGCCTGATCCCCCCTAGCCAGTATGCTCGCCTTGGGTTCCTAGCCCCAAAATGCATCACCTTGCATTTTTTTGCGTTGAACCCCAGCTGACACTTCCCAGAACATTCCTCCAGCTTGGTCAAGTCCTTCTGTAGTTGTATCCATCCCTCTTCTTCATCTACTACTGCGCCCATTTTGGTGTCATCAGTGAATAGGCTAATCCTGCTCCACACCCCCTGTGCAATGTCTGAGATGAATAGCCTGAACAGCTCTGGATCCAGTACCAAGCCCTACAGTTCCCTGCTCATCACAGATCTAGGCTCCGAGACCCCCCCACCACCCTTTGTAGACTACCCTGTAGCCAGTTTGAGATACAACATGCCATCTTTGTCCCCGCCCCAGCCAACTTCACCCCTAGTCACCCATGAGGCACTGAATTGAAGACCTTGCTGAAATCCAAGTACAGCACATTCACAGCATGGCCTCATCCCCGTGGTGCTAATGGTAGACAAGAAGTACAGGAACTCAGGCATTAGCAAATACGAAATGCAGAATAAAGATTCTCATTCTGCAGGATAGCTATGTGTAGACACATCTACCTGTTTAGACACGACTAGATTCTCTTAGAGATACTGAAGTATTTTTAGGAAAATAGCACTTCTGTACAAGTCAAATGTTGTTATGGAAACCCTGATTTCAGGTTACAGGTCCAGAAACTGTCTTTATGTTGCTGGTTTAAGAGTTTCACTTCAGTGTCAGTGGGAAGAAGTACAGGAACTCCATTCCTGCTGCAAAAAAAGGTAAAGGAACTGAGTTGCTGTGAGTTCCTGTTCAGTTTCATCACTGCCCCATCCAGCTCCCTTATCACCCAGTCATAGTACTGTATAAGACTGGTTTGAATGGTTTTGGTTTAAACAAAAGTGGTTCAATATTTGGAAGGATTTGGAATGATTCAATGGTTTTTCAAAGGTTATTAGACCATGCATCTGATGAGGAGGATATAGGAGACATTAAATGAAGACACTTAATGATTATGTCCCTGAAATATTGAGGTTAAAGTAAATACGAATTATAATATGAAATGTAGATCTTCGCTAGAACAGAGAATCTTGCATTTCATGTATGGCTCACATTGAATATGGGCAAGGAAGGAGTAGAATCTGGCACAAGAGTGCTGGATTTCAGGAGGGCCAATTTTGGGAGGATGGGGGAAGTGCTATAAGGGTACCTGGCCAGAATTCAACCTAGTATGGGCACTAACCTGAGGTGGGAGCTCATAAATCTGGGAATAGTGGAGGAAACCAGAACCTGCAGCAAGGCCCAGAGCAAGAAGGCTAGGGCTAAGAAACCGAACTGGGTGAGCAAGGAGGTCATGGAAAAGGTAAGGAGGGAAAGACTTGCCTTTAGGAGGTACAAGAAAACAGGGAGTGGGGAGGACAGGGAGGAGTACCAGAAGGAATCAAAGGAGGTGACAAGGGCAGTAAGGAGAACCAAGGCATCTACGGATCTAAGGCTGGCACAAGGCATTCAAAAGAGGGAGAAAGACTTTTAGGTACACTTAGGAGAAAAGAAACTTAAGGACCACATAGTAAGGATTAGGAAGGAGGGGGTTGGGTGAAAGCAGGAAGTATAAGGCAGAAGTGCTAAATGATTACTTCTCTGGTATTTACTAAGAAGAAGAGGGAGGCGATAATTTTAGGGAGAGGAACACCAGAAAAGCAAGGATGGGGGTGACAGATGGGGAAATCATGGGGGGCAGAATGCTGGAGGGTTTGAAGGCACTGAGGGTGGACAAGGTGCCAGGCCCATATGGCATCCATCCAGGGTACTGAAGGAGTAGATGGAGGTCCTTGTAGGACCTTTGGCAGACCTATTTATGCCTCACTACATGCAGGGTGTGTACCTGAGGATTGGAGGATGGCTCATGTGATGCCCCTCGACAAGAGAAGCCCCAAGGATGAACTGGGGAACTACAGTTCGGTTAGCCTCACATCCATTGTGGGCAAGCTGATGGAGACTATCCTGAATGAGAGGCTGGTGGCCCTCCTGGAGGCCACAGGACTGCAGGACAGCAGACAGCATGGCTTCATACATGGCAGATCCTATCAAACCAACCTGATGAAGTTCTGCGACTGGGTAATATGGCAATTGGGAGGGGGCAATGCAGTGGATGTCCTGTATCTGGACTTCAGTAAGGTATTCGACTCAGTGTCACATGGAAGGCTGGTAAGTAAGTTAGAAGGCACAGGGGCAGGTGCAAAGCTGGTGAGATGGGTAGGAAACTGGCTTCAGGGAAGGCAACAGAGGGTGGTGGTAGGTTTGCAGCTCTCATCACCAAGGGTAGTGATAAGTGATGTTCCACAGGGCTTGATGTTGGGACCAGTGTTGTTTGGGATATTCCTTGTAGACATATCATTGGACATCAAGAGTAAGATCAGTCTGTTTGCTGATGATACCAAGATGGAACCAGTGGTGGATGAACTAGGGGGATGGCAGGGGTTGTAGGATAATCCAACAAAGCTGGAAACCTGGTTAGACACCTGGAAACTGGGGCTTAATGCCAAAAAGTGCAAGGTGCTGCATTTGGGGGTGAAGAACCCAAGGAAGAGTTACCAGCTGGGGGAAGGGCAGCTAGCCCAGACAGAGGAGGAGGAGGGTGATCTGGGGTTGCTCATTACTGGGTCAATGAACAACTCAGCACAATGTAGGAAGGGTGCTGCAAAGGCCAACAAAATGCTGGGTTGCATTGCAAGGAATATATCCTCGAGGAGGGAGAAGGTGATTATTCAAGTGTATAGGCCATTAGTTAGACTGCACCTTGAGTACTGCATGCAGTACTGGTGCCCATATCTGAAGAGGGACATTGAGTTACTTGAGGGCATGCAGCGCAGGATGACCAAGATGATCAAGGGGCTGGAGGACTTATCATATGAGAGGAAGCTGAGGGAGTTGAACATGTACTCGCTGGACGAGAGGAGGGTCGGGGGGGACATGACTGAAACCTTTAAGAACAGTACATGAAAGGAATAAACAAGACAGGTAGAGAGGGTCTGTTCAAAGTAAGGGAGGGGAGGGACACCCAGCACCATAATATGAGACTGGAGGGAGGAAGGTTCAGGAGGGAGATGAGGAGACACGTTTTTACAGAGAGGGTGGTGGCTGTGTGAAATGTGTTACCTGCAGAAGTGGTTTCCAGTAGAACAGTTGACTGTTTCAAAAGGGGATGGGACAGGGCAAGGGGAGGGTCAATGGAGGGGAAGGGTGAAAGGGAGGGGCAGCTGCAGAATATGGGGTGCTAGCTGCACATTCGAGCAGACTTGATAGACCTCTAGACCTTTATCTGCTGGCAAATTTTGTATGTTCATATGTTCGTATGTAATAAACATTCAGACTGGTCAGGTGATAATCCTTTAGAGTTGTATTTCTAAGTGGCTTTGCCCTGGCCATGGTGAATTGTAAATATTAAGGCATACGCAATATGCTTGTTTGTCTTGTATTTATTAATAAGACTTAGAGTTGTATTTCCAAAGGGCTCTGTGCTGTACAGAAATTGCAGATACCACAATGGAATACAACAGGCTTGGATTTTTGTTTATTTACAAAAGAAAAACTTTTATATATGAAAAGAAAATCTGGCATTTACAGTAGGATTTTTAGTGTTACAGTGTTTATGTTAAAGTATGAAATATATAAATATGTAGTTTAACTTGTATATGTGTGTGTATATATATATATATATATATATATATATATATATATATATATATATATATATATATATATATAGGATATGACATGGCCGACTGAAGATATCATATTTATCTTCACGAGGCCAATGATATCATGATGTCACTGGCCTCGAGTGAAGATAAAATATGATATCTTCAGTCGGGCCATGTCATATTCGGTTTATACTATGTATGTTTTGGGCTGCATTCAACAAAAGCTCCAAATGCACTTAATACATTGCACTACAAGAGATGTTAGCTGTTTCAACACAAATCTGCAGTATGTCTATCAGCACAACAGATGCATATGTTGTTTAAAATATATATGTAGTTGATCCTGCTACTTTAAAATTATTATGCCAAAATGTGTCTGGATTCTGGCTAACCTTGCCCTGACCACCCTAATACAACTCTCTATAGCCCTCCCTCAAAAGAGCAGATTACATATATTCTTAAATAAAATTGTTTCATGTTGCTGCAGTAAACTCATTGAATAATACATATCTGGTTGATCCTGCCTACATCTTAACACAAATAATTAAATATAAACATATCTGGTTGATCCTGCGACTTCCTTTCACCCATTGACCGATCAGAACGCATTGAAATGTAGCGTGACCGAGCGGAACAATATTGAAATCTCAGTTACTTTCAATTATACAGCCTGTGCTGTAAATTGCTCAAAACTATAGCAGCTTTCCTAATACTGGCTATATTTTAACAGAAGAAGCTGCCGACAACAGTAAGAAGAGCGGAGTGAGTCGGAGCTTCAACAGCTGAACTAAACGGCGAGCACGCGCTATGGCAACCGGACACTCGCGCTGCTCTGCTGTTCTGTCACGCTACATTTCAATGCGTTCTGATCGGTCAATGGGTGAAAGGAAGTCGCAGGATCAACCAGATATGTTTAAATTTAATTATTTGTGTTAAGATGTAGGCAGGATCAAACAGATGGAAGAGATGGGTGTTTTTTTTTGGGGGGGGAGTTACTTGTACAGGGCAGAGGAAAGAGAGACAGGTGTCTGATGAAAAGTGAAACACTTTCACTTTCATCAGGATGACGTATAGGAACGTGGAGATAAATGTATGACGTATAGGAACATGAAGATAACAATGTTATCTTCACTGGGCAGTCTAGATATCATTTTTTATCCTTGTATTTATCCCAAAACATACGTTGTGTATATATATATATATATATATATATATATATATAGTGCTACCATAGTTAGGGTTAAATAGCACTTTTAAGGTTAAAGAGTCACATTTTGCACCTTAATAACCTTCCCACCATTCAATGGCTTTGCCTGAAATTTGGTATGCTTGATTGGGAATGGTAGATCTTGGGATTGGCCGGGTTTTGTACTGGTCGGATATACGGCTGTGGAGTTATTAAGTAACAACCAATTGCGCAATTATGCTTTTTTGTGATTTCTTTGCTCTCGTCTACAGGTCACATGGTTTGTGTGACCATCCCTAAAACTTCAGGGAATGTGCAGCCAGGGTCCCTGATGTGCCATTTGAAGATTTCGTGAAAAAATATTGAACGGTTCAAATGTTATTCAAAAAACAAGTTCCCATTATAAGTCAATGGAAAAAGTTAAAATATTCAACACTTTCGCAAATGTACATTTTGTGGCACAAATGGCCCTAGTAGTGCCGCAAATCTGCCATTTTCTTTTCAGTTGGTGATCAGAAAAATGCTTGGCATTTAAATTTGGGACTCTCTAAGGAAACAATTATTTTTGTGTTCACCTAGTCGGACCCTGAGGATGCTAGCCATGTCTTTATTTTGAGGTTAAACATCCCAGAAATATGTTTTTCAAATTTCTGGAAACAGTAGTGTCACAAAGTAATGTCGCACGCATGACACTTTCACAAATTTTTGTGAAAAAGGTTACACATTGTGACACTACATTTCAGGCTATGGCCAAAATGACAAGAATTCTTTACCACCCTGCTGCAAACAAACGGTTTGGTCTTTTGGGCTGAAATTAGGACGGAAGGCAGCCAGCATCTCACAGATGTGCCTTTTGGTGGTTTGGTGAAAAAATATTGTATGGCTGCAAAGTTACGGTACTCCAAAGTTGACGTTTTTTCCCATAGACTAACATGATGGCATCCGCCACACCTTCCGGGGCTCGTGTCTCAGAAACAGTGCAAGATACAGAATTTTCATCACGACAATGTGTAGCCTATGGCTACACAATCAACAAAATGCAGACAGGAAAATCATGAATCATGGGAATTTTTTTTCTACATCATACAGTTCCTGAGATATATGCAATTTAGTCTTCCAACAGCTCATTTTCTGCTCTGAAACTCATTATTACGCATATATTCTTTGTACACATGGGGTGAGATTTTCAGAAATGCACCAGAGACAGGAGCAACAGGTGTGCAGTGCAAGTACACTGTGCCGATGCGCACCCAATGCAATATTCAAAGGCTGAGCACAATGGCACGTGACAGCGCAAGAAGGCTGAATATCGCAGGGATGAGCCATTTCGCAACAAGGGCTGCACCAGGAAGCAAGTCAACAGGTGCCATCGCACAACATGAGCTGCACAACAGTGCAAGTCAGGAAGTGCAAGAGCACAACATGGGCTGCGCAAGGGATAGAGGTGCATGGGCCATGGCACAGGGCAACTGGCACAGTGCGGAACATGCCACAAGAGCAGGACACAATGCCACCAGGGTGCAAGAGATGACAGGAGGGAGGCAAGGCAGGCACATGCCCACAGGCCCCGACCACGCACAACACAGCAGTGCATGGAGGTGGCGTGGCACCAATGACCACTGGCAAGCAGCCATGGGCAACACCCACAGGATGGCATGGGACACGCCACCGGGACCATAGCTGACAACATGCATGCCGACAGCACACAACACACAGGCCACACAGCCCTAGAAGGGTGCACACGTATGCCCCAGGGCACACACTCTGGCCACTGGGCACAGACCACCAGACACAAACCCCAGTTGACCCCAGACATCCCACATGGCCACCATGCACACCACTGCAGCATGGCTCCATACATCAGTTGCAAAGCAGACATGGACACGGATGGCTAACAAAATAGATGTGTATTAAAATGAAAAAACAACAACTATATACAGAGCAACAGGGATAGGGAGCAGGGAACGGGGATGCCACAAGCAAGACAGTAGGCTGGGGAAGGGAGGTGGGGGAACAGAGGACATGGCTAGGTAGGGTACAAGAGAGGGAGGGAGGCAGAGGAGGAGGGTCAGGGGAAGGGAGGGTGATGCAGGCCAATGGACCCTATGTATTGTTCATGCACTACTGGTGCCTGGTTCTCTGTCTCCTCTGCGGCCTGCACAGGGCCTGCCTGATGATGCATGCCACCACAAGGGTGGCCATGGCAACCCTCAGGATCTTCTCCAGGAGCCTGGTGTTGTCATCCACTCGATGGACGCCTGGGACAAAGGAGGTGACATGGATGAGTGCACGCCCATTTGACTGTAGCCCATCCACCATGCGCAGCGGACAGTGGTAACATGTGCCCTGTACTAGGCACACAGCCATCCGCAGCGTGCATGCCCACACAAGCTGCTATCTGGACCGTCCACAGCCATGCACAGCACTGCACACCAACACCAGCCATGCACAGCACACCACATCCATGGCTGCCAGGCAACCGGGCTATGCAGGGGGATGGCAGTGGCATGGCTGGGACCCAGATGCACCCACAGCCCACCTGCAGTAGCCACACACATGCGAAAGGTGCGGCATGGTGCGATGGACCACACCAGCAATGCACAGCTGTAATGGCCATGTGCACGGGGGGCTGTGGCCCACCCCAACCCCACACAACCACAAACACTGACACAGTACCTACCTGCACGCTGCGGTATGACCGGCGCCTGACTGCCAGCACCCTCCACATGGCCACCATCCTTTGCCCATGAACCTCTGTTGGTCTGCTGCCATCCGACTGCAGCTCCTGCCCTCCTGGCTCTGTGCCGATCCTCAGGGCCTAGTAGGGAGACAGAGAGAGGCAGTCATCAGCACTGGGCAGCAACTCACGTGCCCAACCCCCTACAGCACAGCATACCCCATGTCCCTGTGCAGTGGGGTTGCTGTGGCACAGCACGACCATGGTGCGCTGCCACAGCTGGTGGCATGCCCAGCCACAGCCTCCCCGGCAGCATGGCGTGACACCCTGCTGGCACTCCACAGAACACCGACAAGGCAGAGATGTGGAAATGTGTAGTCACCTGGCCGTGGCACAGTGCTCCTCTGGACACATGCCTGCAGTGACCTCAGCCAGTCTGGATCCCTCCAATGCAGGTCCCCATACCTGTGGTGGCACTGCTCTCCACTACGCTGGGCCCCTGTGGCCTCCTCTAACCCCTTCGCCACCTCCTGCCATCCCTTGGTGCGAGGACAGTCCAGGGGCACCTGCCCATAAAGGGTGCCAACAAGAGGCTCTGCCAATGCCACCAGGTTAACTAGCTCAACCTGGCTCCATATAGGTGCCCTTGCTGAGCTCCTGTATGGCATACTGCAATCTGTAGTGCCTATCCAAAATGGCAGCCGGAAGCGCATGAGCCACATGTGCGATGGGTGCATGACACACACCTGTCGATGCCCTGCCATCCCCAGTTGCACATGCCTTGTTGCTATGCGATACAGCTGGGGGTAGCGCTGGCACCTGCCACAGGCACTGGGGATCAAGGGACACTAGTTGGGTCAAAAGTCAGCACGTGCACCATGCTCAACAGCGTGATAGGGCACGGAAGGCATAGTGCGCTATATGGTCTAGTGTGCCCCATGGTCCATATGCCAATGGCACATGGGCACCATAGGGTGTACAGCGCATGAACACCACATGCCCAATAGCGGCAAAGCACCCCTATCACATATGGCGCACTGTGCCTATGCAGCACCACCAACGCAAGTTGCATGCGCAGTGCCAGTTGTACTTTGCACATCATACTGTTGCGCCATGGCTTGAGCATGCGCAACTCCAGTGTGCCATGCACAGTTCCGGGATATTCAGCAGACATATGCAGATGAGCTGATCAGCATATCCACAGTGCATCAGAGGCATTTGCATCTCATTATAGTTGCGCATTCCCTCATTTGCATGTGATGCTCTGTAAAGGTGTCATGGGACTGCACAGGCACCAAACCGGTATTGCATCATTCAGAGGTAAGACGCCAGGCAGTGGGCATGTTGGGACAGTGGATTGGGGGGGCCTCGTGTGTGGTAGCCATCACTAACCACATGTCCTCACCCACAGGAATGAGTATGTAGGAGCACGAGGAGGTTGAGGAGCAGGGGCCTGCATGGAGGCGCAGGCCCAATTTCATGAGGGCAGAGTGCGATGCCCTATATGACACATATCTGGACCAGGAGTCCCTTCTGAGTGTCTCCACAGGCACCCTGCAAGCCAGGGCAGAAGCATGGGAGGGAGTGGCCAGGGCTGTAAACCAGCAAGGCAGCCATCAGAGGTCAGCACAGGAGTGCAAGAAAAAGGTGGGTACAGACCAGAGGCAGATAACGGAGAAGGTGGCTGCGATCTGGGCCGCATGTGCCACCACAGGCAGTGGACAGTCTGAAGTGCCACAGCTGACACTGCAGGAGGAGCTGGTAGTGGCGACCATGCAGCGCAGCACTGTTGAGGGTGTTCTCAGCAGTGGATTCCAGATGGGAGGCAGCCCATCTCTGCATGGTAGGTACAGCGGCGCATGGGGATGGAGTGCAAGGGGGCAGGGGTGCGTGGTGGTGGCACTAATGCATATGTGTTCCCTTACAGATCTTGACCACCTGTGTGCAGCTACAGGGGTGGTGGTTCCCACCTTGGGGGCTGTCCTGGACCTGGAGGAGTGCCCATCCACCTCCACTGGTGTCCGGTATCCAGACCACTGCTGGCCCATTCCCACTGTCAAACCGGATGCCTGTGGCATGGGCGTGGATGAGGCCCAGGCAGTGCTTCAGCTGGACACCAGCCATGGCACCCAGTATGCTAAGACATTGGTTGGGGTGGGGTCCAAGACTGATGATGACATGACTGTTATCCTGGACAGTGGTGATGCTGAACAGGGGGAAGGCACCCATACTATGCACCCAACACGGCAGCACAGATGGTGCCCAGGTGGCTTTTGTCAACCCTCCAGCCGCACTGCCAGGTGAGGTGGTGGATGACATAGTTGTGGTGCAGTCCATACTGTGTGGTGGTGGTGAGCAGCCACCCTGGCGTCATCATGCGCACAGTGGCCAGAGGGGCAGCAGCTGCATTAGGATGGTGTCGAGGGGGGTCCGGGCACATTGCCCACTGCCAGAGCACTACAGACAGTACAGACTCAAGGGAGCCCCATTGTGTAGCCTCCACCTGTGTGGTGGGGGGGCCATGCAGTGGGGCTGAGCAACTTCCAGGGGTTGGCACAATGCTTAAGCCCACCAGGGTGCTGACCCTCTGACTGAGCACACCCAGCTGCTCCGGGCATCCATGGAACAACAGATGCAGGTCATAGCAGGGGTGCGTGCACTCCATACGGAGCTGCACCAGTCAGCAGGGAAGCATGACCAGGACCATGAGCAGCTCCTTGCTGAGGTCACACAAATGCGGAAGGACACGACCACAGGCCTGGATCGGCTCACTACAGTGGTCATGGCCGGCCTGGCAGCACTGGCCACCCTGGTGTGGGGCCGTCTGCAGCAGTCACTGCAGAGTGCATTCTCCACCCCTCGGTCCCGGCGTCATGCGACCCCAGCATTGTCATCACCGGGATCCACTGTAGGCATTCTGAGCACGCCTGGGGCAAGCCTGTTCAGGGGCCTACTGATGCCTGCAAGGGACTGGTCGCATTCCTGCAGTGACACACCTGGGAGAACATCTGTGACACCCCCTGTGGCCACCACACAGCCTGCGTCTGCTGGGCAGTCTCGGTGAGGCTGTCCAAGTGTCTGTGGTGGCCATGAAACTGAGCGGCAGTCATGATCCACCACCCTCCCTGTCCATTGCCTGCCACAGTCCTGTATGCACAGTGGTGTGGTGTGTGTGTTGCGTACCAGAGCCATGACGACCATGGACCACAAAACACACCCGCTTTGTACACACCTACCCGGCCGCTTGCCACTGTGGCATGTGCATGATGATGCCTTCACAGCACCAGCTGCCACTGTGCACTGGTGTTCAGCGTCTGACACACACCCATTGGTGGCTTTGGGGTGTGCATGTATGGGTGCCTGTGTGACCGTGCTTGCGTGTGGGGGTATGTGGGTGGGGTCCACTGTGTCTTGAATGGTGCTTTCATGGGGTCCTGTCCCATGTCCATCAATGCTGCCCTCCAGCCGTGTCTGTTGTGGGGCCCAGCTGGGCATGCCTGTATACTGTGCCCTGGTCCCTGGGATGTGTGTGAGATCATGTTCACCTACCTGTGTGCACCGTAGTGCTCCTCTGCAATGGTGTCCCGGTGCTACTGGGCCAATCAGTACAGCCAGGGTTCCCATCACCCGGGGGGGCTGCCCACCACAGCATGGCCCTCCGTCTGTGTCATCCCCGCTGCTGTTCCCCTCTTTGACCTTTACAGCTATCCCACGGTCAGTGGCCATGTTGTGTAGCACACAGCAGGCCAGGGATATGCCACATGCCTTCGAGGGGCTGTACTGTAGGGCACCGCCTGGCCTGTGCAGGCAATGGAAGCATGCCTTCAGCAGTCCAAACACACACTCAATGATGTTCTGTGTGCTGGCGTGTGCCTCATTGAATCTCTCCTGTATTGGGGTCAATGGGCACTGGTACGGGATGAGCATCCAGGGCCTGAGTGGGTATCCGCTGTCACCTATGTGGGGACAAGATGGGTTAGCATGTTGGTTTGTGTGGCTTCCCCCCTGCCTACACAGACAGACACTCCTACGCCCCCAGCATGGCATCTCCTCCCCACACCTTGCCCATTCCAGCAACATACTCACCTAAGAGGTGGCCGGTGAGGATGTCTCCACTCTCAGACCTGTGGCATAATGCAGACTGGTGCCTGATGAAGGCATTGTGTGTCCATCAGGGAGTGTGGCACAGACATTGATTATGTGCCCCTTGGCATCACACACCACCTGGCAGTTGACACTGGGGTAGCCCTTCTTGTTGATATAGGCTACCCGCTCCAGCCCCGGTGGTGTGCGGATGCATATGTGGGTGCAGTCAATGGCCCCTAGCATGCCAGGCATACATGCAAACCTTTGGAACTTCTGCATGTTTGCTGTATGCTCCGCCTGTGTGCTGGGGAAGTGGATGTATTCTGCAGCATGTGACAGCAGTGCATTGAGGAATTGTGTGAGGAGCTGTGATGTGGCTGACTGGGTTATGCCTGTGGTGTCCCCTCTTGGTCTCTGGAAGGTACCTGTGGTGAGCAGGCACATCACGGCAGTGACCTTGGTCTCCACCAACAGGGTGTAGCTATGTCTCATGGGTGCCTGCATCTCATCACTGCACAGCTCACAGAACTGCCTAAGAATCACCTGGTTCAGGCAGTACTGGCCCTCAATCTCGGTGTTACTGTACTGTTCGAAGGTGGTGAGGGCATGGTGCCACCTGTTCTGGGCATACTGCCGCTGGGCCCTTCCATAGCCACGCCGCTCTGCCTCCTGCCTCCTCACACCCCTCATTACCACCTCCATCTGGAATATTGCACTGGCCATGGCCTGGCCTGTCCTGTTCCCCCCCGCGGTTGACTCCCTGGCCTACCTGGCTGTGTGCTGATGCCTGACCCGCTGCACTGGGTGCACTCCTGTGTTGGGGGCCCACACACACACTCTGGGCAGCTTATGCTCACAGGCACAGTTGGAGTCACACTCCCTGTCCCACAGCCCATTACACCTTTTGTCTCTGTGCCTGTTCTGCACCCCTGCTGCTGTCCTGCCTGGCCACTGGTCCCCTCTGTCTGTGTCTCTCTCTGTCTCTCTCTGTCTGTCTCTCTCTGTCTGTCTCTCTCTGTCTATCACTCCTGTTCCCCTGTGTGCAAGCCTCCATCCCCTGCTTGCTCCATCCTTTTATATGCTCAACTTTGCTCTGCACATGTCCCTGTTCCTCCATGTATGCACTATCGGCTTGCTGTTGAATATCACACTGTGCAGCTTATTCATGGCTATGCCCCCTGCACTTGCGCATGCATTCATTTGGGTTGCACACTGGTGCAGTGTGATTTGTGCTGTGCATTGCCACCTGCTGAATATTGCTCTTTGCCGCATGTCCGCTATTGCGCTGGTGCATCTCACTTGCTCCATGTGCAACTGCTATGAGTAGCCCAACCACTGTGTTTCTCTATGCAGCTGTTGGGCAAAAACAGGGTATGCACTTACGTTACTGTTACACTTAGCGTTACCACTTGTGTTTCTGCTCCTGTTTGTGTTACTGTTCCCATGTACGCCACCGTGTGCATTACGCTTTGCGTTCTCATTTGCGTTTGCACTTGCATTCATGTTTCCATTTCTGTTTCCTTTGTCATTCTTTCTGCTGTTAACGTTACTGTTTGCGCTTCCAGTTGCCGTGCTATGACCGCTCACGTCATGATTTGCGTTTCCATATGTGCTCGCATTTCCTTTTGCGTTTCTGTTTCCTTTGGCGTTACTGTTGCTGTTACCGTTACCAATTACATTTACAATTATGGTAACATGCCCATGCGCGTTACGGTTTGCGTTTCCATACGTGCTTGTGTTCCACTTTCCTTTTCTGTTTTATTTGGTGTTATTCTTCATGTTAACTTTACCACTTGTCTTTACAATTGCAGTACCATGCCCGTGCGTGTTATGGTTTGCATTTCCATACATGCTTCTGTTCCCATTTCTGTTTCTGTTTCCTTTGGCATTATTCTTCATGTCAACTTTACCATTTGCATTTATGATTGCGGTACCATGCTGTGCGCATTACGGTTTGCTTTTACGTACGCACTTGCATTTGCATTTCCATTTCTGTTCCCTTTGGTGTTCTTTTTGCTGTAACTCTTAACATTTGCATTTCAAATACCGGTGCCATCACTGTGCACGTTACCACTTGTGTTTTCGTACGCACTTGCATCTCGGTTTTTCTCTCTCTGTTCGCTTTGGCGTTACTTTGCACTTGAGTTTCTATTAACGTTTGCTTTACCATTTACTGTACGTTTGCGTTACCATGTGCATAACTCTTGGTGCTTGCATTTGCATTGCTGTTCCTGTTACTATGTGACAAGACATCGGGCCCCGCACTCACGCCACTGCATTCTATTCACTATTTATCCTCATTCTCAAAAAGAAGGCAAATTAGAGGCAAAAAACTCTGTTTAATGCATCAGTTAGGGTGGTTCCACATGACAAAGTGAGGGAAATTCAGTGTTAGGGTTAAAACCCCGTGAACTCCCCAGCCCACCCCACAACCGCACTGGGGGCGTGATGGTGTCATCTGTCCTAACTCTCACCCCATTCTCCTATACCTCAGCTTCTTCACATACATGATGGGGTGAAAGTTAGGGCAGTAGACCCCATCGTGCATCAGAATGCCAGTTGGGGAGGTGGGCTGGGGGGTCCAAGGGGAGCTTTCAACCCTAATACTGAATTTCCTCACTTTTGTCACTGTGGAACCACCCAAACTGATGCATTAAATGGATTTTTTGGCCTCTAACATATATATATATATATATATATATATTTACACACACACACATACAGGAAAAACAATATGAGGAAGAAATAAAATATATATTACAGTGTTACAATAATACATATGGAGACTTTGGTGAAGGGGAACTAAGTACAAATATATAATAAATAACTAGTTTCTAACCCCCCCCCAAAAAAAAAGAAAACTAACACAACCTGTTACAATTTACCAGAGAGGAAGGACTCAAGCCATTTCTTGGTTGACCAAGAGAGTCCTCCATATTACCACAGGCAGCTCATCAAAATTCCATAATCAACGGTGTCAAATGCTTATGAGAGGCTGAGAACAACCAAAGCACACTCCCCTTTATTTCTGTCAATTAAATGTCTATAACACCCTGACAAGAACAGTCTTGGTACTGGGCTAGGACCTGAAACCAGATTGGAAAAGGCTAATGCTATATTCTCAAAATGAGCCTCAAGCTGAGCCACAACTATCTTCTCAATTATCTTCCACAGAAAAGGAAGGTTTGAGACACACCTGAAACTTTACAGCTGTCGGGGTCCAGTGATGTAGTCTCACTACTGTTACTGTCAGGGCGGAAGGAAAACATCCCTTCTCATAAGAACACAACACAATCCTGGAGATTACTGTACCTAGAACTTTCTCACAGCCCATTAGCGGCTGAATTGTGCCTGAAGTAAAAGAACAGAAAGTTGTACATGCCCAGGTTATAATCTCAAGTATATCCTCAACAGATACTGTTTGAAACTCATTTCAGGACATGGAGGGCCTCCAGACCTCAAAGACCAAACCGTTTCTGACCACCAAAAGGACAGCAGAAAATATTTCCTGGATAGTGGACCATGGGGTTCTCCTTGATTGCCTGAGGTTCATCTGTGGTCTGTCTGGTATGGCCCTCAGATGGTTTTCATCTTTCCTCACCGGAAGAACTCAGAGCATGGTGTCGGGGATGTATTCCTCTGACCCAGTTCTGCTATCGTGTGGGGTTCCTCAAGGATCGGCATTGTCCCCCATGTTGTTTGCAGTGTTCATGGTGCCCCTCGGAGACATTGTAAGAAGGTATGAGCTGAGGTTTGACTGCTATGCTGATGATACCCAGCTCTACCTTTCTTTCACACCTGACCAGGACAGAGCCTTCTCAGTATTTAATAACTGCCTCCTGAATATCCAGGAGTGGATGAGTTTGAGCTGGTTGAGGCTGAACTCAGAAAAGACTGAGGTACTGGTGGTGGACCCGAGTCACCTGATGGGGGGTTGGTGGAGGGGTCACCCTCTGGACTTTTTCTTGAGGATGTACCACTCCTAACCTCTGAAAGGGTGCGAAACCTGGGAGTAATTTTTGACGAGGGATTAACACTGCGTTAGCAGGTATCAGCCGTCATCAAATCCTCTTTTTACCACCTGAGGAATATCTCCAGAGTTAAGCATCTTGTTCTGTCTGGTGATCTTCCCAAACTGGTCCATGTCTTTGTGTCCTCACGCTTGGTCTATTGTGATGCCCTATACCTAGGGCTTCCAGGGGTAGATATTCACCACTTGCAGCTGGTGCAGAATGCAGCAGCCCAGCTACTGACTGGAACACTCCCTGGTCCTGTCATATTTTGCCAGTGCTGCATGAACTGCACTGGCTGCCAGTACAGTGGCAAATCACCTTCAAAGTCAGACTTCTGACTTATAAAGCCCTACATGGACTGGGTCCGGACTATCTGAAAGTGCTTCTGGTTCCTTACTGCCTAGGGCGATCACTCTGCTCGACTGACAAGGAGTTGCTAGAGATGCCAAAGGTTTGTTTAAAATCTTCTGGGACCCATGCATTTATGCATGCTGCCCCTACCCTTTGGAATTCTCTACTCCGTCAGTTACTTGAGTGCACAACTGTGGAGGGATTTAAACTGGCCCTAAAACCTTTTTTATGGATTCAGGCCTTTGGCGAATAATTGGAATATTATTTTGTCATTTGTTTTGTATTTTATATTATTTATAATAGTTGTGACACACTGAAGCTTTTTTAATTATGTACGGTGCCTTGGCATTTGAAAGGCACCATATAAATTAAAATGAATTGAATTGAATAGATGACATAACTAGCTGAACCTCTCGCACTTCACTGCAGAAACCTCTTCCCTGAACTGCTGACAGGCAGATACAATAAGAGTTGAAGCAGTCAGTTCATACTTGAGGCAATTACTGTGACAGAAACCCTGACTTTCTCAGGGTGATTGTCCTCTGATTCTCCCATTGATGGATTTTCAGAGCCAGCCTGTTATCAGTTAAGCCTGCTTCCTTCCAAGAATGCTCCAACCTCTTCTCTGTTGCCTCTGTCAGTTCAGTTCATCATTCTATAAGAAAGTCTATAAAAGGAAGTCAGTGTGTCAACATACTTTTGTGGGAGGGTGTCCAACCCCTCTAAGATGGCTAGTTTATAGATTTCTATAACTCTCTCAACACCACCCTTGCATGCTGTTTCCATGCTTGAGATATCTGACTCCAGCCAGAGCTTATAAGTTTCAAAATTGCATTTAAGGGTATAATGAACTAAGTCTGCAGGAGGAAGCAAACTTTTAGTGTCCCCAATCTGGAACTCCAACGTGATATAACCAACGAACCAACAGGGACAGCTATGGCATCTGTAATGTTGAGATACAGTGACAAAGAACAAGGACCAAGGTGTGACTGATCTTGTGTGTAGCAATGGAAATCCACTGAATGAGGCCCAACAATGATGTAATTTAGAGGAATTGATTAGCAAATTGTGAGGTTTCCTCATACAGCTAGGCACTGAATTCCCAGTAATAACAGACTTGGAGACTCTAATCCTAGAGGGACAAGAAGTCCACAAATTCCTAAAGAAATTGTTGATCCTACCCCAGACGGTATTACAAGAAGAGAACCTTCCACCTCACCACTTCCTGATCATTTACAGCCACACAATTAAATGACCACATCTTATGTAGAAGGTATGCTGTGATTTCTAAGGTAGATTTAAAGAAGATGGCCACTCCTTTGTGATCCTGCCTCAGAAGGCAGGTAGGGGAAAATAGGGCAGACTAAGTGAGCCAAGAGGTCCTTATCTGTTGACAACTTCTACAGCAGTAGCCACTGACATGGCTAGATATTTCCAGATATTTCCAAAAATTTCTAAAGAATTTCTCTCTGCTGCCTCTACTGTGTAAATGAAGAAAGCAGATTTCTCTAGAAATATCACAGACATTTCAGGAAATATCTGGCTATGTGTTTGTCTGTGACTGCATGTTTCTATGTTTATATGAGGTGCACCAATAAGAATATGGTTTGGATTGCCACCTCCATGACTGACCAGAAGTCATCACCATGCCATGTCTCAGTGATGCACACTATATCAGCTGAGGAATAAGTGATTAAATCATGCATAACTGCCAGTTTAATTCTCAGTGATATAGAATTACATAGACTTTCTCACAGGGGAGGGGTATGGTCAGGCAGTCTTGTGACCACCTGTCCTCCATTATCTGCTTAGCCCCCTGAATTGTGCCTGATCCCACCATAATGTAATTGGCTAAGTATCCCATATGCTGTGATACAGAGGAGTGAGTCTGATGTTGACATCTCCGCATGCTCACACCAAAGAGCCTCTACTGAGTGTTTGAGGACTAGATGAAAGTGGAACTAAGGAGGTTCCTTGGGTTACAACTTTCATCCCTCTAAACTGCCAGGGGCATTCATTCTGTAAGTGTAGGGTACCCTCCCTGGGGAGGACAGAGCATATATCAGACCGTCTATCCAACCACTGCCATGGCTAGATAGATCCCAAGCACTGAAGGTGAGCCTGTGATCCCCTGAGGGAAGGACAAGATTTATAACTGCAAGGTCAACTACAACAGTCAATTTGACATTTTAATTCAATTTATAAAAATTCTGTGCATTAGTGTAGCATGCACCACTTATACCATACACAGTTAGTACAGGCAGATGCATGTAATGAAGAGTTCCCATTTTCTAATGTCATTTCCCATTGATTGCCAGGGAGAGACAACAGACACTACATCATGTTGAACAGATGGGATTTCAGTATCAGTGAAAGCTCTGGAGGGAGAGAGAGATGTGGCATAGATGAAAGCAGGAGGAGCACCACATTATAGCAGCATTTTTTTAAATGGAGTGAGTCTGGCCAGAAGTGGCTGTTAGGAGGGAGAAGTCACAATGGTAAGTGATATGGTGCAGTATAGTATTGAAAATGTGAGGAAGGAATGGGACATGAGGGGAAGACCTTAGTATGGCAGTAAAAATGAAGTCAGAGTGCCACCAGATAGCTTCACAGAACCACTTTTTTTTAATCCCTCCTACCGGGACAGGCTACTTCTTCCACCGATCCTCCCAGACCCATCATCCGGCATCCCAGGGATTTACCTCCATCCCAGTCTGCCCCATGGTTTGCCTCCATGGCAAGGGTCGGTGGCTCTTGCCTACTGACAGTCAGGATCCAGTTTCCAGGAGTGGATCATGGAGCCTGGGTGAGTTTTCTCCCCAGCATGGAGGAAGTGGCATGCAAAGACACTAATGGTGGTGCTGTGCATGCTCCTGTGCAGAGCATGCTGGCCTTCTGCCCTGCCTCCACTCCCCCATCATGCAGTGCTGTGTGCCAACTCACAGCCACTGCTAGGCACCAGGTTAACACTGGCCACTGACCCTTCCCTCCATTAAGGAGGAGTGCAGTCCTTGGGGCACTCAACTCTCCTCCCCAAGTGGCCTCTCCAAATCCCAAGGTCGCTCCGAACCTGGGGTCATTGGCGATGCAAGTGATAGTGCTACTCTGTGCCAGTGGACCATCCTTAATTTTTTTTTCATTTTTCAAGGCAAAAGCACTTTGATAGCTCTCCCTCATCAGCCTCTTCCATTAAACTAATTTGACCTTCAACCTTCCTGTTACCCATTGGCTACTACTAGTCTCCTGTTTAGGGAAGGCTTAGTTTGGATCACCACCTACTTATCCATCTCAGTGGTTCCCGTAGACTTTGTCTCCCCCACAGTCAGTTTAACTGTCCAGTGTTGGCATTAAACCTCTGCTCCAGAGCTCTGGCCCCCTCTCTTGTCAGGTGAAGTCCATCACCCTTGAACAACCTCTTATACCAGGAGCCATCACAGTCTCAACATAGTGGTATCCCTCCTCCTGACACCACCCCTTCAATTACCCATTAAACTACTCAGTCTCTTCTTTCCTTTCTCTGTCATTCCTGTTCCCCCTCTTCCACACAGGGAGTGCCTCAGAAAAAATCAGGGAAGTTGAGTGCACCTTCAATATGTCCTGCAGCTTCATAAAGTTTTGCCTCACTACCTCCACGGCATGGTTTACCAGATCATTGGTACCCAAGTGTACCAGCACCCCTAGTTCCCTCTCCTTGTTTTTTGCAATCCTCCTTATCCTATCTATATCCCAGGTGGCTGATGTGTCATCAGCTGGTTTGAGTCCTCTTTGACAAACAGAAGGCAAAGGGTGGTGATGGGGAAATTCTCCTCCTCCCCTAGCCTTCTGTCTTGTGGAGTTCCCCAGGGTTTGGTCATGTCACTGATGTTGTTTGCCATGTTTATGCTGCCCCTGTGTGACATCATTAGGAAGTACAGCTTGGGATTTCATTGTTATGCCTATGATATTCAGCTGTACTTATCCTTTGCTCCTGGGACATCAAATGCGGAGGAAGTGTTAAACAACTGCCTTGCTGAGATCAATGACTGGATGGCATCTAGCTGGTTGTGACTGAACCCTGATAAGCTGGAGGCAGTGGAGGTGGAGTCAAACAGGAGGTGTGATAGGATGGCCTCTGGGGCAGATACTGGACTAGTTCTAGGCTCTGTCCCATTGCTGGCCTCCCCCAGGGTGCATGATCTTGGCATGGTTCTGGACAGTGGTCTGACAATGAAACATCAAGTACCATCTGTTGTCAGGATTAGTTTTTTCCATCTAAGAAACATTTCCAGGATCAAACACCTGGTTCTGCCCCTGGACCTCCCCACCTTGGTGCATGCTTTTGTAACATTTAGGCTTGACTATTGTAATGCGCTGTACCTCGAGGTCTCTAGAGGTACCCTTCATTGACTGCAGCTTGTGCAGAATGCAGCTGCCAGGTTGTTGACTGGACAGTCAAAATACTGTCAACTCACCCAGGTACTGTGTGAACTGCACTGGTTGCCGGTTAGATGGAGGGTACTCTTCAAGGTGGGCTGGCTCACCTTGAAGGTCCAACATGGACTGGGCCCTTGCTACCTGGTGGATCTTCTCACACCCGCAGCCCTGGTCTGCTCCCTTCGTTCCTCCACAAGGGGTCTCCAGGCGATTCCCAGGATGAGGTTGAAAACTGCTGGTGACAGAGCTTTTAGAGTTGCTGGCCCCGTTCTTTGGAATTTGCTTCCATTATTGGTAAAGGAGACCCCTTCTGTGGAGGCATTCAAGGCTCACCTAAAACACCATCTGTTTAGCCAGGAATTCCTTGATACTGGATGAGAACTCAGATTACCAGCCCTTTTTTAAATAAATAGGGTTATTATGTATTTGCGGAATATTGCCCATATGGATGTGTAATTATTATATTGTTAGTTGATGTTTTTAAATTATTGTATTTGTTCATACGACACCCAGAGCCCTTGGGATTGGGCACCAGAATAATAAAATTTGCCTCGCCTTGTCTTTTATGCACCAGCAAGGAACTTGATCATTTCACTTCTCTTCCTTCTCCTACCCACCACCTTCTCCAGTCCCCTAATCATTGAGTCCCATGTCACTAGGACTCTCCTTGCACAGGTCCTCTTGCTCTCCCCCACAGGTGCCAAGTTGTCCTGCCCATCTCTCCTTGCTGACTCAGAGTCTTCCCAGAATTCCTTGGAGCTAGCTGGGTGACATCACCAGGTTTATTAAAGAAGGGTACAGGCAGCCATTATACAATAGATAATGCTTGCAATTACTGGCCCACAAGTTCAAGTTTATTGAAACAGAAAAGTGTATATGCAGTCTGAGAACATGTGCCCATTTTCCTAGGTGTTGGTCACAGTAGAACAAGACATACAATAATATGTACAATGTACAGTTTCAGTTACAATAAACATTTCTTTTTAAGACAGTTCAATGTTATTTGAAGTATAGGCAAAAACTACTAAAATACTTATTTTATGCTCACAACCAGTACTAGCTATGGATGTGATTTCTGTTGATAAAGTCACTCATTGATTTAAGGAAGCATGTAAATGTATTGACTGGAAAATCTCAACAAGGGCTATGAAAAGACAGTATAGATAATCAGCCTTTACATACAAAACAGTATCAGAACAATGCCTACTGTTGGGTGGGGCTGAGCTAGCAGCATAGAGGACATACACTAATCTCACTCTTGAATGGCATAGTCTTCATATGGCTCAAATGTAACCAATTTGCAACATAATCTACTTCATTTTACCTGGACATACATCTGTAACCTGAAGGCCAGTAAGTGTAAGTTGAAAAAGCAAGATCAGCTTCCATTTCTGCATGCAACAGTGGCAAACAAAGAGCAAACTCTGACTGTGACTGAGGCTCACACCCAGTAAAAGGGCATGGTTGCTGCAGGAGAACATGACAAAGACATGGAGGCAGAAAGAGTAGTGGCGATTCTCCAGGCCATGTTCTCCAATCATCAGACTAAGACGAAGGATGATTTTGAAAATATTGCTTTTCAAATCCTACACCCACACGGGATTATATCACACTTCAGGGATATCACCAGCTCACATGCTCTTGCTTTGGTGGATTGCAATGGAAGTTGTAGGAGTTAGGGCACACAGTCATCAGCCCTTCCAGAGAATGGGACATCAACAAAAAGCAAATTGAGGAGCAGCTAGGGAGGGTGGATGACCAAGAAACAGGGATGCACCTGCATTTAAGAATAATAGGGCTGCCAAATGGTATTAAAGGTAAAGACATTGAAGTGAGTATTCAGAAATTGTTGGAGGAGCATTTTAAGTTTAGATCTGAAGCATCTAATTTTGAAATAGAACAAGGCTACCACATTGGACCCAAGGCCAAGACTGGAGAGAGATCCAGACATTTCTTATTAAAATATCTCCAGTACCTAAGAAGAAGGACCTGAAAGCAGCAAAGGCACAGGGTCCTGTTTGTGTGGAAAATGGGGCCATCTTTTTGTTTCAAGACTACAGTCACCAGCTGCAACAGAAAAGGTAGTAGTTCATGGACCTGAAAGCTGCTCTTTATGACAGAGTCTGGGTGTTCTGCCTTGTATATCCTTCCCAGCTAAAAATAATCAGAACATGTCTTCCCCCATGCTATTTCACAAATCCTCAAAAAGCAGAATGGTTCATTGCCTGGGAAGATGCTGCAATGAATGATTGACAAACTGTGCATTCTACTGGACAACCACCATGAAACAGCAGAACTTGTAAGTAGCTCCATTTTATTTAACTTTGGGGTTTCCTCTGTCACCCTTTTAGTGGTAATGCTGTTACCACCAATTTCCTGTACTGCACCCAGAGCCTTTCTGACCACCAGCCACTTACAGTCATGATCAGTGTGACTACTTGCTCAAAGACCTCTTAGAGTAATTTAAACTTTAATCAATTTCTTGTGAGCTGGGAAATTAAGAGTGGTGGTGCTGAATTTGATTTGGAGCAAGAGTCCGCACCTATACACTGATCCAGTGGGTCCTACTATTTACTGTTAATTCCTGGTGTAGTGCTTATGGACTTGTTCTCAAACCAGGTTAAATGGGCACAAGTTTCAGGACCTGAAAAGTGCTAGAGTGTGAGTTTTCTTCTTCCATATGGAACTCACCTCTCCCCCTTCAATTGATCCTCACCACCATTTTCCAGCTACTGTGTGTGCAGCCTATGAGGAGACAGAGATTTGAATCTGTGAGCAGGGCTACAAAGCCCATAGAATCCATCTCCCACACAATGATCATTGCTGATCTTCATTGGGTGCAATTTCTGGGACCTGCAACTGGCTGGTGGGTGAGTTTTCTTCTTCAATCTGGAACCCACCTCTCCTCTCCAGATCCCTCCTTAGCACCATTTTCTAGCCACTGTGTACAGCCTATCAGGGGCCAGATATTTGAATCTGTGGAAGAGCAATAAAAGCCAGTGATTCCAGTTCCCCTTCCCTTAGTTGTGTACCTTTCTAGTGGAGCTTCATATTGTGGTCCTCTGCACTAAGGACCGATCACAAAAGACATTAAGGAGTTTGCCAGGAATCAGCCTCAGATTGACATTAGGCCAGCCATATTGTTTTACTGACTCCCTGTCTTCACTTTCTGGTGTTCTAAGGACTTTGGACTAGACCCAACAATTCTCCACCTAAGGTAACAGTTATGTTACTTTTTTTGGCAATTTACTGTACTCTGCACTTTACCTTATCTGGCTATATCCTACATGAAAATTTTGTGCAATCCATATTTGTGACTGCTTATTTTATCACAATTTGCTTACTGCATGCATTATTACAATCTGTTTCAGTGTTGCCTAATTTTTGCACTACAGCCTGTCTAGTGTCACTGGTTGTTTATTGTTAGCCAGTTGTTCAATCCCCTTCATGTAGTTTGTTGCCTCTAGTCTACTTAGGAACTGTTTTGCTTACTTCTAGAAAAACCATATCTGGATGCATCCACATTACACATTTCATGTCTTATTAATTTTCAGTTTAAAGATAATGCACTGTAATTTACCTTGTGTTAAGCTTATTTGTTTGTACTCCCTCACCTACTTCCACATATGTAGTTATTCAGTAATCTGTGGAGTACATCTGCATTGCAGCTGTCACCTGCTTGTTTCTGTTCTGTTGTGTATGTAATCCATCCCCACTGGCCCCCCTTGTCTAACTAGCAGAGCTGCTCCTCTCACCACATGGCACCAAAGAGAGGGATGGGGGTTGTCACTACAGTTTAGTTTACTAGTGCATTTTCTTCTAAGCCTGCCATACAAAGACAGGCAAACCAAGTGTGGCAACTACCTGGCTCACACCTGGTGGGACCATTTATCATGGCCATCAACATAGGTTACTGGGAAAAAACGTTTGCTTACAATTATGCTAGGTTTTCACTTCTTGACAGGGGCACCTAAGAAAATTCAGACACAGTGGAAGCAATAACAGTACTGCCCAAACCAGGTTGGGATTCTAGAGTGTGGCTTTTATTCACATACACAGAGAATAATCACAAAGCGAAGATGGACCCCCACAGGGCTAGTCCTACTGGTAATGCAGATTACTGACGTGCAGACATTCCTAAATTCCCATTTAGCAAAGGCATACTGAACCCACACAGTGAACTCTAAGGTTCTGACTAGAACAGCGGGCACTCTGGCTCTAAATTACACAGTGAACTCTCTGGTTCTGAATTACACAGCAAACTTTCTAGTTCTGAAATGAAGATTGGCACACATTTCTTCTTGACTAGACACACACACGGCCAGTACTAGGAGACTTTCCCATATTTCATAAGGAATTACTGGTGGCACCCTCACACCACCAAAGAGCACATACAGGCTCACAGAGAATCCAACTTATGTCTAGGTAAACAATTTTCTGAAAACAAAAGATATATGGCACACAGGAACAGGGTGCAAAAAGTTTTAATTTATTGTGACACACTTGCCAAATTTATGCAGTCCTTGTCCCCAAAGTACAGCAAAAACACAGACAAACAAATTAACCCATGCTTTTGCTGTACTTTGGGGACAAGGACTGCATAAATTTGGCAAGTGCATTTCATTGGGTCTGGCTGACCTATTATATGAGAACCTGTCTTCTACATTCCTGCTTGCACACTTCACCAGAGGATTAATTGGATTGTAAACTATTTTCTTCAGGTACTGGCCAAATACACTGAGGGAAAACACAGGTGCCAAAACTGAACCCTGAGAGGTAAACTGATTGCTCGAGATGGAGGGTCTCCCACCTTTTGCTTCCAACGTTATATTCGGCCATTCATCTGGTTAACACCCTCACAGAAAACTTGTAGATGCTATCTTGAAATGTCTTTCACACTTAACATACTACATGAGTAAAAGTTCTGTACTTGGACAATCTGTCTCCCTCTAGACTCCATAGTAGGCAGACACTTTTAAAAACAGAAACCTTCTAGGTAACAGGGTCCCTTTTTTAAAGAAAATTCACAATGGAATGCAGGTGCCCCTCCTGGGCTGAACACAGAAGTACTCACAGTTTCTGAAGTTGTCACAGGCAGCTTCACTAGACAGACTGGGTGAAGGGATTGCCTCTGAACCCTGAAGATTGCCCCCATCCCTCCTGGGATGGGGCAAAGAAAAACCCACTCAAACAGTTTCCACCACTTCAGTCTCTGTCTTCTATGTTCTTCTTCTTCTAGGGTGAGGAAAAACTACACAAAACAGAGTTGTAGCTCTCTGTCAGAGCTAAAACTGAGGAACTGCTGCAGGCTGCAGCCTTCTCCTGGAACTCCACTCTCAGAACTCTCTCACTCTAACTGAACATTTCAGAGCTAACTCCCTGCAGCTAGCTTGAATGTGGCTTATGCTGCTGTGACAGTTCCATGATTACATCATCCCCCAGCTCAGCTGAGACTGAAACCAGAGAATGACAGTGTGAAATCCATTTAACTGGCATTTCACTAGCTGCCTTTCCCTGCCTGCCACTGATTCTAATGGGATTCTAGTAACCCCTGGGAACAAGGGGGTTACATTTAGTTACAGACCCTGTCTGTTACTAGGTGTTAGCAATTGCTGCTGTTTACTAGTTTAGCACAATAAATTTCCTAATCTGCATAGCTGTTAATTTGGCTGCTATTACACACTGTTTAACTACTGTGGTTACTGATCATCATTTTGCTGTTGCCTCCCTCCTCCCAGCTGCAATGTTGCTTGCTCTCCTCTGCCTGCTCTATTCCTCCCCCCTCCTACACCCTCCACCTCAACCCATCCAGCTCTCCTACCCTCACCTCTCCATTTATCCCCCTCTCTCCTTACACTTCTGCCTTCCTCTCTCCTTATCCACCCTGATCTCCTACCATTCCCTTCCCTCAACTTGAAACTTATCCACCATTTCCTCTACTCCCCTCATTGCTAGTGGTGGACGAAGTGGATGAAATTCGCTCTTCGAAGTGATTCATGGAGTAACGTGTAATCCGCTAAGTACTCCACAATGCAAAGCAAAGTACTTTGCGTCATAATGGAGAATGCAAAGTCCATTGGAAACAATGACTTCACGTTATTCCGCCTTCCCCAAACCACTTCTCCAGTAGTTTTAAGGCGAAGTACATTGAACTCAATGTAATTTGCCTCACTTCGCCTTGTTTTTGAGCTCCAAAGGCAAATTTTGCACTACTTTATGGGATTGCAGGTCACATGGGATCTAGATTGTTCTGCACAGCCTCAGTTCTGTGTAGTGTGTGTGTAGTGGAAGATGGAGACAGTTTTTTCTCAGAGCTCTGCAATTCAAATCCTCTAAAAGCTGTTGAAAAAGTATTTTTGAGATTTTTTTTTGCTCACAATTTAGTGCATAGATTGTAGGAAACCATGCTGTGCTTATATTATCTAGTGTTTATTGTTTGTGTATGGATTTTGAATGTTAATTTAGAACAGTCAATCTGTGTACTGTGAAGTGTGCTTTGGGGGATGGGCGTATCTGTGGTGTAGGTATATTAACTGGGAGAAAAAGACAGTCTTTCTGTTTTGGTTATATTTTTCTTGCATAACTGTGTTAATGTACACACTAATATTTTCAGTAATTCTTGATATTTTTGGCTGATTGTTGTGATGCAGCAGTGTATAATTTCAGTTTGTTTAAAACATTTGGTTATATTACTAAAGGTTAGCAATTTGCTACGCATTACATGTTGTGTGAGTGAGTGAGTGTGTGTGCGATGCATGCCATTAAATCAGACACCTTTTATTGTGCCACAGAGTAGTAGCAGCAATGTTAACCTGCTATCCACTGCACCTGCATGAATTTTTTATACTGCTCTGTGGTATCTTTACTGTTAGTGGACTGTTACTGCAGTGTACTACCCCCCCCATCGGCAAAAGGTATTCTTTTCCAGATTTGGATTTGTGACTTGTGAGCACTGCTTAGGTGTTGTGCCTTTGCATCTGCATCTCTTGAGTGTGCAGCACAAGCTTAATCTGTCTGTGCATTTGTAGTACACCATTAATTCTGGGAGACTTTGCATTTCATGTTATGCTGTCATTTCACTTCATCAGCACTGGGGAATTTTCTGGACATAAGACAGTAGCATTTTTGGGATGCACATTAATTCTGGTGACTGTGTGTGACCACTGCACACATGACGAAGTGTGCCATTAATTCTGTGAGACTTCACATTTCTTGTTACACTCTCATTTCACTTTGTCAGCACTGGGGAATTTTATGGACACAAGACAGCAACATTTTGGGGATGCACATTAATTCTGGTGACTGTGTGTGACTACTGCATGCATGACATCTGAGTGAGCTAATAATTTTGGGAGACTGCATTTCTTGTGCTCTTATTACACTTCGTCAGCACTAGGGAGTTTTCTGGACACAAGACATGAGCATGTTTGGGATGCACATTAATTTTGGTGACTGTGTGTGTGAAGGGCTGCCAGTATTGTTGTCACTTCACCTTACTTCGTGTTAAGGTAAATGACAATACAAAGTAATAATTACACAGTGAAGTGAGCCTTTTGCATTGGCCACTTCGCATAGCGGAGTAACAACGTGAAGTGCCCACTTCGCTGGAACTTCGCTGGTGGAATTTAAATTCATTGCATCTCTACTCATTGACTCTCTTCTGTCTTTTCTCCAACCTGCTCCAAGGGTAGGAAGTCTCACTCCATCCTTCTCCTAATTCTTCTGATGCTCCTCATGAATGGTCATCTGGAGACCAACCATGTTCCCTCCAATTCCTCACTCCCTTTCTTCCTCTACTGGTAGGGGTCCAATTGTCCTTCATCTGAATGCTAGAAGCCTTCTATCTACACTCAACCTCCTCTCTGTCTGGGTTCAATTACACTGTCCTGATGTCCTCTATAATTCTGAGTCCTAGCTCTCCTCTAGAACTCCTGTCCCTTGCTTTTTCCTTTCTGATTACCAACTTTTCAAGCAGGGCAAGGAAACATTTGGAGGAGGATTTGCCACCTACATCTTGCAGAGCCTCTCATGTACAATGGCTAACAACAAGATTATAAGCTAGTCCAACAAATTTCTCCTTGTCAGGCTCTCAATCCCGTCCTTTGTAGCTATTTTCATTAGGTTGTCAATACCTCTTTTAAGATATCACATTCATCTCTGATTGACTCTCTTTCCTCCATTGCCTCTCATTCCTCTACAGGTGAACTCATCCTTATCTGGGATTTCAGTATAAATTGTTTTTTCCTGTCCTGAGAATTTACCATTCACAGGACTGAGTCCCTTAATTTGTCTCATGTTATTTCAGAACACAGCCAGCTCAATCCTCACTCTGCCACTCATAATATTTTGGAATGTGTTCTAATCTCCCACTGCACCACTTTGCTGCAGCAGGTATTTTCCCAGATTCAGATAACAACCACTGCATGATATTCTGTATCAGAGAAATCTGGTGTACCCCATCCTTACCAAAATACATCTGGACCAGATATCTCTGGTCATTCAACAGTAATGCTCTACTGAGTGACTTTTCTGCAACAAACAAGTCAGCCACACTTTCTGCCTTGGAAATTGATGTGGCCTTCACAGTATTCCACTCCCCTGTCTCCTCTATTTGGACAAGCACACCTCCTCAGGAAAACCAGAGTACAAACTTCCCACTACCTGTGGATTGCCATCAAAATCATCAATCTGTGTAAGTCTTGAGACACTGCATGGACCCACTACAAATGATCCTGCTCCTATACTGATGTCAATGTGAGTGGGATGCACGGTGGGAGTGGTGAATTTAAAACAGAGATCAACCGTATAAGTGGTTATTTTGGACTTTAATAGCTTACATCATTTGCTTTTGTAACAAATTAAAAAAAATGTGTGCTTGAAGTTGTATTTTGGGGGCATTGAAGAGAAGGGAGGAGGGGGAAGCTGCAGTGGGAGTACTGAAGGAGGGTTTGAATTGTTTGGAGTGAATGCCATTGGAGTAGACCTTGTCCAAATAATGGCAGGATACCAATAGGACTCCTATACTTCCTATTTAATATCCATAGTAAATAGTGGCCCCTAGCATAAGCAATCCAGAAGTGGGAGTGCCATGAAACAGGAGTGTGGTGTCTGTGACTAAGAAGCATCTGGGGATGTCAGCAGGTCATCTGCAGGGAGGACCACAGGACACACTGGGCAAGGTAAGGTAAGTGAGTACATATAAGGGTAAGGGAAAGGAGGGGAAGTACCATATCATAGGTTAAATCTTTGATTGTATTATTAAAATGAGTAAGGGAATAGCACAAAACCCTTTCTATGGTCATCCAGTTAGCAACAATCTGAAAAAACAACCAGCAGCAAGACGAGGCTTGTGAATCGGGAAAAACTGGGAACAGGACAATACTCATGATGGAAGAGCAAATGGGACCAGGAAATGTGGAGAGAAATAGGAATGCACAGACAGCAGAATGGAGCAGGAAGGGTGGTGTGCTGCAACAACTGTGAGGCAGCAGAGTTTCTGGGAACCATTTGGCATATAGGGGGCTGTCCAGTATGTAGGAGCATTGGACAGTTAAGGGCAGAAATAATGCAGCTCAGATGGGAGTGGAGGATAAAAGAATGATGGGTAGAGACAGCAAGAAAGTGGGGTGAGACACAGGGTAGTGGCACCTAAAGAATGAGGATATCAGATAAGAGGATGTACTTGGCAGAAACACCCTATTCTCAGGAGTATCCCTTCCTCAAAGGGCTACTGTGCCTACGGAGGGGAGTGGCAGGAGGTAGGGGGAAGGCTTGGGACCTCAAGAGTAGCAAACATGAAGAGAACTCCAGAGGAAGTACTCTTATCAATCAGATATGGTTCCCTGTCTGGAGGGGGGATGGGGTAGTGGGGTCAAGGTGGGAGATCTTGGGAGGAATGCAATGGCATGGGGACATGAGAGGAGGATCAAGACGATGCAGGGAAATCATGGGAGATAGGGGAGCAGAAATTAAACTAGTGAAGGGGTGGAGAAAGGGTAAAGCCACCTGGTTAAGAGGGAGAAAGGGGACAGTGGGGGAAGTCATAGCCATGGGGAATAGAAGGGATTCAGAAGGAAAAGAAGGCACAGTTGAGGGGAAAAGTGGAGACAGCAGGGGGCACTAAACAATGTAATGGGTAAGGATAACAAGAAGACAGGTTCTTCAGTAGTAAGGGTCAGGGAGGAACATGGCAGAGGGCAGTGGTGGAGTGACAATCATTAGGGACTGTATGATTAAGGACATTTACTGGGGAAAGAAGGGGGTCATGGATGTCAAAATGAAGGTGATGTGTATGCGAGGGATGACAGCAGGGCGTATGGGTCCAAAAATAAGGGAGGTGGTAAAAGGAAGAGGGGGAACAAACAATCGACACAATTGAACTGAGCACCAATGACCTTGCGGGATAGGAGGTGGTAATGGTAAAAAAGTGATTCAAGGAGTTGGGGATGATCTGCTGGGAGGTGACAAGTTCACTGGTATTCTTGTAGGTTATTCCAGTGCCATGAGCTAACACAGTAAGGAAAGCTAGGTTAGAGAAGTTCAACATGTGGTTCAGGGAGTGGTGCAAGAAGAAGGGGTTTGACATAATAGGACAATGAGGGGAGATGTGGTCAGACAAATCTCTCTATGCACCTGACTGACTGCACCTCAATAGGAAGGGATCAAGAGTAGTAAGGGACAAAATGTGGGGGATACAACACGCAGAAGTTAAGTTTAAACTACTGAAAGCAGAAGGTTGGCCAAGGGGCAAAACACAAGGGTATGTAGATGTGAATGGATGCCTCTCCACAGCAGTAGAGGGGGACTGCAGGGAGAAGGAGATGTAGGGATATTGGAAATGGGGAAGGGGAAGGCATACAGGGACAAAGTAGAAGCAGAATGATGGGTAAGGTGGGAGTTCAGATGCACAGAGGAAGGTGGCATCCCTGAATGCACATAGTCTAAGAAACAAGATGGATGACCTGCAAGTACTACTTTCAGAAGGTAGGGTAGATATTGTGACAATCACTGACAGTTGGGCCACACCTAATCATGACTGGGACCTCTCAATTCCAGGATATAGGCTTTACAGAAGGGACGGAGTAGTAGTCAAAGGAGGAGGAGTGGCAGTATTTTGTCGGCGGCGACGAGCCCTCGATTCGAGAATGATCTCTACCATGGTTCACTGATGGGTCCTGAGGTGGCTCAGTAATCCAATCCTAGAGCCACGATTCATCTGCAGAAATTGCAGATGTTTCCATGTGGGAGAGCTGCCCGCTGGCTGGGGTTTCTTTCCCTTTCCTTCCTATGCTTTCTCTTTTTGGCTTCAAGGGCAAGGTGTTTCTTTTTGAAGCAGGCCCCCACTTGATGGAGGTTCTGACACCATTGAGATCGGTTGGTGGTCAGCTCCTCCCAGCTCATCATGTCTATATCTGCTTTCTTGAGCTAAGTCTTCAGTGTGTCTTTGTAGTGTTTCTGTTGACCACCACAGGATCTCTGTCCGTGACTGAGCAGGGAGTATAAAATTTGTTTGGGGAGTCAAGAGTTGGGCATCCATACACAGTTTCCATTCCAGCGGAATTGATGTCTGAGGATCATTGCCTCTTTATTAAGGAAAGCAACAAGCATGAAAGGAATCAAACAAATGGAGAGCGGAAGCGATGTGGGTCCAATTACAGACCAGTAGGGAGAGAAAGGTGAGTCTGGGGGTAATTTACAGACTACCCAGTCAGGATGAAGAAATGCTCAAAGACCTAAGTCCACAAATTCTGAAGATTACAGAGTAGGGGGAGGTGGTAGTAGTGGGGGACTTCAACCTGGCCAGGGTGGACTGAAGTATACCAACAATGACGTACCAGGAGTCAGAAAACACTGGAAGTGATTCAGCATGGGTTGCTGACTCATGATGTTACTGAACCCACCTAAGAGGGGCAATCCTGGACCTGGTGCTCACAAATGGAGAGTATGTACAGGTTATAACAGTCATGGAACCACTTGTTGGATGTCATCATAGCTCAGTGTGGTTCAGGCTGGACATAGGCAAGGAAAACTTCACCACTAAGACCAACATTCTGGACTTTAGGAGGGTGGACAATGGGAAGGCACCTAGCAAAAATTACTGTGACTATGAAAGTGGACCAGAAATGGAATATTTTCAAGGAAAGAGTAAGGGCAGCAACGGAGGAGTGTACTGGACACAAAAGGAAGAACTCCAAAATAAAAGCGCATAGCTGGTTCAACTCTGAAACAGCCCGAGCAATGAGGAACATGCACCTGGACTACAGGAAACACAAGACCAAGAAGGAGGTGTAAAGAGAATTATAGCTCGGACTATTGAGGACGGCAAGAAGGGCATTTCGGAAAGCAAATGTTCAGAAAGAATTACAATTAGTATAAGGTATTAAGGGAAGGGGAGGAGGCTTTGTTCCACTAAATAAGCAGGAAAAGAGACAAGAAAGATTGGATAGTCAGGCTAAGACAAGGAGACAGGTGGGTGAAGGAGAATAGCGAGAAAACAGAATTAATGAACAAATACTTCTCCTCTGTCTTCACGAAGGAGCGGAATGGACCAGTGTCAATAAGAAGGAAAAGGGGCCAGAAGGGGGGAGTTGGACAGATAAAGTAATAGAAGAGGAAACAGTGAAAAAAGGTCTGCTAGCTTTGAAATGGACAAATCACCTGGCTCGGAGGGAGTACACCCTAATGTGCTGAAGGAACTGGCAGGGGAGCTTGTGGAGCCACAGTCAGACATGTTTAGTTGTTCACTGGAGTCAGGCATGGTACTGCAGGACTGGAGAATAGTACATGTAGTGCCCTTCCACAAAAGTGGTCCCAGAGATAACACAGGGAACTACAGACTGGTCAGTCTCACTTCAATAGTGTGCCAGCTTATGGAAACCATACAGAAGGAAAGACTGATACAGCACCTGGATGAATATGGCCAACAGGATGCAAGTCAGCATGGATTTATGGGAGGGAGGTCTTGTCAGATGAATTTGATTGACTTCTTTGATAGAGTAACCAAAACGGTAGATAGAGGCCAAGCAGTGTACATTCTGTTCTTGGATGTCAGCCAAGCCTTTGACTCCGTACCACACAAGATGTTGATCAGGAATTTGCTGGACCTTGGGTAGGAGAGAAGTTGGTTAGGTGGGTGGAAAATTGGCTAGGGAATAGGTCCCAAGAGGTGATAATTGGAGGTGAGTTGTCTAGTACCAGGGCTATCACAGGTGGCATCCCACTGGGCTCGGTGCTAGGACTGGTGCTGTCTAACATTTTTAGTAATGATACTGGGGAGGGCATCAAGGGCAAAATGTGTCTGTTCACAGACAACACTGAGCTCTGTGGAAGGATGGACTCAACAGAGGGGATACCGGACCTTAAGGAGGACCTGAGAAAACTTAAACAGTGGTCAGGGGTTTAGAACCTGGGTTTCAATGCCAAAACAATGCAAGGTTATGCACTTTGGAGCTAAAAACCCAAGACAGTGTACTATCTGGGAGGGGTCAGGGTAACTTAAACAGTTGAGAAAAAACATCTGTAAGTGCAGCAAGAAGGCAGTGACAAGATCAAACAGGATGTTGGGTTGCATTGCCAGGGGGATTAGCAGTAGGAGAAAGGAGGTGGTTCTGCCCTTGTATAGGTCAGTGGTGAAGCTGTATCTGGAGTATGCAGAGCAGTTCTGGAGCCCTGAACTTAAAAAAAGATATCAACCTGATGGAGACAGTCCAGAGGAGAGCTATAGAGATGATAGCAGGGCAGCACAGTAGATTGTATGAGGAGAGACTGGGGGCCTTTAACATCTACTCCCTGGAGGACAGAAGAGAGAGAGGGGAGACATGATTAAGACCTTCAAGTACTTGAAAGGGCTCAATAGGGTAAACAAGGAGGGGCTATTCCGCAAATGCTACAGCAAAACTTTGAGGAGGCAAAGCCTTTAGCTGTACAGGGGGTGTTTAGGAGGGAGGTTAGGAAACATTTCTTCAAAGGAAGGGTGGTAACCAAGTGGACCGCATTGCCAGAAGAGGTGATTTCGGCAAAGATGGTGTGTAGCTCAAGAGGGGCTGGGAATAGATGTACAGTAGGGGTATGACTAAGATTATGGGGAGGGAGGAGGAAGGGGATGAAACAGTTTCTAAGTTTCACAGTGGTTTACAAGCTCAGGAGGCAATGCCTTTTATGTGAGCTCACCACCCTAGGATGGTATTATCATTTAAAGATACTTAACTTTATTAGTACCCATGTGTGGGTCTAAATGTTTTTTGAAGGTATCCATAGTTCTACTCTCAGCTGTTGTACATGGTAGTGTATCCCATTGCTTCATTACTCACTCTGAGTACCATTGGCTCCTTTTCTTAGTTCTACACTGTTCACCTTTTAGTTTGAGACTGTGAGATCTAGTTTGAACCTTGGTAGGATTTATTTCTAGACCAAGGGTTTCTAAGAGGAATGGCTCTCTTGAGGCTTTATATGTTAGGCACAGATCACCAAGTAGTTGCCTGTAGTTCATTGAATAAAGGTTAAGTTGTTGCAGTCTCTCATCATATTCTTTATTTTCCAAACCAGTGATCTTTTTTGTTATTTTTCATTGGACTCTCTCAACTAACTTTTTTCCTCTTATTGTACTCGATGCACAAAGAGGTGCACAGTAATCCAAGTGTGCTCTCACTAATCCGGTGTATAAAGGTAATATATCTTTTGTCTGTCTACTCTTAATGTACTTTAGTATGCACCCAGTAATACATTGACATTTTTTAACTACTGCTATCGTATTATTATCAAAATTAAGTTTGTTGTCTATAATTACTCCTAAATCCCTTTCATTAATGGTTTCTTGAAGTGTGATATTGTTAAGTTTAAAATTATATTTCAAGTTTTTATGTCCCAGGTGCATTACTTTACATTTGTGTACATTGGACAACATCTTGTTATTGTCTGCCCAGGTTTCTAATGACAATAATTCTTTTTGGTAGTTTACAGCCACCTCAGAGGTGTTAACTATGCATCCTAATTTGCAGTCATAGCCATCCAGACATTATTTGATGACTGAATTGAGGAGATCAGTATGTTAAATAATACTGGGCCCAGAACTGAGCCCTGTCAGACCCCACTAGTCATTTCACCCCATGGTGAAGAGTATCCTTTAATAGTAGTACACCGTCGCTGATTATGTATCCACTAGGTGACTCAATTTATTATGTATTGGGGAAAATTCTAATGCAAACGTATGATTTATTAGAATCCTATGGGAGACTTTGCCGAACACTTTCACGAAATCCAGAAATACTATATAATGTCCACTGGTAGACCTTCATCCAGTGAGGAAGTGACATTTTAACAAAAATGCAATAAATTAGTCAGACATGACTTTCCTCTGGTGAAGCCATGCTGTGTAGTATCTTGTAAGGCACTGAGAATAATGCATCCTTCCAGCCTTGGAAGAAGAAGTCTAACTACTGTTTTCTCTATATAGCAGATATTAAGCTTGTGGACCTATAATTCAAGGAATCTTCTTTATGTCCAGATTTGTAGATGGGAGTGACAGTAGCATCATTCCATGAAGAGATAGTTTCACCCTCAATTAGTGATAAATTAAAAAGTGTGCATAACGGTCCTGAGATTTCATTAACAATTTATTTGAGGAACCTGGGATGGATTTCATCTGGTCCCAACTGAGGAGCTGGTTTTTAGTCTATGAAGTGCCATCTTTATTTCTTCAATAGTAATTGGAGTTATTCCTTGCTTATTAGTATTAAACACTGCCCCAGTATGGTTATCCTTTGGTGTAAAAATGGTGAGAAAGTAATTACTGAATTATCATGCCATTTCAGTTTCATTATTGGTTAACCCTTTATCTGTTTAGATAGGACCTACTGTATTGTTGTCTGGGAACCTCTAAGTGAACCTATATAGTTATAGAACTTCTTTTTATTGTCCAGCGTATCAGTAGCTAATTTGTTGTCAGTACTTGCTTTTGCATTTCTGATGTATTGTTTAACTTTATTAGCTTGTTTTTTGTAGTTGTTCCAGTTAGTTATTGTTGGTCTGTTTTTATATTTCCTGTATCTCTTTTTTTTTATCTATAGATCTTTTGATTTTATTATTCCACCAGACAGGTGTTCTGCAACCATTGATGTATTTCCATCTGGTAGGGACCCATGTAACAAGGTAAGATTTCAATTTTGTCCAAATTTGTCTCCATATGTGGTGTACATTGAGGCCGTAATGTTCTGTTTGCCAGTTCCAGGAAGCTAGGTAGTTTTTTAGTGCACTACAATTAGCTCTAGAGTAGTCTTTAACCATAATGATACCTTTGGACCCTGTAGTTTTAGTTTGTATTTGAAATAAAATCATATTGTGGTCACTATTTCCTAATTGTTATAATATAGTGGGCTCTAAGATTTTGTCTTCCAAATTTGTGAGAATGATGTCTAAGATTTTATTGTCTCTAGTTCTCTTCTTGATGATTTGATCTAAATTCTGATTTATTGTTATTTCTAGGAAGTCTCTTTCTATTGATCCACTGCTTTGACATGTCTCCCAGTTAATGTTGGGGAAGTTGAAATCCTCCATTAATACATAATTATTATTTGTGTTAAACTTGTCTATTGCTGTTAAAAAGTCATTGTTTTGTTCTATGTTTAAATTTGGGGGTCTATAGGCTAGTCCTAAACATAGGTTTATATTAGGCAGATTGATCTGGGCCCATAAGCTTTCAGTATTAGTATTAGCAATTTCTTTTGGCATAATAGAATGGGATGTATATCTATCTGATATGTATAGTGCTATCCCACCCTCCCTCTTGTCTGCCCCATTTTTAATTACATTATTAAAACTTGGGATATCTGTATTCCAACTGTTATCTCGGAACCAGGTTTCAGTGATTCCGCAAATTGAAATCTTTTCTTTTTGAATGAAGTATTTTAATTCATCTATTTTATTTGTTAGGCTACGGGCATTGAGTAACAATATGTTTATTTTATTTTTATACTTTATAGTAGATGTGGGTCAATGGAAAGCATTGTTATTCATGTTTTTTAATGGAGCAAAAGGATGCTGTTCATCCCCATTTCTTACATTCAGAGACTTCCCTCCCCCCTTGCCATTTAGTTTAAATGTTTGTCAATATAGTTGGTAAAATGTTTACCCAGTAATGCATTTCCTTTTTTCCTTAAGTGTAGTTCATCCATGCAATAAAGATCATCCTGAAGGTAGAACTCTTCCCAATGTGTTAGGCAATTAATATCTTATCTTATCTTAATGCCCATTTTCTTAGTCAGTCATTTATTGTCCTTATTTTCTGGGTGAGGTGTGGTAGGGCCTTGGGAATAGGTAACATTTCTGATATGGCAGGTTCACAGCCTAAGTGTATCAATTTGTTGGTGAGTGCTACTAGATCCTGTTTAATTTTCTCAGTGGAGTCCTGAAAAACATTGTTTGCCCCAGCTTGTATAACAAGTGGGTTACAACCAGAATTTCTAGCAATGTCTTTACTCATGTATGTTATGTCTGCAATTCTAGCCCCTCTGAAAGAAGACAAAAGTTCTGTGTGCTTTGTCAGGATTACATAAAACCCTGTCCAAGTGCTTGAGCTTAGAATCACCAGTGACCAGTACATTTCTAGGGGTCTGTTGATTAAAACTATTAGTTTCTATGTTGTCACTGTCCAGATATTTAAAGGTGCAGTGTTTATGGTTCCAGTCTTTGCCAGGTTGTTGCTAGGAGTATTGAATGATGCTGGGTTAGTAGAGGTATCAAATGAGATTAAAGACCCAGCTATACTTTGCTCTGGATTAGTATAAATAGTTGTTAAAGTAGTAAATCTGTTTTTAAAGGGGGTACAGAAGTTAGTGGCACACCTACCTTTTTTAGCAGGTTTAATGTTTTGGACATTATTTTATTTATTCATTCATTTATGTATTTATTTAATTTATTTATTCAAATCTTGGATTACAATACCTTTGAGCAGGAGACCGCTCTTTTACAAAGGTTCCACGTCGTAAAGGGTGAGTATACATACATTATGGGTTTAGGAGTATATAGCTAGGTGAGTAAATTATACCATAAGTCATCAGTTTCAGAGGGATGATCTTCCTTTCTAGCTCATTTCCTATTAGTCTCATTTCCTGTCACAGCAGGCAGTTCAGCCTGCTGTGGTGTTTTATTTAAGGTAGGGTCATTTTGTCTTTCTCCCTTATTGGGAGTCACTGGATCAGAAAAGGGTGAAATAGAAGATGTACAAGCCTTTAGATTTGTCCCAAGTCTAAGTGCCATTTGTTTCTGGCTTACCTTGAGTTGCAGTAACCTGTCACTAAATGCATTTAGTTCTTGGAGCAGCTACTCATTATGAATACATTCATCCCATTTAAATATGTCTTGAGGACTTCCAGTGATATCACGGAGCTGCAGCAAACTTAATTCGTGAGGCACCCAACCCAGCTGACTAATTAATTCTCCTAAAACTACTTTTTTCACACTTGAAAATGTCTTAAAGCTCAGGAGGAGTACCAATAATAACAAACAGAGGCAGAAATCATATTGATTCTAAAGGAAACTCTAAGGATGCCACTAGATTAAAAATGGGCCTACCAAGTAGATCGTCCTCACCGGCCAGTTCCCAGGTGGCTGACTATGACACGGACGGAGAGAATGAGCAGCTATCGTGATCTCGATTTGAGATGCTCCTTCACGAAATAAAGGAATCTAGGAGGGAAAACAAGCAAGAGTTTCGAGCAGTGCAGACTCAACTTGCTACTTTTGAAAATCACATCAGGCAAATCAAGGAGAGGGTTTCCGAAGTGGAGGACACAACAACACAGCTTGCTAATATTGTGCAGACCCTGCTACATCAAACCAAAACTTTGCAAGTTAAATGCTTGGACTTAGAGGGTTGTTCCAGACGCAATAATGTATGCCTCTATGGACTCCTGGAGAATGCAGAGACAACCCCAATGGCACCTTTTGTGGAGAACCTTCTGAGAGATATCCTAGACCTCCCACCAACCCTCAACTTTCATGTGGAGAGAGCGCACAGGTCATTAGAAAAAAATCCAGTTGACCCAGTTGCATGCCCTCTCTCCATCGTTTTTAAAATGAGCTCCTTTAGCGTTAAAGAAGAAATACTAAGACGGGCGTGGAGTAAAAAAGAGTTGAAATACCTTACATATAGGCTTTTCTTAGATCACGATTATCCTCAAGAAATACAGATCCAAAGGGTTAAGTACCTTCCCATTCTGAGAGCTTTGAGAGAGAAATCAATTTGCTTTCACATGCCTTACCCCTCAAGACTGAGAATATTCTGGGAAGAAGGAGTGAAGATTTATTCTACAGTTGAGGAAGCCCTGGAAGCACTCAAGGAGAAGAATATTCCCATGAAGGATGGTGGGAACTAAGAGGCAGGGAATTGAGCACTGTATAAAGAATGCACCATCTACAGGAAGGTGGGGGAAAATAAATTCGGGACACACGCTGACATAATACACAGACTCCAAACGATCCCAAATGGAAAGGCAAGGCAGACTGACCCAGAAACATGAGGGATCATCGAAATTGAAGGGTTACATTGCTGAGATGGCTCTCCCATTCTGTTTAACTCCACCAAAAATGCCCTATGCAGCAGTAATCCCCCTGGATGAGTACAAAGCCTTTTTTATGACTCAATGCTGATTAAGATCTTTACTGGGGTTTTGAGACTGTAAGGGAAGGGGGAGGGGTTTGAATCGAGGAGAGCTAACATGTAACTCCAATTACCATCAGACAAACTGGGAACTTGAGTCATTTGGTGACTTATTTAACTGAATTAGTCACTCTCTGCCCATTGGCAATGAGTAGCCTTCAGTAAGCGTATGACATCATTAAAAACCGATAATGGTCATCTTTAAACTGATGCTAGGATTAAGCTAATCGTTTTCTCCTTATCTTGTTTTTTTTTTTTTTTTCTCTCTCTCTCTCTCTCTCCTATCCTAAGGTCAATAGTGCATCTCACACAACCTGAATCGATGCTAACGCCATTGTAAGGTGCCTTTGTAAGACTACTAAGGCAGCAAAATTAAAGATTGAGGGGGTAGACATCTAAGTAAAATGAATGAAAGTAGTAATATACTTTTACCATAGACCCCAAAGAAGATGTTTAAAAGTTCTCTTAAAGGCAAAACACCTCTGTTGTACTGAAGACTGAGCAGATAGAATTTTCTGATCAGCTGGTTGCGAGACACATTGTTGCTGTAGCAGCCTGTACTGTTAGCACACATAACAGGAGCCCAACATTATCGAGGCTCTAGAGGAGGTCATCCGGTAATGGAGGAACATGCATTCCTCCTCGTTCTCCTTAAAATAGGAGAACAAAGGGGCTAATAAAGTAAATTAGTCCCCACCCTTGGAAGCAAATGTTACTGCTTCATATGTTAATGGTTTACATATTTGTTAAAGCTGTGTTAGTTTCTGGTTTTGATTATGGCATAGCAGGACAGTTGGAATTTATGAGCAGTGTTATGTATTTACATTATGTAAATGTTCTAGAAAGGAAGGGCCATTTTTGTGGGAGAAAGACCAATATTTGGGAGTAGGTATTAAACATGGAATATTTAACCCAATTTAAATATGGCACAACCCTACGTTATATGCACGTATAACGTGCATGGCATCACTAACCCTATTAAGAGGAGTAAAATTCTCCAGTATATGAGAAAAGAGGGAACTAATGTTTTATTATTACAAGAAATGCACCTCTCTCAAAGTGAACATAAAAAATTTGAGCATTTGGGCTTTGCCCAGGTGGCGGCCTCCTCGTACCGGGGGGGGAGTAGACGGCGAGGGCCTGCCATAATGATTAAACAGGGAGTACCCTTTGAAATCAGGGACAAGATAGTTGATAAAGAAGGGATATATGTATTCTTAAAGGGTCTACTAGATGGCCAGATGATTACTCTGGCTTCTATCTATATACCCCCAGCAATGGATTTTACAATATATAGAAACCTTTTAAACCAATTGGCAGACTGGGCGGAGGGTAGGGCAATTTGTAGAGGGGGCTTTAACCTGGATATTTCTAGGGAAAGTATGGATCTTACCACTCAGGGCCGAATAAATAAAACAACCAGAAAAGTTCGGAAACTGTTACAAGAGTTGGGATATGATGACATTTGGCAGTTTTTATGTGGCCCCACATGTAGACATACATTTTACTCTCAGGCCCATGACTCATACTCCTGCCTTGACTTTTTAGTAACCCAATGCGAACACCTAAATACTATACAGTATATTTGGCAAGGAGACTTTTGTCTCTTGCACCATGCCCCTATTTTTTGTAAGATTTACTCACATACCACCCACAAGAAAACTTTTTGGAGGTTAAACCTATCCATCCTCAGAGATAAGGAGACACAGGAAGAGATTAGAAATACAATAACCCGGCGTTACTAGATAATGACACCCAGGATACTACAATAGTGATGATTTGGGATACTATTAAAGTAATAGTGAGAGGGAAACTTATAGGAATTTCATCCCATTGGAACAAACAGAGGGAATCACGCAGACTCACCCTAGAAACACAGATAAAGGCCTTAGAAGAATTGCAATGTATCAAACACTGCAAATCCCAATCCTGGGAACTTACTTCTCTGAAGAAAGAGTTAAATAATGTTCTGGATTATGCTATAGAACAGAAATTAATATTTTTACGACATAAATACTATGATGGGGAACACAGATTTATGAGATTAATTGCAAGCCAATTATGGGACAAGAGAGTTACATCCTCTATTCTGAAGGTAAAGCACCCTGCTACTAGCGAACTTAAAAATAATATTTCCACTATCTCCAAGACCTTTCACCATTATTACTCTACACTTTATTCTGAGAAAACTAGCCACTCTGATGAGAGAATTCAAGAATTCTTGCCCCCCAGAACTTCCTACTTTAACTCATTTGCAAGGCATTCAGCTGATAGCCCCCATTTCCACTAAGGAGATATCAACAACAGTTGGAAGTTTAAAAACAGGCAAATGCCCAGGATCTGATGGTCTTCCGGGGGGAGTTCTATAAAATCTTTGCCAAGACTCTTGCTCCAGTACCCGGTCAGGTGTTTTCCTTTGTGAATACAGAGGAAGGAAAGACTCCCCCTTCCTGGAACAAGGCCCTAATCTCGGTGATACTAAAACCGTGGAAAGATCCCGCATATTGTTCATCATACCAACCCATATCAATACTAAACACAGATTATAAGATCTTCGCCTCAATACTGGCAAAGAGGCTGGTTCAGTTTGCCCCATCTACAATAAACATGGATCAATGCGGCTTTATCCCTGGATGTCAGGCCCAGGATAATGTTAGGCGTACAGTATATATTACTGAACACATTCACGCTCACAAAACTCCCAATGTTTTGCTTGGACTAGATGCTGAAAAAGCCTTTGATAAGGTGTCATGGAAATTCTTGAAAGGGGTATTGTTAAAATTTGGCTTTCCACATCAATTTGTAGATACAATCTTTAAATTCTACAGGAATCCTACTGGATATATTAGAATGAATGGCCATATATCTGAGAAATGTTCCTTATATAGAGGAACCAAACAGGGCTGCCCCCTCTCTCTGTTCTTATTTGCCTATTATATTGAATCTCTGGCCCAATATTTGCGTCAAGCCCCTGACATTAAGGGTGTCAAAATGACAGATGTAGAACATAAGTTGGACCTTTTCGCTGATGATATTCTAGTGTACTTAACCAACCCTGAAACCTCCATGACGGCCTTTTCCAAAAAAATACAGGAATTTTCAAATCTTTCAGGATTCACATTAAATATTACTAAATCTGAAGCCCTAACGTTTGAATTTAACCCCTTACCCTCTTTCAAAAAACAACACCCAATCAGATGGGACAATACCAGTATAAAATACTTAGGTATACAGATTACCAAAGACCCAGACCTACTTTACTCCCATAATTATCATCCCCTGCTAGCAAACATTAAACAGGACCTGAGGAGATGGGATCTTTTGCCATCCTCCTTCTACACAAGGACACTGTCCCTCAAGATCAATGCACTACCAAGATTCTTATATATGTTTCAGTACGTCCCATGTACCATATCCTGTAAGGAACTACTCTACTGGCAAAAAATCTTGAATGCATACCAATGGAACCAGAGGAGGCCACGGATTGGCCTCTCCAAGTTAATCTTGCCCAAGGAGTTAGGGGGAGTAGCCCTTCCCACACTCCAAAATTATTGGATTTCAGCCCAGATGTGCTTGGCATTATTATGGGGAACTAAATCATACCATGCAAGTTGGAAGTAAATAGATCTAACCAGACCAACCCCTACACCACTCCCAGCTTGCTTGTTTTCCTTGCCTCACCTTAAGAAGGTTATGCAGGTAACTCCTTTGGCGACTACAGCCATCCTAAAAGGGTGGCAATTGGAAATGAAATATAAAACCTTCCAACAGCAATTTTGGAAGTATAACTGGTTTGTGCTGACCCACCCATCTGATGGACCAAAACAAAACCTGTGGTATTAAAATCAGATCAAAAAGGGGCTCGAGGCACAGTGGCAGCTGTTAAAAGGGAATAAGATTATTGACTTCGTTCAAGCTCAGAGGACTTATGCCTGGACAGAAAAAGATAGACTATATTATTATCAGATTAAAGATTACATACAAGCACAAATTAGAATTAATGAGAGGAGCTCCCTGTTAAGGGAGGACAATATTCCCTTCAGGCAAATATGGTCCTCACTTCAGGGGGAAAAAGAAATATCTATAATATATAAGGCCCTCATAGAGCAAACATCGCACTCTATGACACCAATACAAACTAAATGGGAACGAGAGTTAGCACAACCAATACCTAGTAAGGATTGGCTGAAGATATGGAGGAGTGCGTGGAATGTCACATTTGTTCTATTTTGGCCTACCTATTGCATTTAGTAGGGAGAAATACATAGGTGTCTGATTATCAAATCTAAATATTTAAGTATTCGAGGGAAGGTTGCATTTATATTGATGGTAATCTGGAAGTTTTGTCTAGACCTTATGGAATGAATTTGTATAAAGTTGTAAGAGATGCTCATGAACCAATGTAATTGTCCTGCACTAAATGCCAGAGTTACTATGTTGATGTTTTTATGTATCAGAAAAGCTGTAAGTTGAAACAGCCAATATTCACATTTGTATAAAGTCGGATATATTAAATGTGGATGTAACAAAATATGGTTTTAATAAAAGAAGTATAACAAAAAATATGTCTTGAGAAAGTTCCATTGTGATTAGGTACATTAGGCAAGTGTTACACCTAATGCCCACATCTCCTTCAAGTGTAATAACAGTATCTGCCATTTACTAGTTATGTGTAACAATATATACTCTATAAAAGTATAAACACTGCCTCCTAGTTTGCAAGTTTTTAACTCTATATTAAGGTATTACTCTTTGTAGCATGAGCCTTATCTTATGGAGTGGTGTATAATGTTGATCTGACTTTGCGCCTACTCTCTATGAAACCCTGCGAAACATGCAAAACACGCGTAGACGTGCATGTTTTTTCATGCACTAATGCATGCTCACCTTGCTCGGGCTTACTCTGCTCACCACAAGCCAAGTTATAAGGAGCCAGGTGACCCAGAAGTAGCTCCAGGGGTCACTGAGTGAGTATACCTTGCAAATACAGTAAAATAAAGTATTAATATGTGCAACACCACTCATTCATGGGTACACCTTAGAAAGTATGTCCTTGGTCCCAGAACAGTAAAAAAACACAGTAAAACTACCGAGTTGTAGTCATCAGTTGGTCCCCAAGAACTATAACTCCTCTTGCTGCTTTAGGGTTTAGTTTAGTTTAGTTTATTGTTCTAGGAATTACTACCTTTGAGCCAGAGGCTCTTTTACAAAGGTTCCACGTCAATTAGGTACAGTACAAAAGGTTACATAGATAACACAACAATTTGTGTTGTGTCAAGAGCAAGAAAACATATACAAATACATATCAAATCACTTGTGCAAAAGGACATGAGATATCAATAATCACATTATTATTACAAGAAAGAGGTCATGCCAGATTAGGAGAAACAAATAGGAAAAAGTCCAGAACAGAAGGTAAGTGAATAGGGTGGGGAGCAGACAATAGCAGGAGAAAAGGTTTCCCAAACATGTCTTTGTCAAATAAGGAACAGGGTGGGTAGTGAGAAAATAGGAGGTTTAATCAGGGCAGTCACAGGGCTGGAGGTGGCAAGGTGAGAGAAAAGCCTTGATTTGAAAATACCTAGAGGTGGAGGCAGTAATATGAGTGCTGAGGGCATTTAGCCAACCTGGGGCACGATAGGCAAATGATCTTTGTCCCTGAAGTCTGGCATCGGGGGACTTGGAGAGCTGGTGTTCTGATCTTCTGGTAAAATGGGTGCTAGCTCGGACAACAGGTCTTGGATACAGGGTGGAGTGAGGCCCAGAGTGGATTTTTGCCATCAGGCAGGTAAGATACTTTATCCGGTTTGAGGAGTTGCAACCAACCTGGAGGTCAGCATAGGTTCACACATGTGGAGTCGTCGATGTGCACCAGTGAGCAGCTGACAGGCCTTATTTAGGGATGTTGTAATGCGACTAAGTGCTGTAGTAGTGGCAGATCCGTATATAACTAAGCCATAGTCAATGACTGAGATGATACAAGATTGGATGGCAATCATCAATGCAGAATGGGTAAGAAGCTGTCGGTTCCGATACAGAATCCCAATTCGCTGATTAATAGTTTTTGCTGTACTATCAATGTGAGTTGCAAAGGTTAGGCCTTGATCAAAGTTGATTCCAAGATATTTGAAAATTGGCACTTGTTCAAGGGTATTTCCCAGGTATGTATTAATGGTGAGTGGGACTTGCCGTTTCTTGTTTTGCGGGTTAGAGAAGAGCATGGATTTAGTTTTTTTGTGGTTTAGAACCAGCTTATGTTCAAGGAACCACATCTCAACTTTGGAAAAAGCATGCTGAAGGTTGCGGCATAAGAGGTTCGGATCTTTATGAGTGGGTTGCAGGACTCAACAGTTAAAAGACAGTACAAAGGTATATTTCAGTTCAATTTGTATATTATAACACAGAAAATCAGTTGTGTTAGACTTCTGGCTGTCTGCATGTGCAACGGACACCAGAAAAATGCCTAATTCACTCCTGCTCACCATAGGCCGAGTTATAAGGAGCCAGGTGACCCGGAAGTAGCTCCGGGAGTCACCAAGCAGGTATGCCTCACAAATACAGTAAAATAAAGTATTAATATCGTGCAACACCACTCATTCATGTGCACACCTTAGAAAGTATGTCCTTGGTCCCAGAACAGTACAAGCACAGTAAAACTACCGAGTTGTAGTCATGGTGGGGGTTGGGGACATCAGCCTGGGATAAGCTAGAACCCCACACAACAAACAGACTTGATAGACCAGAAGACCTAATTCTGCTGGCTACATTGTATGTTCATATTGCATGTTCATATCTCTTACTGGGCTCTGAGGAACAATTGTACAAAGGCTGTCCAGGCCATGAAATTGCATGATTTTGTTGCCAAGTTCCAGGAAAACCTTAACTCCCCAGGTAAATTATTGAAGGTTATCCAATTCCATTTTGACCCCCCTTGTTAGTCTACTCCACACTAATCCTTGTGATAAATCACTTACCTGTGTCTGACCATACTGCTGCTGCTGCTCAATTGAACGTATTCTTCACAATGTGACCTCCCTTCTTCTTTCTCTCCTAGTTTAGTTTAGTTTTAGTTTATTGTTCTAGGAATTAATACCTTTGAGTCAAAAGCTCTTTTACAAAGGTTCCACGTCATAAAAGTACATAAACCACAAGACAATGTTACAAACAATTGGCAAGCAATTTAAAAAGGCTGCAATAAAACAGTAACATTCAATTACAGGGAAGAATGAAACTCAGAGGCATTTAAGGAAAAGAATAAGGATGGAAAAGTAGGAGGAGATAGGGGGAGAGAAAATAAGAAGTTCAGTAGCAGACAGGACCAGTTAGTGGTGCTCCGAGTGTCTTTGTCAAGTGAAGGGTTGTGACGAGTGATGGAACAGCTGTAAGTGCAGTCAGAGGGTAAAGCCTTTAGTCAAAGCAGTCACAGAAGCTGGAGGCTGTGAGGTGAGCGTATAGCATAGATTTGAAAGCTCCCAATGATGTGGAGGATAGAGTGGGTAAGCTAAGGGCATTGTACCATGTAGGGGCACGATAGGCAAATGATCTTTGTCCCTGAGCAGTCCGGCATCTAGGGACCTGAAAAGGTTGGTGCTCAGATCTTCTGGTGGGACGAGTGCCGTTATTCAGGCAGAGTAGATCTTGGATACACGGCAGAGTGAGTCCCAAGATTGATTTTTTTGCCATCAAGCATGTGAGATACATTAGGCGATTTGAGAGTTGTAACCAGCCGGTTTCCATGTAGAGCTCACAGGTGTGGGTCCATCTCTGCGCTCCAGTAAGGAGTCAACAGACCTTGTTTAGGGCTGTTGAGATGCTCCTTAGTGCGGTGGTAGTAGCAGAGCCATAGATAATTAGACCATAGTCTATGATTGAGATGACAGAGCTTTGTACAGCAATCCTCAGGGCAGCTTGGTTAAAGAATTGACGGTTCCGGTACAGTATTCCAATGTGTTGGTTCACTGTTTTTGCTGTGTTATCAATGTGGGTCGCAAAGGTAAGACATTGGTCAAATGTGATGCCAAGGTATTTGAATGTATTCACTTGTTCAAGTGTATTTCAAGGGGAAGTTTTTATTGTGAGTGGAATATGCCTTTTTCTGTTTTGATGACTGGCGAAAAGCATGGTTTTCGTTTTTGTTATTTAGGACCAGCTTGTGATCAAGGAACCACTTTTCAACACAAGAGAAAGCAAGTTGCAAGCTCTGATGTAGTGGTTTGGGATCCTTATGAGAGGAGAGAATTACAGCGTCATCAGCATATAGTATTATTTTTTCTGGGCAGGATTCAGGGAGCGAGTTTAGGAATAGGCTGAAAAGGAGAGGGCCTAGGATTGATCCCTGGGGGACACCAGAGAGGACCGGTTTAGAGTCGGAGAGAAAATCAGAGATTTTTACTGTTTGTGATCGTTGTGCCAGGTAACTTTTAACCCAGGCACCTGGTCCCTCAGCTAGCCCAATATTGAGCTGAAGTGAGATTAATAAGCCATGGTGAACAGTATCTAAGGCTTTTGTGAGGTCAATGAAAACAGCTCCGGTTTGGTATCCCTTATGCATGGCATTGTCTCCTAGCTCCTCTCCTTCTCTTTCTGCTCAACCCCCATCCCCATCCCTCAACAGGTTTCTGCTTCCCCTGTCACCATCGAGGAAACCCTACTTTCCCTTTCTTCCCTCAACCCCTCAAAGTTCAGCCCTGACAGTCTGGAAAGTAGGCTCCTTCACCACTCAGCTCCTGCCATTGCAGCTGCCCTTATTCACCTACACAGTTTTTCTTCCTTTCTCCATTCTGTTCCTCAGTCCTGAGAGTTGGCCAAAGTTATTCAACTTCATATTAGGGTGATCCCTCCTCCTCTGTTAACTTCTGTCCCATCTGCCTTGTCCCCTCCCTCTCTAAACTGCAAAGGAAACTCTTCCACTCTAGACTCCTTGGCTTCCTTTAATCCTCCAGCTTCCTCTCACCTTTCCAGTCTCATTTCCAGAAGCACCATTCCACCATTTCCTCCATGCTGCATGTCACTGAGTCTGTCTTCCCTGGGATGGATCAGAGGCATATTACGGCCTCTGTATTCATTGATCTGGCCAAAGACTTTGATTCAGTGTCCCATCCACTCCTCATAGACAAACAGAGTGCTGCTAATTGCTCAGCTCCCATTGTTGCTTGGTTCTGTTCCTACCTAATGGGCCAACAACATTCGCTACATGTTGAAGGTGTCCTGTCCCTTCCCCTTTCTACCGAGGCCAGGGTTCCACAGGGCTCCATCCTTGGTCCCATCTTTTTTCCATCTTCATGAATAACCTCCCCTCTGCCTCTGCCTACTCCCATACCCACATGTATGTAGATGGCATAGTCATCTTCACCTCCACTTTCACTACTGCAGCTCTGGAAGGCCTGCTCCAACAAAGCTTCAAAAAAGTGTTCTGTTCTTGTCCCAGTCTAACTATTGCAGATTCAGCACTAAAAAACAGTGCCTATGACCTTTGGTACCAGTCACAAACTGGTCATACTCCCTGCCCCCCCACCACTCTGGATAGCACACTTCTTGAAGCAGTTTAATCCTTTAAGTACCTTGGAATGTAGCTAGACAGTAAGCGTGACTTCTCCACCCACATCAATGCCATCCTTGCAAAACTCTGTCACAAGCTCAGTGCCCTGTACTGTAATAAAACTGCTTATCTACAGATGTCCATAGGAAGCATGTTGCCAAAGTGCTGCTTCCTGTCTTTGACTACACAGATGTGGTCTTTGGCACCACCCCTTCCACTTCCCTCACCAGACTGGACACCCTCTGCAACTGCTTCTGCTGTTTTGCTACAAACTCCCTCCCCCTCATAGCCACTACTGTTCATTGTATTCATCCCTATCCATCCTCCCACTGCCTTCTCATCACCTGGCTCATTTTACCGCCTTCATATCCAAATACTGGTTTCATTCCCTTACCTCTTATCTCTCCCATCCCCTCTCACAACTCCCACCTGCTTTCTGTTCCATCTGCTCCAGGTCCATTTATTTATTTAATCAGTAATAGGAATTACAACCCTTTGAGTCATAAACTCATTTACAAAGGCTATGCATCAGCATAGTCATACATTCAGAGATAGTACATTAGTGGGACATCACATTTCAAGTATTTGCATATAATAGCCAAGGTGGCTGAAAATCTATACATGTAGTAGCTAGGGTATTGATATTATTACAGTGGAACAATTATAGAGCAATTGCAGCCTCTGGGGCATTGTCGTATCGTAGGAACAGTGATCAATACATTAGTGAGACAACACAGTTTAAGCAAGTATTTACATAAAATAGCCTGGGTGGCTGTTGACCTATACATTTAGTAACTAGGGTATTGGTATTAGTACAGGAGATATAGTTACAGTGTGGGTGCAGCCTCTAGGGCATTGTCATATAGCAGAGACAGAGATCAGCAGCAAAGATGTCCTATACAGTTAGTCCTACACAATGGGTAGCAATGACAATGGGGAGTGGCCTAGTGCAGCTCTGTGCAGGTCAGTTAGGAGGATTAGCAGTTGCACTGGCATTGGTGCAAGGAGAGAATGTGTTTTTTTAGGATGGTCTTGAAGTGTCCTAGATTGGGAATGGATGTTATGGCTGGATGGAGCTCATTGTACCAGGCTGGAGCTTTATAGAGGAATGATCTCTGAGCTAGGGAGGTTCTGACCCTGGGCACAGTCCACAGATGATTGTTGGCAGAACGAGTGGTCGCAATGCGGGAACACGAGAGTAGTGAGGCCAAGACCCCCAGTGGAGTTAACCCGAGGTGGATTTTTTTGGTGAGGAGACAGAATTGATATTGTAGTCTTTCCTCCAGGGTGAGAATGTTCGTAAGAGCATAGAGGGTGCATATATGGGAGCATTTATCTGCGCCTAGGAGGAAGTGGCACACTTTATTAATGGCAATGTGAATTTTTTTTACGGTGGTGTTGTCCACAGCAGAGTAGATGGGGAGCCCATAGTCAATGAGAGAGAGGATAGAAGAGGTGACAGCCAGACTGAGAGCCTCTGACATCAGACAGTCTTTGTGCCAGTATAGGAGGCCGATGTGGGTATTAATGGCTGAGGTCAGGATGTTAATGTGGGCATGGATGGATAGGGAGGTGTCAAAGGTAAGGCCGAGGTATTTATAAGTGAGTACTTGTTCCAGGGGGAAGTGAGCGTGGGAAAGGATTTTTAGTTCAGTGTCCTTAGCTTTGCTCTGCCAGTGGGCAAATAGCATGGCTTTTGTTTTTTTAATGTTGACCACAAGTCTGCGACTGATGAACCAACTTTCGATCTGATTGAACGAGTCTTGGAGAGAGGACTGTAGGTTGTCAGGGCAAGGGTGTGCGGTGTAGAGAACAGCATCATGAGCATATAACAGTAAGTTACCAGAGCAGGATTTGGGTAGTGCATTTAAGTAGATACTGAAGAGTAGGGGGCCCAATATGGATCCCTGGGGAACCCCCGAGCTGACAAGCAGGGTGGAAGATAGGGTGTCATTTATCTTAACACATTGGATCTGGAAGTAAGGTAGCTATTGAACCAAGAGAGTGGTCTGCGTGATAGACCAGTGTGGTGGAGTGTGTCCAGGAGGAGGGGGTGGGAGACCGTATCAAAGGCCTTAGAGAGGTCCACGAAGATGGCTCCGGCCAGATGTTTACGGTCAAGGGCAGAGTGAATGAAATTGGAAAATTCGATGAGGGCGGTGGTTGTGCTATTGCCTGATCTGAAGCCATGTTGTTCACTACATAATAAACTGTGAGCTTGCAGATACTTGGTGAGTTGGTTGGACATTTTTTTCCAAGGGCTTTTGGGGGGGGGAGGATGGATATGGGCCGATAGTTGTTGGGGTTGGTATTGTCTCCACCTTTTAGTATTGGGGTGATTGTAGCAGTTTTTCAGGCTGTTGGGAACTGCCCCAAGCATAGGGAGCAGTTAAGAAGGTCAGTCAGGGTGGAAAGGACAGAATCAAGAACCTGGTAGAGGATTTTCATGTCAAAGGAGTCTTTGTAATAGTTGGAGCCACTGAGAGCTTTGGAGAGGTAGGATTTGGCTTCCTGCTTTGTAATGACCCTAAGGTAGAAAGGGGGACACTGGAGGTTTGGTTCAGAAGATGCTGGGATAGGGTAGAAAAAGTCACTCGGGAGGACTGTACTAAGATCAGAAAAGGTTGAGTTAAGGTAGTTAGCGATAGCCTGTGGGTTATTGAGGTGGCATTGCTGATGCAGAGCTGGGAGGGTGGGGGGAGGTGGGATTTGCCATTAAGTTCTTTAATGTTGTCCCAAAACTTTTGTGCACTCCCCCAGGAAGAAGCCAGGGTATATTTATAGTATTCAACCTTGGTCTTGTGTATGGCCCAGGTGCACCTATTGCATTCTGCTTTGTAGGCTAGTCTGTCTGCTTGGGAGCCAGATTCAATGGCTCTGTGCCAGAGGTCACCCCTTTGTTTTAGTTGCTGCCGTAATGAGGGTGTGATCCAAGGGACATTATATTTTACAGTTTTCATTTTAGTCAGGGGGGCAAAAATGTCACATGCTTTGTTGAAAGAGCATGTGAAGTAATCAAGGGCCAGGTCAATGTTAGGTGCCTGGGTTATAGGGGCCAAGTCCCACTGGGTCAGATAGTGTTTGATTTTCTGAAGGCCACCTGGTCATAAGCTCCCGTGGGTGGAGACACTAGGTTGGGGTTTGGGCAGGTGACATGACCAGAAGCAGAGGATAGGGGAGTGGTCACTCAGAGAATCTGGGAGGATCACTAGGTCAGAGATTCTATGTGGTCAGTTAGTTAGTAGTATGTCTAGTAGGGTCTGGGAGCCATTTGCAGTGTTTACCCTGGTGGGTTGGTGGACCAGCTGGGTATGATCCAGAGCTGCAAAGGCATCCTTGATGGAAGCTGCTGAATTGGCGAGCCAGTTTACATTTAGATCACCAACCGGGATATGCTCCGTTTTTGGAGGGAGGTTGGAAATATAGTTTGTGAGGGATTGTATGGCCATAGCTTGGTTGCATGGGGGAACATACACCACTGTGATGGTTAGGGGAGCCCTAGAGGGGTCCAAGGTAAATTTTATGGATAAGGCTTGGGCGCCATGATCTAGTGAGGAGATGGGAGAGCTTGGTTCAGTAGGGAGTCTCGAACATAGAAGACACATCCAGCAACCCATTTTCCCACTCTGTCTGTTCCGTGTAAAGTGAAGCCTGGGAAGCTGACAAATGAATCTGTTTTTTATTGAAAGCCATGTTTCAGTGAGCACAAGGACATCCGTCTGGTGTTGCACTAGCCAGCTTTGGAGAGATGCTGTTTTTTTTGGGAAGGCTGCAGATATTCATGGCAGCTATGCACAGTCCTTGGTGTAGTTTCTGTTGACTATTGGTGGTGGGGCCTGGATTGGGGTGAATATTTCCAGATATGAGAAGTAGTAGGGCTAGGACCCTGAGGAGAATGAGGGACCACTGATTGGTGGTTGGACGCAGGTGAGGCACATGTTTAGAGAGAGTAGCAAAGGGAATGGGTAAGTTGAGGAGGGCAGGAAAGGTAAGGCAGATGAGTCATTAGACGGGTTGGTGGTGCATGTGTAGGTGGCAGGTTAAGCGGGGGTGGATGTATGTCAGGCATTGTCAGGGTGGGTGGATGGTGATAATAGGTAGAGATGGTAAGGGGTGAGGTGGATGTGTCGGTGGGTGGGGGGATGACTATCTAACCCAGTAAGGAGTATGATAAGTGTAATTGGTAGAAAATAGGATAGTCTGCTGGGCAGTGGGCAGTGGGAGCTGCTATACCCGTTCCGGTTTAAGGGGAGCAGACTGACACCCATCAGTGTGGTGGTTTCAATAGTGCAGTGATAGGGTGATGGACTTTGGTGTAGGAGGTACCAGGTTTAAATCCTAGAGGAGTAGAGCTGCTAACACTAGTGGTAAAGGTTCAGTGTTTGAGGTCAGCAGGGGGATTGAAAGACATTTATTGTAGCTATGACTATGGGGTCAGAGGCTTTGAGAGCCTTAAAAACTGTGAGTAATTTAGCTGGATTTGTTGGGTTACTGGTTGACTTGCTGACTCTAGTGGCAAGGGTACAGGTTTTGAGACTGGCAGTGGGATTGAGGAAAATTTATTGTAGCAGATTATAGGATCAGAGAGATTGAGAGCCTTGAAACTGTGAGTAATTTAGTCTGATTTGTTGGCTTCCTGGCAGAGCTGCTGACTCAGGAGGCAAGGGTACAGGATTTGGGACTGATGAAAATTTATTGTAGCAGATTATGGAGTCATAGGTATTAAGAGTTTTGAAAACAGTGAGCAGTTTAGCCTGATTAGTTGGTTTACTGGTAGAGTTGCTGTCTCTGGTGGTAAAGATTCAGGGTTTGAGACCTGTAGTGGAATAGGACATTAGTATTATTGCTGAGTGTGGAGGCAAAAGGCTTAAGAGCTTTGAAACAGAGATAAATACTGGCCTGATTAGTTGGCTTGGAAGTAGGGCTACTGACTTTGGATTCAGGGGCACAGGGTTTGAGATCTGCCGAAGGCAGTAGAGAAACTAAGAGTAGAGGGTAGGACAGAACACAGGGTGGTGATTAGTAGTGACTACTAGTAGATGGGAACTGATATTAGCAGGAAGTGGAGATGAGAGGGTGGATGGAGTGGTACTGGCAAGGAAAGTGCAGCAACCCCTAGTGGTCAGACAGTATAAGCTGCAAATGGGAAAGTGGACACTTTAGTAACAGGAGGGAGAGGTCATGTGATCCTGCAGCAGCAATAAATGTAGAGCCAACCATGGCTGGCTGGGTGTGGCAGTCGGCACACAGCACCGATGGGGTAACACCTCTCCACAAGCAGGCTGGAAAAAGGAGGCTTTACCTTTTAAGGTTCTCTGCAGTCCCCTGTTACAGGCTCCTCAGCTGGGCATAGCCATCGCACTTTTGCCACTCCTCACCTCCTGTCCTATATTGGGCAGTCTGCCTTCTCCATTTTTTTTTAAATATTAAGTTTTTTTTGAGTTTTTAAATATACAGACAAAAGACATTACATACAGTTACATAAGTTTGAGGTAGAAGATGGTTACATAATGACCTCCCCTAAATTAACCAATTAGGTTGGGTATTATACAGCCGGTACCCACTAAATGTAAAGAACAGTTTGCATACCAAGACAAGGCTTGTGTGTTAATATTCAGGTCTTTCTGTTGGTAGCCCTGTTACAGTTATTGTATGCCCTATGTGAGTAGCAGGAGAGTCTCAAGGGTATGCTGACCGTATCATGACACCATTACAGCAAACACATCGATGCCGATGACATCGACAGTTCACTGTAGTGGTCAGCCCGAGACCCCAGCACTCTGCCTTCTGGTCTTGCACCCCCTTCCTGAATCAACTCTGACCCTGAGTTGGAATCCATTAGATTAGGGGGTGGGGGAAGAGCCCTCCCCTCTTGGGGGGGGTTTGGGGGTGAAGCCCCCAATGGAAAAATGATCCGGGTCTCCTGCCTGAAAAATGTCAACCGCAACTTGCGGTCAACATAATTCCCTCTCTGTGATGTTGGTCAACAGCATAGTTGTCAAACTGGCATCATAGAGCTATCTCAAGAGTGCTCCAGCTACGGTTGAATTTTTCCACTCAGTTAGCCACATAGCTGATCATCTTTTCTATCTTGTGTGGCTCTAAGAAGGTGACATGCCGCTCTTGGTACATGGGTTCTTTTTTGTCCATCCAGTGTCTCAGGATGGTTTTCTTAGCAGTAGCAGCTGTGAGTAAGATGTACTATGTCCAAGTGCCAAAAACTGCTCAAGGTTGAGGCCCAGTATGAAGATTTGCATGGTGAAGGTGGACTCTAGGCCCAGCAGTGGGTCTATGTGGGATTTAATGGAGTCTTATAGTGGTTTAGATTTTGGGTAATCCCATAGTGTGTGCTTCAATGTACCCTGCACCTGTTTACATCTTGTCCAGGCCAGGGAAGGGAGGTGTCCAATTTTGTGGAGTTTGGAAGATGTGAAGTATAGATTGTGGGTTATTCTCCACTGCATAAGTCACAGACCACCACATTTCAGGTATTTATACATGTTCTTTCACATGGTGGATCTTGTACTTTTGTTCTCCAGTTCTGGGAATATAGCTGCCTGAAAGGGGCATGAGTCCTGGTCTTTTGTGACAATCTGAAGGAGTAACTGCCTGTACAGTTGTGAGGTTGAGTGGCGGCGGGTTGCTAGGTTGTGGAGATTGTCCCATGGAGTGGGATCTCGTAATGACTATGGTTTTGGGCTGATTGTATGTGTGATTGAATGTCAAAGCTGTAGGAAGGTGAATGGGGAGACTTTGGCATTGGGGAAGTCTTTGGTGAAGTGTTGGGAGGACATAAACAAGTTGTTCTAGAGGAGCTGGCCTAGCCATGTGTGGCAGGGTAGGTTGAGGTGATTTGAAGGGATTGGTTTATTTTGCATTCTGGTTTGGTTGCCAAGGACAGGTTGATCTTGGGCAAGATGGGGCTTCTTTTTCAATGTTCTATGTAGTTGTTTGCTGGTTAACTGCTAGGAGCATATTGGAGGTTTCCTTAGAGTCATTGGTAGTTTGGAGTGTGGTATGTGTATCAGGGCCCTAATGTTAATCTTGGCTTGAAGGCACAGATCTAGTTAGATCTGATACCACTGGGGTTTGTAGGTACTGGGTAAGTTAGGGTGGTCAGTGTTTTTCCAACACAGGCATTTTTCTGCATACAGAGCCAGAGAGTAGATGAATGTATCTAGGAGATGCAGGCCACTATGTAGCTTATGAGGTGTGAGTTTATGTTGGACTTTGCAGGGTTTCTTATTCTCCCATATGGTAGGAAGGCTGCAATTATAGTTCAAATGTTTGTAAGCCAAAGAAAGGGGGTGAAAAGGTGTGTCACCCTAAGCAGATATAGTAGCCTGGGTAGGATGTTCATTTTGATCATATTTATTGTTGCCCAGAAGATCAAAAGTAGAACCGATCATCTGATGAGGTCATGCTTAATTTGAGTGAGGAGTGTGTGTAGGTTTTTGGAGAACATTTGCTTTTTGCTCATTGTGAGCCATATTCTGAGGTACCGAAGGGCTGTGGGACACCACCTACCTCACCTGCACATCACCTCCCCTCTGGTGATTCAGCATTGAATAGCATTATGAGGGAGCAATCTTAGACCTCATACTCTCAAATGGGGACAGTGAGGGAATCTCAGATCTAGAAGTGGGTAGCCATCTGGGAACAAGTGACCACCAAACAGTGTGGTTCACGATAAACTCGGCTACAGAGTCAAGTTATACAAAAGTGAGGGTACTGGACTTCAGGAGGGCTGACTTTGGCAAGCTGGGAGAGTGCCTTGGAAAAGCACTAGCAAACAGGCTAGAAGGATGGGTGGAGCAACAATGAGAAAACATCTAAAATGCCATCACAGAGGCAACAAGCCTTTGTGTGAAGCAAATAAATCAAAATGAAAGAAAAAGCCACTATGGTTCTCAAAAGAGGTGGCAGGGAAGGTCAGTGAGAAAAACAGCTTTCAGGAAGCATAAGGAAACACAGAAGAAGCAGGACAGAGAGCTGTACCAGTTAAGGCAGAAGGAAGCAGGGAGAGAAGTCAGAATAGCAAAGGCCCAAAATGAGCAAAAGATAGCCAACTCGGTTAAGAAGGGGGATAAAACCTTTTATAGGTACATCAGGGTGCGTAAAAAGACAAAGGAAGGGATAGTGAGGCTGAATAGAATGGAAGGTGGGTGGGCAGAAAGGGACAGTGAAAAAGCAGGGATACTGAACAGATATTTCTGCTCAGTATTCACAAAAGAGGAGGAAGGGGAAGTGCCTAATCCAATTAACAAAAACAATTTGGATGGGGGGGCGATCCCAGTCCTTTCACAGAAGAAAGAGTTCTGAAAGAACTCCTAAAACTGAAGGTGGACAAAGCATTTGGGCCTGATGGAATTCAACCCAAAATTCTAAAAGAATTAAGGGGAGAACTAGTGAAACCATTGACTACCCTTTATAACAAATCATGGGAGGATGATGTGGTACCTGAGGACTGGAGGAAGGCGGATGTGATTCCCCTTCACAAAAGTGGGAGCAAGACAGAGGCAGGAAACTACAGACCTGTCAGTTTGACCTCTGTGGTAGGGAAAGTGATGGAATCACTTCTGAAGGAAAGATTTATTGAGTACCTAGAGGCCAGTGGGCACAGGACCCAAGGCAAAATGGGTTCTCAGCGAGAAGGTCATGTCAGATGAATCTAATTGATTTCTTTGACTGGGTGACCAAAGTAGTAGACCAGGGAGGCACTGTGGACATGGCCTACCTAGACTTTAGCAAGGCATTTGACACAGTCCCACACAAATAATTAATAGTCAAATTAACCAGTCTGGGAGTGTGTCCCAGGGTGGTAGCCTGGGTAAAACATTGGCTGGACAACAGGACACAGAAGGTAATTGTAAATAGAGTCCACTCTGAAGAAAGAGGGGTTACTAGTCAGGTACCGCAGGGTTCAGTACTGGGTCCAGTCCTTTTTAATGTCTTCATAAGTGACATTGCAGAGAGACTGGAAGGAAAAGTATGCCTCTTTGCAGATGACAAAAAGATCTGCAACAGGGTTGATACATAGGGAGGCATGGAAAGGATGAGAAGGGACTTGTCAAGGTTGGAGGAATGGTCAGAAGTATGGCAGCTTGGATTCAATGCAAAGATGTGCAAAATAATGCACCTGGGAAACAAAAACCCAGGGGAAGATTACACAATGGGAGGGGGAGTCAGTAACAACAACAAAAATGGAAAGGGACCTGGGGGTAATCATATCAGATAACCTTAAGGTTAGAAAGCAATGTGAGAAGGCAGTAGGGAGGCCTGGGGGGGGTACTGGGATGTATAGGGAGAGGCATCACCAGCAGAAAACAGGAAGGTGTTATCCCTCTGTACAGACAGTTGGTGAGACCCCACCTGGAGTACTGCGTCCAGTTCTAGAGACCCCATCTCCGCAAGAACATAGACAGGATGGAGGCAGTCCAGAGGAGGGCAACTAAAATGGTGCAGAATCTGCAAGAGAAGCCATACGAGGAGAGAATAAAGGAACTTAATATATATACCCTTGAGGAAAGGAGGGAGAGGAGGGACATGATAGAAACTTTCAAGTACCTCAAGGGAATCAACACAGTCCAAAAGGGTAGCATCTTTCAGAAAAAGAGATGTGCAAGAACAAGGGGACACAATTTGAAGATGGAATGTGGCTCAGGGGCAATGTGAGGAAGTATATTTTCACAGAGAGGGTGGTAAACGCATGGAACAGCCTTCCTGAAGAGGTTGTGGGGTCTAAAACTGTGGGAGAATTCAAGAATGCATGGGACAGACATAAGGCAATTTTTGTGGGGGGTAGGAAGAAATAGGCTGTCGGTTAACTAGGATCTGCAGCTTATCCTGTAGGTAGGGAAATGGGCAGACTAGGTGGGCCAAGCGGTCCTTATCTTCTTTCAAAGTCTATGTTTCTATGTTTCTATTATGCATAGTTTGTCAATGTTTAGTTTATAGCTGGATAGTTGACCAAACTCCTATAGGAGTGTGATAGCTGCAGGGACAGAGGTAAGTGGATCCTCCAGGTGCAAGAGGTTATTGTCAGCATAGGGTTAGATTTTGCACCTCTTCCTGCTAGGATCCCTTTTATCTTGTCATCAGTCAGTATTCATTTTCTCAATGGTTCCAGGAATAGAGTAAGTAGGTAGGGGGACAGTGGACATCCATTGTGTGTACCTCGGCTGAGATTGAATGATTCCAAGTTGACTCCGTTGCACCTGATGAAGGCCCAGGTACTTCAACAGAGGAATTTGACTCAGCCCACCAATGCGGCAGGGAAACCAAATTGTTGTAGCATGAGAAAGAGGAATTTCCAGGGACATTAGGATTGCTGGGTGTTCAGCATCCTTGGAAGCAGCAATTCATAGGGTGACCTTACGAGCATGAGAGGAAGAGATGCAACTCTGCATGAAGCCCACTTGCTCAGCACCCAGTAGGGCATCCCATAGAATTCTTATGCCTCTGGTACTGGAGGCTCTGCTGAGTAGAACTGTTTATAGTACTGTGCAAAGGCCGAGGCTATGTCCCTAGATTTGTTGATGAGGTTGGAATTCTCCACTGTACGGATGCCTTTTATGTTTTTAAAAGATTCTTGCTGTTTTAACCAGAGGACCAGGAGCTTTTCTGCTTTTTCTCCTTGATCAATGTAGTGAGTTCTGACTTTTATAATCATGAATTTTGCCTGCTCCTGTAATAGTTCTCCGTATTGTTCCTGAAGGGTGTTCAAGTGTAACCTTCCCTCTTTTGAAGTATGGAATATTATTTGTTTTCATGATTTCATTTATTGGAGTAGTCTTTGAGACTCTTACTCCCTTTTAACGGCTACAGTGGGTGGAGCCCTGTACATGCTTTGCTATTACAGTAGAAAGATTTAGCTCTCCTGATTCCTAATGGACTAGATAAAATTGGAGCTTTTGTGTTATCACTCTGCTTTCATTCAGCTGAGCATTGTTTAAAAGCACTATGTTGTGTGCTAAGCTCAGTCTGGGTAGAACTGTCTTTCAAGAAAGTTTCATAGCTGATAAACGTGTCAGCTCAGTCATCCTTTTCCAGCTATAAAGGGAGATAAGCAGACAACCTTGGGACTATAGCAGTGAGGAAGTCAAAAGTCACAAAATGGAAAGTTTATGTAGTAGATCATCTGATGTTACGACTCTCACTACAGATAAGTTAAATGACCCATAAAAGCAGTTCATTTAAGTTACATTTTTTTTACATGCAGGTTTGAAATGGACCTTTTATATGTACTTTTATTCTTAAAACTTACCATGCTATTAAAATTCTGTTGTTAAGGTACTGAATAAGGAGTATGCTAGGCTGTGCTGGTTATGTGCCTTTTTCCTGAAAACTTAGATGAGCCCCAGACCCACTGCATTCCATAGATGTCAGACTTGCCATACAGCCTTCCATTATGTCCATGCTGTGCCTAGCTGTTTTATAGGGAGTGTTATCGTTGGATTTCAATAACCTTTACTGTGCCTGTGCTAACTATTCATCACTTTTGAGGTAGAGGGATATTAAGGCGTTAAGGACATGAATTTAAATGTTAATATTAGTAGCCAACCTACTTGAAAGTAGTCTAATTCTGAAGATGGTGGTCATGTTGTTCTAGCCATCAGCACATAGTTGCTTCAGGGAGTTAATTTTTTCTTACGATAGCTTACTTTTACTTTTTTCATTTTATTTGTTTAGTTTGATTTATTTAATTTAATTTATTTTGCATTTAGTTAGTTCGGGATGAAGCAGTGAGTTTCGAATTGCTAGGAGCATTTACAGGATTTCAGCCTGATCTAGCTACATATTCAGCTATGTTTAGTGAGGATATTTTCAACAAGTCCTCTGTTTCCCTGAATGGCTGACATTTGCCACCAGGGATTATTCCCACTTAAAGTGCAGAAATATTTTGGTTCACTTTACCTGGCTATCCATTTTCTGGGCCAGGTCCTGAGTCGAGGAGGAATTGGAGGAAGTCGATCTTGCCATCCGGAGTGCGGGGTTCCTGTGCAGGAGTACAGGAGTCAAGGAGGAGCTGTGGTTGCCGGCAGCCACTGAAATGCAGGGGTGGAGTAGGAGCCGTGTTTGTGGGCAGTTGCTGTTGGCTGTTGGAACCGAATTGCAGGGGTCCTGTTTTGGCGAATTGCTGACTTGGAATCTGGTTGGAATTGCTGCTGCAGCATTGTTGTGGTTGTGTTTCCTTCTTGGACTGGGAGATTGCCAGCCTCTCTGTTCCTGGGCCCTGTGGTTTGCTGGAACTGGCTCTTTTCTAAACCCAGGGAGGGATTTACTGAGGTGGTTGGCTGTATGGGAGACTGGGTCTGGTGCCGTCGGAGGGTGAGCATTGTAGTACTCAGTTCTCTTTGGTCTGTAGGGGGGATGGACTGGTGAGCCTGTCCCACACTGGGAACTAGTTGCAGCCTTACTCCTTGACAGCACCTCCTTGGGGGAACGGTTAGGCTGCTCGAAGCAGAGATAGGCCTTTTACAGTCAAAGCCTGAAGGTGTCATGAGAAGCTCCAGTGAAAAGAACTTCATAGGACAGATGGTCAGCCTCTTTCCTCCCCTTTATTTTTGAACCAGGTGGGCAGGGAGAGTGACCTGTTTTGACTTAGGCAAACTGATTAATCTGCTTATTGTACTCCCAACCTAGGTGGGAGATAGGTTTGGGAGACAGTATTTTTTCTTTCTCTGGTGAGGTGAGAGCTCCCAGAGGTTAATAATTATTTTCTTTGGAGAGTGTTGTGGTGACTCTTTATTCTGCAATTTAAACTCACTTTTACATTATTTGTTGCTCCTGTTTTGGATATATTTTTGTGTTCTTATTTTGTGATGTTGTTATGTGGTATATGTATATTTAATTAAGTTTTTGAGTATTTCACGAGGTGTATGTGGTGTTTGGAAGTTTGATAGGTTGGTTGAGTGATGGGATGTATGAGTGTGGTGTGTATTTTGTGTATGTGTGGTTGTTGCACTCTAGGTGCTTGTGGTGTGTGGCAGAGATGTGTTGGGTAGGTGCAGTGATGGTCAGGCATTATTCTCCTTCCAGGGTTAGGGACCTCCATCCTTTTAGTTGTCCTCCAATGTCCCCAGAGGTTTACATGCAGTGTCAGGCTGTGGGGATCATTAGGAAGAGGAGGGTGGGGCCAGCCCTGGTTAAGGAATGAAAGGAGTGGGCAGATTGGGATAGTCAGAACTGGGAGATGCCCTGGGACAAAATGGGTCCAGGAAAGGGGTCCTCCCAGCCTGGTTCTCATATCCAAGAACTCTGCTTGTAGTAGGCAGGTAACACGGTCTTCCTTGGTTACTCATCCTACTCGGGCGGTGTTATGTAATGCCAGGTCCATTAAGAACAAGACTGCTTTAATAGCAGATATTGTTGGGTCATCGGACCTGGCTTGCATCACCGAGACCTGGCAGAATGAAAATACTGGCCCAGTTTTGGCCTCAGCAGTTCCAGCCACTTACTCGGTGATACACTACCCGAGGATGGATTGCAGGGGCTGGGGAGTTGACATCTGTTTTAGATCAGAAATTAACCTGGTGGAGGTGGCAGTTGGGGTCTTCAACTTCTTTGAATGTATCATGAGCAAGGGTGCAGGGTGCAGGATTCTTCTCATCTACCGTCCACCAGGATGTGGGAAATCTTTTCTATGGGAAGTCATGGACTTCTTTGTCAGCCTGACATTGGGATCCCCCAGATGGCTGATCCTGGGGGATTTCAATGCCTGGGTCGATGATGAATTCTCGCAGTTTGGTCAAGACTTCTTCCAGCTAATGAGTTCACTGGGCTTTACACAAGTTATTTCCTCCTCGATCCATATTGGTGGTCATTCATTGGACTTGATGTTCCTCCTGGGGATGGAGATATCTGATTTGGTGGTGGAACCAGTCAGTTAGTCTGACCATCACACCATTGGGTTCGGTTTCGTGGCCCCCCCTTAATAGACCTGCCCCTACGGAGATGGCCCGGTACCGGCCTTTGAGGAGTGTTACCCCAGGTGATCTAATGGTGACACTGGACCTATTGGGTTTACTAAGTGAATGCATGGATCCAGGGGACCTAGTACTTGCCTATAATAAGGCGGTAGTAGTAGCCCTGGATTCCATTGCTCATATTCGCATTCAGCCCCTCACTCGTCGCCCAAGGTCTCCTTGATTTGATGAGACCCTGAGGGAGTTGAGGATGGTGGGATGAAGGCTACAGAGGAGCTGGCAGAAATCACCCCTGGAATGGGACAGACTTAGATTGATGGACCATTATGGGGACTATCAATCATCAATTACCCGTAAGAAGGCGGAATTCCTGTCCAGTGAAATTGTTGCTGCACAGAATTGACCAGCTCAGCTCTTCCAGACTGTGGACAGATTGTGCAATCCAATCTGCCTCCAGCCTGGGACAGCTTTTTCACAAGAACGGTGTGAGGAGTTCACTCGATTCTTCGCAGATAAGGCTGCCACAATCAGGTTTGGCATCTGTCCAGCCCCCTCTAATGGGAATTGTGGTGGTCGGCTGGAGATGTCAGGCACCCAGTTTACCTGGTGTGACTTTTGCTTTCCCACAATCAGTGACATTGTGATGGTTGTCCACTTGCTGCGACCAACCAACTGTAGTTTGGATCTGGGCCCTACACGCTTCCTAGTAGGTTGCATGGATAAGATCGACCCAGTCCCTGCCAAGATAGTCTGGAGGTTTTTGGAGAGGAGGATCTTTCCAGATCCTCTGAATGAGGCCATTGTTCAGCCCCTCCTTAAAAAGCCCTCATTGGACCTGGACTGTTTGGCACATTACAGACCTGTCTCTAACCTACCCTTTGTGGGTAAGGTTATTGAGAAAGTGGTTGTATCGCAGCTGGATGATCATTTGACCAGCCACAATGTCTATGATTCTCTCCAATCCAGATTCAGGAAGAGACACAGTACCAAGACAGTCCTTGTCCGGGTACTAAATGACCTCCTAATAGCGAGGAAGCAAAAGACCCATTCCATCTTGGTCCTTCTAGATCTCTCTGCGGCATTTGACACTGTAGACCGTGGTGTGCTGTTGGAGCACCTGCGGTTCATCTTTGGACTGTCTGGTACGGTCCTCAGGTGGGTTCGATCTTTCCTCAAGGGTAGGACTCTGAGTGGTGTCTGGGAGTTTTTCCTCAGCCCCTCTCCCCCTATCCTGTTGGGTGCCACAGGGCTCCATTCTGTCACCCATGTTGTTTGCAGTGTACAGTATATGCTGCCATTTGGAGAGATTATCAGATGGTACAGCTTGAGTTTTCACTGCTATGTAGATGATACTCAGCTGTACATGTCCTTTGTACCCGGTCAGGATGATGCTGTCTCAGTTTTTAACAACTTTCTAGCTGAGATCCAGGATTGGATGAGTGTGAGCTGGCTACAGTTAAACATGGCAAAAACTGAGGTGGTGGTTGTGGACCCAGATCATCAGGAGTCAGGTTTGTTGGCAGGACTTCCCTCTGGACCATGGCTCGGGGGTGTTCAGCTAACTACCTCAGACAGGGTGTGGAACCTGGGCGTTATTTTTGATGACGGCCTGACCCTTAAATCTTAGGTGTCAACAGTTGCCAAAACCTCTCTTTACCATCTGAGGAATATCACCCGGTTGAAACATCTGGTTTCTCCTGATGATCTTCCAACGTTGGTCCGCGTCTTTGTTACAGTACTTCCTGCCTTGACTACTGCAACACCCTTTACCTTGGGCTACTGGGGGTTGATATCCGCTGCTTGCAGCTAGTGCAGAATGTGGCAGGTAGGCTGTTGACTGGTACCTCTAGGACCAGTCATGTAATGCCTGTGTTCCGTGGACTGCACTGGCTGCCAGTACAGTGGCGGATCACCTTCAAGGTTGGTTTGCCGACCTACAAAGCCCTACACGATCAGGGACCTAGTTACTTGCAAAATCTCCTTTGCCCCTACTGTCCCCCCTCCCACTCTTTCCAATCCACCGACAAGGGATTGCTAGAGATTCCCAGAGTCCTTTTAAAGACACCTAAGGCTCGGTGATTTAGTTTTGTGGCCCCGACCCTGTGGAATTCTCTGCCTCGTCGTGTGTGAGGTTGCTTGACTGTCCAAAGTTTTAAAACTGCACTTAAAGCTTTTTTTATTTAGCCTAGCTTACCCTGATTTTTAGGCCACTGCTGTAATTTACTGTATTTTAAATTGTTGTATTTTTGTTAAGTTATTGATGTGTTTTAATTATTTATTATGTTGTACAAGCACCTTCGTTGTTAGAAAGGCACTTTTTGCAAATAAAGTTTGCTTGCTTGCTTACCAGTTCGAGCCCACAGTATTCAGTGTTAATCAGCGCGAGGGGGCACGGGCGGCATTTGATTCTGACACAGAGACTGGCAGTTCTGATTCAGATGACACAAATCAGAAACTTACCTTGGATTGGTTAGTATTTTTAATTAGTAAAACCTAATCATTGCTTTATCTGTAATCTAGGGGTCATTGTCTGTTTTATTTAGCAACACAAATGTATCCAGTCCTTTATATCATCTGTGATATTCTCCACATTATATTGTATAGCAACTCATTGAATTATGCTGCATCTCAAATTGTATATTCATATTTTTAATATGTCTTTGTGCTCATCATCCAAACTATATCAAGTCATACTGTTTATTGTGTGTGTGGGGAGGGGCTCTGCAGAGGTGCTGATGTGCACCCATTCTTATCATAATTTAATGGTGCTTCATATTAGTTTATTAGTGGCTGTGTTTGGATATGGTTTCATCTTGTGTTGCAGTAAAAGTATGTGCATTTTTTCTCATTGCATACATTACATATTCTGGTGTGTGTGTGTGTGTGTGTGTGTGTATGTGTGCGGTGTGTGTGTGTACGTACTGCGAGAGTGGCCCTGACTGTCTGTTCCTGTACTGTCACCTTTGTGACTACATATGTTCATGGGCAGGGGTCAAAACTGGCACCAGCCCCAGTAGCCAAATGCTGTTAGATATTGTTTTGGGACAGTCAAAATCTTTGTATGAAGCCCTGAGGGCTTGTACTGGAAAGGGTAATATTTCAATAAGTACATCAGCTAGGCCAGTACAAAAGACTGCAGGGCTAGTAGATTTTCCAAGTCACTACCCTGCTGAATAGTGACTGCACAACTTCATTTAACCCCTCCATGGATCAGCCTGAGATGGAATTTTTCTTTTGTTTATTCTCTTTATTCTTCCCTAGCTGGCAGGTCTTTGACCACAGTCCCCAGACACCTTGCCCCCTCCACTACCACTTGATGGAAGACATCCATGATCAGTATTTTGGGCCCTGCTCTGGGGCTCATGACGGGCTGTAGAGAGAGAGAGTATTCATATGTATACATAGTACAATGTTCTCCAAATCCCTGTTGTGCTGGCTGGGCTGTTCATTCCTGTGCCATTACCTTGGTGATCACATGTGATGGTGCTGGGATCAGCATGACAAGCTGACATTTTATTGTTACCTGTTATTGTCTGGGTGCGTCAGGTTTGCACAATGATGTGTGGTTCTTGTTTTTTGTTCCTGTTAATTTTTTTTAAATTCTCCTTTACCAGATGCACCCACAACTGCTGAATGGTTTTATGTGATATGGGTGCATCTGCAACAGCACTACCTGCAATAGTGAGGGGGAAAGGGCAAACACCACAAGGGTAACTTTGCAGAGACACCGACAGCCAGTAAGGGCAAATGCAGCAGGAGGAGGAAGAAAGGGTGCCGGGCATATGGTGCACCCTGCAAGGCAGAGGGAGCAGAGCATGCTGCAGCATGGGCTGCCCCTGAAGGGTGCTAGACAGAGAGGGTGGCCAGTTGCACCATCAGGGATGGCGAAGGGCAGGGCACAGTGACAGGAGATGCACAGCAGTGGCAGCAGTAGGCAGCTGGCATGAAGGGATTGGGGGCATAGCCTGGGGGGGCAGAGCAGTGGCCACCGGGGTTGAGACCCATGGTGGCAGTAGGTCCCACAACCTCAGGGAGCCCACTGCTGCAGAGGACAGTGGTACAATGACCATAGTGTCAGAGACCCATGTACAGTCGAAGAGTACAGATTCCACTGGAACCACGTGGGGTTGTGCTGCAGAGTCCAACTCCAGTGCAGTAGCATGGGGGTGCAGAACATAGGGCCAGCACTCATAATATGCAAGCCTGATACTGGGATACATGTCCACATTCTGTTTCATGAGCATGGTGCCTGCAAGGGGGTAGGGGGCAGCATAGATAACCAACAGATACCCAGCAGGACCGCTGCAGGTAAGAACGTACATGCTAAACAGTGTATGTGTGCTACTTGTAACATTGACGGCTTGGTGGAGAGGTAGGGTTCCACAAGATCCTGTGCAGGGGGGCCCTGACAGTCATTGGCACAGCCCCACCTGGGAGAACTGCAACAGGCTGCCATGCAGGGCTGTTGACTGGTGGAGGGGGTGCTACAGTGGCCGATGGCACGTGGCACATGTGAGAAGGACCTGGCAGGTGTACTGGGTCAAAAGAGTGACTACATGGGATGCAGTGGACATGTGGGTGCCCCTAAAAGGGCACACCCATGCTGAATAGTGCTGGTGGGTCGCACACAGTGCACCATGTGGCGCCACGCAGGGCCATGCAGCCCAAAGCTGGACATCAACTACAGGGGCTGGTGCATGCCAGGGGCCACTATGTGGCCAGTCACATGTGGAATGTGAAACTGGGTGCCAGGCCATGTAGGTAGTCATAGTGGATCCTGGTGTCATACTCATCTACAATGGCATGGATCCTGGTCTCTAGGTCCTGATAGCATTGCTGGGGCTGTGGTGCTTCCACCCCTGACACCAGCATCTCAGATCTCACGGCAGTCAGATTCTCCTCCTCCCTCAGGCAGATCAAGGAGATGCCAGATGCTGGGGTGGCCGGCACCGACCTAGGTGTTAAAGGCACTGTGCCATCCCTCCATCACATTGTTGGTTCTCTCAAGGCCCTGGAGGGTTGCCTCATTGCAGTTCCACTGCTTGATGGGGAATGGGGTGAGTCTGCACCCAGAACACCTTGTGGAGTGGCCAATCCAATTGTCCTCCACATAGTCCAGCATGTGCTGGAGGACATCCTCATTGGTGGACACATATTCTCACTCCTGGAGTTCCTCAAAGACTGTTGGCACATCGGCAGGTGGCAGGAATGCCAGGGCCAGAAGCATCCACACATGCAGTGTAAAGTCAGCATTGGTGGTGTAGTATGCCAGGACATCTGGCAGCTGCTGCACTTTGTGCCACAGGGCCTGGAAGAAATGAAATTAGCACCCCCCTGACCCGGTGCCTCTGGGAATACTGTGATGATCCAGCACCAGCTGGCATGCTCAAAGTCCATCAGGACTGTGGCCGGTGCTATGGCCGAGTTGTTAAGCTTGAGTTGGCCAAGCAGTCAGATGTATGTCTGTGCCCACCTGGTTCATGTCAGGGTGTAGACAGCAGGCAGGACTGTGCCTGAATGGTGCCTGACTGGATAGCATGCATGGTATATAGCTAGTCAGACAGGGTGGAGCATGCCCTGAATGTGCCATACATAAACCAGTCGGTGCAGTTGGCCAGCTGCTGCAGGCCACAGTCCGTGGCATAGATGACAATGCAATCACACTCCCCCCACTGTCGTAAATGAGGAAGTGCATTACATCCGAGGCAAGGGTGTACTCCTTGGGGATGGTGAGGCTCTCCATGGATTGTGGGGTGGTTGGCCAGCTAAGAGCCATGTGTCCCACACGCTGCACTCTCTGATGCAGCAGACGCACTCCCAGTAGGTGACCGGCCACTGCCCCAGGAATGCCTGACTTGCTTGCCATTACGACTTGTGAGGCACTGTCCATGGTCCGCCATGCCCTGTCCTACAGTGTTGCCAGGACGCACCACACACCCATGTCTGCTGCCTCAGGGGCATGGTTATGCTAACTGTTGGTGTCCACCACTATGTCATCTGCTGTGTGCAGGCAGGCCATGCAGTGATCTCTCCTCACCTCAGCACACCTCCAGTATACCTTTTCAGATCCCTCCTTATCCTTGCAGTACACAAAGCCATTGTGGACAGCCATGGGCTTGCCCTTCTGGCTTTACACGTAATGCACCTCCATCTCTGTGATGCTGTTACATCTGCAGGGGCAGGTGCAGCCGGCAGTGTTACAGGTACTTTGAGCCCTGCCCAGTGTCCGTCATGCCATGCCTAGAGATGGGCGAAATGGCCCCAATTCACTCCATGAATTGGAACGCAGAGTGAAAGCAAATTCGCAGAGTGCTCCACAACGCGAGCGGAGTACTCTGCATTATAATGGGTAATGCGAAGTCCATTGAAAACAATGCCTTCGCGTTACTCCACCTTCCCAAACCACTACTCCACCAATTCTTAAGGTGAAGTATATTGAATACAATGTATTTCACTTCACTTCGCCTTATTTTTAAGCTCCAAAGGTGAATTTTGTGGTGATTCATGGGATTTCGGGTCACATGGGCTCTAGATCGTTCTGCACAGCCTCAGTCTGGGGTTGTGTGTGTAGGAAGCTGTAGGAGACAATCTGCTGTGAGAGCTCTCTGCGATTCAAACCTTCTAAAAGCTATTAAAAAAGCCATTTTGAGCCATTTTTTTTGATGAAAGTTTAGTTCATCGATTATAGGAAACCCTCCTGTGCTCATATCATCGAGCGTCTATTGTTTGTGTGTGTATTTTGAATGTTAATGTACAACATTCAATCTGTGTACTGAGAGACAGTGGAAGTGTGCTTTGGGGGAGGGGCGTATCTGTGGTGTAGATAGATTAACTTGAAGAAAAAGACTGTGCTTTCTGTGTTGGTGATATTTTTCTTGTGTAACTGTGTTAATGTACACATAGTAATATTTTCAATAATTCTTGCCATTTTTTTGGCTGATTGTTGTGGTGCAGCAGTGCATAATTTTAGTTTGTTTAAAATATGTGGTTATATTACTGAAGTTTTCAATTTGCTACGCATTACTTAGTGTGTGTGCGAGTATATGTGACACGTGTCATCAAATCAGACACCTTTATTGTGCCACATAATTTCAGCAATGTGAACCTGCTATCCACTGCAGCTGTGTGATTTTTGTACTTCTTTGTGGTATCTTTACTGGTACTAGTACTAGTGACTGTTACTGCAGCAGTGCAGTACACTGCCCCCCTCCCGCGGCCCGCCCCAACCAGCAAAGGTATTCTTTTCCAGATTTGAATTTCTGATGGTGAGCACTGGTTAGGTGTTGTGCCTTTGCATCTGCATCTCTTCAGTGCACAGCACAATCTTAATCTGTCTGTGAATCTGCATCTCTTTATGGCCCAATCTCCATCTCTAACTTAAGTCACAGTTGTTTCTTTGGCTTCCCTTCAGAGTACTGGACAGGTGTGGTGCATAATTCTGCATGAACATTGTACTCATTAATATGCGTTTTCAAGTCAGAACCATCATCACGAGTCACTCGTGATACAAATCACATTCTTCATCATCATGGTCACAAATGCAGTCACAAATTATGATTTACGATCACGTCACGAATCACAACATTATTTTTTTTTATTAGTTACTTGGATGTATTGTAAGCTTGTTTTGTGGTATCTCCCCATGCTTCACCACCACATCATTGTACTCATAAATGAGTGTCTTTAGGTCAGGGAGTTTTGTGTCATACCTCATCGGGACCTGGGGAAGTACAGCCGTAAGCATTCGTGTTTCTTCATCATCATGGTCACAAATGAAGTCACAAATTACGATTTACGATCACGTCACTGAATCACAACATTAATTTTTTAATAGTTACTTGGATGTATTGTAAGCCAGTTTTGTAGTATCTCTCCATGCTTCACCACCCCACCATTGTACTCATTAATGAGTGTTTTTAAGTCTGGGAGTTGGACAGTGTCTGCAGTCCATACACAGACTGGAAAGAAGTCTGCACCCATGGAGTTTAGCACAGTATACTTGCACTGCTCGGAATACATACAGAAGACAACAAAAAAGGGCATAATTACATACAAGGGTCGGGATGGTGGAGGAATACATTTTATAACACAGCAAGGAAGGTGTGGGGGGCACATGGAGTGAGGAAAAAAAAACAAATGTGGGATCCCATGGTGATCCAGCAGCAGTTCCAGCATGGATATAATTATAATTTGCAACTGATGTCCCTCTGTGTGATCCAGCCATTGCTCCACAGCACTCACCCTCTCGTTGTTCTCCTCAACAGCACTCCAGAGAACTGCCAAGTCAGCCTGTGTTACACACAGTTCTCTGGAGTCCACAAATTCTACAGGATGACCTGCTGGTGGTGGTGGGGGATGCTGGTGAAGCAGCAGGTGCTGCTGTGGCCCTCCTCCTCTTCATAGGGTTGCTGCCATGCACAGCTGCACCCTCTGCCACAGAACGGTCAGCAGGTGCAGGCATGGTCCATTCTGTGTCAGCCTGCACTGCAGCTGATGGTGATTGAGCATATGGGTGTGCTGGCCCCCAATCCCCAGGTGAGCCCCCCCGGGGGGCCACGGCACACCTCCACCTCACATAGGTGGCACTTGACCACACTGCTGTCCCCCCTCGACAGAGTCAAACAACTGCCAAACAACAGAGGTGCGGGGGATGACCAGGCACAGGCAGGGGAGGGCCAGATGAACTGGCAGCCAGTTGGTCATGGTGCTGGTCACGGTGCTGAGCAGGGATGGGATCCACACCTGGGCCTGGGGGAACAGGCACATCCTGCTCCAGAGGACCTGGTGCTGGACTTGGTGGTGGTGGTGGTGGTTCAACTGTCACAGAGTCAGGACAGGAGGCAGTGCTGGTCCTGCTTCTGGGGGGGGTGGGGAGACACTCACAAGCTTTGAGCGGTCCAACAGGAATGGGCACCCATGCCCCCCACGCATGCTTATGGTATGATGCTTACCACTACCACAATCTCCCAGAGCTGCCCTCATCCCAGACATTCCTTCACCCTGGCCCATCTCTCCTACTGAGCTCCTTCAGTCCAAGCAATCACTACTCACACTGTCACACAACACACACACAGTCACACAGACAAACAACTAACTACTTATAAAGGTAAGAAAAATAACATTTACAGAAAGAACAAATTAAGTAAAAAAAGAGTACAGACAGAAAAGACAAAAAAATGTAGATTTTAAAAAAGCTGGTGGGTCTAAATCAAAGTTTAAATCTCATCCTCGCTCTGATCTCAAAGCATCAGCAGTCACAAAACACATTCCTCTCTCTCCATCTGTACAGGAGAAAGTAAAAGTGTCTGCTTGTATGACTCACTTCCTTCCTGCCTAGTTAAAGAGCATGTGACTTACAGAACTGTAAGCCATGTGATGTGTGGGGGGGCTGCCAAATCTGAAATACCAAGTGGATCACTTAGAATCATAATGAGGAAAGCGAAGTCCATTAAAAACAATGACTTCGCCTTACTTAGCATTGCCATTCTGCCTTAACGGAAATGGTAATGACAAGACAGAGTGAGCACTTTGCACTGCCCACTCCATGTAGCGGAGTGGCAACACAAAATGCCCACTTCGCGTTCACTTCGCTGGAGGAATTTAAATTTGCTGCATCTCTAGCCATGCCCCCTTCCTACCTGTCTTACATATCAGGTGTTGTTGTGCCGTGCCCCCTTTCCATGTCTGTGATGCCTGAGTGCCACATTCCCCGTGGTCCACCACTGTCATCCGTGCAGCTCCTTGTTGCACCTTCCTGCCATGTGGTGCCCATTACAGTAAGTGAATGTGACAGCTTATGGGTCATGAGGAGGGCTCGCACCATGCCTGCTGGTTTGCCTTGTCTGGCCTTGGTGCTGTGGGGTGGTGCAGGCTCGTGCTGCTGCCCCTCTGTTTATGTTTGCCACCAGTTTACCCTGTCCCTGTATGCCCCCCACTGCAGCGGTTCCACCTGTGGTGTCTCCTGGGTACTTACCCTTTGTCTTCTCCTGCCATTGCTTGCTGCAGCTTGCTGTGCAAGTCGTCCTGGGCTTGCTATGTTGCTGTGGCTCACAGTCAGGTGTGCCTCCTCATTCAGTGGGCCTACTGGTGCTCACAGATCTGCTGAGGGATGCTGTTGGAGATGCCCTTATGGAGCTGCTGTACATTTCGCCCTTTTACTGTGTGTCTGGCATATGGAGTGCTCACTCATTCTGTAGCACTGCGTTGAGGCTCTCCCCCAGAGACCACACCATTGTTTCTGTGCTCATCCTGGCTGTTCCCCTGCTGAACACCACAGTTGTGATACACGGACAAACAATGTCACCTACCTGCCTGCAAGTCTTCTCCAAAGTTCCCCACCACCAACGAGGTACTCGTGTTTCCCCAACCCCCATCAGGTATGATTAAACAGAAGCATATGGAATTAGGGTGAGGCTGCAGTAAAAGAAAATTGTGAAAAATGCAATTTCATAAGGTCATGACAGATGCACATCACTTTTGCTGCTTCATATAGTGTTATATATTCTCTTTGTGGTTGTTGGTTTTGCTTCTGTGTGTACTTTAACAGCATGTTAACTTCTTTTCCATTATCTGTTTTTCATTTATATTGGGACTCCTGTAATCATTGTGCTGTCATGGACACAGCACTAGAATGTTTATGCTGCCATGAGGTGAATGCTATATTGGCTGAATTTGATGAAGAGCAGTATTCCTTTACAACACAGATGGAGTGCTTTTGAGGCAAATCCAATGCATTACTTTGCTTGATGTTATGGGTTGCTAAAAAGGAGCTTTAAGCAGCTATGCTGAACTCGTGTGAACATTGTGCCTGTAACAACATTTATGGCAAAATAAACTATTCATGTGCCCTAATATGAATAACAGTAGGATTTGTTACCTAAATTTAAAAAATATATACTTTAGCTTGGACCAAGCACATTACCTTAGTGCTCAGCCGATCTTCTGTAGCTGGATGCCTCTTCTAAATGTGAACACACGTTGCATGTGTGTGAATTTCCTGAACAAGTGTGATAGTTGGAGCTGAAAGTACATGCTCTTCTGCACATGAGGACCTTTGTAAGAATAAAAAAGAGCATTGCAAGGCTTACTTTTACAACTTTGAAAACAAGACTGTGATCCTGACCATGCATGTGACGTTGCCCTTGACGTGAAACGCATGCTCAGGATCACAGTCTTGTTTTTCAAAGTGGTGAAAGTAGGACTGGCAACACTCTTCATTAGTCTTATAAAGATCCACGTGCTCAGAAGAGCATGTATTTTTAGCCACAACTATCACTTAAAGTTGTGCAGGAAATTCACACACCTGCAATGCGTGTTCACATTGAGAAGAAGCATCTGGCAGTGGTAAATTGGCCAAGCACTGTGGTAATGTGCTTGGTCCAAACTAAAGTATATAGTCTTAAAATTAAGGTAACAGGTCTTACTGTTACTCAGCCTGGGGCACATGAATAGTTTATTTTGCCATGGATGTTATTACAGGCACACAGATCACACAAGTTCAGTATAGCTGCTGAAAGCTCACAGTGTCCCTTTAACACGTGCACTGCTCATGCACTGCATTGATATAAGTTTTCAGACAGCTGTAAAGTACAGTAAGCTAAAACTGAATAGCAGCTAGAAACAAACCATTAGGAAACTTTTATTAATTCACTGCAGTGAACAGTGCACTCATTAGGCAACTCACTGACAAATGCTAAACCAGTGAGTTGGAAGGACAGTTTAATGTGACTTGTACTGTATGTTATGCTGGAATATATATGCACATATGTGTACATGTATTAGTCAGTGTGTTTGTATCACAATTAGAAAGTGCAGTTAGGTGCCTCAGTGGTTAGTGCAAAAATTGCTTGTCTGCATTCTTCCAATATTTAGATCAGTTTCAACCTTATGCATGTCATTGCTGATTTAAATGAGGTATCTAGTGGCAACTCCTTACCCTCCAATGTCTCTCAAAGCCAGTAAAGAAGAAAATGGTCCCTTGATGTATTTTTTTTTAATCTGTAAAAATATGCATATACCGTGCACTGCTGTGTTTTACTGGAATATATATATATATTCATATATGTGTATAAATATTAGTGTGTGTGTGTATTACAATTAGAAAGTGCAGTTAGGTGGCTCAGTGGTTAGTACAAAATGTCTACATTCCCCCTCTATCTAGATCAGTTTTAGACTTCTTCATATTATTGCTCATTTAAATGAGTTTTCTAGTGGCAACCCCTCACCCTCCGATGTTCCTCAGAGCCTGAAAAGAAGACAATGGTCCCTCAATGTCTTTTTTAATCTGTAAAAATGTGTTTAGACAGTGCACTGCTATGTTACACTGGAATATATACAGTATGTATTTGTCAGTGCGTGTGCATCACAACAATTAGAAAGTGCAGTAAAGTTGCTCAGTTGTTAGTGCAAAAATTCATTCCCCACTATCTAGATCAGGTTCAGCATTATGCATGTTATTGCTGATTTAAATTAGGTGTCTAGTGGTAACACCACACCATCTGATGTCCCTAGGAGCCTAAAAAGAAGAACACAGTCCCGCAATGTCTTTTTTTAATCTTAAGATGACCGGTGACTGCTATATGAGAAATAAGGTAAGTGCAGTTGAAAACCGATTGAAATACATTGGACTGCACTTAACATTATTTCTCATATAGCAGTTCCCAGTTCCAGCAGCAAGACATGTCTTTGATGAGAGAGTGGATCTTCACACTGGGACCTGGTCAGGTGAGTGAGGGTGTGTGGGAGGGTCTGGGAGTGCGGGGTGGTGGGTGCTGAGTGGGGGGTTGGGCTGGGGGAGTGGCAGATGCATTACCACCCAGTCTGCCCTATTAATCCCTTTCTAGTGTGAGGCCCTATGCCCAAACTGAACTCTGGATCCCCCCCCTTGCCTCCAGGATACCCTTGTATTTATCTCACTCCTTCTTAAAATCTGTGAGCCTTTTCATCCCTACATCCCCCTCTGCTAGGCTAGTCCACGTGTCCACCACCCTCTCCATGCAAACATATTTTCTCATGTTTCCCCTGAGCCTTCCTCCCCTTGACTTGGAGCTTCTTTTACTTTGGAAGATGCTTCCTTCCTGTACTCTGTTTAAACTGGTGATGCATTTGTATGTCTCAATCAAGTCCTTCTCTCCCTCCTTTCCTCCAGTGAATACATATTTAACTCATTTATTCTTCCTTATAGGTCTTATACTGCAGGCCATTCACCATTTTACTTGTCTTCCACTGCACCACCCCCACCTTGTCTATGTTCTTTCTCAGATGGGACATCCAGAACTAGATGCAGATTTCAAGGTGCAGTCTCACGTGTGTCTTATATAAGGGCAAGATGACCTCCCTCTTTCTACTCGTGATACCCCTACCTATGCATGTAAGCATCTGGTTAGCCTTTCCAGCCACCTTATTACAATGTCCAGTTTCTTTTAGGTCCCCCAAAATGATAAATCCCAGGTCCCTTTCCTGCTTTGTTACTGTCAGTACCTCACCACCTAGTAACAATGTAGATAACCATAAACTTATAAAATCAAAGGCTCGTTGAAGAACTAAACTGTTCATGTCCATCTTTTAAAGTAAAGGTCTGTGTAAGTTTAAGTGGAATAATGTGTCATGTACCCAACATCAATGTTCAATCCATCTGCCACCATATTGAGAAGTAAAATAAGTCTAATTTCAGAAGCCCGTCTCTGTTGTGTACTGTTGAAATGTCCTTTAAGACCATCACAGACATATCTGAGATTGAGTGGTAATCCTGGGAGAAGTGCTGGGCTACTGGTTTCTCAATCATCTTGTGATTAATAGAATGTCTGTGAGAATTCATTCTAGTGCGGAGTTGTTGGCTTGTCTCCCCCACATAACCTGTGCGAGGACATTTCTTGCATTGGATAAAGTAGACCACATTACTTGATGTACATGTATAATGCCCCTGTATCCTGAATAGCCTGTTTTGTGATGTAACCACACAGTCTGAAGTGGAAATGAGGTTACATGTCTTACATGTGCGTTGATGACAGGGTCGTGTACCATATGATGTCATGGTATTCTGTTCCGGTTCAGTTGACTCCTAATAATCAGGTTGGCTAAATTAGGTGGTTGTTTAAAAGATAGTAGTGGTAGTTCTTGAAAATACAGTTAAGGGTTTCATCCTCACTAATTATTGGATGGAGATCCTTAGTAATCTTACGAGGAGTTCAAGGTCAGGATGGTATGTGACTACTAGGTATTCTGCTGGTAGTCATCCGTCCTTATGTTGCAGTAGCTGTACTCTTGGGACCTGTGTTGCATGTTCCACTGCTCTGTCAATTTCCTGGATGAGTGTCCCTGCTCAATAAAGGTGTTTTTCAACATCGCCAGATGTGTGTCTCTGTCTTCCCATTTGAACAGAGGCGGTGATACTCAAGTGCTTGACTATATATAACAGATTTCTTTGTGTGGCTCGGTGATTACTTTTCTTGTGTAAGTATCTCTGTCTGTCTGTTGGTTTCTGTAAAGACAGGTATGTAGGGTACCATCCTTAATAGTGACAGTGGTATCCAGAAAATGTACACTTGTGGCAGAATATTCTAGGAAAGCTTTATAGTTGGGTGGAGGTTATTAAGTTCTTGGTGAAAATCTTTAAGTGTCAGTGCCTCTGTCCAAATTATAAACAAATCATCAATGTAACGGAAATAAGCGAGTGGTTTATGTGTACAGTGCCTTAGAAAATCCTCCTCCAAATTCGCCATAAAAAGATTAGCATACTGTGGAGCCATCCTGGTTCCCATTGCAGTTCCATAGTTTGAACATAATGTTTACCATTAAAGCTGAAGTTGTTATGTGTCAGAATAAATTCAGTGAGTTTACCCACAACCCAGGGTCAATGTTGGGGTCCAATTTTGTCATGCAGATATTTGAGGCAGGCTGAAATGCCATCTGCGTGTGGAATATTAGTGTAGAGGGAGGTTACATCCATCGTGGCTAAAAGGGTATCAGGTGGTAAGTCCTTAAAACCAGAAAGTTTATGTAGGAAACTTTATCTACATGGTTATCTACATTGTTGACTTTTCACCTTTACACTGTGGTGAGTGCGTTTGAGTGTGTGTGTGTGTATACTGATGTATGTATGTATGTATGTGTGTGTTTTGTGTGTGTTTGGTGTGTGTTTTTTGTGTGTTGTGGGTATGTTGTGTATGTGTGTTGTTTGTTGTGCGTGGTGTGGTGTGGTGTGTGTGGAATGTGTTTGCTATATTTGTTGTGTGGGGTGTGCAGGTGTGTGTGTGTGTGGGGTGTGGTGTGGTGTATGTACACACATATGTGTGGGTGGAGCGTGGCACGGGGCAGTTGTTATGTGGCTAGAACACTTAATTTTCACATATAGTGTGCATTAATTTCCTTCTATTAGTTGTCAGTGGGTGGATTTCACACTGTCACATCTTTAACTGCTCATATTAAGATGCATATCTCATCTACTTGGGGGTTCATTAAAGGTGTAATTCCTTTGGGTTTTCATTTAGATTGCTTAGACTGATTCTGTGCATTTTTGTTATACACAGACTCTGTGTTGAAATCTGCATTTATCAGGCTCATGGTCTCGTTTTCTTGGGGGTCATTGACAAGTTTTTTTTTTTTTTGCACTTACACTTACAAGTGATACTTTCATGCATCATGTTTATATGTGTAGGTTAATTTGAGGCTTGATTTCAACTTGCAGTTATACCTAATTTCAGGATTTTGTCTCTCATTATCTGTCCTTTAATATACCAGGACAATTGGAATGTGTTGTAAGCTCATCTTACATGTATTAGAGAGAATGCCACTTCAAGTTTTTTTTATCACTAGAATGCTTTCTGGCATACTGAGACATTTTAAAATTTATGTGACAAGAACTCTTTGGCTGTAGAGAATTTTTGATAACCTTTGCCCTTCTGAGGCTCCTCGGATAAAGGCATACTGGTGTTAATTAGCTTCTCTGACGTAATCTTCTATTATGTTTTAAATGTATATATTAAACCAATGAGAATTATTTCTGCTTTTCTATATAACCTGGTGTTAATAGTATGGGATATTTGAAAAAACTGCCACAAAGCTTCTGAAGAAGGACCTGGTTGGTTCGAAAGCTAAAGCACTTTGTTCTTTTCTGAAACATCCATGTTGGTCCAATAAAAGGTATCAAATCATTTGTTTCTGGCTCAATATGACTCCTTAATTAACATCCCCTCATTGATCTCGAGTAGTTCCTCTTCCCAGGCCACATCCAAGGAGCTTATGATCTTTCACAGGAATCAGCTTATCTGAAGTCATAAAATGTATATTTTAGTTTTCCAGCTTCAGAGGCAGGAGGTCATAAAAAAAAGCTATAAAATGCAACTTCTCAAGGAAGTTAATGACATTACAGAGACCTCCTGGTTTAATATATCCCATTATTCTCACTAAAACCTGGGGGGGTGTCACCCAGGAGCACAGGATGTCTCGTGTGAGACATCTCAAATACCACATTCTATATTTCAAATATCATAGAACAATCATAGCCAGCTGGCCAAGTGTCACAGTAATTAGCCATGTTTTTGTTGGAGCTGCTCATGGAGCTCTGAGGAACTTGTCTTCTCAGGCAAAGCTCATCACGTGTCTCCCTCTGCCTTCTATTGAATTTCCTCACTCTGAAACCAAATGCCCTCCTCATTACACCTCTCCTCATTCCCCTGACTCCCTCAGACACCAGGTGAAACTTCAACCCCTCGCCACATGTTTCTGTTACCCTTCCTCCTGACATCTCAATGGTGAGCTTTAACTGTCCTTGTAAGCAGACAGCTGAGTCGTGCCTTGGTTTCACTTCCACACCACTATAGTTTTCTTCAGTATACACCCCAACCTCATCATTTGGACAGTGACAACAGTGCCACATCACTGTAGGGAACCTGCTGAAACCCGGTACTGTCTGTCAGGGGTCCTGCACCCCCTCCGAATCAGCTCTGACTCAGAGTTGAGAATCCTAAGTTGGGGGGTGAGGGGTGCAACCCCCCATGTTGGGGGTTCGGGAGCAAAGCCCCCTGAAGAAAACATTTGTGTCCTTTGGAAACTGGCAACTGACTGCAAAATGCAATAGACCTGCCAGTTTCGCTGTCAGGTCATTCGACAAATATTTTGTTGATGACCCATCGTGGGTCCGTTTTCTTCCTCCATCATGAGGTCAGGCAATAACTCACCCCTCAGGTCAATCACCTGCTGCCAATATAGTTCTTGTTCACAGAGTATTGCTAACACTTATGAATATGTACTTGTTAGGCTTTGTTATTGAGCTGCACCACACTTTATTCTCAGCACATATAAGTTTTTAAAACACTTTTTGTATTTATTCTAATTTTTTATCAAATATTTTTCAAAGGTTTTGCCACTATGTATCATGCAGTTGTTCTTCCACTGTTCCCTTCCCCCAGTTTGCACTTGGAAATAAGCATTGACTCAGTGCTCTTTTCCTGGTTACCAATTTTCAAATAAATAAATAATTACAGTGGACGGGGGGTGGCTGGAGATTTTGAACAAACTGGGTGGCTACTGGAGGTGGGAGACCTAATATGACTAGCTCAGCTGTTCAATGGACTGATGGTAATACCAAGTTCAGCCTGCTGAACCTTGTACTGGATTTATAGGGAATGACTGTTTTTTTTTTTGTGCACTGAACTTTAACATGCTGAATCAAGACATGGCAGTCAATTGTTTCCTTTTGATGTCTTGTGCCACTACTCTGTAACCATTATGTTGCCAAAACTAACTGTACTTTATTCTCAAAGATTATTGCAAGCTGTGCCTATGTCATTTTGTGCTGATCACTGGTGCACCAGAGACCCAGTGCCAGATTCAAGTATGGAAGGGGTCCTGCACAAATATTCCACAGCCTGCGCCAAGCACACCTGTGTGGCAAAGGGAAGGCACATGGAAGAGGAATGCTGCAAGCATTGGGACAATCATGCAGCACTGAATGCATCAGTGGATGTGTTGTCCACAGGGCGAGCATGATGTCTGCTGCAGTAGTCCAGCCCCATTGCTGGCACCAATGCAGTCTGCCAGCACTGGAAACCCTGGCAGACATGCTGGGGTGCATTCCTGCACCCCCAGCAAGGTGTGAAAGTATGCCCATATGTGTCCCTGGTATGATGGATTCAATATTAACTGATCCCCTTCCCAGGCCCCCTAACAATAGCTAATGACCTTAACACCACATTCTCGGTCCTCAGTAGTGTACTCCATGCTAACTTCTTCGACTCCACCATGCACACTCACCACCCACCCCCTCCAGCTAATGTTCCCTCTTTCAAGTTCAGGACAGTCTCCCCCAATGAGGCTAGGTCCTATCTATCAAGAGTTCTGGGTAAAACAAGGCAAAGTGGTGACTCCCTGAACCTAAAACTCCTTCATTTGACCCTGGATGTTGTCCTTACCACCTTCTCTGAAATTCTCAACCTCTCCCTTTGTCTTAGCCAATTCCCCCTCCCTCTAGAAATCAGCTGTTATCACCCCCATCCATAAAGGGGGTGACAGTACCTCTCCTAACAACTACCAACCTATCTCTGTCCCCCCCCCAAGGATCTTGAAAGAATTGTCTCAAACCAACTTACTGAGTACCTTTGTAAATATGAACTCCTATGCAGGAACCAGCATGGCTTCAGAAAGGGCCACAGCACAATCACAGCCCTTCTAGAGTTTATTACCTTTATCCATAAAGCCCTGGAATGCAGACACCTAGTCGGGTCGGTATACATAGACCTAAAAGGTTCGATACAGTAAATCATGCACTCCTGCTAGAGTCGCTGCCTTCCTTGGGCCTAACTCCTGAAACCATCACCTGGTTTAAAAACTACCTCAGTGGAAGATCCCAATGAGTGAAATTAAACATCACCCTATCCTCCTGCTTGTCTGTCCACTCTGGTGTTCCCCAGGATCAATCATGAGCTAGCTACTCTTTAGCCTTTTCCTGAACTCTCTGCCCAATGCCAGTTCTGATCAACTGCTCCTGTGTACAGATATTGCAGTACTTTACTGCAGTCACCCTGACCTTCCCCCTCTTCAAAGCACCCTCCAGACCATATTCACTGAGTCTAAAGCCTGGTACACTGAACATAAACTGGTCTTAAATTACAAAAAAAAACAAGGTCATGGTCTTCGCCCATTGTCAGAATAAACATAGGATCACTCCCCTCAGCATCCTGAACTGCCAGTACTCCCCCCCCCACAACAAGTGACCTCCTTTAAATATCTAGGGGTCACCCTTGACTCCTTGCTTACTTATCACGACCACATCCACCACCTTAGCTTGGCCATAAATAGCAGACTTGGTCTTCTCTATAGGCACAAATGGTGTCTGCCTCCTGAGGCACTCCACCTGGCCATAACTTCCCCAACCCTCTCCTTGGTAGACTACGGGATTGTCTGTTATGGGCCCGCTGACAGCTCTGCCCTTCGCATTGTCAAAGTTGCCATGAATAGAGCCTGCCGACTTGTAACAGGGTGTGACAGATGGACCCACAGGTGTGACCTCTGCCGGATCACCAACTGGTTGAATTTTGATGGGAGGCTCAAATATCAAACCTGCCTCACAGCCAAAAAGATCACCTGTGGCCTCCTGTCCCCTGTCCTCAATAGCCTTTCACAACCTACCCTAGTGCTCTATGCTACACGAAAATCCACCAAAGCCCCTGCATTTGTACCTCACTGCAGGACATCCTTGAATCATCGTGCTTGCTACTATAGGGCCCCAGTCTGACTAAATGAGCTGACAACTGACATCTCCACAGAGCCTAAATTTGGCTCCTTCAAAGCCAAGCTCAAAAACCTACTCCTCTCCTCCCCTGTCTGTGACTGCACATAACACTGCTTTACAACAACCTATTTTACTCTTCTTATGTTTGCTTGCACGCATGTGCAAGAAATATAATGCCACCATATGAGTTTTTGTAGGTGTGCCTCCCTCACTTCCAATGCCCTGCCCCTTTTTGCAGGTGGGGCAGAACTGCACCAGTGAATGTCTGAGCTGTCTGTGACAGCCATTCAGATACAGTGGCATACAGTTCTGAGAAAACCACCGCTACAATCAGCGGTGGTAAAGTAGGCAATTTGCATACTGCCATTGGCAGTATGCAAAATGCCTACACGTCAGCACTGCATCTGAACTGTCATAGACAGTTTGTTTCTGATCATAGAAACATAAACTGTGATGGCAGATAAGGACCACCTGGCCCACCTAGTCTGCCCATTTCCCTACCTACAGGATAAGCTGCAGATCCTAGTTAACCAACAGCCTATTTCTTCCCCACAAGAATTGCCTTATGTCTGTCCCATGCATTCTCAAATTCTCCCACAGGTTTAGACCACACAACCTCTTCAAGAAGGTGTTTCATGCATCCACCACCCTCTCTGTGAAAAATACTTCTCACATTGCCCTGAGCCGTCCACCTCTATCTTCAAATTGTGTCCCTTGTTCTTGCACATCTCTTTTTCTGAAAGATGCTACCCTCTTGGACTTTGTTGATTCCACTGAGGTACTTAAAAGTTTCTATCATGTCCCCACCCCTCCTTTCCTCAAGGGTATACATATTAAGCTCCTTTAGTCTCTCCTCGTATGGCTTCTCTTGTAGACCCTGCACCATTTTAGTTGCCCTCCTCTGGACTGCCTCCATCCTGTCTATGTCCTTGCGGAGATGGGGTCTCCAGAACTGGATGCAGTACTCCAGATGGGGTCTCACCAACTGTCTGTACAAAGGGATAACTTCCTGTTTTCTTCTGGTGATGCCTCTCCCTATACATCCCAGTATCCCCCCAGCCCTCCCTACTGCCTTCTCACATTGCTTGCTAACCTTAAGGTCATCTGAAATGATTACCCCCAGGTCTCTTTCCATTTTTCTTGTTGTTACTACCTCCACCCATTGTGTAATCTTCCCTTGGGTTTTTGTTTCCCAGGTGCATTATTATACACTTCTTTGCATTGAATCCAAGCTGCCACACTTCTAACCATTCCTCCAACCTTGCCAAGACCCTTCTCATCCATTCCATGCATCCTTGTGTATCAACCCTGTGTGAGATCTTTGTGTCATCTGCAAAGAAGCATACTTTTCCTTCCAGTCCTTCTGCAATGTCATTTATAAAGACATTAAAAAGGACTGGACCCAGTACTGAACCCTGCAGTACCCCACTAGTAACCCCTCTTTCTTCAGAGTGGACTCCATTTGCAATTACCTTCTGTGTCCTGTTGTCCAGCCAATGTTTTACCCAGGCTACCACTCTTTGACCCACTCCCAGGCTGGTTAATTTGATTATTAAACTTTTGTGTGGGACTGTGTCAAATGCCTTGCTAAAGTCTAGGTAGGTCATGTCCAGAGCCCCTCCCTGGTCTACTACATTGGTCAGCCCCTCAAAGAAATCAATTAGATTCATCTGACATGACCATCCCATTGTGAACCCATGCTGTCTTGGGTCCTGTGCCCCACTGGCCTCTAGGTACTCAACAATTATTTCCTTCAGAAGTGATTCCATCACTTTCCCTACCACAGAAGTCAAACTGACAAGTCTGTAGTTTCCTGCCTCTGTCTTGCTCCCACTTTTGTGAAGGGGAATCACATCTGCCTTCCTCCAGTCCTCAAGTACCACACCATCCTCCCACAATTTGTTAAAAAGGAAAGTCAGTGATGTCACTAGTTCTCCCCTTAATTCTTTCAGAATTCTGGGGTGAATTCCGTCAGGCCTCTTTGTTTTGTCCACCTTCAGTTTTAGGAGTTCTTTCAGAACCCTTTCTTCTGTGACAGGACTGGGATTGACCCCCCTAACCAAAGTGCTTCTGTTAATCAGATTAGGCACCTCCCCCTCCTCCTCTTTTGTGAATACTGAGCAGAAGTATTCATTCAGTTTCCCTGTTTTTTCACTGTCCCTCTCTGCCGACACACTGTCCATTCTATTCAGCCTCACTATCCCTCCCTTTGTCTTTCTATGCTCCCTGATGTACCTACAAAAGGTTTTATCCCCCTTCTTAACCGAGTTGGCTACCTTTTCCTCAGTTTGAGCCTTTGCTATTCTGAGTTCCTTCCCTGCTTCTTTCTGCCTTAACTGGTACAGTTCTCTGTCCTGCTCCTTCTGTGTTTCTTTATACTTCCTAAATGCGATCTTTTTCTCCCTAACCTTCTCCACCACCTCTTTTGAGAACCATAGAGGCTTTTTCTTTCATTTTGATTTGTTTATTTGCTTCACACAAAGGTTTGTTGCCTCTGTGATGGCAGTTTTGATGTTGCCTCTGTGATGGCAGTTTTGATGACCCCCCCCCCAACACCTAGGTAGCATGCTGGGAGCCCATCCCAGCATGCTCATGCACTCCCTTCCACCCCTGCATACTGTATGACCAATGGGGGTGCCCAATCCTCTGTCAGCTCCACTGCCCCCCCCAAAAGCAAACTTCCTGGTGACACGCTGGGAGCCCACCCCAGCATGACAGAAGTCTGTGGCACAAGGAGGTGCCCAGTTCCCCATCAGCTCCACTGCCCCCCCAACAAACATGCAGGTGCCACGCTGGGAGCCCACCCCAGTCTGGCAAAAGTCCCACGTCATCTTTAAAAAAAAAAGAAAAAACACCTAGAACAAAAGAAAACAGTCCCTCATTGACTTTCTTGCCCCCTCCCACAACCCGTGCCCACCCTCTGTGTACCCCACCCCCCTCACCCAATACTTACCTCTAGAGGCCGGTGCGACAATCTTTGGTGGACCAGGAACCGGGAACACGTCTGCATACTTCAAATCCGACCACGAACTGAAGAAATACCGGTAAACTGTATAATGACATAAATAGGGTTTTTTCAACTTTGGTGCATATCTTGGCCATTTTTGGGACTTTTCTCACCAAATTTTCAACATGCGGTTCTTGGGACCCCACCTCATGAACCCATCCACTGTCATTTTGTTATTCGGTCCCGAAAGGCAATTTTATGGTCACTGCAAAGAACCACCTTTCGGGACTCAGTAACAAAATGACGGTGTCATAGTTCATGAGGTAAGCCCCCAAAACCTTATGTTGAAAATTTCAAAAATCCCAAAAATGACTGTTGTATGAGCGTGCATTGCACAATTCCTATGCACGCTCATAACTTTCTGAATTTTTGCTATTTTCACTCCAGATTTTCAACATTGCCCTTTTACCACACCTCCTTATGAGCAGTACAGCTGTCATTTTTCACATTTTGCCCAAAATGTGTTTTTGCACATGTAACTCATAATGGCACAGTCGGTGTGTGAAATCAATGCTTGGGACAGATTAAGAAAATCACAGTGACACTGTTCATGAGCAGAGGTCTTAAAATGGCTATGTTGAAAATTTGGTGACAAAAGTCCATAAAATGACCGTGTTACAAGCGTGCATTGTGCAGTTTCCACACACCCTCGGAAGTTCACGAATTTGTAATATTTTCAGTCCAGATTTTCAACACTGGCATTTTTACACACCTCCTTATGAATTGTACAGCTGTCATTTTTCACATCCTGGCTGAAATGTGTTTTTGCACTTCTGGTGCAGAAATATGCGGTCACTGTGGGAAATCAGTGTTCAGGACAGATTAAGAAAATCAAAGTGACACTGTTCATGAACAGAGGTCCCAAAATGCCTGTGTTGACAGTCTGCTTTAAAAAATCCTCAAACCAATTATGTTACGGGTGTGCATTACGCAGTTTCTATGCACACTCATGACTTCAGTTTTTTTATATTTTCACTCCAGATTTTCAACATTTTCCATTTTTTACACCTTCCCATGAAGAGTACAGCTGTCATTTTTCACATCCTGTTCAAAATGTGTTTTCGCACCTATAGTGCCAAATGGCATAGTTGCTATACAAAATCAGCTTTCAGCTAACGAATTGACACTGCCACTGTTCATGAGGTGGGGGTCACAAAAAACCCATATGGAAATTTGGAGTGAAAATATCAATGAATGCCCAGGGCATTACAGTTTCCAACCATAATTCCCCACCCTGTAAAGACTGACTGGCATCAGGGATGTGACTTGGGATTTTCACCTGTAATGCTCATGCCATTCCACCCCACCCAAACCCTGCAGGCAGTGACAGGCATTGAGGTGTGCCTTGGACTGTTCGGCCCCAAAGTTCACCCCATTCTCCTATGCTGCACCCATCTCACTGTATTTCCTTATGGAATGGGGTGAGCATAAGGCCCAAAGACCCCAACGCACACTGTGACACCTGTTGGTGTCTGCAGGGTAGGGTGTGGTGAAATGGAATGGGTGTTATGCCCGATGACCCAAAGGCACACCCCAATGCCTGTCAGTCTCTGCAGGGTGGTGGCGGGGTTGGCTTCAGTTCAATACTTCACTGCCATTCCTATTATGCATCTCTCTAACTCCTACACTACCAATGCCAGTGCCAGCAAGGAAACATTCGGCATTGACAAATGTTTGTTCTTAGAGCAATGTCTCCTCTGACTGCTCCTCTTATTCTGTAACTCTCTCTCTCTCTCTCTCACTATCTAAACACTCCTTATTATTTTATAGCTGTAATTGGTGAGGTCTGCTCCTGTAAACTAACTTTTATAGCTCTTTTGTTTACACCTTGCTCAGTCTGACCCTGGGCAGCCTAATTACACTGTACATTCCTGTGTATATTTTACTGCTGTCTACAACTGTTATTGACCATTGTACCCTGTGGGAACTTACTATGACTACCTTGTGCTACTACTGTGTTACTTGCTTAGTATTCAATATATTGTTTTAGTCATCTGATGTATTACTTCTTTTATTGTCTTTAATACCATGATGTGGAACCTTTGCAAAGGAGTCTCTGACTCGATGGTTTTTATTTTTTGCCATTCAAACTTTATTCAAGTTTTACATTACAGAGAATAAAGCCAGGTTAAGAACTACATAACATTACCATCATTATAATGTAACATACTGGTTTTATTCTCTCCCACCCAATCTTCCCCCCACCCTACTCACCTGCCTACCCTCCCCCCCAGCACAGCAATATAATCAAACTCATACCCCACTGGAGGTGTGAGAAACCAAAAAGTCCCCAGAATCTTGCAGGGAATATAAAGCTAATATGGGACTCCATATTCTATTAAATTTCTTGGTGTTATTCTGAAGATTGGCTATAACTTTCTCAGTTCTTAAATTCTTGCAACCACTCAACATAAGTAATTTCATTAATATTTTTCCAGTGCCTTAGAACTAGCTTTTTAAGTGATAAAGCAATTAAAGCCATATAATAGTTCCTGTTAAGAACATCTATAGTAGAAAAATCCCTCAGGAGACATATCTCTGCAGTGAATAAGTCTGTTAGGCCCAAAAGTGGATCTATCTTCTGTTTAATAATATTCCAAATAGGGGCTACCTTTGGGCATTTCCAGAACATGTGAAGCAAGTCATATTCTTCCTGCCAGCAGCACGTACATAAAGGGGATTCAATTATGCCGAACCTGGCTAGTTTGTGAGGAGAGTAATAAATATTGTTTAGAGTTTTAAATTGTATTAGTCGGAGTCTGTCCTGAAGTGAAAATCTGTGACAATTTTTCCACAACAGGTCCCAATCAAAATTAGAAGAGCGAGGACCAATATGTTACAGGACACAGGGTGTTAGGATATCGGTTATAAATCTTATTATAAATCTTAGAGACAGCTTGTGAGAGACCTGCAAAACAGCCCTAACCCTGACTGCAGGCTTAACTCAGTGGTGTAGGGGGAAGTACCCATAATAGACCCTGGAGCCACCGTTCACAGTCAGAATTGTCAGCCACAATTCAAGGCAGTTGCAGTTAGCCTTTGTGAAGTCAATGACTCCATTGTGACTTGCTTGCACACCTGACAGTCTCCTTCCCACCCCCCCACACCTCCAGAGTAGAAAAATAAGTTTTTTGTGAGGCATGTGAGCCCATTCCAAAGCCACCCTTCACTGGCAACAGCTCTTATTCCCTCCTCTCCTCCCCACTGCCCATCCCATGTGAATGAACAGTGCACAGCAGGCTTTTTTTTCTAAATTTGAGTGTGTGGTTTTGGATGGACAGCCTTAGCCACCAACCAGACTGTGCCTCCACTCTGTTCTTCAGCATCAATCACCCAGTCCTCCAGTAGCGTATGAGAGAGAGGGAGGTGCCAGGAGATGTGTGCACTGCACATGAGCTGTCGGGCAACTGTGGTACTGGAAAGTAGAAAACGAAGTGGCAGACCAGAGGAACTAATGTAAGTTATCAGCGGAGTGTTCAGGTTTGCTGGGCAACAATCAGGGTAGCTGTGTGACTGTCCTTCCACTTGATGGTCTTGACCACCATGCACTGAGAAGCAGGCGAGAGACACCCTGTGAGAGAGTGATGGAGAACGGATCAGGATGGAAAAGGGAGGAAGTCGGACTCGAGATGGGAGTCACTCGGTCCCAGAGACAGAGGAGGGAAGCTGAAACCTAGACAGAGAGGAAGAACATTCCAGGAGTGGCAGCAGCTTGGACTTGGAGTGGGCTGGGGCCTGGGCCCAGGAGGAGTGCGTGAGCACTGGAGACAAAGACCATGAGGTACTGGTGGGGATCCTACTCAAACCCGTACTTGGGCGGTGGGTTCTCTGGGGATTCTGTGGAAAAAGAGTAGAGTCGGTTGAATCAAGGCAGAGGCAGGCCACAGACCAGTTGTCAGCAAGGAAGCCAGTGACGTGAAGGCAAAACCACAGCAAGAAAGAAAGAGCAGTGTGTGGGACTTGGCGGTATGGGAGAGAGCAGTAACCAGACAGAAGGAAGTGCATGGCCAGGCTGAGCCAATAGTAGGTAAGTGTCAATTTAATTACTTTGTGCTTTGTGGCCTGGGTCCCTGATGTGATTTTGAGAAGTGGCCACAAGGCCTGAGTTTAGTGGTGGTGGAACAGTAGCGCATATTTTTAAAAGCCCCCCTCCCTTCCCTGTTGTCCTATGTGAAATGTGTGGATTGTTGAAATGACAAGAGAGAAATATACTGGTTGGTGCCTTGGTAGGACAGATTAGAAACTGTGTGAATGTGAATTCAAAAAGCACTAAAGCTTGGGGCTGTGCATCCCTAAACATCCAATACATTGTGCTGTAAAGTAGGGCATCCCAACTGCCACCCCCATTAAACCCTAGTTAGTTTCACTTTTTCAGATTCAACCTCCTGGCTATCCTTTCTTGGTGGTGATGGTGCTCTTTTTACTGGTTATATACATAGCTAGAGTGTTTTCTGAGTCTAAATTCATGACTGCTCTAGCTGCCTGTAGTCTAAATGGCCACTTCCTCCTCACTATAAACTTTCAGACTGGCTTGCTATAACACTAGATGTGTTACTGTTGATAAACCCCCCCAGTGGAAGATATTGGTGGTGGAATGGTTTTGGTGCTAAAAACATTTATTTTTACTATGTTGTGGCAACTTAAAACTTACAAGTTCATTTATGACATCCTCCCCCACCCATACATTATTAACCTGTCTATTTTCACAGCTAGCAGTATGGCATTGAGGCATAATTAACAAGTGCAGGAACATTTCCCCATGGAGCAGCAAGAGTGGGAAATCTAGATACTGTACAGTATCTTCTGTTGGACTTGAGAGTTTTTGAATTAGAAATGCTTTTTATGCTTGCTTAACTATGTCTGCGCCTTGTTAACTTACTTGGGGTTTGGTTCATCTGGCTGCTCTGCCTCGCTCCTGATCAGTGGCAATCTAGACCAGTATGGGATGTTTTTTTTTTTTTCATCCAGTCATGACTTGCTTTGTGTGGTCAGGTGGCACATATTTATTATCTGAATTTGGAAGGTTGGAATTGATTCCCTGCCTGTAAATGGGACATTCTGAATTGATCCTGACTGAAGTCTGACACTGTATGTACAGTACATGCTTGCAGAAATTCAGATGTGTGGGGGTTCCTGTCTGTTTGGGAAATGAGCAGTTTACAGAGATGTTGTTCCCATACACTTGGCAACCTGGCTATTAGAGAAAAAACTGAGTAATCACATTCATAGGAAATAATACAAGTAATCTACAGTAACATTGCACTAGAGCTACTGGGAATAACCGATCCACAACTGCAAGCCCTGCTTTGCACACTTTTGCTTAGTTGCCTTTGACTTGGTTAAATTGCTTGTAGCCATTCGTGTGTGTGTGTGTGTGTGTGTGTGTGTGTGTGTGTGTATGTTATGGGGCGACTAGGCATTGGCATTTTGGGATGTCTGTTTTTTGCAATTTCCCACTCTGACCCTCTCCCATATGTTGCATTTATGGTACTGAAAAAAGAAGGGATTTTAATGACATGATGCCAGGCAGCAGTAAAGTACTGTTGCCTGTTACAGTCCTTTTTCTATTCTATTTAAAGTAAATTTCTAACATTTTTGAGGTGGCTTTTGGGCTTCAGAGCCCGTTACCATAAGGCAACAGGGACCTAAGTCCTCTGAGTCACAAAGATGACTTTCTTTAATTGGTCCTGTGAGGAAGGGAAGGGATCATAAATTGGGCTGAGTCTGATTTGCCAGCTGATCCCTGCCTTTTCCCAGTCTGCTGACTACATCCCCGCACTGACGTGTTTTGTGAAATCTAATCAGAGAGAGCACAGGGTGCGCCTCATTGAAGTGTATGGTGCCTTGGTTCAATTTTTTTTTAAAGTCATAAAGCAATGTCTAGTATATATCAAAGCCACCACTGAACTAATAGACCCTCTGTTATTTGAGCTGTAGCTTGGTCATGTGGAAGGGTGGGGGCATGGTCGGCTGACCGGGAAGTGGAAAGGATCGCTGGCTATCGGGTTCAGCCCGATTTTTGATCCCTTCGCTTCCTCACAGGACCGATTAAATTAAAAAAAGTTATCTTAGTGGCTCAGAAGACTTAGGCACCCCTGGGTCCTTAAGGTAACTGGCTCTGAAGCCCAAAAACCACCTCAAAAATGTTAGAAATTTGCTTTAATTAAAATAAAAAAAAAGACACTAACAGGCAACAGTACCTTACTGCTGCCTGGCATTATGTCACTTCTGCTTCAGAGGACTTGTGATGCTTTAAGATAAAGGGTTACAAAGCCCAACACACCACATATTGGAAATTATCTTTAAAATTGTGTTTCTGGGATTATGGATAGGCACATGAGTTGGAGCTTGTTTCCAGCGATGCTGGCCAACTGGTAGCCCCATTCAGTCTCCCACTTCTGGTGAGATCACCATAGAGCCACCTTGGGTGTCTAGGTAAAAATTAATGAATATTCAGTTGATTGAGTTTGTGGGGTAAATGAGGAAGGGGTTGGGGGTACCTACCCCAACCTTAGGCACTGACTACACTAAAGCACCCATGGGGTGTGGCAGTGTCCAAAAGGGAAAGACTTAAAAATAAAATTCCACAATGGCAAAGTTGAAAAAAATGGGTTGGATTTTCTTAATGTAGTTGCAGTCATAAATTTGAAACTGGTTGAAAAAATCTGTTATAATGTGTTATAAGTCAGTCATCATTGGTAATTCAACTGACTCGGGGGTCTAACCCATAACCTGAACCAGAAGATGACGTGACTGAAATACCTTAAAGATATTATTCTGAGGGATAAGAAATTTATTCATAATTTGTGATGAGGAGAGCCAATTTCCATTGTCTCCAATTAACTGTGAAACCTGCGTTTCCTTAAGCTGAGGAAGCCAGCTATCCGGCAGAAGTTTGCCATCAATTAAAAACTTGGGGTTACCTTGTAGGCCTTGTGCGGGATCTGAGAGGTTGTCATATTTCAATAGAGTACACAACTGTAAGTGAACCCTGATAGAAGTTTCTATCTTTGAACCACGAAGGGCCCTGGGAAGGGAACCAGGTTTAGTATATAATGGCTCAGTGGTTTGTAATTATGATCTATTACTAAATAAATAAATAAATAAATAGACCCCCGACAGCATGCCATGGCACCAGCATTGCAGCCGGCCTTAAGTTCGTGCTTGACAGCAGTCCACCACCATCAGTGCTGGTGGGCAGCACAACTTCCATGCTCTGGGGGGGGTCATCGGGTGGGACCTCTTTTGGTGCACCAGGTTTTCAACCAGCTGGCCCCATGGACATTACCACCCTTACAGAATTCCAACATAGATGATATGGCAGTGGTCTACTGGTGCAACACTACTCAGGGCCATAGCACTGCCTGCAGCATGCCACAAGCCGGGCACACAGGTGCCTGGTGCACCCAGCCATCTTGGTGCCACAAGCTCCATTTGTGAATTGGGCATGATGCAAGGTGCAGCAGAGTGAGTCCCTTGCATCATGTTTCTGTGAAGCAAGCACCTTGTGGCATTCCTGTCCCTTTGAAAATCAAGTCTACTGTGTCTTAATCAATCAGCCAAACTGAATTAGACCACTTCACTGCTGATATGTTGCAGAATATACAAAACAAATGAGTTACAATTACCTATTGTTATGCTTACTGCTTTAGCTGGTTAGCTAAGTCTGTGCCCCCATCATCCTTCAAGGGTCATACAATAGTCAGCTGTTTAAATGTTTTGCAGTTTAAACTTACTTTAAAAAAAATATGCCATTTCTAGTCTATGCAAGTCTGTAGAGTTTGAAGGGAAAGTTGCTCCAAGCTCATTCTGGATCAATGTGTGGCGGTGGGGTGGGGGTGGAGTCTTGGTGGCTGCACCAAAGTTTGCATGTTTCCTGTTATTGTTCTTAAATGTTCTAGGGAGAGAGTTGGGGGATGGGGGGAATATAGGGCTACATGTAGGTCATTAATTGTTGTAGTTTTTGTCTTATTATTATGCCTAGATGTTTCAATTGCAAAAGCTCTTTACAGTGTTTTGTGCAGTTGGAAGTACATTACTTGATTGGCACACCACTCTTGGTACAGGGGTTGGGATGTATTTTATTGGTATGTTTTAATCATTTTAAGCTGCAACATTGTGTTTTTAATGAGTATTGTAAAGGTGCCCTGATCATTGGAAGGGCGCCTTATATAAATAAAATGATGATGATGATGATTGAGCGTAAAGGGAGGGTGGACCAGAATTAATTGTGTTGATTATTGTTAAGAAATTGTGTATTACTTTGTGGAATGTGAATGGGATTAAATATGTAGTCAAACAAATTAGGGTGCTAACTAAGGTGCATCAGCTGCACAACAACATATTGTTACCCCTGGAGACTCACATGACCAATGCTGAACTGTCAAAAATGAAAAAGAGCTGAGGGGTTCCTGCTTCAACTCAAAAGTTATGACACTGCCATCAGGCTGTGACCTCAGTTCCCAGGGGTTATCAAGGCCACCAAGCCTGACTCAAGGGGAAATACACTTTGGAACAGTTTGAACAGCATAATGGGCCCACCATCTCTGTGGGACTAACATTGACAAAATAGCTTCTTTTCACAGATTGACAGTGGCCATGACGCCCTCTGGGCCCCATACTACATATGACGTTAATTTAACTGTGTTAGGGATGTGATTCAAGTCAGATCAAGTAGCTCACCTACCATTCCATAGGCCTATGCCAGGGCACTGCGTAACTTGAAGGCACGTATGGCTTAGATGATATCTTGAAGAGGGAAAACTCCACATTCAGGAGATATACAGTAGTTTCCACACCCACTACCATGCCTTCTATGGCCAACTTACCAGAATGATGGTCTCAGTCACAGTGGCCCATATGGTAGCCAATACTGGCTATGAATGCATTCCAGTTTCCCCTATCATGGGTCTGTCTTGTTAGTGGTACAGACTGATGGACAGACTGCCCCTCTGGTGGTTAGATCCAGTGCTGCACACCCAGGATAAACTGAGACAGCACAATTTCCATGTTATCATTAGTAACAACTTGGAAAGGGACACATCCCACACCACCTGTGGGGGGGGGGGGGCTTAAAGGCCTACCTTTGAAGCCAGAACATCTTGTATGCTAGCTTTAACAAAAAATAACTTTCAGTCAAGCAGCAAGAGTTTGAAAATAAAATAAATGGAGAAGGACCACATGGCACGCCTAAGCCAGGAACTGTATTTCAGGCTCCAAAATATTAAGTGGGAATATAATACCATGTTCCCATAGCCCTAGAAAGAATGATATTACTGACTTGGCTGGTTGGTACTGTGAAGTGGACAAGATTGGGAAGCTCCTCACCTGGAAGCTGAGGAGCAGGGAATGTGCCATACCATCACCTAGATTAGAACTGACATTGGCACTCTGGTTGCCAACAGGTCTGCATTAGAAACCTCTTTTAATAGTTTCTACAAGGACCTCAGCACATTTGATGATATCCCCACTTGAGCTCAGTATGTTAACAAGGCACCCATATTTCCATTGGATGGTCAAGCTTCTGGTATGCTGGACCGACCTCTGGACATAGCAAAGGTAAGAACATCAGTAAAAGCACTTACAGGAGGTAAGGCTCTAGGCCTTGATGGACACTCAATCAACCTCTTTAGGCCTTAGCAAGGGAATTGGAAATTTCCCTATATAACGTGGAGGCTGAATGCCTAGAGTCTGGATGTCTACCCTCCTACACATGGTCATCTACCATCATAGTTCATAGTTCTATGAATATAGTCTGTCTTTGGAGAGACGTTTTGATTATTTTCCCCCTGAGGAGGGGTTTCGGAGCATGTGGATTTTAAAAAGTGGTTTGCGGGATAGCAAGCGGTGAAACTGCTTGTTGCTCATTGATACTGTCTACGGATTTGTGGGTTCTGACTCCCTGGCCCAGACAGGGAGACGGGTCTCTCCACCTCCGGAGGGTGGTGGGGGGGTTACTCTTCTCCCTAGTTGAGGTAGGAGTACCACCGGAGGGTGGTCCGGCCTGCCTCTCTACAGCGAGGGTCAGGTGGAGTTGGAACTTGCAGTAGAGGTATATCCAACGTTAACTGCTCATTGCCTGCAGGATTCTGGCTTTTGGTCACTGGGAAAACTCTGACTGGACTTTGAACGGAATTTGAACCTTGGGTCTGCTTGATTTGGTGAAGTATACTTGAGTATTTCTTTTGTAACCAGCGGGTGAGAATTTTGGGAAAACTTAAAACTGAGTTCACTACAACTTTTTCAGCCTTGTGAGAGGAGACTGATTAAGTGTGGCCCATGCTGAAGTGGTGAGAGCACATAAGTGTGGACATAAAGACCTTGAACTCTCCTTTTGTGATTATTTTATGTTAGGAGATTTTATATAGGTGTAATGTTCCTTCCCCTCGCAGTGGTGAGAGCACTGGGGGTGATATTGATAAAATATTTTGATAAATTCAAATATTAATACTAACATACTGATAAGGTAAAATTCTGTTTATTGTTATATATTGTTATATTTGTATTCTTGCATTTGAGTGCTGTGTTTTATTTTTATTTTATATAAGTTTGTGGGGTTTATTATTGTGGATTGAGGTATTAATTATGTGTTGGAGTGAAAATAGGACTTGTCGGTATTACTCCCCCTCTAGGCTCAGGGACCTTCGTCCTTTCTCCTGTCCCTCCTGTCACCGGAGTGTATAGAAGATGTAGGGCTTTGGGGATTGTGAGGAGAAGGAGGAGGGCTGGTGCCAGAGCCTGGGGAATGGAAAGGAGAGGGCAGATAGGGGTGGTGAGGTCAAGGAGACGCCCTGGGGCGAAATGGGCACAGGAAAGGGGTTCTCCCTGCTTGGTGCCCATACCCAAGGGTTCTGATTATAATCAGCAGGTAAGGCGGTCATCCTCGGAGGCTCATCCTACTCAGGCGGTGTTGTGTAATGCCAGGTCTATTAAAAACAAGACGGCCATTATAGCCGATCTTGTTGGATCATCGGACTTGGCATGCATCACCGAGACCTGGCTGGATGGAAATGCTGGGCCAATTTTAGCAGCAGCAGTTCCAGCCTGGTACTCGGTGATACACCGCTCGAGGCAGGATCGAAGGGGCGGGGGTGTTGCCATATGTTTTAAGTCAGAACTGGGCCTGGTGGAGATGCTGGTGAGATGTACCAGATCCTTTGAATGTGTCTTAGTCGAGAGTATGGGGTGCAGGATACTTCTCGTATACCGTCCACCAGGTGACGAGAATGTTTTCCTGCAGGAGGTTGCAGACTTCATTGTCGACCTGACATTGGGGTCCCCCAGATGGTTGGTTCTGGGGGACTTCAATGCTTGGGTCGACGATGAACTCTCTCATTTTGGTCAAGACTTCCTCCAGTTAATGGTATCACTGGGCTTCACACAGGCTGTTTCCACCTCGACTCATATTGGGGGACACTCATTGGACCTGGTATTCCTTCTAGGGATGGGGATATCTGATTTGGTGATGGAACCACTCGGATGGTCTGACCATCACTCCATTAGGTTCAGTTTTGAGGCCACCCCTATTAGGTCAGCCCCTTCGGAGATGGTACGGTACCACCCTTTAAGGGGTGTATCCCCGGATGACCTGATGGCAGTGCTGGACCTATCGGGCCTACCGAAGGATTGCTCGGATCCAGGTGACCTGGTATACGCCTATAATAAGGTGGTGACAGGGGCCCTGGATTCTATTGCACCTGTTCATGTTCGTCCTCTCACTCTTCGCCCCAGGTTTCCATGGTTTGATGAGACAGTGAGGGAGTTGAGGAGGGTGGGACGAAGGCTGGAGAGGCGTTGGAGGAAGTCTGGTCTGGGTGATGACAAACTTAGTTTGATGGACCATTATATGGCCTATCAATCCGCAATCTCTCTCGTAAGAAGGCAGAATTCCTGTCCAGAGAGATTGCGGCTGCACAGAATAGACCAGCTCAGCTCTTTCGGGACTGTGGACAGACTGTGCAATCCAGCCTGTCTTCAGCCCAGAAGAGCCTTTTCTCTAGAACGGTGTGAGGAGTTTGCTCTCTTCTTTGCAGATAAGGTTGCCAAAATCAGGTCAGAAGTCCGTCCTTCCCTTTCCAATGGGAGCGGTGATGGTCGGCTGGAGATGTCGAACACTCGTTTAGTATAGTCTGACTTCAGCCTCCCCACAATTGATAATATTGTGATGGTCATCCGAACGCTGCGACCAACCAATTGTGATTTGGACCCTGGCCCCACACATCTCTTAGTGGATTGTGTGGAGAAGATCGGCCTAGTCCTGGCTTCGATAGTCTGGAAGTCTTTAGAGAGGGGGATCTTTCCTGATCCCCTTAAAGAGGCTATAGTCAAGCCTCTTTTAAAGAAATCCTCTTTAGACCCAGATTGTCTAGCAAATTATAGACCAGTCTCTAACTTACCCTTTGTGGGCAAAGTTATTGAGAAGGTGGTCGCAGTTCAGTTGGATGATCATATGACCAACAACAATATTTATGATTCTCTCCAGTCAGGATTTAGGAAAAGGCATAGTACCGAGACAGCACTTGTTCGGGTACTAAATGACCTCCTAATAGCGAGAGATCGTAGGACTTGTTCTATCTTGGTACTCCTTGATCTCTTGCAGCATTTGACACTGTTGACCACGGTGTGCTGCTGGAGCATCTGCGATCCATCTGTGGATTATCTGGTGTAGTCCTCGGGTGGTTTCAATCTTACCTCGAGGGTAGGACTCAGAGGGTGGTGTCGGGAATTTTTTCTTCGGCACCAGTCTCCCTATCCTGCGGGGTACCGCAGGGCTCTATTTTAGCACCTATGTTGTTTGCAGTGTATATGCTGCCGTTGGGAGTGATTATTAGACAATACGGTTTGGGTTTTCATTGCTATGCAGATGACACCCAGCTGTATATGTCTTTTGTGCCCGACCAAGATGCTGCCTTTTCGGTATTTAATAACTGCCTTGCCGAAGTCCAGGACTGGATGAATGGGAGTTGGCTGAGGTTAAACCCGGAGAAAACTGAGGTGTTAGTCGTGGATCGAGGTCGCTGTGAGGTGGGTTTGCCAGACGGATCGCCCTCAGGCTTATGGCTTGGGGGCGTTCAGCTGGCAACCTCAAATCAGGTGCGGAATCTTGGCGTAATAATTGACAACCACTTGACCCTTAAATCTCAGGTATCAGCGGTGGTCAAAACTTCCTTTTTCCATCTGAGGAATATCACCAGGGTGAAGCACTTGGTCCATCCAGAGGATCTTCCAAAGTTGATCCACGCTTTCGTTACCTCCCGCCTTGACTATTGCAACTCCCTGCACCTAGGGCTATTGGGGTTGAACTTAATCAAATCTGCGGCTTGTGCAGAATCGGTGGCCAGGTTATTGACTGGATCGTCTAGATCCAGTCATATAATGCCTGTGCTCCGCGGACTGCACTGGCTGCCAGTGTTTTGGCGAATCACCTTCAAGGTCGGTTTGCTGACCTATAAAGCCCTACACGATCAGGGACCTACTTACCTGAAAGAACTTCTTTGCCCCTACTGTCCCTCCTGCCCCCTCTGATCCACTGACGAGGGATTGCTAGAGATTCCCAGGGTTCGTTTGAAAACTTCATGGGTTAGATCATTCAGTTTTATGGCCCTGACCCTGTGGAATTCTCTACCTCGTCAGGTACGAAATTGCCCGACTGTCCTATGTTTTAAAGGAGCCCTGAAGACTTACCTTTTTAATATAGCTTTTAATGATTTATAATAATTTATATTTGTTTATTTATTGTTTTATGAAATTGTAGAGGCGCTTTGGTTGAAGAAAAGCGCCTTTTTAAAAATAAAGTATTGACTGATTGATTGATTGATTGATTGATTGAAAACTGGAAAAAGACCCCACCCTGTGCTCATTGTACCATCCAATTTCTCTCTTCACCACCGACAATAAGTTTATCACAAAAGTCCTTGTCACTAGGCTAGACACAGTGCTTCCCGAAATTATTCAGCTAGACCTGTCTGGATTTGTTAATGGAAGGCAAGGGAAACATACTGTCCAGCACACTCTTAATGTAATCCAGCTGTGGGTTGGACATGCCAAAAGGACATTCAACCATGTGGTGTGGAGGCACATCTTTGAGACTCTACCCAGATACAACTTTGGGGTGCAGCTCTACGGGTGGGAACAGGCCTTATCATGTTCCAATGGCACAGGTCTTAATAAACAGAGGATTAGCACCCGAATCCACACTCACCAGAGGAACCTTGCAGGGTTGCCTTCTCTTCCCCCTTTTATATGTCTTTCACCTAGAACCACTGACAGTGGCAGTCATATCCCACCCTGGAATCTGGGGACAGCATTGGGGGTGGGACAGGATAAAAATGAACAAATAATTCCCCTATTTTCAGACGATATGCTCCTATACCTGGAGGACCTCAAAAATAGCCCAGAGAGTTCGAACACTGCTGGAGGACTATGACACCCTCACAGGGGACAAGATAAATTGAAGTAAACACAGGCCACAAGATAAATTGGGGCAAAAGTGAGCTGCTTCTTTCAAGCAAACATAATCCTAGGATTCTAACCTCCAACTCCTTGGGTGTACAAGTGTTCCATGATTTAAAGTACCTGGGCATCAACATGTCCAGCTCTGCCTCTGCCCTGTGTAGATTAAACTTTATATCACTCCTTGGCAAGATTAAGGAAGAATGTGATAGATGGGGGATCCCTGCCATTGACTCTAATAGGCATGTTCAATGTGATCAAGATATGCACCCTCCAAAAATATCTCTGCCTGTTCCAGACTTTTTACCCCAACTGTTTTTCAAAAAGCTTCATTTCTTAATTCACCAATTACTCTGATGGGGAAAACCTGCCCATAAATTAAGAGAGATATTGCAGAGTCCGCTGAAAGACAGTGGGGTAGCATTATCTAATGTGTATTACTGGACCTCACAACTTGCCTTTCTGGCATGTGGGCCTGTGTCCTGCCCCCCCATCAGCTTTGCTCAAATTGGAGGAACTGGAATTGGGTGTCCCATTTCTGAAGGGTTTGTTGGGGCTGTCCCTTGACAGGAGGTGGAGGGGAAGGGTCACTAACACATTCACAGAAGCCACCCTGAGAAAATGGCTGAGTCTGTTGAACAACAGAGAACAGGGGGTGATAAACTCACAGTAAAAACAAGCATTTGTCAATGCCAAATGTTGTCGCGCTGGCATTGGCAGTGGTGGAGGTGGAGAGGCATAGCGCTGTGAGTTTGTTAATGTGTCCCAAAAGGTGATTTTGCACAGCAAGTACGCCACTGTGCGGCAGAGCTGCAGAAACGCGTTTTGGGCAGGCTGTGAAAAATGGCAGCTGGCCTGTTGATAATGAGGTGTGCACAAATGGCAGTGGTGAAAATGTGGCATGAAAATATTTCAGATTGACAAAATTACAAGGGTGCGTGGAAACTGCGCAATGCACGCTTGCAACACAGTCATTTTCTAGACTTTCGCCACCAGATTTTCAACATAGGCATTTTAGTACCTCTGCTGATGAATAGTGTCACCATCATTTCCTGAAAGTGTCCTGAAAAGTGATTTCGCACAGTGACCGTGCAATTCTGCACCGGACTCGTGAAAACACATTTCAGCCAACTATACTATTCATAAGGGAGGCGCTGGAAAATAGCAATGCTGAACAGCTGGAGTAGAAAGTAATACAAATTCACAAAAGTCACGGCGTGCATGCAAACTGCATAATCTGGCGCTTTCGTAACACTCCTCATTTTATTGACTTTTGGTCCTAAATGTTTGACATAGGCATTTTAGGACATCTGCTAATGAACAGTGTCACTGCCATTTTCATAACGTGTCTCGAACACGGGCTTATCTCAGCGACCGCGCTATTGTGCGCTGGAACTGTGAAAACAGATTTTGGTTAGGATGTGAAAAATTACAGCTGTACTGTTCATTAGGAGGTGTAGAGCAATGGCACTGTTGAAAATGTGGAGTGGAAATATAAGTTTGCAAACTTACGAGCATGTGTGCAAACTGCGCAACACACGCCACATGCTTGTAACACAGTCATTATGGAGTATTGTCACCAAATTTTCAACACAGGCATTTTAGGACCTCTGCTCATGAACAGTGTCACTGTCATTTTTGTAATGTGTCCTGAACAGTGATTTCGCACAGTGACCTCGCTGTTCTGCATCAGATGTGCAAAAACACATTTCGGCAATGATGTGAAAAATGACAGCTGTATGGTTCACAAGAAGGTGTGGTAAAATGTCAATGTTGAGAATGTGGCATGAAAATATTGCAAATGCGCTAACTTACGAGCCTGTGTTGCGCAGTTGCTATGCACGCTCGTAAAACAGTAATTTTATGGAGTATTGTCACCAAATTTACAACACAGGCATTTTAGGACCTCTGCTCATGAACAGTTCACTGTCATTTTCATAATATGTCCCAAACACTGATTTCACACAGTAGTGCGCTGATATTCTGCTACCGGAAGCGAAACACATTTGGGCAGGATGAAAAATGACAGCTATATGGTTCACAAGAAGGTGTGATAAAATGCCAATGTTGAGAATCTGGCATGAAAATAGTGCGAATCGCTAACATATGAGGGTACGTGCGCGGTTACTCATGGCTAAATAAAACAGTCATTTTGGATTTTCCACCAAACTTGCAACATAGGATTTTTGAGAGCCCCTCTCACGAACAGTGGCACTTTCGTTACTCGGTCCCGAAAGGTGATTCTGCACAGTGACTGCGAAATCACCTTTCAGAACTGAATAATGCCATGACAATGCAAGAATTCATGAGAAGGGGTCCCAAAAACCCCATGATGAAAATTTGGGGCCAAAATTCGCAAAAATGCCTGAGATATGCATCAAGGTTGAAAAACCCCTATTAATTCCATTATACAGCTTACCGGCATTTCTTCAGTTTGTAGTTGGCTTTGAAGAGTGCAGACGTGTTCCCGGTCCACTGAAGATCATCGCGCCGGACTCCACAGGTAAGTATAGGGTGAGGGGGTGTGAGGAGAGGCAGGGTGCACAGTGGGTGGTGCAGGTGGGGGAGGGCATCGAGACTATGAGGGTTTGTTTTCATTTTACAGGGGAGAAAATGAAAAAACCATCGTGAGGACAGTTTTTATTTTTTGCAGGGATTTGGCACGCTTGGGGTGGGCTTCCAGCGTACTACTTAACTGTTTAAGGGGTGTCTTAGCCGATGGGGATTGGGCACCTCTTGTCAGTAAACAACATGGTGGGGAGGAGGAAGAAATGCTGACGGGTTTGGGCACCGCCGGCACACAAAGAAAGTGAGGGTGGCGCGAGCCGAGGGGGATTGGGCGCCCTTGGCATTCAACAACTGGGGGGTTTATGCTGACGGGGAGTGGGCTCCCCATCGCACCTAAAGAAAGTGGGGAGGATTAACCAACAGGGGATTGGGCAATCCAGTCGTGATGATTAGGCGGCCATGCGCCACGAATTATGCACATAATGGCAGCTAGTATGGCAAGAAAAGGACCGTTACGTATGATGAGCTTTGCTCGGATTGCAGCGGACCTTTTCTTAGATGTGCTTGCCACCTTATATATGCATGGTGTGGTGCTGGCATGCAGGCTGATTGGGGAATGTGGGACGCACCTACTGGTGCATGCCCTGCATTTGCCCAACAGCGACCCCGCCTCCAAAGCTGCACTGTCCCACGATGTTGGCTGCGCAAGCGCGCCAACATAAAAAGTACTTTTCCTCTTACACAGAACCTTCTATTTCCATCCACTCATCCTGTCTTCCTTCCTAGGAACAGTAAAAAAAATATACAGGTTTTTGGTGGTTCCCTCATACACAGGACACTCTATTTTCATCTGTACTTCCTCACTAGTGAAGGGAGGAAGAACTACTGTATATAAAACAAGAAAAAAACATTCCTTGTGTTTCTGTTCTAAGTACAGGTCAGAACTTTTATATTTCCCTATCCCACTCAGTAGGAATTTACCTTCTGCATTGTCCATTCACAGTATAGGGCAGATCTTATTTTTTCATCCAGCACCACTCTTCAGGAATATGGACATCGTAAACTGCAGGTATTGCAGGACCCTTGTCATCAGAGCTTATGCATTGGAGGTGGGGCATTGTTGTACATGCTCTGCCTAAATGACCTACATACTCAGCTCCATGTGGCATGGGCCAAGATAAACTACTTTAGGATGCAACTCAATCGTGCAAAACAGAGCAACACTTCAATGTATTCTACCTTTACACACCAACCATAAATGTCACTCCACCAGAGGACCAGCAGACCGGGGGCAGGCAGCTGGTGGAAAATTAGAAAGCTCAACCAAATAGCAAAACCAAATAGCAAGCCCAGGGTGACCACAACACCAAATCACTGATCAAATAGGTTCTCTCCACTAGTCACTATCCATCCTGGGGTGGGACATTTCATCCAATAATGAGAGCAGCTACTATGTTGTAAAGATTGCTGTGGTTCATTATAGAAGCTAGAACTCAAGATATTGTATTAATAAAGTGTATGCTAGGCAGTGGAATAGACAATCAGCAAAGGTGCTATGTCTCAAGTTTCACAATTTGAACATGTAATACTGGTCAAATGATATAACGTTTTTCTTCACATCCTGAAAATACCAAAATAGCTTTTGGGACTCAAGTGACCATTTAGATGGTGCTGTACTACACTTCCCAAGTGCAGCCTAAAATGCATTCTTTTACAGACACAAAACTTAACTATCTTGGAGTGCTGTTAATTGCATATCATGTTGGATAAGAATTGGCACCATGCTCTGTATAGTTATCACTGGAAAAAAAATAGATCTGCATTTAGGAAAAGGGCCATTTTTGCACAATTCTGTTATTGGCCTTGTTGCAGCATATGTAGTGAGTTGCAATCATCTAGCATGCAACTAGTACATGATGGAGTAAAGCTACAGTATAAATGCCCAGTAATAAATTGAAGAATAAGAAGGGGAGTGACTAGTTTGAAGACATTCTGCAATACTCTTACCGTGGTATAAATTTAACCAAGATCAGCTTTCAGATTGTGAGCTAGAAATACATTTTGCCAATAGATACAAGAGGACCTCCTAGTGATTGAGATCTGCTATGCATGAATTCAAATTGTGCATAGTGGCTTTATGCACAAAAGTGCATAGTGTCTCTGTGTCCACTCTATGTTGGAATGCCATGCAAAGGAGTCCTGTGAACCCCCTGGTGGTATTCATTACAGGTGTACAACCCCATCTGCAAATGATCCCCTGGCTGATCCCACAGCTACATTTCATTGAAGGTCCAGAGCAATCCAGGGAGTATGCCTGTGTCCTCTCCATTCACTACAACAGGGATTGTTGGGCTGAAGTGTGCTTCCAGGGTCCCTGCTGTAAACTTTATGTGCTCCTTTAATGGACATATGCCACCTACTGGGCCATCACAGGGGGCTGGGGTGACCTTTTGGGCAGATGCTGGTGTTTATTCCTGGGGTGGACCATGCCTTCCCATGGTCTTCTGATCCCACAGGACAGGGGATCCACTGAGAGACACAGGACGGGCACCCTATTTGCCATCTACCTGTGACCTACACTCTTCCCCTGCACAGCTCCATGCCATCTTCACACAGCTGTGTGCCACAGGGTTGGGCCACAGACAAGCAGCTGGCAATGTTGAATACCAGCTGGTCTGTGCCTGTCCTGGGGTGCATAGAAACATAGAAACATAGACTTTGATGGCAGATAAGGACCACTTGGCCTATCTAGTCTGCCCATTTCTCTACCTACAGGATAGGCTGTAGTTCCTAGTTAACCAACAGCCTAATTCTTCCTACCCCCCATAAGAATTGCCTTATGTCTGTCCCATGCATTCTTGAATTCTCCCACAGTTTTAGACCCCACAACCTCCTCAGGAAGGCTGTTCCATGCATCCACTACCCTCTCTGTGAAATAATACTTTCTCACATTGCCCCTGAACTGCCCTCCTTCTATCTTTAAATTGTGTCCCCTTGTTCTTGAAAGTCTCTTTTCTGAAAAATGCTACCCTCTTGGACTTTGTTGATTCCACTGAGGTACTTAAAAGTTTCTATCATGTCCCCTTCTCCTTCTTTCCTCAAGGGTATACATATTAAGCCCTTTAGTCTCTCCTCATATGGCTTCTCTTGCAGACCCTGCACCATTTTAGTTGCCCTCCTCTGACTACCTCTATCCTTTCTATGTCCTTATGGATGGGGTCTCCAGAACTGGACACAGTATCTCAGATGGGTCTCACCAACTGTCTGTACAGAGGGATAACAACTTCCTGTTTTCTGCTGCTGATGCCTCTCCCTATACATCCCAGTATACCTCCAGCCCTCCCTACTGCCTTCTCATATTGCTTGCTAACCTTAAGGTCATCTGATATGATTACCCCCAGGTCCCTTTCCTTTTTTGTTGTTGTTACTACCTCTCCACCCATCATGTATTCTTCCCTTGGGTTCTTGTTTCCCAGGTGCATTATTTTGCACTTTTTGCATTGAATCCTAGCTGCCATACTTCTGACCATTCCTCCAACCTTGCCAAGTCCCTTTTCATCCTTTCCACGCCTCCTTGTGTATCAACCCTGTTGCAGATCTTTGTGTCATCTGCAAAAAGGCATACTTTTCCTTCCAGTCTCTCTGCAATGTCACTGTTGAAGACATTAAAAAGGACTGGACCCAATACTGAACCCTGTGGTACCCCACTAGTAACCTCTCTTTCTTCAGAGTGGACTCCATTTACAATTACCTTCTGTGTCCTGTTGTGCAGCCAATGTTTTACCCAGGCTACCACCCTGGGACCCACTCCCAGGCTGGTTAATTTGACTATTAATCTTTTGTGTGGGACTGTGTCAAATGCCTTGCTAAAGTCTAGGTAGGCCATGTCCACAGCCCTCCCTGGTCTACTACTTTGGTCACCTAGTCAAAGAAATCTATTAGATTTGTCTGACATGACCTTCCTGTGAATCCATGCTGCCTTGGGTCCTGTGCTCCACTGGCCTCTAGGTACTCAACTATTCTTTCCTTCAGAAGTGACTCCATCACTTTCCCTACCACAGAGGTCAGACTGACAGGTCTGTAGTTTCCTGCCTCTGTCTTGGTCCCACTTTTGTGAAGGGAATCACATCCGCCTTCCTCCAGTCCTCGGTACCACACCATCATCCCATGATTTATTAAAAAGAGTAGCCAGTGGTTTCACTAGTTCCTCCCTTAATTCTTTTAGAATTCTGGGGTGAATTCCATCAGGACCCATTGCTTTGCCCACCTTCAGTTTTAGGAGTTCTTGCAGAACCCTTTCTTCTGTGAAAGAACTGGGATCAACCCCCCTATCAAGAGTTCTTCTGTTAATTGAATTAGGCACTTCCCCCTCCTCTTTTGTGAATACTGAGCAGAAATATTCGTTCAGTATCCCTGCTTTTTCACTGTCCCCCTCTGCCCACCCACCGTTCATTCTATTCAGCCTCACTATCCCTCCCGTTGTCTTTCTACGCTCACTGATGTACCTATAAAAGGTTTTATCCCCCTTCTTAACTGAGTTGGCTATCTTTTCCTCAGTTTGGGCCTTTGCTATTCTGACTTCCCTCCCTGCTTCCTTCTGCCTTAACTGGTACAGCTCTCTGTCCTGCTCCTTCTGTGTTTCCTTATACTTCTGGAATGCTATCTTTTTTTCCTGACTTTCACAGCCACCTCTTTTGAGAACCATAGTGGCTTTTTCTTTCATTTTGATTTGTTTATTTGCTTCACACAAAGGCTTGTTGCCTCTGTGATGGCAGTTTTGATGATTCCCACTGTTGCTCCACACCTCCTTCTAGCCTGTTTGCTAGTGCTTTTCTGAGGCACTCTCCCATCTTGCCAAAGTCAGCTCTCTAAAGTCCAGTACCCTCACTTTGTATGGCTTGACTCTGTAGCTGAGTTTAACGTGAACCACACTGTTTGATGGTCACTTGTCCCCAGATGGCAACACACTTCTAGATCTGAGATCCTCTTACTGCCCCATTTGAGAGTACGAGGTCTAAGATTGCTCCCTCATGAGTGGGTTCTGAAACTAGCAACTAATGCCTGCCACCTGTAGGGCATCAGAATGGCCCTGCTTTTGGATGTGGCTGCAGCAAATGTGCTCCAGTTAACATCTGGCATATTCAGGTCTCCCATCAATAGTATCTCCCTTTCTCTGCCATTCTAAGAATGCCTTCTATCATATCCTTGTCCATTTCCCTCCCCTGACATGGGGTCGGTACACAACCCTGTGCGGATTGTGGTGCCCTTTCCAGTCTCAAGGTGACCCACAGTGCCTCCTCTCCTCCTGTTTACTCTTTGGTTCAGTTGCTTTATCCCTTCCTTTACATAGAGAGCTACTCCTTCCCTCTTCTCCCCTGCCTGTCTCTCCTGTAGGTTATGTACCCTGGTATGTAACATCCCAGTCATGGTTCTCTGTGTACCATGTTTTGTGACTGCTACAATATCCAGGCATCCCTCTTCCATCAAGGCCACCAGCTCAGGGAGCTTGTTGCCCAGACTACAGGCATTGGTACTCATTACCTCCATTTCCTGATGGCCTTACTCCTTTTGCCCAATCCTGTCCTTCTTGCCTTTGTCACTTTCTCCATTTACCCTGCCCTTTTCCTATCGGCACCTCTATGTTAGTGTTTGCTGCACTTACTACTGTGATTATTTGGGGGGGGCTAGGATTTCCCTGCTACTTTCCAGTGCCTCCCCTTGGCTAGTTTAAAAGCTTGCCAATGAAGCATTTAAACCTATCACCTAGGATCCTGGTTCCCCTCCCAGACAGATTCAGCCCATCATGCCAGTATAGGCTTGCATCACTCCAGGTGGACCCCCGGTCCCCAATGAAGCCAAATTCCTGAGCTCCACATGAGTTTTTCAACCACTGATTGAATCCCATGGTGCGGAACACCCTAGCCTCTCCTATGCCATAGATGGGCAGCACCTCCGAGAAGGTTACCGTGCATGCTACTTGACTAAGGCCCCTCCCCAATTCCACAAACTCTTCCTGCACTTCTCAATTCCCTATCTTAGCCAGGTCATTTGTCCCTAGGTGGACAATGACATCCAGCTCCCTCCCCTGTGCAGCTGCTCTGGCAATCCTGGATTGCTCCCTGTCCCTCCAAGCCATGGCACCAGGCAGGCACCTTACCTCCCTCTCCCCTTCCTCCCCCTGTTCTACCTTCTAACAATGGAGTCCCCCACCAGGAGTTGTTTTCTTCCCCTGCAGGGTCCACTGCCACCCTCCTGTGGGTCTTCTTTGTGGAGGTTCCCAGCATCCTCCTTGGTCTCCACTGTGGGTGCCTCCATAGAGGAACCACACTTTGCCAGAATGGCATAGGAATTGTGGAGAGGTGCAACTGGAGGGATGCGCCTCTGTTCCACCACGCTCGCCCTCCCTCAGCCCACTGTGGTCCAACCACTCCTCTTTCTTGGCAACCTCTGAGGCAATGGCAGTGGCACTGGTGGTCCCTGGATGGAAGAGGAGGTCCCACAAATCCTGGTCAACTCAGCCTGGAGATGAGCAACCTCCTCCCTCAGCCCAGAGAGGTGCCTGCAGATGGGACAACACCGCATCCTCCAGACGTCTCCCGAAGACTGCTGCTCCACAGCCACTGCATTGCACCACTCAATCATGTCTTATTTCTGGCCCCTTAACTGTTTTCAATCCTTACTCTTTCCTCTGTTTTTTTTTTCTCTCTCTCTTACTTTATGCCTGTGTGCCCTTTAAGCTCCTGATTGTCCTGTTCTGAGACAAGAATATCCTATATTTCTCAGTAGAACACTTACTTGCTCAGAGGCAGACCTCCAGCAGCTAGAGGGGCTGAGAGCTACACTGCCATTCTAGGATGGTGGGTCTTTGGTGGTTTTGTGATCACTCACTTCCTGCTCCCAAACAGGAAGTTCCTGTTGTCAGTCAAATCCTGTGCCTATAAAAATAGAACTAGCTTTGGGTGGCGGGGTGGAGGGCAATATAGTCCCAGCAGAGAAGTCCAGTCACACAGCAGTCCTTTCTTCTGGTGTCTTCTGCCTAGGTGCAGAGGGTGTGCAGGCTTTTATGTGCAAATCGCACACAGTTTGTGCAAAGCCCCCATGGAAAGTAAATTACCTTAACATGGAGATGTAAATGCACTGGAGATAAACAAGTAAGCCAACTTACATGCAGTAATCTAAATATCAAAGCTAATATTATAAAACATAAAAAAGTTTTCAGTAAAAGAAAGATACAAAATTAATCCAAGCAGTCAATCAAAAATGGTAAAGCAGGAACTGCAAGTCTCTCTGTTGGAAGGCAGAGTCAGGGTTTACCTCTGATTTTGGTTTGTGTCTGTCCATTTCAGAAATATTTATTTCTTCATCATTTGGACCCCAAAAGAACAGAAGGAATTATCAGAGATAACAGTTTCTCTGCTGGTACTTCTACCACATTTTTTTCAGATTCCTTTGGTCACTTTTTGGAGTATATTTGTTACAGGAAGGATAAGGTCCGATAGGAAGTCTGCTTTCCCTGTTAATAGATGAGTTTTCCTGGTTGGCAAAACAGAAGACATCATTAGCAGAGGTTGTTTTTGAAATATTCACGGGTGTTGTGTTACAGACATAATTTTTATCATTCTCTATCTTATTTGGAATGGATGCAGTCTGTAAAGAGTGTTTTGACACAGTATGTCTACTTACTTGAGAATTATAGTCATGAGCTGCATTTCGCAGTGTGAGGCACTCTGGCAATCTGTGCTTTATCTGAATGTGAATCAGCATTCTTTTTAGCATTGCCATTTAACAGATCACTATCAAAGTCCATGCTTTGTCAAGAATTCAAATAAAAGTGATTTATTCTTTTGTTGATGGACATATAGTGCGCAGTGTATTTTAAATAATAAATGACCCCTAAATCCTGTAAGGCTTTCTTATAGAAGTAAATTGTTTAGGTTTTTCCATTAGCACGTTAGAAAAGTCTTGAAAAATAGAAGTTCTGGGTCCTCTCCGCATAAGCAGTCTTTTTTTGCCTAGCTAAGTTCGGTTTTCCTCCTTAGCAGAATACCTTAATAAACAGTCAATTACGTGATGAGGCTTAGTTCCTTTCTGGAGCAGGGGGGCGAGAGATCTATGAGCAGTCTCAATTTCTAACAGCCAAAGCCATGTAAGCATTAAGCCATGATGAAGGTGGCATCTAATGGAGAATTAATGCATGGTTGGGACCGTTTCGGCCTCGTCCCTACAATGACCAACTATGCATTATTTCCCATTAGATGCCACCTTGAGTGGCTTAATGCACTGTGACATGGTTTTCTGATAGTTGAGTATATTAGAACTATAGATATCATTCTAACTCATACTATAGAGATGCTGTTTTGTTTGCAGACAAATCTTTGTGTACTTTTGAAAACTTGAAGAAATGCTTATTTACATACAGATGTTATAGAAAACACATTTCAGATATTGACAGAGGAGGTTTATTTAAAGTAATTTTAAGTAGGTTGTGTAAATCTGCATGGCTATTATTCTCATAGTGTGCTTGGGAGGTCTCAATATGCTTCTATGTCTGTTTACACAGTTCAGTTTTCACTCATTACCATACTGTCTGACCTTGTGTTCAGCTGTTGAGCATCCATTTCATCTTGCGTCCTTGTATTGATTTCTTTTGCCTGTTCCTTGTTCCCCATTCCCCAATGTTCTGTATTGGTGTGTCTGCCTACTTCTTTGACTGAACGCTTTGTTGTGCACCACAATAATTACAATTTACGGTTTCGTGTACCGTGAATGACTAAAGCTGCAAGGGGTTGAGCATTTCCACCTGCCACACCTCTAGCGCTGCGGTGTGCTCCAGAACTGTTGCTTGTTGTGGAGTGCTCTTCTCAGTGGCGCTACTTCAGGTTTCAGGTGTGATTTTTTTTTATTTAATTATACTAATTGCAGTTTCTCTGATAATACTTGTTCAGCTCTATCTGTTTCAGCATTTTCTTGTCTCTTTTGTTGTGCGTTTCTATCTCCTATGATACTTAAGAGCATTTGGGTCAGTGGCTGGGACAGAGAATCACTTTATAATTAATGACTTCCATTTTTTTCAAAGTAAAAATCCAAAGGTTAAATACTGTAACACCTGAGTAGGTGTTACGACATTCATGTGCTCTCTTCCCTTATGAATGCGCTCAAGACACTGAACAAACACAGCTTGAGCTTAAAACACTCTGTTTCTCTTCACACACTACTGACCACAAAAACCTTGGGCTGCTTCTTCAGCAGGTCGGGAGGCAGGAGTTATTCTTACAGTGGGAGGGAGTAAAAGGGAAGTTGACTATGTGAGGGACAGCCATATGGGCGCGATGCAGCTCTTCAGTGCTGCCAATGGGGGACCGAGTGTAAACTAAACCTCTAAAAGAAAAAAACATCACCCTTCAATTATAAATAACAAAGTATGGGGTACAGTGTGTTTTACTTGAATTTCACGTACTCCCTCGTTGTTGGATAGCTAATAAATCACTCGGGCTATACCCTTGGGATTTATGTGCTATCCAATAGCTCGGGAGTGTGTAAATTCTCATAACACACTGCACCTCATACTTTATCCTATATGTAATACACTGCTGTGTGCTTTTGTGAACAGTGCTTTTTCCTTACCGTGGATTCGGAAGGTACTTCACATTCAACACAACATTATTGCTTAAATAATGCCATGTTGAGATATGGACATGTGATTTATTTTATCCAATGATTTGTCTCCTTTACCTGCTTCTTAAATTTGCCATGTTACAATGAAAGTTAAGAAATGCAGGAATGAATTGCTGGAGAAAGGTTATTATGTTATTCCTTTCCACATCTTCTGGTATCCCCATAATTCTAACATTATTCCTCTTTCCTCTATTTTCAATATTGCCAATCTTCTTCACTAAAGCAGCAATGCAATGAACTGAACTTAAAAATAATGATGTTGAGTTTACATTCTGCGTTAATAGAATGAATGCTCTGGTGTATGTTTTTGCTGTTTTTTTTTACTTCGTAAACTTGATTAAGGTAGTGCACTTTTCAAAAGTTCGTAATTTTTTTGCACAAATTAACTGTTTGCCATGTTTTTTCGGTATTCAGTATCCCATAATTCAGTGGTTATACGATGCAGTTCGTTATATGTGCTCATCCCCATGTTGTAGAGTTAGTTTTAGTTTGATTGTCAAAACTAGCCACCATCTGCTTTATGTTAAATACTTCATTTGGGAACTGTAACATTTATTTATTTTAGGCCTACCCCCAAGATATTCACGTGTGGCTCAAACTACAAATCACACACAGCAGGGAGAGACATACAGCTGTTAAAAGGCAGAACCAGACAATTACCATGTTTGGCCAAAATTGGGGGGAACTGTCAAATTACATATTGCATACAACTGCCTATCTGTTTTGCTCCTCGGGTCTCGCTCTCTGTGTCCTGTCACTTTCTCTCACCACGTATTAGAAAGTAGCAGCAACTTAGCAAGAAGGCTGGACAAATGACAAAAGCAACTACTGGGGTCTTGCTAGTGTTCAATCCCATGGAGAGACACAGCAACACTGAATTTTCAAATATAACTGCATTTTCCAATTTATTACTGACTGCAGTCTGCTACACAGCATATCTGTGATGTGTTCTGGTGAAGGAGTGGATTGGGGGGTGAGGCTTCGGAGGCACAGGGACATGTCCCTGCTGGACAGACAACTACTGTCTTGTGTGACAGAGGAACGGGACAGTGGTGAGCTGCTCACAAACATTCTGCCTCTGCATCTTGCTGTTAGCAGCAAGTTTTTCTGCTCACTCTCCTTTCTCTCATTATCATTCATGAGCAGCTTCCGATATGAGAAGAGTGAACAACTTCTGCCTCTCTATGTCTCTCCCAGGAGCTTATGGGGGACTGAAACTGCCATTCATATGTGGGCATCCATCAAGTGGTGACTTGCCATGTTTTCTGCATTGCCTTATTAAAATGAATACATCTCACTAAGAGTAAAGAGAAAATGTTTCTTGACATTCAGCACCCACCACTTCAGACTGCATTTTGCTGAGAATTTTTTTTACAATATACCACAACACATCAGAGCGACATTTCAATAAAATACTGTATGTTGCCACTTATACATTTATAACAGAGTGTGGAAAAATGCATAGACACATCAAATTAATTGGATAGGGTACAATTTATTCATTTTTAAAGCAGATACTGAATACTCAGTTGTACTTGAGCTGCTACTAGAGTCAAGTGATCCTTGAGTATCAATTGTTTTGAAGGTTCTTAAGTGAACGCACAAATCCACAGTGCTGACAGGCACTATTCTCTAGCTGCAACACGAAACACAGCTACTGAAAAAAAAACATCCCTGATGCAGCTCTTTTAAAGAAGGAGATCCTGGCGAGGGTTAGTGAACTCCATGGGTAAAACAAATAACATTATAAAACAACAGAAATTGAAAAGAAAAGTAAAAGACAGGCTGTAGACAAACAGTAATCAGCTTCATATTTATGCATATATTAACAATCCTTTTCATTGCACTGCTGCTTTATGTACTGTATTTGCTGATTTTGATAATCACAGTTTACTTCCAGCAGGTATACTGTGTCTTCTAATAGAGTAATTTTATTTTCTGCTTTGTTAACTCTGTCAACTGCCTTCAAGAAATCATTCTAGACTTTTTCAAGAGTGGCATGGATTTCCTCAATGTCTACCTTAATCCCCACAAACTTGTTTTTGATTTGGGAAATATCAGTTCTGTTGTTGGACTTACTGCTTCTTTCAGTGCTCACATGCATAGTGACTCCTCTCATTGGATTCTTCCAATTTTCAGTGCTCTTAGCAGTGGTCAGCATCATTTCTAACTCTCGCTGTATTTCTCAGTTAAAATAAAAACTGATTGTCCAGTTTGAACCAAATCTGTGAATTCATTTTAGCAGAAAGAAAACTAACTAATGACACCATTGGCATCCTTAAAACATTAATCTTGAGCAAAATTGCAAATTCATTTGTACAGGGCTTAGCAGTGGCTCTGAACTCAGGTTACCATCATTGTTAGCACGAGCAGGCCCTTTCCAAAATCAAGCACCTTTGTTTCTGAAAATACTTTCCTCCAGTAACTTATTAACCCCAATAAGGTATTTAAAGGTCTCTATCACATCCCCATCTAACTCCTCTCTTCGAGGGTGTACATATTTAGGTCCTTAAGTCTCTTCTTGTAGGGCTTCTGATGCAAACCTCAAACCATTTTAGTTGCCCTCCACTAGACTGCCTCCACTGTGTCTATGACCTTCTGGAGATGTGACCTCTAAAACTGGACACTGTACTCTAGGTGTGGTCTTGCTAGTGACCTATACAAAGGCAATACCACCACCATTTTTCTGTTGGTGATACCCCTCTCTGCTTATCAATATATCAGTAACCCTCCCAACTGCCTCATGTCACTAGATGGCCACCATTAGGTCATCTTTCCTACTTGGTGGTCGCCATTACCACTCCGCCCATTTTGAACACAGCATCTGGGTTTCAGTGCCTGAATGCATTACTTTGCACTTATTCATGTTCAAATCCAGCACCTATAACCTTGATTACTCCATGAGTTTTATCAGGTCTCTGCTCATCCTTTTCACCACCCTGGAGTGTCCACTCTATTGCAGATTTTAGTGCCATTTCCAAAGTGTCAGACCTTCCTTCCATCTCTTTTGCAATGTCACTTATATAGACATTAAAGAGGACGGGTCCCAGCACTAATCCCTGAGGCACCCTGCTGGTCACCCTACCTCCTCCCAGAGTGAACTCCATTTAGTAAACAGTGTTGAAAGCCTTATTGAAAATCTAGGTAAGCGATGCCCACCACTCCACCCTGATCTAAATTTTTTCACCAAGTTAAAGAAATCTATCAGATTTGTGTGAAATGACCTGTCCATCCCCCCCTCAATAAATTCATACTGTCTTGAGTCTTAAGGAAATTTTGTTGTGGGAATATTTTAAATTGTTTCCAAAGATAACTTTCACCCAGACAGGGACTCTGGACACTCATATTAAATGTCTGATGCTCTAATTGAGTTATCATGGCTCATTTTGACTTTGTAATTTTCCACCCAAATTGTCTTTGTTTAAGAATAGATACACACTTTTTTTATTTGGGGCCACTTTGTGGACCTCCTCTCCCACCAAGTCCCTCTTTAATACTTCAGGAAGGTGAAACTGTTCTCTTGCAGGAAAGCTACATGTGGTCTCAGTTTCTTTAGATTAGTCATAGCATTTTTCTTCTTAACAGGGGTGCTAAGCCACCAGATATTTCAGCTAATAACCGTAGTTTCCATATTTCAACAACACCATCTGCTCAGTGACCTGTGACAGGAAGCGCTCTTTTATGGGATCCTCTTCCTTGCTTGTGCAACCCCCTTCCAGTTCCAACCATGTAACCTTACAATATTAGACACTCTAACATGTGATGTACCATATGAGAACAAGAAAACTAGCAAGCTAGCAACCCCTATGCCTTGCTAACCCTTCCTTCCTACATATCCACCCATCTTCCCCCTCTCCTCTGTGTCTAACAACACACAAATTGTAGTTGGCACCGGTCATCCCTTGACCAAGGAGTTCACAAACATTTTTGGGAGTGGAACACTAGCTAGTACACTTAGTAGTTGCTCTGTCAAGGTAGACACATAGTCCCCCAGCATATCACAACACCAGAGACTGGCATGTGAAAAAATGATCCTTCCTCATATGTTAACCAGGTATTTTCTCTGGAATGTAACCAGAGGTACTCTGAGGGAGCAAAGCATGCATGTGGAAGGGCACCTCTGGGTTCCTGAATGCTCCCCCAACCCTTACAATATGCAACACAGACAACTCATAATGCTGGGTGCTTTCCAGCAGTTAGGAGTGGCTGCAAATGTCTTCATGGCTAGGAAGAGGCCTAGGCAGTGCCCTCCCAACCACGTTATAGTGTATGAGTTCCCCCCGTTGGACTGGAGCCTTCCATTACTCTCTTGTGCATGAGTATTCCTTTGCAGCCAACAAATTTACAGACATGTAATAAACAGAAACAGCACTATTAGATGGGATAAATGCCCTTCATATTTAAGTCTCCATAGGTTGAATGTAAGGTCATCTGGTAGGATGGTCTCTTAACTGTGCAGTTTAGTGCAAATTCCCAGTACATTCCGAAAGTCCCCCTGAAGTCATACAAGGTGAGGTGTAGAGGGGTGCTTCTGCTACCAGACTGACACACAAGGAGCATTGGATAGACATGCAGTATGCCAGGAGAAATGGTAAAACCTTCCACCATCTGAAAGCAGACCACATATCCTATTCCAACTTGAGTATTGCAACAGATTTAAAGGGCCATGGATGACTGGGTATTAGTGATGTGCATAGCTGGAAAGCTTTGCTCAGTATATTAATTTGCAGATTTGCCTCATTTTGCAACGTTATTCTTCCATGTGTAGTCCAGATTCATGGAAAACTGATAACTTTGTGAAATGCAAAGTTGGCAATTCCAGTGGCTCAGTTTGGCACAGCGGCAACGTTTGCAAGTGTGAATTTGGTAACTTCACTGGTGAAATTTGGTACAAAGATGAAGTTTGCAATGTACTATGGTACTGGAGGTCATATGTTGCTGAAAAAAGCTGTATGCCATGAGTAGGCTGTCTTCAGTGCAGTCTTCTAAAGATAGCATAGGAGTGAAGTCTATGTGTGCTCATCTGAGCAAAAAATACTTTTAAAATACAGTTCATCTCAAACCCAAGCTTTTTGAATCCACATTGCTAACAAATTGTTTTAGAAGGCCTTGTGCTGCTAGATTTGTGTTTTATTTTGTTTATTTTTCAGTGATTATTGACTTTAAAGTAGTGGTTTCTATTTTAATTGATTATTTACTTTAAAATAGTGGTTTCATAGCAACAAAGTAGATTTAAACTAGGTGTGGGGAAGGCGAGTGGACAGCAGGCATACAGGGTCTCCAGAGAAGGGAGCAGAATGAGCTTACCCCCCCATGCAAACAGGGATGGAAGTAGGGAGGGGTCACATGGGGGGGTTAAGAAAGGTGGAAAAAGGGGAAGGAGGGGAAATAAACAATTTGGAGGGTAGTCTGCCTGAATGCAAGAAGCCTGGGGAACCAATCTGCTGAGTTACAGGCTCTCTTGGCAGTGGAGGTGGTGGACATAGTAGCGATCACTGAAACATGGGCCACTCAATACCAGGACTGGGACCTAATGATCCAAGGGTATAGGATATACAGAAGGGATAGGGACAAAGGAAAGGGGAGGGGTGATTAACGTGAGGGAGGATAAAGTGTGCAAGGGAAAAGAGGAGGGGGTAGAACACAGGCATTATGTATGCAATTCAAGATTCAAAAATTGGATATTTAGGATGGGTGGCATTCAGACCACCGGCTCAGAGCAGGACTTGGACAGAGAATTAGCTGAGAAGATCAGGAGGGTATGCAGGAAGGGTTACACCGTGATAGTGGGGACTTCAATCTGCCTGGAGTGGATTGTAACACCTAGCCATCTTGAGTGCAAAGGAGCAGGTCCTCCTGGAAACCGTCCAGGGTAGCTTTGTGACACAGATGGTTAATGAGCCAACTAGGGTGGGGAAAAACTCTGTATCTTGTCCTGTCTAATGGTAAGGCTGTAAGAGAGCTGTGGATGGAGGACCAGCTGACTGGGAATGACAGCCACCAGTGTGGTTCACACTCAACATGGGCAAGGAAGCTGCAGGAAGACAGACTTTGGAAGGACTGAGAAATTTTAGAGAGTCACCTTGCAAGAATTCATCCACCTTTGCAAGCCAAAATGGAATGAATCAAACTGGGGATTGTGGATGCCACTAGGTCTGGTACCAAAACACAAAGCAAAATGGCAGGGCTAGGAAACCAAGCTGGTTAAGTAGGGAGGTGTTGGAAAAGTGAGTGCTGAAGACAGCATTCAGGTGCTTCAGGAAATCTGGGAGGGAGGTTAGGGAAGAGTACTTGAAGAAGTCCACAGAGGTAACCAGAGTAGTCAGGGTAGCCAAGGCTTTCAGAGAGCTGAGGCTGGCACAGGGCATCAAGGATGGGGAAAGGTCTTCTTCAGGTACATAAAGGAGAGAAGGAGCTGCAAAGACCAAATAGTGAGAATCAGGAAGGACGGGGGTGGGGTGGGCGGAGAATGAATACTTCTGTTCTGTATTTATGAAGGAGAAGGATGGGCAACTACCTCAGGGGATGGGGAAGATTAACAAGGGAGCGGAGGAGGTGACAGATGAGGTAATCATAGGGGGCAGGATACTGGAAGATCTAAAGGCACTGATGGAGTATAAGGCATTGGGACCAGACTGCATACACCCTATGGTGCAGAAAAAACTAGTGGAGGTCCTGGTGGGGCCACTGGCAGACCCATTCAGTACCTCCCTGGACACAGAAAGCATCCCACAAGCCTGCAGGATGGCTCACGTGGTGCCCCTCCAGAAAGTGTCCAAAGGATGAAACTGGCAATTACAGACCAGTAAGACTCATGCCCATTGTGGGGAAACTAATGGAGACAATCCTGAAAGAGAGCTGGTGACCTTTTGAAAGTCAGTGAGCTCGAGGACAGACAGCAACATGGGTTGTTCCTAGGAAGATCCTGCCAGACCAACCTGGTTGATTATTATGACTAGCTAACGATGGAACTGGACAAGGGCCATGTAGTGGATGTCAAGTATTTGGACTTCAGCAAGGCTTTTGATTTGGTGTCTCTCATGGGAGGTTGGGTGGAAAGCTGAGATCTACCAAGCCATGGTGAAACAAATTTAGCCGACCTCCCCGCATCAGCAGATTGTCACCAACATACTTGACACCACCTGGTCCCAACCATGACTGTAAACACACTGATGCCTGTTCAGTGTTCATGAGGGGAGGGACTGCACCTGCCACAGAGCCCTATGCAGGGTCTCTGCCCTCACACCTTCCCAAACAGGATTCTCAACTCTGAGGGAGGAATGGATGTCGGAGCACAGTGGCTAACAGGAGGTGTTGATGTGTTGGCACATCAATGCAACAACCCATTCGACACTGGATGTTGAACGGGTTGTTGTCGCTGAGCTGGTTGCACTGTGGGGGGGTCACGGTTACAACAGTATACGAGAAAATTGAAATACGTGGGGGCGGGGACAAAGATTGTGAAGCGGATTGACAACTAGTTGCAGAGGATACAGCAGAGGGTGGTGGTGGTTGTGGGGGAACTCACATCTCCAAGAGCTGAGACACGTGGGTTACCATAGGACTTGGTACAGGGCCCAGTGCTGTTTGGAATATTCTTAGCAGACATCTCAGATGGCATCAGGAATAAGATTAGTCTGTTCACTGATGATACCAAGATAGGGGCAGTGTTGGATGACATAATAGGGTAGCAGGGGCTGCAAGATGACCTGACTACACTGGAGGAGTGGTCAGAAATGTGGCAATTGGGGTTCAGTGTCAAAAAGTGCAAAGTGCCGCATTTCAGAGCAAGGAACCCAGGTAGGGGCTATCATTTGGGAGGGGTTCAGTTAGGAACCACCGAGGAGGAAAAGGATCTAGGGGTGATTATAACAGGGCAAAAGACAAAACATAACAGTGCAGGACGGTAGCAGCTAAAGTCAACAGGATGCTGGGGTGCATTACAAGAGGAATTTCCTCCAGGAGAAGACAGCTGATACTGCCTCTGTACAGGTCACTCGTGAGGTTGCACCTGGAGAACTGCATGCAGTACTGGCACCCATACTTGAAGAAGGATGTCAAATTACTGGAAGGGGTACAGCACAGAACAACAAAGATGACCCAAGGATTGGAGAGCAAAACATATGAGGAAAGGCTGAGTGAGTTAATTATATACTCCCAGGAGGAGAGGAGGGACCAGGGTGATATGACTGAGACCTTTAACTAAGTAAAGGGGATAAACAAAACAGGTACAGAGGGGGTATTTAAGTTGAGAAGGGGGAGGGACATGAGAGGGCATGGTCTCCAACTGGATGGGGGAAGATTTAGGAGAGAAATGAGAAGACACTTTTCACAGAGAGCATTGTGGCTATGGGAACACTCTGCCCTAGAAGGTAATGTCCTGTATGACAGTGGGCAGTCTTTAAAAGAGGATGGAGCGGTGAGGGGTAAATGAGAGGGGTGAGGGGTAGGGCAGCTGCAAAGTAAGGGTGCTACCTACGCATCTGAGCAGACATAATAGACCATGTGGCCAGATTCTGTCAGCAAATTAGTCTTTTCGCATGTTTGTATGCTTCTTATTTCTCAAAATGTGAAGCAGTAATATGGGGAGGGTAGGTGTACTGTAAAGCAAGGCAGACCAGAAAGATCTGGAGCTGTTTTGTCTAAGCAGAAGATTTTTGTTACATTTTGGTTTTCTTGCTCTTTCTTGTTAATTTTTTTTTATCTGTAGAGAGTAATTTCTCATGTTTATTTCCTTGGTTTAGACTGGTGTGTTTAAAGTATTTTATTAGTGTCCTTCCGTACTGCTTTTTGTTATTTTTTAGTTATACTTTTCTTAACCTGATGGTGTTTTGTCACATTTTATATACTTAATATTAAATTAAACATGTTATCCTTGTCATTTTGATTTCTGTTCTGTTTAACAAGAAAAAAAACTTTTTGGGTTGGTTTTAGTAGCAGTTTTTCAGATCACACTGCTGATCCCTGAGTCCCTAGAGGGAAGTGTTGTCTGCTCCTGTACTTATATGTATCGTCATGTTGGTTTATTAATCCCTGTGTTGTGTTAAAAAAATCCTTTTTGTGTTTTGTTTCACTACATACAGTACTATTAATATAGAATTTTTCAAATCACATTGCTGATTTCTGATTCCGTAGGGGAGGTGACTGCCTGGTTCTTACATGTACTGCAGGCTTTATTTACATTTTCTAATATTTTATCCCAAATCAAGTTACAATTAGCATATAAGAATGACCAGGAAGAGGTGCTTATACTAAAAGGAGAGCTGCTGCTCAGGCGGCCCAGTGGCGCTGAGGGCTAAGGCACTGGATGCCTTACATTATGCATGCCGGTGACCTGGGTTTGGGAATGATCATGGGTCATTGGAGGTCGACAGCAGGGGAGGGTGGAGCTGACTGAGCTGCCAACAAGCAGGCTCTCATCTCTGGGAGGGATGCAGCAAACATCAGCCAATGGTGAACCCTAGTGGAGGCTAGGAGTGGCACAGGCTCCAGTGGGGCAGAGGCGTTAGGCTATGGGGGAAGGAGTCTAACTGGGGACCCTAGGGTGTATGCACACCTCCATGCACATCCGCTCCTACTTCCGGGCTTTTGGGCGATAACCAGGGCAAAAACACCGTGGCAGCAGGATGATGACCGACACCCCACAGGCTCCACTCCCAGGCGGGTACAAGTAAAGCACTGGCTATTCGGGGATGGAGCTGGGGTGGTTGGTCGAAATGGGCAGCCATCCAGAGAAGCATAAATAGAAATAATAATAAAAAAAGGGAGAGCTGCTGAGAGGCAGCAAAGAAGTATTCAGAATTTGTGGGGCAAAATAGTGCTGCAGGCAAAGAAAACTATGTCTGTGACAACATGTTCTATGGGCTCCACAGCTGGAAGTAACAAAGGGTATTTGGCGGCAATGGCATTAGTGCAGTAAATGTTTCTCTGCCACATCTGTGACATCCATGCTGGTGGGGGATGTGGGAGGTTACAAGAGAAGCAGCAGTAAACAATCCATGGGACATATCTATTGCATGGGTTGCAAGTGACCACACTAACCCTAACCCTAACCCTAATGTCCCATAGGATAAAACTGCAACTTTAAGAAGTTATAGCTCCACCAGTCTTTGGAGTTAAGGGGCACTCTATACATCCAAACAAGGGTCTCAATTTGTACAACAACAGTAACACATAGTACCCCTGGAAAAATTCATGGGGTGTTACAACGCCCTAAATTACCTCCTAAATTGACCATGATGCCAAATTCACAATTTAAGTCCAATAATCATCAAAATATAATGTACTGTATATGAATCTCCTCCGGGACTATAAGCTTACAAGTTTCAGACAAATTTGACATATTTTGACCATGTTATTGCCTACAAAATCCCAAAGGATTAGTTGGTGAAGTCATTTTCACCAACTTCACCTCAGTGTACCCCAAAGAGAACTTACAGGTGAAGTTACCAATGGTGAATTTATTATTAAACAGAAAACTTCAAGAAATGGTCCACAGAGCCAAATGTGATGACTTTGCTTTAACTTTGTGTACAAATTAAAACTTGCAACATCTCTACTGGGGATGCCTTTGGTGAATGGAATTAGCAACACTTAGACATTTGCTGCTTTAGCGATTAGCAAATCTCACTGAAGGAGAGCCTGCATAGGGTGGCTGGGGAAAGGAGTCAGTGTTTCCCAAAAACATCTGTGGGGATGATGTACTGTGGTATAAAAGACCCACATTTTTAGTCCCAGCTTGCAGCGAAATTGTTCAGTCTCCCAGTCTGTTGGCACTCTAGACAGCCTGCTGTGTGGGTGTTCTCCTTGGGCCTCCTCCACACTGGTTGATCCAATGGAGGATAACTTTGTTTGGGTGGCCACCTCTGTTCAGCACCTGGGAGTTATGGTACTTTACTTGGCATCTTGCTGTAAAGTGTGTAACTTCCTTTTGAGAGCGCGCAGTCCTTTTGGTTTCATTGGTCATTGTGCTGCCTTCTCTGAAGGTGGTATTTGTCCCATTTCAACTGCGTAGAAAATATTGACAGAAAACCCTCAGCTGCTTCAGAGGTTTCAAAGGACCAGGGACTCCATTAGCAGTAATAAGGAGGGTGGCTGGTAATGAAGGGAGAATGGAAGTACAAATTCAGTACTGGCCCATTTCTGTTCAGATGAATGCCCTCTTTGTTCTATAAAGCCAACAAGAAATCAGCATATATTTGAATTTTGTTTCCCTGCCAAAGCATTATTGTTTTTCCCCTTGCCACTTGCATTATCTCCACTTTACAGTAAAATGGAGGAACCTGGCCAGGTGTTTGGCCCTTCATATCCCCCCAAAAACTCCACAAACCATTGATTGTTACAGTATGTCTCCTGCAGTTTTTAAGGGTTTCAGCCTTATCTCATAACAGTATGAGAGTTTGTTCCCTGGTTTCTGATGAAATTCTTGATGTGATTTGTTCTGTCCTCCATGTTGGTGATCCATTGCTCTGATACATTGACCTGCTGAGGCAGTTCTACAATGTCAGCTGTAGTTCTTCTGGATGCCACCTTTAATTTTCCAATTTATGAGATGATATGCTTGAACAGTGTATTTTTTTCAGGCTTCCACTGGGAGCTGCATTGGGTGTAGTTGCCATGGCTGTAGCAGTTCCCCATGTGAACACTCAAACTACATGGGCAGGAGAGATGGTGCAGTGAACTTTGCAAAAACTATGCCAAATCAAACAGGGAGATCTTTAGAATCAAGTCTGTGGCTAATTAGGATTTTCTGTTCTAAGTTGTTGGGGATATTGGCTAGATGCAGGATGATGAAGGATTTTGTTCAAGTTGGCACAGAGTTCAGGAGTAAGGCTGCCACCTTGTGGTAGCCAAACCATGCCCACTATATTGCTCTATGTTTAAGAATGCTTACAATATTATTAAGGTTCACTGACAGAAAAATAAATATTCCTATGTCTCGCTCTCCTTCTGGCAGTCTTCTCAGGTGTTTCTTCACGAAACTAAAAAACAGTTAAACACATACAATAGAAGTGTTAGAGCTCTTTCCCATAGAGCCTCAGTTTCCCATTGCTTTTTGACACTTCCTAGTTTGTGAGAGAGAATAACATCTTTAAGTCTCTTATCCATCTCCTGCTGCTAAGATGACAATTTGTTCAACTTCAAAGGAAATCTGATTTAAAAGAGATCTTTAGAAGCGACCTGACTGAGATGAAATGCTTGTGCATTGCCAATAGCCCCAGCAGAAAAGAACTATAATAATAAAAACTATAGACTCCCTTAACCAAATCATCTATACATCATGTAATTTCTCTAGTTGGATATATAATGGATATATATTAATTTCATCTCTTTCCTTCTCATATTTATCTCTCTCTCTCTCTCGTTTATTTAGTTTTTGTTGACCGGTAAGTGCACTAGACAAATCCTGCCTATTTGCAGGCACGACCTCGGGAAGGGATACAGATGAATGCCAACTGACCTTGAACCAGATTAAGCTGTTGGTGGTATTTTTAGTGAATGAGTGAAATTTGGCCAGGACACCAGGGAAATTCCCTTACTCTTTTCCAGAAGTGCCATGGGATCTTTAACATCCACCTGAACTACTACCAATCCAGGCAGATGGAACCTCGGTTTCACATCTCATCCAAAAGACGGCACCTCAGAAGTGCAGCACCCCTCTCATGCTGCACTACAGTGTCAGTACTGGGATATTAACCCAAGTGCCAGATGTGGGAACTGAACCCACAGCCCTCTGATCTCCTAGCCTCAGAGATGAGTGTGCTACCTACTGAGCCACTGAGCCACTGACACTTGTTGAAGTATATACTGTTGAGTTTCTACTATATGTTTGGGACAATAACTTGTTATCTGGTCCTAAACAAGCACCATCTTTTTAATTCCAGTTATCACCCATGAGTCCTTAGGTTAATCTTTCTTAGCATCAATATATGAATCTTACTGTACTAATTAGACACAGTTCTTTTTAAGAATGTCAATGTGCTTTCATTATCCACTTTCAAGTGCATTTGGTTACTTAATGATGCTTTTTGGGAACACTGCACAGCATGCATTATTCTTCAGACTTTTAAGCAATGCATGTCAATATTCTGAATATGGCCCTTAAAAGTATTTGTAAAGTGTGAAAATAAAGTATACTAGCTGGACATGGAGAGAAATTAAATGAAGCAGCTATTTAGAAGGACAAGTCATCAAGAGATAAACAGGAACTACAGACAACACCATTAGACATCTCCTCATGATGCACAAAGATAAAATAACAAGGCGACAGTCCATGTCACTGAAGGGAGGAAGATTCAGTGCAAACATTCAAAATAATTAGCTCACAGAAAAAGTGATGAAAATGTAAACCATATGGGATGACAAACAGGATGTTAGAATGCAGAAGAATGGACTTTACCAGTTTCAGAAGGAAGGTAATACTGCTATGTACAAGTCACTGGTTTGATCGTGCCTGGAGTATTGCATCCAGTTCTGAAACCTACATCTGAGGAAGCACAGAGATAGGGTGATAGCTTTACAGATAAGGGCAAAAATAAAAAAAAAAAAATCCAGGGGTGGCAGGTATATCCTTTAAGGAGAGACTGGAGATTCATAATACTGTATGCATTCTCTTTAGGAAACAAGGAACAGGGGGCATGATAGAAACATGGATATAATGTAGTATAGTATAGTATACTATAATTATGGGTGTGTTGCACTCTACAGATAGGGTTAAAACTTCACTTCTATGTTAAATTCAAAATGTTGCACTTTAATAACTTTACAACCATTCAACTGATTTGCATGATATTTTGCATGCACCATTAGGGAAAGAGGATCTCTTGACATTCATGTTTTTTCTGGTCAGATGTGTGAGTGCAGACAGACGGAGTGTCAAAAATTTGAAAAGTACTGTTTTTTGTAAAAGTTTTTGTTGTGCCACTGCACAAAAATGGCTTGGTATTTTGGTCTCAAATTTTTATGGTAGAAAGGCTTGGGTCACAGATGTGCCTTTTGAAGATTTGATGAAAAATATGAATCTTTTCAAAAGTAATTACATTTTAATATTTCCCATTATTTTCAAAGGGAAATGTTAGATGTGAACCTCAAAATGGGATTCTGCTGCAAATGGGCAGTCCTGTCTCACAAATGAGTAATCCTGTGTTGCAAATGGGGAATCTTTTTCATGCTGCCACATCTTGTTTTTCAGTTAGCAAGGGAAACCAATTTAAAAACTAAACAACATGATTTGTTTGGTGGGAACCGTCACATGTAACCTGCTTACTGGGACCCCTCAGAAATTTACAACAACAAATAGTATTCCCCAGCCTCTCAATCTTGTAATCTATCATAAAACCATATGGCCTACTACAATGTATAGCTGATATATTCAGGAAAACACCAGTATAATTATTTTCTCAGATAAAGGTACAAATAAGGAACATTTTTAAACAGAAGGTAATGGGTTTATGTGCCTTATATAGAATGAGTAACTGGATGTCAAAAAATAAATGCCATTTTAGATTTCAGCCCTATTAGGTTCAAATATTGTGATTGTCAAAGACTAAGAAAGATCTCTAAAACAAGTAATTCAAATGGATTATGTAAATTCAAGTTGGGGACAGATGATTTGACGCACTTACTGCTATTGTGCCCACTGTGTGCAACATTTAGAGAGACATTTTTGGGAAATATATTAGCATCTATAGAACTGGAGCCCCTTAATATTATCATATATTTGTTTAAATAAAGATCGCTGGAGCTTTTGGAGTCTGTGGTCTCCCTCCTTAATGTAATTACAAAGAAAAAAATTGCATATTACCTAGAGTGAACCAGTGTTTTAAAGAAATCCTGTTCTTAATGTATACTAGAAACAGCATATTACCCAGAACATCTATTCTTACAAAAATACTCTTCTAGAAACCTCATATATACTTATTTTCTAAATTGTTTATGTTTAACAGCATATTAATTAGATGGAATTATATGATTTACCAAAGATTATTGTTGGTGTAAGGTGTTTTAAAATGTGGCATTGTTGTTTTTATGGTATCACTCACTTTAGTAATGTTGTATTGTCGTTTTTATGATATTTTTCTAATGGTAAGACCTGTTAAACAAATAGGCATTGAATTGAATTGAATTGAAGCTGAGTGCTATATTGTTATAGCCCCACCCACTGAGTTACACACTTGAGATGGTGTTTCATTCCCTTGGGAGATCTGACTCAAATAGCCACATATCCACAGGTTTCCTCACATCCTACCCTCAGCATCAGTTCATAATAGTAATAGGTGAACCATCTTCATCCTGCTAAGTCACAGACACATACCTAACATGCCATGCTTAGCATACATGTGTGAGCTCTTAAGTAAGAGCAATTCAACACCTGCTGCTGGTGGATTTCTCCTTGACTCCCTGTGACTTTGCATTATGGTCCAAAATGCTTGCACTACTACCTCCAAACCTGGAGTACGTCCTCATGGACTGCAGGTGTATTACTTGAGAGTAGACACACACTTCTCCTCACTTAATCCTATCCGTTGACCAGTGAGACTGTGTGGCCTTAAACCTCTTATTCTCACTGTCTCTGTTAAACACACAATCTCTTGTCTGTAACTCTTTCTCTGTCTTTTGGATTCTCTGCCTCTCTAGACCTTTCCTCTGATCTCTTTATCTTATGTCAGGCTGGCTACCTCTGGCCTCTGTTTTGCCCCACCACATCTGATCTCTTGAAGGCTGTTAAAGAATCCACCACTATTTCTGGAAAGTACTTTCTTGCATCTCTTCAGAATCACCTTCCCCCCAGCTTCATAGCATAGGGCTTTCTTAGGGCTCCTACATCCATCATCTGGGCTTGCTAAAGCCTCCCTAAAGCAGTAGTCACACACAACAGTGGACCTGGCTAACTGTATCCCCAACGGGGCTCCATACCCCCACTTTTCATTGGCCACGGCACATGAAACCATCTTGACTGCACTTTACTTTGGGGGGTTCCCCACTGACCCTCCTGGACTGCCGAGCTCCCTCATTTTGCCCACCTATCCTGGTCCTGGTTCTACTCTCCAGCCTCCCCCCTCCTGCCCCAGGCCTACTGCCCAGGCTGTAAAGGCCACATTACTTCCAGTCAGCCCTTTTTCATACCCTTTTATGCCGTCTGCTGACACCTTGAGTTTATTTATTTATTTGATTTTGGTAACCTGGTAAGTGCACTAGGCATAGCAATGCCTATTTTCAATCACGACCAGGAGGATTCAGGGTTACAGAGATAACAGCAAGTGGTGGAAAACAATGGGTACAGGTCAGTACAGTATTCAAACATGTCTGCAGTACATATGAGTCAACAATAATTAACAATAGTAAACATAGCAGTAAAACAGTGTAACAAGTGCAGGTTCTCCGATCATAAGGATACAGACTGGGAGAGATCACTCTGCAAGGTGCAGATGTGGAGCCATCTGTGAGATGAGTTACAGCACAGAATAAATGGTCTGGCTTTAGTTGAGACCAGGGACTATAGATCCAGGATGGCAGTGGAAGGACAGCTCAGAGGAGAGAACCAGAGGGTGAGCGCTTTTCTTCTGTTTAGGGAAAGAAGCAGAGGGAAAAGAGGAACAAGAGAGAGAGAGAAGAGGGAGGTGGGTGGGGGTGAGAAAGAGTAGGGTGCTGATGGAGACAAGGAAATGTTAGAAAAGGGGAGTTGGGAAGATACAGTGGAGACAAACAAAGGAGGAGGAGGGTGGGGGTTCTACAGGGGTTGGAAATAGGCACAGGGGGTAGAGCCAATTAAATGTTTGCAGTGCATCCTCTTGAAAGTGGCATGGGATGGAGTAATATGAATTGCTTGTGGAAGAGAGTTCCAGTACTTTGGCACGATATGTGAGAATGCCCATGTAACCATTGCTGTTTTGCATCTGGGGATGTGGAGGGGTGCTTGGTCAGTGGATCGAAGCTCATGGGTGACAGTTTGTGCATTCAACATAGAGGCTAGGGACTGGGAAGACAAGATCTAGTGATGCTGTCAGTGAGGAGATCCGAGTGACTGGAGCCAATGGGCAGAGGGAGAGCTATTTTAGGTTGGCATAAAGCTGGCAGTGGTGTTTGTAGCGAGGGTGCAGAAGCGTGTTGGCAGACATTATTATAGGTGGTGTCCTACTTGAGAAGAGAGGTTTTGATGCCCCAAGGCAGGTGACTGAGTCATAGGATAGAATTGGAAGAAGGATGCCCTGTGCAATAGATAGCCTGGCTGATGGAGTAAGGGCATAACTAGTTTGGAAGGCACCCTGAGCTTAGCGTTGATGGCTTTGCAGGTAGTATTGATGTGCTGATCAAAAGCCAGAGATTCATAGAGCAGAATGCCCAGGTATTTGAAGGTGCTAGTGTTGACCAGTAGTGAGCCATCAGAGCAGGAGATTTTGAGAGAATTTTGTTTCATTCTGAGTCTGGCTGGGGAGCCAAAGAGCATTGCATGTGTCTTATCTACATTTAGAACAAAGCTATTTTCAATGAGCCATGACTGGAATTTAATAATGTTGGAAGAAAGAAAGCAGTTTATGTCTGAGGTGCTCCTGGCACTGGAATAGAGAACAAGGTCATCCGCATATAGTAGAGACAAGCAGTTGGGGTGAGAGTGGGGAGGTCATTTACAAAGAGAGAAATGAGGCCCAGAATAAACCCTGAGGAATGCCAATATTGTGGTAGTGAGATCGGAGAAGATCAAAGCTACAGAACTAAAAGTAAAGGTGGAGGAGAATAGGCACTCTTGGTCACCTTGGAGACAGGGAAAGGCATCACAATCCCTTGCAGGGGTTGTATACAGACCCCCGTCTTAAGCGAGAAAAGGACAAGAAAATGATAGAGGACATTCTCAAAATGGCTGAAAAGGAGATACTGTTGATGGGGATCTGAATATGCCAGATGTTAACTGGATGGCATGTACTGCAGCCACATCCAAGAACAGGGTCATTCTCGATAACCTGCAAGGCTGTGTAGACAGCTAGTGTTGGAACCCACTCGGGAGGGAGAAAAACTAGACCTGGTACTCTCAAATGGAGAGAGGATCACAAATTTAGAAGTCAGTAGACAACTGGGAACAAGTGACCATTGCACAGTGTGCTTCACAATAAGCACAACCATGGAGACAAGCCATACAAAATCAAGGATACTGGACTTTAGAAGGGCCGACTTTGGCAAAATGGGTGAATACCTGAGGAATGGTCTACCAAATGGCCAAAAAGCAGGGGTGGAAGAACAATGGAGAAAAATCAAAACTGCTATCATAGAGGCAACAAGCCTTTGTGTGGGACAAACAAAGAAAACAAAGCAGAAAAAAAACACTATGGTTCTCAAAAGAGGTGGCAGGGAAGGTTAAAGAGAAAAAGCTGCATTCAGAAAGTATAAGGAATCACAGAAGGTGCATGACAGGGAACTGTATCAATTAAAGCAGAAAGAAGTGGGAAGACAGTCAGAATAGCAAAGGAACAAACCGAGGAAAAATAGACAACTCAGTTATGAAGGGGATAAAACCATTAATGGGTACATTAGGAGCATAGAAAGGTTAAGGGAGGTAGTGATGATTAATAAAGGAGGGAGGGTGGGCAGAGGAGACAGTGAAAAGGCAGAAATACTGAATGAATATTTTTGCTCAGTATTCACAAAAGAAGATGAGGAGGAGATTCCTAAACCAGACAATAGAAGCACTCTGGGTGAGGGGTTGACACCAGTCCATTTACAGAAGAAAGAGTCCTGAAAGAACTCCTAAAACTCAAGGTGGACAAAGCAATGGGGCCTGAAGGGATTCACCCCAGAATTCTAAAAGAACTAAGGGAGGACCTAGTGACACCACTGACCACACTTTTTAACAAATCATGGGAGGATGGAGTGGTACCTGAGGACTGGAGGAGGGCAGATGGGATTCCCCTTCACAAAAGTGGGAGCAAGGCAGAAGCAGGAAACTACAGACCTGTAAGTTTGACCTCAGTGGTAGGAAAAATGATAGAATCACTTCTGAAAGAAAAAATTGTTGAGTACCTAGAGGCCAGTGGGGCACAGGACCCAAAGCAGCATGAATTTACAGCAGGAAGGTAATGTCAAATGATTATAATTGATTTCTTTGACTGGGTGACCAAAGTAATAGACCAGTGAGGGGCTGTGGATATGGCCTACCTAGACTTAGCAAGGCATTTGACACAGTCCCGCACAAAATACTAATAATCAAGTTAGCCTGCATGGGAGTGGGTTCCAGGGTGATAGCCTGGGTAACAAACTGGCTACACAACAGGACACAGAAGGTAATAGTGAATGGAACACATTCCGAAGAAAGGGGGATTACTAGTGGAGTACCTCAGGGCTCAGTACTGGGTCCAGTCCTCTTTAATATCTTTATAGGTGGCATTGTAGAGGGTCTGGAGGGAAAGGTATGCCTCTTTGCAGATGACACAAAGATCTGTAACAGAGTTGATACACAAGGGGGGGGTAGAAAGGATGAGAATGGACTTGTCAAGGCTGGAGCAATGGTCAGACATATGGCAACTTAGATTCAATGCAATGAAGTGCAAAGTAATGCACCTGGGAAACAAAAACCCAGGAGAAGAGTACACAATAGCAGGAGGAGTACTAACAACAACAAATGGAAAGAGACTTAGGGGTAGTCATATCAAATGACTTAAGGTGGGTAAGCAATGTGAGAAGTCAGTAAGGAGAGCCAGGGGTTACTGGGATGCATAGGAAGGGCATCACAAGTAGAAAAGGAAGTGGTAATCCCTCTGTACAGACAGTTGGTGAGACCCCATCTGAATACTATTTGCAGTTTTGGAGACCTCATCACGCAAGGACATAGACAGAATGGAAGCAGTCCAGAGGAGGGCAACTAAAATGGTGCAGGGTCTGCATCAGAAACCATATGAAGAGAGAATGAGAGCTAATATGTATACCCTTGATGAAAGGAAGGAAAGGAGGAGATGAACTTAGTACCTCAAGGAATCAACAAAGTCCAGGAGGGTAGCATCTTTCAGAAAAGAGATGTGTAAGAACAAGGGGGCACAATTTAAAGATAGAGGGGGGAATACTGGTCAAATAATATAATACTTTACTCTACATCCTGAAAATACCAATATAGCTTTTGGGACTCAAGTGACCATTTAGATGGTGCTGTACTACACTTCCCTAGTGCAGCCTAAAATGCATTCTTTTACAGACTCAAACCTTAACTATCTTGGAGTGCTGTTAATTGCATATCATGTTGGATAAGAATTGGCACCATGCTCTGTATAGAGTTATCACTGGAAAAAAAATAGATCTGCATCTAGGAAAAAGGCCCTTTTTGCACAATTCTGTTATTGGCCTTGTTGCAGCATATGTAGTGAGTTGCAGTCATCTAGCATGCAACTAGTACATGATGGAGCAAAGCTACAGTATAAATGTCCAGTAATAAATTGGAGAATAAGAGGGGAAGTGACTAGTTTGAAGACATTCTGCAATACTCTTACCGTGGTATAAATTTAACCAAGATCAGCTTTCAGATTGTGAGCTAGAAATACATTTCGCCAATAGGTCCAAGAGGACCTCCTAGTGATTGAGATCTGGTATGCATTAATTCAAATTCTGCATATTGGCTTTAGGCTCAAAGGCGCATAGTGTCTCTGAGTCCCTCTCTATGTTGGAATGCTATGCAAAAGAGTCCTGGTGGAATTCACTACAGGTGTGCAACCCCATCTGCAAATGATCCCCTGGCTGATCCCACAGCTACATTTCATGGAAGGTCCAGAGCAAGCCACAGGGTATGCCTGTGTCCTCTCCATTCACTACAGCAGGGATTATTGGGTGGAAGTATGCTTCAGGGTCCCTGCTGTAAACTTCACGTGTCCTCTAATGCACACATACCACCTACTGAGCCACCACTGGGGCTTGGGTGACCTTCTGGAAGACGCTGGTGTTTATTCCGGGGTGGGCCATGCCTTCCATGGTCTTCTGGTCCCACGGGACAGGGATCCACTGAGGGACACAGGATGGGCACCCTATTTGCCATCTACCTGTGACCTCCATCTTCACCACAGCTCCATGCCATCTTCACACAGCTGTGTGCCATAGGGCCAGGCCACAGACAAGCAGCTGGCAATGTTGAATACCAGCTGGTCTGTGCCTGTTCTGGGGTGCAGAGGGTGTGTAGGCTTTTATGTGCAAATCGCACACAGTTTGTACAAAGCCCCCATGGAAAGTAAATTACCTTAACATGGAGATGAAAATGCGCTGGAGATAAACAAGTAAGCCAACTTACATGCAGTAATCTAAATATCAAAGCTAATATTATAAAACATAAAAAAGTTTTCAGTAAAAGAAAGATACAAAATTAATCCAAGCTGTCAGTCAAAAATGGTGAAGCAGGAATTGCAAGTCTGTCTGTTGGAGGGCAGAGTCAGGGTTTACACCTCTGATTTTGGTTTGTGTCTGTCCATTTCAGAAATATTTATTTCTTCATCATTTGGACCCCAAAAGAACAGATGGAATTATCAGAGATAACAGTTTCTCTGCTGGTACTTCTACCACATTTTTTTCAGATTCCTTTGGTCACTTTTTGGAGTATATTTGTTACAGGAAGGATAAGGTCTGATAGGAAGTCTGCTTTTCCTTTTAATAGATGAGTTTTCCTGGTTGGCAAAACAGGAGACATCATTAGTAGGGGTTGTTTTTGAAATATTCACAGGTGTTGTGTTACAGACATAATTTTTATCATTCTCTATCTTATTTGGAATGGATGCAGTCTTTAAAGAGTGTTTTGACACAGTATGTCTGCTTACTTGAGAATTATAGTCATCAGCTGCATTTCGCAGTGTGAGGCACTCTGGCAATCTGTGCTTTATCTGAATGTGAATCAGCATTCTATTTAGCATTGCCATTTAACAGATCACTATCAAAAGTCCATGCTTTGTCAAAAAATTCAAATAAAAGTGATTTATTCTTTTGTTGATGGACATATATGTGTGCAGTGTATTTTAAATAATAAATGACCCTAAATCCTGTAAGGCTTTCTTATAGAAGTAAATTGTTTAGGTTTTTCCATTAGCATTAGAAAAGTCTTGAAAAATAGAAGTTCTGGGTCCTCTCCACATAAGCAGTCTTTTTTTGCCTTGCTAAGTTCAGTTTTCCTCCTTCACAGAATACCTTAATAAATTGGCAATTACGTGATAAGGCTTAGCTCCTTTCTGGAGCAGGGGGCCGAGAGATCTACGAGCAGTCTCAATTTCTATCAGCCACAGCCATGTAAGCATTAAGCCATGACGAAGGTGGCATCTAATGGGGAATTAATGCATGGTTGGGACCGTTTTGGCCTCGTCCCTACAATGACCAACTATGCATTAATTCCCCATTAGATGCCACCTTCGGAGTGGCTTAATGCACTTGTGACATGGTTTTCTGATAGTTGAGTATATTAGAACTATAGATATCATTACCTAACTCATACTATAGAGATGCTGTTTTGTTTGCAGACAAATCTTTTGTGTACTTTTGAAAACTTGAAGAAATGCTTATTTACATACAGATGTTATAGAAAACACATTTCAGATATTGACAGAGGAGGGTTTATTTAAAGTAATTTTAAGTAGGTTGTGTAAATCTGCATGGCTATTATTCTCATAGCGTGCTTGGGAGGTCTCCAATATGCTTCTATGTCTGTTTACACAGTTCGGTTTTACATTCATTACCATACTGTCTGACCTTGTGTTCAGCTGTTGGGCATCCACTTCGGCACGCGTCCTTGTATTGATTTCTTGCCTGTTCCTTGTTTCCCAATGTTCTGTATTGGTGTGTCTGCCTACTTCTTTGACTGCATGCTATGTTGTGCACCACAATAATTACAATTTATGGTTTCGTGTACCGTGTATGACTCAAGCTACAACTGGATGAGCATTTCCACCTGCCACACCTCTAGCGCTGTGGTGTGCTCTGGAACTGTTGCTTGTTGTTTAGTGCTCTTCTCAGTGGCGCTACTTCTGGTTTCAGGTGTGACTGTTTTTTATTTAATTATACTAATTGCAGTTTCATGATAATACTTGTTCAGCACTATCTGTTTCTGCATTTTCTTGTCTCTTTTGTAGTGCGTTTCTATCTCCTATGACACTTATGAGCATTTGGGTCGGTGGGTGGGACAGAGAATCACTTTATAATTAATGGCTTCCATTTTTTTCAATGTAAAAATCCATATGTTAAATACCGTGACACCTGAGTAGGTGTTACGGCATTCACGTGCTCTTTTCCGTTATGAATACACTCGAGACACTGAACAAACACAGCTTGAGCTTAAAACACTCTGTTTCTCTTCACTACTCCTCACAAAACCTCGGGCTGCTTCTTCAGCAGGTCGGGAGTCGGGAGTTATTCTCACAGTGGGAGGAAGTAAAAGGGAAGTTGGCGATGTGAGGGACAGCCATATGGGCACGATGCAGCTCTTCAGTGCTGCCGACGGGGACCGAGTTTAAACTAAACCTCTAAAGGAAAAAAAGTCACCCATCAATTATAAATAACAAAGTATGAGGTGCAGTGTGTTTTACTTGAATTTCACGCACTCCCTCATTGTTGGATAGCTAATAAACCCCTCGGGCTTCCCCCTCAGGATTTATGTGCTATCCAACAACTCGGGAGTGTGTAAATTCTCATAACACACCGCACCCCACACTTTATCTTATATGTAATACATTGCTGTGTCCTTTTGTGAACAGTGCTTTTTCCTTACCGTGGATTTGGAAGGTACTTCATTTTCAACACAACATTATTGCTTAAATAATGCTGTGTTGAGATATGGACATGTGATTTATTTTATCCAATGATTTGTCTCCTTTACCTGCTTCTTAAATTTCCCATGTTACAATGAAAGTTAAGAACTGCAGGAATGAATTGCAGGTGAAAGGTTATTATGTTATTCCTTTCCACACCTTCTGGTATCCCCATAATTCTAATATTATTCCTCTTTCCCCTATTTTCAATATTGCCAATCTTCTTCATTAAAACAGCAGTGCAATGAACTGAACTTAAAAATAATGATGTTGAGTTTACATTCAGTGTTAATAGAATGAATGCTATGGTGTATGTTCTTGCTGTTTTATTTGACTTAGTAAACTTGATTAAGTTAGTGCACTTTTCAAAAGTTAGTAATTTTTTTGCACAAATTAATTGTCTGCCATGTTTTTTCGGTATTCAGTATCCCATAATTCAGTGGTTATACAATGCAGTTCTCTATCTGTGCACATCCCATGTTGTAGAGTTAGTTTTAGCTTGATTGTCAAAACTAGCCACCATCTGCTGTATGTTAAATACTTCATTTGGGAACTGTAACATTTATTATTTTAGCCTAACCCCCAAGATATTCACGTGTAGCTCAAACTACAAATCACACACAGTGGGAGAGATATACAGCTGTTAAAGGCAGAACCAGCCAATTACCACATTTGGCAAAATTGGGGAACTGTCAAATTACATAGTGCATACAACTGCCTATCTGTTTTGCTCCTCAGGTCTCACTCTCTGTGTCCTGTCACTTTCTTTCACCACATATTAGAAAGTAGCAGCAAGTTTGCAAGAAGGATGGACAAATGAAAAACAACTACTTGGGGCTTGCTAGTGTTGAATCTCATGGAGACACAGCAACACTGAATTTTCAAATATAACTGCATTCCCAATTTCATACTGACTGCACTCTGCTACAGATATCTGTGATGTGTCCTGGTGAAGGAGTGGATTGGGGGTGAGGCCGGAGGCACAGGGACATGTCCCTGCTGGACAGACAACTACTGTCTTGTGTGACAGAGGAAGGGGACAGCGGTGAGCTGCTCACAAAAATTCTGCCTCTGCATCTTGCTGTTAACAGCAAGTTTTTCTGCTCACTCTCCTTTCTCTCATTATCTTTCATGAGTAGCTTCCGATATGAGAAGAATGAACAACTTCTGCCTCTCTATGTCTCTCCCAGGAGCTTATGGGGGACTGAAACTGTCATTCATATGTGTGCACCATCAAGTGGTGACTTGCCATGTATTCTGCATTGCCTTATTAAATGAATACATCTCACTAAGAGTAAAGAAAATGTTTCTTGACATTCAGCACCACCTGCAGACTGCATTTTGCTGAGAATTTTTTACAATATACCACAACACAACAGAGCAACATTTCAATAAAATACTGTATGTTGCCACTTATACATTTATAACAGAGTGTGGAAAAAATGCATAGACACGTCAAATTAATTGGATGGGTACAATTTATTCATTTTTAAAGCAGATACTGAATACTCAGTTGTACTTGAGCTGCTACTAGAGTCGAGTGATCCTTGAGTAGCAATTGTTTTGAAGTTCTTACATGAGCGCACAAATCCACAGTGCTGACAGGCACTACTCTTTAGCTGCAACACGGTACACAGCTACTGAAAAAAAAAACATCCCTGATGCAGCTCTTTTAAAGATGGAGATCCTGACAAAGGTTAGTGAACTCCATTGGTAAAACAAATAACATTATAAAATAACATAAATTGAAAAGAAAAGTAAAAGACAGGCTGTAGACAAACAGTAATCAGCTTCATATTTATGCATATATTAACAATCCTTTTCATTGCACTGCTGCTTTATGTACTGTATTTGCTGATTTTTATAGTCACAGTTTTCTTCCATCTGGTATACTGTCTTCTAATAGAGTAGTTTTATTTTCAGCTTTGTCAACTCTGTCAACTGCCTTCAAGAAATCATTCTAGACTTTTCAAGAGTGGCATGGATTTCCCAATGTCTACCTTGATCTCCACAGACTTGTTTTTGATTTGGGAAATATCAGTTCCATTTTGGACTTGCTGCTTCCTTCAGTGGTCACATGCATAGAGACTCCTCTCATTTGATTCTTCCTGTTTTCAGTGCTCTTAGCAGTGGCGGCATAATTTCTAACTCTCGTTGCATTTCTGACTTAAAATAAAACTGATTATCAATTTGAACCAAATCTGAGAATTTATTTTCAGAAAGAATACTAATTAATGACACCATTGGCATCCTTAAACGTTAATCTTGAGCAAAATTGCAAATTCCTTTGTACAGGGCTTAACAGTGGCTCTGAACTCAGGGTTGCCATCACTGTTAGCACCAGCAAGCCCTTTCAAAATCAAGCACCTTTGTTTCTGAAAAATACTTTCCTCCAGTAACTTATTTACCACCATAAGGAATTTAAATGTCTCTATCACATCCCCATCTAACTTCTCTCTTCGAGGGTGTACATATTTAGGTCCTTAAGTCTCCTCTTGTAGGGCTTGTGATGCAAACCTCGAACCATTTTAGTTGCCCTCCACTAGACTGCCTCCACTGTGTCTATGTCCTTCTGGAGATGTGACCTCCAAAACTGGACACCGTACTCTAGCTGTGGTCTTACTAGTGACCTATAAAAGGCAATACCACCACCCTTTTTATGTTGGTGATACCCCTCTCTATGCTTATCAATATATCAGTAACCCTCCCAACTGCCTCATGTCACTAGCTGGCTACCATTAGGTCATCTTTCCTACTTGGTGGTCGCCATTACCACTCCGCCCATTTTGAACACAGCATCTGGGTTTCAGTGCCCTGAATGCATTACTTTGCACTTATTCATGTTCAAATCCAGCACCCATAACCTTGATTACTCTATGAGTTTTATCAGGTCTCTGCTCATCCTTTCACCACCCCTGGAGTGTCCACCCTATTGCAGATGTTAGTGTCATTTCCAAAGTGTCAGACCTTCCTTCAGCTCTTTTGCAATGTCACTTATATAAACATTAAAGAGGACTGGTCCCAGCACTAATCCCTGAGACAACCTGCTGGTCACCCTTCCTTCCTCAGAGTGAACTCCATTTACTAAACAGTGTTGAAAGCCTTATTGAAATCTAGGTAGTTATGCCCACCACTCCACACTGATCTAATTTTTTCACCCAGTTAAAGAAATCTATCAGTTGTGTGACATGACCTCTCCACCCCTCAATAAACCCATACTGTCTTGAGTCTTAAGTAAATTTTGTTGTGGGAACTCTGGACACTCATATTAAATGTCTGATGCTCTAATTGAGTTATCATGGCTCATTTTGACTTTGTAATTTTCCACCCAAATTGTCTTTGTTTAAGAATAGATACACACTTTTTTTTTATTTGGGGCCACATTGTGGACCTCCTCTCCCACCAAGTCTCTCTTTAATACTTCAGGTAGGTGAACCTGTTCTCTTGTAGGAAAGCTACATGTGGTCTCAGTTTCTTTAGATGGAGTCATAGCCTTTTTCTTCTTAACAGGGGTGCCAAGCCATCAGATATTTCAGCTAATAACAGTAATTTCCATATTTCAATGACACCATCTGCTCAGTGACCTGTGACAGAAAGCGCTCTTTCATGGGATCCTCTTCCTTGCTTGTGCAACCCCCCTCCAGTTCCAACCATGTAACCTTACATTACTAGACACTCTAACATGAGATGTACCATGAGAACAAGAAAACTAGCAAGCTAGCAACCCCTATGTCTTGCTGACCCTTCCTTCCTACCTATCCACCCATCTTCCCTCTCCTCTGTGTCTAACAGCACACAAATTATGCAGGCAGCGGTCATCCCTTGACCAGGGTGCCCACAAACATTGTTGGGAGTGGAACACTAGCTAGTACACTTAGTAGTTGCTCTGTCAGGGTGAGACACTTAGTCCCCCAGCATATCACAACACCTGAGACTGGCATGTGAAAAAATGATCCTTCCTCATATGTTAACCAGGGATTTTCTCTGGAATGTAACCTGAGGTACTCTGAGGGAGCAAAGCATGCATGTGGAAGGGCACCTCTGGGTTCCTGAATGATCCCCCAACCATTACAGTATGCAACACAGACAACTCATATTGCTGGGTTCTTTCCAGCAGTTAGGAGTGGCTGCAAATGTCTTCATGGCTAGGAAGAGGCCTAGACAGTGCCCTCCCAACCACATTATAGTGTATGAGCCCCCCCCCGTTGGACTGGAGCCTTCCATTACTCTCTTGTGCATGAGTATTTCTTTGCAGCCAACAAATTTACAGACATGTAATAAACAGAAACAGCACTATTAGATGGGATAAATGCCCTTCATATTAAAGCCTCCATAGGTTGAATGTAAGGTCATCTGGTAGGATTGGTCTCTTAACTGTGCAGTTTAGTGGAAATTCCCAGTACATTCCGAAAGTCCCCCAGGAGTCATACAAGGTGAGGTGTAGAAGGGTATTTCTGCTGTCAGACTGACACACAGGGAGCATTGGATAGACATACAGTATGCCAGGAGAAATGGTAAAACATTCCACCATCTTAAAGCATACCACATGTCCTATTCCAACTAGAGTTTTGCAACAGATTTAAAGGGCCATGGATGACTGTGTATTAGTGATGTGCATAGCTGGAAAGCTTTGCTCAGCATATTAATTTGCAGATTTGCTTCATTTTGCAAAGTTAATCTGCCATGTGTAGTCCAGATTCATGGAAAACTGATAACTTTGTGAAATGCAAAGTTGGCAATTCCACCGGCTCAGTTTGGTACAGCGGCAAAGTTTGCAAGTGTGAATTTGGCAACTTCACTGGTGAAATTTGGTACAGAGATGAAGTTTGCAATGTACTATGGTACTGGAGGTCATATGTTGCTGAAAAAAGCTGTATGCCATGAGTAGGCTGTCTTCAGTGCAGTCTTCTGAAGATAGCATAGGAGTGAAGTCTGTGTGTGCTCGTCTGAGCAAAAAATAATTTTAAAATACAGTACATCTCAAACCCAAGCTTTTGAATTGACATTGCTCACAAATTGTTCTAGAAGGCCTTGTGCTGCTAGATTTGTGTTTTATTTTGTTTATTTTTCAGTGATTATTGACTTTAAAGTAGTGGTTTCTTTTTAATTGATTATTTACTTTAAAATAGTGGTTTCATAGCAACAAAGGTAGATTTAAACTAGGTGTGGGGAGGCGAGTGGACAGCAGGCATGCAGGGTCTCCAGAGGGGAGCAGAATGAGCTTACCCCCATGCAAACAGGGATAGAACTGAGGGAGGGGTCACATGGGGGTTAAGAAAGGTAGAAAAGGGAAGGAGGAAAATAAACAATTTGGAGGGTAGTCTGCCTGAATGCAGAAGCCTGGGGAACCAATCTGCTGAGTTACAGGCTCTCTTGGCAGTGGGAGTGGTGAACATAGTATCGATCACTGAAACATGGGCCACCCAATACCAGGACTGGGACCTGATGATCCAAGGTTATAGGATATAGGATTTCCTGCTCCTTTCCAGTGCCTCCCTTGGCTAGTTTAAATGCTTGCCAATGAAGCATTTAAACCTATCACCTAGGATCCTGGTTCCTCCCGACAGATGCAGCCCATCATGCCAGTATAGGCTTGCATCACTCCAGGTGGACCCCAGTCCCCAATGAAGCCAAATCCTGAGCTCCACACCAGTTTTATCATGACAATCCCTTTCTTAGCCAGGTCATTTGTCCCTAGGTGGACAATGACATCCAGCTCCCTCCCTGTGCAGCTGCTCCGGCAATCCTGAGGATTCGCTCCTGTCCCTCCAAGCCATGGCACCAGGCAGGCACCTTACCTCCTCTCTCCCTTCCTCCCCAGTTCTACCTTCCTAACAATGGAGTCCCCCACCAGGAGTTGTTTCTTCCCTGCAGGGTCCACTGCCACCCTCCTGTGGGTCTCCTTTGTGGAGGTTCCCAGCATCCTCCTTGGTCTCCACTGTGGGTGCCTCCATAGAGGAACCACACTTTGCCAGAATGGCATAGGAATTGTGGAGAGGTACAACTGGAGGGATGCGCCTCTGTTCCACCACCTCACCCTCCTGAGCCCACTGTGGTCCAACCGCTCCTCTTTCTTGGCAACCTCTGAGGCAATGGCAGTGGCACTGGTGGTCCCTGGATGGAAGAGGAGGTCCCACAAATCCTGGCCAACTCAGCCTGGAGATGAGCAACCTCCTCCCTCAGCCCAGAGAGGTGCCTGCAGATGGGACAACACCGCATCCTCCAGAACGTCTCCAGAAGACTGCTGCTCCACAGCCACTGCACTGCACCACTCCAATCATGTCTTATTTCTGGCCCCTTAACTGTTTTCAATCCTTACTCTTTCCTCTGTTTTTTTCTCTCTCTCTCTTACTTTATGCCTGTGTGCCCTTTAAGCTCCTGATTGTCCTGTTCTGAAGAATATCCTATATTTCAGTAGAACACTTACTTGCTCAGAGGCAGACCTCCAGCAGCTAGAGGGGCTGGAGAGCTACTCTGCCCTTCTAGGATGGTGGGTCTTGGTGGTTCTGTGATCACTCACTTCCTGCCCCAAACAGGAAGTTCCTGTTGTCAGTCAAATCCTGTGCCTATAAAAATAGAACTAGCTTTGGGTGGGGGGGAGGCAATATAGTCCCAGCAGAAGTCCAGTCACACAGCAGTCCTTTCTTCTGTGTCTTCTGCCTAGGTGCAGAGGGTGTGCAGGCTTTTATGTGCAATCTTACACAGTTTGTGCAAAGCCCCCATGGAAGTAAATTACCTTAACATGGAGATGTAAATGCACTGGAGATAAACAAGTAAGCCAACTTACATGCAGTAATCTAAATATCAAAGCTAATATTATAAAACATAAAAAAGTTTTCAGTAAAAGAAAGATACAAAATTAATCCAAGCAGTCAATCAAAAATGGTAAAGCAGGAACTGCAAGTCTCTCTGTTGGAAGGCAGAGTCAGGGTTTACACCTCTGATTTTGGTTTGTGTCTGTCCATTTCAGAAATATTTATTTCTTCATCATTTGGACCCCAAAAGAACAGAAGGAATTATCAGAGATAACAGTTTCTCTGCTGGTACTTCTACCACATTTTTTTCAGATTCCTTTGGTCACTTTTTGGAGTATATTTGTTACAGGAAGGATAAGGTCCGATAGGAAGTCTGCTTTCCCTGTTAATAGATGAGTTTTCCTGGTTGGCAAAACAGGAGACATCATTAGTAGAGGTTGTTTTGAAATATTCACAGGTGTTGTGTTACAGACATAATTTTTATCATTCTCTATCTTATTTGGAATGGATGCAGTCTGTAAAGAGTGTTTTGACACAGTATGTCTACTTACTTGAGAATTATAGTCATGAGCTGCATTTCGCAGTGTGAGGCACTCTGGCAATCTGTGCTTTATCTGAATGTGAATCAGCATTCTTTTTAGCATTGCCATTTAACAGATCACTATCAAAAGTCCATGCTTTGTCAAGGAATTCAAATAAAAGTGATTTATTCTTTTGTTGATGGACATATAGTGCGGCAGTGTATTTTAAATAATAAATGACCCCTAAATCCTGTAAGGCTTTCTTATAGAAGTAAATTGTTTAGGTTTTTCCATTAGCACGTTAGAAAAGTCTTGAAAAATAGAAGTTCTGGGTCCTCTCCGCATAAGCAGTCTTTTTTTGCCTAGCTAAGTTCGGTTTTCCTCCTTAGCAGAATACCTTAATAAACAGTCAATTACGTGATGAGGCTTAGTTCCTTTCTGGAGCAGGGGGGCGAGAGATCTATGAGCAGTCTCAATTTCTAACAGCCAAAGCCATGTAAGCATTAAGCCATGATGAAGGTGGCATCTAATGGAGAATTAATGCATGGTTGGGACCGTTTCGGCCTCGTCCCTACAATGACCAACTATGCATTATTTCCCCATTAGATGCCACCTTTGGAGTGGCTTAATGCACTTGTAACATGGTTTTCTGATAGTTGAGTATATTAGAACTATAGATATCATTATCTAACTCATACTATAGAGATGCTGTTTTGTTTGCAGACAAATCTTTTGTGTACTTTTGAAAACATGACGAAATGCTTATTTACATACAGATGTTATAGAAAACACATTTCAGATATTGACAGAGGAGGGTTTATTTAAAGTAATTTTAAGTAGGTTGTGTAAATCTGCATGGCTATTATTCTCATAGTGTGCTTGGGAGGTCTCCAATATGCTTCTATGTCTGTTTACACAGTTCGGCTTTTCACTCATTACCATACTGTCTGACCTTGTGTTCAGCTGTTGAGCATCCATTTCATCTTGCGTCCTTGTATTGATTTCTTTTGCCTGTTCCTTGTTCCCCATTCCCCAATGTTCTGTATTGGTGTGTCTGCCTACTTCTTTGACTGAACGCTTTGTTGTGCACCACAATAATTACAATTTACGGTTTCGTGTACGTGAATGATCTAAAGCTGCAAGGGGTTGAGCATTTCCACCTGCCACACCTCTAGCTACTGGTGTGCTCAGAACTGTTGCTTGTTGTGGAGTGCTCTTCTCAGTGGCGCTACTTCAGGTTTCAGGTGTGATTTTTTTTTATTTAATTATACTAATTGCAGTTTCTCTGATAATACTTGTTCAGCTCTATCTGTTTCAGCATTTTCTTGTCTCTTTTGTTGTGCGTTTCTATCTCCTATGATACTTAAGAGCATTTGGGTCAGTGGCTGGGACAGAGAATCACTTTATAATTAATGACTTCCATTTTTTTCAAAGTAAAAATCCAAAGGTTAAATAGTGTAACACCTGAGTAGGTGTTACGACATTCATGTGCTCTCTTCCCTTATGAATGCGCTCAAGACACTGAACAAACACAGCTTGAGCTTAAAACACTCTGTTTCTCTTCACACACTACTGACCACAAAAACCTTGGGCTGCTTCTTCAGCAGGTCGGGAGGCAGGAGTTATTCTTACAGTGGGAGGGAGTAAAAGGGAAGTTGACTATGTGAGGGACAGCCATATGGGCGCGATGCAGCTCTTCAGTGCTGCCAATGGGGGACCGAGTGTAAACTAAACCTCTAAAAGAAAAAAACATCACCCTTCAATTATAAATAACAAAGTATGGGGTACAGTGTGTTTTACTTGAATTTCACGTACTCCCTCGTTGTTGGATAGCTAATAAATCACTCGGGCTATACCCTTGGGATTTATGTGCTATCCAATAGCTCGGGAGTGTGTAAATTCTCATAACACACTGCACCCCATACTTTATCCTATATGTAATACACTGCTGTGTGCTTTTGTGAACAGTGCTTTTTCCTTACCGTGGATTCGGAAGGTACTTCACATTCAACACAACATTATTGCTTAAATAATGCCATGTTGAGATATGGACATGTGATTTATTTTATCCAATGATTTGTCTCCTTTACCTGCTTCTTAAATTTGCCATGTTACAATGAAAGTTAAGAAATGCAGGAATGAATTGCTGGAGAAAGGTTATTATGTTATTCCTTTCCACATCTCTCGGTATCCCCATAATTCTAATATTATTCCTCTTCTCTATTTTCAATATTGCCAATCTTCTTCATTAAAGCAGCAGTGCAATGAACTGAACTTAAAAATAATGATGTTGAGTTTACATTCTGCGTTAATAGAATGAATGCTCTGGTGTATGTTTTTGTTGTTTTTTTACTCGTAAACTTGATTAAGGTAGTGCACTTTTCAAAAGTTCGTAATTTTTTGCACAATTAACTGTCTGCCATGTTTTTTGGTATTCAGTATCCCATAATTCAGTGGTTATATGATGCAGTTCGCTATATGTGCTCATCCCCATGTTGTAGAGTTAGTTTTAGTTTGATTGTCAAAACTAGCCACCATCTGCTTTATGTTAAATACTTCATTTGGGAACTGTAACATTTATTTATTTTAGGCCTAACCCCCCAAGATATTCACGTGTAGCTCAAACTACAAATCACACACAGCAGGGAGAGACATACAGCTGTTAAAGGCAGAACCAGACAATTACCATGTTTGGCCAAAATTGGGGAACTGTCAAATTACATATTGCATACAACTGCCTATCTGTTTTGCTCCTCGGTCTCGCTCTCTGTGTCCTGTCACTTTCTCTCACCACGTATTAGAAAGTAGCAGCAACTTAGCAGAAGGCTGACAAATGACAAAAGCAACTACTGGGGTCTTGCTAGTGTTCAATCCCATGGAGAGACACAGCAACACTGAATTTTCAAATATAACTGCATTTTCCAATTTATTACTGACTGCAGTCTGCTACACAGCATATCTGTGATGTGTTCTGGTGAAGGAGTGGATTGGGGGGTGAGGCTTCGGAGGCACAGGGACATGTCCCTGCTGGACAGACAACTACTGTCTTGTGTGACAGAGGAACGGGACAGTGGTGAGCTGCTCACAAACATTCTGCCTCTGCATCTTGCTGTTAGCAGCAAGTTTTTCTGCTCACTCTCCTTTCTCTCATTATCATTCATGAGCAGCTTCCGATATGAGAAGAGTGAACAACTTCTGCCTCTCTATGTCTCTCCCAGGAGCTTATGGGGGACTGAAACTGCCATTCATATGTGGGCATCCATCAAGTGGTGACTTGCCATGTTTTCTGCATTGCCTTATTAAAATGAATACATCTCACTAAGAGTAAAGAGAAAATGTTTCTTGACATTCAGCACCCACCACTTCAGACTGCATTTTGCTGAGAATTTTTTTTACAATATACCACAACACATCAGAGCGACATTTCAATAAAATACTGTATGTTGCCACTTATACATTTATAACAGAGTGTGGAAAATGCATAGACACATCAAATTAATTGATAGGGTACAATTTATTCATTTTTAAAGCAGATACTGAATACTGTTGTACTTGAGCTACTAGAGTCAAGTGATCCTTGAGTATCAATTGTTTTGAAGGTTCTTATGGAACGCACAAATCCACAGTGCTGACAGGCACTATTCTCTAGCTGCAACACGAAACACAGCTACTGAAAAAAAACATCCCTGATGCAGCTCTTTAAAGAAGGAGATCCTGGCGAGGGTTAGTGAACTCATGGGTAAAACAAATAACATTATAAAACAACAGAAATTGAAAAGAAAAGTAAAAGACAGGCTGTAGACAAACAGTAATCAGCTTCATATTTATGCATATATTAACAATCCTTTTCATTGCACTGCTGCTTTATGTACTGTATTTGCTGATTTTGATAATCACAGTTTACTTCCAGCAGGTATACTGTGTCTTCTAATAGAGTAATTTTATTTTCTGCTTTGTTAACTCTGTCAACTGCCTTCAAGAAATCATTCTAGACTTTTCAAGAGTGGCATGGATTTCCTCAATGTCTACCTTAATCCCCACAAACTTGTTTTTGATTTGGGAAATATCAGTTCTGTTGTTGGACTTACTGCTTCTTTCAGTGCTCACATGCATAGTGACTCCTCTCATTGGATTCTTCCAATTTTCAGTGCTCTTAGCAGTGGTCAGCATCATTTCTAACTCTCGCTGTATTTCTCAGTTAAAATAAAAACTGATTGTCCAGTTTGAACCAAATCTGTGAATTCATTTTAGCAGAAAGAAAACTAACTAATGACACCATTGGCATCCTTAAAACATTAATCTTGAGCAAAATTGCAAATTCATTTGTACAGGGCTTAGCAGTGGCTCTGAACTCAGGTTACCATCATTGTTAGCACGAGCAGGCCCTTTCCAAAATCAAGCACCTTTGTTTCTGAAAAATACTTTCCTCCAGTAACTTATTTACCCCAATAAGGTATTTAAAGGTCTCTATCACATCCCCATCTAACTCCTCTCTTCGAGGGTGTACATATTTAGGTCCTTAAGTCTCTTCTTGTAGGGCTTCTGATGCAAACCTCAAACCATTTTAGTTGCCCTCCACTAGACTGCCTCCACTGTGTCTATGACCTTCTGGAGATGTGACCTCTAAAACTGGACACTGTACTCTAGGTGTGGTCTTGCTAGTGACCTATACAAAGGCAATACCACCACCATTTTTCTGTTGGTGATACCCCTCTCTATGCTTATCAATATATCAGTAACCCTCCCAACTGCCTCATGTCACTAGATGGCCACCATTAGGTCATCTTTCCTACTTGGTGGTCGCCATTACCACTCCGCCCATTTTGAACACAGCATCTGGGTTTCAGTGCCCTGAATGCATTACTTTGCACTTATTCATGTTCAAATCCAGCACCTATAACCTTGATTACTCCATGAGTTTTATCAGGTCTCTGCTCATCCTTTTCACCACCCCTGGAGTGTCCACTCTATTGCAGATTTTAGTGCCATTTCCAAAGTGTCAGACCTTCCCTTCCATCTCTTTTGCAATGTCACTTATATAGACATTAAAGAGGACGGGTCCCAGCACTAATCCCTGAGGCACCCTGCTGGTCACCCTACCTCCCTCAGAGTGAACTCCATTTAGTAAACAGTGTTGAAAGCCTTATTGAAATCTAGGTAAGCGATGCCCACCACTCCACCCTGATCTAAATTTTTTTTCACCAAGTTAAAGAAATCTATCAGATTTGTGTGAAATGACCTGTCCATCCCCCCCTCAATAAATTCATACTGTCTTGAGTCTTAAGGAAATTTTGTTGTGGGAATATTTTAAATTGTTTCCAAAGATAACTTTCACCCAGACAGGGACTCTGGACACTCATATTAAATGTCTGATGCTCTAATTGAGTTATCATGGCTCATTTTGACTTTGTAATTTTCCACCCAAATTGTCTTTGTTTAAGAATAGATACACACTTTTTTATTTGGGGCCACTTTGTGGACCTCCTCTCCCACCAAGTCCCTCTTTAATATTCAGGAAGGTGAAACTGTTCTCTTGCAGGAAAGCTACATGTGGTCTCAGTTTCTTTAGATTAGTCATAGCATTTTTCTTCTTAACAGGGTGCTAAGCCACCAGATATTTCAGCTAATAACCGTAGTTTCCATATTTCAACAACACCATCTGCTCAGTGACCTGTGACAGGAAGCTCTTTATGGGATCCTCTTCTTGTTTGTGCAACCCCTTCCAGTTCCAACCATGTAACCTACAATATTAGACACTCTAACATGTGATGTACCATATGAGAACAAGAAAACTCAAGCTAGCAACCCCTATGCCTTGCTAACCCTTCCTTCCTACATATCCACCCATCTTCCCTCCTCTGTGTCTAACAACACACAAATTGTAGTTGGCAACCGGGTCATCCCTTGACCAAGGAGTTCACAAACATTTTGGGAGTGGAACACTAGCTAGTACACTTAGTAGTTGCTCTGTCAAGGTAGACACATAGTCCCCAGCATATCACAACACCAGAGACTGGCATGTGAAAAATGATCCTTCCTCATATGTTAACCAGGTATTTTCTCTGAATGTAACCAGAGGTACTCTGAGGGAGCAAAGCATGCATGTGAAGGGCACCTCTGGGTTCCTGAATGCTCCCCAACCCTTACAATATGCAACACAGACAACTCATAATGCTGGGTGCTTCCAGCAGTTAGGAGTGGCTGCAAATGTCTTCATGGCTAGGAAGAGGCCTAGGCAGTGCCCTCCCAACCACATGTTATAGTGTATGAGTTCCCCCCGTTGGACTGGAGCCTTCCATTACTCTCTTGTGCATGAGTATTCCTTTGCAGCCAACAAATTTACAGACATGTAATAAACAGAAACAGCACTATTAGATGGGATAAATGCCCTTCATATTTAAGTCTCCATAGGTTGAATGTAAGGTCATCTGGTAGGATGGTCTCTTAACTGTGCAGTTTAGTGCAAATTCCCAGTACATTCGAAAGTCCCCTGAAGTCATACAAGGTGAGGTGTAGAGGGTGCTCTGCTACCAGACTGACACACAAGGAGCATTGGATAGACATGCAGTATGCCAGGAGAAATGGTAAAACCTTCCACCATCTGAAAGCAGACCACATATCCTATTCCAACTTGAGTATTGCAACAGATTTAAAGGGCCATGGATGACTGGGTATTAGTGATGTGCATAGCTGGAAAGCTTTGCTCAGTATATTAATTTGCAGATTTGCCTCATTTTGCAACGTTATTCTTCCATGTGTAGTCCAGATTCATGGAAAACTGATAACTTTGTGAAATGCAAAGTTGGCAATTCCAGTGGCTCAGTTTGGCACAGCGGCAACGTTTGCAAGTGAATTTGGTAACTGGTGAAATTTGGTACAAAGATGAAGTTTGCAATGTACTATGGTACTGGAGGTCATATGTTGCTGAAAAAGCTGTATGCCATGAGTAGGCTGTCTTCAGTGCAGTCTTCTAAAGATAGCATAGGAGTGAAGTCTATGTGTGCTCATCTGAGCAAAAAATACTTTTAAAATACAGTTCATCTCAAACCCAAGCTTTTTGAATCCACATTGCTAACAAATTGTTTTAGAAGGCCTTGTGCTGCTAGATTTGTGTTTTATTTTGTTTATTTTTTCAGTGATTATTGACTTTAAAGTAGTGGTTTCTATTTTTAATTGATTATTTACTTTAAAATAGTGGTTTCATAGCAACAAAAGTAGATTTAAACTAGGTGTGGGGGAAGGCGAGTGGACAGCAGGCATACAGGGTCTCCAGAGAAGGGAGCAGAATGAGCTTACCCCCCCATGCAAACAGGGATGGAAGTAGGGAGGGGTCACATGGGGGGGTTAAGAAAGGTGGAAAAAGGGGAAGGAGGGGAAATAAACAATTTGGAGGGTAGTCTGCCTGAATGCAAGAAGCCTGGGAACCAATCTGCTGAGTTACAGGCCTCTTGGCAGTGGAGGTGGTGGACATAGTAGCGATCACTGAAACATGGGCCACTCAATACCAGGACTGGGACCTAATGATCCAAGGGTATAGGATATACAGAAGGGATAGGGACAAAGGGAAAGGGGGAGGGGAGGTGATTAACGTGAGGGAGGGGATAAGGTGTGCAAGGGGAAAAGAGGAGGGGGGGTAGAACACAGGCATTATGTATGCAATTCCAAGATTCCAAAAATTGGATATTTAGGATGGGGTGGCATTCAGACCACCGGCTCAGGCAGAGGACTTGGACAGAGAATTAGCTGAGAAGATCAGGAGGGTATGCAGGAAGGGTTACACCGTGATAGTGGGGGACTTCAATCTGCCTGGAGTGGATTGTAACACCCTAGCCATCTTGAGTGCAAAGGAGCAGGTCCTCCTGGAAACCGTCCAGGGTAGCTTTGTGACACAGATGGTTAATGAGCCAACTAGGGTGGGGAAAAACTCTGTATCTTGTCCTGTCTAATGGTAAGGCTGTAAGAGAGCTGTGGATGGAGGACCAGCTGACTGGGAATGACAGCCACGCAGTGTGGTTCACACTCAACATGGGCAAGGAAGCTGCAGGAAGACAGACTTTGGAAGGACTGGAGAAATTTTAGAGAGTCACCTTGCAAGAATTCATCCACCCTTTGCAAGCCAAAAATGGGAATGAATCAAACTGGGGATTGTGGATGCCACTAGGTCTGGTACCAAAACACAAAGCAAAAATGGCAGGGCTAGGAAACCAAGCTGGTTAAGTAGGGAGGTGTTGGAAAAAGTGAGTGCTAAGAAGACAGCATTCAGGTGCTTCAGGAAATCTGGGAGGGGGAGGTTAGGGAAGAGTACTTGAAGAAGTCCACAGAGGTAACCAGAGTAGTCAGGGTAGCCAAGGCTTTCAGAGAGCTGAGGCTGGCACAGGGCATCAAGGATGGGGAAAGGTCTTCTTCAGGTACATAAAGGAGAGAAGGAGCTGCAAAGACCAAATAGTGAGAATCAGGAAGGACGGGGTGGGGGGGGGAGAATGAATACTTCTGTTCTGTATTTATGAAGGAGAAGGATGGGCAACTACCTCAGGGGATGGGGAAGATTAACAAGGGAGCGGAGGAGGTGACAGATGAGGTAATCATAGGGGCAGGATACTGGAAGATCTAAAGGCACTGATGGAGTATAAGGCATTGGGACTAGACTGCATACACCCTATGGTGCAGAAAAACTAGTGGAGGTCCTGGTGGGGCCACTGGCAGACCCATTCAGTACCTCCCTGGACACAGAAAGCATCCCACAAGCCTGCAGGATGGCTCACGTGGTGCCCCTCCAGAAAGTGTCCAAAGGATGAAACTGACAAATACAGACCAGTAAGACTCATGCCCATTGTGGGGGAAACTAATGGAGACAATCCTGAAAGAGAGGCTGGTGACCTTTTTGAAAGTCAGTGAGCTCGAGGACAGACAGCAACATGGGTTGTTCCTAGGAAGATCCTGCCAGACCAACCTGGTTGATTATTATGACTAGCTAACGATGGAACTGGACAAGGGCCATGTAGTGGATGTCAAGTATTTGGACTTCAGCAAGGCTTTTGATTTGGTGTCTCTCATGGGAGGTTGGGTGGAAAGCTGAGATCTACCAAGCCATGGTGAAACAAATTTCGCCGACCTCCCCCCGCATCAGCAGATTGTCACCAACATACTTGACACCGCCTGGTCCCAACCATGATTGAAACCACACTGATGCCTGTTCAGTGTTAATGCGGGGGGGGACTGCACCTGCCACAGAGCCCTATGCAGGGGTCTCTGTCCCTCGCACCTCCCCAAACATGAGGATTCTCAACTCTGAGGGAGGAATGGATGTCGGAGCACAGTGGCTAACAGGAGGTGTTGATGTGTTGGCACATCAATGCAACAACCCATTCGACACTGGATGTTGAACGGGTTGTTGTCGCTGAGCTGGTTGCACTGTGGGGGGGTCACGGTTACAAATAGTATACGAAAATTGAAATACGTGAAGGGACAAAGATTGTGAAGCGGATTGACAACTAGTTGCAGAGGATACAGCAGAGGGTGGTGGTGGTTGTGGGGAACTCACATCTCCAAGAGCTGAGACACGTGGTTACCATAGGACTTGGTACAGGGCCCAGTGCTGTTTGGAATATTCTAGCAGACATCTCAGATGGCATCAGGAATAAGATTAGTCTGTTCACTGATGATACCAAGATAGGGGCAGTGTTGGATGACATAATAGGGTAGCAGGGCTGCAAGATGACCTGACTACACTGGAGGAGTGGTCAGAAATGTGGCAATTGGGGTTCAGTGTCAAAAAGTGCAAAGTGCCGCATTTCAGAGCAAGGAACCCAGGTAGGGGCTATCATTTGGGAGGGGTTCAGTTAGGAACCACCGAGGAGGAAAAGGATCTAGGGGTGATTATAACAGGGCAAAAGACAAAACATAACAGTGCAGGACGGTAGCAGCTAAAGTCAACAGGATGCTGGGGTGCATTACAAGAGGAATTTCCTCCAGGAGAAGACAGCTGATACTGCCTCTGTACAGGTCACTCGTGAGGTTGCACCTGGAGAACTGCATGCAGTACTGGCACCCATACTTGAAGAAGGATGTCAAATTACTGGAAGGGGTACAGCACAGAACAACAAAGATGACCCAAGGATTGGAGAGCAAAACATATGAGGAAAGGCTGAGTGAGTTAATTATATACTCCCAGGAGGAGAGGAGGGACCAGGGTGATATGACTGAGACCTTTAACTAAGTAAAGGGGATAAACAAAACAGGTACAGAGGGGGTATTTAAGTTGAGAAGGGGGAGGGACATGAGAGGGCATGGTCTCCAACTGGATGGGGGAAGATTTAGGAGAGAAATGAGAAGACACTTTTTCACAGAGAGCATTGTGGCTATGTGGAACACTCTGCCCGAGAAGGTGATGTCCTGTATGACACTGGGCAGTTTTAAAAGAGGATGGAAGCGGGTGAGGGGGGTAATGGAGAGGGGGCAAGGTAGGGCAGCTGCAAAGTAAGGGTGCTACCTACATCTGAGCAGACATAATAGACCATGTGGCCAGATTCTGTCAGCAAATTAGTCTTTTCGATGTTTGTATGCTTTCTTATTTCTCAAAATGTGAAGCAGTAATATGGGGAGGGTAGGTGTACTGTAAAGCAAGCAGACCAGAAAGATCTGGAGCTGTTTTGTCTAAGCAGAAGATTTTTGTTACATTTTGGTTTTCTTGCTCTTTCTTGTTAATTTTTTTTTATCTGTAGAGAGTAATTTCTCATGTTTATTTCCTTGGTTTAGACTGGTGTGTTTAAAGTATTTTATTAGTGTCCTTCCGTAGCCGTTTTTGTTATTTTTTTAGTTATACTTTTCTTAACCTGATGGTGTTTTGTCACATTTTATATACTTAATATTAAATTAAACATGTTATCCTTGTCATTTTGATTTCTGTTCTGTTTAACAAGAAAAAAAACCTTTTGGGTTGGTTTTAGTAGCAGTTTTTCAGATCACACTGCTGATCCCTGAGTCCCTAGAGGGAAGTGTTGTCTGCTCCTGTACTTATATGTATCGTCATGTTGGTTTATTAATCCCTGTGTTGTGTTAAAAAAATCCCTTTTGTGTTTTGTTTCACTACATACAGTACTATTAATATAGAATTTTTTCAAATCACATTGCTGATTTCTGATTCCGTAGGGGAGGTGACTGCTCCTGGTTCTTACATGTACTGCAGGCTTTATTTACATTTTCTAATATTTTATCCCAAATCAAGTTACAATTAGCATATAAGAATGACCAGGAAGAGGTGCTATACTAAAAGGAGAGCTGCTGCTCAGGCCGGCCCAGTGGCGCTGAGGGCTAAGGCACTGGATGCCTTACATTGCGGCATGCCGGTGACCTGGGTTTGGGAATGATCATGGGTCATTGGAGGTCGACAGCAGGGGGGGAGGGTGGAGCTGGACTGAGCTGCCAACAAGCAGGCTCTCATCTCTGGGGAAGGGATGCATCACCCCTCGGCCAATGGTGACCCCTAGTGGAGGCTAGAAGTGGCACGGGCTTGGAGGGGGCTAGGCGTTAAGCCATGGGGTGGGGGAAAGGAGTCCTAACCAGGACCCTAGGGTGTATGCACACCTCCATGCACATCCGCTCCTACTTCCGGGGCTTTTGGGCGATAACCAGGGGCAAAAAACACCGGTGGCAGCAGGATGATGACCGACACCCCACAGGCTCCACTCCCAGGCCGGGTACAAGTAAAGCACTGGCTATTCCGGGGGATGGAGCTGGGGTGGTTGGTCGGAATGGGGCAGCCATCCAGAAGAGCATAAATAGAAATAATAAAAAAAAAAAAGGGACAGCTGCTGGAGAGGCAGCAAAGAAGTATTCAGAATTTGTGGGGCAAAATAGTGCTGCAGGCAAAAGAAAACTATGTCTGTGACAACATGTTCTATGGGCTCCACAGCTGGAAGTAACAAAGGAGTATTTGGCGGCAATGGCATTAGTGCAGCCAAATGTTTCTCTGCCACATCTGTGACATCCATGCTGGTGGGGGATGTGGGAGGTTACAAGAGAAGCAGCAGTAAACAATCCATGGGACATATCTATTGCATGGGTTGCAAGTGACCACACTAACCCTAACCCTAACCCTAATGTCCCATAGGATAAAACTGCAACTTTAAGAAGTTATAGCTCCACCAGTCTTTGGAGTTAAGGGGCACTCTATACATCCAAACAAGGGTCTCAATTTGTACAACAACAGTAACACATAGTACCCCTGGAAAAAATCATGGGGTGTGCACAACGCCCCTAAATTACCTCCTAAATTGACCAAGATGCCAAATTCACAATTTAGGTCCAATAATCGTCAAAAATATAATGTACTGTATATGAATCTCCTCCGGGACTATAAGCTTACCAAGTTTCAGACAAATTTGACATATTTTGACCATGTTATTGCCTACAAAATCCCAAAGGATTAGTTGGTGGAAGTCATTTTCACCCAACTTCACCTCAGTGTACCCCAAAGAGAACTTACAGGTGAAGTTACCAATGGTGAATTTATTATTAAACAGAAAAACTTCAAGAAATGGTCCACAGAGGCAAATGTGATGACTTTGCTTTAACTTTGTGTACAAATTAAAACTTTGCAACATCTCTACTGGGGATGCCTTTGGTGAATGGAATTAGCAACACTTAGACATTTGCTGCTTTAAGCGATTAGCAAATCTCACTGAAGGAGAGCCTGCATAGGGTGGCTGGGGAAAGGAGTCAGTGTTTCCCCCAAAAACATCTGTGGGGATGATGTACTGTGGTATAAAAGACCCCACATTTTTAGTCCCAGCTTGCAGCAAAATTGTTCAGTCTCCTCAGTCTGTTGGCACTCTAGAGCAGCCCTGCTGTGTGGGTGTTCTCCTTGGGCCTCCTCCACACTGGTTGATCCAATGGAGGATAACTTTGTTTGGGTGGCCACCTCTGTTCAGCACCTGGGAGTTATGGTACTTTACTTGGCATCTTGCTGTAAAGTGTGTAACTTCCTTTTGAGAGCGCGCAGTCCTTTTGGTTTCATTGGTCATTGTGCTGCCTTCTCTGAAGGTGGTATTTGTCCCATTTCAACTGCGTAGAAAATATTGACAGAAAACCCTCAGCTGCTTCAGAGGTTTCAAAGGACCAGGGGACTCCATTAGCAGTAATAAGGAGGGTGGCTGGTAATGAAGGGAGAATGGAAGTACAAATTCAGTACTGGCCCATTTCGTTCAGATGAATGCCCCTCTTTGTTCTATAAAGCCAACAAGAAATCAGCTTATATTTGAATTTTGTTTCCCTGCCAAAGAATTATTGATTTTTCCCTTGCCACTTGCATTATCTCCGCTTTACAGTAAAATGGAGGAACCTGGCCAGGTGTTTGGCCTTTCACACCCCTCCAGAAACTACACAAACCACAGATTGTTATAGTATGTCTTCTGCAGTTTTTAAGGGTTTCAACCTTATCTCATAACAGTCTGAGAGTTTTGTCCCTGGTTTCTGATGTAATTCTTGATGTGATTTGTTCTGTCCTCCATGTTGGTGATCCATTGCTCTGATACATTGACCTGCTGAGGCAGTTCTACAATGTCAGCTGTAGTTCTTCTGGATGCCACCTTTAATTTTCCAATTTATGAGATGATATGCTTGAACAGTGTATTTTTTTCAGGCTTCCACTGGGAGCTGCATTGGGTGTAGTTGCCATGGCTGTAGCAGTTCCCCATGTGAACACTCAAACTACATGGGCAGGAGAGATGGTGCAGTGAACTTTGCAAAAACTATGCCAAATCAAACAGGGAGATCTTTAGAATCAAGTCTGTGGCTAATTAGGATTTTCTGTTCTAAGTTGTTGGGGATATTGGCTAGATGCAGGATGATGAAGGATTTTGTTCAAGTTGGCACAGAGTTCAGGAGTAAGCTGCCACCTTGTGGTAGCCAAACCATCCCACTATATTGCTCTATGTTTAAGAATGCTTACAATATTATTAAGGTTCACTGACAGAAAATAAATATTCCTATGTCTCGCTCTCCTTCTGGCAGTCTTCTCAGGTGTTTCTTCACGAAACTAAAAAACAGTTAAACACATACAATAGAAGTGTTAGAGCTCTTTCCCATAGAGCCTCAGTTTCCCATTGCTTTTGACACTTCCTAGTTTGTGAGAGAGAATAACATCTTTAAGTCTCTTATCCATCTCCTGCTGCTAAGATGACAATTTGTTCAACTTCAAAGAAATCTGATTTAAAGAGATCTTTAGAAGCGACCTGACTGAGATGAAATGCTTGTGCATTGCCAATAGCCCCAGCAGAAAAGAACTATAATAATAAAAACTATAGACTCCTTAACCAAATCATCTATACATCATGTAATTTCTCTAGTTGGATATATAATGGATATATATTAATTTCATCTCTTTCCTTCTCATATTTATCTCTCTCTCTCTCTCGTTTATTTAGTTTTTGTTGACCGGGTAAGTGCACTAGACAAATCCTGCCTATTTGCAGGCACGACCTCGGGGAAGGGGATACAGATGAATGCCAACTGACCTTGAACCAGATTAAGCTGTTGGTGGTATTTTTAGTGAATGAGTGAAATTTGGCAGGACACCAGGGAAATTCCCTTACTCTTTTCCAGAAGTGCCATGGGATCTTTAACATCCACCTGAACTACTACCAATCCAGGCAGATGGAACCTCGGTTTCACATCTCATCCAAAAGACGGCACCTCAGAAGTGCAGCACCCTCTCATGCTGCACTACAGTGTCAGTACTGGGATATTAACCCAAGTGCCGATGTGGGAACTGAACCACAGCCCTCTGATCTCCTAGCCTCAGAGATGAGTGTGCTACCTACTGAGCCACTGAGCCACTGACACTTGTTGAAGTATACTGTTGAGTTTCTACTATATGTTTGGGACAATAACTTGTTATCTGGTCCTAAACAAGCACCATCTTTTAATTCCAGTTATCACCCATGAGTCCTTAGTTAATCTTTCTTAGCATCAATATATGAATCTTACTGTACTAATTAGACACAGTTCTTTTAAGAATGTCAATGTGCTTTCATTATCCACTTTCAAGTGCATTTGGTTACTTAATGATGCTTTTGGGAACACTGCACAGCATGCATTATTCTTCAGACTTTTAAGCAATGCATGTCAATATTCTGAATATGGTCCCTTAAAAGTATTTGTAAAAGTGTGAAAAATAAAGTATACTAGCTGGACATGGAGAGGAAATTAAATGAAGCAGCTATTTAGAAGGACAAGTCATCAAGAGATAAACAGGAACTACAGACAACATCATTAGACATCTCCTCATGATGCACAAAGATAAAATAACAAGGCGACAGTCCATGTCACTGAAGGGAGGAAGATTCAATGCAAACATTCAAAATAATTAGTTCACAGAAAAAGTGACGAAAATGTAAACCATATGGGATGACAAACATGATGTTAGAATGCAGAAGAATGGACTTTACCAGTTGCAGAAGGAAGGCAATACTGCCATGTGCAAGTCACTGGTTTGATCGTGCCTGGAGTATTGCATCCAATTCTGGAGCCTACATCTGAGGAAGCACAGAGATAGGGTGATAGCTTTACAGATAAGGGCAAAAAAATAAAAAAAAATAAAAATCCAGGGGTGGCAGGGTATATCCTTTAAGGAGAGACTGGAGATTCATAATACTGTATGCATTCTCTTTAGGAAACAAGGAACAGGGGGGCATGATAGAAACATGGATATAATGTAGTATAGTATAGTATACTATAATTATGGGGTCGTGGTTGCACCTCTACAGATAGGGTTAAAACTTCACTTCTATGTTAAATTCAAAATGTTGCACTTTAATAACTTTACAACCATTCAACTGATTTGCATGATATTTTGCATGCACCATTAGGGAAAGAGGATCTCTTGACATTCATGTTTTTTCTGGTCAGATGTGTGAGTGCAGACAGACGGAGTGTCAAAAATTTGAAAAGTACTGTTTTTTGTAAAAGTTTTTGTTGTGCCACTGCACAAAAATGGCTTGGTATTTTGGTCTCAAATTTTTATGGTAGAAAGGGCTTGGGTCACAGATGTGCCTTTTGAAGATTTGGTGAAAAAATATGAATCTTTTCAAAAGTAATTACATTTTAATATTTCCCATTATTTTCAAAGGGAAATGTTAGATGTGAACCTCAAAATGGGATTCTGTGCTACAAATGGGCAGTCCTGTCTCACAAATGAGTAATCCTGTGTTGCAAATGGGGAATCTTTTTTCATGCTGCCACATCTTGTTTTTCAGTTAGCAAGGGAAACCAATTTAAAAACTAAACAACATGATTTGTTTGGTGGGAACCGTCACATGTAACCTGCTTACTGGGACCCCTCAGAAATTTACAACAACAAATAGTATTCCCCAGCCTCTCAATCTTGTAATCTATCATAAAACCATATGGCCTACTACAATGTATAGCTGATATATTCAGGAAAACACCAGTATAATTATTTTCTCAGATAAAGGTACAAATAAGGAACATTTTTAAACAGAAGGTAATGGGTTTATGTGCCTTATATAGAATGAGTAACTGGATGTCAAAAAATAAATGCCATTTTAGATTTCAGCCCTATTAGGTTCAAATATTGTGATTGTCAAAGACTAAGAAAGATCTCTAAAACAAGTAATTCAAATGGATTATGTAAATTCAAGTTGGGGACAGATGATTTGACGCACTTACTGCTATTGTGCCCACTGTGTGCAACATTTAGAGAGACATTTTTGGGAAATATATTAGCATCTATAGAACTGGAGCCCCTTGATATTATCATATATTTGTTTAAATAAAGATCGCTGGAGCTTTTGGAGTCTGTGGTCTCCCTCCTTAATGTAATTACAAAGAAAAAAATTGCATATTACCTAGAGTGAACCAGTGTTTTAAAGAAATCCTGTTCTTAATGTATACTAGAAACAGCATATTACCCAGAATATCTATTCTTACAAAAATACTCTTCTAGAAACCTCATATATACTTATTTTCTAAATTGTTTATGTTTAACAGCATATTAATTAGATGGAATTATATGATTTACCAAAGATTATTGTTGGTGTAAGGTGTTTTAAAATGTGGCATTGTTGTTTTTATGGTATCACTCACTTTAGTAATGTTGTATTGTCGTTTTTATGATATTTTTCCAATGGTAAGACCTGTTAAACAAATAGGCATTGAATTGAATTGAATTGAAGCTGAGTGCTATATTGTTATAGCCCCACCCACTGAGTTACACACTTGAGATGGTGTTTCATTCCCTTGGGAGATCTGACTCAAATAGCCACATATCCACAGGTTTCCTCACATCCTACCCTCAGCATCAGTTCATAATAGTAATAGGTGAACCATCTTCATCCTGCTAAGTCACAGACACATACCTAACATGCCATGCTTAGCATACATATGTGAGCTCTAAGTAAGAGCAATTCAACACCTGCTGCTGGTGGATTTCTCCTTGACTCCTGTGACTTTGCATTATGGTCCAAAATGCTTGCACTACTACCTCCAAACCTGGAGTACGTCCTCATGGACTGCAGGTGTATTACTTGAGAGTAGACACACACTTCTCCTCACTTAATCCTATCCGTTGACCAGTGAGACTGTGTGGCCTTAAACCTCTTATTCTCACTGTCTCTGTTAAACACACAATCTCTTGTCTGTAACTCTTTCTCTGTCTTTTGGATTCTCTGCCTCTCTAGACCTTTCCTCTGATCTCTTTATCTTATGTCAGGCTGGCTACCTCTGGCCTGTGTTTTTGCCTTACTGTATCTGATCTGCTTGAAGGCTGTTAAAGGAATCCACCACTATTTCTGGAAAGTACTTTCTTGCATCTCTTCAGAATCACCCTCCCCCCAGCTTCATAGCATAGGGCTTTCTTAGGGCTCCTACATCCATCATCTGGGCTTGCTAAAGCCTCCCTAAAGCAGTAGTCACACACAACAGTGGACCTGGCTAACTGTATCCCCAACGGGGCTCCATACCCCCACTTTTCATTGGCCACGGCACATGAAACCATCTTGACTGCACTTTACTTTGGGGGGTTCCCCACTGACCCTCCTGGACTGCCGAGCTCCCTCATTTTGCCCACCTATCCTGGTCCTGGTTCTACTCTCCAGCCTCCCCCCTCCTGCCCCAGGCCTACTGCCCAGGCTGTAAAGGCCACATTACTTCCAGTCAGCCCTTTTTCATACCCTTTTTATGCTGTCTGCTGACACCTTGAGTTTATTTATTTATTTGCTTTTGGTAACCTGGTAAGTGCACTAGGCATATCAATGCCTATTTTCAGGCACGACCCGGGAGGATTCAGGGTTACAGAGATAACAGCAAGTGAGTGGAAAAACAATGGGTACAGGTCAGTACAGTATCAAACATGTCTGCAGTACATATGAGTCAACAATAATTAACAATAAGTAAACATAGCAGTAAAACAGTGTAACAAGTGCAGGTTCTCCGATCATAAGGATACAGACTGGGAGAGATCACTCTGCAAGGTGCAGATGTGTGGTCCATCTGTAAGATGAGTTACAGCACAGAATAAATGGTCGGCTTTAGTTGAGACCAGGGGACTATAGATCCAGGATGGCAGTGGAAGGACAGCTCAGAGGGAGAGAACCAGAGGGTGAGTGCTTTTCTTCTGTTTAGGGGAAAGAAGGGGAGGGAAAAGAGGAACAAGAGAGAGAGAGAGAGAGAGAGAGAGAAGAGGGAAGGTGGGTGGGGTGTGAGAAAGAGTAGGGGTGCTGATGGGAGACAAGGAAATGTTAGAAAAGGGGAGTTGGGAAGATACAGTGGAGACAAACAAAGGAGGAGGAGGGTGGGGGTTCTACAGGGGTTGGAAATAGGCACAGGGGGTAGAGCCAATTAAATGTTTGCAGTGCATCCTCTTGAAAGTGGCATGGGATGGAGTAATATGAATTGCTTGTGGAAGAGAGTTCCAGTACTTTGGCACGATATGTGAGAATGCCCATGTAACCATTGCTGTTTTGCATCTGGGGATGTGGAGGGGTGCTTGGTCAGTGGATCGAAGCTCATAGGTGACAGTTTGTGCATTCAACATAGAGGCTAGGGACTGGGGAAGACAAGATCTAGTGATGCTGTCAGTGAGAGATCCGAGTGACTGGAGCCAATGGGCAGAGGGGGAGAGCTATTTTAGGTTGGCATAAAGCTGGCAGTGGTGTTTGTAGCGAGGGGTGCAGAGGCGTATTGGCAGACATTATTATAGGTGGTGTCCTACTTGAGAAGAGAGGTTTTTGATGCCCCAAGGCAGGTGACTGAGTCATAGGATAGAATTGGAAGAAGGATGCCCTGTGCAATAGCGAGCCTGGCTGATGGAGTAAGGGCATAACTAGTTTGGAAGGCACCCCTGAGCTTAGTGTTGACGGCTTTGCAGGTAGTATTGATGTGCTGATCAAAAGCCAGAGATTCATAGAGCAGAATGCCCAGGTATTTGAAGGTGCTAGTGTTGACCAGTAGTGAGCCATCAGAGCAGGAGATTTTTGAGGGAATTTTGTTTCATTCTGAGTCTGGCTGGGGAGCCAAAGAGCATTGCATGTGTCTTATCTACATTTAGAACAAAGCTATTTTCAATGAGCCATGACTGGAATTTAATAATGTTGGAAGAAAGAAAGCAGTTTATGTCTGAGGTGCTCCTGGCACTGGAATAGAGAACAAGGTCATCCGCATATAGTAGAGACAAGCAGTTGGGGGTGAGAGTGGGGAGGTCATTTACAAAGAGAGAGAAGAGTAAGAGGCCCAGAATAAACCCCTGAGGAATGCCAATATTGTGGTAGTGAGATCGGAGAAGATCAAAGCTACAGAACTAAAAAGTAAAGGTGGAGGAGAATAGGCACTCTTGGTCACCTTGGAGACAGGGAAAGGCATCACAATCCGCACGGGGGTTGTATACAGACCCCCGTCTCAAGCGGAGAAAAAGGACAAGAAAATGATAGAGGACATTCTCAAAATGGCTGAAAAAGGGGAGATACTGTTGATGGGGGATCTGAATATGCCAGATGTTAACTGGATGGCATGTACTGCAGCCACATCCAAGAACAGGGTCATTCTCGATGCCCTGCAGGGGGCTGGCCTTAGACAGCTAGTGTTGGAACCCACTCGGGAGGGAGAAAAACTAGACCTGGTACTCTCAAATGGAGAGAGGATCACAAATTTAGAAGTCAGTAGACAACTGGGAACAAGTGACCATTGCACAGTGTGCTTCACAATAAGCACAACCATGGAGACAAGCCATACAAAATCAAGGATACTGGACTTTAGAAGGGCCGACTTTGGCAAAATGGGTGAATACCTGAGGAATGGTCTACCAAATGGCCAAAAAGCAGGGGTGGAAGAACAATGGAGAAAAATCAAAACTGCTATCATAGAGGCAACAAGCCTTTGTGTGGGACAAACAAAGAAAACAAAGCGGAGAAAAAAAACACTATGGTTCTCAAAAGAGGTGGCAGGGAAGGTTAAAGAGAAAAAAGCTGCATTCAGAAAGTATAAGGAATCACAGAAGGTGCATGACAGGGAACTGTATCAATTAAAGCAGAAAGAAGTGGGGAAGACAGTCAGAATAGCAAAGGAACAAACCGAGGAAAAAATAGACAACTCAGTTATGAAGGGGGATAAAACCATTAATGGGTACATTAGGGAGCATAGAAAGGTTAAGGGAGGAGTAGTGAAGATTAATAAAGGAGAGGGGAGGTGGGCAGAGGGAGACAGTGAAAAGGCAGAAATACTGAATGAATATTTTTGCTCAGTATTCACAAAAGAAGATGAGGAGGAGATTCCTAAACCAGACAATAGAAGCACTCTGGGTAGGGGGGTTGACACCAGTCCATTTACAGAAGAAAGAGTCCTGAAAGAACTCCTAAAACTCAAGGTGGACAAAGCAATGGGGCCTGAAGGGATTCACCCCAGAATTCTAAAAGAACTAAGGAGGACCTAGTGACACCACTGACCACACTTTTAACAAATCATGGGAGGATGGAGGTACCTGAGGACTGGAGGAGGGCAGATGGGATTCCCTTCACAAAAGTGGGAGCAAGGCAGAAGCAGGAAACTACAGACCTGTAAGTTTGACCTCAGTGGTAGGAAAAATGATAGAATCACTTCTGAAAGAAAAAATTGTTGAGTACCTAGAGGCCAGTGGGGCACAGGACCCAAAGCAGCATGAATTTACAGCAGGAAGGTAATGTCAAATGATTATAATTGATTTCTTTGACTGGGTGACCAAAGTAATAGACCAGTGAGGGGCTGTGGATATGGCCTACCTAGACTTTAGCAAGGCATTTGACACAGTCCCGCACAAAATACTAATAATCAAGTTAGCCTGCATGGGAGTGGGTTCCAGGGTGATAGCCTGGGTAACAAACTGGCTACACAACAGGACACAGAAGGTAATAGTGAATGGAACACATTCCGAAGAAAGGGGGATTACTAGTGGAGTACCTCAGGGCTCAGTACTGGGTCCAGTCCTCTTTAATATCTTTATAGGTGGCATTGTAGAGGGTCTGGAGGGAAAGGTATGCCTCTTTGCAGATGACACAAAGATCTGTAACAGAGTTGATACACAAGGGGGGGGTAGAAAGGATGAGAATGGACTTGTCAAGGCTGGAGGAATGGTCAGACATATGGCAACTTAGATTCAATGCAATGAAGTGCAAAGTAATGCACCTGGGAAACAAAAACCCAGGAGAAGAGTACACAATAGCAGGGGAGGTACTAACAACAACAAAAATGGAAAGAGACTTAGGGGTAGTCATATCAAATGACTTAAAGGTGGGTAAGCAATGTGAGAAGTCAGTAAGGAGAGCCAGGGGGTTACTGGGATGCATAGGAAGGGGCATCACAAGTAGAAAAAGGGAAGTGGTAATCCCTCTGTACAGACAGTTGGTGAGACCCCATCTGGAATACTATTTGCAGTTTTGGAGACCTCATCTACGCAAGGACATAGACAGAATGGAAGCAGTCCAGAGGAGGGCAACTAAAATGGTGCAGGGTCTGCATCAGAAACCATATGAAGAGAGAATGAGAGCTTAATATGTATACCCTTGATGAAAGGAAGGAAAGGGGGGAGATGAACTTTCAAGTACCTCAAGGGAATCAACAAAGTCCAGGAGGGTAGCATCTTTCAGAAAAAGAGATGTGTAAGAACAAGGGGGCACAATTTAAAGATAGAGGGGGGAATACTGGTCAAATAATATAATACTTTACTCTACATCCTGAAAATACCAATATAGCTTTTGGGACTCAAGTGACCATTTAGATGGTGCTGTACTACACTTCCCTAGTGCAGCCTAAAATGCATTCTTTTACAGACTCAAAACTTAACTATCTTGGAGTGCTGTTAATTGCATATCATGTTGGATAAGAATTGGCACCATGCTCTGTATAGAGTTATCACTGGAAAAAATAGATCTGCATCTAGGAAAAAGGCCCTTTTTGCACAATTCTGTTATTGGCCTTGTTGCAGCATATGTAGTGAGTTGCAGTCATCTAGCATGCAACTAGTACATGATGGAGCAAAGCTACAGTATAAATGTCCAGTAATAAATTGGAGAATAAGAGGGAAGTGACTAGTTTGAAGACATTCTGCAATACTCTACCGTGGTATAAATTTAACCAAGATCAGCTTTCAGATTGTGAGCTAGAAATACATTTCGCCAATAGGTCCAAGAGGACCTCCTAGTGATTGAGATCTGGTATGCATTAATTCAAATTCTGCATATTGGCTTTAGGCTCAAAGGCGCATAGTGTCTCTGAGTCCCTCTCTATGTTGGAATGCTATGCAAAAGAGTCCTGGTGGAATTCACTACAGGTGTGCAACCCCATCTGCAAATGATCCCCTGGCTGATCCCACAGCTACATTTCATGGAAGGTCCAGAGCAAGCCACAGGGTATGCCTGTGTCCTCTCCATTCACTACAGCAGGGATTATTGGGTGGAAGTATGCTTCCAGGGTCCCTGCTGTAAACTTTACGTGCTTCTCTAATGCACACATACCACCTACTGAGCCACCACTGGGGGCTTGGGTGACCTTCTGGGAAGACGCTGGTGTTTATTCCGGGGGTGGGCCATGCCTTTCCATGGTCTTCTGGTCCCACGGGACAGGGGATCCACTGAGGGACACAGGATGGGCACCCTATTTGCCATCTACCTGTGACCTACACTCTTCCCCTGCACAGCTCCATGCCATCTTCACACAGCTGTGTGCCACAGGGCCGGGCCACAGACAAGCAGCTGGCAATGTTGAATACCAGCTGGTCTGTGCCTGTTCTGGGGTGCAGAGGGTGTGTAGGCTTTTATGTGCAAATCGCACACAGTTTGTACAAAGCCCCCATGGAAAGTAAATTACCTTAACATGGAGATGAAAATGCGCTGGAGATAAACAAGTAAGCCAACTTACATGCAGTAATCTAAATATCAAAGCTAATATTATAAAACATAAAAAGTTTTCAGTAAAGAAAGATACAAAATTAATCCAAGCTGTCAGTCAAAATGGTGAAGCAGGAATTGCAAGTCTGTCTGTTGGAGGGCAGAGTCAGGGTTTACACCTCTGATTTTGGTTTGTGTCTGTCCATTTCAGAAATATTTATTTCTTCATCATTTGGACCCCAAAAGAACAGATGGAATTATCAGAGATAACAGTTTCTCTGCTGGTACTTCTACCACATTTTTTCAGATTCCTTTGGTCACTTTTTGAGTATATTTGTTACAGGAAGGATAAGGTCTGATAGGAAGTCTGCTTTTCCTTTTAATAGATGAGTTTTCCTGGTTGGCAAAACAGGAGACATCATTAGTAGGGGTTGTTTTTGAAATATTCACAGGTGTTGTGTTACAGACATAATTTTATCATTCTCATCTTATTTGGAATGGATGCAGTCTTTAAAGAGTGTTTTGACACAGTATGTCTGCTTACTTGAGAATTATAGTCATCAGCTGCATTTCGCAGTGTGAGGCACTCTAGCAATCTGTGCTTTATCTGAATGTGAATCAGCATTCTATTTAGCATTGCCATTTAACAGATCACTATCAAAAAGTCCATGCTTGTCAAAAATTCAAATAAAAGTGATTTATTCTTTTGTTGATGGACATATAGTGTGGCAGTATTTTAAATAATAAATGACCCTAAATCCTGTAAGGCTTTCTTATAGAAGTAAATTGTTTAGGTTTTTCCATTAGCGCATTAGAAAAGTCTTGAAAATAGAAGTTCTGGGTCCTCTCCACATAGCAGTCTTTTTTGCCTTGCTAAGTTCAGTTTTCCTCCTTCCAGAATACCTTAATAAATTGGCAATTACGTGATGAAGGCTTAGCTCCTTTCTGGAGCAGGGGGCTAGAGATCTACGAAAGCAGTCTCAATTTCTATCAGCCTACATATAAGCATTGTTGATGACGAAGGTGGCATCTAATGGGAATTAATGCATGGTTGGGACGCTTTGGCCTCGTCCTACAATGACCAACTATGCATTAATTCCCATTAGATGCCACTTCGGAGTGGCTTAATGCACTTGTGACATGGTTTTCTGATAGTTGAGTATATTAGAACTATAGATATCATTACCTAACTCATACTATAGAGATGCTGTTTTGTTTGCAGACAAATCTTTGTGTACTTTTGAAAACTTGAAGAAATGCTTATTTACATACAGATGTTATAGAAAACACATTTCAGATATTGACAGAGGAGGTTTATTTAAAGTAATTTTAAGTAGGTTGTGTAAATCTGCATGGCTATTATTCTCATAGCGTGCTTGGGAGGTCTCAATATGCTTCTATGTCTGTTTACACAGTTCGGTTTTACATTCATTACCATACTGTCTGACCTTGTGTTCAGCTGTTGGGCATCCACTTGCACGCGTCCTTGTATTGATTTCTTGCCTGTTCCTTGTTTCCCAATGTTCTGTATTGGTGTGTCTGCCTACTTCTTTGACTGCATGCTATGTTGTGCACCACAATAATTACAATTTATGGTTTTCGTGTACCATGTATGACTCAAGCTACAACTGGATGAGCATTTCCACCTGCCACACCTTCTAGCGCTGTGGTGTGCTCTGAACTGTTGCTTGTTGTTTAGTGCTCTTCCCAGTGGCGCTACTTCTGGTTTCAGGTGTGACTGTTTTTATTTAATTATACTAATTGCAGTTTCATGATAATACTTGTTCAGCACTATCTGTTTCTGCATTTTCTTGTCTCTTTGTAGTGCTGTTCTATCTCCTATGACACTTATGAGCATTTGGGTCGGTGGGTGGGACAGAGAATCACTTTATAATTAATGGCTTCCATTTTTTTCAATGTAAAAATCCATATGTTAAATACCGTGACACCTGAGTAGGTGTTACGGCATTCACGTGCTCTTTTCCGTTATGAATACACTCGAGACACTGAACAAACACAGCTTGAGCTTAAAACACTCTGTTTCTCTTCACACACTACTCACCTCAAAAACCTCGGGCTGCTTCTTCAGCAGGTCGGGAGTCGGGAGTTATTCTCACAGTGGGAGGAAGTAAAAGGGAAGTTGGCGATGTGAGGGACAGCCATATGGGCACGATGCAGCTCTTCAGTGCTGCCGACGGGGACCGAGTTTAAACTAAACCTCTAAAAGAAAAAAAGTCACCCATCAATTATAATAACAGTATGAGAGTGCAGTGTGTTTACTTGAATTTACGCACTCTTCATTGTTGGATAGCTAATAAACCCCTCGGCTTCCTCAGGATTTATGTGCTATCCAACAACTCGGGAGTGTGTAAATTCTCATAACACACCGCACCCCACACTTTATCTTATATGTAATACATTGCTGTGTCCTTTTGTGAACAGTGCTTTTTCCTTACCGTGGATTTGAAGGTATTATTTTCAACACAACATTATTGCTAAATAATGCTGTGTTGAGATATGGACATGTGATTTATTTTATCCAATGATTTGTCTCTTTACCTGCTTCTTAAATTTCCCATGTTACAATGAAAGTTAAGAACTGCAGGAATGAATTGCAGGTGAAAGGTTATTATGTTATTCCTTCCACACCTTCTGGTATCCCCATAATTCTAATATTATTCCTCTTTCCCTATTTTCAATATTGCCAATCTTCTTCATTAAAACAGCAGTGCAATGAACTGAACTTAAAAAATAATGATGTTGAGTTTACATTCAGTGTTAATAGAATGAATGCTATGGTGTATGTTCTTGCTGTTTTATTTGACTTAGTAAACTTGATTAAGTTAGTGCACTTTTCAAAAGTTAGTAATTTTTTTGCACAAATTAATTGTCTGCCATGTTTTTTCGGTATTCAGTATCCCATAATTCAGTGGTTATACAATGCAGTTCTCTATCTGTGCACATCCCCATGTTGTAGAGTTAGTTTTAGCTTGATTGTCAAAACTAGCCACCATCTGCTGTGTGTTAAATACTTCATTTGGGAACTGTAACATTTATTTATTTTAGGCCTAACCCCCAAGATATTCACGTGTAGCTCAAACTACAAATCACACACAGTGGGGAGAGATATACAGCTGTTAAAGGCAGAACCAGCCAATTACCACATTTGGCAAAAATTGGGGGGAACTGTCAAATTACATAGTGCATACAACTGCCTATCTGTTTTGCTCCTCGGGTCTCACTCTCTGTGTCCTGTCACTTTCTTTCACCACATATTAGAAAGTAGCAGCAAGTTTGCAAGAAGGATGGACAAATGACAAAAACAACTACTTGGGGCTTGCTAGTGTTGAATCTCATGGAGAGACACAGCAACACTGAATTTTCAAATATAACTGCATTTCCCAATTTCATACTGACTGCACTCTGCTACACAGCATATCTGTGATGTGTCCTGGTGAAGGAGTGGATTGGGGGGTGAGGCTTCGGAGGCACAGGGACATGTCCCTGCTGGACAGACAACTACTGTCTTGTGTGACAGAGGAAGGGGACAGCGGTGAGCTGCTCACAAAAATTCTGCCTCTGCATCTTGCTGTTAACAGCAAGTTTTTCTGCTCACTCTCCTTTCTCTCATTATCTTTCATGAGTAGCTTCCGATATGAGAAGAATGAACAACTTCTGCCTCTCTATGTCTCTCCCAGGAGCTTATGGGGGACTGAAACTGTCATTCATATGTGTGCACCCATCAAGTGGTGACTTGCCATGTATTCTGCATTGCCTTATTAAAATGAATACATCTCACTAAGAGTAAAGAGAAAATGTTTCTTGACATTCAGCATCCACCACTGCAGACTGCATTTTGCTGAGAATTTTTTTTACAATATACCACAACACAACAGAGCAACATTTCAATAAAATACTGTATGTTGCCACTTATACATTTATAACAGAGTGTGGAAAAAATGCATAGACACGTCAAATTAATTGGATGGGGTACAATTTATTCATTTTTAAAGCAGATACTGAATACTCAGTTGTACTTGAGCTGCTACTAGAGTCGAGTGATCCTTGAGTAGCAATTGTTTTGAAAGTTCTTACATGAACGCACAAATCCACAGTGCTGACAGGCACTACTCTTTAGCTGCAACACGGTACACAGCTACTGAAAAAAAAAACATCCCTGATGCAGCTCTTTTAAAGATGGAGATCCTGACAAAGGTTAGTGAACTCCATTGGTAAAACAAATAACATTATAAAATAACATAAATTGAAAAGAAAAGTAAAAGACAGGCTGTAGACAAACAGTAATCAGCTTCATATTTATGCATATATTAACAATCCTTTTCATTGCACTGCTGCTTTATGTACTGTATTTGCTGATTTTTATAGTCACAGTTTTCTTCCATCTGGTATACTGTCTTCTAATAGAGTAGTTTTATTTTCAGCTTTGTCAACTCTGTCAACTGCCTTCAAGAAATCATTCTAGACTTTTTCAAGAGTGGCATGGATTTCCCCAATGTCTACCTTGATCTCCACAGACTTGTTTTTGATTTGGGAAATATCAGTTCCATTTTTGGACTTGCTGCTTCCTTCAGTGGTCACATGCATAGAGACTCCTCTCATTTGATTCTTCCTGTTTTCAGTGCTCTTAGCAGTGGCCGGCATAATTTCTAACTCTCGTTGCATTTCTGACTTAAAATAAAAACTGATTATCCAATTTGAACCAAATCTGAGAATTTATTTTAGCAGAAAGAATACTAATTAATGACACCATTGGCATCCTTAAAACGTTAATCTTGAGCAAAATTGCAAATTCCTTTGTACAGGGCTTAACAGTGGCTCTGAACTCAGGGTGCCATCACTGTTAGCACCAGCAAGCCCTTTCCAAAATCAAGCACCTTTGTTTCTGAAAAATACTTTCCTCCAGTAACTTATTTACCACCATAAGGAATTTAAATGTCTCTATCACATCCCCATCTAACTTCTCTCTTCGAGGGTGTACATATTTAGGTCCTTAAGTCTCCTCTTGTAGGGCTTGTGATGCAAACCTCGAACCATTTTAGTTGCCCTCCACTAGACTGCCTCCACTGTGTCTATGTCCTTCTGGAGATGTGACCTCCAAAACTGGACACCGTACTCTAGCTGTGGTCTTACTAGTGACCTATAAAAGGCAATACCACCACCCTTTTTATGTTGGTGATACCCCTCTCTATGCTTATCAATATATCAGTAACCCTCCCAACTGCCTCATGTCACTAGCTGGCTACCATTAGGTCATCTTTCCTACTTGGTGGTCGCCATTACCACTCCGCCCATTTTGAACACAGCATCTGGGTTTCAGTGCCCTGAATGCATTACTTTGCACTTATTCATGTTCAAATCCAGCACCCATAACCTTGTTTACTCCATGAGTTTTATCAGGTCTCTGCTCATCCTTTTCACCACCCCTGGAGTGTCCACCCTATTGCAGATGTTAGTGTCATTTCCAAAGTGTCAGACCTTCCCTTCCAGCTCTTTTGCAATGTCACTTATATAAACATTAAAGAGGACTGGTCCCAGCACTAATCCCTGAGACAACCTGCTGGTCACCCTTCCTTCCTCAGAGTGAACTCCATTTACTAAACAGTGTTGAAAGCCTTATTGAAATCTAGGTAAGTTATGCCCACCACTCCACACTGATCTAATTTTTTTTCACCCAGTTAAAGAAATCTATCAGATTTGTGTGACATGACCTCTCCACCCCCCTCAATAAACCCATACTGTCTTGAGTCTTAAGTAAATTTTGTTGTGGGAACTCTGGACACTCATATTAAATGTCTGATGCTCTAATTGAGTTATCATGGCTCATTTTGACTTTGTAATTTTCCACCCAAATTGTCTTTGTTTAAGAATAGATACACACTTTTTTTTTATTTGGGGCCACATTGTGGACCTCCTCTCCCACCAAGTCTCTCTTTAATACTTCAGGTAGGTGAACCTGTTCTCTTGTAGGAAAGCTACATGTGGTCTCAGTTTCTTTAGATGAGTCATAGCCTTTTTCTTCTTAACAGGGGTGCCAAGCCATCAGATATTTCAGCTAATAACAGTAATTTCCATATTTCAATGACACCATCTGCTCAGTGACCTGTGACAGAAAGCGCTCTTTCATGGGATCCTCTTCCTTGCTTGTGCAACCCCCCTCCAGTTCCAACCATGTAACCTTACATTACTAGACACTCTAACATGAGATGTACCATATGAGAACAAGAAAACTAGCAAGCTAGCAACCCCTATGTCTTGCTGACCCTTCCTTCCTACCTATCCACCCATCTTCCCCCTCTCCTCTGTGTCTAACAGCACACAAATTGTAGCAGGCAGCGGTCATCCCTTGACCAGGGTGCCCACAAACATTGTTGGGAGTGGAACACTAGCTAGTACACTTAGTAGTTGCTCTGTCAGGGTAGACACTTAGTCCCCCAGCATATCACAACACCTGAGACTGGCATGTGAAAAAATGATCCTTCCTCATATGTTAACCAGGGATTTTCTCTGGAATGTAACCTGAGGTACTCTGAGGGAGCAAAGCATGCATGTGGAAGGGCACCTCTGGGTTCCTGAATGATCCCCCAACCATTACAGTATGCAACACAGACAACTCATATTGCTGGGTTCTTTCCAGCAGTTAGGAGTGGCTGCAAATGTCTTCATGGCTAGAAGAGGCCTAGACAGTGCCTCCCAACCACATTATAGTGTATGAGCCCCCCCGTTGGACTGGAGCCTTCCATTACTCTCTTGTGCATGAGTATTTCTTTGCAGCCAACAAATTTACAGACATGTAATAAACAGAAACAGCACTATTAGATGGGATAAATGCCCTTCATATTAAAGCCTCCATAGGTTGAATGTAAGGTCATCTGGTAGGATTGGTCTCTTAACTGTGCAGTTTAGTGGAAATTCCCAGTACATTCCGAAAGTCCCCCAGGAGTCATACAAGGTGAGGTGTAGAAGGGTATTTCTGCTGTCAGACTGACACACAGGGAGCATTGGATAGACATACAGTATGCCAGGAGAAATGGTAAAACATTCCACCATCTTAAAGCATACCACATGTCCTATTCCAACTAGAGTTTTGCAACAGATTTAAAGGGCCATGGATGACTGTGTATTAGTGATGTGCATAGCTGGAAAGCTTTGCTCAGCATATTAATTTGCAGATTTGCTTCATTTGCAAAGTTAATCTGCCATGTGTAGTCCAGATTCATGGAAAACTGATAACTTTGTGAAATGCAAAGTTGGCAATTCCACTGGCTCAGTTTGGTACAGCGGCAAAGTTTGCAAGTGTGAATTTGGCAACTTCACTGGTGAAATTTGGTACAGAGATGAAGTTTGCAATGTACTATGGTACTGGAGGTCATATGTTGCTGAAAAAAGCTGTATGCCATGAGTAGGCTGTCTTCAGTGCAGTCTTCTGAAGATAGCATAGGAGTGAAGTCTGTGTGTGCTCGTCTGAGCAAAAAATAATTTTAAAATACAGTACATCTCAAACCCAAGCTTTTTGAATTGACATTGCTCACAAATTGTTCTAGAAGGCCTTGTGCTGCTAGATTTGTGTTTTATTTTGTTTATTTTTTCAGTGATTATTGACTTTAAAGTAGTGGTTTCTTTTTTAATTGATTATTTACTTTAAAATAGTGGTTTCATAGCAACAAAGGTAGATTTAAACTAGGTGTGGGGGAAGGCGAGTGGACAGCAGGCATGCAGGGTCTCCAGAGAGGGGAGCAGAATGAGCTTACCCCCCATGCAAACAGGGATAGAACTAGGGAGGGGTCACATGGGGGGTTAAGAAAGGTAGAAAAAGGGGAAGGAGGGAAAATAAACAATTTGGAGGGTAGTCTGCCTGAATGCAAGAAGCCTGGGGAACCAATCTGCTGAGTTACAGGCTCTCTTGGCAGTGGGAGTGGTGAACATAGTATCGATCACTGAAACATGGGCCACCCAATACCAGGACTGGGACCTGATGATCCAAGGTTATAGGATATACAGAAGGGATAGGGACAAAGGGATGGGGGAAGGGAGGCGATTAATGTGAGGGAGGGGAAAAAGAAGAGGAGGGTAGAACAGAGGCATTATGTATGCAATTCCAAGATTCCAAAAATAGGACATTTAGGATGGGAGTGGCGTTCAGGCCACCGACTCAAGCAGAGGACTGGACAGAGAGCTAGTGGAGAAGATCAGGTGGGTATGCAGGAAGGGTTACACTGTGATAGAGGGGGACTTCAATCTGCCAGGAGTGAAGTGTAACACCTTAGCCATCTCGAGTGCAAGGGAGCAGGTCCTCCTAGAAACCTTCCAGGGCAGCTTCATGACACAGACGGTTAATGAGCCAACTGGGTTGGGAAAAACTCTGGATCTTGTACTGTCTAATGGTAAGGCTGTAAGAGAGCTGTGGATGGAGGACCTGCTGAAAGGGAATGACTGCCACTCAGTGTGGTTCACACTCAACATGGGCAAGGAAGCTGCAGGAAGACAGACTTTGGAAGGACTGGAGAAATTTTAGAGAGTCACCTTGCAAAAATTCATCCACACTTTGCAAGCCAAAAATGGGAATGAATCAAACTGGGGATTGTGGATGCCACTGGGTCTGGTACCAAAACACAAAGAAAAAAGGGCAGGGCTAGGAAACCAAGCTGATTAAGAAGGGAGGTGTTAGAAAAAGTGAGTGCTAAGAAGGCAGCATTCAGGAGCTTCAGGAAATCTGGGAGGGGGAGGTTAGGGAAGAGTACTTGAAGAAGTCCATAGAGGTAACCAGAGTAGTCAGGGTAGCCAAGGCTTTCAGAGAGCTGAGGCTGGCACAGGGCATCAAGGATGGGGAAAGGACTTCTTTAGGGACATAAAGGAGAGAAGGAGCTGCAAAGACCAAATAGTGAGTATCAGGAAGGACGGGGGGTGGGGTTGGCGGAGAAAGGGGCAGAGCAGTAGAAGCACTGAATGAATACTTCTGTTCTGTATTTATGAAGGAGAAGGATGGGCAACTACCTCAGGGATGGGGAAGATTAGCAAGGGAGCAGAGGAGGAGACAGATGAGGTAATAACAGAGGGCAGGATACTGGAAGATCTAAAGGCACTGAGGGTGTATAAGGCATTGTGACCAGACTGCATACACCCTACAGTGCTGAAAAAACTAGTGGAGGTCCTGATGGGGCCACTGGAAGACCTGTTCAGTACCTCCCTGGGCACAGGAAGCATCCAACAAGCCTGCAGGATGTCTCACGTGGTGCCCTCCATAAAGTGCCCAAAGGATGAACCTGGCAATTACAGACCAGTAAGCCTCATGCCCATTGTGGGGGAAACTAATGGAGACATTCCTGAAAGAGAAGCTGGTGACCTTTCTGAAAGTCAGTGGGCTCCAGGACAGACAGCAACATGGGTTGGTCTTTAGAAGATCCCACCAGACCAACCTGGTTGATTATTATGACAAGCTAACGATGGAACTGGACAAGGGCCATGTAGTGGATGTCAAGTTTTTGGACTTAAGCAAGGCTTTTGATTTGGTGTCTCTCATGGGAGGTTGGGTGGAAAGATGAGATCTACCAAGCCATGGTGAAACAAATTTCGCCAACCTCCCCCCACATCAGCAGATTGTCACCAACATACTCGACACCACCTGGTCCCAACCATGACTGTAAACACACTGATGCCTGTTCAGTGTTCATGAGGGGGGAGGGACTGCACCTGCCACAGAGCCCTATGCAGGGGTCTCTGCCCTTCACACCTTCCCAAACATAAGGATTCTCAACTCTGAGGGAGGAATGGATGTCAGAGCACAGTGGCTAACAGGAGGTGTTGGTGTGTCAGCACATCAATGCAACAACCCATTTGACACTGTGGATGTTGACCGGGTTGTTGTCGCTGAGCTGGTTTCACTGCGGGGGGGGGGTCACGGATACAACAGTATACAGGAACATTGCAATACGTGGGGGCACGGACAAAGACTGTGAAGTGGATTGTCAACTAGTTGCAGAGGATACAACAGAGGGTGTTGGTGGTGGTGGGGGAACTCACATCTCCAAGGGCTGTGACATGTGGGTTACCACAGGACTTGGGTACAGGGCCCAGTGCTGTTTGGAATATTCTTAGCAGACATCTCAGATGACATCAGGAATAAGATTAGTCTGTTCACTGATGATACCAAGATAGGGGCAGTGTTGGATGACACAGTAGGGTGGCAGGGGCTGCAAGGTGACCTGACTACACTTGAGGAGTGGTCAGAAACGTGGCAATTGGGGTTCAGTGTCAAAAAGTGCAAAGTGCCGCATTTCAGAGCAAGGAACCCAGGTAGGGGCTATTATTTGGGAGGAGTTCAGATAGGAACCACTGAGGAGGAAAACGATCTAGGGGTGATTATAACAGGGCAAACAAACAACACAGAACAGTGCAGGATGGTAGCAGCTAAAGTCTACAGGATGCTGGTGTACATTGCAAGAGGAATCTCCTCCAGGAGAAGAGAGCTGATACTGCCTCTGTACAGGTCACTTGTGAGGTTGCACCTGGAGTACTGCATGCAGTACTGGCACCCATACTTGAAGAAGGATGTCAGATTACTGGAAGGGGTACAGGGCAGAACAACAAAGATGATCCAAGGATTGGAGAGCAAACCATATGAGGAAAGGCAGAGTGAGTTAAATATGTACTCCCAGGAGGAGAAGAGGGACCAGGGTGATATGACTGAGACCTTTAAGTAAGTAAAGGGGATAAACAAGACAGGTACAGAGGGGAATTTAAGTTGAGGAGGGGGAGGGACATGAGAGGGCATGGTGTCCAATTGGATGGGGGAAGATTTAGGAGAGAAATGAGATGACACTTTTTCAGAGAGAGCATTGTGACTAAGTGGAACACTCTGCCCTAGAAGGTAATGTCCTGTATGACAGTGGGCAGCTTTAAAAGAGGATGGGAGCGGGTGAGGGGGTAATGGAGAGGGGGTGAGGGTAGGGCAGCTGCAAAGTAAGGGTGCTAGCTACACATTTCAGCAGACATTATAGACCATGTGGCCAGATTCTGCCAGCAAATTAGTCTGTTCACATGTTTGTATGCTTCTCATTTCTCGATCTGTGAAGCAGTAATATGGGGAGGGTAGGTGTACTGTGAAGCAAGGCAGCTCAGAAAGATCTGGTGCTGTTTTGTCTAAGCAGATAGATTTGTGTTATATTTTGGTTTTCTTGTTCTTTCTTGTTCATTCTTTTTATCTGTAGAGAGTCATTTCTCATGTTAATTTCCTTGGTTTAGACTGGTGTGTTTATAGTATTTTATTAGTGTCTTTCCGTAGCAGTTTTAGTTATTTTTTTAATTATACTTTTCTTAAATTGATGTTGTTTTGTCACTTTTTTATATACTTAATATTAAATTACCCATGTTATCCTTGTCATTTTTATTTATGTTCTGTTAAAGAAGAAAAAAAAAACTTTTTGGGTTGGTTCAAGTAGCAGTTTTTCAGATCACACCGCTGATCCCTGATTCCCTAGAGGGAAGTGTTGTCTGCTCCTGTACTTATATGTATCATCATGTTGGTATATTAATCCCTGTGTTGTGTTAAAAAAGTCCTTTTTGTGTTTTGTTTCACTACATACAGTACTATTAATATAGTATTTTTTCAAATCACATTGCTGATCCCTGATTCCGAAGGGGAGGTGACTGCTCCTGGTACTTACTTGTACTGCAGACTTTATTTACATTTTCTAATTTTTCATCCCAAGTCAAGTTACAATTAGCATATAAGAGTGACCAGGAAGAGATGCTTTTCTAAAAGGAGAGCTGCTGCTCAAGCCGGCCCGGTGGCGCTGAGGGCTGAGGCACTGGATGCCTTACCTTGCGGTATTCCAGTGACCTTGGTTTGGCAATGAGCTTGGGTTGTTGGAGGTCGGCAGCAGGGGGGGGAAGGCAGAGCTGGACTGAGTTGCCAACAGGCAGGCTCTCCTCTCCTCTCCGGGGAGGGGATGCAGCAAACATCAGCCAATGGTGAACCCTAGTGGAGGCTAGGAGTGGCACAGGCTCAGTGGGGGCAGGGCGTTCGGCTATGGGGGGGAAGGAGTCCTAACTGGGGCCCTAGGGTGTATGCACACCTCCTTACACATCTGCTCTTACTTCTGGGGCTCTTGGGCAATAACAAGGGGCCAAAAACACCAGCAGCAGCAGGATGATGACCGACTACCCACAGGCTCCACTCAAGGAAAGTGCCAGCTATTCCAGGGTATGGGGCTGGGGTGTTTGGTCAGAATGGGGCAGCCTACCAGAGAAGCATAAATAGAAATAATAATAAAAAACCAAAGGGAGAGCTGCTGAGGAGGCAGCAAAGAAGTATTCAGAATTTGTGGGGCAAAATAGTGCTGCAGGCAAAGGAAAACTATGTCTGTGACAACATGTTCTATGGGCTCCACAGCTGGAAGTAACAAAGGAGTATTTGGCGTCAATGGCGTAAGTGCAGCCAAGTGTTTCTCTGCCACATCTGTGACATCCATGCCAGTGGAGGATGTGGGAGGTTACAAGAGAAGCAGCAGTAAACAATCCACAGGACATATCTATTGCATGGGTTGCAAGTGACCACACTAACCCTAACCCTAACCCTAATGTCCCATAGGATAAAACTGTAACTTTAAGAAGTCATAGCTCCACCAGTCTTTGGAGTTAAGGGGCACTCTATACATCCAAACAAGGGTCTCAACTTGTGCAACAATAGTAATACATAGTACCCCTGGCAAAATTCATGGGGTGTGCACAACACCCCTAAATTACCTCCTAAATTGACCATGATGCCAAATTCACAATTTAAGTCCAATAATCATCAGGAATATTATGTATATGAACCTCCTCAGGGACTATAAGCTTACCAAGTTTCAGACAAATTTGACATATTGTGACCATGTTATTACCTACAAAATCCCAAAGGATTAGTTGGTGGAAGTAATTTTCACTGAACTTCACCTTAGTGTACCCCAAGGAGAAGTTACAGATGAAGTTACCAATGGTGGATTTATTATTAAACAGAAAAACTTCATGAAATGGTCCACAGAAGCAAATTTGATGTCTTTGCTTTAACTTTGCCTACAAATTAAAACTTTGCAACATCTCTACTGGGGATGCCTCTGGAGAATGTAATTACCAACTCTTAGACATTTGCTGCTTTAAGCGATTTAGCAAACCTAACTGCAGGAGAGCCTGCATAGGGTGGCTGGGGAAAGGAGTCAGTGTTTCCCCCAAAAAACATCTGTGGGGATGATGTACTGTGGTATAAAAGACCCCACATTTTTAGTCCCAGTTTGCAGCGAAATTGTTCAGTCTCCTCAATCTGTTGGCACTCTAGAGCAGCCTTGCTGTGTGGGTGTTCTCCTTGGGCCTGATCCACACTGGTGGATCCACTGGAGGACAACTTTGTTTGGGTGGCCACCTCTGTTCAGCACCTGGGATTCATGGTACTTTACTTGGCATCTTGCTGTAAAGTGTGTAACTTCCTTTTGAGAGTGCAGAGTCCTTTTGGTTTCATGCCAGCCATTGTGCTGCCTTCTCGAAGGTGATATTTGTCCCATTTCAACTGCAGGGAAAATATCGACAGAAAACCTCAGTTGATTCAGAGGTTTCAAGGATCGGGACTCCATTAGCAGTAATGAGGAGGGTGGCTGGTAACGAAGGGAGAATGGAAGTACAAAGTCAGTACAGGCCCTTCGTTCAGATGAATGCCTTTGTTCTATAAAGCCAACAAGAAATCAGCATATATTTGAATTTTGTTTCCTGCCAAAGCATTATTGTTTTCCCTTGCCACTTGCATTATCTCCACTTTACAGTAAAATGGAGGAACCTGGCCAGGTGTTTGGCCCTTCATATCCCCCCAAAAACTCCACAAACCATTGATTGTTACAGTATGTCTCCTGCAGTTTTTAAGGGTTTCAGCCTTATCTCATAACAGTATGAGAGTTTTTTCCCTGGTTTCTGATGAAATTCTTGATGTGATTTGTTCTGTCCTCCATGTTGGTGATCCATTGCTCTGATACATTGACCTGCTGAGACAGTTCCACAATGTCAGCTGTAGTTCTTCTGGATGCCACCTTTAATTTTCCAATTTATGAGATGATATGCTTGAACAGTGTATTTTTTTCAGGCTTCCACTGGGAGCTGCATTGGGTGTAGTTGCCATGGCTGTAGCAGTTCCCCATGTGAACACTCAAACTACATGGGCAGGAGGGATGGTGTAGTGAACTTTGCAAAAGCTATGCCAAATCAAACAGGGAGATCTTTAGAATCAAGTCTGCAGCTATTTAGGATTTTCTGTTCTGAAATTGTTGGGGATATTGGCTAGATGCAGGATGATGAAGGATTTTGTTCAAGTTGGCACAGAGTTCAGGAGTAATGCTGCCTCCTTGTGGTAGCCAAGCCACACCCACTATATTGCTCTATGTTTAAAAATGCTTACAATATTATTGAGGTTCACTGACAGAAAAATAAATATTCCTATGACTCGCTCTCCTCCTGGCAGTCCTCTCAGGTGTTTCTTCACGAAACTAAAAAACAGTTAAACTCATACAATAGAAGTGTTAGAGCTCTTTCCCATAAAGCCTCAGTTTCCCATTGCTTTTTGACACTTCCTAGTTTGTGAGAGAGAATAACATCTTTAAGTCTCTTATCCATCTCCTGCTGCTAAGATGACAATTTGTTCTACTTCAAAAGAAATCTGATTTAAAAGGGATCTTTAGAAGCAACCTGACTGAGATGAAATGCTTGTGCATTGCCAATAGCCCCAGCAGAAAAGAACTATAATAATAAAGCCTATAGAATCCCTTAACCAAGTCATCTATACATCATGTCATTTCTCTAGTTGGATATATAATGGATATCTATTAATTTCATCTCTTTCCTTCTCATATTTATCTCTCTTTCTCATTTATTTAGTTTTTGTTGACCGGGTAAGTGCACTAGACAAATCCTGCCTATTTGCAGGCATGACCCGGGGGAAGGGGATACTGATAAATGCCAACTGACCTTGAACCAGATTAAGCTGTTTGTGGTATTTTTAGCGAATGAGGGAAATTTGGCAAGGACACCAGGGAAATTCCATACTCTTTTCGAGAAGTGCCACAGGATCTTTAACATCCACCTGAGCTACCACCAATCCAGGCAGATGGGACCTCAGTTTAACATCTCATCCAAAAGACGACACCTCAGAAGTGCAGCATCCCTCTTATGCTGCACTACAGTGTCAGTACTGGGATATTAACCCAAGTGCCAGATGTGGGAACTGAACCCACAGCCCTCTGATTTCCCAGCCTCAGAGGTGAGTGTGCTACCTACTGAGCCACTGACACTTGTTGAAGTATATAGTGTTCAGTTTCTACTATATGTTTGGGACAATAACTTGTTATCTGGTCCTAAACAAGCACCGTCTGTTTAATTCCAGTTATCATCCATGAGTGTTTAGGTTAATCTTTCTTAGCATCAATATATGAATCTTACTGTACTAATTAGACACAGTTCTTTTTAAGAATGTCAATGTGCTTTCATTATACACTCTCAAGTGCATTTGGTTACTTAATGATGCTTTTTGGGAACACTGCACAGCATGCATTATTCTTCAGACTTTTAAGCAATGCATGTCAATATTCTGAATATGGTCCTTAAGAGTATTTGTAAAAGTGTAAAAAATAAAGTATACTAGCTGGACATGGAGAGGAAATTAAATGAAGCAGCTATTTAGAAGGACAAGTCATCAAGAGATAAACAGGAACTACAGACAACACCATTAGACATCTCCTCATGATGCACAAAGATAAAATAACAAGGCGACAGTCCATGTCACTGAAGGGAGGAAGATTCAGTGCAAACATTCAAAATAATTAGCTCACAGAAAAAGTGATGAAAATGTAAACCATATGGGATGACAAACAGGATGTTAGAATGCAGAAGAATGGACTTTACCAGTTTCAGAAGGAAGGTAATACTGCTATGTACAAGTCACTGGTTTGATCGTGCCTGGAGTATTGCATCCAGTTCTGAAACCTACATCTGAGGAATCACAGAGATAGGGTGGTAACTTTACAGATAAGGGCAAAAAAAAAAAAATACAGCGGTGGCAGGGTATATCCTTTAAGGAGAGACTGGAGAGCCATAATACAGTATGCATTCTCTTTAGGAAACAAGGAAGAGGGGGACATGATAGAAACATGGATATAGTATAGTATAGTATAGTATAGTATAGTACAGTATAGTATAATTATGGAGTTGTGGTTGCACCTCTATAGTTAGGGTTAAAACTTCACTTCTATGTTAAATTCAAAATGTTGCACTTTAATAATTTTACAACCATTCAACTGATTTGCATGATATTTTGCATGCACCATCAGGGACAGAGGATCCCTTGACATTCATGTTTTTTCTGGTCAGATGTGTGAGTGCAGACATACAGAGTGCCAACAATTTGAAAAGTACTGTTTTTTGTAAATGTTTTTGTTGTGCCACTGAACAAACAATGGCTTGGGATTTTGGTCTGAAATTTTAATGGTAGCTTGAGTCACAGATGTGCCTTTTGAAGATTTGATGAAAAAATAAGAATCTATTCAAAAGTTATTGCATTTTAATATTTCCCATTATTTTCAAATGGGAAATGTTAGATGTGAGCCTCAAAATGGGATTCCATGCTGCAAATGGGCAGTCCTGTGTCATAATGAGTAATCCTGTGTCGCAAATGGGGAATCTTTTTTCCTGCTGCCACATCTTGTTTTTCAGTTAGCAAGGGAAACCAATTTAAAAAACTAAACAACATGATTTGTTTGGCCGGAACCGTCACACGTAACCTGCTTACTGGGACCCCTCAGCAATTTACAACAACAAATAGTATTCCCAAGCCTCTCAATCTTGTAATCTATCATAAAACCATATGGCCGACTACAATGTACAGCTGATATATTCAGGAAAATACCAGTATAATTATTTTCTCAGATAAAGGTACAAATAAGGAACACTTTTAAACAGAAGGTAATGAGTTTATGTGCCTTATATAGAATGAGTAACTGGATGTCAAGAAATAAATGCCATTTTAGATTTCAGCCATATTAGGTTCAAATATTGTGTTTGTCAAAGACTAAGAAAGATCTATAAAACAAGTAATTCAAATGGATTATGTAAATTCGAGTTGGGGACAGGTGATTTGATGCACTTACTGCTATTGTGCCCACTGTGTGCAAAATTTAGAGAGACATTTTTGGGAAATATATTAGCATCTATAGAACTGGAGCCCCTTGATATTATCATATATTTGTTTAAATCAAGATCGCTGGAGCTTTTGGAGTCTGTGGTCTTCCTCCTTAATGTAATTACAAAGAAAAAAATTGCATATTACCTAGAGTGAACCAGTGTTTTAAAGAAATCCTGTTCTTAATGTATACTAGAAACAGCATATTACCCAGAATATCTATTCTTACAAAAATACTCTTCTAGAAACCTCATGTATACTTATTTTCTAAATTGTTTATGTTTAACAGCATATTAATTAGATGGAATTACATGATTTACCAAAGATTATTGTTGGTGTAAGGTGTTTTAAAATGTGGTATTGTTGTTTTTATGGTATCACTCACTTTAGTAATATTGTATTGTCATTTTTATGATATTTTTCTAATGGTAAGACCTGTTAAACAAATAGGCATTGAATTGAATTGAATTGAATTGAAGCTGAGTGCTATATTGTTATTGCCCCACCCACTGAGCTACACACTTGAGATTGTGTTTCATTCCCTTGGGAGATCTGACTCAAATAGCCACATATCCACAGGTTTCCTCACATCCTACCCTCAGCATCAGTTCATAATAGTAATAGGTGAACCATCTTCATCCTGCTAAGTCACAGACACATACCTAACATGCCATGCTTAGCATATATGTGTGAGCTCTTAGGTAAGAGCAATTCAACAGCTGCTGCTGGTGGATTTCTCCTTGACTCCCTGTGACTTTGCTTTATGGCCCAAAATGCTTCCACCACTACTACCTCCAAACCTGGAGTAGGTCCTCATGGACTGCAGGTGTATCATTTGAGAGTAGACACACACTTCTCCTTACTTAATCCTATCAGTTGACCAGTGACACTGTGTGGCCTTAAACCTCTTATTCTCACTGTCTCTGTTAAACACACTATCACTTGTCTGTTACTCTTTCTCTGTCTTTTGGATTCTCTGCCTCTCTAGACCTTTCCTATCATCTCTTTTTCTTATGTCAGGTTGGCTACCTCTGGCTTCTGTTTTTGCCCCGCCACATCTGATCTGCTTGAAGACTGTTAAAGGAATCCACCACCATTTCTGGGAAGTACTTTCTTGCATCTCTCCAGAATCACCCTCCCCCCAGCTTCATAGCATGGGGCTTTATTAGGGCTCCTACATCCATCAGCTGAGCTTGCTAAAGCCTCCATAAATCAGTAGTCACACACGACAGAGGACCTGGCTAACTGTATCCCCAACGGAGCTATATACCCTCACTTTTCATTGTCCACGGCACATGAAACCATCTTGACTGCACTTTACTTTGGGGGGTTCCCCACTGACCCTCCTGGACTGCCGAGCTCCCTCATTTTGCCCACCTATCCTGGTCCTGGTTCTACTCTCCAGCCTCCCCCCTCCTGCCCCAGGCCTACTGCCGAGGCTGGAAAGGCCAAATTACTTCCTGTCAGCCCTTTTTCATACCCTTTTTCTGCCCTCTGCTGACACCTTGAGTTTATTTATTTATTTGATTTTGGTAACCTGGTAAGTGCACTAGGCATAGCAATGCCTATTTTCAATCACGACCAGGGAGGATTCAGGGTTACAGAGATAACAGCAAGTGGGTGGAAAACAATGGGTACAGGTCAGTACAGTATCAAACAAGTTTGCAGCACATGCAAGTCAACAATAGGTAACAATAAGTAAACATAGCAGTAAAACAGTATAAAAATTGCAGGTTCTCCGATCATAAGGATACAGACTGGGAGAGATCACTCTGCAAGGTGCAGATGTGAGGTCCATCTGTGAGACGAGTTACAGCACAGAATAAATGGTCGGCTTTAGTTGAGACCAGGGGACTATAGATCCAGGATGGCAGTGGAAGGACAGCTCAGAGGGAGAGAACCAGAGGGTGAGCGCTTTTCTTCTGTTTAGGGGAAAGAAGAGAGGAAAAGAGGAACAAGAGAGTGAGAGAAGAGGGAGGTGGGTGGGGGTGAGAAAGAGTAGGGTGCTGATGGGAGACAAGGAAATGTTAGAAAAGGGAGTTGGGAAGATACAGTGAGACAAACAAAGGGGGAGGAGGGTGGGGATTCTACGGGGGTTGGAAACATGCACAGTGGGTAGAGCCAATTAAATGTTTGCAGTGCATCCTCTTGAAAGTGGCATGGGATGGAGTTAATATGAATTGCTTGTGGAAGAGAGTTCCAGTACTTAGGCACAATAAGTGAGAATGCCCATGTAACCATTGCTATTTTGCATCTGGGGATGTGGAGGCATGCTTGTTCAGTGGATCGAAGCTCATAGGTGACAGTTTGTGCATTCAACAAAGAGGCTAGGGACTGGGGAAGACGAGATCTGGTGATGCTGTCAGTGAGAGATCCTGATTGACTGGAGCCATGGCAGAGGGGAGAGCTATTTTAGGTTGGCATAAGAGCTGGCAGTGGTGTTTGTGCAAGGGTGCAGAGCGACTGTAGAATTATTATAGGTGGTGTCCTACTTGAGAAGAGAGGTTTTTGATGACCCAAGGCAGGTGACTGAGTCATAGGATAGAATTGGAAGAAGGATGCCCTGTGCAATAGATAGCCTGGCTGATGGAGTAAGGGCATAACTAGTTTGGAAGGCACCCCTGAGCTTAGCGTTGATGGCTTTGCAGGTAGTATTGATGTGCTGATCAAAAGGCAGAGATTCATGGAGCAGAATGCCCAGGTATTTGAAGGTGGTAGTGTTGACCAGTAGTGAGCCATCAGAGCAGGAGATTTTGAGAGATTTTGTTTCATTCTGAGTCTGGCTGGGGAGCCAAAGAGCATTGCATGTGTCTTATCTACATTTAGAACAAAGCTATTTTCAATGAGCCATGACTGGAATTTAATAATGTTGGAGGAGAGAAAGCAGTTTATGTCTGAGGTGATCCCGGCACCGGAATAGAGAACAAGGTCATCCGCATATAGCAGAGACAAGCAGTTGGGGATGAGAGTGGGGAGGTCATTTACAAAGAGAGAGAAGAGTAAGAGGCCCAGAATAAACCCTGAGGAATGCCAATATTGTGGTAGTGAGATCAGACAGGATCAAAGCTACAGAACTAAAAAGTAAAGGTGGAGGAGAAGAGGCACTCTGGGTCACCTTGGAGACAGGGAATGGCATCACAATCCGCACGGGGGTTGTATACAGACCCCCGTCTCAAGGAGAGAAAACGGACAAGAAAATGATAGACGGCATTCTCAAAATTGCTGAAAAAGGTGAGATACTGTTGATGGGGGATCTGAATATGCCAGATGTAAACTGGATGACATGTACTGCAGCCACATCCAAGAACAGGGTCATTCTCGATAACCTGCAGGGGGCTGGCCTTAGACAGCTATTTTGGAACCCACTCGGGAGGGAGCAATACTAGACCTGGTACTCTCAAATGGAGAGAGGATCACAAATTTAGAAGTCAGTAGACAACTGGGAACAAGTGACCATTGCACAGTGTGCTTCACAATAAGCACAACCATGGAGACAAGCCATACAAAAACAAGGATACTGGACTTTAGAAGGGCCGACTTTGGCAAAATGGGTGAATACCTGAAGAATGGTCTACCCAATGGCCAAAAAGGAGGGGTGGAAGAACAATGGAGAAAAATCAAAACTGCTATCATAGAGGCAACAAGCCTTTGTGTGGGACAAACAAAGAAAACAAAGCGGAGAAAAAAACACTATGGTTCTCAAAAGAGGTGGCAGGGAAGGTTAAGGAGAAAAAGGCTGCATTCAGAAAGTATAAGGAATCACAGAAGGAGCATGACAGGGAACTGTATCAATTAAAGCAAAAAGAAGTGGGGAAGGCAGCCAGAATAGCAAAGGCCCAAACTGAGGGAAAAAATAGGCAAGTCAGTTTAGAAGGGGGATAAAACCTTTTATAGGTACATTAGGGAGCGTAGAAAGGTTAAGGGAGGAATAGAGAAGATTAATAAAGGAGAGGGGAGGTAGGCAGAGGGAGACAGTGAAAAGGCAGAAATACTGAATGAATATTTTTGCTCAGTATTCACAAAAGAAGATGAGGAGGAGTTACCTAAAACAGACAATAGAAGCACTCTGGGTAAGGGGGTTGACACCAGTCCATTTACAGAAGAAAGAGCCCTGAAAGAACTCCTAAAACTCAAGGTGGACAAAGCAATGGGGCCTGATGGGATTCACCCCAGAATCCTAAAAGAACTAAGGGAGGACCTAGTGACACCACTGACCACACTTTTTAACAAATCATGGGAGGATGGGGTGGTACCTGAGGACTGGAGGAGGGCAGATGTGATTCCCCTTCACAAAAGTGGGAGCAAGGCAGAAGCAGGAATCTACAGACCTGTAAGTTTGACCTCAGTGGTAGGGAAAATGATGGAATCACTTCTGAAAGAAAGAATTGTTGAGTACCTAGAGGCCAGCGGGGCACAGGACCCAAAGCAGCATGAATTTACAGCAGGAAGGTAATGTCAAATGATTCTAATTGATTTCTTTGACTGGGTGACCAAAGTAATAGACCAGGGAGGGGCTGTGGATATGGTCTACCTAGACTTTAGCAAGGCATTTGACACAGTCCCGCACAAAAGACTAATACTCAAGTTAGCCAGCATGGGAGTAGGTTCCAGGGTGGTAGCCTGGGTAACAAACTGGCTGCACAACAGGACACAGAAGGTAATAGTGAATGGAACACATTCCGAAGAAATGGGGTTACTAGTGGAGTACCTCAGGGCTCAGTACTGGGTCCAGTCCTCTTTAATATCTTTATAGGTGGCATTGCAGAGGGTCTGGAGGGAAAGGTATGCCTCTTTGCAGATGACACAAAGATCTGTAACAGAGTTGATACACAAGGGGGGGTAGAAAGGATGAGAAGGGACTTGTCAAGGCTGGAGCAATGGTCAGACATATGGCAACTTAGATTCAATGCAAAGAAGTGCAAAGTAATGCACCTGGGAAACAAAAACCCAGGAGAAGAGTACACAATAGCAGAGGAGGTACTAACAACAACAAAAATGGAAAGAGACTTGGGGGTAGTCATATCAAATGACTGAAACGTGGGTAAGCAATGTGAGAAGTCAGTAAGGAGAGCCAGGGGGATACTGGGATGCATAGGAAGGGGCATCACAAGTAGAAAAAGGGAAGTGGTTATCCCTCTGTACAGACGGTTGGTGAGACCCCATCTGTAATACTATGTGCAGTTTTGAGACCTCACCTACGCAAGGACATAGACAGGATGGAAACAGTCCAGAGGAGGGCAACTAAAATGGTGCAGGGTCTGCATCAGAAACCATATGAAGAGAGAATGAGAGCTTAATATGTATACCCTTGATGTAAGGAAGGAAAGGAGGGAGATGAACTTTCTAGTACCTCAAGGGAATCAACAAAGTCCAGGAGGGCAGCATATTTCAGAAAAAGAGATGTGTAAGAACAAGGGGACACAATGTAAAGATAGAGGGGGGAATACTGGTCAAATAATATAATGCTTAACTCCACATCCTGAAAATTCCAATATAGCCTTTGGGACTCAAGTGACCATTTAGATGGTGCTGTAGTACACTTCCCTAGTGCAGCCTAAAATGCATTCTTTTACAGACTCAAAACTTAACTATCTTGGAGTGCTGTTAATTGCATATCATGTTGGATAAGAATTGGCACCATGCTCTGTATAGAGTTATCACTGGAAAAAAAATAGATGCGCATCTAGGAAAAAGGCCCTTTTTGCACAATTCTGTTATTGGCCTTGTTGCAGCATATGTAGTGAGTTGCAATCATCTAGCATGCAACTAGTACATGATGGAGTAAAGCTACAGTATAAATGCCCAGCAGTAAATTGGAGAATAAGTGGGGAAGTGACTAGTTTGAAGACATTCTGCAATACTCTTACCGTGGTTTAAATTTAACCAAGATCAGCCTTCAGATTGTGAGCTAGAAATACATTTTGCCAATACGTTCAAGAGGACCTCCTAGTGATTGAGATCTGGTATGCATTAATTCAAATTCTGCATATTGGCTTTAGGCACAAAGGTGCATAGTGTCTCTGTGTCCCACTCTGTGTTGGAATGCTATGCAAAAGAGTCCTGTGGACCCCCTGGTGGTATTCACTACAGGTGTGCAACCCCATCTGCAAATGATCCCCTGGCTGATCCCACAGCTACATTTCATGGAAGGTCCAGAGCAAGCCATGGGGTATGCCTGTGTCCTCTCCATTCACTACAGCAGGGATTATTGGGCGGAAGTATGCTTCCAGGGTCTCTGCTGTAAACTTTATGAGCTCCTCTAATGGACACATACCACCTACTGGGCCACCACAGGGGGCTGGGGTGACCTTTTAGGCAGACGCTGGTGTTTATTCCTGGGATGGGCCATGCCTTTCCATGGTCTTCTGGTCCCATGGGACAGGGGTTCCACTGAGGGACACAGGACGGGCACCCTATTTGCCATCTACCTGGACCTACATTCTTCCACTTCACAGCTCCATGCCATCTTCACACAGCTGTGTGCCACAGGGCCAGGCCACAGACAAGCAGCTGGCAATGTTGAATACCAGCTGGTCTGTGCCCGTCCTGGGGTGCAGAGGGTGTGTAGGCTTTTATGTGCAAATCGCACACAGTTTGTACAAAGCCCCCATGGAAAGTAAATTACCTTAACATGGAGATGTAAATGCACTGGAGATAAACAAGTAAGCCAACTTACATGCGGTAATCTAAATATCAAAGCTAATATTATAAAACATAAAAAAGTTTTCAGTAAAAGAAAGATACAAAATTAATCCAAGCTGTCAATCAAAAATGATGAAGCAGGAACTGCAAGTCTGTCTGTTGGAGGGCAGAGTCAGGGTTTACACCTCTGATTTTGGTTTGTGTCTGTCCATTTCAGAAATATTTATTTCTTCATCATTTGGACCCCAAAAGAGCAGAAGGAATTGTCAGAGATAACAGTTTCTCTGCAGGTACTTCTACCACATTTTTTCCAGATTCTTTTGGTCACTTTTTGGAGTATATTTGTTACAGGAAGGATAGGGTCCAATAGGACGTCTGCTTTCCCTGTTAATAGATGAGTTTTCCTGGTTGGCAAAACAGGAGACATCATTAGTAGAGCTTGTTTTTGAAATATTCACAGGTGTTGTGTTACAGACATAATTTTTATCATTCTCTGTCTTATTTGGAATGGATGCAGTCTGTAAAGACTGTTTTGACACAGTATGTCTGCTTACTTGAGAACTGTAGTCATGAGCTGCATTTCGCAGTGTGAGGCACTCTAGCAATCTGTGCTTTATCTGAATGTGAATCAGCATTCTATTTAGCATTGCCATTTAACAGATCACTATCAAAAGTCCATGCTTTGTCAAAAATTCAAATAAAAGTGATTTATTCTTTTGTTGATGGACATATAGTGTGGCAGTGTATTTTAAATAATAAATGACCCCTAAATCCTGTAAGGCTTTCTTATAGAAGTAAATTGTTTAGGTTTTTCCATTAGCGCATTAGAAAAGTCTTGAAAAATAGAAGTTCTGGGTCCTCTCCACATAAGCAGTCTTTTTTTGCCTTGCTAAGTTTGGTTTTCCTCCTTCACAGAATACCTAAATAAATAGGCAATTACGTGATGAGGCTTAGCTCCTTTCTGGAGCAGGGGGGTGAGAGATCTATGAGCAGTCTCAATTTCTAACAGCCACAGTTATGTAAGCATTGTTATGATGAAGGTGGTATCTAATGGGAATTAATGCATGGTTGGGACCGCTTGGCCTCGCCCTACAATGACCAACTATGCCTTAATTCCCCATTAGATGCCACCTTTGGAGTGGCTTAATGCACTTGTAACATGGTTTTCTGATAGCTGAGTATATTAGAACTATAGATATCATTATCTAACTCATACTATAGGGATGCTGTTTTGTTTGCAGATAAATCTTTTGTGTACTTTTGAAAACTTGAAGAATTGCTTATTTACATACAGATGTTATAGAAAACACATTTCAGATATTGACAAAGGAAGGTTTATTTAAAGTAATTTTAAGTAGGTTGTGTAAATCTGCATGGCTATTATTCTCATAGTGTGCTTGGGAGGTTTCCGATATGCTCCTATGTCTGTTTACAGTTCGGTTTTACACTCATTACCATACTGTCTGACCTTGTGTTCAGCTGTTTCGGATCCATTTCATCTTGTGTCCTTGTATTGATTTCTTTTGCCTGTTCCTTGTTCCCCAATGTTCTGTATTGGTGTGTCTGCCTACTTCTTTGACTGCATGCTGTGTTGTGCACCACAATAATTACAATTTATAGTTTTGTGAACCATGAATGACTCAAGCTGCAATGGGATGAGCATTTCCAACTGCCACACCTCTAGCACTGCGGTGTGCTCTGGAACTGTTGCTTGTTGTGGAGTGCTCTTCTCAGTGGCGCTACTTCTGGTTTCAGGTGTGACTGTTTTTTTATTTAATTATACTAATTGCAGTTTCTCTGATAATACTTGTTCAGCTCTATCTGTTTCTGCATTTTCTTGTCTCTTTTGTTGTGCATTTCTATCTCCTATGACACTTACGAGCATTTGGGTCGGTGGGTGGGACAGAGAATCACTTTATAATTAGTGGCTTCCATTTTTTTCAATGTAAAAATCCATATGTTAAATACCGTTACACCTGAGTAGGTGTTACGGCATTCACGCGCTCTTGTCCCTTACGAATGCGCTCGAGACACTTAACAAACACAGCTTGAGCTTAAAACACAATGTTTCTCTTCACGCACTGCTGACCACAAACACCTCGGGCTGCTTCTTCAGCAGGTTAGGAGGCGGGAGTTATTCTCACAGTGGGAGGGAGTAAAAGGGAAGTTGGCGATGTGAGGGACAGCCATATGGGCGTGATGTAGCTCTTCAATGCTGCCAATGGGGGAACGAGTTTAAACTAAACCTCTAAAAGAAAAAAATTCACCCTTCAATTATAAATAACAAAGTATGGGGTGCAGTGTGTTTTACTTGAATTTCACGCACTCCCTCATTGTCGGGCTTCGTCCTCGGGATTTATGTGCTATCCAACAACTGGGAGTGTGTAAATTCTCATAACACCGCACCCCACACTATCTTATATGTAATACATTGCTGTGTCCTTTGTGAACAGTGCTTTCTCACTGTGGATTTGAAGGTACTTATTTTCAGCACGACATTATTGCTTAAAAAAAGCCATGTTGAGATATGGACATGTGATTTATTTTATCCAATGATTTGTCTCCTTTACCAGCTTCTTAAATTTTCCATGTTACAATGAAAGTTAAGAAATGCAGGAATGAATTGCTGGAGAAAGGTTATTATGTTATTCCTTTCCACGCCTTCTGGTATCCCCATACTTCTAATATTATTCCTCTTACCCCTATTTTCAATATTGCCAATCTTCTTCATTAAAGCAGCAGTGCAATGAAATGAACTTAAAAACAATGATGTTCAGTTTACATTCTGTGTAAATAGAATGAATGCTCTGGTGTATGTGTTTGTTGTTTTATTTTACTTCGTAAACTTGATTAAGGTAGTGCACTTTTCAAAAGTTAGTAATTTTTTTGCACACATTAACTGTCTGCCATGTTTTTTTGGTATTCAGTATCCCATAATTCAGTGGTTATATGATGCAGTTCGCTATATGTGCTCATCCCCATGTTGTAGAGTTAGTTTTAATTTGATTGTCAAAAGTAGCCACCATCTGCTGTATGTTAAATACTTCATTTGGGAACTGTAACATTTATTTATTTTAGGCCTACCCCCCCCCCCCAAGATATTCAGGTGTAGCTCAAACTACAAATCACACAGAGCTGGGACAGAAATACAGCTGTTAAAGGCAAAACCAGACAGTTACTACATTTGGCAAAAATTGGGGGGAACTGTCAAATTACATAGTGCATACAACTGCCTATCTGTTTTGCTCCTCGGGTCTCACTCTCTGTGTCCTGTCACTTTCTTTCACCACATATTAGAAAGTAGCAGCAAGTTTGCAAGAAGGATGGACAAATGACAAAAGCAACTACTGGGGTCTTGCTAGTGTTCAATCCCATGGAGAGACACAGTAACACTAAATTTTCAAATATAACTTCATTTCTCAATTTCATACTAACTGCACTCTGCTACACAGCATATCTGTGATGTGTTCTGGTGAAGGAGTGGATTGGGGGGTGAGGCTTCGGAGGCACAGGGACATGTCCCTGCTGGACAGACAACTACTGTCTTGTGTGACAGAGGAAGGGGACAGTGGTGAGCTGCTCACAAAAATTCTGCCTGTGCATCTTGCTGTTAGCAGCAAGTTTTTCTGCTCACTCTCCTTTCTCTCATTATCTTTCATGAGCAGCTTCCAATATGAGAAGAATGAACATCTTCTGCCTCACTATGTCTCTCCGAGGAGCTTATGGGGGACTGAAACTGCCATTCATATGTGGGATCCATCCAGTGGTGACTTGCCATGTTTTCTGCATTGCCTTATTAAAATGAATACATCTCAAAAACAGCAAAGAAAAAACATTTCTTGGCATTCAGCATCCACCACTGCAGACTGCATTTTGCTGAGAATTTATTTGACAATATACCACAACACATCAGAGCGACATTTTAATAAAATACTGTATGTTGCCACATATACATTTATAAAAGAGAGTGGAAAAATGCATAGAAACATCAAATTAATTGGATAAGGTGCATTTTATTCATTTTTAAAGCAAATACTGAATACTCAGTTGTGCTTGAGCTGCTACTCGAGTCGAGTGATCCTTGAGTAGCAATTGTTTTGAAGGTTCTTACATGAACGCACAAATCCACAGTGCTAACAGGCATTACTCTCTAGCAGCAGCATGGTACACAGCTACTGAAAAACAACCCATCCCTGATGCAGCTCTTTTAAAGATGGAGATCCTGACGAGGGTTAGTGAACTCCATAGGTAAAACAAATAACATTATAAAATAACATAAATTGAAAAGAAAAGTAAAAGACAGGCTGTAGACAAACAGTAATCAGCTTCATATTTATGCATATATTAACAATCCTTTTCATTGCACTGCTGCTTTATGTACTGTATTTGCTGATTTTGATAGTCACAGTTTTCTTCCAGCTGGTACACTGTGTCTTCTAATAGAGTAATTTTATTTTCAGCTTTGTCAACTCTGTCAACTGCCTTCAAGAAATCATTCTAGACTTTTTCAAGAGTGGCATGGATTTCCCCAATGTCTACTTTGATCTCCACAAACTTGTTTTTGATTTGGAAAATATAAGTTCCATTGTTGGACTTACTGCTTCCGTCTGTGGTCACATGCATAGTGACTCCTCTCATTGGATTCTTCCTGTTTTCAGTGCTCTTAGCAGTGGTCGGCATCATTTCTAACTCTCGCTGTATTTCTGACTTAAAATAAAAACTGATTGTCCGATTTGAACTAAATTTGAGAATTCATTTTAGCAGAAAGAATACTAATTAATGACACCATTGGCATCCTTAAAACATTAATCTTGAGCAAAATTGCAAATTCATTTGTACAGGGCATAGCAGTGGCTCTGAACTCAGGTTGCCATCACTGTTAGCACCAGCAGGCCCTTTCCAAAATCAAGCACCTTTGTTTCTGAAGAATACTTTCCTCCAGTAACTTATTTACCCACATAAGGTATTTAAAGGTCTCTATCACATCCCCATCTAACTTCTCTCTTCAGGGGTGTACATATTTAGGTCCTTAAGTCTCCTCTTGTAGGGCATCTGATGCAAACCTCGAACCATTTTAGTTGCCTTCCACTAGACTGCCTCCACTGTGTCTATGTCCTTCTGGAGATATGTCCTCCAAAACTGGACACCGTACTCTAGGTGTGGTCTTACTAGCGACCTATAAAAGGCAATACCACCACCCTTTTTCTGTTAGTGATACCCCTCTCTATGCTTACCAGTATCTCAGTAGCCCTCCCAACTGCCTCATGTCACTAGCTGGCCACCATTAGGTCATCTTTCCTACTTGGTGGTCGCCATTACCACTCCTCCCATTTTGAACACAGCATCTGGGTTTCAGTGCCCTGAATGCATTACTTTGCACTTATTCATGTTCAAATCCAGCACCTATAACCTTGATTACACTATGAGTTTTATCAGGTCTCTGCTCATCCTTTCCGCCACCCCTGGAGTGTCCACCCTATTGCAGATTTTAGTGTCATTTCCAAACTGCCAGACCTTCGCTTCCAGCTCTTTTGTAATGTCACTTATATGGACATTAAAGAGGATCGGTCCCAGCACTAATACCTGAGGCACCCTGCTGGTCACCCATCATCCCTCAGAGTGAACTCCATTTAGTAAACAGTTTTGAAAGCCTTATTGAAATCTAGGTAAGCCTTGCCCACCACTCCACCCTGATCTAATTTTTTTTTCACCCAGTTAAAGAAATCTCTCAGATTTGTGTGACATGACCTCTCTACCATCCCTCAATAAATCCATAATGACTTGAGTCTTATGGAAATTTTGTTGTGGGAATAATTTTAATTGTTTCCAAAGATAACTTTCACCCAGACAGGGACTCTGGACACTCATATTAAATGTCCGATGCTCTAATTGAGTTATCATGGCTCATTTTGACTTTGTAATTTTCCACCCAAATTGTCTTTGTTGAAGAATAGATACACACTTTTTTTATTTGGGGCCACATTGTGGACCTCCTCTCCCACCAAGTCTCTCTTTAATACTTCAGGTAGGTGAACCTGTTGTCTTGTAGGAAAGCTACATGTGGTTTCAGTTTCTTTAGATGAGCCATAACCTTTTTCTTCTTAACAGGGGTGCCAAGCCACCAGATATTTCAGCTAATAACAGTATTTTCCATATTTCAACAACACCATCTGCTCAGTGACCTGTGACAGGAAGCACTCTTTTATGGGATCCTCTTTCTTGCTTGTGCAACCCCCCCCTCCAGTTCCAACCATGTAACCTTATATTACTAGACACTCTAACATGTGATGTACCATATGAGAACAAGAAAACTAGCAAGCTAGCAACCCCTATGTCTTGCTGACCCTTCCTTCCTACCTATCCACTCATCTTCCCCCTCTCCTCTGTGTCTAACAGCACACAAATTGTAGCAGGCACCGGTCATCCCTTGACCAAGGTGCCCACAAACATTGTTGGGAGTGGAATACCAGCTAGTACACTTAGTAGTTGCTCTGTCAGGGTAGACACATAGTCCCCCAGCATATCACAACACCTGAGACTGGCATGTGAAAAAATGATCCTTCCTCATATGTTAACCAGGGATTTTCTCTGGAATGTAACCTGAGGTACTCTGAGGGAGCAAAGCATGCATGTGAAGGGCACCTCTGGGTTCCTGAATGCTCCCCTAACCCTGACAATATGCAACACAGACAACTCATATTGCTGGGTGCTTTCCAGCAGTTAGGAGTGGCTGAAAATGTCTTCATGGCTAGGAAGAGGCCTAGGCAGTGCCCTCCCAACCACATTATAGTGTATGAGCCCCCCCACCATTGGACTGGAGCCTTTCATTACTCTCTTGTGCATGAGTATTCCTTTGTAGCCAACACATCTACAGACATGTAATAAACAGAAACAGCACTATTAGATGGGATAAATGCCCTTCATATTTAAGTCTTCATAGGTTGAATGTAAGGTTATCTGGTAGGATGGTCTCTTAACTGTGCAGTTTAGTGGAAATTCCCAGTACATTCCGAAAGTCCCCCAGTAGTCATACAAGGTGAGGTGTAGAGGGGTGATTCTGCTGCCAGACTGACACACAGGGAGCGGTGGATAGACATACAGTATGCCAGGAGAAATGGTAAAAGCTTCCACCATCTGAAAGTAGACCACATGTCCTATTCCATCTTGAGTATTGCAACAGATTTGAAGGGCCATGGATGACTGGGTATTAGTGATGTGCATAGCTGGAAAGCTTTGCTCAGTATATTAATTTGCATATTTGCCTCATTTTGCAAAGTTAATCTGCCATGTGTAGTCCAGATTCATGGAAAACTGATAACTTTGTGAAATGCAAAGTTGGCAATTCCACTGGCTCAGTTTGGTACAGCGGCAAAGTTTGCAAGTGTGAATTTGGTAACTTCACTGGCGAAATTTGGTACAGAGATGAAGTTTGCAATGTACTATGGTACTGGAGGTCATACGTTGCTGAAAAAAGCTGTATGCCATGAGTAGGCTGTCTTCAGTGCAGTCTTCTGAAGATAGCATAGGAGTGAAGTCTATGTGTGCTCGTCTGAGCAAAAAATACTTTTAAAATACAGTACATCTCAAATCCAAGCTTTTTGAATCTACATTGCTCACAAATTGTTCGAGAAGGCCTTGTGCTGCTAGATTTGTGTTTTATTTTGTTTATTTTTTCAGTGATTATTGACTTTAAAGTAGTGTTTTTTTTTAATGGATTATTTACTTTAAAATAGTGGTTTCATAGCAACAAAGGTATATTTAAACTAGGTGTGGGGGAAGGCGAGTGGACAGCAGGCATGCTGGGTCTCCAGAGAGGGTCACAGAATGAGCTTACCCCCTCCATGCAAACAGGGATGGAACTAGGGAGGGATCACATGTGGGGGTTAAGAAAGGTGGAAAAAGGGGAAGGAGGAGAAATAAACAATTTGGTGGGTAGTCTGCCTGAATGCAAGAAGCCTAGGGAACCAATCTGCTGAGTTACAGGCTCTCTTGGCAGTGGGGGTGGTGGACATAGCGATGACTGAAACATGGGTCACCCAATACCAGGACTGGGACCTGATGATCCAAGGGTATAGGATATACAAAAGGGATAGGGACAAAGGGGAAGAGGGAGAGGAGGCAATTAACCTGAGGGAGGGGATAAGGTGTGCAAGGGAAAAAGAGGAGGAGGGTAGAACAGAGGTATTATGTATGCAATTCCAAGATTCCAAAAATAGGACATTTAGGATGGGAGTGGCCTTCAGGCCACCGCTCAGGCAGAGGACTTGGACAGAGAACTAGTGGAGAAGATCAGGAGGGTATGCAGGAAGGGTTACACTGTGATAGTGGGGGACTTCAATCTGCCAGGAGTGGACTGTAACACCCTAGCCATTTCAAGTGCAAGGGAGCAGGTCCTCCTGGAAACCTTCCAGGGCAACTTCATGACACAGAAGGTTAATGAGCCAACTAGGTTGGAAAAAACTCTGGATCTTATTCTGTCTAATGGTAAGGCTGTAAGAGAGCTGTGGATGGAGGACCCACTGACAGGGAATGACCGCCACTCAGTGTGGTTCACACTCAACATGGGCAAGGAAGCTGAAGGAAGACAGACTTTGGAAGGACTGGAGAAATTTCAGAGAGTCACCTTGCAAGAATTCATCCACACTTTGCAAGCCAAAAATGGGAATGAATCAAACTGGGGATTGTGGATGCAACTGGGTCTGGTACCAAAACACAAAGCAAAAAGGGCAGGGCTAGGAAACCAAGCTGATTAAGTAGGGAGGTGTTGGAAAAAGTGAGGGCTAAGAAGGCAGCATTCAGGAGCTTCAGGAAATCTGGGAGGGGGAGGTTAGGGAAGAGTACTTGAAAAAGTCCACAGAGGTAACCAGAGTAGTCAGGGTAGCCAAGGCTTTCAGAGAGCTGAGGCTGGCACAGGGCATCAAGGATGGAGAAAGAACTTCTTCAGGTACATAAAGGAGAGAAGTAGCTGCAAAGACCAAATAGTGAGTATCAGGAAGGGCAGGGGTGGGGTGGGCCGTGAAAGGGGCAGAGCAGGCAGAAGCATTGAATGAATACTTCTGTTCTGTATTTATGAAGAAGAAGGATGGGCAACTACCTCAGGGGATGGGGAAGATTTGCAATGGAGCGGAGGAGGTGACAGATGAGTTAATCATAGAAGGCAGGATACTGGAAGATCTAATGGCACTGAGGGAGTATAAGGCATTGGGACCAGACTGCATACACCCTATGGTGCTGAAAAAACTAGTGGAGGTCCTGGTGGGGCCACTGGAAGACCTGTTCAGTACATCCCTGGACACAGGAAGCATCCCACAAGCCTGCAGGATGGCTCACGTGGTGCCCTCCATCAAATGTCCAAAGAATGAACTAGCAATTACAGACCAGTAAGCCTCATGCCCATTGTGGGGGAAACTAATGGAGACAATCCTGAAAGAGAGACTGGTGACCTTTCTGAAAGTCAGTGGGCTCCAGGATAGACAGCAACATGGGTCGGTCTTAGGAAGATCCTGCCAGACCAACCTGGTTGATTATTATGACTAGCTAACGATGGAACTGGACAAGGGCCATGTAGTGGATGTTAAGTATTTGGACTTCAGCAAGGCTTTTGATTTGGGGTCTCTCATGGGAGGTTGGGTGGAAAGTTGAGATCTACTAAGCCATGGTGAAACAAATTTCACCAACCTCCTCCCACATCAGTAGATTGTCACCAACATACTCGACACCGCCTTGTCCCAACCACGATTGAAAACACACTGATGCCTGTTCGGTGTTAATGGCGGGGGGGGGGGGACTGCACCTCCCACAGAGCCCTATGCAGGGGTCTCTGCCCCTCGCACCTCCTCAAACATAAGGATTCTCAACTCTGAGGGAGGAATGGATGTTGGAGCACAGTGGCTAACAGGAGGTGTTGGTGTGTCAGCACATCAATGCAACAACCCATTCGACACTGTGGATGTTGAACGAGTTGTTGTCACTGAGCTGGTTTCACTGTGGAGGGGTCACGGTTACAACAGTATACAGGAAAATTGAAATACATGGGGGCGTGGACAAATATTGTGAAGTGGATTGACAACTAGTTGCAGAGGATACAACAGAGGGTGGTGATGGTGGTGGGGGAACTCACATCTCCAAGGACTGTGACATGTGGGTTACCACAGGACTTGGTACAGGGCGCAGTGCTGTTTGGAATACTCTTAGCAGACATCTCAGATGGCACCAGGAATAAGATTAGTCTGTTCACTGATGATACCAAGATAGGAGCAGTGTTGGATGACATAATAGGGTGGCAGGGGCTGCAAGATGACCTGACTACACTGGAGGAGTGGTCAGAAACATGGCAATTGGGGTTCAATGTCAAAAAGTGCAAAGTGCTACATTTCAGACAAGGAACCCAGATAGGGGCTACCATTTGGGAGGGGTTCAGTTAGGAACCACTGAGGAGGAAAATAATCTAGGGATGATTATAACAGGGCAAACGAACAACACAGAACAGTGCAGGATGGTAGCAGCTAAAGTCAACAGGATGCTGGGGTGCATTGCAAGAAGAATCTCCTCCAGGAGAAGAGAGCTGATACTGCCTCTTTACAGGTCACTCGTGAGGTTGCACCTGAAGTACTGCATGCAGTACTGGCACCCATACTTGAAGAAGGATGTCAGATTACTGGAAGGGGTACAGCTCAGAACAACAAAGATGGTCCAAGAATTGGAGAGCAAACCATATGAGGAAAGGCTGAGTGAGTTCAATATGTACTCCCAGCAGGAGAAGATGGACCAGGGTGATATGACTGAGACCTTTAAGTAAGTAAAGGGGATAAATCAGACAGGTACAGAGGGGGTATTTAAGTTGAGGAGGGGGAGGGATGAGAGGGCATGGTCTCCAATTGGATGGGGGAAGATTTAGGAGAGAAATGGGAAAGCACTTTTTCACAGAGAGCATTGTGGCTATGTGGAACACTCTGCCCGAGAAGGTGATGTCCTGTATGACAGTGGGAAGTTTTAAAAGAGGATGGGAGTGGGTGAGGGGGGTAATAGAGAGGGGGCAAATGTAGGGCAGCTGCAAAGTAAGGGTGCTAGCTACACATTTGAGCAGACGTAATAGACCATGTGGCCAGATTCTGCCAGCAAATTAGTCTGTTTGCATGTTTGTATGCTTCTTATTTCTCTATCTGTGAAGCAGTATTATGGGGAGGGTAGGTGTACTGTAAAGCAAGGCAGCCCAGAAAGATCGGGAGCTGTTTTGTCTAAGCAGAAGATTTGTATTATATTTTGGTTTTCTTGCTCTTTCTTGTTCACTTTTTTTTATCTGTAGAGAGTAATTTCTCATGTTTATTTCCTTGGTTTAGACTGGTGTGTTTATTTATTTATTTAGATTTTGTTTACCAAGTAAGCCCTCTGAGACCAAAGATCCCTTCTTCAGGGGTGATCCGGGGTTGAGTAAACCAACCACTTTACATTAGGATACAGTAAGACAGCTTCAAAATACATATACAGTTTGAACAGGAGGCAAGGGAACAATAAGACAGTGTCAGAGCACATTCAGTAAGAAACAGAGCCAGTATACATACATTGCCAGTGGGGTATATTTGCCTACAGAGATATTAGTCTTAGAGGTTAGCTAGTTCAGAGGGAGCAAAGAGTTTTGTCTGTTGCCATTTTAGTGGGGTGAGGTAGGGTGCATTATTTAGCGGTTGCAGCAACAGTGTCTCAGTTCAATGAGGTAGACTTTAAGATCAGCCTTGAACGAGGAAAGGGAGGGTTTGTCAAGCAGGGAAGAGGGGAGCGAGTTCCAGAGGTGTGGGGCAGTGAACTGGAAGGAGCGCTTTCCTTGGTTGGTCCGGATGCAGGGTATGTTCAGGAGCCGACTGGAAGTAGACCGAAGGTTATGGAGGGAGACTTTAGGGGTGTGCAGGTCGCTAAGGTGAGGTGGGTGGTGTATGGAGAGGAGTTTGTAGGTAAGGCAGGCAGAGGAAAAGGATAGTTTATGCCTGAGTGTTGGCCAGTGAAGTACCTTGAGAGCCTCACAATGATGCCTCCTTGGGGAGGAGTGGGTTGTGAAGCGAGCAATGTGGTGGTAGAGGGTGGAGAGCTTGTTTAGCTCAGTCTCTCTGAGGGACTGTAGTATTGGGGAGCCATATAGCAATGAGGGAAGGAGGTTGCAGTTGGCAATGGCTCATCGTGCTTCTCCAGAGAGGGAGTTTCAAAGGCAGTATAGGAGGCCCAGCCTCAGGTGGATGGATTTTGTTAAGGCTTCTATGTGGGGTTTGAAGGTTAGCTCTTGGTCAAGGATAACCCCAAGATACCTAAACTGGTCAGTGACCGCGACACACTTTCCTTGGGCTGACGTAGCTGGAGAAAACTGCTTCAGTCATTGCCCAGTCGTCGGGTCCCAAAAAGGACTGCTTTTGTTTTCTCCCCATTTAGTTTTAGGTGGTTGGCAGTGAACCACATTTCAAGTTTTGCAAGGCAAGCTTGGAGTTTGGCTGCGATGACTGAAGGTTGGGGGTCACCGAGGTAGATTACAGTGTCATCCGCATAGAGGATTAGGTTGCAGGGTGCACAAACCTCTTCAAGGTCATTCACAAATAGTGAGAATAGTATGGGGCCCAGGATGGAGCCCTGGGGTACCCCAGAGGTCACAGGCCTTGGCTTGATTGGACGCCCTGCCAGCAGACTGTTTGTGATCGGTTTGTGAGGTAGCTTGTGGTCCAGGAGAGTGAGAGCTGATCCATGCCAAGCCGTTGAAGCTTGGTAAGGAGCAGTTTATGACTGACGAAGTCAAAGGCCTTGGACAGGTCAATGAATAATGCACCCGTAGGGGTGCCTTGGTCCATGGCATTGAGTATGTCCGATGTCAGCCTGATAAGGGCAGTGTCAGTGCCATGGCCTTTCCAAAAGCTGTGCTGGACTTTGTAGAGGAGTAGGTGTTGTTCCAGGTAGTCTTGAAGTTGATCATAGACTAATCTTTCCTGAATTTTTCCCAGAGGGCAGAGCAGAGAGATGTAGTTCTCCACCCTGTCCCGAGTTCCTTTTTTGTGGACTGGGACAATGGTGGCAACTTTTTCATTTACTGGGGACCGTCCCTTCTAGGAGGGATCTGTTGATGAGTAGGGCAACGGGGTAGGCAATGGCCTTTGCTGCAGCCCTCAACAGCTGAGGTTCTAGCTGGCCGTTCCCAGTGGATGAGTCAGGGTTAATTTTGCAGAGGAGTGGCAGTACCGTGCAGGGGTCCACTATTTTCAGGTGGGATAATGGGTGAGGAAGCACTGTGTCTGGATGGGTGAGTGGGGGAGGTACTGGCACTGTTGGGGGGCAGCCAGTAGGGTTTGTAAAGGATACGCAGAATGCTTCAGCCTTTTTGGAGGGGTCGTTGGTAAGTGAGTTCCCAGCTATGACCCAGGCATCAAGTTCCCATGTGCAGCCTTTAAGGAGGGAGTTTATATGGCCCCAGAATTTCTTTGGGTCTCTTAGATTGCCTGTTTGGAGGTCCCTGAGGAATTTTGATTTGGCCTGTTTTGTGGTTTTTTCACACTTGTTCCTCTGGCACCGATACTTCACCAAGTCTGAGTTGGTGCTGGTAGATTTGTAGAGCCCCCATGCCTTGTCCCGGAGCCGCATGGTGTGTTTTAGCTCAGGGTTTAGCCATTTGTGGCACTTTCCCTGAACCCTGAGTTTTTTCCAGGGGACATGTTGGTTAGCTATGCCCAAGAATGTCTTGGTGAAATATTCAAGGGCTGCGTCTATTGTGGGAAGGGAGACAATGGGACCCCATTCCACCTTTAGGAGGTCAGCGCAGAGGCCTGCTGGTTTGAATCGGCTGTAATTTCTTACAATAATCACTCTGGCGGCAGGCCTGGAGAGTTTATTGGACCAGGTGCAGTAGATAGGGAAATGGTCGCTCAAGGAGTCCGACATAATCCCAGTAGTCAGTATCCGAGAGGGGTTTGTGGTAAGTGCCCAGTCAAGAAGTGAGTGGTTGCCAGTTTTGGCATTGTGTCTGGTTGGCATGTCAATCACTTGGGTGATTGATGCATCTAGTATCAGGTTCTTGATTCGGTAGGATTTTGGGGCAAGCCAGTTGAGGTTGAAGTCCCCAAGGAGGATTTTCTCCCCAAGGGGAGCTTGAGGAAGGCATTTGCAAGTGATTCTAAGGAGGGTGTGGCGGTTTGGGGTGGGAGATAGGCACACCCAATATAGAGAGGCTTGGTACCTCCAAGGAGAAATTTGAGAAGTAATACCTCAGCCTGAGATCCGTCAGGTGTTTGGAGGTCAATCGGGGTGACATTCAAGGAGGATTTGAGGTAGATTAGTACCCCCCCGGTTTTTCCAACTCTGTCCTTTCTTATGATTTGGTATCCAGTCAATTCAACTTCATGAGGGAGGATGTGGGGCTTCAGCCATGTCTCAGTCACTGCTAAGATGTCGGGCTTGTAGAGTAGGGTCCACGCCTCGAGGTCAGTCATCTTGTGTCTCAGGATCCCGATGTTCATGTGAACCAGTCTAAGCCCCCGGAGTTTGCCCAGGGGGATGGTAGGGTCACTGAGAATGCAGTTAGGGGAGAAAGGACCAGGGTTGGTTTCAATATCCTCCCCGCATAGCAGCAGAGTGCTGGGTGAGGGGCCCTCAAGACTGGGGGGGAGCACTATGGGTTGGTGAGGTGTGGCTGTCAGTGTCATTGAAAGGCCTTAGGCCTTTTGAGATTGGAACATTCTGAAGTCATTTTTACGGTGTACAAGGGCTTGTGGGAGTAAGAGGGAAAGTTTTTTTTAGAGGTTTTTGCAGTGTTACAGTACACTGGGGAGTAAGGGAGATGGGATTTGAGGTTTCTACTGCTGGCAGCAAGCAGCAGGGTTATTTTCCATTTGCAGTAGTAGGACAGAGGAAATAGGATACTTAAAGCGGCCTCTAGTGGGTAGAACTAATAACCTGCAGATGGGAAAATGAGCTGATAGGTTCTACAGCTCACGTGACTTCTGCTACATATGCAGATGCTCACCAAGGGCAGTGGAGGTGGGGGTGGTGGGGAGCCGGCACGCAGTGCTGGCGGGGTCTCAGTGTACAAGCAGTGAGCAGGCATGAGATGCAGTCCCACCAGGCACATTGATTAGCCTCGCGTTTGCTTCACAAGTATCTCTTAAAAGTGAAAGTCACAGGGATCCGCGTGGCTCCGTCCATGTAGGGGAATAAAGGTACTTTCGTGGGGGAGGGTATCCCGTTTCAGCCCTCACAACTTCCGATGATCTGACTGGGGGGGGGATGGGTCTGATGAAGCAATCCGCAGGGGGAAGGCAGCGCTATGTGCGCCTCACGACCTCCCTGGATGTTCCCGTTGTACCTGTTTAAAGTATTTTATTAGTGTCTTTCCGTAGCAGTTTTAGTTATTTTTTTAGTTATACTTTTCTTAAACTGATGGTGTTTTGTCACTTTTTTATATACTTAATATTAAATTACCCATGTTATCCTTGTCGTTTTGATTTCTGTTCTGTTTAACAAGAAAAAAAAATCTGGGGGTTACTTTTAGTAGCAGTTTTTCAGATCACACTGCTGATCCCTGATTCCCTAGAGGGAAGTGTTGTCTGCTCCTGTATTTATATGTATCGTCATGTTGGTTTATTAATCCCTGTGTTGTGTTAAAAAAATCCTTTTTGTGTTTTGTTTCACTACATACAGTACTATTGAAATAGTATTTTTTCAAATCACATTGCTGATCCCTGATTCCGAAGGGGAGGTAACTGCTCCTGGTACTTACTTGTACTGCAGGTTTTATTTACATTTTCTAATTTTTCATCCCAAATCAAGTTATAATTAGCATATAAGAATGACCAGGAAGAGATGCTCTACTAAAAGGAGAGCTGCTGCTCAGGCCGGCCCGGTGGCGCTGAGGGCTGAGGCACTGGATGCCTTACCTTACAGCATGCTGGTGACCTGGGTTTGGGAATGAGCTTGGGTTGTTGGAGGTCGGCAGTTGGGGGGGAGGATGGGGCTGGAATGAGCTGCCAACAGGCAGGCTCTCCTCTCTGTGGAGGGGATGCAGCACCCCTCGGCCAATGGTGAACCCTAGTGGAGGCTAGGAGTGGCACGGGCTCGGAGGAGGCAGGGTGTTAGGCCATGGGGTTGGGGAAATGAGTCCTAACCAGGACCCTAGGGTGTATATGCACCTCCATGCACATCCGCTCCTACTTCTGGGGCTCTTGGGCGATAACCGGGGGCCAAAAATGCCAGCGTCAGCAGGATAATGACCAACGCCCCACAGGCTCCACTCCCAGGCCAGGTACAAGAAAAGCACCAGCTATTCTGGGGGATGGGGCTGGGGTGGTTTTTCAGAATGGGGCAGCCAACCAGAGGAGCATAAATAGAAACAATAAAAAAAAAAGGGACAGCTGCTGGAGAGGCAGCAAAGAAGCATTCAAAATTTGTGGGGCAAAATAGTGCTGCAGGCAAAAGAAAACTATGTCTGTGACAACATGTTCTATGGGCTCCACAGCTGGAAGTAACAAAGGAGTAGTTGGCGGCAATGGCATTAGTGCAGCCAAATGTTTCTCTGCCACATCTGTGACCATACCTCTCAACTGTCCCTGATTTTCAGGGACATCCCTGATTTTGCCTCAAAATTTTCCTCTGTCCCTCATAAAATATGTATTTTTGTGACAGAACACTGGGGATTGTAGGCATCAAATAATGTTAAATATTAACGTCACAGATTTCTTCCTATTCAGAAAAGGCATCTTACACAAATCCCCTAATTCTAGCAACTTTTTGAGTGAATAATGCACATTTTTAAGATGTGTCCCTGATTTGGGGTCTTTGTCCCTGATATTTTTAAGCCTTGTCCCTGATTTATGAGACAAGAGGTTGAGAGGTATGTCTGTGATATCCATGCTGGTGGGGGAAGTGGGAGGTTACAAGAGAAGCAGCAGTAAACAATCCACAGGACATATATATTGCATGGGTTGCAAGTGATCACACTATCCCTAACCCTAACCCTAATGTCCCATAGGATAAAACTGCAACTTTGAGAAGTCATAGCTCCACCAGTCTTTGGAGTTAAGGGGCACTCTATACATCCAAACAAGGGTCTCAATTTGCACAACAATAGTAAAACATAATACCCCTGGAAAAATTAATGGGGTGTGCACAATGCACCTAAATTACCTCTTAAATTGACCATGATGCGAAATTCACAAGTTAAGTCCAATAATCATCAGAAATATAATGTATATGAACTTCCTCTGGGACTATAAGCTTACCAAGTTTCAGACAAATTTGACATATTTTGACCATGTTATTGCCTACAAAATCCCAAAGGAGTAGTTGGTGGAAGTCATTTTCACCCAACTACACCTCAGTGTACCCCAAGGAGAAGTTATAGGTGAAGTTACCAATGGTGGATTTATTATTAAACAGAAAAACTTCATGAAATGATCCACAGAGGCAAATTTGATGACTTTTCTTTTACTCTGCCTACAAATTAAAACTTTGCAACATCTCTACTGGGGATGTCTCTGGAGAATGTAATTACCAACACTTAGACATTTGCTGCTTTAAGCGATTAGCAAACCTAACTGCAGGAGAGCCTGCATAGGGTGGCTGGGGAAAGGAGTCAGTGTTTTCCCAAAAAACATCTGTGGGGATTATGTACTGTGATATAAAAGACCCCACATTTTTAGTACCAGCTTGCAGCGAAATTGTTCAGTCTTCTCAGTCTGTTGGCACTCTAAAGCAGCCTTGCTGTGTGGGTGTTCTCCTTGGGCCTGATCCACACTGGTGGATCCACTGGAGGACAACTTTGTTTGGGTGGTCACCTCTGTTCAGCACCTGGGATTCATGGTACTTTACTTGGCATCTTGCTGTAAAGTGTGTAACTTCCTTTTGAGAGTGCAGAGTCCTTTTGGTTTCATTGGCCATTGTGCTGCTTTCTCCGAAGGTGATATTTGTCCCATTTCAACTGCAGGGAAAATATTGACAGAAAACCCTCAGTTGCTTCAGAGGTTTCAAAGGATCAGGGGACTCCATTAGCAGTAATGAGGAGGGTGGCTGGTAACGAAGGGAGAATGGAAGTACAAAGTCAGTACAGGCCCTTCTCGTTCAGATGAATGCCCCTCTTTGTTCTATAAAGCCAACAAGAAATCAGCATATACTTGAATTTTGTTTCCCTGCCAAAGCATTATTGTTTTTCCCCTTGCCACTTGCATTATCTCCGCTTTACAGTAAAATGGAGGAACCTGGCCAGGTGTTTGGCCCTTCATATCCCCCCAAAAACTCCACAAACCACTGATTGTTACAGTATGTCTCCTGCAGTTTTTAAGGGTTTCAGCCTTATCTCATAACAGTATGAGAGTTTTGTCCCTGGTTTCTAATGTAATTCTTGATATTATTTGTTCTGTCCTCCATGTTGGTGATCCATTGCTCTGATACATTGACCTGCTGAGACAGTTCTACAATGTCAGTTGTAGTTCTTCAGGATGCCACCTTTAATTTGCCAATTTATGGGATGATATGCTTGAACAGTGTATTTTTTTCAGGCTTCCACTGGGAGCTGCTTTGGGTGTAGTTGCCATGGCTGTAGCAGTTCCCCATGTGAACACTCAAACTACATGGGCAGGAGAGATGGCGCAGTGAACTTTGTAATAACTATGCCAAATCAAACAGGGAGATCTTTAGAATCAAGTCTGCGGCTAATTAAGATTTTCTGTTCTGAGTTGTTGGGGATATTGGCTAGATGTAGGATGATGAAGGATTTTGTTCAAGTTGGCACAGAGTTCAGGAGTAATGCTGTCACCTTGTGGTAGCCAAGCCATGCCCACTATATTGCTCTATGTTTAAAAATGCTTACAGTATTATTGAGGTTCACTGACAGAAAAATAAATATTCCTATGTCTCGCCCTCCTCCTGGCAGTCTTCTCAGGTGTTTCTTCACGAAACTAAAAAACAGTTAAACACATACAATAGAAGTGTTAGAGCTCTTTCCCATAGAGCCTCAGTTTCCCATGGCTTTTTGACACTTCCTAGTTTGTGAGAGAGAATAACATCTTTAAGTCTCTTATCCATCTCCTGCTGCTAAGATGACAATTTGTTCTACTTCAAAGGAAATCTGATTTAAAAGGAATCTTTAGAAGCGACCTGACTGAGATGAAATGCTTGTGCATTGCCAATAGCCCCAGCAGAAAAGAACTATAATAATAAAGCCTAGAGAATCCCTTAACCAATTCATCTATACAGCATGTAATTTCTCTAGTTGGATATATAATGGATATATATTAATTTCATCTCTTTCCTTCTCATATTTATCTCTCTCTCTCTATCTCTCGTTTATTTAGTTTTTGTTGACCGGGTAAGTGCACTAGACAAATCCTGCCTATTTGCAAGCACGACCCGGGGGAAGGGGATACAGATGAATGTCAACTGACCTTGAACCAGATTAAGCTGTTGGTGGTATTTTTAGTGAATGAGGGAAATTTGGCCAGGACACCTGGGAAATTCCCCTACTGCAGTCCTGGCAGTAGGGGGCTAGTGGCAAAAATGTGAGTCCTGTCAGTTGAGGCTGGGCTTGGGAGCAGATGGCCGCTGAGACGGAGGTGGATGGTGGCAGTCCTCTGAGAGAGGTTTGTTCGGACCGATGGATGGAGAAAGTTCAGTCGGCACTAGTTTGTTCAAATGGAGACGCTGAAGTTCGAACTTCGGGATCAGATTTAGCAGGTGCCGGAGTTTCTGTTGAGTCTGGCGATATGGAAAGAGTATCGCCAGTACATGTCATGATGCAGGAGCTGTTGAGTGTGCGGCGAGTTGAGCTGACTACTAATTTCGCAACTTCTCCAGAGTTGGAACCGAGGAACGAGTGGAACGTCAGGACCCAAGTGGATTTGTGGCAGAAACACCGGAGAGCCTGACGGTGGATATGGTGGAGTGAAAAGGGAGTAATTCGTGTAATGATGAGATCGATGGTGAATTAAACAATATCGTGGAGACTGAGGTTTTGGGTCCTAGTGAGATGGACAAAAGGCATCGAACTGGTGAGGAGCCTTTAAATGTTTCTGTACTGACTGAGAGCATTTCAGTGGTTTCTGTGGTACCAGTCAGTGACCCGGATGTGCTGCAGGAGTTTACAGTTGCGAGTATGGAGGTGGCCGGTTCTGTGTTTCAAGGGGGAGATATTGATGTGCAGGGTGATTGATCCTGCATTTATCAGAAGGCTCCTTTCCAGCAAGAAGGGGTTTCGGAATTTTTTTTCAACAAACGCCTTGTGTCTGGCTCGGACAGAGTTGGTGATGACGGGAAAGGTAAATGGATGACGGTATTATTTGCAAAACGGAATCTGGAAGTTCCTATTGAGGCTCGAGGAACTGAGATGGATCAGTTGCAACAGAAGGTAAAACCTAAAGATGCACTTTCACTGGGACAGGGGTCTGTGGCACAGGCCCCACAGGTGGATGTTTGGTCCCCTGAACGGGCGTTACAGGATGCAGGTTGGACGTTAAACAAGGGGTCTTGGCACCCAACACCTGACTGGGATCCTACACTGAATTTTTCTCAAATGCACCTGGTTGGAAACCTAATCTACTTTTACCTGTGGTTCCTGCAAATGGGGGTGATGGGGTCCTGCCTGTTCCAAAGGAGTTAGTTTTACATAATGTTAGCTCTGCACCATTAGTGACTGATTTATACCAAGGGTCAGATTTAGAACAGGTTTTACCTGTTAAAAAACCTTTAATGTCTGAGTTATTCTCTAGGACCAAGCAGGAGGCAGCTCCATGGAGGAATGCAGTGCGGATTAGGTATAAGGGTGGTTTGGAGATTAGGCCAGATCGGGTATATGTGGGGAAATGTTTATTAAAAGACTCCCTGCATTTTTCACCTAGGGAAGTGTTTGTGTTCATAAACATATCTGGTAAGGATAATTTCGATGTTAGTTTTAGATCTGCCCAGGCATTAGACCTGTTTTGGGAGAGATATAGCCAGGTGAAGTTCTCACCCCTGTGGACACCCTTTTTTGTGATTCCCCTGACAAAACCTTTAATTAAGTTTGTCACCGTTATGTTTAGAAATGAGGGTGTGCATGTGGATGACATTTCCTATTGGTTGGGTCAAAAATGTGAAGTCTTAAGTTCCCCAGAGGCCATTCTTGACTCTGAGCAGTTTTGGACTGGGGGGTGGAAATTCAAAGTGAAACTTTGGCAGACGGACAAAGGAATTGAACACATCCCTAACTCATTTATTTTGAGAAGAGATAGGGGGGGTGTGCTTCAATGCAGGACAGCCCAGAGCTTGTTACAGGTGTGGAGCTTGAACCCATTTGTCAAGTTCTTGTGACAAACCCCGATGTGAAAATTGTGGAGAGATTGGACATGGGGTTTTCCAGTATATGAATTCAATGAAGTGTGACTTATGCGAGGGGTCTGGGCATGTTTTCGCTGAGTGTGAGTGGGCTGCAAGAAATAAAACATCACTTGGTTGTCCTGAATTATTGATTCAGGAAGCACAGGATAAGGTCATTCCACCGGTTGTGGATGGGACAGGGTCCCAGGTTGTTCAAAATGCTGTTAGTGTCAGGGAAAAAGGGTCAAAATGTGGTGTCAGAGGAGCAACCTCGGATACCCTCTGAGGAGAATCAGGGAGACATTGTGTTACAGAAAGAGATGGGTGAAAAGGCAGTTCCGCGTCCTTTGGTGTTGGTTCTGGTACGACGGTCTTCTAGGAATACTAAAACTATTATAGGGCCTTGCCCGGTAGAAGTCGAATCGAACAATCCCTTTTCTGTGTTAGCTTCCTCTTGGGGTGAATTAGAAATGGATAGTCAGGATTTGGATTCACAACCCATGCAGGATAGCCCGCCTTCTCCCTTGAGAGTTTCTGAAGGATACAAGGTAAAGAAAAGAGGAAAAAAGATGGCTGATGTGTTCTTCTTATTTTTTCCCTTTTCCTGTTGAATGGCTGTTACCCTGGGATCTATGAATGTTCATAGCCTTTTGAATTTTAAAAGAAGGAGGATAGTGTTTGATTATATTCATTCCCAAGTTTTGCAGATTTGCCTCTTGCTAGAAACCTGGATGTATTCTCTGGATCAAACTAGGCTTTTTCAGCGTGAATGGTGCTGGGGGCCTTCCTACTGGTCATTTGGCCAGGACACAGCAGATGGTATAGGTTTTGTGTTTAATTCCTTTCATTTTTCTTTAATTAAGTTAGTGGATATAGTGCCAGGACGCTTACTGATTTTAGATGGGGTTTGGATGTCTTTGACATGCAGAATCATTAATGTTTACTGTTCTCAAATAAAGTCTGAAAAGATAGCCCTGTTTCATTTGATTAAGCCATACTTGTTTACCTCGCATAAACTTTTTTTATGTGGTGACTTTAACTGTGAGCTCAAACGGCAGGCTGGGGTGACTAAGCTTGGGGATCAGGATAAGGAAAAAATAACTAAAAAAAGGTATATTGTGATTCCAAGGCGTTGGAACAATTGATTAAGGGATCTGGCCTTGTAGATGGTAGGAGTAGGCAACGGGGTGGAGTGGACTTTACTTATAAAAAGAATACATTTACTTCCACAATTGATTATATGTTTCTTTCAGATTCCTTGTCGTTTTCATTTTTTATGGTACCTGTTTCTTTTTCGGATCATATGCTCCTGCTGTGTAAAATCGGACCTTTGTGGTTGCCGGCACGGTCGAGGGTGAGATGGAAACTGAATGCTTCATTATTACAGTGTCCGGAAGTTAGAAATAAATTTGAATTATTATTACAGGCCAGATTATCAGTGGCTTTTTTGTATGATGATTTAGGGGAATGGTGGGTGCATTCAAAAAAGGATTTTGCATAATTTTTCAAAAATATTGGTAAGACTAGGGGTAATGTGAAGTTTTTGCATTATCTAAAATTGAGGCAACATCTGTATGATCAGATTTCTTTGGCAAATACTTCTAGAATTGACAATTCTGGCCAACTTGCTCATCTTAAACAACAGCTTAAGGAATGGCAGTATGATAGGGCGGAAACTCTGCAAGCTTTGTTTAAATATGGGAGGAAAAAATGCCCGGTAGGGGACCCTTATGAGGCCTTTAAAAAATATAAATTGAATACTACCATTGATGCTCTTAAGGATGTTGATGGTAACATTGTTACAGAACAACGTGTGCTGCAACAACTCATTGAAACATTTTTTGATGCCCATAAACCTGAGACTCCACCTAGCATTTCACTAATGGAACAATTCTTGGCACAATTAGAGAAGCCAGGATGTTCCATTGATATGGGGGCTTTAGTATTGCCTGTTTCAAAGCAGGAAATTGTTGCAGCATTTAAGCAGTTGAAATCTGGAACATCACCAGGGATTGATGGGTTGACAATGGAATTATATAAGGCTTTTCCTGATTCCTTTGCTATAGGTTTGGAATTAGTGTATAATTCTGTTCTTGTTTCTGCTAGATTCCCGCTATGGTTTTCTGAGGGTCTCTTAATTTTTTTATTTAAATCCGGGGATAGACATTCAATAGAAAATTGGAGGCCTATCACTTTATTGAACTCGGATTATAAAATATTGATGAGTATATTAAACACCAGATTAAAGAAGGCGGCACTCCCTGTTATATCCCCTAATCAATTTTGCGGTATGCCAGGAAAAACTGTCTTTCAAGCACACCGATACATTAGAGATCGGATAGAATATGTTAACATGTGTAAATTAACTGGTTGTGTTGTATCTGTGGATCAGAGAAAGGCTTTTGACAGGTTATATCACCCGTTTTTAATTTTAGTTTTGTACCATTATGGGGTCCCTTGGCAATTTGTGCATTGGCTTACGGTGATATATGACACCAATATGACTTACCCTATGTTACACACCACGATAGAGGATGGATTTCAAATTCCTACCGGAGTGAGGCAGGGATGCCCACTGAGCCCATTGTTATATGTCTATGTTATAGATGTATTGATTCAGTATGTCTCACAATCTACATTGTGGGAGGGGATTTTGGCACCTCCGATACGTCAGGAAGTGAGGGTTCTGGCTTATGCTGATGATCTGTGTTTATTTTTCCAGCGTTATGATCAAATTATGTTTTTTTTAGATTTTATGTTGCAGTATTCTGATGTTTCCAACTCACAACTGAATCCCTCTAAAAGTAGAGGATTGTTTATAGGGGTGCAAATTCCTGCGTCTTTACTTTTTCAAGGTATTTATATCTCTTCTGACCCTATAAGGATACTTGGGCTGTGGTATGGTCCTCAGAATTTACCTTCCCTGAATTGGGAAAAGGGATTGCAGGCTGTTGAATGTAAGGTTAATATATGGAAACATTGGAGACTACCCAAATTACAGAGGGTTGTTGTTCTAAAGAAATTTCTTGTACCACTATTATTATATATTGCTCAGGTCTTTCCGATTCCACTTTCATTAGAAACTAAACTATACAGTTTATTCTTTCAAATGGTATGGGGCAATAGGCTCAATCCAATTAAGCGTCACTATACCTATTTATCAAAACAAAGTGGGGGTTTGGGTATGAATGATCCAATTATTTTCTTTTCCACCTTGTTTATCTCCTCAAATTTTAGGGAGGTATGGGATTTGCACCCCAGGAATGATGTGATACTACTCTCTGCTATACTATATAGGTACTTTCATGCTTGGTCAAATGATCCCCCTAAACCTATTCCCACTTTATGTATTCCTGTTTTTTCTTTTACCTATTGTTAAAAAATTATTTAAATGGAAATTAACAGTGGATTGTATATGGGGCTGTTCGGGGAAATTGTTATATATTAAGGTGATGTTACTATTATACCCCAGTGAACCTGCTTTTAAGAATTGTCCATCGCAAAATATTAAAGTAGTGCTTCAGAGGTTAAATAATTCACGATTACCTCCTTACATGTGGGAACTTATATGGTTATCGGTATATGGCCGAATTGGGGTTAGAGGGATCGCTAAATATAAGGCTCATTCGGAACGTAATTGTCCTTATTTACATTGTATTAATATGGAAGAAACAATGGAACATTTCTTATTTGACTGTTCTTATGCGCAGTCTCTCTGGAAATTTCTCATGGTCCAGTGGAACATGAAGTGGTTAGGTACACTGGATTATAATATTTTGATGTTGGGTAATTTTGCTCATTTGCAGTCAAAATATGATAGTGGGACTCTGAATATATTGTGCACTGATATATTACCTCTGGCAGGCTAGGTGCCAATGGGTACTGTATCAGAAACTGATGCCAGTTGAGGTTGTCTGTTGCCTGATAAGTAGGGCCTTAAAAAGGGTGTATTTGGCAGATGTTACCTTTGCGTCTACCAGGCAGGTCGATAATTGGTGGAAAGGGATGACTTACTTTATTAAATATAAATGACTGTCATACAAACGGTCACTAGGTATTGGGGTTGACAGACTAGGCTATTGTAAGTTTTTCCATATACTGTATGTATGTTACAATGTGTACAGTTTTATGTTCTTTCACATTCCTTTGATTTAAGATTGACATTTTTTTGGCATCATATTTTGCATCACTGTATATCATGGGACAAATTTGAGGGTTCATCAGAATGCATACTAGGTGTTTTAAGCTAGGGGGTAGGGGACAACTTAAGGTATTAGTGATTACCAGGCTGTATGTGACAAAAATATGCTGATTTAATTTTGTTTTCTCTTTTCATTATTGTTTTGGTTTCTTTTATCCTTTGTGATCTCATGTGGTTTCTAATTTTTTGTGTGATTTAACACTGTTTTGTACTTAATTTGTTTTGATGTTATTATAATAAAAAATTCCCCTACTCTTTTCGTAGGGGGGGCTGGTTATATTTCCTTTTTTGTATTTTGGGGTTTTTGTATGAATTAATACATATGCATGTTTTTTGAATTCTCCTTTTTCTGTTTTGTATTATGTAATGATAGATGTAATATAATTTGTTGTGTTTTCAATAAAATTCCCCTACTCTTTTCGAGAAGTGCCATGGGATCTTTAACATCCACCTGAACTACCACCAATCCAAGCAGATGGGACCTCGGTTTAACATCTCATCCGAAAGACGGCACCTCAGAAGTGCAGCACCCCTCTTATGCTGCACTACAGTGTCAGTACTGGGATATTAACCAAAGTGCCAGATGTGGGAACTGAACCCACAGCCCTCTGATCTCCCAGCCTCAGAGGTGAGTGTGCTACTTACTGAGCCACTGAGCCACTGACACTTGTTGAAGTATATAGTGTTGAGTTTCTACTATATGTTTGGGACAATAACTTGTTATCTGGTCCTAAACAAGCACAATCTTTTTAATTCCAGTTATCACCCATGAGTCCTTAGGTTAATCTTTCTTAGCATCAATATATGAATCTTACTGTACTAATTAGACACAGTTCTTTTTAAGAATGTCAATGTGCTTTCATTATACACTTTCAAGTGCATTTGGTTACTTAATGATGCTTTTTGGGAACACTGCACAGCATGCATTATTCTTCAGACTTTTAAGCAATGCATGTCAATATTCTGAATGTGTCCCTTAAGAGTATTTGTAAAAGTGTAAAAAATAAAGTATACAAGCTGGACATGGAGAGGAAATTAAATGAAGCAGCTATTTAGAAGGAAAAGTTATCAAGAGATAAACAGGAACTACAGACAACACCATTAGACATCTCCTCATGATGCACAAAGATAAAATAACAAGGTGACAGTCCATGTCACTGAAGGGAGGAAGATTCAGTGCAAACATTCAAAATAATTAGTTCACAGAAAAAGTGATGACAATGTAAACCATATGGGATGACATACAGGATGCTAGAATGCAGAAGAATGGACTTTACCAGTTGCAGAAGGAAGGTAATACTGCTATGTACAAGTCACTGGCTTGATCGTGCCTAGAGTATTGCATCCAATTCTGAAACCTACATCTGACGAATCACAGAGATAGGGTGGGAACTTTACAGATAAGGGCAAAAAAAAAAAAAATCCAGGGGTGGCAGGGTATATCCTTTAAGGAAAGACTGGAGAGTCATAATACAGTATGCATTCTCTTTAGGAAACAAGGAAAAGGGGGACATGATAGAAACATGGATATAATGTAGTATAGTATAGTATAGATATAGTATAGTATAGTATAGTATAGTATAGTATAGTATAGTATAGTATAGTATAGTATAGTATAATTATGGGGTCGTGGTTGCACCTCTATAGTTAGGGTTAAAACTTCACTTCTATGTTAAATTCAAAATGTTGCACTTTAATAACTTTACAAATTGTAAAAAAACAAAGACAAGGCGCTGCGTCAGCATGTGGTCTAAAAGCTTAATAACTTTACAACCATTTAACTGATTTGCATGATATTTTGCATGCACCATCAGGGACAGAGGATCTCTTGACATTCATGTTTTTTCTGGTCAGATGTGTGAGTGCAGACATACAGAGTGTCAAAAATTTAAAAAGTACTGTTTTTTGTAAAAGATTTTTTGTGCCACTTCTCAAAAACGGCTTGGGATTTTGGTCTGAAATTTTCATGGTAGAAAGGGCTTGGGTCACAGATGTGCCTTTTGAAGATTTGGTGAAAAATATAAATCTATTCAAAAGTTATTACATTTTAATATTTCTCATTATTTTCAAAGGGAAATGTTAGATGTGAGCATCAAAACGGGATTCTGTGCTGCAATGGGCAGTCCTGTGTTACAAATGAGTAATTCTGTGTCGCAAATGGGGAATCTATTTTCACGCTGCCACATCTTGTTTTTCAGTTAGCAAGGGTAATCTATTTAAAAAACTAAACAACATGATTTGTTAGGTGGGAACCGTCACACGTAACCTGCTTACTGGGACCACTCAGCTATTTACAACAACAAATAGTATTCCCAAGCCTCTCAATCTTGTAATCTATCATAAAACCATATGGTCTACTACAATGTATAGCTGATATATTCAGGAAAATGACAGTATAATTATTTTCTCAGATAAAGGTACAAATAAGGAACATTTTTAAACAGAACGTAATGGGTTTATATGCCCTATATAGAATGAGTAACTGGATGTCAAAAAATAAATGCCATTTTAGATTTCAGCCCTGTTAGGTTCAAATATTGTGATTGTCAAAGACTAAGAAAGATCTCTAAAACAAGTAATTCAAATGGATTATGTAAATGAGAGCTGGGGACAGATTATTTGACACACTTATTGCTATTGTGCCCACTGTGTGCAAAATTTAGAGAGACATTTTTTGGAAATATATTAGCATCTATAGAATTGGAGCCCCTTAATATTATCATATATTTGTTTAAATCGAGATCAGTGGAGCTTTTGGAGTCTGTGGTCTCCATCCTTAATGTAATTACAAAGAAAAAAAATGCATATTACCTAGCGTGAACCAGTGTTTTAAAGAAATCCTGTTCTAAATGTATACTAGAAACAGCATATTACCCAGAATATCTATTCTTACAAAAATACTCTCATAGAAACCTCTATGTATACTTATTTTCTAAATTGTTTATGATTAACAGCATATTAATTAGATGGAATCATATGATTTACCAAAGATTATTGCTGGTGTAAGGTGTTTTAAAATGTGGTATTGTTGTTTTTATAGTATCACTCACTTTAGTAATATTGTATTGTTGTTTTTATGATATGTTTCTAATGGTAAGACCTGTTAAACAAATATACATTAAATTGAATTGAATTGACACTGAGTACTATATTGTTATAGCCTCACCCACTGAGCTACACACTGGAGATGGTGTTTCATTCCCTTGGGAGATCTGACTAAAATAGCCACATATCCACAGGTTTCCTCACATCCTACCCTCAGCATCAGTTCATAATAGTAATAGGCGAACCATCTTCATCCTGGTAAGGCACAGACACATACCTAACATACCAAGCTTAGCAGATATGTGTGAGCTCTTAAGTAAGAGCAATTCAACAGCTGCTTCTGGTGGATTTCTCCTTGACTCCCTGTGACTTTGCTTTATGGCCCAAAATGCTTCCACCACTACTACCTCCAAACCTGGAGTAGGTCCTCATGGACTGCAGGTGTATCACTTGAGAGTAGACACACACTTCTCCTCTCTTAATCCTATCAGTTGCCCAGTGACACTGTGTGACCTTAAACCTCTTATTCTCACTGTCTCTGTTAAACACACTATCTCTTGTCTGTAACTCTTTCTCTGTCTTTTGGATTCTCTGTCTCTTTAGACCTTTCCTCTCATCTCTTCCTCTTATGTCAGGCTGGCTACATCTGGCCTCTGTTTTTGCCCCACCACATCTGATCTTCTTGAAGGCTGTTAAAGGAATCCACCACTATTTCTGTGAAGTACTTCCGTGTATCTCTCCAGAATCACCCCTTCCCCTAGCTTCATAGCATGGGGCTGTCTAAGGGCTCCTACACCCATCAGCTGGGCTTGCTAAAGTCTCCCTAAAGCACTAGTCCCACACAACACAGGACCTGGCTAACTGTATCCTCAATGGGGCTCCATACCCCCACTTTTCATTGGCCATGGCACATGAAACCATCTTGACTGCACTTTACTTTGGGGGGTTCCCCACTGACCCTCCTGGACTGCAGAGCTCCCTCATTTTTTCCACCTATCCTCGTCCTGGTTCTACTCTCCAGCCTCCCCCCTCCTGCCCCAGGCCTACTGCCCAGGCTGGAAAGGCCATACTTCCTGTCAGCCCTTTTTCATACACTTTTGCTGCCCTCTGTGACACCTTGAGTTTATTTATTTATGTATTTGCTTTTGGTAACCTGGTAAGTGCACTAGGCATAGCAATGCCTATTTTCAGGAATGACCCAGGAGGATACAGGGTTACAGAGATAACAGCAAGTGGGTGGAAAAACAATGGGTACAGGTCAGTACAGTATCAAACAAGTTTGCAGTACATGCGAGTCAACAATAGGTAACAATAAGTAAACATAGCAGTAAAACAGTGTAACAAGTGCAGGTTCTCCGATCATAAGGATACAGACTGGGAGAGATAGCTCTGCAAGATGCAGATGTGAGGTCCAGCTGTGAGATGAGTTATAGCACAGAATAAATGGGCTGCTTTAGTTGAGACGAGGGGACTATAGATCCAGGAAGGTAGTAGAAGGACAACTCAGAGGGAGAGAACCAGAGGGTGAGCGCTTTTCTTCTGTTTAGGGGAAAGAAGGGGAGGGAAAAGAGGAACAAGAGAGAGAGAGAGAGGGTGGGGGGTGAGAGAGTAGGGGTGTTAATGGGAGACAAGGAAATGTTAGAAAAGTGGAGTTGGGGAGATACAGTGGAGACAAACAAAGGGGGAGGAGGGTGGGGGTTCTACAGGGGTTGGAAACAGGTACAGGAGGTAGAACCAATTAAATGTTTGCAGTGCATCCTCTTGAAAGTGGCATGGGATGGAGTAAGATGAATTGCTTTTGGAAGAGAGTTCCAGTACTTTTGCACAATATGTGAGAATGCCCGGCTACCCATTGCTGTTGTGCATCTGGGGATGTGGAGGCATGCTTGTTCAGTGGAGCGAAGCTCATAGGTGACAGTTTGTGCATTCAACATAGAGGCTAGGAACTGGGAAGATGAGATCTGGTGATGCTGTCAGTGAGACATCTGAGTGACTGGAGCCAATGGGCAAAGGGGGAGTGCTATTTATGTCAGCATAGAGCTGGCAGTGGTGTTTGTAGCTAGGGTATTCAGAGGCGTATCGGCAGATATTATTATAGGTGGTGTCCTACTTGAGAAGAGAGGCTTTTCATGCCCCAAGGTAGGTGACTGAGTCATAGGATAGAATTGGAAGAAGGATGCCCTGTGCAATATTGAGCCTGGCTGATGAAGTAAGGGCATAACTACTTCAGAAGGTACCCCTGAGCTTAGCGTTGATGGCTTTGTGGGTAGTACTGATGTGCTGATCAAAAGCCAGAGATTCATAGAGCAGAATGCCCAGGTATTTGCAGGTGCTAGTGTTGACCAGTAGTGAGCCATCAGAGCAGGAGATTTTGAATGGATTTTGTTTCATTCCGAGTCTGGCTGGGGAGTCATAGAGCATTGCATGTGTCTTATCTACATTTAGAACAAAGTTATTTTCAATGAGCCATGACTGGAGTTTGATAATGTTGGAGGAGAGAGAGAGCAGTTCATGTCTGAGGTGTTCCTGGCACTGGAATAGAGAACAGGGTCATCCGCATATAGCAGAGACAAGCAGTTGGGGGTGAGAGTGGGGAGGTCATTTACAAAGAGAGAGAAAAGTAAGAGGCCCAGAATAAACCCCTGAGGAACGCCAATACCTGTATTTGTGGTAGCGAGATCGAACAAGGTCATCCGCATATAGCAGAGACAAGCAGTTGCTGGTGAGAGTGGATATTTGTGGCAGCGAGATTGGACAGGATCAAAGCTACAGAACTAAAAAGTAAAGGGGGAGGACAAGAGGCACTCTGGGTCACCTTGGAGACAGGGAATGGAATCACAATCTGCACAGGGGTTGTATACAGACCCCCATCTCAAGTGGAGGAAACGGACAAGAAAATGATGGAGAAAGTTCTCAAAATGGCTGAAAAAGGGGAGATACTGTTGATGGGGGACCTGAATATGCCAGATGTCAACTGGATGACGTACTGCAGCCACATCCAAGAACAGGGTCATTCTAGATGCCTGCAGGGGGCAGACCTTAGACAGCTAGTGTTGGAACCCACTCGGGAAGGAGCAATACTAGACCTGGTACTCTCAAATAGAGAGAGAATCACAAATTTAGAAGTCAGTAGACATCTGGGAACAAGTGACCATTGCACAGTGTACTTCACAATATGCACAACCATGGAGATAAGCTATACAAAAACAAGGATACTGGACTTTAGAAGAGCCGACTTTGGCAAAATTGGGGAATACCTGAGGAATGCTCTACCAAATGGCCAAAAAGGAGGGGTGGAAGAACAATGGAGAAAAATCAAAACTGCTATTATAGAGTCAACAAACCTTTGTGTGGGACAAATAAAGACAACAAAGCAGAGAAAAAAACACTATGGTTCTCAAAAGAGGTGGCAGGGAAGGTTAAGGAGAAAAAAGCTGCATTCAGAAAGTATAAGGAATCACAGAAGGAGCACGACAGGAAACTGTATCAATTAAAGAAGAAAGAAGTGGGGAAGGCAGTCAGAATAGCAAAGGCCCAAACCGAGGAAAAAATAGCCAACTCAGTTATGAAGGGGGATAAAACCTTTTATAGGTACATTAGGGAGCGTAGAAAGGTTAAGAGAGGAATAGTGAAGATTAATAAAGGAGAGGGGAGGTGGGCAGAGGGAGACAGTGAAAAGGCAGAAATACTGAATGAATATTTTTGCTCAGTATTCACAAAAGAAGATGAGGAGGAATTACCTAAAACAGGCAATAGAAGCACTCTGGGTAGGGGGTTTGACACCAGTCCATTTACAGAAGAAAGAGTCCTGAAGGAACTCCTAAAACTCAAGGTGGACAAAGCAATGGGGCCTGACGGGATTCACCCCAGAATCCTAAAAGAACTAAGGGAGGACCTAGTGACACCACTGACCACACTTTTTAACAAATCATGGGAGGATGGGGTGGTACCTGAGGACTGGATGAGGGCAGATGTGATTCCCCTTCACAAAAGTAGGAGCAAGGCAGAAGCAGGAAACTACAGACCTATAAGTCTGACCTCAGTGGTAGGGAAAATGATGGAATCACTTCTGAAAGAAAGAATTGTTGAGTACCTAGAGGTCAGCGGGGCACAGGACCCACAGCATCATGAATTTACAGCAGGAAGGTCATGTCAGACGAATCTAATTGATTTCTTTGACTGGGTGACCAAAGTAATAGACTAGGGAGGGGCTGTGGATATAGTCTACCTAGACTTTAGCAAGGCATTTGACACAGTCCCGCACAAAAGACTAATAATCAAGTTAGCCAGCATGGGAGTGGGTTCCAGGGTGGTAGCCTGGGTAGCAAACTGGCTGCACAACAGGACACAGAAGGTAATAGTTAATGGAACATATTCCAAAGAAAGGGGGGTTACTAGTGGAGTACCTCAGGGCTCAGTGCTGGGTCCAGTCCTCTTTATTATCTTTATAGGTGACATTGCAGAGGGTCTGGAGGGAAAGGTATGCCTCTTTGCAGACGACACAAAGATCTGTAACAGAGTTGATACACGGGGGGGGGTAGAAAGGATGAGAAGGGACTTGTCAAGGTTGGAGGACTGGTCAGACATATGGCAACTTAGATTCAATGCAAAGAAGTGCAAAGTAATGTACCTGGGAAACAAAAACCCAGGAGAAGAGTACACAATAGCAGGGGAGGTACCAACAACAACAAAAATGGAAACAGACTTGGGGGTAGTCTTATCAAATGACTTAAAGGTGGGTAAGCAGTGTGAGAAGTCAGTAAGGAGAGCCAGGGGGATACTGGGATGCATAGGAAGGGGCATCACAAGTAGAAAAAGGGAAGTGGTTACCCCTCTGTACAGACAGTTGGTGGGACCCCAACTGGAATACTGTGTGCAGTTTTGGAGACCCCATCTATGCAAGGACATAGACAGGATGGAAGCAGTCCAGAGGAGGGCAACTAAAATGGTGCAGGGTCTGCATCAGAAACCATATGGAGAGAGACTGGGAGAGCATAATATGTATACCCTTGATGAAAGGAAGGAAAGGGGGGAGATGAACTTTCAAGTACCTCAAGGGAATCAACAAAGTCCAGGAGCGTAGCATCTTTCAGAAAAAGAGATGTGTAAGAACAAGGGGGCACAATTTGAAGATAGAGGGGGGACGGCTCAGGGGTAATGTGAGGAAATTTTTTTTCGGAGAGAGTGGTGGATGCATGGAACCGCCTTCCTGGGGAGGTTATTGGGTCTAAAACAGTGGGGGAATTCAAACATGCATGGGACAGACATAAGGCAATTGTAGTGGGGGGTTGCAGGAAGTAGGCTGTTGGTTAATTAGAATCTGCAGCTTATCCAATAGGAAGGGAAACGGGCAGACTTGGTGGGCCAAGTGGTCCTTATCTGCCGTCAAAGTCTATGTTTCTATGTTTTTATGGATGGAGTTGTAATTCACGGCCTGTTTCCTGTCTGACAGGTAGCTACTGAACCAGGTCACTGCTTCAGTGGAGAAACCAAGGGAAAGAAGTTTGTTGAGAAGAAGGGAGTGGTTTACCAAATCAAACGCCTTAATTAGGTTGATAAAAATCGCGCCAGTGGTGAGGCCTTTGTCCATTGTGGTATAGATGTCATTCGAAAATTTTAGAAGAGCGGTGACAGTGCTGTGGCCTTTGCGAAAGCCATCCTGGGAACTGGACAGAAGACTTTTTCTAGAAAAGAGATGGTTTGTGAGGCTACTAGTTTTTCCAGTATTTTGCTAAGCACGGACAGAATGGCTATGGGCCGGTAGTTGGCCATATTTGTGGGGTTTCCCTTTTTTAGTATGGGAGCGACTTTTGCTATTTTCCAGATGTCAGGAACATAGCCATGGCAAAGAGATAGGATGAAAATTCTGGCTATGGGTGAGGCGATCATGGAAATGCCGAGTTTTAAAAGCTTGGGCACAAGACCATCCAAGCCCATGGCGATACTATCAGAGGTGCCTGACAGCATTTTTAGGACTTCCTGTCTGGTGATTGTTCGAAAATGGAAAGGGGGGTAGCTATACTGTGGTCCATGGTCTACGGGGGTTGGAGGACTGCATGGAGGTGGTGGGTGGGGGGATGACAGATATTTGGATAGGTCAGAGAATTTAAGATTAAATGAGTTTGCAGTGGTGGCTGGATTGTTGCAATGCACACCATTTATAATCATACCATTGGAGATTTTGTTTTGTTTGGCTCCAAGGAGGGTCTTGATAGTATCCCAGATCTTTCTAGAGTCATCTGCCGCATTTATCAACAAGCCTTTGCAGAAAGAGCTCTTAGCATGGCGGATGTTCCTTTTACAAGAGTTTCTCTGAGTTCAGAAGTCATTATAGTCAGAAGGGAGGCCTGAGACCTTGAAACGCCACCAGCTCTTGTCCCTGGCTTGGATTTTGGCGAGTAGTTCCTTGTTTAGCCATTTGGTGCAGGTTCCACTTACACGACATGTGGTGAGGGGCGCATGGGCATTTTGGATAGACCCAAACAGGGTGAGGAAGTGGTCCAGGGCTGTTTGGGCATCAGTGGCTGAGTAGATGTGGCTCCAGTCGAACATGGTGCGATCGCTCTGAAACTGGGCTATATCAAGTTTGGCAAGGTTTCAAAAGGTTATGAGTCATGGGGGAGGTGCTCTAATTGAGCGCCAGACACAAAATATTGGGGTTTGGTCACTTATGGCATCAGAAACGGTACCTGCCAAGAGTATACAGTCAATGCGATTGGTCAGAGCCCAGTCGATTAGAGTACTGGTTCTTGGGGAAGACATAATCCTAGTGGGGTTAGTGATAAGTTGGTGAAGGGCGTGGCCTTGTACTGTTGTGTGGAGGGATCTGTTTTGTTTCCCAATCCAATTGAGGTTAAGATCACCAAGGATAAGGACTTCATTTCGACCCACTGCTGCATCAACACGTGAGAAGAGCTCCTCGAGTCCAGTGGTGCCACCTAGTGGGGGGTTATAGACACATACAATGTGGAGTTTTTTGGGGCCGAGCTGGAGGGTGGTAAGGATGGATTCACAGTGTGAGTTGTCCAGAGCACTAACCCCCAGATCACTAAACCCATTTCCTAGCTCTGGGTTGGGGGAGGAAGGGAAAAGGGATGCCTAAATGTTGAAATATACGCCTCACTTTTGCAGGGGGCTTACACTCTTCCCCCACCCAGGAAATCATTCTCTCCTGGGAATGATGGCAAGGGTCCAGTGATGTTCCCCCCCACTGGGCTGAGTATGCGCATTCCCCAGCCTTCTGCCGGTGAACACACCATGTCTGGCCACCAGGCACCTCCCAACCTACTTACCTAGCCCAAAACTATACCCTAAAACCTAATTTCTAAACCCTACCTGTGCCAGGAGATAAATCTAAAGTGCTAGTCACAACCATCATTATTTCTTTTTAAACAGTAAACAACAATCAATTTTTATAATGATTATGCGTTTCCAAAGAGATTTTCCTTAAGCTTTGTGTTAACATTAATGAGGTAGTAGACATTCCTCTTAGATAACTCCCACCAAAATTTTAAAATATTTTCTCTGTGTACAAACCCCAAACCATTCACTCACATGCACATACATACATATTCTTACACCTATCTTCTCAAAACATACTTTAGCATGATACTAAGAGTAACTATAAATTTATTTCAATTTAAGAGCTTAGTTAGTAAGCTTTATCAAAGTCACCATATCAGCTCTGTAGAGCAAGTGTCCTGGCACATTCCACAAGATTTTTGGTCCCAGAGGCCTAGGTTGCAGGCCCCCACCTGGAGGCAAATAGTATGCTGGGTCTGGCTTAGGGGTGACTTCTCCAAATGAATCTTGGTCCAAAATGCAATACTTGGTCCAAGTCCTAGTTAAGTCCTGGAGCATAGCAAAATGTTTGAAAATGGTTAGCCCTGACCAAGTCCCTGTGCAGCACATCAACTGTGCCTGCTGGAACAATTGTTGAGATGGGGCACTTCCTCCTCCTGGATGGTTCTTCAGCCTCTCCAACTGTTCTATGAAAATGCAGTCATCCCGCATCTCCTCTATAATGTCCCAAATCCTTTCTGGCATATATGTATAGTTCAGGTTTGGATATTCTACCTTCCGTCTCCTGCGAACCAACCTTTCGGCCTGGCTCCATTCGGGCAGGTCCCTCACGCTGGTTCTCCCGGCTTGTCCCATTGGTAGCCATATCCCCTATCGATATTTGAGTTTAACACGTCATTTGGGTTTAATCCGTCCATCTGAGTCCGAGGGTCTTGGCCCAGACCAGGAGCTGTGGGGTGGAAACACGGAAGGTGATAACTGGATGGTGGTAGGGCCTAGGGATTGCTCTAATCACCATATGGTCCTGGAACTGGCTGTCGACATATTTCTCCTCATCCAGCTTCCTTTGGTCTGGTGGGTCACCAACCTTTCCACTGGCTTAACCTGGTGCAGGTACAGACTGAGGGCCACTCTCCAGAGATCTGATTTTGCCTCTGGCACCTGAGACAGGCTCCGATTTGCTGGATAATGCCTGTGGGCTACGCCAGACAGGGGCCATGGTGAGGGCCCCCAGGGCCCTGGAGGATGCCTGACCAGTTGCCTGAGGCCCCTGTCCCTCCCTCTGCCAGTAGAATAGCCAGTAGCAAGTGGTGGAGAACTGGGCAGACGGCTGTGCTCCCCATCACCTTTGTCCCTTTCTGGTGCACCTGCACCCTCTCCCTCAACAGCCTCCACTATCACATCCAGGGATTCACTGTGGGTCCCACCCACCTGGACATGTGTGCTTTCTCCCAGGGACAGTCTCCTGAACCCCTCCAAATCCCCACTGGCTGGTGACCATGGTATGAATAAGCTGGCAGTGGAACTGGGGGCATACATCCCCCTACCTGACACTGGGGTTCTGTCTATACAGTAAAGACACATTGGCAGGCTGGTTACTACTTCTCCCATAAATCCACACCTCACACAATGTTCATGTCCCATGCATTTTCCTCCAGCCTTCCAGAGCTAGGAGAGAAGTGAGGCAGGAACTGTAGTCAGGGGTTCCTTCTGAGAAGTTGCTTCAGGCCTCTCAGCAGCTCCCCATGCTAATATTTGCTGCCAGTTCATTGGGATGCCTGTGCTTGCTCTTCCTTCCCTCCCAGTCACACATTCACTTGGAACCCACAGTCCTTTTGCTCCCCAAAAATATGCAGTCCAGTTCACTTGCCTACCACTGAATAACTCTCCCACAGCGCTCTCTCTAGCTCTGTTCTTGCTATCATTATCCTCCTTTTCTCCCTCTCTGCCAATGCTGGTCTCACTTTCTCAGCTCACTCACTCTGATCCCCAAGATGGCACTTCCTTGTGCAGTTGCTATAGCTTCCTTTAGCCCATCCTTCGATCAGGACATTTCCTGAGGGTCATGTGACCAGGACGTCACATGGGTACATCACACTAGCAGGCCAGGCCTAATGCCTGCTCCAGTCCTAGCCCACAGAAATTTAAAGTGAGCAACAGGGCCTAACCAGGCCAGGAAACCTGCCACCATGGACTACAGGGCTTGGGTCTGGCAGCAATTTTTGGGGTTCGGGGAACATGCCTGACGAGTAGCCCCCACAGTGTAACCCCTCACTTCCTTAGCCGTCTAAGGGCATACTTAAAAACATCGCAGTTGGTCTGGGCAGGAAGAAAGGAGCACTCCCAAAGCACTAACATTTGAGACATTGCATATACAGGACCAGGGAAAATGCCTACCTGCTGCTGTCTTCAAGATGCTGGATTACCTACTCATTCTCACCTACGCATTCACACCCCAAGCTGACCACCAGACTGGGACCTCTCTCTTCCTCTTGGAGGTCCCGAGGAATCCCTGCAGCCATCAGAGGCTGGATTCTTTCCCCTGGAACATAAATCATGACAAATTAATCAGACTGCAAAATGTGAGGGGAGACAAGTATTTGATTTCATTAAATTCCCCCCTTATGGTCAAATAAGGCACAAACCACTGTTTCTCTCCAATTGGCTTTTATTTTCACCTGCATGGCAAATGATTCCAGCGATACGGGGGGTCACCATTCCTTTATAAAAACAAATATTCAGCTCCATGTGGCTACAAACTTTTTACACTTTGGCTGGACTTAATAAACGGCAAAACAACTATTTTAGCAGACACCAGAAGGATTTTCATTTCCTACCCTTCCTGTCTTGGATGATCTACACATAACCCTGGAACCCAGATCCCTGCAATCTCCTGGCATATAAGGATCCAGTAAGCCAAGCCTTACTTTTACCTCTTCTCACCCGGTCCCTTTTACTCTAGCACTGTTTGCCCCTCCTTTGACTGGCATGGAAGAGTAAGCTGCCCTCCCCATCTGGACACCTGGGCATTGGCCCATGCCACAAGGGCATCCAGGATTTTTCCTGATGACCCATGCCCTGGCCCATTTCCCAATGGCTGGCACTGATGTACAGACTGAGGTCACTTCTATTAGTCACTTATCTCCACCTCAGCCCTCCACGGCCCCCAATTTACTCTGGGGTGTTCTGCTGTTACCATCTTCCTACAGGGAGTTCCTGCCAGGCATTCATCCATTACAAATTGTCCCTGGGCTTGAGTTAAGAACCAGCACGTGGACCACCCTACAAGGCCTACCAATCCTTTGGGTCCACAGCCCGCCTGGCCATTAACTGGACCAGCGCCCCAGGACCTGTCCCTCCAAACAGGCCCCTTAAATGGGTGAAAGTCTCCCTAGCTCCCTCGACCATCTCAGGCTGCCCTGCCACACCGGGAATGAAAGGAACCTCTGCCACCAGTTCCCCTTCTGAGAGGGCCCTGCCACAGCTCTCCCAGCCCTGGTGACCTAGGAAAACCCCAATGGGCTTTCTAAGGGCTGCTACATCTATCGACTTGGGCTTGCTAAAGCCTCCCTAACACTCTAGCCCCACACGATGCAGGACCTGGCTACCTGTATCCCAAAGGAGCCCCATACCCCCACTCCTTGTCAGCCATGGTGCATGAATCCATCCTGACTGCATTTTATTTGGGGGGGGGTCCCCACTGTCCCTCCTGGACTGCTGAGCTCCCTCATTTTGTCCACCTATCCTGTTCCTGGTTCTACTCTCCAGCCTCCACCCCCCCCAGCCCCAGGCCTACTGCCCAGGCTGGAAAGGCCATGATACTTCCTGTCAGCCCCTTTTTATACCCCTTTTCTGCCCTCTGCTGACACCTTGAAGCATCCAGAGCACTTACCCCCAGACCACTAAAACCCATTTCCTAGCTCTGGGGCAGGGGGAGGAGGGTGAAAGTGATACCTAAATGTGGGAATATAAGCTCCACTTTTGCAGTGGGCTTACAGCTCCATTATCACTGCTGCTAGACAGACCCCCACCCCTGCTGCTGCTATGGCAGTTGATTTTGGAAAGGCATTCAATTCAGTGGAGTTGTTGTACCTTCTCAAAGTCCTTCAATATATGGGCTTTGGTCCTTATTTTTCTGCTTGGGTGCAAACCTTATATCAGGCCCCTGTGGCATGGGTTCTCACCAGCTCCACTTTATTTGCTCCCTTTTCATTACAAAATGGCACTCGAGAAGGATTCCCCCTTTCTCTGATGTTATTCATTTTGGCCGTCCAACTCCTGGCTATTGCCATCAGGAAACATACAGAGCTACACAGTACTCCCATTGCAGGGGAAGACCTGTGAATTAGCATGTATGCGGTTGACCACCAGGTGCTAGGGATGGGAGAAATTTACCTTCTGCCAGTGCAATTCTGGCAAAATGCTGATTTCTTGTTCATGAAATTTTGAAACATTTTTACAAAAAGCTCATGAAATGTTGTCAAAATTGTGATTTTGGTTTTGTCTGTCTAATTCTAAAAGTAGTTGCTCAACTTGCACCGGTATTTGGTATGTTGTCTGTACCAGTGCCCATACAAATGTGCATCAATTTTCCAATCTCTATCTTTAAAAATGACTGAGTTATAAGTCTCCAAACATTCAGAAATGTTAACATTACAGTTAACAACTACACCAACTAAAGGTGTTGGTATAAATTGCACCAAATTTTGTAAGGTGACATTACTCATGCCCATACATATGTGTGGTAAGTGTCATATTTCTAGCTTTAAAGGTGACTGAGTTATAAGCCTCCAAACTTTCAGAAATGTTTAAATTACATTTTGCAATTATGTAAACTGCTGAAATTAAGCCCCTATAAGTTTAAAGCTTAAGAACAGAATATCAACAGTGTTGGGACACTCCTTGCCTCATTTACTGGCTGCAGAATCCAGACCTCAAAGCAGATTTTCCAAGCCCAGCAGATGACCAAGAGAATGAGTCAGCAGCATCTCCAGTTCGACTCGCTTGCCAGGGCACAGCGATGGTGACAAAGGAACAAACAGAATTTCAGGTGCCAAATTCGAAATTCTGCTTGGGCTCCTGATTGGGCTCTTCTCTAGCAGTGACGTACCTCCTCAGACCACTCAATAAAGCCTGAACCGGAGCCCCGCTGCTCACAGTCCTTGACTTTATGAGGTGGTGAGGGAGACCTCTCTGCAAGTGAGTCTCCCCCCCAATCCCTGAACTGCAACCAGAGTGTGAGGTAGATGCGCCGACTCATTGATGCCGGGCCGGGCGGACCTCCCCCACAAACAGAAGTACTTCTCCCTCTGCGCAACAGCAGGTGTCCGTCCCACAGATTTCCCGGGGAAATCTTAAAAATTGATTTTAAATCTGTACCTGGGACACGCCTTGCCTCATTTACTGGTGGCAGAACCTAACCTCGGGATATTTGCAACCTGACTTTGAATTCTGTACTGGGACACTCCTTGCCTCATTTACTGGCTGCAGAATCCCGACCTCGGAGCAGATTTTCCAGGCCCAGCAAATGACCAAGAGAACGAGTCGGCAGCATCTCCAGTTCGACTCTCTCTCCAGGGCACAGCGATGGTGACAAAGGAACAAATGGAATTTCAAGTGCAAAATTCGAAACTCTGCTTACGGCGCCGGATTGGGCTCTGCTCTAGCAGTGACGTGCCTCCTCAGGGCACTCAATAAAGCCTGAATCTGAGCCCCCCTGCTCATAATCCTGGACTTTCTGGGGCGGTGAGGGAGACCTCTCTGCAAGTGGGTCCCCCCCAATCCCTGAACTGCAACCAGAGTGTGGGGTAGAGGCGCCGACTCTTTGATGCCAGGCCTGGCGGACCTCCCCCACAAACAGAAGTATTTCTTCCCCTGCACAACAACAGGCGTCCATGCCGCAGATTTCCCTGGACATCTTATAAATTGATTTTAAATCTGTACCTGGGACACTCTTCGCCTTGTTTACTGGCAGCAGAACCCGAACTTGGGACATTTTCAACCTGACTGAATTCTGTACTGGGACACTCCTTACCTCATTTAATGGCTGCAGAATCCCAACCTTGGAGCAGATTTTTCAGGCCCAGCAGATGACCAAAAGAACGAGTCGGCATCATCTCCAGTTCGACTTGCTCTCCAGGGCACAGCAATGGTGACAAAGGAACAAACGGAATTTCGGGTGCCAAATTCGAAACTCTGCTTGTGGCGCCTGATTGGACTCTGCTCTAGCAGTGACATACCTCCTCAGGCCACTCAATAAAGCCTGAACCTGAGCCCTGCTGCTCACAATCCTGGACTTTCTGAGGTGGCGAGGGAGACCTAGTTGCAAGTGGGTCCCCCCCAATCCCTGAACTGCAACCAGAGTGTGGGGTAGAGGTGCCAACTCATTGATGCCAGGCCAGGCTGACCTACCCCACATGTAGAAGTATTTCTTCCCCTGCACAACAGCAGGCATCCATACCACAGATTTCCTGGGACATCTTAAAAACCTGATTTTAAATCTGTACCTGGGACACTCCTTGCCTCGTTTACTGATGGCAGAATTCAAGCTTGGGACATTTTCAACCTGACTTTGAATTCTGTTACTGGGACACTCCTTGCCTCATTTACTGGCTGCAGAATTCTGACCTTGGAGCCGATGGCACAGCAACAGTGACAAAGGAATGAATGGAATTTTGGGCGCCAAATTCGAAACTCTGCTTGCGGTGCCTGATCGGGCTCTGCTCTAGCAGTGATGTACCTCCTCAGACCATTCCATAAAGCCTGAACCTGAGCCCCACTGCTCACAATCCTGGACTTTCTGGGGTGGCGAGGTAGACATCTCTACAACTGGGTCCCCCCCAATCCCTGAACTGCAACCAGAGCATGGGGTAGAGGGGCCAACTCGTTGATGCCGGGCTGGGCAGACCTCCCCCACAAACAGAAGTATTTCTTCCCCTGCACAACAGCAGGCATCCATGCCACAGATTTCCTGGGACATCTTAAACATTGATTTTTAATGTGTACCTAGGACACTCCTCACCTCATTTATTGGCAGCAGAACCCGACCTCAGGACATATTTAACCTGACTTTGAATTCTGTACTGGGACATTTTTCTCCAGCCCTACCCACCCCGTTCCCTCCTCCCCTTAAATGCTGGGCAGCCCCACCCATATGAATTACTGGGCCAATCACCTAATCTCTGGGCTTGTAACCTTTTCTTGCCCCTGAGCACCTGTATCTCAATTAAGAGTTATATATGAAACATCTCTTCTAAAGTGTACTGACAATCACTACTCGTAGTTGGCAGTAAAACTCTAACCTTTTCTTTTTTCCGTCTTCTGAATGTGTAATGCCACTTATACTGGGTTAAAGCTACTTAAGTAATATACTGACAGGGACAATACTGCAGACACAAGTTAATAAATGAATTTGGGGTTAGGGGTTGCAAATATGAATTGCTGCATAAACTGCAGGGAGTACATGTGTGACAAGAACGCACATCTCCTGCACAATTCCCTAGACCGTGAATAACTATTGCTAACTTAATCCTCAAGTCATAGATCCTGCCTAGGGCAGAGGTAGCAAAAGTTACCCCTTTTATTGTCTTAACTAAGTATCACTTAGAGATATCAATCGCTGTGACCAGGCTTTACTCAGGGGGAATAATTTCTGGTCCTGCTGTAATCTAACCAAGGGACAGAAACTGCTCTGATTGCTAGAGCACGCTCACAAGGGAAATCTGATTTCTGCTACCCCCTATCCCAACGGGACAGGGTTATTACCTACTACAGCCAATTCCACAGAAAATATATACTGGTATATTGTATCACCTGAAATCCCTGCAGAGACAGGATACCAGTTCACACCTGATAATCAGCCCACAAGACTGAAAAATAACTTATGGTGTAGTGTTAACATCTGACATTCCTCCACAGACATAGGACCTGTCCTATGTCTGAAAACCTGCCTAAGACAGGGCTATAGAGCTTGTTACCAAGCACCCCTGCTCTCAAAGCATGCCTCACCAGAAGTGGACCCCAGACCATGTGCCTCATGGTGCATGCAACCCCTGGGCCCCTCTCTCCAATAGGGGGGTACTCCTGATGACAGTCTATATACTGTCCCTTCTCTGGGTAGACAGGCTCATAGACTAAGGGTTTCCAGAAATAAGGGGACAACGGCACAATGACACCCCTCCTGTCAACTTCTACAATGGAATGCCCCGCTCTAGCTTACTTGCCCTATCATCAGCCCATGAGCTCATAAGAAAGGGGATATGCTATGATATCTTCCACTTTGTGAGCAGGACATGCCGAGGCAACCGAATCCCATCAACCAGCCCAAAGTTACTCAGCCTGCTAGCTGCAATACTACTCCTGGCAGGTGACATACAACCAAACTCTGGCCCTAACACCACCAAATTCTCAATAACGTCCCCTCAGGACCCTCACTGGGCATCCACAAAGGGCCTAAAAATAGCACATATGAACGTATGTCGCCTCAGACCAAAAATGCAAGAGGTACAAGCCTGGATTGATCTCTACAAGCTGGATATTCTTGCCATCTCAGAAACATGGCTTAAGGCCCACATCCTTGATCTCGAGATACTGGCCCAAGTATATAGTATCTACCATAAAGGACAGAGTGACCAAAAGAGGGGGTGGTGTAGTCATCTATGCCATGGAAGCCCTAACTGAATTGCACCTCATCTTGCAGCAAAGCACCTGCCCTGATGGTGAATCTATATTCATCTGAGTTACCATAGGGAACTCCAAGCAACTCACTACTGGCTACGTCTACAACATGCCCAAGTCAGCTCTTCAATCCCTAGAAGCCATAACAAAAATCATGGCACAAGGTGTTTCTTTGAAGCTCCTTATTCTGGGTGACTTCAACCTAAACTGGGCCCAGGACCCAAACAACGCCTTCATGGCATTGACCCAAGAGGCAAACCTGGTACAGGTAATCTCAGAACCGACCAGACTTAACTACAAATTGGGGAAACACACCACCCTCGACTGGGCTCTGGTGTCCAATCCTGCCAACATCCAGAAAGCCAGCATAATGGTGGACTCCTTAAGTGACCACTCCCCCATATTCTGCATCTGGAAGAACAGAGCACCCAAAAGCCAACCCAGAATACTCACTGCTCGTGACTACACAAATTTCTCAGCAGTGCAGTTTAATGACTACCTACACAGTCTGGATTGGAGCCCAATCATGCTCCTCCCAACCTTGGCTGAGGCTTTGGAGCACTTCCACAACACAGTATGTACAGCAGCTAACCTCTTCGCCCCTTTGAAAAAATGCAGAACAAAATGTAGCTGCTACAAGTGGATCTCTCCATCCTTAAAAACCCTTATGGTCAGTTGAGACAAGGCCTGGAAGAAGTTCAGGCTCTCCTCCCTTCCTGCCGACCTCGTGTCATACAAAGCCTTAAGAAACAAATGCAAGAGAGCCATCAAACTTGTGAAAAGGGAGTATGTCACTCACCTACAAAAAAACAACTTAGGCAACCCTAAACAATTCTGGTATCACGTCAACAACCTGATCAGGGGTAACATTAAGACTGAACCCTGCCCAAATGAGATCAATGGTCAGCCAGTGAGCGACTCCCTTGAAATTGCTACTGCCCTCAACAATCACTTCACAAACCTAGAGGCCTACAAAGTTGGCCTGTCCTCACCGACCTCTTCTCCCAACGTAGTCAAGCCTACTCACCTAGACTGTCCCTCCTTCCATCTAAGACTGGTAAAGAGAAAAGAGGTCCAAACCTTCCTAAGGGCACTGAAAGACAAAGGCTCAGGAGGACCTGACGGGATAAACCTTTGACTACTTAAGGCTGGAGCCCCATCCCTCTCCAGACCCCTGACCTGGTTCATAAACAGATCCCTACTTGAAGGGACTGTTCTGGACCAATGGAAACAGGCCAATGTGGTCCCAATCCACAATGGTGGCTCCGGGGAAAACATATACAATTACAGGCCTATTTCCCTGCTGTGTATACTTGCAAAGCTACAAGAAAGGTTAGTCTATGTGGATAACTCAGCGACTACCTGGAGTCTCATCAGCTACTAGCCCTTTTCCAGCATGGTTTTAGAACTAACCATAGGACTGATATAGCCCTAAACAATTTCTCGAATGATGTGCTCAGAGCAATGGACAATGGAACACCCACTGGCGCCATCTTTATAGACTTGTCCAAGGCATTCAAACTTGTTGATCACAAACTCCTGCTACAAAAACTGGATAAAATTGACCTAGATACTCTCGCCCTCAAGTGGTTTAGGAGTTACCTATTGGGCCGAAGTCAGAGGGTCATCTGGAAGGGTGCCATTTTGGGTCCTCTACCCCTAATAGAGGGAGTACCACAGGGCTTGATTCTTGGCCCTCTCTTTTTCTCACTATTTACTAATGACCTAAATCTCTACTGTGGGGGTAGCTCGGTCAATCAGTATGCGGATGACACCATCATCTACCGATCCCTGGGTGATATCGCAGCTCTAGTTCCCCTTCTTTGAGTTGACCTCGCATCTCTTGAGGCCTGGCTGAGAGCAAATAGAATGATCCTAAATGCAAACAAAACTAAGGTGATGCTATTTGGGCACAACGCCCTTGGTCATGACAGGTCTAAATCTCTGCATCTCATCGCACTCTCGGGAAGCGGCATCGAGGCTGTGCCCTCCTTAAAATACTTAAGACTAACATTGGACCAATGTCTTACCTTCACGTACCACATGGATCAGGTTACCAAGACCATTCACCATAAACTTGGTACCCTGTACAGACTAAAGGACCAGCTCATCCCTGTGGCCAGGACCTCAATTGTCACAAGTGTCCTGCTCCCCACCCTGACTTACGCTGCCCCAATCATACAGGGAATGCCAGCAGGAGGTCACCAGGATGCAAACACTCTATAACAAGGTTGCCTGGTTTGCTGCCCAGGACCACTCATGAAGTCACCATTGTGACATACTTGCCCAGTTACAGTGGCTCTCACTGACCGCACATCTTCATTATCCCCTGCTCTGTCTTACCTTCAAGCTACACAGGCCATTAGCTCCACCCAGTATAGTAGGAACTATCACAATCCAATATAACCCCAGGAGCCTACTGACATCAGGATGAACACTGCTTGAAGTTCCCAGAGTCAGGACTAATGCTGGTGGTAGGTCATTCTCCTACACAGCCCCCTACCTGTGGAACAGACTCTAACCACTAGTGCAGGAAGCCTCCTCACTGATGAATTTCTGCACCAGACTCAAAGCCCATATGACTGACACCAGCACTTGCCATTGCCATGGCTCATAAGAACCCCCACTTGTTTCAATCCATCTAATAATCAGATCGTTCATGTACATCATCAGGTTCCACGGTGCTTCTCTCTAGACATCGTCCCACAGCTAACTTACCTCTGAACACTGCCAGCTGAAAACTATGAGCTTATCATGTAAAATGACCTTTCTTCTGCACCTACTGCTAAATCTATTGCCAACTTATTTGTAAGGACCGTAGCATGATGATAACCATGGCTGTAACCTGCATACACACCTGAAACTATTCTGTAACCCAAGTTTTTCTCTGTACGAAAAAAATTTATTGTTATCCTGGGTTGCCCCTGAAAAAGGGACCTTCAGGGCCCAGTGGGCCCACCCGGTTGCCAAATTTAATAAATAAATAAATATTAAGTTTTAAGGCAACCTCCATGGTCCAGCATCAGAACATCATGCCGCCATGCTTATGACCTGGGTTCGGAAGCGAGCCCCTGGAAGTTTTGATGAAAGGCACATCACAGCTATTTAGCAGTTTCTATGAATCCTCAAAGAAAGTATGCATCCAAGTTTTCTATTATCTAGCTCCAAAGATGGCTATATTTTTAGCATAGGTTTATTTTCAGAAATTTTCACATGAATATTAAATTGCTAGACTTTAAGTCCCAATAACTTCCACAACCTTTGTCCAAATGTCATTAAACCTATAAGTTTTAAGCTTAAGAACAGAATATCAGCAGTGATATTAGGTTCAATAACTAATTTTTTGGCTTTAAGGCATCCACCATGGTCTAGCATCAGAACATCATGCTGCTATGCTTATGACCTGGGTTCGGAAGCGAGCCCCTGGAAGTTTTGACGGGAGGCATGTCATAGCTATTTAGCAGTTTATATGAATCCGCCAAGAAAGTATGCATCCAAGTTTTCTATTATCTAGCTCCAAAGGTGGCTAAGTTGTAAGCATAGGAATATTTTCAGAAATGTTCACATGAATATTAAATTGCTAGACTTTGAGCCCCTATAACTTCCACAACCTTCATCCAAATGTCATTAAACTTGGCATGCCTTTAGGGCCTGTACCAGACAATATGCTTGCCAAATTTATCCCCTAGCTTTAACATGGACCAAGGTTTGACCAATTAAAAAGTACTGGAAAATTCTGACAAATTTTGTGAAAGTTCGCAAAAATTCCTGGTATTTTACACAAATTTGAAATTTACAAATTTCGCCACCTCTATCTGGTGCTACTGTCTGAGGCCCCTTCTGGCCTCCCCACCTTCTGAACATTTTCTTCTATCTCAGGTTTAAAAGTTAACCAAGGGAAGACAGAAGTGTTAACTCTTAATGGCAAATGCACAGCAACCTAGTTCTTGCAGGTAGGGCTCAGGTAGTACCCGTCCTCTATCAAATACTTAGGCATTCACCTCTCAGCAGACATTTCTAAACTCCCAATTCTCAATCTTACTTGCTGCTTCAGAAATTAAAAGAGGATTTTGACTGTTGACAACATTTGCGTTTCTCACTAGCTGGTAAGATCTCTGCAGCTAAAATGATGGCTGCTCCAAACATCTTCCACTCCCTCTCTCTCCAGCCACTTAACCCCTCCCCAACTTGGTTTGCCAAAATTGACACTTTAGTATGCTTCTTTCTGTGGGCTGGTAAAGTTTCAAGACTTAGTAGACCCAAATAACAGTCCCATTGGAAAAGAGGGGTCTGGAACCTCCCCTGGTTTTAAAGTAATCATAAAGCATTTCTAGGAGCACAGACCTGTCAATGGTTCTCCCCCTCTGTCACTCCCCCAATATGTCTGCTCATAAAAACCCTATTATGTTATCCCAGTCCACTTCTGGCCTACCTTTACACTCCTCTTCCTCACACTTTGCACCAATGGAGGAGTATCTCGGCCTCCATGCAGGCATAGTACTGGCTGCCCAAAACCAACAAAACTTCTTTCACACTAAAGGCATGGCTCCCTCTACTGGATAATCTGGTGGCCATCATCAATCATCAGATTATAAACTGGTCCAGCTGGCTACATGGGGGTATAACATACATGAAAGTCCTTTTCATCCCAGGTACTTTAATGATTGACACCATCAGCAGCCTACAAACCCACCACTCCTGCACTAGACATGATTTTTGGAGGTATTTACAACTGAGAAGTGCACTTAATCAATTTCTCAAACTGTCACCAAGGCAGTACTTACACGTTCCTGGACTAGACATTGAACTCTGGTTGACAAAAAACAGAGGTTACTGTAGGTGAGTGTAATTTATCCCAGATTCATAATTTCATCCCTGACCAAACTCAGAAGGCTAAATGCTACTGAATATCTGCCCTAGGCTCTCCCTTCATTACTCAGGATTGTGAAGCCTCCTGGTGGGCAGCCCGGATAACAGGTACAGACAGCAGAAGGCTCCTAGTGCAAAATAAGATTCTCCATAGGGTGTACCAAACACTAGCCCAATTGTGTACCATAGGCAATCTCTCTCTCAGGACTTGTGCTGGCTATTGTTGCTCCCCAGGAGGTTACCTTTTTCACATACTCTGGAACTGTCTATCCATCAAAATTTATTGGAAGGAGGTACTTGCTGCCTGCATATCTGTAGTGGGGAACGCTATTCCACTCACCCCTCAACTGTTACTGCTGGGTATACCCCCTACTAAATTTGGTATATGGACCCTCTGGTACGTTGGAGCATCCAGGCAGGGGTGGAGGCAAAATATTTGCTTCTCAGGAGATGGAGATCCACAGAGGTGCCCCAGATCCAGAAATGGCTTCATCTGGATCAATAGGTGGTGATACTCTCCAGAATGTCTGACATAGCAAAGGGCATGCTACACCCTTATTATGATATGTGGGCCCCTTATACTGTATATCATCTCTCCTCTGCAAAGTGGACTCCACATGGGCCCATGTCTAATCCCATAAGGCAGGGAATTCTCCATACCATTTCCCCTTACATAGATACATAGATACATAGATACATAGACAGTGTCGGCAGATAAGGGCCTATGGCCCACCTAGTCTGCCCATTTGAGCTTGTAAGTTCAGTTTGTTTTCCTAGAAGTCGGTTTCCCCTTACCCCTGCCCTCTAGAATTCCTTTAAGTCTATCCCATGCATTCTTAAATCCCGTGATTGTTTCAGCCCCCACCACTTCCTCTGGCAGGTTGTTCCACTTGTCCACCACACGTTCTGTGAAGAAATTCTTTCTCATGTTTCCTTTGAATCGTCCTCCCTCCAACTTCATCCCATGCCTTCTAGTCCTGAAACATCTTTTTCGCTTAAAAATAGTGTTTTCCTGCACCCTGTTCCTCCCTGTAAGATACTTGTATGTCTCTATCATATCCTTCTCTCCCTCCTCTCCTCCAGGAGTACATGTTCAGTTCCTTCAACCTGTCTTCATAGGACTTGTGATGCAACCCATGCACCATCTTTGTTGCCTCCTCTGAACCTTCTCTACCCTGTCTATGTCCTTACGTAGGTATGGTCTCCAGAACTGTACACTGTACTCCAGGTGGGGCCTCACTAGTGTCTTGTATAGCGGAATTATGACCTCCTTTTCCTGCTGGTGATGCCCCTGCCTATACATCCAGCATCCTATTTGCTTTACCTGCTGCCTTGTCACACTGTTTCCCTACCTTGAGGTCATCAGAGATGACAACCCCAAGATCCCTTTCCTGCTTGGTGCATGCTATATCCTCACCCCTCAACTGATATATTGTGCCAGGGTTTTTGTGCCCCATATGCATTATCTTGCACTTCTTTGCATTGAATTTCAACTGCCAAACCCTTGACCATTCTTCAAGTTTCTGCAGGTCCTTCTCATTCTCTCTACACCCTCTGGTGTGTCTACTCTGTTACAGAGCTTTGTGTCATCAGCGAACAGTGAAATTCTGCCTTCTAGATCCTGTGCAATGTCACTGATGAAGATGTTGAATAGGACCGGTCCCAGCACTGATCCCTGTGGTACCCCACTGGTTACTCTTCCCTCTGTGGAGTGACAGCCATTTACCACCACCCTCTGTGTCCTGCCACCCAGCCAGTTACCTACCCACCCACTACTGTCCTGCCCACACCCATATTCCCCAGTTTGTGTAATAGTCTTCTATGTGGCACAGTGTCAAAGGCCTTGCTGAAGTCCAGATAGACCATGTCCACTGCCCTCCCTGATCCACCTCCTAGTCACCCAGTCAAAAATTCAATGAGGTTGGTATGACGCAGCCTCCCCTGGTGAAACCATGCTGCCTTGGGTCCTGTAGTCCATTGACAACCAGATGTTCCACCAATCTCTCCTTCAGTAGTGCTTCCATGATCTTTCCCACTACCGAGGTGAGGCTGTCTGGTCTGTAGTTCCCTGCTTCCTCTTTGTTCCCACTTTTGTATAAGGGGACTACATCTGCTGTCCTCCAGTCTTTGGGTACCTCCCCTGTTTCCAGTGATTGGCTGAACAGGATAGCCAGAGGTTCAGCCACCACCTCTCATAGTTCTTTAAGGACCCTGGGGTGCACCCCATCTGGCCCCATTGCTTTATCAGCTCTTATTATTTCAGTTCCTTCAGGACCCTTTCTCGTGTAAAGGGACTTGTGTCCATTTCTGCACCATTCTCACCCCTTGTACTCCCTTCAGACCCATTGCCCCTCTTCCTTAGTAAAGACTGAGCAGAAATACCTGTTCAATATGTCAGCTTTATTGTTGTCATCCTCCACGCAGCTCCCATCCTCCCCCTTCAGTCTCACTATCCCTCCCTTTGTCTTTCTTTTTTCACTTATGTACCTGTAAAAGGTTTTGTCCCCTTTACCCACTGATTTTGCAATGTGTTCTTCTGTCTGAGCTTTGGCTTCCCTTACTGACTTCCCTGCCTCCCTTTGTTTCTCCTGGTACTTCTCCCTATCCCCTTCTGCCTGTGTCTTTTGTGTTGCCTGAATGCAATCTTTTGGCTTTCATTTTCTTCTACCTCTTTGGAAACCATAATGGTCTCCTCTTCCTTTTCCTCTTGCTAACCTGCTTAATGCATAATTCTGTTGTTCTTATAATCCCCATTTTAAATACTGCCCACTGTTCCTCAACCCTGATTCCTGTCCCATTCCCTTAATGCCTCTTTCAAGTATCTCCCATTTTCCCAAAGTCCGCCCCTAAAATCCAGGATCGTGTTTTTGTGTGGTTTGGTTCTGCTCTTTCTGTGATTTCAAACCACAATGACTGGTGGTCACTGTTACCCAGGTGCTCCCCACTGTTACCCCATCACACTGTCCCTGTTTGTGAGCACAAGGTCCAGTATTGCCTTCTGCCGAGTTGGTTCCATGACCAGTTGCTTGAGAAGGCACCCTGAAGGAGTCCAGGATAAATCTGCTCCTAGTTGATGCTGCTGCTGGGATGCTCCAGTCCACGTCTGGTATATTGAAGTCTCCAACCAGTACTACCTCACCTTGTCTGCCATCCTTTGGATGGCTAGCATCAACTCCTATCTGTTTCTTCCTCCTGGGATGGTGGTCTATAGACCACACCTGTGCGATGGCTGGCCCCATTTTCTTTTCCAGCTAACCCACAGTATCTCTCCCCATTTTGTTCCTCCTGGATCTGTGTGGCCCTTATGTCATTTTTCATACAGTGCCACTCCTCCTCCCTTCCTGCCTGCTCTGTCTCTTCTGAATATGTTGTAGCCAGGTATGGCCATCTCCCAGTCATGGTTATCATTACACCAGGTTTCAGTGATGGCCACAATGTCCAGGTCTGACTGTACCATGACAGCCTCCAGATCTTCCATCTTGTTGCTAAGGCTCCTGGCATTTACACATGGCTTCCATGATTTGACCTCCTAGACTGCTTCACTGTTCTACTCCAGCCCCTTCCTTGGTTGTCATTTATTCCTGGTTCTCCTTGCTGTTTGCCCTTCTGCTGAATTTTTCCCTTTTCTGCTTATCCACCTTTTGGACACTAATCTCCATCTTTTGCACACTGCTTTGCAGAGATAGCCACTCCTCTGGTTCACTGGTTCCACTACTAGCTGTGGGGGGTGAGCAAGTAGGTACTGTCCTTGCTGGCCTGCCACCCCCCTTTGCTAGTTTAAATGCTTGTCAATGTAGCATTTAAACTTATCATTGAGTGCTTGATTCCCTCCAGGATGGATGCAGGCCGTCAGGCTTGAACAAACCTCCATCCTCCAGGTGGGTCCCCAGTCACCAATGAATCCAAACCCTTCCTCACAGCACCAGTTCTTCAACCATGAGTTAAAGTTCCTGGTGCATGCATCCTATGCTCTCCTTGCCTCTCACAGGTAGTACTTCTGAAAAGTGACAGAAGTAGCTACTTGCTTGAGACCCCCCCCAGTTTCCTAAACTCTTCCTGAACTTCCTTGGCTCCCCATTTGCCAAGTCATTAGTACCTAGGTGGATAATGACATCCAGCTCACCCTCCCGTCTTGCCTTCCCAGTGATCCCCAGGATCTTCCTTCCATCCCTCCATGCTGTGGCACCTGGTAGGCACCTCACCTCCCTGTCCTCCCCCTCCTGTGTTCCTAGCTGGATCCCTCTTATGATGGAGTCCCCCACCAGGATTCACTTCCTCCTCCTCTGGGGTTCACTGCTTTCCCACTGAGGTCACCTCTTGCCTAACCTCCACATCCTTTCCTTCCACTTCCCTGGGTACCTCTATTTGGTTGTCCTCATTTTCCAGTGTGGCATATGAGTTCTTGAGAGAATAGGATCTGGGATGTGCCTCTGCCTGACTGCTCTAACCCTCCTGAGCCACTGTCATCCAAGTGCTCCTCGTTCTCGGCATCCTTTGAGGCAGCTGCATTGGACTGGGTGGTCCCTGGATAGGGTGATGGTACTCCTGACCCAGTTACTTCCGCTCTGAGTCTGGCTACCTCATCCCGCAGTCCAGAGAGATGCATGCAGATAGGGCAGCACCTCAGTGTCCAGAAGGTCTGCCTGAATATGGCTGCCCCACAGCCACTGCATTGCACCACTCCCCACATTATACTGCAATTCCACTACTTCTCTGCTACTGAAGCTCTCTTAGTTCTCTTTTTATTTATTTACAGTACTAAAAATCCTGTAACTGATCGTCAGATATATATTTTTTTAAGGAAAAAGAAACCAATAAATAAATAAATGAGTCAAAACACTTGTCGTGCTGAGGGTGGTCTTCTTCCCCCTTATGCCCCTCCTACTTCACACCTCTTACTATACCCTGTGTTTAGCTCCTGTCAATCAGATTTATCAGGGCATATAATTAAGAGTTGGGGGAAGGGGTGGGAGGGCGAAAATTTGCAGCAATTAAAGACAGCACAGAATTACACCACCACTATGTTTTAAATTTTCAACAGCCCAAAAACAATTATAAGTAAAGACAACACAGAAAGAAAGTATAGTGTCACTACAAGCCTACAATCTAAGTTTAAAAGAAAAATACCAATTACCAGTTACTCTAAAGCACTGAATTGAATATGTTTCCTTCCTTCACCTTCTGCTTCTTCTGAGAAGATGAACCTCTGTTTGCTGCTTTAACTGTGACTAAGCCCCACCTCCAGTTATCACGTAGCTGAGGTCAGAGGCCAGACAATTAACACCCTTCACCCAGCTACAGGACAGTCAGACAAGCCAAGATAAAATTTGCAGCAATTAAAGACAGCACAGAATTACACCACCACTATGTTTTAAATTTTCAACAGCCCAAAAACAATTATAAGTAAAGACAACACAGAAAGAAAGTATAGTGTCACTACAAGCCTACAAGCTAAGTTTAAAAGAAAAATACCAATTACCAGTTACTCTAAAGCACTGAATTGAATGTTTCCTTCCTTCACCTTCTGGCTTCTTCTGAGAAGAACCTCCACATGCAACTACGCCCAAGGACCATATGGGCACTGGCAAACTAAGGTTATCCCTTGATGGCCTATTTTTCCCAAATCGATCTGGTCAAAGCCCTTTCTGTGAGTAAACACCCCCCCAACTGGTTCTATCATCCTTGCTGGATGTGAGACAAGCCTGAGAGACACAGGCCTCAGGAACTTGCACCCTGACAATTAGGCAAAAGATAGACAGCCATGGTCAATATATAGTGAGGGAACACCCTCTCTGGTCTGGTAACTTCCCCCTTTGCTATACAAAGAAGGAACTATGATTACTGTTTTATTCTATTTACTGAAAAATGCATATGTTTGGTACTGCATGCATAGTAATTTTATGAATGTAATGGTACTGTGATGCTCTTATTGAAAATATTCAATAAAAAGTAAGAACTGCAATAAAAGCAAAAGAAATACAGGGAATTCAGGGAAGGGCAGAGGTGCTGTGGGTTACCCTCGAGTTGGGTGATGAAGCTACTATTTGCACAGGTGTGAGCTACATGCCTCTGGTACAGGGGAATGGCCTAGATATGGAAATGTTTTAAGCAATTAGCAAAATGGCTAAAAAGGAGGAGGCATTGTTGCTGGGGGAATTCAACTAAAAGTTGGGGGAAGGGGAATGGGAAACTGGTACTGAAAAAATCCGTAGTGCAAATCACTGCTTTTTAACTTCCAAGTGAGGTTTAATTTACTTGGAAGACAAAAACAATTTATTTGGAAGATAAAAAGCAATGATTTGCACTATGTATTTTTCAGTATCCGTATCCCCTCTCCCCCTACTTTTATTTTATTATAAAAACAGTTGCTTTGCCCCATATAACATTTTGCTGCCCCCCCCCATTACTGACTATTTGACTATTTATTCTGGGAAACGTCTTGTTTATTTAAAACTGTTTCCTATCTTATCTGTGTCTGTGATGCTTCACATGTGTTTTTATGGCACTTAATAGTTGTAATCCATTGCTGCAATGAAGAAATTGATGTGATGTTCTGACTGGTGCTTTTTAAGTATGTCATTATGCTGTCATGAGTGCTTTTGGCACTTTAAAAGATGAATTATTTTATTACTGCCTCACCCTTTGAGAAAGTGTCGAGTAAGACTAGAAGCCCATCAGGCAGGCATTTTATCTCCATGCCATGTAACTAGCTTTAAATAAAGCCTTTTAAAGATATACTTGTGGTGTTAACCTCAATACATGGAAGTGAGTGCACAACTTCATTTTTTTTTTTTTTTTTTACTTTTTCCTGGCCCCTGCCCTGAAGAATTAATTCCTCGTGTCTTTTCGGCCAAGGTCCCAACATAGCCTGGACCCCCGCATCATTCCGCGTAGGACCGGGATATTTTTTGCCTTTGATTTTTCTCCCGGTCCCTGAACCCCTGAGGACGCTGGCGTGCAGGACCTTTGTCCAGACAGATGGCATGCTGATGCATGCCATTGTCAAATGCCCTCAGCATCCTCTCCACCCAGAGTCTGAAGAGCCACATGTGTGCTGGATGCTCATGCTTCCACCTGCATCAGTGAGTTGGTTGCTGTTAAGCACCCCAGGAATCCCACCCCAGGAAGAGAGCATCTATTGGGACGCTCAATCCTCCTTCCCCCAACTGACCACCGGTGGCCTGTGTCCATTCCCAAACCCAGGTCATAGGCATAGTGCGAGGTGTGGTGTCCAGTGTCTCAACCCTCAGTGCCACCTGGCTAGCCAGCTTTATTTGTTTTTATATGTGCTTTCCAATTTGTGCACCACAGCTTATTGAGAACTCACCACTGTTTGTTCTGTAACATTTAAACCATCTAGTGAGGACAGCAGTTCCCCTTCCAGATGGATGCAGGTCATCACACCAGTACAATCCTCCCAGATGAGTCCCCAGTCCTCAGTGTACCTGAACCATTCCTCTCTGTGCCATTTCTTCAGCAATGAGTTGAAGCTACTGGTGAAAAGATCCCTCTCCTGTCCTCTGTCATAGACAGGCAGCACCTCAGCAAAAGCCGCTGAGTGAATTATCTAAGACCCCTTCCCAGTTCCTTAAATTCCCTCTGCACTATCCCAGCCCAATCCCTAGTCAAGTCATTAGTCCCCAAGTGGGCAATGGCATCCAGCTCTCCCTCTCATCCTGCTGCCTTAGCAATCCTCAGAATTTGCTTCCCATCCCTCCAGGTCATGGCACTGGGAAGCCACCTAAACTGCATCTAACCCCCTTTCCTGTTCCTAAATCTATCCCCCTCATAATTGAGTCCCCCACCAGAAGCTGATCCCCCTCTACTGGTTGAGGAATGTGTCTCTGTCCCAACACCCCCATCCTTCTGGAGCTCATCATAGTTCAGCTGCTATTCCTCCCTGGCATAATCTGAGGTAATGGTTCCAAACTTGATGGCCCTACATCTCCCCCTCCATGCCAGCTCCTGCCTTCCCCCTATACCTCCCACTCCATGCCAGCTCCCGCCCCCCTGATACTCAGCTCCATATGCTTGTACCATGTCCTCTTGAATTCTTCCACTGATTTAGCCCCCACCACTCCATCTGGTAGTCTGCTCCATGGTTCCACCACCCTCTCCATGAAGAAACATCCTCTCACATTGACCTGCATCTTTTTCCATGCAGTCTGAGGCTGTGCCCTCTAGTTCTGACCCCCTCCTTCCTCTTAAGTGAACCCTCATCTTGCCCTTTATTGAGTCCCTTTACATATTTAAAAGTTTCAGTCATGTCTCCCCTTTCCCTCCTTGTCACCAGCATGTACAGATCCATCTTCTTACGTCAAATGCAGCGAGAGACACAGTGAGAGTGAGAGAGAGAGACACACACACACAGAAACACAGTGGGACTGACACGGATAAAATCAAGGCCTGTGCTTCTCTGAAAACATGTTTACCTGCACCAGTTACCAACTCACTTAACCAGTTTCACCCCTGCTCCCAGGGTCTTCAATTTACTAGTTAATCTGCCATGCGGTACTGAGTCAAAGGACTTGCTGAACGCGCTCCAGACTGCACTACAGGAGCAGCCAGATATCCCCAACAGATCAGGTAGAGGTTGCTCCACCTGCAAAAATGCCAAGGGACACATCTTCCCGTATGGATTAGCATGAACTGCTAGCTGATACAGCCTCCCCACGAGGGGCTCCCATGGACTAGGCAGAAATCTCGCATGACGCCTTATTAGAAGCGGTGGACTTATCCAGCAAGACACATCTCAGTGATAAATCTTATGCTGCAGTGGTCTCAACAACCCTGGACTCTACTCTGTCTCAGCAGCTATCACAATGGGAGGAAGACGATTCTGGGGCACGCAGTAGGAACTCGCCTGGTTGAATCCAGTATTGTACTGCCCATACATTGGGCTTATAACTGTCTGCTATATACTGAGTTGTACCCTGGTAATGTCTGGTTGTACCCCCCCCCCGATCGACCACACAGCTAACCTGCATATAAGTAGAGGGAGGATAGATTGAGTCTGTGGGTCTCCCCCACAGTTAATATGTTGGAGCCGTTCTTAAGTCGTCTCCCCACTCGCATACAGGCTAAGTTGGGAATTCACAAGAGGTGGGACATCATGTTCCCTGGACATTTGGGGAGCTAGAACACCACACCAGGTTGAGGTCCTCCCTACACCCAAGCTGGGCCGTGGTTATTTGTTCACTACAATATAACATGAAGGTGAGTTACTTACCTTTCCTCTTCCTCGGTTCCTCCCATCCCCTTCTTTCCCCTTTTACCCTATTCCTTACCCTTCCCTTCTTTCCTCCCCTCCCCCCCTTTTTTGGGCCTACTCTGTATCCTGGGTTTTAGTGCCAGACAAGGAGAGGCATCCGTTGATGGTTGCCTTTCTTCTCCTTGTTCTCCCAGGGGAGTGGATGCTCGCATAGCTGAGGATACTGGTTTCTTGACATCCTGTAGCACCCACTGCCTGTAGCGTAACTTGCTTACTGTATTGAATTATAACCTTTGATATAGCACTTCTTGTTTACTACAGCACATATATAGTTAATTTAGCACTTATTACTACCCCAATGGACCGTTGTTTGGTCGGATTATTATTCCCACTTAACTACCGGTTTTGGACACCTTTTGAGTCAAACATTGGTGTTTTACCCCCTCGCTCAGTTGTTATTATCTTTATAGCTTGTTATTTACATTATTCTGAAGTGTATTAGTTGATATTTGCCTTACTGCCCACAAGTTATAGGCTTTTCCCACTCCCTCTTTCTACACAGGATATCCCATCCTGCTCCCCCCATTATAGCTCAATATGGATGGTACCAAGGTTGCAGATCTTTGACTAGTGTCATGGAAAGTAAAAGGGCTTAACCATCCTGTTAAGTGCACCAAATTCATACAACACCTCCACTTTCTATGTGCGGATATCGCTATCCTACAAGAGACGCTCCTCCTTAGTAAATCCATTTAGTGGCTTAAAAAAACTATGGGTTGGTGCAGTGTATGGTAGTTCTGCCAAGACCAAAACAAAAGGTGTGGCCATTCTTATACGATGGCCCTGCAACTGGACAGTAGAGGACATCAGAACTGACAGTCAAGGACGATGGATCCTAGCTAGATTAGCCTCCCCCTCAGGTAAATTGATTTTGGGGAACATATATGCACCCAACATTGACCAAGCTGATTTTTCCCTGAGGTGAGTCAGGCTATCTCCACATCAGAACAAACCACTGGCTCTACCCCAATACTGTTGGGAGGCAATTTCAATTTAGTACCTGATATTTTCCTAGAGAAATCCTCCCCTACCCTTCAGACACACTCTAAATCTTATGCTGCCTTCCAAGCACAGCAGGAGGAATGGGGCCTGGCAGACCTCTGGTGACTTTCTCACCCCTCCGGGTGGGATTACTCATACTACTCAGCCTCGCATGGAGTACACAGTCAGATTGACTATTGGCTATCTAACAAGGCTGCCTCAAGCAACACGTCGGACAATACCATCGGTAGCATCATCATTTCAGATCATGCACCGGTGTCGACTACGTACTCCCCCCCAGGGTCCCAGTCTAAAGGGACGAGATGGAGATGTAACCCCCTCCTATTTAAGGATCCAGACTTCAAAGTGTCATTACATAAAGCAGCTCGGGAATATTTTGAACTAAATATGGACTGCGGCGTGTCAGTGGCAACGGTGTGGGACGCCTTTAAAGCCAACGTCAGGGGGCATATAATCACATTTGCCACTCACAAAAACAAAGCCAGGAGCTGATCTGTGCTCAGACTCAAAACGGAATTAGCCAGCCTAGAGTCCCGCTTTAAGGCCTCCCACATGACCAGTCAAGACACCTTGCTAATACGCCAGATTAACAGGATTAAATATAAACTCAACTCCCTCCTCTCCAATAGTGCGGAATGGCTGCTCCTGAGATCCAGGCACTTATACTGGGAAAGGGGAGATAAGGGTGGGAAACTGCTGTCACATCAATTACGCAAGCAGCAATCCACTACCAGGATACATGCCTTGCGCTCTCGCTCTGGCACGACTAATTACTGACTCAGCCGGCATCAATGCAACTATGCAGACCTACTATCAATCTCTATACGAATCCCAGTCCTCACAGTTGGCAGCCCACTTGCCACATAGTCTATCACAGTTTTGCCGTAACTTTGCTATCCCCACTCTCTCAGCCGAACAGTCTTGCTCACTGGAAGAAGCCGTCACGGGCCCTGAATTACAACAGGCTATCTCCTGTCTACCCAAGGGCAAGGTTCCAGGCCCCGACAGTCTGATGGTAGAGTTTTATCAAGCTCTGGAAAAAGAGATAGCCTCCCCCTCTTAAATGTAATGCAGTCAGACCACTCTTCTGGTACCTTACTACCCTCAATGAATGAGGCCCTGATTACCCTGCTACCCAAAAAGTCCAGTGACCCTCTTGAATGTGCTAATTTTCACCCAATTTCCCTGATTCCCATGGATACCAAAATCCTGGCTAAAATACTAGCCAAAAGGTTACAACCTATTCTTCTCTCAGTGATACATCCCTCCCAGGTAGGCTCCATGGCCGGCAAACTGGGATCCGACAATACCAGATTACTCCTTAACTTAAAGTGGATAGCAGCCAAAGCTAAAATCCCAATGGCAGCACTAGCCATGGACTTTGCCAAAGTGTTCAATTCCTTGGAATGGAACTATTTGCACAAACTCCTCCACCTGTATGGATTTGGGCCCCACTCCCATTAATGGGTATCAACACTATATAATTCCCTGAAAGCCAGTATACTAACTAACTCCGATATAGCCTCCCTTTTCCCATTACACAGAGGCATGGGCAGGAATGTCCCTTATCCCTTCTTGTCTTCTTACTTGCATTGGATCCACTGATTAGGGCCCTGTATAGTGCAGAGGGCCTCTCTGGAATTCCAGTGCATGGTAAAGATTATGTGGTAGCGCATACGCTGATGATCTGTTGATTACCATGTCCCACCCTCATCGACCCATATCAAAGGCTTTAGCTATCCTGCAAGGGTTTGCCTCCCTGTCTGACTTAAGGGTAAACCAGAGAAAGACTACCCTGGCACCCCCTTAACTCCCTATGTACTCAGAACTGCCTTTCAGGCACAGATCTGTGCTGGGCCGTGCAGGGCTTCACATATCTTGAAATATTTATACCCACTAAGTGGTCAGATCTTGAGTCTTCTAACTTTGCCCCTTTACTAAAACAACTGAGAGTTGAAATTGAACGCTGGCATAGTTTGCACCTATCAATGCCAGGAAGAGTGGCGGCTGTGCCCATGCTCCTCTTCCCCAAGGTCACATACCTATTTACTAATCTCCCGATTCCCCTTTCTCACAAATTTTTCTCCTCACTGGAGAAGATTGTGTCATCTTTCATCTGGGAAGGCAAAACCCATAGATGGGGGAAGTGGAAACTGTGAGCCCACTGGACAAAAGCAGGGCTGGGGTACCGTGATTTGAGGGTTACCGTCTGGCAAGCACAATGGCACAGAACGTCAAATGGTTCACACCTCCCGCCATATCGCCCCCCCAATGGTTGGATTTAGAAATTGGCATTGCTTCACCCACCCTGCTCCATGCACTCCAGGTTCAAGGTGTTGTGGGTGTTACTAATCTATCACCCATGCTGAGGGAATCTCGCCATGCTTGGCGCAGATGCATGGCCCTCTCATGCACCCCAAAGTTCTCTTGGAGTCCGCCATTGAGATATGCGACCCTGTGGAGTAATACCACATTCACCATAAGAGGTCGTCCTCCCAGCTGGCCTTCTTGGGAAACTAAAGGGATATGCAGGGTGCAGGACCTTCTAATCCCAGACTCGGATACCATGCTATCCTTTTCCCAGATCCAACATAAGTACCAACTCCCTAGCACGGACTTCTGGAGATTTCTGCAGATCAGTAGCACCATCACATCCTTTCTCTCTCACAATAAGCCAGAGAAGAAATGGTTCTGGCTGTCCGCCCTACACAAACCTGCATCAGCAAAAGGGGCCATTAGCAAGATCTATGCTATTATCCGAGATGCTCGGGGTGACCATAAGGAATCTTGCTGGACCAAATGGGAGGTGGAACTTGGGTCAAGCATTGTTCCGGTAGCTTGGTCCAGGTACATTGCAGATGCTCATAAAGTATACAGAGACTCTAAAAGCAGTTTCTTGCAACTTAAAATACTGCTAAGATGGTACAGGATGCCAGCTTTACTCTGCAAAGCAGGATTATTCTCCCACTCCAATTGCTGGAAATGCAACCAATCAGACGCGAATATCCTACACATATTGTGGAATTGCCCCCGTATTACTACTTTCTGGTCGGCCATTGTACAAGACTGCTCTAAGGTACTGGGGACCACTCTGTTCCCTCCAGATCCTAAATGTCTCTTGGCTTATTCAACTAGTCTGGCCTTTCTGCCTCGAATGCACAGGGATTGGGTCATGCTAACTTTTCTTGAAGCCAAAAGGCTCATACTGATGCACTGGCAGCAAGACAAAACTCCCAGTCTTGATCAATGATGGGCTGCATTGGCAAGGCTGGCCCAGATGGAGTGCCTGACTTACTCCTCACGTGGTCAGTTGGCATTCTTTCACAAAAAATGGTGTGCCTACCTTTGATCTCATTTGTGTAAACCCCCCCTTCCCTTCTCAAACAACCCTCCCTTCTGTCTTAGATACTGGGCATATATACGGAACAAGTGCTTTGTCTGATTTTTTTTTCATCAGTGCACTTCATTTGGATGTGCAGTGCAGGTACATTCCTACGGTTAGTTTGTATTCTATGCATACAATAATGTAAATGTTAACATGAATGTTATGATCTCTGGGCTCACTAAGATACATTGTGCCAATGTATATTACTGTGCCTGTTAATTCTGTGTTACTTAACCAAAATTTAATAAAAACGTTCTATGATAAAAAAAGGCCCTGCTGAAGTCCAGATACAGGACATCTACAGCCTGACTGGTGTCTAGTTCTTTTGTCACCCAGTCAGAAAAGTGAACCAGGTTTGTTTGACATGATCTCCCAGAGACAAACCCAAGCTGTTTGTCATCTATAAGACTGTTCACCTCCAAGAAGGTCTTAGAATTTTGGTAAACAGGTAAGTCCACTGAGACCATGCAGTCCCTTTTTCAGTGACTACCCAGGTGACAATGGTGAACACAATACAATAGATAAATACAAAAATAATATGCAGGATGCAGAGATATTTAATGATATTGTAAAATTAATTACAGTGGAAAGCCAGGTAAGTAACTTAAAACAGATTAGACATTAAGCATATATAAATAAACAGGATAACTAATATTATACAATATATACATAGCAGGAACATGAGAGCATGTGGATTACAAGACACATCTATCAGAGTAACATAGAATAGGCATTAATGATGCTATAAGGGTTATTTAAAGCAATTTCAGAGGAGGGGGTTTAATAGGAAAGAGGTAAGCTCTTCTTTGAAGGAGGATAGTGTGGGGCAGGAGAGTAAGTTAGGGAGAGGGAATTCCAAGTAGAGAGAGCTGAGAAGGTGAATGAGCGCTTACCTGATAGGCATTGCATCTTCTAGATTGCTAATAAGGGTAAGGAAGTAGATCTAAGCATGTGTGTGGGTGCTTTTTTGTAAATGATTCCCCTTAGGTAAGGAGGATTAAAGAGCTTGGTAAGTTTGAATACAAGGCATAAGGTGTGAAACTGTAACCTTGAGTCATAGATAGGCCATTGAAGAGAATACAGGGCCTCACATTGGTGTTTGCTGGAGTCCGCTCCAAGGACAAAACATCCAATCCTATGATAGAGTTGACGTACCTGTGCAAGGGAATAGGATTGGGTGGAGAGTAGTAGAGGGGTACCATAGAACAAAATAGGGAGACGGGATTTTGACACAATCTTTTTACAGGTGGCGTTGGATAAAAGAAGGCGGAGGCGGTATAATAACCTGAGCTTCTGGTTTACTGTTTTGGTAAGCTGAGTTGCATGATGCTCCACTGAGAAAGAGGCATCTAAGTGAACCCCAAGGTACTTAAAAGTACTAACCACCTCTATGAGGTCTCCTGACTGTGTACTGATCTGGAGCTGTTTGGTAGGTTTGGAGGATGGGTTATGGAAAAGCATAGCTTTTGTTTTTTTTTTCATATTTAGAATTAGGTGACTTTTAGAGAACCAGATCTTGAGTGCAGTGAAATTAGAGTTAAGGCTTTGGTTAAGCCAGTCTATGTTGTTAGATGAGTGGTATAAGATTTCATCATCAGCATATAATTGCACGGATGCACCACCACAGAAGTTGGGGAGCTCATTGATAAAAAGCAAGAATAGTATCGGGCCAAGAATAGAACCTTGGGGTACTCTGTGTGAGATAGGCCTTGAAGAGGAGAAGCCTTGAAGAGGAGAGTGAACCAGACCATTTTACCCTTTGCGATCTTCCAGTGAGGTAGTCATGGAACCATGTGATTGCCAAGTGATCTAGACCTAATTGAAGCAATTTACCAAGGAGAAGGTGGTGGTTGACTAGATCGAAGGCCTTAGTCAAGTTGACAAATAGTCCACTGCTTAGAAGACCAGCATCACTTGCATTAAGAATGTCAGTCGAGACTTTGACAAGGGCTGTGGTAGTACTATGGTCCTTCCTGAAGCCATGCTGGCAGTCTGTGAGAAGATGATGTAAGTCTAGGTAGGATTGTAGCTGAATGTGCAGGATCCACTCCAGAATCTTAGCCAGTGGGCAAAAATTGAAATAGGCCTCTAGTTTTCCACAGTGTGGGTCCCCACTTATGAAGGTGGACCACCATGGACACTTTCCAAAGATTTAGCACTTCACCAGAGAAGATGGATCTATTTTGAAGATCACAGACAGGTGCGGCGAGTGCTGTTGCCCCTAGTTTGAGAAACCTGGGTTCTAATGTGTCATGGCCAAGGGAGCTCTCTGACTTGAGATTTAATAACAGCCTGAGGACTTCTCATCTAGTGGCTATTTTTGGGTGGAAAGGGGGTCGGGTGCCAAGAGCAGCATGATGCTGAGTAGCGATAGAGAAATCCGAGACTGGCGGCAGGTGAGCTGTGTATCTATCAAGGTCAGTGAGGAACAGATTAATTCCTTCTGCAATGGACGGAGGATATTAAAGGAGGTGGCCACCAGACGATATGGAGCTTGGACTTTGGGTTGATTTACCTTTGATCAAATAATTGATATGTTTCCAGAATTCTTTGGGCTTGCTGAGATTCTCAGTCTAAAGTGAGTGGAGATAGGTATGTTTAGCACCCTGTATCCTATTTTTACACTTATTTCTCAGCTGTCAATAATATAGCCAATCAGAATGATGGAGGCTGTGTTTATAGGTCTTTTAGGCTGCATCACGACTCTTCATGAGGGTCCTGATTTCAGTAGAGAGCCAGGGTGCCTTAATACCCTTAGATCTACATGTAGTAAGTAGAGCATGTCTGTTGATAATGTTTTTAAAGGTAAGGATAAAATAATCGAGTGCCTGGTCTATTGAGGGGAGGCCAGTAATGGGTGTCCAATCAGCATTCCTAATAGACATTGAGAAATGGTCTACATTAAACTGAGTCATTTTCCTGGATTCATGTATTATGGATGGTAGGGCATCAAAATTATTACACACACTCGGTAAGTAGGAGAGTGGTCACTAATACAATCTGGTAAAACATTGACTTTTTTGATCCTATGTGGGCAATTAGATAGTAACCAATCCAACAGCGTTGCAGTACCTGTTTTGGAGTTATGTCTTGAGGGCAAGAAGATAAGTTAGGTGGACTTTGTGTCAGAGACTAGCGTATAGGCCTTATCTTTGTGGGAGGACAGCCAATCAACGTTAAGATCTCCACAGATTACTGTGTCATGAGAGGGGAGAGCTGACAATGCCGACATAAGGGAAGGCAGTTCATTGGAGGAGTCCCACGGGGATAGGTAAATACATACAATAAGTAGTTTAACATTGCCTAAAGTTAGTTAGATAAATAAAGATTCTGCATTGGGAGGCATGCCAGGGGAAGAAGAGATCAAAGTGACATGAAATTTAGATTTAACATATATTAAGATACCTCCCCACCTCTACCTAAATGGTCATTCCTGTGGCAGGAGTAGCCAGGGAGATCAATTTCATGTTGTTGTATACTGGGCTTCAACCAAGTTTCTGTTATGCCAAGGATGTCCAGGTTGCGATTAGTTGCCCATGCCTGAATCTCAGCAATTTTAGGCCGGAGGCTTTGAGCTTTTAAATGAGTGATTTTGATGCCTTTTTCCCTCGAAGTGTAAGGGGCAGAAGCAGATAGAGGACTCTGAAGGCCAGGGTTAACTTCTATGTCACCAGCTAGGAGAAGTGACAAGTGTATGGCTGGAGTTAACTTTAAGATGTGTAGGCCTATGGTGTTTATGCTAATCCTACATAACAAGTGAAGGGAGGTTCCTTTAGGATTGTTTCCATAAGCTTACCCATAATGGATGTCAGACTGACTGGTCTATAGTTGCCAGGCTTGGCCTCGGGACCGCTCTTGTGCAGGGGTACCACATGTGCCAGCCTCCAGTCCTGAGGCACACACCCTGTCTGCAGGGAGGTTTTGAACAAGTCTGCCAGTGGTGCCACCAGGACTTCAGCCAACTCACTCAGGACTCTAGGGTGCAGCCCATCTGGCCATGCAGCCTTGTCCATCTTCAGTGACTTAAGGCACTCAAGCACTCTGCTCACAGGGATCTCCCCATCTGCTATCCTATCTCCTCCCAGGCTAGTGTTGCACTGCCCCTGTGGTATTGGCCCATCTTTCTCCCCCTGGTAAAAACTGAGCAGAAGTACTCATTGAGCACCTCTGCCTGTTCAACCTACTGCTCTGCCCAACCGCCATCCTTCTTTATTCTGGTGATTTGCTCCTTTCAGTTCCTCTTCTCCTTTATGTACTTGAAGAAGGCCTTGTCCCCCTCCTTAATCCCCTCTGCTAGCCTTAGCTCCTTTGAAGCCTTGGCAGCCCTCACAGCCCTGCTCACCTTCCTGGTTTTCTTTGTATACTCCTCCCTATCCTCCTCTCTTTTGGACCCCTTCCATCTTCAGAGGGCTGTCTTTTTCTCCGTCACCCTTATCTGCACCTCCTTTGACCACCAACATGACTTCTTGGTCCCTGCCTTCTTACTGCATATTTTTGTGCAGGTGTCTGTGGCCTCTAACAGGGCTTCCTTTAGGATGGCCTATTTCTGGATGGTATCCACGTCGGGGGTGATGCTAGCCAAATGCCCTCTGAGGATGCCAGCCATCCTGCAGAAGTCAGCCCTTTTGAAGTCCACTGTCTTGATTTTTGTAGATGTCCCCTTCCTACCCATATCAAGGGAGAACCACACTGTTCGGTGGTCGTTATTTGCTAGGGGGTCCTCAGTCCATATGCCCTGCACATATTATTCATCAGTCAGCACAAGATCCAAGATGGTCTCCTCCCTTGTCAGTTCCTCCACCTTTTGTGACAGGAATACATCTTGGAAGGCTTCCAGAATGACCTGCTCCCTAGCGCTTGTGCTAGACATGGTTTTCCAATCCACCCCTGGTAGATTGAAATCCCCAACCACCACAGTACCACCCCTTCCACAGTGTTTCTGTAACTAATCTGCCAGTTCTCTTTTTTTTTTTTTTTGCAGGACCCCCCATCACTATATCAGCCCTAGTCAGGGCCCCTGGAAGCCTCAGCCACCATCTATGGCTGCCGGGGTCCCCCAGTCACCCCCGGAGGGCGGGGCCATGGCCACGTTCTTTTGTGGCCACGGAACCAGTATCTAGTCGGGGCACCCGCAGCGATGGTGACCGCTGGAGGTCTTCTGGGTGGGCTTTCATTAAGATGGTGGCCCTCGCCCGCCCATGTTTTCTTTTTTACTTTTCCTCATGGAGGCGGGGACGTGCAATGATGCCAGCGTCCGTCCCGCCTCCCAGAGATTGAGCATTGGCAGCGTGAGATCTCCCAGCCTCCACCAGGAGTCCTCAGTGCTTCGAGTGCTTCCCTCGCCCTCCCCCCGGAGAAAGAGAGCAGTCCATAGAATGCTCCATCCTTCTCCCTCCGGCCGGCCCTCCGACGACCCGGGTCTGTTCCCGAACCTAGGTCGCCGGCATCGCAAGTGGAAAACCCACCTCTGCGCCAACGAGCCGGCACCTGCCAGTTCTCTATCGATGCCCTCTGACTGTGAGGGTGGCCTGTACACAACCCTCAGTCTGACCCTTTTATCTTTATTGTTCTGCAGTTAAACCCATAAGGCTTTCAGCCTCGCCTTGCCTCTCTCTTCCATATTGCTCACCATCCCTTCCCTCACAAATAAAGCCACCCCTCCACCCTTCCCTTTTGTCCTATCCCTGCAATACAGTCTGTATCCCAGTAACATGATGTCCCAGTCATGGTGCTGGTTGGCCCATGTCTCAGTGATGGCAGCTATATCCACTTCCCCTACAGTACCTATTTTGCTATTTTAATAGGGGAAAAAAATGTTCTCCATATTTTGTGGTTGTTTAAACATAACCCATGTTATAAGTGCAATAACCCACTCCATGGTATGGTGCTATTGGGGATTAGTTATAATCAACACCCCAGGTGCTGTGAGGACACTCATCCTGCAGCCTCATGACTCACAATGCACCTTGGGTGTTAATTAATCCCTAGTAACCCCATACCTTGTCATGGGTTACTGCTTACATATTTTCAGGAGCAATAAGAACAAAGTAAGGTGTCCAGCAATTATTAAAGGTTTCTTGATTTGAATTTCAAAAGTGATAGGTGCAGATATGCAGATGAACGTTTTACAATTTTGCTTCTCTGTAATTCTGCCAGAGAAAGAGTTCACAACATTTGTGGAATTCAACAGTTCTTTTGTAGCAGAACTCTGCATTCTGTGGCATTTTCTTTACTTTTACATAGCTGCAGAAAGCCTGTGGAATTTCAGCCGAAGAATTCCATGCTGTTTCCACCATTCCACTTTTGGAGCAGAACATTTTACACACTCAAAGTGCAAAAGCAGTCCTGTTAATCCCCTGTTAACACATTCGGTGCTGACTTTTTGTGCTCGGTAACCACTTACCTACATTCAGTAGGCAGAATATACTCTACTTCCATACTAAAAATGTTAATAAAGAAAACAGAAATTAACAGAATATTTACAAATGATGGAACAACACAGTTTGCGTACTTTTCCAATTAGTTTATGGCATTTTGCACAGCTCTGAACACATGTAAAAAATACTAATGCAAACATAGGGGACTGACAAATCTCTTCTCTGTATGATCTAATATTTGAATTTGTCTATCTTCCTTTATGTGATCATATGATTTGGCTACTTCACAGTAATATAAAACTACATTAAAGGCACAGATCTTTGTCACTTACAGAATATCTCTATATTTTCATTTATTTATTTTTTTCTATATTCTGTTTTTGCTCCTAGTGGTCAGCGCCTTTCTGCCAAGCACCCCAATCCTGTCACCAGTGCCTTTCTGCCAAGCACCCCAATCCTGTCACCCCCATGTCCACTGAGACTTACCACCAACCATCTTCCCCTCCAGTATGGTTGGCAGGGTTCCCCAACCTCCGCTGTGGTCCAGAACTATTTCCAGCTAGTGTGCCCAGCTGGTCAGGTGTAGGGCCTGTGTGCACTTGGTGCCCTCCTGCCTCTGGCTTTTCTTCTGATACTGGTCCCTAGTGGGGTGGCATGCAGTGACATCACAATGCACCCTTTACACTACTGCACTATGTATGTTGATGTCTGCCATACCCTCCCTAGCATGTTGGCCTAGGCTGCCTTTCCCTCAGCTTCCACTAGGGGCCAGGCAACATAGAAATATAGAATTTGACCACAAATAAGGACCGCTTGTCCCACCCAGTCTGCCCATTTCCCTACCTAATGGATAAGCTGCAGATCCTAGTTAACTAGCAGCCTACTTCTTCCTACTCCCACCCCCTAGAATTGCCTTATGACTCTCCCATGCATGCTTGAAGTAGAGGCAAGCAGTGGGCTCTACTCCCCCTCCCCCCAAGAGTAGTAGAGTTTTCCTACAGACACTCAGTCCTCCTCCCCCCAGCCAGCCCTTTAACATTCTGAGTTCTGAGTTATCCCCCAAACTCAGGTTGTCGGTGCCACAGGCAGTAGTTCCACTATGGGCTGGCAGGAAGGCACCTTCATGTTTTTCAACTAATTTGTAGTGTCTAAAAACAAGAAGAGCAAATTTCCTGCACCCAGCAAACCAAACCACAAAACAGCGCAAAGCACAATTTCAGTAAAGTGCAAAAAAAATTATTAATGTGCAAAATGTGACCAACTAAGAGCAAACTGTATATGCTCACTCACCTGTATCGGTAAACCTATCCTGTTTGCTTCTGGGTGGTCACTTTTTGCCCAGTTATGTATTTGTTTTGACTTTATTGAAATTGGGCTTTGTGCTATTTTGCAGTTCATGTTACTGGATGCGGGAATTTTGTCTTTCTTACCATCACTGTGTTTACCCTAGACCAGCATCCCACAAGGTGTTGCCCATAGATATCCTATATATTTGAAAGTAGAGGTGATATCACGGAGTATTTCTGGGGCACTCGGATGCCATATGCAGGTTTTTCCCAATTTTTAACATTAGAAAAGTGAAAGACAGGAAACAACAAAGTCATGTAATGCCCCCACAAGTTTTTATACATTTTCAATCTCCATGGTGGTGCTACTCACTACTAGTGTATAGTTTACAGAGAGTAGCAGAATGATATAGATTAAATATATACAGTATATGGTACTATGGTACAGTACTGCCACTTTGTACTAGTGTATAAACACAGTGTAATTATGATAGCTAAGACTAACAAGCAGATAAGGGAAATCATCACTCTTTTTCTGTTCATTTGTTCTGGATTTAATAACCTCAGCTCTTTAAATTCTACAATCTAGCAGTGTGTTACTGTAGAACAAGACAGAGAAAAGAAAGAAAGAAAGAAAGAAAGAAAGAAAGAAAGAAAGAAAGAAAGAAAGAAAGAAATTCTCAACATTTAAGATTACATGCCTGTTCCTCTAAGACACTTTTATAGCTGAGCCATAAAAAACATATTTCTGCCCTCCCAACAACACACAAAGGAAAGAATTAAAAATAATGCTGGTGATGCTTCAAGCACTGTATATCCTGTAATACATAGACTAACATTTTGCAGTAGCATTTAGATTAGGTTCTTACTCTGTTCTTGCACTTATTAGTTTCCCTAATTATATCTGTGCCTACACAGCTGCTCGGATATTACATCTTCTTTTAATAAAAAGTAACTCAGTATATTTTGCTGTTCAGGCTTATGTTAGATATGAAATGATCTATACATGTTTTGAGTTAAGTTACAATATTTTTTTCTTCTATTACAGGAACTACAGACTTTTTTTGTTGCTTTCTGAGAATCATCTATACAGATCCCATTTTTCTAAAGTTCTATCATTAGTGGATGAAAATAAACAACTCCAGAGGAAAAAAAACAATTATTTTCAACTCTGATATCAACAGAGCATGATGAGGGCCACAAACAACAAGAAACAGTAATAACATATTAATTTGTTTGCCTGGTGATAAAACAATTATTACAGAATACAGTATAAAATGTATGGGCTAATTAACCAAAACAATTGTTAGCCAAATGTTGCAATCGACTGCCATTACCTACTGATAGCCAGTGACATAAATAAATGCCACAGATGCAAAGGAAATTCATGGCACTTTCAGGATACCCGACTATTATTTTTGACCAGAGTGGATAATATGGATAATGGAAGTTTTACTGCTAATCTGAAATGGAGTCATTTCTTGAAGCAGATTTATACTATTCTGATAATGGTTTGCATGTCAAGGATCCCATATAGCTCTCCGCAACACAGAATGTTTGCCAAGCAAAACGGTGTTCCTCTCTTTGAGCAATCTCCAGTCAGGATAATTACTGCATCTAATATCTTTCACAAGGACATGCCAAAATCAGGCAAGTATGTGAAGATGTGACCAACCAGTTCACCCCATTTAGAAGGTCTTATTGGGCGGCTCTGCAACCTTCACTTTCTTCATTTGGTATCTTCAGTCTGGCTCTACTATCTTCGTTATTCCCCCATTGCTAACCACTATAATTCCACAACAGTTTTCCTCTGCCTCTGATCCTTTTGCCACTGCTGACCATGTGATGTGAGCTCCACTAGCAGCCCGACCAGCACTGAGAGCAGAACAGTATGCATACAGTTTCTAGGACCCTGCAGACAGAAAACACTATGCTAGTATCTGTTGTGACACCTAATGAAATTTTTCAAGAAACCCAGACTCGGACTCTGGCAGGCAGGGGTAAACTGGTGGCTATGTGAACAACAGAAGTATGTAATTTTTGTTGGGACTCTGCAGAAATCTAAGTGGCAGAAGCCTGGTTAAATTGAAGGGTGTGTGCAACCTGCCATCTAATAAGACACTAGTTTGGCAAAAGAGATCTGTCTGATTCTTTGGGGAAGTAAGACAGGGGCAGGAAGTTGCATGAAATAGGTGGCAGATGTTAGGAGACACTGCAGACTGGGCAGAGGAACGGTGGTGGTGTTGGGGGACTTAAACATGCCAGGAACAGACTGGGAGACTATGACATCCTCTGTGACCAGGGAACAGAGTTTGTTGGATGTCTTTCAAGACGCGTTCCTAACTCAGCAGGTGAGGGAACCGACCAGGGAGGCACGGGTACTGGATGTGGTCCTGGCAGACAGTGACCAGATTGGGGGCCTGGAGGTAAGGGACCCATTGGCAGGAGGGACCATACCACGGTCTGGTTCTGCCTGGACCTAGGAGGGTAGAAGGCTGCACAAGGCCGGAAGTAACCCGACTTCAGGGGGCAGATTTTAAGAAATGGGAAGGATTCTTAAGGAGCATTTGGATGGGATTGGGTCAGACATGGACACTGATAGTAGGTGGAAATCATCAGGAGAGGGTGCAGGATGCTACCAGCACCTGTGCAAGAGTAAGGCGAAAATGCAGTGGGGCCCCAAACCCTGTTGGTGGACCAGGGAGGTCCAGGAGGTGGTCTTGGGGAAAGAAAGCAGCCTATAAGCAATTCAAGTGCTCAAGGGTGAAAGGGATCGAGGGAGTATGAGCTGATGGCTAGAAGGGCCACTAGAGTGGTGAGGCGGCTAAGGCAAGGAAGGAGCAGAACCTGGCCAGGGAAATTAGGAGAGGAACAAGGGGTTCTTTAGATACATTGGGGAAAAACGAAGGGTGAAGGGGCAGATTAGCAGGATTAAATCAGGGGAGAGATGGGCACAAGACCCAGGGGAGCAGGCTGAGGTACTAAATGAGTACTTCACCTCAGTTTTCACCAGGGAAAATGGGGGTGCTGCATCATACATGGGAGGAGACAGAGATACTGAGGAGGGGGGGACCCTTACCAATCGGCAGGTCTGGGGAGAGGGAAGCATCACTGGCAGGTGGGGGAGGACTAAGCAAGGAGAAGGGGTACGGAAGTGGAAATCACAGCAGAGAGTGAGGAAGCCCTCAGCTCCCTTAAGGACGGAGAAAGCACCGGGGCCGGATAAATTACATCCCAGAGTGCTGAAGGAACTTGCAGATGTCCTGGCAAAACCCCTGGCAGAGCTTTTCACCGTCTCTCTGAGGACAGGGTGGGTGCCCCAAGACTGGAAGGTGGCACATATAGTGCCTATCCACAAGGGGGAATCAAGGGAGCTGGCAGGGAACTACAGGCCTGTCAGCCTAACCTCGGTGGTGGGCAAGGTGATGGAGGGCATTGTCAAGGAGAGGCTAGGGGGGGACCTGGATAAGTCAGGGTGCCTGGACGATAGACAGCATGGATTCATCCCGGGGAAATCGTGTCAGACAAACCTGGTGGAGTTCTATGACTGGGTGACAAGTGCCTTGGACCTGGGTAGACCAGTGGATGTCCTCTTTCTAGACTTCAGCAAGGCATTTGACTCTGTTCCTCACGTGGGCCTGTTGGATAAGCTGGGAGAAATGGGGTGGGAACCAGATGATCAGATGGATAGGCAATTGGCTCAGGACTGGACCCAGAGGTCGTAGTTGGGGATAGTCTCATCCCAAGGAGGGTCATTAGTGGGGTCCCACAGGGATCAGTCCTTGGGCCCCTTTTGTTCAGCCTACATATCGGACATAAGGACAGGAATCAGGGTGAGATGAGTCTCTTTGCAGATGACTCGAAACTGGGGGCGTGGTGGATGGGGAGGAGGGAGGGTGGCCCTACAGGGGACCTGGAGGCTCTGGAAAGATGGTCTAGAAGTGGAAGCTGAGGTTCAATGGTGGAAATGCAAGGTACTCCACCTGGGGCCAGAACCCAGGTCAAGTGTACAAACCTGGGGAAATGCTACAAGTCTCGATGGCTGAGAGGGACCTGGGGGTGATGGTGGATGTCAAGATGAACAACTCTGAGACTTGTAGGGAGGGCAGCAGCCAAGGCCAACAGGATGCTGGGATGCATCGCTAGGGGGATCACCTCCAGAAGGAGGGAAGTGATACTCCCTCTGTATAACTGCTTGGTGAGGCCGCACCTTGAGTACTGCGTGCAGTTTTGGAGGCCACACTTAAAGCGGGACATTAACCTCCTGGAGAGGGTCCAGAGGAGGGCAACCAAAATGATTTGGGGCTTGGGGGACAGGACCTATGAGGAGAGGCTCGAAGAGCTAAATATGTACACATTGGAAGAGAGAAGGGACCGCGGGGACATGATAGAGGTCTTTAGGTACATGAAGAGGGTAAATAGGGGAGGAACAGTTGGGGTGCTTCGAAGGAAGGAGGAAGGGGCCACTAGAGGGCATGGCTGGAAGCTGGAGGGGGGAAGATTCAGGGGAGAAAGAAGGAGGTGCTACTTCACTGAGAGGGTGGTGGAGCCATGGAATGCACTGCCTAGGGGGCTGGTGGAGGCAGAGACAGTGGAGGGGTTCAAGAGGGGGTGGGACAGGTACAGGGGAAGGGTTCTGGAAGCAAAATCCAATGCAGCAAGAATTTCCGGAACCGGGAAGGGAGAAGCCAGAGATGGCGAGGGGGACAGTAAGGTCAGCACCCAGGTTGGGGCCTGACCAAACGAGCAGACACGAAAGACTGTTAGGCCTATTCTGCTGGCATTTTAGTATGTTAGTATGTTAGTAAATACAGGCACCTTGCTCTCTCTAAATCCTGAGAAAATCTGGGGAGGGGGCAATCCAGTTTTAACCATCAGTTGACAGCAAATCTGCTGGTAATCCTCGGTCAGAGATAATCTGTGTAGATAAATGTAACAAGGATTTCTAATGTGGGGAATTGCCAATGCAACACACCACAACAGAGTCTCTTACAAAGTAACAACATGACATCAGCAGAAGACTTCACTGACAAAGATTTAATAACAGCAGTATCCACAGACACAACTAAATATTTGAAACCCTAATTACAGGACTACACTCTGATATGCTCCAAGCCCTGGAGAGCATACCAAGCTTCATCACCACACTACTTCCAACAGATATCAGTATCCACAACAAGGTGGAGGCATTACCACTATGGACAAGGGAGGCTGAAGAGAAAGTAAGCCTCATAGAGGACTATAAATCCACTAACAGCAACAGTATTTGGGCATACTGAACAGCTAAATATCCTCCTTAGAAAATTCAATTATCAAGAGGACCATTCCACAATCAGTCCTTAAGCTGGGCAGAGTACAAAGAGGGGTTCATTAGCGAAAGGGATCCAGTAAGGTTCTTTTTGGAAATGGTCAATGTAACCATGAGCTAAAAATACTCTGAGCAAACAAATACTCTACACATTGCACACATAGGGGGAAGACTACAAAAACACACTACTCAGAAAATATATGCAACCTATCGCATTGCATACATATATACATACATACGTAGCCTACTGTAGATTCCTTGATTGCTCCACCCTTCCACTAGCACCAGGGTTGGACATTTTTACAGTTGGACTGGTAATCAAAGGGGGTGCCATGGGCCACAGGGGTGGGTGTGCTCCCCAGCAGCCAACAGGTTATTTGGTTGCATTACCTCTGGCAGCCACTAGGATTGTGCAGGGTAGGAGGGGATTTTGTTTGGCTGTATTTGCATAGCATAAAAGGACCATGCTAAACCCTTTTATGTAGCACAAATCTGCTGAATATTGGCTTGCATTGATATTCCTGTCCCTATCCCATCATTTGCGTACCCACCCCATTTTGGTTTGTGCAGGCACTAACCCTGTTTGCAGTGCAACTGAGCCTTTTGAATATGGGACTCCAGCACAAAACCACAGCCTAATATTTTTTGATGGTCTAACTCTGGAACTGTTAGGGCTACAAACATAGCAGTTTAAAAAAAAAATGAAAGCCTGGAGTCCAGCTGTTAAGAAATGTTGCTATCTATATAAAAAACAGGCAGTTTTCTCTTAACTATATTGATATACGCATATGCATCATGACAGACTTTTGTTTTGTAAAATAAATGTTACGTTATACTTTTTCCATAATGATAAAATGTAGTGATATCATTTTTATGTTGGCTCACATGTGCGCAGCCAACATCTTGCAGTAGTAGCAGATTTGGTGGTGCAGTCACTGTGAGCGAATGCAGTGCATGAATCAGTAGGTGCTTCCCTCATCCCCCAGTAAGCCAGCAGCAGGCACTGACGTCATGCATAGCTAATGTGGCCACCAGATCTAAGAAAAGGTCCACTGCAATGAGAGTGAAGCTCTCATGCAGTGGGACCACAACATGCCTCCTGACGTACAAGCAACATGGTGGCACTGACTGCCACCGCCATCTGTCACAATGCTGATGGAGGAGCCCACTCCCCATCTGCATAATGCCTCCCCTCCCATTTCCACTGTGTGTTGAGGGGGTGCCCAATACCCCATGGCATCATGCGCCCCCCCAAACATCTTTCTTTGCCAATGGGGGGCCCGGTGCTCATCGGCTGCAGTCCCCCCTTCCCAGTTCAATCTGTCGATGGGGGAGCCCACTCCCCATCAGCATAATGTCCCTCCCCACTGTTGTGTGCCAAGGGGGGTGCCCAATCCCCCTCGGTTCTCCCGCCCCCATTGGTATTTGCTGACAGAGGTGTCCAATCCCCCGTCGGCTACACCCCTCCCCACAAAAACAACTCAGGTGGCACTCTGGGAGCCCACCCCAGCATGCCAAATTAGTTTACCCTGTTAAAAAAAAATGTCCTGCAATGATTTTTTTTTTCACTTTTACCTGTAAAACAGAAAATGGTCCCTCGTGATCTCCCTGCCCCCTACACCAATCCGCACCCACCCTCTGCATACCCTACCTCCCCACAACCTCCTCACCCCATACTTGCCTCCAGAGCCTGGTGCAACGATCTTCAGTGGACCGGGAACATGTCTGCACTCTTCAAAGCTGACCGCAAACTGAAGAAATACTGGTAAGCTGTATAATGGCATAAATAGATTTTTTTCAACTTTGGTCAATATCTCAGGCATTTTTGGGAATTATGATACCAAATGTTCAACATGAGGTTATTGTGACCCCTCCTCATGAATTCAGGCACTGTCATGGCATTATGCAGTCCCGAAAGGTGATTTTGCAGTCATTGCACAGAATCATCTTTCGGGACTGATTAACGAAATGACAGTGCCACTGTTCATGGGGGGGGGCTCTCAAAAAGAATATGTTGCAAATTTGGTGGAAAAAAATTCAAAAAATGGCTATTTTACAAGCGTGCATTGCACAGTTTCCACGCACACTCATAACTTTGTAAATTTGTAATATTTTCACTCCAGATTTTCAAAATTAGCATTTTTCCCCACCTCCTTATGAACAGTACAGCTGTCATTTTACATATACTGGCCAAAATGTGGTTTTGCACTTCCGACGCAGAATACCATGGTCACTGTGCAAAATCAGTTTTCAGGACAGTTTGAGGAAATGACGGTGACACTGTTCATGGGAAGAGGTCCTAAAATGCCTATGTTTAAAATTTGGTGACAAAAGTCCTTAAAATGACTGTGTTACAAGTGTGCATTGCGCAGTTTCCATGTACCCTTGTAACTTCGTAAATTTGCAATATTTTCATGCCAGATTTTCAACACTGGCATTTTTTCACACCTCCTTGTGAACAGTACAGCTGTCATTTTTCACATCCTCCCCTAAATGTGTTTTCGCACCTGTGGCTCACAATGGCAAAGTCACTGTGGGAAATCAACGTTTAGGACAAATTAACAAAATCACAGTGCCACTGTTCATGAGGGGAGGTCCCAAAATGCCTGTGTTAAAAATGTGGTTAAAAATTCCCCAAAATAATTGGATCATGGCTGTGTGTTGTGCAGTTTCTATGCATGCTCATGTCTTCACCAGTTTTTCATATTTTCATTCCAGATTTTCAACATTGCCATTGTTTTACATCTCCTCATGAACAATACAGTTGTCATTTTCCACATACTGCCCAAAATGTGTTTTCACCCCTGTATCACCAAATGGCATAGCCACTGTGCAAAACCACCTTTCAGCTAACAAACTGATAGTGCCACTCTTCATGAGGTGAGCTCACAAAAATCACATGTTGAAAATTTGGAGTGAAAACACCAACACAAGACTACGGTGTTAGGGTTTCCAACTGTAGTACTTCACCTTGTAGAGCCTGACAGGTGTCAGGGGTGTGACTTGTGATCATCGGATGTAATGCTCATGCCATCCCACCCCCACTCCCACCCTGCAGCAAGTGACAGGCATCGTGGTGTGCCTTGGAGTGTTTGGCCACAAAGTTCACCCCATTCTCCTATACTGTACCCACCTCAGCGTATTTCCTTATGAAATGGGGTACAGTGAGTATAATGCCCAAAGACCCCAAAGCACACCACAACACTTGTCAGTGTCTACAGGGTAGGGTGAGGTAAAATGGCATGAGCGTTATAGCTGATGACCCAAAGGCACACCCCAATGCCTGTCAGTCTCTGCAGGGTGGGGATGGGATTGGTGTCACTGTAATACTTCACTGCCATTCCTATTATGTATCTCCAACTCCTGCACTATCAATGCCAATGCCAGCGAGATAACATTTGGCATTGACAAACGCTTGTTTAATATTTCACTGTGGTTTTAAAAAATAAAATATTTACGTTGTTTTTGCACTTTTCTGAATTTCGGTGTTAGTCCCCATAATTTAATGGATATCTCTATAAGTGTAATGCCCATAAACATTCATCCTATCCCTTAAATGGTGTGGCTAAAATTTCACTATCTTCCCCAGCAGTACTAATTCTTCCTTGATTTCACAGCATTTGGCTGTGAAAGCATTTGGGAGATAATAACATAGGATGTCTAAGAGAGGGGGACCACTTAACAACAGGGAATGAAATCAAATGATTTGTTTTAGATACATCTTCAAAGTAGTTCAGAAGTGCTCCCAAGGATAAAGCATAAAAAAAAAAGAATTATAAAATGACAAGAAAAAATTCTGGACTCTGATTGGTCAGTCTTGGGCTGGACCCGTGATGTTATCCCAGTCCAACATCACGGGTCTGGTCTCAGCCTCACTGTGAACCTGGAGATGATTTGTTTCTGCTTGATTGTTTCATCTTCTCTTAAAAAACAAAAATATTTTTCCACACAAAAACATCTTTAAAATGATTATTTTTATTCTGTATAATAACGAGCCATTTTATAATAGCAATAATGCCCTCCAGGGTGTGTGTCGTTTGGGATAATGTCACGCCTCAGTCGTTGGCCTGTGGCCTCATGCCCAACCACCTGAGGTGTGATGTTATCCCAGCATGACACGCACCCTGTTGGGCATTATTGCTTAAATATTTAACAGATTTCCTTGGAAGCAATTTAGCAATGTTTTTGAGGAATGAACATATACAAGCTGGTTTGGTTAACCAGTTGTCTTCATGAGCACATTTAGCAGTGTTCTCATTGGCATACAATGAAAAAAATATAGCCTCTTTAGAAACATACAAACACAGAAACATTGATGGCTGCTTGGCCCACCGAATCTGCCCATTTTTCCTACCTACTGTGACACAGTAGACCTTGCTTGATCTCCGACTTTTCTCCCTCTTTTCTCCCTCTTTCCTTACCACTAAGGTTCCGTTATACCTATCCCATACCTTCCCTGAATCATACTACAGTTTTTGGCCCCACCACCTCCACTGAGAGGCTGTTCCAGGCACCCACCACTCTTTCTGTGAAGACGTACTTCCTTACATCTCCCCGAGCATACCCCCTCCAACTTCATAGCATGACCTCTTGTTTTTGAGCATCTATCTCTCTCTCTGAAAAATGCTTCACTCTTGAACCTTATTTATACTCATAAGGTATTTGAAAGTCTCTATCATATCCCCCCTCTCCTTCCTTTCCTCCAGGGTGTGTTTACTGAGGTCCATCAGTCTCTCCTCAAAGGGCTTTTGATGCAGATCCTACACCATTTTTAGTTGCACTCCTCTGGACCACCTCTACTCTGTCTATGTCCTTCTGGAAATGTGGGGCCAGATTTTCAAAGGGCCCTTAGATCGATGCAGGGTGTGTCAAACTGCCTTCTGTCAGATCCAGGTGCTCCAAATACTGTGCACCATATTTTGCAAGGAAAGCATTCTCTCTAGCAAAGTGCCCCAAACCGATGCAAGTGGTCCACCGCGTCAAACAAATGATGCAAGGGAAGAGAGGAATGCAAGCTGCACAAAACATGGTGCAAGCTGTGTAAATAAAATGGTGCAGGTTAAGTAAAAAAAAATGACTCAAAGAAAGTAAATGAGATGAGCTTGAGTCAAACAATGGTGCAAGTTGAGTCCAAAACATGACTGAAGGAATGAGAATGAGATAGGCTGAATCAAAAAAATGATGCAAAGGACAACAATGATGCAAGCTGAGTCAAAAAAATACAGTAGATGAAATGGCCTATATTAAGCCACCAAAACATTCTAAACTAGTCCTGCAGGGGAACATTGGCCCTTAAGAGTACCATAATCAGGTCTGCTCCCTGTTATGGGCCTCTTTATATGCCCTAGTTTATGTTTGACTAGCTCTGGCTGATCTAACAGCGACATGCATCTTAAGCACAAGGACAGGACTCACTTTCTTTGAAAATCCCAAATAAGGAGATGTTGCATCATTTCTGTGATGCAGGCATCCCTTTCAACAAGGCGCAGGCATTGTTTCACTGCAAGCATGGCACAAGCCAGTGTGGCTCATGCAGGCCTGTTTTTAACGCAATTAGAAAACAGAAACATGGAAACATAGAAAATTGATGGCAGATGAGGACTGCCAGGCCCATCTAGTCTGCCCATATAACTAACTTTAATAAGCTGCTGCTGACCCTACTTGGTCAATGGCTGCAGCCTCTCCCACCCCAGGATTCCTTTAGGCATATCCCATGCATGTTTAAATCCCTCTATTGTGCTTGCTCCCACAACCTCCTGGGGCAGGCCATCCCAAACATCCACCACCCTTTCTGTGAAAAAGTTCTTTCTCACATTGCTGCTTAGTCTTCCCCCTTCCAATATCAATTCATGCCCTCTTACAGTTTTAGAGCATCTTCTCTTCTTAACGATGCTGTCCTCCAGTGCCTTATTAATCCTCATGTCTCCCCTCTCCCTCCTCTCCTCCAGGGTAAACATATTGAGTTCCTCCAGTCTCTCCTCTTGTGACCTTGTGTTTCTTTTTTTTTTTATTTTACTGTATGGACAATATCCTCTGGGATGACCCATGCCTCAGGGCATTTGCTCTGAGGTTCTTTTGTAGTTATTTTCCTTCCCTATTTTGGGTTTGCTATGGCCCAAACAAATAACATCCCCCTTAAGGGGTGGCTGGCTTCCTCTCCCTGGGCTAAGACAAAGATATGGCACACTGATGAGTCCAAATGATGACAAAACACTTGTATTGGTCTGCTGTTCTTAGCCTTTGCTGATTGCACTGTGAGGCATGCTGGCACCATGCAATTCTGCTTAATGTTGAGCCAGTCCAAATTCTCTCATGGGGTTTTGCATATGTTTCCCATGATGCTTTGCATTATTGGGGTATGTGCAATAATGTTCTCTTTCACACCCACCACTCCCCCCGATCCACTTCCCTAGTGACCCAGTCAAAGAAATCAATCAGATTAGTCTGGCATGACCTTGCTGCTGCGAAACCATGCTGCCTCAGATCCTGTGTACCACTTAATTCAAGGTGCTCTACTATCCTCTCCTTTACCAACGATTCTATTATTTTACCCACCACTGAGGTCAGACTGATAGGTCTATAGTTCCCAACTTCCTTCCTGCTCCCACTTTTGTGGAGAGGGACTACATCAGCCTTTCTCTAGTCCTCTGGAACCGTGCCCATCTCCAGAAACTCACTGAACAGGTCTGCCAGTGGTGCTACCAATACCACCCCCAACTCCATTAATATTCTAGAGTGTATCCCTTTTGGTCCCATTGCCTTATCCACCTTTAGTTTTGTAAGTTCCTTTAGGACTCTCTCCTCTTTGAACTGGTTGTTGTCCACCTTCCCTCCCCCTTTGAAAATCAGAATTGATGCACGTTTTGACTTGTCCTGCTCCTTGCGTCAGTTATTTTTGATGCAAGCACACTGTGTCATTCTCTGGACTTTGAAAATCTGGCCCATGGTCTCTATTACCAGACATTTTACTCTAGGTGAGCTCTCACCAGTGATTTATACAGCGGTATCACCACCTCCCTCTTATTGCTGGTGATAGTCCTCCCTATGCATCCTAGCATTCCACTGGCCCTCCCCACTGCCTAGTCACACTGTTTGGCCACTGTCAGGTCATTAGATATGATTTCCTTCAGTCTCTTTCCTGTTTTGAGGTCACCAGTATCACTACCCCCATTCTATACTCCACTCCTGGGTTTCTGCACAAGTGCATGAATTTGCTCTTCTTTGCATTGAAACTTAGTTGCCATACTCTTGACCACTCCACAAGCTTTATTATACCCCAATTAATTCCCCCCCCAGAGTGTCTACCCTACTGAAAATCTTAATGTTATCTGCAAAAAGGCATGAATTCCCTGCTAGCCCTTCTGCAATGTCGCTACGATAGACACTGAAGAGCACTTCTCCCATTACTGATCCTTGTGGCTATGTGGAACGGTGTGAAAGGCCTTACTAAAATCTAGGAAGGCCACATCCACTGGTCCACCTTGATCTACTCCCCTGGTCACCCATTCAAAGAAATCCATCAGATTTGTTTGACATGACCCCCCAACCCCTCCTCCTTTGAATCAGTGCTACCTTGGATCTTGTAAGCCACTGGATTCAAGGTATTCCAAAATCCCTTCCTTCAGAAGTGACTCCAATAATTTCCCCAACACTGAAGTCAGGCTCGCTGGCCTGTAATTTCTAGCCTTCTCCCTGCTTCCACTTTTGTGAAGCGGGACTTCATCTGTCCTCCTCCAGTCCCACTCCTCCAGGACCACTCCTGTCTCTATTGAGTGGTTGAACAGGACTGTCCAAGGTCCAGCCAGCCAGGGCAGTGACCATGGGGGTGAAAGACCTGCAGTTGCAGTGGGGCCCACTACCTCAGAGATCAGCATTAAAATCTTTTAGTGTCAAACAAATCTGTAACTTTATATTTGTTGTTTGTACATTACTTAGCCATTTGAAATAGGGTCTCTCAGCAGTAGCAGCTGTAGAGTCTGTGCTGCAGAGTTCAACTCCAGTTTCAAGGAGTGAGGGTTACAGAACAAAGAAGCAACGGGACCCATTACTCAAAACATATCATCTTGGTATTAGGGTCACCAGAAGGAACAGGGACAAATTACATTGTTTAGTTCCTTAATCCTGCAAGGGGGAAGGACAACACGGGCAAATTATTGATAGTCAGCAGGACAGATACAAAAGAACCTGTGATATAAATATTTTATATGGACTAATGGTTATTTCACCATGATTGATGGGTAGATAGGGCCCCACAAAATATTTTGCAGGGGGGCCCTTAAAGTCATTGGCACTGCCCTGCAGCCAGCACCTCTTTTAGCTCCCTCTATATCCTTGGATGTATCTCATCTGGCTCCATTGTCTTGCCCACTTTCAGATTTGCGAGTGCCTTAAGGACTCTTTCCTTTGTAAATGGACTCATGTCCACCTCTCTTCCCTGATGTCCTGACACTTATCTGTGATCCCTCTCCTTCCCCGTCCTCTGTGAACACTGAACAAAAGTATGCATTCAGAATGTCTACTTTTTCCTTGTCCCCCATGCACACTCCCCCTTCCCTCCTTAGCCTTACAATTTACTTGGATAATGACTGACTTAGTGAAACTAATCACTGACTTCAGTTGTGTGAGTTGTCATGCATGCAAACAATAAAAATACATAGTGTAAATGATAAAAATAGAATAATAGATAGGTTCCTGTGCATTACAATGTAGTAATTCCATCGAGAGGTTCTGGGGACATTGGGAACCTCGAGGCGGCTTCGAGAGGTTCCATGTCCTAGAACCTCGAGATGGATTTACTACATTGTAATGCACAGGAACATATTTTTATTTTTAATATATGGATATTGCTTTCTCTGAGGTAGTCGGCAGCTGCAGCTCAAACAAGTCTCTCCGTTCTGGTCAAGCGCTACACTGTCTCACTGCTCGTTTTGTTTTTTGTTTTAGTGAAGGACAGCCTACCTTTTCCATGTCTGGGGAATGCAGGGTCAGCTTGATATCTGTATTTTTCAGGTATTTTTTAAAAAAAGTTGTGAAATGTTACGGTTGGGAAACTCTCGGTAAGCGAGACAGTGGCCGCCATGTTTTTCGAACTGTTCTGCCCACCCTAACAGGAAAAGTGGCCAATTGGAAGGCACGTTTTAAAAGACGTTCGGAGCTGGACTAGCGCATGTGCTGTTGTGATTTGGTGATAGTACTATCGTTCAGGTACCCATCAATAGTATTACGTTACCTGAACGATGGTATTATCACTCCTGAAGTGTAGTATTATCACTTTGGGAGTGATACTATTATGGGGAATTTTTTGTATGCTTTTGTACTATATTATTTTCATGATCCATATATTAAAGTGTAATAATCCATTCCAAATAAAATCCCTAACCCTTTATTATAATGTACTGTTCTTTTTATCAGATCTAATATTATAGCCATGCTAAAACACCAACTACACCACCAAAAAAATCCATGTCACGTAGAACATTGTTTTGCTAAATAATGAACCTATGATTATATATGGACAATTTCTGCATGTGTGGTATGTTATCTGTTTAGCACAATGTGCATTTTCAAACCTTATACCCAAATAATTAAAAAACTTTATAAATAAATATATACTGCCCACCCATCCTACTTATGCCAGTTCATGGATTGGTCCACCATCACTGTTCCCAAATGTGCATCCAAAATGACCTTTTCATGTTTTGCTCTTGATAGTGAAGCTCACTTCCCACCTTTATGCAGAATTGTTGCACTAAACACTCCCTTAAAAGAGCTATATGGAACCATCACTCTTATTCTCTGTCTACACTTGCACATGACACTGCCCCTCTCTGCATACATTGTTTAGCTATGTTATGACCACTGACTAATGCTTCATATTTCTACAGTGCCCCATATAGTCTATCACTTTCATACATCAACTGAATGTAGCCAATTTGCTGCCCTTACCTGTTATTTTGTACTTAATTGTTTGTTGAAATTGCATTGCTCTATGGTTGTTCTTGTTTGCATGTTGATCTCATCTTCTGATATATTGTGTTTTTTTTTGTTAATTGATCCTACTAACTGTATATTGTTACATCCACCTTGTGACCTTTCTGGAAATTCTGTACGTTGTTTATTTTATGAACACTATTCTGTTGTTGTTTGCACTAAGATTTCACTAATGGGAATGTTTTAAGCAATAATGACTGAACAGTCAGTCATTTCCTGGGGATCAATGACCAGATGATGGGAAGGTGGCCTGAGGTGCAGTCAAGGGCCACCCCCCAGGGGCAGGTCATTCATCCCAGGAAATGAACAGCTGTGAGATCATTATTGGGATTATAAGTCTAATCACAGTAATGACATATTTTTTTTCACATTTTTCAATTTGGTTTCTTTTTTGTTCTTTGCAGCACATGCTCATGCTGCCACATGCTGCCACCTGCTGTCTGTGCTGACATGGAGCTGATGGTGGGAGGTGACCTGTTTTGGTAGTTGGGATGGTGACATGCTGGGGTTTGAACTTGCTATTCTGAAACAATTTCTAAATAATAATTGTTAGGAATTCAGAAGTGTTCTTTTGTTTATTTTAGCCACCTGTTGTCTGTATTAATGTGAAGGTGACGGTGGGAGGTGACCTGCTTTTGACGGTCTGGATGGCAGCATGTGGGGGTTTAAACTCACTATTCTGAAACTCTTTTTAACTAATAATTTTCAGGAATGCAGAAGTGTACCCTTTTGTTCATTTTATGTAGAACATTTTACACAGTAAGCTGGTTCAGCAACAAGACTATTGCCTCCATAAGTATCTGCTGTGTGGCTGCCTTGTCGGGCATTTCTAAAAGAGTTCAGACCAGCACGGCAGCCAATCAGTGAGCTAGTCTGGCTCAAGAATAATTAATTAGACATAATATTTTTTAAAGTATTCTGCCAAATGTATTTTATGCTCTACTTTACTTTTCCCTGGTTGGACATGAAAATAGGCATTCATTTGCCTTGTGTAGCCATCCAGTTAACAAATACCAAATAAGTAAATAAATGAATAACTTGATATCAAACTTTTAAATCATGAAAGGTAACACTTACCACTCTCTATCACCCTGACAAGTTTCTAAATTGAAGATGATATAGTTTTTGTTGTAGCCTAGAGCATAAAACAGAATAAAAACAGCGAAAACTGACAACATGTAATATTTGTTTCTTATCACCAATTAAAAAATTACTTTACAGTTCAACTTTAAGTATTCAGCATTTGTAGGTCATGGCATACATTACACACTAAACTCTGAAAGTGACAACATTTTCTGTCAATCTGTTTTTGAATGACAGCTATTCAAAAAAATGGTTTTAACATAGAACTGTGCTGTGACCTTAACTTTTGTAATGCCATCACTCCACTTTAATTTTATTTAATAAAGTGTTCACAGATTCAAAATGAAACCTATTCAACCCTGGCTAGTTAAATCAGTTTAGTCATATTTTAGTGCGCTTCTGGTGAGTGGCTACTTAGACTCAACAAATAAGGTCCAGTGTTACCCCCTCCCCCCCACCATCCAATGCTGCCACAACTGTCCTGCACGTGAGGTACTTTTTTATTTATCTAACATATTATTTCCTCTTACCATACTTTAAGCAAGGGTTCATAGTTAAACAAAAATCAACAGAGATTTTCAAAATCCAAACCATCACTTCATGGTGACCCTGTCAATCTGGTTCCACACTATTCCATATTTATTCAATGTATGATACCTTACGCTGAGTTGTGGTCTTGTGGTTTCAATCTCCTGCACCTTATAAATGTGAAACAAGTAAGCTAGAGGGTAATCTGGTCATAAATGGAGAATAAAACTGCACAACGTCAAGTCATTTCAGTGAGATAAACAGAAATTAAAATGGAATGGTTTAAGATCTGACCAAACAGGGTCCATGTGAAATGGTGGTCAGGCTTTCACAAATCTCAGCTGACTTTATCTCACTAAGCAAGTAATAAGTTAACACATATACAGTATGTATGTGTGTATATATATATATATATATATATATATATATATACTGTATATATATACTGTATAGCAGGTTATATTGGCATCCATTTAATTTAGCGCGACAGCTATGCGGTACGTATTAGCGCCCGTTTAAATTAGCGGATGGTTCACCCGCAATTACAGTACATAACTGAAATGGGTGTGACAGAAACGGGTGTTACAAAACAGTCTCACTTACGGATCAGACACAGACTGTGGATCTTTTCTGTATTAAATTACTGGTATACTGTCGCTGTTTTCTCCTGTCTCCATAATGTCCCTCTTGAAGTGGTTACAGACATCGCAGGTTAAGAGGAAATATCCCATGGACACCTCAGAGATATCTGGTTTAGATTTGGCAGACAGCTCAGGTGTTGAGTTGGAAGTGACAAACGCCGTTGCTAAGGAGCTTGCTGCATCCCCACCACCAGCTAAGCGAGGACACCGCAGCTCCTATGCTACCTATCCACCAGAGATACGATTCCAGCTGGGGAGGTATGCAGTCGAGCATGGCGTAATGGCCACTGTCCGTCACTACCTCAGTACAACGGGCAAAACTGTTAGCGAAAGTTTTGGGCAGAATATCAAGAGCTAGTGCCCAGGAGCTAATACCACCCCAACTGATTATAAACTTGGATGAAACGGGGGTCAACATGATTCCCATTTCAGAGTGGACTATGGAGACAACAGGAGCGAAGCAGGTCTCCCTGACCAGTTTGGGAGATAAAAGACAGATCTCTGTCATACTTGCCTGTACCAAGTCAGGCGTGATGTTGCCCCCACAACTGATCTATAAGGGCCGAACTGCAGCGTGCTGCCCTAAACACAAATTCCCTAGTGACTGGGACATCACTAATTCCGAGAACCACTGGGAAAATGTGGAGAAAACTCTCCAGTTCATTGATAACATTATTGTTCCATACATTAAATTTCAAATTACAGCCCTTAGTCTGCCCAAGGAGCAGAAAGCACTGCTGGTTCTTGATCTATACCGGGCACACACAACTGAGGCAGTCTTGCTTCATCTGGAGGAGAATCAAATTATCACGGTTTATGTTCCTGCATCATGTACGGACATCCTGCAACCCCTGGACATATCCGTAAACAAATTGTTCAAAGATTACCTAAAAAAGGAGTTCACATCATGGTATGTGGGAGTTGTATCAAACAGACTGGTTGCCAGTGGTACAGAACACCTCACTGCAGATCAACGACTACTGAACTTAAAAGAACATCACTCTCGATGGTTTGAGAGTAGCTTCAACAGCCTTAAAATTCGGACTGAGGACATTGTACGTGGATTCGAGCAGGCAGGGATACTGAATGCTCACAACTATTGTTTAAACTGCAACGAGATCGTAAGTACTAGTTGAATTCCTTCTGTGTTGCAATGCAATGTGCTGTTTTTTTTGTTTGAGAAACTAAATTCATTTTAATTTCTCTCTGCTTCACAGATACAAGATGCTGGCATTACTGAGCGTGAAGCAGAAGAAAACTGAAATGAAACTGAGAAAGCAGAGGAAGAAACCAGTAGCAATCTGGCGCTTTGATTTGACTTAATTTTTTTTGTTTATGGTGTACAATAAACTTTTTTTTAAATCTATCAGAAACATTTAGAAAGTTGTCTTGTGTTTACTTCGGATCATACAGGCACCTTTTGATACGGTGGAACCACATGTATAGTAGATAATATTAGCGATCCAAATATATTAACGGTATTTCCGTTTCAGCTAATATCGCTAAATTAAAAGGAACGCTAATATTACCTTCTATACAGTATATATATATATATATATATATATACATCCCGCAGGTGTGCCTTTTGGTGGTTTATTATAATTTGGCCACCACATGACCGATTTGCCTGAACCTTGGCAGACTCAGAGTGGTACCATAGATCTCTGGATCTACCAAGTTTTGTAATGATCAGATATACTGTTGCAGAGTTATGGAGCACAATACAAGGTCATATTCATGCTTTCTTGTGCATTTTTTGCTCGCGCCTACAGGTTGCACAGTTTGCATGACCGGTCCAAAAACTTCAGGAAACATGCAGCCAGGGTCCCCAATGTGCCTTTCAAAGATTTCATGGAAAAATATTAAATGGTTCAAAAGTTATTAAAAAACAAGTTTCCCATTATAGTCGGAAAAAGTTAACAAAAAGTTTGACAGCGTCGCAAATGCAGTTTTTAGTGTCGCAAATGACCCCTGTAGTGTCAAAAATCTGCCATTTGGGTTCAGTTACTGGTCAAAGAAATGCTTGGCACTTAAACTTGGGACCCTCTAGGGACGCAATTCTTTTTGTGTTCACCTAGTCTAGCCCTGAGGATGCTAGTCATGTCTTTTTTGGAGGGTTAAACACCCCAGAATATGTTTTCAAAATGTTTTTAAACAGTAGTATCACAAACTAGTATTGCACATTCAACACTTTTGTGATTTGTCTTGCGAAAGTGTCTTGATTTGCAACACTACATTGCGACACTATGCCCAAAATAACAGGAATTATTTGCCACCCTGCTGCAAAAGAAAGGTTTGGTCTTTTGGGCTGACATTTGGAGGAAAGAGAGCCAACATCTCGCAGATGTGCCTTTTGGTGGTTTGGTGACAAAATATTACAGGGCTGCAAAGTTATGGCCCTCTGAAGTTGACTATTTTAACCATAGACTAACATTGCAGAGTCCGCAGCACCTTTCGGAGCTCGTATCTCAAAAATGCTTCAAGATACGGACTTTTCGTCACAAAAATACTTGGCATCCCACTAGGAGGTTAAGTACAAAACTATCCAGGAAAGTCATAAATCATATGAAATTTAATTTTTTTTTCTACATCGTACAGTTCCTGAGATATAAGCAATTTAGTATTCCAGGTTTTCATTTTCTGCTCCGAGGGCCATTATTATGCATACATTCTTTATGTTCACTGTGTTTCTCTATGCAGCTTTTGGGGAAAAAAAGGCTGTGCATTTTCATTACTGTTACAGTTAGCATTTCCACCTGCGTTTCCAGTACCATTCGCATTAGCGTTCCCGTCTACGCCACCGTATGTGTTACCCTGTGCGTTTTCGTTTGTTCTTGCATTTGCGTTGCTGTTAACATTCACATTTCTATTACTGTTTTTGTTTGCATTTCCTTTTGCATCACCGTGCATTTCCATTTGTGTTTGCGTATGCGCTTCCATTTGAATTTCCATTTCTGTTTGTGTTTCCTTTGGCATCATCATCGCTGTTATCGTGTCTGCGTTTCCAATTACATTACCGTGACTGTGCTCATTATGGTTTGCATTTCTGTACACGCTTGCAGTTGCATTTCTGTTTTCATTACTGTTTGCGCTTGTGTTTCTATTACTGTTTGTGTTATCATTTACGTTTCCATCACTATGTGCATTAGCATTTGTGCTTGCATTTGCGTTGCCGTTACTTCACTATTTATAGTGCACATTCTCAAAAAGAAGGGAAATTCATGGCAAAAAAATCCATTTAATGCATCAGTTAGGGTTGTTCCACAGCAACAAAAGTGAGTAAATCCAATGTTAGGGTTCCCAACCCACCCTGCACTACACCCCGGCCCCACCAACAGGCATCTGGGTGTGCGTTGGGGTCTTTGGTCCTAACTCTCACCCATTCTCCTATACTGCACCACATTAGCTTGTTTACACATGGGATGGGATGAGAGTTAGGAATGAAGACCCAACGCACAACTCGATGCCTGTTGGTGGGGTGGGTGGGTGGGTGCAAGGGTGGGAACCCTAACATCAAATTTCCTCACTTTTTGTTGCTGTGGAACAACCCTAACTGATGCATTAAATGGATTTTTTGCCATGAATATATATATATATTTTTTTTTTTTGGTGGGGGGCATGATAGTGCTGGTATAGTTATAGTTGAGTAGCCTACTTAATGTTAAACCTCAAATTTTGCACTTTAATATCTTTGACTCTCTTTGACAGAATGAGCTTAAATTGTGGATGTGTTGTCCAGGAGGCAAAGTCTTAGGGGGAGATATTCAGTGCTGTCCAGATGCTTGTGCAGAACAGTGAGTAACGCAAAACAGATGAACTGGCCCACACTGATGCCATATTCAGACAGAATATACAATCCATCCTGATCATGCAGTCTGTCTGAATATGGGACCCTGGATGTGTGGCACAAAGCAGGCGGCTGCCGTGTTGGGCATGGCACATCCAGGGTCAGGTGTGAACACCACCAATGGGGGAATGCGTGGTGCACACCTGTATGCGCCATTCCCCCAAGGGTGATATTCAGCTGAAAAATGCTAATGAGCTCATTCGGCATGCATGGTGCAGTGGGGCCTCATGCATGCCCAATATGGGCTCATTAGCATGGCTGCATCCAGCAGAATGCTCCAGGATAGCCCCCCTAAGCCCCAATGGCTGTAACAATCACACCAGCCCTGATTCCCTAGTATAGTGGACACCCCATCCCAGCTGGATCACCAGAATAATTTATAACATGCCTGCTCCACAGTTCTATAGTGTAGTGGACCCCCACCCATGCCCAATTCCCTATTGAAATAAGAATATGCCCCTATACATTTTCCATAGTGTAGTGGTACTCCACTCACAGCTCTGATCCCTGATTGACATATTTATATGCCCCAGTCATTTTTATAGTGTAGTAGACCCCACTTCAATACCTGATCCTCGATCAAGATATAATCCCACTGCAAACCCATTTCCTTTTTTTGAAATTAGATAAACTTTATTGAACAAATATCAAAGAATAACAGTACAACAATAATACAACAAATATAACACCATAGCCCATTAACCAACCCCCCCTTACCCACCCCACACCAGTGTAGCCACCTTAGAACTAAACCAAAATAATGACCTAAAAAAAGGGGAGATCCCCTTAGTATAAGCAAACAACGAGCCAGGTGAAGCTATGCAGTACCATTTTACAGGTAACAAAACTCCAAATGTAAAGTCTAAACTGTATGCAGAGTATAAATCTTACCCCATCTTTTATCAAAGAGGGGACACTGATGTCAGAGACTTGCTATCATACATTCCACTCTAAGATTAAACAGTAATTCCTGAAGTCACTCTTGATAAGAGACAGTCACCTGGTTGAGCCAGTGCCACTGGACCACTTTCTTAAAAGAGAGAGAAATCAGGTCCATATAAAACATTAGCTCCTTGACTGAAATTGAACTGTAATTCCCCAAAATGCATATATCAGGTGTGAATAGGCCTTGTAAACCCAGAAGAAGATATGGCTTGCCTTCAATAATGCTCCACAAAGGAGCAACCTTAGGGCAAGTCCAGAAATATGTAAGGAATAGCCCTCATCCTGTCCACATCTAGTGCAGACAGAAGAAGACACCTTGCCCATGTTAGCCAGTTTTTTTACAGTATAGTAAAGATTGTTCAAAATGTTAAACTGAGTAATTCTCAGTCTATCCTGAGCAATATGGCAATATAAATCAGATCATATACTTTGCCACTGTGAGGGGGATAAAGGGAATAACATACCCACTGAATAAGAAGAACCATTCAGATCTGGAAAAAGCTTGGAAAAAAGCAGGGAATACAAAACCAACACCGCATGTGGTTTTTAAACCAAATCCTTAATGGTAGCCAAAAATTCAGCATAATCAGTGGTCCTGCTGCCTGGCCCAAACCAATGAGGTAGGACATGCCTTAACTGAATTTTTAAAAAAAATATGATTATTTCCCAACTGGAGAGAATCCAGAATATCAGTTGCAGACAACAAAACCCCATTAGAAAACAGATCACACACCTGTGCATTAGCCAATTGGGGAAGCCAGTCACAGGTGATAACATAACCCTGGATCCTGAGGTCGTAATTTCAAAGTAGTGTATAGGCTTGGAAATTTCTTTGGAAATAGGATGTCTCAGCAATGACCAGAATTTACACCCTAAGTGAGCTTCCCATAACAGTGCTACGTACAGCAGCAGGAAGAGATTCCAAAGGGGTAAGAAAAGAAATGGTACTGGCAGCCCAAAGCCAGTAAGTAGGTCTTGCTCTAGATCCAACCATAGGGGTGTGTAAGAAAGGTTAGAGTCTTGGAAGGGAGGGGAAAGCCACCAAAACATTTTATTAAGATGACTAACAAAATAATAAAGAAGGAAGTGAGACAGCTTAAGGCCACCCAAGTTTTTGGGAGTGGCCAGTGTTTTATAAGTTGGACTCAGGGCTTTGTTTGCCAAATAAATTCTGTAATTATACTGTGAACACACTGAAACCAAGCCAGGAGAAGCCAGAAATTTAACATATTAAGGGGATAAAAAAGTTGTGGGAGAACATTCATTTTAATAATACTGATTACCCCTCATAAAGTCAATGGAAGGGAGTGCCACCTCTGAAGGTTATGCTGGCATGTGAGCACCAAGTCATCCAGGTTAAGCTTACGCATTAAAGCATTATCCTCAAGAGGTGCAAGCCGAGGTATTTGATGGAACGGGGGGACAAGTCACACCAAACAAAATTATGTCCTCCTTAAGCACTGTTAACATAAGAGGCAGAACTTCCATTTTATCGAGATTTAATTTATAATTGGATAGCTGGCAAAGTTTCTCAATAATATGCAATGCAGCAGACAATGAGGTCTTAGGATGGGCAATATGCAGCAGAATATCATCTGCTTATATTCATAATTGTAGAGTACAAGGGCCTACAGAGATACCTGTCAGATCAGGACAGGACTTTAATTTCCAAATAAGTGATTATAAATACAAATTGAAGAGGAAAGGGAGAGTGGACAACCTTGACATGTGCCAGAAAATAAAGTGAAAGGGGTGGAAAACTTCCCATTGCAGTAAATCCTGGCAGTTGGAGAAGAATGAAGGGAATTTTTGCAGCATATATATATAAATATTTTATACATAAATATAAAATAAACTTGCATAGAGTACTGTACTGGGCCAGTACTGCAGTGGGCATGCAGGACTTTGTTGACTTTGATAAAACATTGAAATACTGTGTATCTAACATTTAAGTCAAATAAGTCTGCAATACAACTCACATAAAACGGTCTCATCATCTAATTACATTACTATTTCTTGACAAGATCCATGCATTGCTGGATCTGGTACAGAACCTTTTAAAAACTGTTGACTGACAGTGGTAACTCAGTTTTGCATTACATTTTGATAAAATTGCTGATGTATACCAATAGAGTTGCAAAAACATTTTATAAAAGTTGCTCTTGGACTGTTTAAGTGTTGAAAACCAATGTGATAAGAGTTACAGTACCAGTGCATTTCCAACTTTTAATCAAAGTACCATTAGTACTGAGCAGCACCAAGGTATGTACAGTATGTGTCATTTTTGTATGGAGGAAGACAAACATACATGCTAAACGGTATAGATGTGGATGCTGCACAGTACAGACGCATACATGCATGGAAGCACACGTACACCTAAAAAAATAGAAAGCATACCCCATACAATATACAAACTCAGACTGTTTAACTTGATCTGTTTCTGCACTAGATCCTCTGAAGTCAGCATGAACTTTTGTAAACACAAAAGGTCTCATGCAGTAGGTAGGGAATGGACAGACGAGGTGGGCCAAGCGGTCCTTATCTGCCATCAAATTCTCTGTTTCTATGTTTCATGAGCCTCCACTGTTCCTTTTTGTGATTGATTAATTTTGATAGAGTAGGAGAGTGCTATGTTCTTTGTTCCAGGGTCATTAGCAGCTCTAAGGTCTGGAACCCTAAAGCAAGTATTGATCACACTGTTACTGATATCAGAGCTGATGTCTGTGTTTAGTAATAAACAGTTAGTAAATGTGAATGAATACTTCCCAACAAGTTATATCCAAACCTAAACAGGCTACAATGTCTATGCTAGAACTTTTTAAGTTGTCTTAACAAAGAAGTTCATTATTAACAACATAAAGAACAGTGAAAAAGAAAAAAAAATTCACAACTGGAAATTGAACCAAGGCCCCCTTCCCACTACTCTTCTGATAGCCAGTAGGCCTAAAGGTGTGTGAAAGCTGTGAATTCTACTATCGTGAAACTTTCATGAAATTTATTTGCACCTCCGCCATTGGCAAGATTGGAATCTTCCTAACATGTTTAGCAGATTTTCACCCTATTCCATGGACTTTTTTTGCTGAACTATATATTAGACTGCGGAATTTATTCCATCTGCAGTTTAATGTATTATTTCAGATTACAGACTCCCTTCCACCGACCATCAGCACCCTGTAGAATAAAATTCTCCCATGATGTCCAGTGGCCTGTCTTCCCACCGATCATCTGCCCAATGTTAAAAAAAACCCTGGTGTCTTGAGGCTCCCCCAACCTACTGACCACCAGCCTGATGTAAAAAAAAGTACATGGTGTCTAGTGGTCAGTCCCCACCTGCTGGTCATAGGCCCCATGTAATGAAAACATACCTTGTGTCTTGTTGTCCCCTCCAGTCGCCTATCTCTGGCCCCTTATAAAAAAATCCCAGGTGTATAGTGGCCCCCCACCTGCTGATCACCATCCCCAAGTAAAAAAATCCCTGGTGTCCAGTGACCCCCTCACCTGCCAATTTCCAGTCCTTAGTTAAAAAAATCCTTGGTGTCTAGTGGTCCCCCTCACCTGCCCATTGCAGGCCCAATGTAATAAAAAAGAAACATTTAAATAATTTTCTCTCCCTGGTGTCTCATGGATCCCCTTCCTGTCCCCAATCCCTTATTCAAAAAATCCGGAGTACCTCATCCCCTGGTGTCTAACAGGCCCCCCACCCCCACCCTGGCAGGTAGTCCCCCCACCCTACTTCTCCCACCTCAACCTTAAGTGGGCAACCAACACAGCCCTCTCTCTCCACCATTGCCAGCTGCCCACTGAGCTGTCAATGAATGAGCGCATGCCTTACAAGCATGTGCTCATTCATTGACAGCTCAGTGAGTGGCTAACAGTGGAGAGAGACCAGCCAGTCGCTTGCTCTGGTTGGGGTTGGGGGAGTAGGGTGATGGTGGACTTCCTGCCAGATTGGGAGGAGTGGGGGGGTGGGCAGTCCACTAGACACTAGGGAATGAGGGACTGCTGACTTTTTTTTAATAAGGGTATCTGGGATAGTGAGGGGGTCCATTAGACACAAGGGCGGGAAAATTATTTAAATGTATTTTTGTTTTAAATTGGGCCTGCAATCAGCAGGTGGTGGCCACTAGACACCAGTGACTTTTTTTTACTTGGGGCCAGTGAATGGCGGTTGGGGAAGGACCATTAGACACAGGGATTATTTTACTTGGGGCCGGCTATTGGTGTATAGAGGAAGCCACTAGACACCAGGTATTTTTTATTTTACGTGGCACCAGCGATTGGTGAGTGGGGGGGATCACCAAACACCAATGATTTTTTTTTACATAGGGTCAATGCTTGGCAGTAGGGGCAGCAGGTGGCAATAGGTGGGTAGGGGATAAATGCATTAAACTGCTGGGTAAGAAGCTGCAGAACTGACCACTGACAGTGATCAGTTCTGCAGGATTTCTTCCTTGTAGTTTAATACATTAACCCACTGTCTGTACATTTATTCCACTGTTTTAAGGTAGAATTTCTATGAAAGTTGCCAAAATGATTTCAGAATTTTCACATGGTGAAAGTACAACTTTTGCAGAAATACCGCCAGTGGAATTTTTTTCACACACCTCTAAGCACTGTAGCAAGGCTCCTTGATAGGAGATATATACTGTGTAGAGCTGAGTGAAGTAGCAAATTCCAAATTCACTGAATTTTCATGAAATTCCATGACATTTTGTGAATTTTTGAAATTCTTTAATTGGCCATAACTCAGTCCATGTTGCAGCTAGTGGTATGACATTTGGAATGCTTATTGTCTTTTAGGGGCTGTAAATGTGTATCAGGTTTCATAAGATTTGGAAGAAGGGTGGAGAAGTTATATGGACTCCATGTCTGGCAATTTTGATATTCATGTGAACATTTCTGAAAATATTTCTATGCTTACAACTTAGCCACTTTTGGAGCTAGGTTATTGTAAAGTTAGATGCTTACTTTCTTGGAAGAGTCATAGAAACTGCTAAATAAAGAAGTATAGGTTATGTAAATTGTAAGTTTTAGACATGATCTGCCTCCTAACACGACTTCCCAGATGTTGCTTCTGATCATGGGTCATCAGCATGGCAGCATGCTGCTCTGATGCTGGGCCATGGCGGTTGCCTTAAAGCCTAATATTGTGGATCAATGAACCTAACAACATTGGTAATATTCCATTCTCTAGCTTTAAACATATAGGGATTAAAATTCAGCAGTTTATGTAATTACTAAATGTAATTCTAAAATTTCCAAACCTTTGGAGGCTTATTACTCAGTTAACCTTAAAGAGCTGCTGACGCCTTAAAGAAAACTTTGAATAACATAATATTTAGGTACAATTTAGCTTACATTATATATGTATTTGATAATTTTATCCTCACCATTACACATTACTGAGAAATTTGCTTGGAAACGTGCTCTATATCCCTAGAGTTCACCTGCCTCTTTATCTTACTCCCTACTTCATGTCATAGCTCTCTGTTGTGTGCGACATCACAATTTGTTGCCATGGGAATAATTGTGATGTCACAAATAGGGCAATATGACCATAGGCAGGGAGAAAGCAAAAGTAATAGATGAACCCTTCTGGAGCAAATATCCCATTTTCATGCAAATGGCATCAGTAATAAATGATGGGGAGGAAAATATAGAACTAACGTGAAATACAAGCTGAACTGTGTCTAAATATTATGTTTTGTTAAAGCTGTCCTAATGGCATCAGCTTCTCTTTAAAACTAGAGATATTAATATTGGCACACATATGCATGGGTATTGTTAAAGCCACCATACTACATTTGGTGCAATTTGGTCAAACACTGTTAGTTTATATAGCTGTTTACTGTAATTTTAAAATTCCCAAACATTTGGAGGCTTCTAAATAAGTTATATTTAAAGATAGAGATATGATACCTGGTACACTTCTGTATAAGCATTGGTACAATCACCTTGCCATATTTGGTGCAGTTTGTGCACATACATTTTAAAATTAGATGTAAATAACCAAAATCACAATTTTGGCAACATTTTGTGAAATTTTCATGGAAATTTTGCAAACCTTTGTGGAACAGAAATCAACTGTACCAGAATTACCCTGGCAGAACATGAATTTTCCACAGCCCTAATGCTGTTGCAAAAAACATCCACCACTGAGTGCAGACTCCCCTGCACAACTGCAGTAAATTCAGTGGATTTTAGTACTAATCTGTCTCTCAATTTGAAAAAATGTTTTCCATGCTGCATTCAAGACACATAGTCTCTGCAATAACTTTTTAAACTGTAGTAAGAAAGAATCAATATTCACAACTGGGAATCACTCCCCCACACACACACACAGTATAGTTCTGACAGTCTGTAGCTCTACTAATTGCTAAGGTTTCTTGACATCCAGCAGTGAGTGAAGACAGTGTCCCTCCACACACACACACACACACACAGCTGCAGTGGATTTTAATAATGAATGGTATTTTAATTTGAAGTACCATTTTTCAAGTTGCATTCAACCCTCAAAATCTCTGCTGGAACTGTTTAAGTTATCTGAAATATAGATTTCCAGTCGTTGTTGAAACTTCATCAGTAACATCAGCAATGATATATAACAGTTTCTCTTACACTACATAAATTTTAGGAAAAAAGAAAACAAAAGTTCCACACTGTGGAACAAACCCAGACTTGTAATATAGAGGTGACATTTCAATTTTAACAACATACAAGATAATGATAAAGATCAATGTTCACAACTGGGAATCAAACCCAAACCCCCTACCCATGATTGTTTTGGTACCCTATAGCTCTACTAGTGTACTAAGGTTCCTTTACAGAATATGTATGCTGTGACAAATAACATTCAGCAGTAAGTGCAGAGCCCCCCCCCACACATGCACATACACTGCTGCAGTGAATTTTAGTAATCAATTTTCTTTCAGTTTGAAGTAATGTTTCTGAAGTCGCATTCAGACCTCAAAGTCTCAGCTGGAACTTCATACGTTTTCTGCAGCATGGAACTTCAGACTTTGCTTAGACTCTATCATTAACATCAGCAATGGCATCAGCAATTCTTCTTCTTATACTATATCAATTGTATTGAGAAAGAAACACATGTTTGACATTGTGGGTTAAACCCTGACTTGTAACATACTGCAGAAGTAACAATTCAATGTTTCTAACATACATTGTAGTGAGACAGAAAACAAAATCACAATTGGGAATGGAACCCAGGTTGCCAACCAACTACTGTTCTGGTAGTCTGTAGCTCTACCATTTTATACAGGTTCTTTGACAGGAGATGCATGCTGTGGCAAAGGATGTCTATCAGCAAGTGCAAACCCTCTTACAAAGTTGCAGTGGAATTTAGTAATGAACGGTTTCCCATTTTAAAGTAATGCTTCCCAAGTTGCTTTCAAATTTTAAAGTCTCATCTGGAACTTTATAAGTCATCTTCAGCACAGAACTTCAAACCTTGCTGAAGATTTATCACTAACATCAGCAATGACATTAAACAATTTCCTACTACATACATTGTAGTGAGAAAGAAAAAAAGCCTTTTGTATTGTGGATCAAATCCAGGCTTGTGTAGGTCATAATCCATATGCCAAGACCTAAAAGCCTCATCACTGACCTCATCAATGACATCATGCAGCAAAATCACTCACACTGAATGTACCTTTGAACTTGACTAAATGCAAAACAGTATGCATAACTACAATATACACTTAAAAACAATGCCTGTTGAGCCCTAGAAATCAACTGTAGACCACTTTATTGGTGGTACCATTTAATGTGAAGTCAGTATGTCCCTACTCTCAAAAGCTTCTAAACTCCTAATAAGTGCCATGACCTAATTCCAGTTTTCTAACTCAAGCAGTTTTACCGGTACAAATATCTCATTTTACACATTAAATTGCTTTTCAATGCCACCATCTCTTTATTAAAACAAAGCTGTGGCAAATGTGTTAATATACATTTTCTGCCACTGTTAAATGTCTTTGTAGACTTGTAAGATTACCTCCTTCTTCTCTTATGCCACTGCCAAGGCAAACAAAAACTGATGACTGTAGACATTTTTTTTTTACCATTTCTGTGTGTTCTTCCCACTTCCTCAAACAGTGACTGTGGGCATTTCTATCCACTTTATACTATAGTTAGCATAGGGCCAAGCAGCTGAAATGTTGTAGTTTCCTTTATATACTAATAGTGGGTAAATATCAACATGATTCCACAATGTGTCTCCATGGGGATTATGATCAAACCAGAAAGCCAACACTCAGCTATAGAAATCAAGGTTAAATCAGAAGGGAACTATTTTGATAAGAATGTGAAAATGGTCCCCCTACAAATAAAAACAAATTGCATCGGATGGCAAACGATAGAAGGGAGGGATTTTGCACAAGTATTGAAGGAAAAAGGAATCTTGGAAAGTTTATCAGCATGCAGTAATGTCATAGATAATGAAACAATCATAACAGAATATAATACAATTATGGGAAGCATAGTAAATATAGTTATCAGAGAAATAAATTTATGGAAAAAAGGTAACGCCTGGTATAATAAAGAATGTAAGATGGAAAAGAAACAGCTAAACAATCAACTGAGGGTATTAAAACAAAAGCCAGACAAATACAATAATATGATGAATAATTTATAGAGAGAATATAGAACAATCTTAAAAAAAACAATAAAGAGAAATATATACAACAATTATGGGTAGTTAGAGAAAGCAGTTCTCACTAAGGACATAATGAAGTTTTGGCTCATCATAAATAAAAGAATGAGGGATCATAACAACACACTCACATAACAACATGACTTGTTGGCTTAGTGGCAAAGCTGCTGAATTTGGTGTCAAGGGTATAGGGTTTAAAGCCCGCAGTGGAACAGAAGAAAAACATTTTAGCAGACTATGGAGTCAGAAGCTTTAAGAGCTTTAAAAACTGAGAATTCATTAGCCTGATTTATTTATACAAGACACTAGTGAGGCCCCACCTGGAGTACAGTGTACAGTTCTGGAGACCATACCTACGTAAGGACATAGACAGGGTAGAGAAGGTTCACAGGAGGGCAACAAAGATGGTGCATGGATTGCATCACAAGTCCTATGAAGACAGGTTGAAGGAACTGAACATGTACTCCCTTGAGGAGAGGAGGGAGAGAGGGGATATGATAGAGACATACAAGTATCTTACAGGGAGGAACAGGGTGCAGGAAAACACTATTTTTAAGCGAAAAGATGTTTCAGGACTAGAGGGCATGGGATGAAGTTGGGGGAGGACGATTCAGAGGAAACATGAGGAAGAATTTCTTCACAGAACAGGTGGTGGACAAGTGGAACACCCTGCCAGAGAAGTGGTGGGGGGCTGAAACAATCACGGGATTTAAGAATGCATGGGATAGACATAAAGGAATTCTAGAGGGCAGGGGTAAAGGGAAACAGACTTCTAGGAAAACAAACTGAACTTACAAGCTCAAATGGGCAGACTAGGTGGGCCATAGGCCCTTATCTGCCGACACTGTCTATGTATCTATGTATCTATGTAGGGTGGAAACCCATATAGAGCCAGAGGAATGGATAAAACATTACAGAAAATTATTTCATAGAGAGGACAATGAGTATATAAATAGGCTAAAGGAGACAAGGGTTATTGGAATGAGGAATCAGCCAAGTGACTACATAACCACTATGGAGATTGAAGAAGCTCTAGATTCCATCTAGAGACATAAAGCTCCAGGACCAGATGGAGTGCCACTGGGTGTAGTACAGAGACCCAGGTTATACTGGATTTCAATTCTGTATAACTTGTTTAATCACATCTGGAAAACAGTTAACATACCTGAAAGCTGGAAGTTAGGAACATGCGAACATAAGAAATTTGCCAGCAGATAAAGGCCTAGAGGTCTATCAAGTCTGCTTGAATGTGCAGCTATCACCCCTTATTCTGCAACTGCCCCTCCCTTCCACCCTTCCCCTTCATTAACCTTCCCCCTTGTCCTGTCCCATCCCCTTTTGAAGCAGTCCACTGTTCTACTGGATTCCACTTCTGCAGGTAACACATTCCACCCAGCCACCACCCTCTCTGTAAAAAAGTGTCTCCTCATATCCCTCCTGAACCTTCCTCACTCCAGTCTCATATCATGGCCCCTGGTGTCCCGCCCCTCCCTTACTTTGAACAGCCCCTCTGTACCTGTCTTTTTATTCCTTTCATGCATAAAGGTTTCAATCATGTCCCCTGTCCTTCCTCTCCTCCAGTGAGTACATGTTCAACTCCCTCAGCCTCCTCTCATATGATAATTCCCCCAGCCCTTGATCATCTTTGTCTCCCTGTGCTGCACGCCATCCAGGAACTTAATGTCCCTCTTCAGATACGGGTGCCAGTACTGCATGCTGTACTCCAGATGCGGTCTAACTAATGACCTATACAGTGGCAGAATCACCTCCTCCCTCCTCGAGGATATACCCCTTGCAATACAACCCAGCATTTTGTTGACCTTTGCAGCTGCCTTCCTACATTATGCCGAGTTGTTCATTGACCCTGTAATGAGCACACCCAGACACTTCTCCTCCTCTGTCTGGGCTAGCTGCACAGCCACCCCCCCAGCTGGTAACTCCTCCTTGGGTTCTTCATCCCAAAATGCAGCACCTTGCACTTTTTGGCATTAAACCCCAGTTGCCAGGTGTCTGACCAGGTTTCAAGCTTTGCTAGATCATCCTGCAACCCCTGTCATCCCCCTAGGTCATCCACCACTGCTCCTACCTTGGTATTATCAGCAAACAGACTGATCTTGCTCTTGATGTCCAATGATATGTCTGCAATGAATATCCCAAACAACACTGGTCCCAACACTGAGCCCTGTGGAACACCGCTCGTCACTACCCTTGGGTGTGAGAGCTCCCCACCCACCACCACCCTGTGTTGCCTTCCCTGAAGCCAGTTTCCTACCCATCTCACCAGCTTTGCACCTGCCCCTGTGCCTACTAACTTACTTCTCAGCCTTCCATGCGGCACTTAGTTGAATAACTTACTAAAGTTCAGATACGGGACATCCACTGCATGGCCCCTGTCCAGTTGCCTAGTTACCCAGTCATAGAACTCCACCAGGTTGGTTTGGCAGGATCTGTCCCATATGAAGCCATGCTGTCTGCTGTCCTGTAGTCCTTTGACCTCTAGGAGGGCACCAGCCTCTCCTTCAGGATAGTCTCCATTAGCTTACCCACGATGGATGTGAGGCTCACTGGTCTGTAGTTTCCTGGTTCATCCTTGGGGCCACACTTGTGGAGGGACACCACATGAGCCATCCTCCTGTCCTGAGGTACACACCCTGAATGTCATGAGGCATTAAATAGGTCTGTCAAAGGTCCTGCAAGGACCTCTGCCAGCTCCTTCAGTACCATGGGGGTGGATGCCATCTGTGCCTGGCGCCTTGTCCAAACTCAGTGCCTTCAAACCCTCCTGAACTCTGCCCTCCATGATTTCCCCATCTTTCACCCCTTCTCCCCATTTTTGCCATTTCTCCTCCCTTGGGTGTCACCCCCCTCTTCTCTTTAGTAAATACTGAGCAAAAGTACTCATTTAGTGCTTCTGCCTTATTGCACCCTGCTTCCACCCAAGCCCCCTCCTTCCTAATCCTTACTATGTGGTCCTTACAGCGCCTTTTCTCCCTGATATACCTAAAGAAGTCCTTCTCCCCCTTCTTAATGCCTTGTGCCAGCCTGAGTTCTGTAGATGCCTTGGCTCCCCTTACTTCCCTTGTCACCTCCTTCAATTCCATCAAGTACTCCTCCCTGTCCTCCCCCTCCCTGTTTTCTTGTACTTCCTAAAGGCAGCTCTTTTCCGCCTTACCTTTTCCATGACCTCCTTGCTCATCCAGCTCGGTTTCTTAGCCCTAGCCTTCTTGCTCTGGGCCTTGCAGCATGTTTTGGTTGCCTCCACTATTCCCAGCTTTATGAGCTCCCACCTCTGGTTAGTGTCCATACTAGATTGAATTCTGGCCAGATACCCTTTTACCACTTCTCCCATCCTCCCAAAGTCGGCCATCTGGAAGTCCAGCACTCCTGTGCCAGATTCCACTCCATCCTTGCCCATATCCAATGTGAGACATACTGAGTGGTGGTCACTCCATGACAGCGGTTCCTCCACCGTAAGTTCTCTCACAAAGTCCCCATTTGCCAGCACAAGGTCAAAAGTATTCCCTAACCTGGTTGGTTTACTGACCATTTGCAGCAGGAAGCTGTCCTGGAAGGCATCCAGCAGTCCTTGCTCCCTTCTGTTCCTGGTTGTTGGGGTACTCCAGTCAACTTCTGGCATGTTGAAGTCCCCCACAGTCACCACACTTCCATTCTTGCAGATCATCCTGATCTGTCCCACTAGTTCCCCGTCTAACTCCTCTGTCTAAGATGGCGGCCTGTACACCGCTCCCATTCTAAGAATCCTATTCTTGGAATCCTGGATTTGCATCCGAATTACCCTCCTCCTCTTCCTCCCTTACACACTTCAGTCCTTCCTTCACATATAGTGCCACACCCCCTCCTTTCCCAATCACCCTGTACCTACAAAATAACCTGTACCCTGGTAAAGACAGGTCCCAGTCATTGTATTGGGTGGCCCATGTTTCTGTGATGGCTGCAATGTCCACCTCTCCCTCTGTCATGAGCACCTGTAACTCTGTAGTTTTCCTCCCAAGGCTCCTGGCATTAAGGTTAACCACCTTCCACCCTCACCCCATCCTGTCCTCCTTTACTAGCATCACCAATAGTACTTGCCATTTGTCCCTTGTCACTGTTATGGGGGATAAGCTCATATGGTCTCCCAACCTGTGGTCTCTGCATGTCTCTTGCTTAATTGCCACCCCCCGCTCCTAGTTTAAATTCCCAACTTCCTCTATGTACTCCTCCATCCTCTGTTTCAACACTTTCTTTCCCTCTTCACTCAAGTGTAGTCTGTCCTTGGCATAGAGACTATTGTCCTCCCAGGTCCCTCCCCACCCCCCAACAGCCCATACCCTTTAGCACAACACCAGGTGCTTAGCCAGCCATTAAATTCCTCTATTCTCAGCTTTGTTGTTGTGCTTGCCTTGGGCACTGGAAGTTGAATATAATAGCCCCACTTTTCATAAAAAAGGGATAAGAATGACCCAGTATGCTATAGGCAATCAGTTTAATCGATAGCACTGGGAAATTATTTATGAGGATCCTAAATAATAGATTAACAGAATGGGTGGATAAATATGAAGTGCTGGATGAAGCACAGGCCAGATTTAAGGCAGGCCATGTCACAGTTGACCAATGTTTCATATTGTCACATCTGATATATAAATATAGGGTTGTAAAAAAACAAAGAATTTATTGCACATTTGTGGATCTAAAATCAGCCCTCGATATGGTAAATAGAAATTTGCTGTGGAAAAGACTAGAAACAATAGGAATGGAAAGATCAATTCTAGACATGATTAAATTATTATACCAGGATAATCATTCCAGTATAAGGTATAATGAGAAAGGAGAGGTCAGCAGCTGGTTTGAATCTAATATATGTGCCAAACAAGGGTGTACCTTGTCCCCCATTTTGTTTAACCTTTATTTTAATACCGTCTTGAAAACTATGTGACCCTAATTTTCATATGCCAAAGACAGGGAACAGGGCACATCCATATCGCAAGAGGGACTTTTTTTAAATGAATATTGCCTCTGAGGCAGTGCTGCCTTGAAGGCAAATGATTTAATTCCACCCTCCACAGTGTCTCATTGGTTAATACCTTTTGAAGGACAGTAACTGAGGTTGCCCGCCTCTTGCTGCTGATTGGGTACACATGCGCTGCCTCAGAGGCAGACCACTTAATCCATCCCTCTGCTGTGTTTCATTGGTTAATACCTTCTGAAGGCAGTAACTGAGGTTGCTGACTGTTGCTGCTGATTGGTTAGTCATCTGGTTTCTAAATGGCCATCCCACATGTTTTTCTTGCTTTGATTGGGTGGTTCTAGCCTGCCTCTGACTGGCTGAAATACAGGCAGTACCTTTTTTAAAGACACTTTTTTAAAATGAAAGTTGTCTCCAGGGCAGATCTGCCTCTGAGGCAACCCTGCCTTTGAGGCAGGTATGGAGAGGGCTACCTCCCAGGTAGGGCTTTAACCTCTAGAGTTAATGACATGAACGTCACTGCTGTGCCAACTTTGTGGTGTAGTGGAAAGGTCTACAGCCTGATAAACAAGAGGGTGAGAGTCTGAAAACACACAAGGTCCCTCAGTTCTCATTTGTCAGAATTTCACTTGAGTGATGATCCATGGCAGCATCGTGTTAGAATAGTAAGTATATAAGAAACAGGCCATACTGTAGTTGTGAGAATGAATAACTGCAACAATAAAGTTTTGCATTGGAGGCATATCTGTGAGAAAGAATAATTGCAACAATGAAGTTTTTCATTGGGGGCAGATCTATAACACTTTTCTTAAATTAATATTGTCTCTGAGGCACAGCTAAGTCCATTTTCCTATATACTTACTTTTCTAACACCAGATCCAGAAGCAAATGGTTTGATACCTTTTATTGGACCAACATAGATGTTACAAAAAGAAAACAATGTCTAAGTTTTCTGACCAAGTAAGTCCTTCCTCAGAGACTTATGATAGTTATTCAGAGAGTCACATTCTATTAACACCCAGATCATGCATAAAAAACCCAGAAAACATTCTCATTGGTTTAAAGTACCTATTTAAAAAAATCACAAATTTAAGTGGAATGATTAACATCCCTTTGGTTTGCTACTGCTGAGAATCTTTTCTGTTTTTTTTTTTGTACATTTTCTTTATCCGCCACTGCAGGCCACTGCTACCATCTACCACCCTTACCTGACTTGGGGTTGTTCAGGGTCTTCCTTGCACTGTGCACATCCCAGCAGAACACCAGAGCCAGCCCAAAGGCATCATCTTGTGGTGACCCCTGATTGTCCACTGTTTTCTCCCCTTAATTACTAGGAGCCCTGGAAGCAGCAATGTATGTGCGTGCAGGCATGCATGTGCACCACAGCTCCAGTCGACAGCCCCTTTCACCTTCCCTGGCCTAGCATCAGGGCTTCTCAAATGCAGCAGTGCCACCTAGCCTCCACTAGGGTGCAGCCAAGCACTGAGAATCCCTCCTGAACCCTCCCAAGGAGGAAAGCTGGCAGCCAGTAGCTAATCAGTGTCCTCTCCCTCCCCCCTGCCGACCCCCAATGACCCAAGCTCATTCCCCAACCCGGGTAGCCCACGTGGCACTTGGTGTGGCATCCAGCACCTCAGCCCTCTGTGCCACAGTGCCAGCAAGAATCTTTTCAAGGTCAAATAACATCCAGATTAGAGAAGCTGAACACTCAAGCACACAAAACCTCTAACTGAAATTATTAATGAATGATCGTGTTATGAGAATACATTCAAAATTAAAAGCAAGATCTTTAGATTTAATACCACAAGTGCCCAAGTTAAAACTTGATAGTACTGTATGATAAAATGCTGTACAACAGAAATGTATGTATGGAAATATGTATGACTGTATTCTAACACCATGCTGCCATGGATTACCACTTAAGTGAAATTCTGACAAAAGAGAACTGAGGGAATCTTGTGTGGATTCAAACTCTCAGCCTTTTGTTTTTCAAGTTGTATACCTTTCCACTACACAACCAAGCTGGCACAGCAGTGAAGCTCAGGTCTTTAGCTATAGAGGTTAAAGCCCTGCCTGAGAGGCAGTCCTCTCCATACCTACCTCAAAGGTAGGGCCGCCTCGGAGGCAGATCTGCCTTGGAGACAACTTTCATTTAAAAAATAGTGTCTTAAAAAAGGCATTTTCTGTAAGTCAACCAATCAGGGTAGGCTAGAACCACCCAGTCAGAGCAAGAAAAAACATGTGGGATGGCCATTTAGAGGCCAGGTAAATAACCAATCAGCAGCAACAGGCAGCAACCTCAGTTACTGCCTTCAGAAGGTATTAACCAATGAGACACATTGGCGGGCGGGATTAAGTGGTCTGCTTCCGAGGCAGCGGTATGTATAACTAATAAGTAGCAACAGGAAGCAACCTGAGTTACTGTCCTTCATAAGGTATTAACCAATGAGACACAGCAGAGGGCGAGATTAAGTAATCTGCCTCCGAGTCAGCGCTGCCACAGAGGCAATATTAGTTTAAGAAAAGTGTCTCTTTCTATCCATATCTGGCATATGCAGATGATGTGTCTCTTTTGTCAATTAGCTTTATAGGGATGAAAAAAATGCTGAATAAATTTCAAATAGAATGTAGTAAAGCGGATCTGCAACTAAACTATAACAAAACAAAAGTGTTGGTATTTGGGGGAACAATAAAACATACAAATACATACTGAACAATCATAAATTAGAGGTGGAGAAGGAAATCTGCTACTTGGGCCTAGTGGTAAATCAGGATGGAACTTGGGGAAGTCACATCAAAGAATTAGAAAACAAAGATAAAAAATTCTACCAATTATGAATGCCTTTTCACATAAATATCAGGGTAAATCCATTATAGGAAATATTAATGTGATAAATGCAAAAATATGAAGTCAGCAACTTTGTGGGGCTGAAATTGGGAGTACCAAAGCAAAGAGTAATTTAGAACTTTGTTTAAATAAGTTCTACAAAAAATTGTTAGGCTTACCAAACAGTGTGCGATTTGCCCTAATAAGGGCTGAAGTGGGTCAGTGACCATTGGAATTCAAATAAAAGAAAGACATATTGTTTGCTGGATAAAAATGTATGACATGGGAGAAAATAGGCTACCCAGGTTATGCTTGGGAGAAGCCATAAATTATCTAAAATACAATATGACTTTCCTGAGTATAAAAACAGTGGAAAAAATAATTAAACCCTATGGGCTGCTTTCAAGTATTACAGATAGCTTCAGATACCCACTGAACCAGATAAAGGGAACCATAAGAGATAGAGTTAGTGATATATATATATATATATATATATATATATATATCTATGAGTTTATTTTGTGACAAGTAAGCTTTTAATTATATATATATTATAGTTAGGGTTGAGCACCCCGTTTAAGGTTAAAGTGTGAAATTCTGCATCTTAATAACTTTGCTACCCTATGATGGATTTGCCTGAATTTGGCAGGCCTGGAGTGGTGCCATAGATATCTGGATCTGCCAAGTCTTGTAACAATCAGATATATGGTTGCAGAGCTATAAAGCACAATAGAAAGTCATATTTATGTTTTTTTGTGCATTCTTTGCTCGTGCCTACAGGTTACACGGTTTGGGTGACCAGTCAAAAACCTTCAGGAAACATGCAGCCGGGGTCCCCGATGTGCCTTTCGAAGATTTCATGAAAAAATATTAAACAGTTCAAAAGTTATTCAAAAGACAAGTTTCCCATTATAGTCAAAGGGAAAAGTTAAACTATTTGACAGTGTCACAAACGCAGTTTTTAGTGTCACAAATGACCCCTGTAGTGCCATGAATCAGTCATTTTTTTTCAGTTACTGGTCACAGAAATGCTTGGCATTTAAATTTGGGACCCTCTAGGGACACAATTATTTTTGTATTCATCTAGTCGAGCCCTGAGGATGCTAGCCATGTCTTTTTTGGGGAGTTAAACACCCCAGAAATATGTTTTTGAAATTTTTGTAAACTGTAGTGTTGCAAAGTAGTGTCACACTTGCGACACTTTCATGATTTTTTTTGTGAAAGTGTTGTGATTTGTGACACTACTTTGTGACACTATGACCAAAAGAATAGGAAATCTTTGCGACCCTGCTGCAAAAAAACCCTTTGGTCTATTGGGCTGAAATTTGGAGGGAAGACAGCCAAGATGCCACAGATGTGGCTTTTGGTGGTGTGGTGACAAAATATTATAGGGTTGCAAAGTTACGGTACTCTGAAGTTGACAATTTTTTTCCATAGGATAACATTATGGTGTCCGCCTGCGCCTTTCAGGGCCCGTATCTTGGAAATGCTTAGAGATATGGACTTTTCATTGGAAAAATTCTTAGCCCCCCACTACAGGGCTAAGTGCAAAACTAGCCAGGAAAGTCATAAATTATATAAAATTTAAATATTTTTTCTACATCGATATAAGCAATTTAGTATTCCAAGTGTTAATGTTCTGCTCTGAGGCCCATTATTCTGCATACAATCTTTGTATTCACTGTGTTTCTTTATGCAGCTTTTGGGGAAAAAAAAGCTTTGCATTTTCATTACTGTTACAGTTAACATTTCTAGTTGCATTTCCATTACCATTTGCATTCACGTTCCCTTCTACGCCACCGTGTGCGTTACCCTTTGCATTTTTGTTTGCACTTGCGTTTGCATTACTGTTAACATTTGCATTTCCATTACTGTTTTGTTTGTGTTTCCTTTTGTGTCACCGTGTGCATTTCCATTTGTGTTTGCATACGTGCTTCCATTTCCATTTCTGTTTGCGTTACTGTTCACTTTGGCATCATCGTTGCTGTTACTGTAACTGATTGCATTACCATTACAGTTTACATGTTTGTCACCATTTACATTTCTATTGGCCTTAGAGTTTGCATTTCTATTTCCTTCTGTGGTGCCATTTCCTTTACCATTTGCATTTCTGTTACCATTTGCATTTTTCTTACCGTTTGCGTTTCCATTGGTGTTAGCGTTTATGTTACTGTTTTCATTACTGTGCTTGCATTTCGCTTACCATTTCTGTTATAGTTTATTTTGTGTCACCATATATGTTACCATTTGCACTTGCATTTGCATTACTTTTAGTGTTACTATGTGACAAAAAATCACATGGTGGGAGCACAGGGCACAAAGCACCCCATGCTCTCACCACCACATTCCATTCACTATTTATAGTGCTCATTCTCAAAAAGAAGGGAAATTTGTGGTAAAAAAATCTGTTTAATGCATCAGTTAAGGTTGTTCCACAGCAACAAAAGTGAGGAAATGTGGTGTTTGGGTTGCCACCCTTTGCACCCCAAGCCCACTCCATCCCCACCAACAGGCACTGGTGTAGGTGTTGGGGTCATCAGTCCTAACTCTCACCCCAATCTCCTGTACTGCACTACCTCAGCATGTTTGCACATGGGATGGGGTGAGAGGTAGGATCAATGACCCCAACACACACCCTGATGCCTGTTGGTGGGGACCGGGTTGGCTTGGGGTGCAAGGGGCTGCAACCCTAACACCGAATTTCCTTTCTTTTGCCACTGTGGAACAACCCTAACTGATGCATTGAACGGAGGTTTTTGCCATGAATATGAATATATATATATATATATATATATATATATATATATATATACATACATACATACATACACACAAAAGGACTTAGAACTTTAAAGTTTGTCTATGGCTCCAAAAAAAAAAAAGTCACACAATGGAAAAATACCTACAATTTCTGGATAGACCAGATTGCATGAAATTAATAACTCATTTTAGATTCAAATTTTTCTCCAGTCAATGGAAAATATCCCAGTATATTATGAAGAGGGAATATAATAGTGTATTATTCAAATGTAAATTAGGGTAGGATAAACTTAGTCATCTTGTCATCCTTTGTCCTTTATACTGTATACAGTATGATAAATACCGAAAATTACTTTTGGAAGAAGTACTGGGATCTCTGGAATATGAACCACAGTAATTATTAACATATTTATTAAAAACCCGCACCAAAAGTATATTGATCCCTGTGTTCTACTTCCTAAAAATTATAGAGGGAAAAAGATTACATTTAATAAAGCATATGTGATGGCAGTGCCTGGGTAATTGATAAACTGGTGACTAATGCCTAAAATGTATTTATGCAGATTTTGCACTGGTGCGTGTTCAAATCTGGAGAAGTTATCATGTACAGCTTTTGTTCAAAAGCATGCAGTACCCATATACTGTATGTCTGTGAACAGTAATAATGTAATTTATGTGTTTTTAATTTTTGTATTTTGTAATGACTTGAACTAAGTCGAACAATAACACTTTGGATTGAATGTATACTACTGGAGAATAGTGGCAGACACAACAGACACTATAAGACTTGAAAGACCTCCACTATCTCAGTAAGGCAAAGACCTTATCTTTTTTGCTGCTGCTGCTGCCACTGTAGTTCTAATAGCAAAACACAGTCACTCTGGGGATATTACAATTAGAAATGCTAATTGTCCCAACCTTATTTTCAAACAACATGAAGTCTTGCTGTATTCTGACAATTGCAGTTAGCTCCAGCCTTTCAACTGCCCCGGAGAACATAGGGTTAACTTTTCTATGCATGGCATAGAATGTTCATCTCAAGCTCGGTTGAAGCCTCTGCTTGTTGTTATTCGAACTGCAACTGTCAGATTCTTTACTCCGCCTCACTGAACAGTCGCTCTGGACATTTCTCCTGTTGCTCAGTTCAAAGTCGGTTGAAGTGTCAGTTTTCGGTCGGTTTCTTCCGAAATTGTTGTTTCTGCATAGTCAGTTCAAGTCTCTGTCTGTGGTACCGTTAGTACTAGATAGGTTTTGTTCTGTTTTCTGTGTGGAACTTGTAAAGCTGTGGATTGGTTCTGCTGAACCGATCATTTTGTGGTAAAATTTGTACTTTACTTTAGTGTGTGGTTACCGGTCCATATCGGTTCTAAAAAAAATGGGTTTTAGTATGTTTTTTTCCAAGACCCGTGACACGGTCAGGAATTGATAGGGGAGTCTTGCCTGGTGGATTGCCGAAAAAAGGGTAAGTTTGGTTAGGTTGGCCATGTCTGAGAAACCCAAGAAATAAACAGGCCCACTGGGTTTCAACCCTGTAGTGTGTGTGGAGAGGTCTTTGCTAAGGCTGATCCCCACACCACCTGTGTTTATTGTCTGGGGTTTGACCACCTCGATTCAGACTGCCAAATTTGTAAAAACTTTCCCAAATCTACCCTTGAAAAGAGATTAGATAGACTGAGGGAAAGGGAGGCCAAGAAGTCCACTGACCCGGATGGCCAGCCCGGTTCGGTTCTGACAGAACCAGAAGGAGTGCTCTCTGACCAGGGCGATACTTCTTCGGGCAAAAGGAGAGCTGATTCTGAGGAATCGGTTCCGACAAAAAGAAAAAGAAAAGACAGGTCGACCAGTTCGGACCCAGAATCTCATACTCCAACTGCCGATGAAATAGCCAAAGCGATTTGTATTATGGAATCGCTTCGATCGGTTCCGACTGATCTGGCACCTTTTCACAGGGGCTTGGTTCGGTCGGTTCTCCCGGTTCTGGATTATACCCTGGAAGAATTTTATGAACCAGAATTTGAGGAGGAAGGAGAGTTAGAAGATGATTATGATGATGGTGAAAGTCTGGATGTGCCTATTGACCTGGACATCTCCCCAGAAAGACCTTCAGGTGTTTCTCCTCCTAGGCTTTCTGAGTCCCCTTCACACTGCATGTTTTACAGAAAGGTGGCTGATACCCTCCAGCTTCCTGTGGAGGAGGCAGTGGAGGATCAGGAGGAGCCTGACTATTTTGAGATGATGGACATCCCAGAGTCCAGGAGACTGTCTATTCCCCTCCACAAACCTTTTGGGAAACAGACACAAAAAATTATTAAGTCTTCCAATTCCATGCCTCCTGTGGACAGAAGAATGGACAAGAGGTATACTCTTTCAGGCTCAGATACAGAGTTCTTTTACCATCAATGCAGCCATGTTGGGGTTGTACAGGCTGCTGCATGTGATAAGGCAAGCATTCCCTTGGCATCACACCCACTAGACAAGGACTCCAGGAAGATTGATGCCATGGCAAAGAAGGAGTACATGGCATCATCCTTAGCACTCAGGCAGGCTGATTATGTGGCCTATGCAGCCAGGTACCAGAAGTCCAGGTGGGACACTGTACTGGCACTGGCTAAACAGGCTTCCCCCCAGCTTGCCAAGGAGTTGGAGTAGGTGGCTGCAGATGGGATTGAGGGATTGAAAATTCAGTTTCATGCTGCTGTAGACTCCAATGATGTATCATCAAGAGTCATGGCTACATCTGTGGCTCTTCAGAGAATGGCTTGGCTCAGATGTACTAGCCTCTCACAGGATACCCAGGCTAAGGCCATGGATTTTCCTGTAGTGGGTAATTCTCTGTTTGTGGAGCAGACAGAGAATTACAATTAAGAAAATGGATGAATACAGGACCACTTATAGGAGTGCTCAGGCCAAGGAAAGGCAGGCAACTCCTCAAAGGCAGCAGTCCAGGGGAAGGGGCAAGCCTTTCCAAAGGCCTTTTTACCAAGCACAGGCCTCTTCTTCTTTTTCACAGAGGGGGTTTTTTAGAGGGAGAGGCAGAAGGGAGATGAGCAGGCCTGCATCCACTCCTCAGCCTAAAGCCCCTGCCAAACAGACACCCTGATGGGTCTGCCCGCGTCGATTCTCCTATCCCAATAGGGGACAGGCTGGCTTACTTTGTCCAAGACTGGATGTCTCTTACATCAGACAAGTGTGTCCTGGAAGTAGTAAGCCAGGGTCTGGTTCTTAGCTTCAAAAAATTTCCCAAGCTGAGAGACAGATCTTTTCCACCTGCAAATCTCTCAGAAACCCTTGCCCTAGAGACAGAGGTTTCTTCTCTCCTAGCTCTAAGGGCTATAGAGACAGTACCTACCCTACACTGGGGCAAAGGATTGTACTCAAGGTACTTCCTAACCCCAAAAAAGACAGGAGAGTGGCAACCCATCCAGGACCTAAGATACCTGAACAAACATCTTTTAAAGCCAAAGTTCAAGATAATAACTCTGAGAATTATCCTTCCCTCTCTAAGGCCAGGGGACTGGCTAGCCTCCCTGGACCTCAAAGATGCCTACTTTCACATTCCCATCAGGTGCTCCCCACGGAAAGTACCTCAGGTTCAAGTTGCCCTCAGGCCACTATCAGTTCAGAGCAATGCCCTTTGGCCTAACATCAGCCCCAAGGGTCTTCACAAAGTGCCTGGCAGTACTTGTTGCCTTCCTAAGAAGACAAAAGATTTCCATTTTTTCCATACTTGGATGACTGGCTCATAGTTGGCCAGTCTCCAGACCAAGTCAAATCACACCTGCAAGTGACCCAGCAAGTGCTCACTTCTTTAGGATTTCTTTTCAACCTACCAAAGTCAGTTCTTGAACCAGTGCAGCTCCTCACCTTCATAGGGGCAGAGCTGGATAGGGTAAAAGCAAGAGCCTTCCTTCCCCTGGAAAGGGCAAGGACCCTCATGGAACTGGCCTCTTCATTCAGCCTTCAGGTATATCGACCAGCAAGGCAATTCCTTCAGCTAGTCAGCCACATGGCAGCTTCTACAGCAGTGGTCTAAGGTGCAAGATTCCAAATGAGGGACATTCAGTTCCACTTAAGAACTTTTTGGTCCCAAAGAAAGGATTCCCTTACCAAACTAATTCCAGTGACTCGAACTTTGATCCAAGCCCTGCAATGTTGGCAGGATCAGGACAATTTGAGACAAGGGGTTCCATTTGTCACTCAGTCTCATTCAGTGGTCCTCACCACAGATGCTTCCCTGCTGGGCTAGGGAGTCCATTTGGGGGATCTTACCACCCAGGACTGTGGTTGCCTCAGGAATCCCTGCTTCACATCAATCTCTTGGAACTCAGAGCAATGTTTCTGCCACTGCAAGCTTTTTCCAAATTTGTGCAGAACAAGGTGGTTCAGGTCAGAACAGACAACACCACCACCATGTGGTACATCAACAAGCAAGGAGGTACTTGGTCTATGGCCTTGTGCACAGAAGCAATGAGGGTGTGGTCCCTGGCCTAGTCCCTGCAAACCTCTCTGATAGCAGTTCACCTTCAAGGGAAGGACAATGTCCTAGCAGATACACTGAGCAGAATATCCCAGGGCCATCACGAATGGACCCTAGATCCTCTGGTGTTGAAAGTGATTTTCTCAAGATGGGGCACTCCAGAGATAGATCTTTTTGCAGCCCCAGACAATCACCAACTTCCTCTTTTTTGTTGCAGACCCCCAGTCTTGGGCTCAGTCCCTCTGGATGCTCTGATTCTGAACTGGGAAGAGAAATTTCTGTATGCCCCCCCCCTTGTTCAAAGTGCTAGTCAAGATAAGGTCACAACCATGCAAAGTGATTCTGATTGCTCCAGACTGGGCCAGGCAGCCATGGTATCCCTTGTTGCTTCCCTATCGGTCCATCTCCCCCTGTCTCTTCCCAGGAATTACAATCTGTTAACATCCTCTCAGGGGAGGATTTTGTACCCCAATCTTCAGTCTCTCAATCTCAAGGCTTAGCTCTTGAAGAGTTAGAGTTTGCAGATCTGCATCATTCCCAAGGGGTTCTGGATATCCTTAAGGCTTCTCAAAAGCCTTCCACCAGAAAGACCTATAACTCCAAATGGAAAAGATTCAGCATTTGGTGTTCTAAGAAGAATATTTCTCCCAGACTCTGCTAAATTGCCTACAGTTCTGGATTATATGGTCCATCTTAATGGCTTATGTCTCAGACCAGCAACTCTCAAGGTACACTTGGCAGCTGTTTCTGCTTTCATGTCTGTAAGCAAGTCTTCCTCTCTGTCATCCCATCTTGTATTCTGTAAGTTTTTCAAAGGATTGCTCCACACCAATTCCCCCTTTAGGGATCCTGCTCCTCCTTGGGATCTGAATGTTTGCATTGCTCAGCTTATGCAACCCCCTTTTGAGCCTTTGTCCTCAGCAAAGCTTAAGTACTTGACTTGGAAAACTGTGTTTTTTGGTAGCCATTACTTCTGCCAGATGTATCAGTGAATTTCAAGCCTCGTCAGTGGAATCTGATTTCATCTCTTTTCACAGAGATAAAGTGGTCCTTAGAACTAACAGAAAGTTTTTGCCTAAAGTGGTTTCAGATTTCCACCTCAATCAGTCTATATCGCTCCCTGTTTTCTTCACTGATCATTCTTCCTCAGGAGAGAGAAGGCTACACAGTTTGGATGTTAAAAGAGCCCTTATCTACTACATAGAGCATACCAAGGGTCACAGGTTTGAATCCCTCCAGTTGTTCCTCACTTATGGAGAAGTTGGGAAGGGCAAACCTGCCACCAAGAGATCTATTGCCAGGTGGCTTGTTTCTTGTATCCAATTCTGCTATGAAAAACTGGGTAGAACTCCACCCTCAGGCCTGAGGGCTCATTCCACAAGAGGTACATCTGCTTCCCTTGCTGCTGCCAGGGATATCCCTCTCTTAGAAATTTGTCAAGCAGCCACCTGGAAAATGGTTCATACTTTTACCAAGCATTACTCTCTGGATATCCAGGCTAGAAGTGATGCTCAGTTTGGCACAGCAGTACTTCAGAGCCTGTTTCCAAAGTAGGTTCTGCCCCTCCTTCATGGAGGTACTGCTTGGTAGTCTGCAATTGTCAGAATACAGCAAGACTTCATGTTGTTTAAAGAAAAAATTACCTTAGTAATTATGTTTCTTCTAGTGGAGTCTTGCTGTATTCTGACCTCCTCCCACCTCCCCTCTCAGAACCTAGATTTTTGGGATGTGGGTGGGCAGGTGCAGTGTTGGCACCCTAGAGGTGCCCCTCCTTTTTACACCCTCTTTTTTCTTTGGATGAAATATTGTTTTATTTGATTGTTTTTTGTTTTTGGGTTTCCTGACTTGAGTCTTCCTTTGAGAACCAAAAACATTATATTTCTGCCAGTTGGCTAGTTAAAAATTTTACAGTTTCCACACAGAACACTAGTGAGTTTTTGCTCATAAAGATCTGACAGTTGCAGTTTGAATAACAACAATCAGAGGCTTCAACCAAGCTTGAGATGAACATTCTATGCCATGCAGAGAAAAGTTAACCCTATGTTCTCCGGGGCAGTTGAAAGGCTGGAGCTAACTGCAATTGTCAGAATACAGCAAGACTTCACTAGAAGAAACATAATTATTAAGGTGAGTAATTTTTTCTTCTCAGTGGTGGTTGCCCAGAATTAAGTCTCTGATTTTAACACACAAAGTCCCTTTAACTATATGACCCAGAGATGTGATTATGTTTTTATTACTAAAAGAACATAATTCTACTGTGATGTGATAGGCTGCAATCTTAAGATTGTAGGAACACTCAATGTACAGACACAAGTCACGAAGCTCAAATCAGAGTCTTTATTTTTCCACAGTTTTATTCTGGTATACAGCAATTGCCCTCTCCCATTCTCTTTATCTCTCTCCATCTCTGTCTCTGCCTCATTTGTAGTAGACTTCTGTCACCCAGGCTTTTCCAAATCCTCTGGCAGATAAATGGAGAGTAGAGATGTTGTGAAATTATATTTCGCTGGTGAAATTCCTGCAAATCGGCAATTTCGCTGTACAAAATATTTTGCAAAATTTGCCTGTTACATGAAATATTTTGCTGGGTGCAAAATGTGGAATTTTGCTCAAGAAATTAGAAATTTCACCAGAAAAATGAGGACATTTCATCAGTGAAAGGTGAATTTCATCATCTTGCAGGTGAAATTTCGCCTTCTGCAGGCAAAGTTTCACATTCTGCAGGTGAAATTTCAAATTTCACTTTCAGAAACAATTTTATGGAACAGGCAAATTTCACAAAATATTTTGCATAATGAAATTTTCCAGTTTTGCACCCCTCTAATGGAGAGACACACCTTCTTCTGATTTTTTTGGAAAAGCAATGCATCCAGGAGCACTGTGCATCTTACCCTTATATACAGCACTGTGTCCAGTTAACAACTTAGTTTTCCTCCATGAATGAGGGATAGGCCATTTATTCAATTGACAAATATATTTAAACCATACACTAAACAGTAGGAAAAGTAGAAACAATAATAACATTTAGGGTTAACTGTGCTTAGCTTATAGCCAGACTAGTCCTCCTTAGATACCACATATGAATCACTTGCTTCCTTTTAACTTCTGCATTACACATTTTGAAGTCCCTAACTGGGTTGGATAAGTCTGCAGTCAGTTACTTTACTTTATTCCCATTAAGCTCTGCAAATCATAGATCCAGTCAGATGGCCTGCTCTCCCTTAAAGCCCGTCAGGTTATCATTTAGGTTTCCCCTTCAGGCCAAAGTACAGGAGAAAGAAAACAACCTAAACCGTTTACTATTTCCCATACCTCTGTACCTTTTTCTAAGCCAATGTGGTCATCTCCAGCATAAAGGGTGAGTAGGGATTTTAGTTTGCCAAAGGGGCTGTGGACCTCCAAGGACCAGAACACCCTGTTGCTCATATTAAATTCCTTGTTTAAATTACTGACCTTCTCCAGCAGCATATGAGTAGGAATGTTATTTTGAAGTAAAGCATCCCTAGCAGCTTTCAAGAAATAAGGTTAGTTATATGAGTCATAAACATCTTTTATAGTACAAAAAAAAGTCTGGACATCCACAATGACCTCTGTGTTTACTGAATTCATGTGCTGGGAATCAGAATGAAATGTAGTTTCTCCCCAACAGCAGAAAAACCTATAATGAGGCCATTTTTGACTCTTGTAAACATAAAAAGAGACAAAGAATGCGCGCTTGTGTGCTAGTAGGGTACGATACCAAATATCAGGGACTGCAATTAACAAAATAGGGGACATACACTAGTCAGTCTACTGAAGTAATAGATATTGTTCTATTCAAACATCAAGTCTGCAAAAAATACCACATACTGCAGTACAGAAAAAAAAAAAACAGGGTAATGAAGCAGTATAGCACAACTTGGGGGAGACTTTGTTTTCGTTAAATATGACTTTTGCAAAACTTCCACATTGATGTCAAGAGAGACTCTTCTCCTGAACTGAGAATAATGCCTTACACCTTGCATGTGTAGCACACATGGGGCAAGCAGTCCTATTAATGTCATGCTGTGCATCCAATGTATACTTCCACATGCCTGTAACTGCTCACTATCAAATCTTCCACCCCAAACATGTACAGAGTTGTATTTCTTGTCAACATCATTCAGTTCCCTCTTTTATTTTTACTTATAGGTTTAAAATCACCAGTTGCAAAAACCAATCGAGGCATCTCACCAATTAAAGACTGCAAGTAAAGTAATATTAATAAAAGTATGCAATGATGCAATTCAGCAACCAGCACAGCCACAGATTTGGTATCTTTATAATACTAAACAAGTACTGGTTTGGTATAAAGTAAAGCCACCCCACCAATATAATTGGAAAAGCATGCCACCACAAAGAAAGTCACAAAACAAAATGGCACACACACCAAGAACTGTGTAAATGGAATTATTAAACAATGGATGCCAGTGCATGAACACCCCTACATAGTATCTCCTACAAGAGGATTCATTAGGAGCTTCTAGTATGAGACATTGTGATTTTTAGGGACTTGTCCACATCCTGATGGTGTCCTTTTGCACAGGTGTGTGTGTGTGTGTGTGCACGCGCTCGTGTGCATGCATGCATGTGTGTGTGTGTACCATATTTTTGTTATTTTGCAGCATTTAGCCAATACAACAGCACCTTTAAAGTTACAAGTGTGCATGTACCTTTCTTTTTGGACATGTCACCAAGAAGACCCCTTGGTTTTAAGAATGTGTGATGCTTCATCCAGTCCCCCCTGATTCAACAATAAAGGTCACCAACGTTAAACCATTTCTCCACTTGGAAAGGCATGTAAAGGGCTGCCTTCACATCTGATGCCAAAGTTGTTCTGTGATTCATTGGTAGGAGGTACATAAATGCTAGGGGTTAACATCCTCCTTATCTTGGGTATCTAATTGTTTTGCCTTTATTACATGTCTATTTTTCAGTGTTTCATTGCATGGTTTACATGTAAGATTTGGTTTCATTGGTCAAACATGTCTTTTTACAAGACTTCAAAAATACCTTCACTGTCATTACAGGATTGACTGCAGGAAGGAAATCAGTTAAAATAAATAATTTCCTTTTGTCACTCCGCATGTGTCAATGTACAGAGAATGATAGATAATCAGACAGAATGGCAAGAAACTAGATCATGTGAGCTATCTTGGCCATTTTCTAGCTATATGTAGAAAAATATGCAGAGAGGAAGGGGTGGAGTACACCATATATGACTCTAGCATTTAAATGGCAATCTAGATGTGCTCAAAAAAAAACCTCAAGTGATTCTGGAACAGATGTGCTTAAATAAAAAAATGTGGTCCATTGATTTTAATGGCCCAGTTTTTAAGCCTTTTTCTTGTTGGCATTAAAACAGCAATGACTTTGATAGCCCCAACCTAGTTTAAATTGTAGATTGAGGCTATAAGGAGATGTTACTGAAATAAAATCAGAGAAAACACACTTTAAAAATAGACTATAAGAATTAATGGGTCCATTACTGCTGATTCTAAAACTACTGCCCTCCATGAGTTTATTTTGTGACACGTAAACTTTTAGTTCCCTGTTGATCTGTTGGGAGAGCAGAATTCAATGCTGCTGTGTGCTTTTACATGTCCCATCATATATGTATACAGTGAACTAGCAAAATAACATATAAGAAAGTGCTATACATTGAAATGAGGTCCTTGACCTATTCAGCATATTAGCAGATTAATAGCTGATGTTATCTCAGCTTGAAGAAATGCAACAATGTTATCACTCTCACATGCTGGAACCCCTTGTACCTAGTTATCACCTGGAAATATTCTTTAGCTCACTTAACATTTTTCATGACATCAATTCCAAATAAAAACAAAATATTTCCATTTGTCATACAAAAGTTTCATTTAACTAGCCCTGGAAATTTGCGCTAGAGAAAAAAAAACATTCTACTATGTACACCTGTCAGACCTGTGAAATGTTTTTGGGGACAATGGATGTTCCCTGCTGCAAGTACTATATATGTATTCCTTGGATATGACCTCTGGGGGAAGGTGTGCTATTCTTCATCTAATAAATGCTATTATCCAGTTTTTTGTTCTCTTGAGGAGGGTACTTGGCATGTAGTAAGAAGTAATCCAGGCTTGGCAGAGGTACAGATAAAGAGGGGTAGCAATAGAAACAGCAACGGTCAAATACTCAATGGCTTGCTGTTGCTGTGGATGACTAAGATATTTGTTAGAAGAGGAGGCAGCTTAGGGTCAGGTGTCAACTACAGTTTATACTGTCAGGTTACTGCAAGCTAGTTAATAACTAGAGCCATGCAATTCCAGCGGATGTATACTAGTGATAAATAGCCTGCTTTTGAAGAACATTATGTGGCTCATGTGGAAGTGTATGAACTACATCTGTATCACTAATAATTTAGATTACTGGCCTCTGCAAGTGCCAGGCCACCGAAGGTGGGTTACGTGTTTCAAGACTGGATCCACTGTTTGTCAGTTGCATGGCCTAGTATGTGTCTGCTGCTGGATAATGTCAAAGTAAGCCAAAAAGGGTGGAAACAAAACTTACAAATAAGAAAAAATATAGTAAAGAAATTGAAGTTCTGTGCTAAAGGATTATGTTAATAATGCACTTGCACTATCTGACTGTGAATAGGGCCATGACGAGTCAGTGCTGACCCCAGTACCGCTAGCGTTATCCCACTAGCACTGCTCTGACATGCAGCCAAGAATGTGGTTCCACAAGAAATAGTGTAGATGTGCCATTCTGAATTCACAAAGGCAGCCATGTAAATGAGCCCATTGGGCATGAAAGGTGCTATGTGGGTATTTGCATGACCATTGTGGGCCCATTTACATCGGCTTTGCTGTAGGTTAGCATGCCCCCCCCAACCCCTGCCCCAGAAGGAGCCCTGGGTCCCTGGTGACTGGTGGTTTCCCCTGTGATCACCAGCCTGAATACAAAACAGTATGTTTCCCTAGTGTACAGTGGTCACCCTGCCAATCGCCACTTACTGGCCTGATTAAAATGAAATAATTATTTCTGGTGCTAGTGGTCCCTTCACCCTGATTACCGATAGCTGGCCTGTGTATGGAACAGGAACTTGCCTGGTGGCTAGTGGTCCCTCCCCACACCAGTCACCATCCTGATCACAGATATACAGTGAAGCCTGCCAGTATGAAGCAGTCACAGGTTTTATGCATGATAAAAGGAATTAACTCCCATTCAAATTTTAATGTTTGCTGTAGTAACTCTTCTGCAGAGTTGGGCTTCATTCTGGTGGGCTTCACTGTAAATCTATTTATATTATCTCTGGTGGCTAGTGATCCCTTCCCCTGCCAAGCGCCATCCCAACCACATGTATACATGTATTTATATCATCATAGAAACATAGAAACATAGAAGTTGACGGCAGATAAGGACCGCAAGGCCCATCCAGTCTGCCCATTTCTTTTTCTACCTTATAAATGTGCCATCGGCCTTTGCTCTGTCAGTGACCTATCTATTCATAGTCATTTGTATTGCTCCCTTATGCCTATCCCATGCCTGTTTGAAGCCCTGCACTGTATTCATAGCCACCACTTCTTGTGGTAAGCCATTCCATGCATCTACCACCCTTTCTGTGAAAAGAATTTCCTCACATTCCCCTTAATCGGCCTCCTCTAATCTCATGCTGTGTCCTCTTGTCCTGCTATTTTTCTTATATTTAAACATGCTAGACTCTTTCACCTTGTTTATGCCCTTAAGGTGTTTAAATGTCTCGATCATATCACCTCTCTCCTCCTTTGCTCAAGGGTATAACATATTGAGCTCCGTTAATTTGTCCTCATATGTCTTCTGATGCAGTCCCTGCACCATTTTGGTTGCCCTTCTCTGGACTGCCTCAATTTAGTTAATGTCCTTGTGAAGGTGTGGCCTCCAATACTGCACGCAGTACTCCAGATGGGGCCTAACCAATGTCTTGTACAGAGGGATTATTACCTCCCTCTTACGACTTGTGATACTCCTACTAATACACCCTAACACCCCCCTAGCCTTACCTACTGCTTTAGAGGTCTGCTTGGATGATTTTAGGTCATCAGTGATGATTATGCCCAAGTCTCTTTCTTCCTTTGTGACTGCTAGCAACTCCCCTCCCAGCCTATAAGTGGCTTCAGGGTTTCTCTTCCCTATGTGCATGATTTTGCACTTCTTTGCATTAAATCCCAGTTGGCACTCTTCTGACCATTTTGCTAGTTTATCCAGATCTCTTCTCATTCTGCCCACCCATCTGGATCATCTACTTTGTTGCAGATCTTGGTGTCATCTGCAAACAGACAAGCCTTACCCTCTAGTCCATCTGCGAGGTCACTAATGAAGATGTTGAATAGGACTGGCCCCAGGACTGATCCTGAAGGTACCCACTTGTGACTTGCATCTCTTCTGACTGTATACCATTTACCACCACTCTCTGTTTCTGCCAGTCAACCAGTTGCCACCCAGTTGACCAACTCTGACCCACCCGAGCCTACCTAGCTTATTTATCAATCTTCTATGTGGAACAGTGTCAAAATCTTTGCTGAAGTCAAGGTAGGCGACATCAACTGCTCCTCTTGGTCCACCACTCTGGTTACCCAGTCAAAGAAATCTATGAGATTAGTTTGACAGGACCTTCCTTTGTAAACCCATGCTGTTTTGGATCCTGTGCCCTATGGATTCCAGGTGTTGCCCTATCCTTTCCTTAAGGAGTGCCTCCATAATCTTGCCCACTACTGAGGTAAGACTGACTGGTCTGTAGTTCCCCACCCTCCCTGCTACCACTCTTGTGGGCGGGATCACATAAGCCCTTCTCCAGTCTTCTGGGACCTCTCCTGTGCTCAGAGACTCACTAAACAATTCTGCTAATGGCTCTGCTAGTTCCTCCTTTAGCTCCTTAAGTACCCTGGGATGTATGCCATCAGGTCCCATTGCCTTATCCACCCTGAGCTTAGCAAGCTCTTGTAGGACCCTTTCTTTTGTGAAGGGAGTAGTGCTCACCTCCCTCCCCTGTGTCCATGATGCTGAGCTGTGGGCCCTGCCCTACCTTCTCTTCAGTAAATACTGAGCAAAGTATCTATTTAGGATAGATGCCTTTACAGGGTCCTCCTCCTCCTCACATGCTCCCTTTTCTCCATTAAACAGCAATACCCCCTCTGGACTTTCTCCTTTCACTAATGTATCTATAGAAAGTCTTGTCACCTTCTTTTACTGTTCATGCTAGTGTTTCCTCAGTTTGGGACTTTGCCTGCCTTACTGCCTTCCCTGCTTCCCTTAGGGCAGTTTGGTATGCCTCCCTATCTTCATCCCGCTGTGTTCCCTTATATTTCCTGAAGGATAGCCTTTTGGCTCTGACCTTTTCTGCTACTGTATTTGAGAACCAAAGTGGTTTCCTTCTTCTTTTGCACTTCCTTTTCTGTCTAACACAATGGGATGTTGCTTCAAGTATTGTATCCTTAATGCTTGCCCACTTTGCCTGTACCTCCTCACCTGTGTTTCTTTTTGCCAGGGCTAGCTTAACTCTGTTGGCCATCTTATCAAAGTCAGCTCCTCTGAAGTCCCATATTTTTGCCTTGGAATGGGATGATTTAGATGTAGTAGCAAATTGAACCATACCATGTGATGGTCACTGGCTCCAGGTGTCCTTCCACCTGGAGATCTGTGATCCCTTCTTTGTTAGTCAGTACTAGATCTAGGATAGCCCTGTCTCTTGTGGGTTGCTGTACCAGTTGTTTGAGGCCCTCCCCCTGCAGGGAATCCACTATGAGTCTAATTCTGGCAGATGTTCCTGCTGGTATTGACCAATCTGTATCTGGCATGTTGAAGTCTCCCATTATCAGAACCTCCCCTTTAGCTGTCATGTTTTGTATATCTTCTAACAGTAATGTGTCTATGTCCTCCCCCTGGTCTGGGGGCCCGTAGACAACTCCAGTTCTTATGGCTGTCCCATTTCCTGTTTCCAGGGTGACCCACAGTTCTTCTGGCTCCTTATGTGTATTCTGAATTTCTGTAGCTTTGATATTTTCATTAACATACAGGGCCACTCCTCCCCTTTTGCACCTCGGTCTCTTCTGAACAATACATAGCCAGGTACTGAAGTCTCCCAAGTGTGGTTACTGGTAAACCACGTCTCACTAATTGCTACTATGTCCAGTTTAGCCTCTGACATGATTGCCTGCAGGTCTGGGATCTTATTTCCCAGGCTGTGAGCATTTGTGTACATGATTTTCCATTGGCCAGATTTTGGTGTGTTAGTTGTTGGGTGAAGTTTGGCATTAGCCCTGTGCATCGTATGGGGAGACAAACCTTTTTTCTTACCTGGTGATGCAAATGAGCAGCAAACATGCTGAATTCCTGTTTGACCACTAGCTGAGGGAGGTGTTCTTCCATTCGACGTATGGGGTGCTGCACCCTCTCCCATTGCTAGTTTAAATATTCTGCAAAGATGTCAAACTTCTGCCCCAATGCACTGACTCCCTCTTTAGTCAGATGCAGTCCATCAAATTTAAAGAACTTTCGCTCCCAGAACTGTTGCCAGTTCCCTACAAATCTGTGTCCTTTTTCCTGGCACCAGTCCTTGAGCCACGTGTTTAGCTCCCTATCTCCCCTTCTCTGACCTTCTGTCCATCTGCTCCCTCTCCCAGACTGGCAGGATCTCAGAGAAGGAGATGCCGGATGAAATAGATGATAGTTTGTCACCCAGCTTAGTCAGGTGTTCCTTGGTCTCCACAACTGACGGCTGGCGAGATCATTAGTCCCTATGTGTACTAGGACATCAATGTTTTCTCCTGCTTTGTGAACAATTTTAGCAATGCGGTCAGTGTCTCTCCATGCTGATGTACCTGGGAGACATCTGACCATCACCCTGGCTGGAGATGGGTATCAACTCCCGAATCATGGAGTCTCCTATGATCAGAAGTTTTTGGATTTCCTTTGTGCTTGTTTAGTTTTGGTTCCTGATTTGGGTGAGTATTGTTGTGCTAGCTCCTGTGCATGATGTCCTGCTCTGCAGTGTCTTCTGCCTCTTTATTTGATTTCAGAGATAGAGGCAGATACCTGTTTGTAGTGTTTATATGGGTTTTGGAGGTAATGTGTTGGAGAGCAGAGAGTGATGGGGCACCTGATTTGCTCCTCCTAACCACCTGCCAACCTCCTGGACCAACTACCCTCTGCGGTCGAGGTTTTTCTGTTGGATGCTGGGGAAATGGCGGGTGGTTCTTATAATGTATTTCCTCTTCAATATGAAATTTGAGGCGTGCAATCTCTGCCCATGCTGCCCGGAGCTGAGACCTAAGATCTCCAAAGGCCCAGCATGTAGGACAGTGTCCCTGGTGACTAGTGGTCACTCCCCCACCTGATCCCCATCACAGTATAACAAGCCTCCCCAAGTAACACAGACCTAGCCATGTTCCAGCAGAGGGATCATTGCCCTCTCCCCCTCAGTACATCCCTCATTGGTGGTTTGTGTCCCCTTCACAATCTGCCAATAACTTTATATTTATCACCCCGCTGTTTAGTGGACCCCCTTCCTTTCCTAACCCCAATCTGGTTAACTCTTATTCAATATACCCCATTCCCTAGTGTCCAGTAGATCCCCCAACCCACCATCCTAGGAGGTAGTGCCCCACCACCTCTATCCCCCATCCTGAACCCCAGCTGGTGACTGGCACATTCCTCCTCTCTCCACAACAGTCAGCTGCTGACTGAGCTGTAACTGAGCACATACTATATACATTAGGCACTCACTGATTGACAGCTCAGAGTGAGCTGTCAATCAATGAGCATATAATATATATATAGTACAAGCTCATCGACAGCTCATTTGGTGTCTGGCTATGGTGGAGAGAGAGGGACTGTGCCATTCTCTGGCTTGGGTTCGGGATCTGGAGTAGCGGGTGTTGGGGCACTTTGTGCTAGAGTAAAATGGTGGGGGTTCATGATACACTGGGGAAAGGGGTATAGTGAATTTGCATTTGCCAGATTGAGGTTAGGGATGGGGGTCCACTAGACACTACTATGATACATACAGTATAGAGTTAGTGGCAGATTGGAGAGAGAGGGCCACTAACCACCAACTAGGGATGGGCTGGGGGAGGGGGCAACAATCCCTATATACAGGGTTAGCCAACCCATAGCTTATGAGCCACATATTGCTCACAAAGCATTTTTTTTTTCTTCTTTATTTATACTCCTCCTAGGCCAGGCATCCTTCCGAGGTGCACAAGCAACGAGGACTGCTACTCCCTGCCTGAACCCTTGCAGATCTGACTGGGACTCCGCCAACAACCGGGCAACCCCATCGCACCAGTTCACCCACCGGGCCAGGCCTGCTCACTCTCAGCAGCCTATCTGTAATTAGAGAGGGCTTACTGCAGTTACCGGGTTGGCTAGGAGTCCATCGGAGATCGGGCCGGTGGTGGGATGCTTTCCTGCCTCTGCAGCCCCCATCATCTCCACGGTCCCAGGTAGGGTTTTTCATGTTTGTTTTTCCCCATCGGGAGTGTGATTTGCAATGACGTCCATGCATGGCTCACCTGCTGACATCTGCCGCACTCTCGCCCCCTCTCATTCTGGCTGGTGTGCCTGTGCTACCCCGATCTCCATCGGGGGTTGCTAGGATGCCGAGAAGCCTGGAACCCTCCCCAGAGAGGAGAGCAGTCCTCCAGATGTTCAATCCTCCTCCTCCGCCCAGTTGCCCGGCTCATTCTGGAAACCGGGTCACCGCCGTAGTGCGAGGTGTGGCATCTAGCACCTCAACTCTCAGCACCACTGGGCCAGCTCACAAAGCAGTTTGATGTGGCTTGCGAGGGGTTTGTCAATTATGTGTCTAGTACACATCACAGTCTTTGCCTATGCCTGTCATGTTTGTCCGTCATTTTTAATTACCTTGAAATTGTGAGTTACAGTCCCCACCAGTGCTTTTGATATTCATCTGGCTTGGTAGTAATTTGTCAATTACACTTTTTAGTTTGTGAATAATGCATAAATTCTATGTCAGTTACTTGCGGATGCAGGTTCCTGGGCAACCATCATTGTTTATCAGCTGTTCTGCTGTTCTGCCTATCTAGTGAAGAAGCTGCTTCCTGTTTGTTTTCTAAGTTGTGAACAGTTGCTGCTGGAGACACAACTAGTGGGCAAAGCTTCAAGGGCTGGATCCATGGATGAAGTCATAGCTACTGACAAATGCTTTGCTTCCCTGTCACAGTCTCCCTGGCGATTTTGAAGTTGTTTGTAAATTAGCTGCTGCTACCTGTTTTATTTCTTTGGTGAGAACACTTGCTGCACAAAATGCAACTACTAGGCATACCTCTCAACTGTCTCTGATTTTCAGGGATGTCCCTGATTTGACTCAAAATTTTCCTCTGTCCCTGGTAAAATTTGTGTTTTGTGACAGAACAGTAGGGTTTGAAAGTACAAAATAATGCCAAACATTAAAGTTACAGACTTGTTCTTCTTCAGAAAATGCATCTTAAACTAATCCACTTATTCTAGCAGCTTTCTGAGTGAATAGTATCAATTTTTAAGATGTGTCCCTGATTTTGGGTCTTTGTCCCTGATTTTTTTTAAGCTTTGTCCCTGATTTACAAGTAAAGAGGTTGAGAGGTATGCTACTAGGCAAAGCTTCAAGGCCTGGATCCACAGCTGAAATCAGAGCAGCTGACTATCTGTTTTCTTTATTAAAGGCTTTGCAGTAGCCAAGGAAGCACTTTGTAAATTTCAGAATAACTCAAAGTACAAGAGCTGAAAAGTGCCCTGAGTGGTCAACAAGCTACTTTTTCTAAGCCTGCAAGCAAATCTAAAGCTCCAGGGCTTCTATGAATAATTATTTTAAAATTACAACTATTTTTTTAAAATACTGTAACTTAATAAACCTTAATAAAATATGATTATTGACTATGATGACTACATTACTATTTTAACTCCTAAATATGGGTAAATATGGGTATGGAATGGACTGCATGTTGTTGTGGCTCACGTCATACTCAGAAATATAAATGTGACTCATGACCCTGAAAAGGTGGGACACCCCTGCTATATGGCAATGTGGCCAGGGCTGTTTTACTTGAGGGAGGCTTGTCATAATGGGACGGGGATCTGGTGGGGTGAGGGACCATTAGTCACCATGGAAGACATAAATATATTTATATCTGTGATCCGGACTGTGATCAGTGGGAGGAGGGACCAATTACCACCAGTGAAGATATAAATACATTTACATCTGTGATCAGGATGGCAATCAGCAGATGGAGGGACCACCAGCCACCAGGGAAATTCCTTTTCCATTCACCGGTCGGCGATCAGCGATCAGGGAGGAGGGACCACTAGCACCAGGGAAAATTCTTTCATTTTACTCAGCTGGCAATTGGCGATCAATGAGGAGGGACCAGTGGATGCCAGGGAAATATATTGTTTTGTACTCAGGCCAGCAATCAGGGGTGGGGGGGGTGCTGCAGTACCTCTGACAACCAGTAGGATTGTGGGATATAAGGCAAGGTCTTGGTCGGCAGTATTTGCTCCCTGCAAGGGGACCAGGCAAGAGGCCCTTGCATGGAGCTAATGCTTTGTGAATCAAACAGTGTCAATATTCATGTCCCATCCCCCTTTTTTGCATTGCTGCTCCCTCCACATTTCATTTTCCCTGGTGAAAAAAATGGTTTGAGCACTCAAATTGAGCTTTTGTGAATACCAACTCAGTGCAAAACCTAGTTTGCTCATGCAAAATTGGGTTTGCACCTGGGCAAAGTTTTATGAATCTTGCCCCAGACCTCCTAACTAGGGTTTGCAGTGCAGGTATAGGGATTAAGCAGAAACATATTAAATTGATAAAGTAGATGTAGTGCCCCAGACTCCTGGTGCCCTCAAAAAATGGGCATCCAGGTGTTCTAGGGCTGGTTAGGTAGGGAAGGTGTTCCAGTGTTAGGTATGACAGAGGGGAATGAGTGGGCAGGTTAGGTGTCCCGGCATCAGGAGGTGTCCTGGGTAATGTCAGGTACATGTCCCCCAAACGTAAAACCTCAGCTGGGCTCTGTTTAAAAAAATGTATTTTTGCTGCTCTGTTTGTTGCCCTGCCTTCAGCTCACCTTGGACCCTCCCCCCGTTACCTTGTGCTGGGCACCTGCCCTTGTGGGCATGGAGGCAGGGTTGGGCTTATGAGGATTCCATGACAGAATACTCAGCCTGTTTGAATGGCAGCAGCCTTTCAGTTAATTTTTGGGAGGAAAAAGAGCAGCAGCATGGAGAAGCAAGTGCTAGGCGGGCTGGGTCTCAGCCAAAGGGGAGGGACTTACCTTTTGTCCTGGAGTCCCTCCCTATGTCCTGGCTTGTCCTTAGCTGATCACTCCCTCTCTTCTGATGGTGGCATCAGTCTGTCAGTTCACGGTGCCTAGGCATTTGTGAAAATCCCATTGGGAGGGGTGGCAGGCCAAGATTGGCCCCTCCAGCAGCAACAGGCCACTGAATGTACCGTTGGGAGGGGCAGCAGGTCCAGACTATCCCCTCCATAAGCCCAGAAGCAGGAAGTCCTTTGGGAGGGGCAGCGACAGCAACCAAGCCATCCCATCCATTCAGCAAAAAGCTGACTCCTCCAGCTCCATCCAGCAAGCCCGGCAGCACAGTGTTCATCAGGAGGGGTGGTAGGCCCAGGCTGGCCCTTCTAGCCGCAGAAGTGGGAGGTTCATTGGGAGAGGCAGCGAAGGCAGAGACAGGCTGGCCCCTCCTTTACCAGCTTCAGTGGAGGCCTGTGAGAAGAGGCAGATCCATGCCCTCCCAGCACCAGCAGCAGATGCCCCTGCCCAGGAGAAGTTGGAGGGTGGTAGGGTGAGTGGCAGCAGCACCACAGGTGGGTGCTGGCCACCGGTAAGAGGAAGGGAATCTTGATTCTTTTAAAATAAAATAAATTAACTCTAATTGCTACAGGTGCCTGCAGCATCTGCTGGGCTATGAAAGGCCCAGCAGCAGGGCCGCCTGTGAGGTGGGTCAGAAAAGGATCTGAACAGCAAGGGAAATGTTGGGGCGGGCAAGGCCACAGAAAGAACCGCCCTCAGGATGGAGTTCAGGAAATGGCTTCCTTAAGCCAAGGGACTGTGGGGGTGGCAAAGCCCCACCTTAAGACCACCCACAGGGTGGAGCAAAATAAAGAATACAGCCCCATAGACAGTGAGCAGGGGGAAGCATGACAGTGATTTAAAGGGGCAGAATAAGCCTGCATTGAGCCAGGAACTGTAATTCAGGAACTGTGTAACGAAAATGGATATGGATTAATTCCTTGAAGCCAAAATAAAAAGGGAAATGTACCAGGGACCTGAGTTAAAGGACAATTCACACCCCTTTGCTGAACCGTTTACCAAAATGTGCATAACTGATTTATTGCAATGCTTTTGGGGCCCCTGTGATGACACTGTCCCGGTGCGAGCATCTGTGTGCCATCAGGAGATGGCCACTAAATTACAGTTAACCTGTGATTTTATGTAATCTGATAACCTGAATTGTTTTATTTGTTTATAAAGTTCCCTAAGTAATGCTTTTGCTAGAAATAAAGACACTGACACAGGATTTAAAAAAAAATGTTTTATTTGTGCCGACACCCTTCTGCCTGCATGTGGTCCCAGGTGCCCCTACCTTGTCTTCCCCAGACCAGCTGCCCTGTCTGCCTGTTTGTCCTGATGTTCCAGCAGCCCACGTAGGGGCTGTGGCTGAATGATGGAGGCAGACTAGTTCTTGAAGGGGTGATTGATTCTCATGATCCAGGGTGACCTCAGCCGAAGATTCACCAGCCTTGGAATATTTTTGTCCTGTGTCTTGTTATTTGTTCTCTCCCTACCCCAGGCAACTGGTTTCCTATCTTGCCTCTTTCCCTTCCCCATTTAGGCACACACAAGGGTGGCTGGCTGAGGGTATCCAAGACTGTTTTATAATATAGGATGTAGTATAATAATTTAGTGATATTATAGTTCTTTTGCCTTTCGGAGTTTAGATATTTAGTGTAATGTTATGTTTTAGTTATGTTTAATAAACTTGTAAATTGTTTTTGCATTTGAGTCAGCTTCACACCTGTCTTTGTGTTCCCAGTAGTAGCATTTGAACTTGGGCCCCATTCCCCAAAATTTCCCCTGACACCTGCTGGCTGGGTGTCACACAAAAATCCACCTCTGGGTGGTTGGAGTAGTTAAATTACCATGTGTTTTCCCTTCCAGGTTGTAGCTGGGGTGGACCTGAGCCCTGACCTGACCAGGCCATTTCAAGAGCGGTCAGTGTCAGTGGCTTCCCTCACCCATTACATAGATTACTTATGGAATCTCCTCACAAGGATAACAATTGGAGAGAAAAGCTTTCTACCACAACAAATGTATAGTAAGCAACATTTAAAAAAAATTTACAGGGATTACAAACAAAATACAGTATCTACAGTATGCAGAACTAAAAAAACACAGTATCTATGCAGAACCAACAATGCCCACAAACTTTCAATTTACAAAGGGGGGGGGTTGTTCTAAAATAGTCTCAGATGGCAATGCCTGCAGCACCTTCTTCTGCATATGACTGACTGCGTATTAAATGAAATGTACATTTGCAACTCAAAGTGACAATTTGCAGCAAATAATTGATGCCAATGTGATTTGCACAATTTGTTTCTACAATTGTGTCCTTGTTTTAGTTGCAAAATTTAGAGAGGTATATCATCCACTAGATTATCTAATAGTTCACACAGATGACCAATTTAGAAATAGCTCTCGAGAGAACGTACAGTAGAAAGAACCTTTTGAAACCCATGCCCAGAGTCTTTACCTAATAAGATGCAGCATGGGTCCATGTCATTGCAGCGACAGGAAATTTGCTGACCATCAGTTCAACGATGGTACAATGCAGACAACTGGCATTGAGCCTTCACTGTATAAAAGTGTTGTTTTTTTAGCAGGGGGCTTTGCCCTCACACCCCCTGCTTTATAGATTATCAGTTCCAAAGTGGAGTTAGTTCAGGTAGTGGGTATACTCCCCAGAGACAGCAGCATTGGGAAACCAGTGGACCATCACAGTGCCTACTGAAGCCTACCCAGCCAGCAGGTGCCAATTTTGTTGCTGTGATGGTCTTCACTGTTTTCCTGTTGCAGTTTGAACCTGATATGAATACAGCATTAAAGAAAGGTAAAGGACCAAACTTTAACCCGAGTGTGTATATTTAGTAAGTGTCTATGTACAAAATAATTACTTTATATCAACCAGAAAAAATGCCTTACATACTTAGTTTAATGAATCAACAAAAGCAAGCAGCCAGCATTCATTTCATAGACATGTGATTTACTAACAGAAGGAACCATATTTGTATTTATGTCTTTGTTGTCAGACTTATTTTGTAGTCAGAGAAAATTTAATAGTTTCCAATAGAGCTCAACTATTTGGAATATGCTTACATCGTCCGTGCACATAGAAACATAGAAACTGATGGCAGACAAGGCCCACCAGTTTGATCCAGTTTGCCCTTATACCCTACCATTCCTTAGCTGACGCTGAACCTACTTAGTCCCCGGATGCTGCTTCTCCTCCCCCCACCCAGGATTCCCTTATGTCTCTTTCAAACATGTTCAAATCCCCCCGCACTGTGCTTACACCCTATGCCTCCTGGGGCAGGCCATTCCAAGCATCCACCACTTTTTGTGTGAAAAAGTACTTCCTCACATTGGTTCTTAGCCTTCCCCCTTCCAGTCTCATGTCATGCCCTCTTGTTTTAGAGCAACTTCCCTTCTGAAAGACATTGCCCTCCTGTACCTTATTTATCCAATTGAGATACTTGAAGGTCTCTATCGTGTCTCCCCTCTCCTACAGGTTGAACATATTAAGTTCCTGCAACCTCTCCTTGTATGACCTGTGGTGCAGACCCTACACCATTTTTGTTGCCTTTCATTGAACTGTCTCCACCCATTCTATGTCATTCAGGAGATGTTGCCTCTAAAACTGGATGCAGTGTTCCAAATGAGGTCTTACCAAAGACTTGTGCAGTGGCATTATGACCTCTTTTTTTCTGGTGGAAATACCTCTCCCTATGCATCCCAGCATCCCACTGGCTCTCCCCACTGCCCTGGCAGACTGTTTGGCCATCTTTAGGTCATCAAATATGATGACCCCCAGATCTCTTTCCTATTTTGTTGCCACTAACATCTCCCACTTCTTCATGTAGTCCTCCATTGAGTTCCTGTGTTCTAAGTGCATGGTTTTGCACTTCCTTGCTGAATCCTAGTTGCCACACTCTGGACCATGCTTCCATTTTAGCTAGGTCCCTCTTCATTCTCTCCACCCCTCCTGGACTATCCAGCCTATTGCTGATCTTTACGTCTTCTGCAAAAAGGTGCACCTTCCCTTCCAGTCTCTCTGCAATGTCACTGATGTAGATATTGAACAGCACTGGTTCAAGAACCGAACCCTGCAGCATCTCACCGGTCACCTTTACTGAGTCATATTTAACTGGATTTAGCCCCATTTACCACCACCAATAGTGTTCTGTTCTTCAACCAATTCCCAACCCAGTTTACCACCTTGTCTCCCAATCCAAGGCTGCCTATCTTGTTCACAAGCCTCCTATGTGGAATGGTGTTGAATGCCTTTCTGAAGTCCAGGTAGGCCACGTTCACCGCTTCCCCCTGACCCATCTCCTTAGAGACCCAGTCGAAGAAATCAATCAGATTAGTTTGACATGGCTTTCCTGCTGTGAATCTGTGCTGCCTTGAATCTTGTGGTCCACTTGATTCAAGGTGCCTTGCTATCCTTTCCGGTAGCAGAGATTCCATAATTGTACCCACTACCGAGGTCAGGCTGACAGGTCTATAGTTCCATCTTTCTCCCTGTTCCCGCTTTTGTGGAGAGGGACCACATCAGCCCTTCTCCAACACTCCAGAGCCTCCCTCATTTCCAGTGACTGATTGAATAGGGCTGCCAGTGGTGCCACTAGTACCTCTCCCAGCTCCTTAAATATTCTACTGTGTATCCCATCTGGTCCCATTGCCTTATCCACCCTCAGCTTTGTAAGTTTTTCTAGGATTCTCTCCTCTTTGAATGGACTGTTGTCCACCTCCTCTACCATCCTCATTTTTAGCTGTGGTCCCTCCCCTTCCTCTTCCTCTGTGAAAACTGAACAGAAATATTTGTTCAGGATTGATGTTTACACTGCTCCCCTTCCACTCCCACCCCTTCCTCCCCTTTCAGCCTTACAATCCCTCCCCCGGCCTTCTCTTCTTGCTAATATATCTATAGAAGGTCTTGTACCCTTTTATAATTTAATTTACTATATTTTCCTCTGTCTTTGCCTTGGCACCCCTGGCTGCCTTCACTGCCTTCCTCAGTTTTTCTAGATTCACTGCTTTGTCTTCCTCCTTTTGAGTCTCCTTATATTTACTGAAGGCAAACATTTTTGCCCCTTCTTTTCCTGCCACCTCCTGTTAGAACCTTAGTGGTTTTCTTTTCCTTTTGTTTATTTGTCGAATACACAGGTTTGTTGCCTCCACAATGGCTCCTTTTAGATGTGCCCATTGTCCTTTGACTCCCCCTCTTCTCTCCCCTATCTAGGGCCTCATTGAGACACCTTCCCAGCCTACTGAAGCCTACCCTGCTGAAGTCCAGAACCCTCTCCTTTGTGTGGCATGTCCCGGTTTTAGTTTTTACATTGAAACACACTGTGCGATGGTCACTGAACCCTCGGTGTTCACGTACACTGACATCATAAAATCTATCCTTGTTGGTTAGTACCAGTTCCAGTATTGCTTCCAACCATGTTGGCTCCAGCACCAGCTGCATGAGGCATGCTTCCTACAGGGAGTCCAGAATGTCCCTGCCCCTGGCTGTTGCAGACACTTGGGTACTGTTATCAACTTCTGGCAAGTTGAAGTTGCCCACCAGTAACACCTCACCCTTGGCTACCATCACATGGGTGGCTTCCAGTACATCCCGGTCCATTTTCTCCCCTTGAGCTGAGGGTCTGTATATTACTCCTGTCAAAATGATTATGCCATTGCCTGCCCCCAGGATAACTCACAGCGCCTTGCCTCCCTCTTCATTCCATGCACCTCTGTTGCCTTTATACATTCCTTGATGTATAGAGCCACTCCTCCTCCCTTTTTACCCTCCCTGTCCCTCCTGAATAAACTATATCCTGGGTTAGCTATGTCCCAGTCATGGTTCCCATTGTACCATGTCTCTGTAACAGCTATAATATCCAGGCCAGTGTCTGATACCATTGCTATCAGATCTGGAATTTTGTTACCCAGGCTGCAGGCATTCACACACATGGCCCTCCATTTACTGCAAACACTCCTCCTGATCTTCCCCCTTTTCCCCTTGTGGCTCCTTTCCCCCCTATCTTGGCCATCTGCAGTTGTTACTGGCAGTTTGTTGTCCTTATTGTCCTCTCTGTTAGCTATCTTATCCTGTGGGGTGGGTATTTGGCTTTTCCTTGCTTCCTTCCTCCACTCTCCCTTAGCTAGTTTAAATGCTTACCAATAAAGTATTTGAACCTTTCATTGAGGACATCGGTCCCCCTCCCAGAAGGATGCAGGTCATCAACACTGTACAGTCCTGTATTCCCCCAGGTGGGCTTCAAGGCCCCAATGAAGCCAAACCCTTGCTCTCCACACCATCTCTTCAACGAAGCATTGAAGCCCTTGGTGTGGAGATCTCTAGCCTCCCCCATTCTCTGGACAGGCAGCACCTCAGAGAAGGACATGGGTCTTGTCATGTACCTCAGTTTCCCAGTTCCCTGAACTCTTCCTGCACTCTTCCTATCTCTGTCTTGTCAGCTAGGTCATTGGTCCCCATATGGACAATGACATCCAGCTCCCCCCATTTACTATCGGTTTACCTATAATGCTTCAACAGTGCTAGTGCCGACATCACCTACAGCAACAGCAACAGCTACAATGCCGACTGTCAGCATTGTAGCCACGGGGATGTAGGCACACACAATCGAGGAGCTGTGCCCCCCAACCCCCCCTTGAGGGGGTCTCCACCCCTCACCCCCCCGGTCTCTATGATTCTAACTCCAAGTCGGAGTTGAATCGAGGGGGGGGACAAACACCCAGTGAGGCAGTCCCGATCACCGCACAGACTATCACAGCAATGGGTGGATTTTGCCAGATGCCTGTCGCTGTGATGGTCTTTGTCATCAGGGAGTAGCTGCGGTGACAGTATACCTTCACTATCGACCTAGTGATTCTTTGGATTCACTTTCCACTCCTCCAAGCTGTGCCTCCCAGTAGACACTTTATCTCCTCTCTGCCTGTTCCTAACTCCACTCCTGGATGATGGAGTCCCACATGAGGAGTAGCTTCCTCTTCCCTTGGGATCCTCTTCCACCCACCTTTAGGACTCCATTGTGGAGGTCCCATTCATTCTTCTGAGGTATAACTTCAGGTGACCCTGAGGGGCCTTCCTGTTCCTCCAAGACAATGTAGGAATTCCTCCGTTGCATCTGCTAGTGGATGTGCCTCTCACCAACCTCTTTTACCCTGCCCAAGCCCACCATAGACCAACCACTCCTGATGCTGGGCATCCTTTGAAGGATGTGGATATGGTGACCTCTGAGTAGGGAAGAAGACCTCCTGGATCTTGGCCAACTCAGCTCTGAGACTGGCAACCTCCACCCTCAGCCCAGAGAGGTGCCTACAGATGGGGCAACACCATAGCATCCAGGAGGTTTTTCTGAACATTTCTGCCCCACAGCCACTGCACTTCACCACTCCCAGCATCATTCTCCTTCTTGTCTGCTTGATTTATACCCTATCTGCTATAAGGGTGCCCTATTGTAGCTAAAGCACCCAATGACTCTAGTGCCACCCTATGTGCTTACTTCTTGGCCTGTGCTACTACTCTAAGTCTGTACACCAACTTTAAAATGTGCAGCAATTTTTTTTTATGAATGGGCTACCCCTCAAACTTCTCTCTTAAACACAAAAAAGTATCAGAGAGGCTGCTTAACTCACTGTGTTGAAACTCCTCCTGTATATTGGCAGGAAGTCCCACCCTCCCAGGTAAATATAAAACTTGATGAGCTGGGATCGGTGGGAACAGGGAGTGGATGGGTGTGCTGGTCCCCTATCCCCTCCTGTGCTGAAAAACAATCTGCTCACTCCACCAGACTACCCAGCTTAAAACCTTAGTCAGATCCTTTAAATGTTGTCCTTTAAACAGTACCTTGTTTCAAAACCTTAGCCAGCCAAGTAACAGTAAGCCTTTAAAAATTAAAATGAAGGATATTATATAGCAATTATCACTGGCACCTCGCTCCTTCCAAGTGCCTGGCTGGAAAAAAACAAAACACCTGAATCAAAACCAAAATAAGTAACAGTAACAATACACTCTATTAAAGTAAAATAAAAAATATCACTCTGCCCTTATCCACGGCACCCTCACTCCTTCTGAGAGTGTGGCATTTCTCAGTTATGCCTCAGAGATTTGAGCCCCTCGCAGATCGCCAGTCCTTCAGAACCTTCATAATGCAAAAGTAAAGAAATCTGCAGGATAGCCATGCTGGACTGAAAAACAAAGCTCCTCATCATTGACTCCACCAGTATAATTATGCAGGTTTCCATGCAGAGGCAAACAGCATGGCTCATTCTTCTTTTTTTTTGTAAACTTTATTTATACATCAGCAATCTAACATTTTACAGCACTGTTTATTTTATTATGTTTGCTTGTGTGCGTGCACAAGAAACATGTTGCAGCAGCTTGCTACAGAAGCAGGTTGTGGAGGTGTGGCACTGTTGTGGCCAATGCATCCGGTGCCTTTTGAGGCTTGGCCTGCTTTCCCCAAAGCGGAGGCACGCTGCTGCTGACACTAGTTCACCCAGCATGCCACCACCTTGAAGAGTTTTTGCTGCTATAATCAGGGCTCGCCTCATCACTGCAGCATCAGCCATTCCGCTGCAATGAGGGAGCAACCCGTCATTGCAGGGCGTACCTTGCCGTCCCCACCCAGTCATTTGCTGGCAGGGGAGCCCACTCCTTTTCTGCACACTGTAACCTGCCTCCCCCATTTGTTGTTTGCCAAGGGGGTTCCCAGTCCCCCTCAGCTTCATGTTCCCCCCACCAAGTCTTTCTTTGCCGACGAGGGGCCCAATCCCCATCAGCTTCAGTCCCCCCTGTTAAATTTGCTGATGGGGGCCCAATCCCCATTGGCTTCAGTCTCCCCCATTAAATTTGCTGACAAGGGACCCACTCCTCGTTGGCATACTGTCCCCTCCGATTTGTTGTATGCTGATGGTGGTGCCCAATCCCCTCGACTTCCCCCATATGTGCTGCCGACGGGGTGCCAAATCCTATCGGCTCCAGTCCCCCCCACCCCAAAACATGCAGGTGGTATGCTGGAAGCCTTCCCCATTGTGCCAAAAGTACCTGCTAAAGGAAAAACCATCCCACGATGTCTATTTTTTTTAAAACCCTGTAAAAAAGAAAACGGTCCCTCGCTCTCTGCGCTCCCTCCCCCAACCCATGCCCACCATCTGCACACCCTACCTCCCCGCACCTCCCACCCCATACTTACTTCTGGAGCCTGGCACAATGATCTTCAGTGGACCGGGAACACGTTTGCACTCTTCAAAGCCAACCGTGAATTGAAGAAATGCTGGTAAGCTGTATAGTGGCATAAATAGGGTTTTTTCAACTTCTGTGCATATCTCAGGCAATTTTGGGAATTTTGGCACCAAATTTTCAACATGGAGTTATTGGAACCCCTCCTCATGAATTCAGCCACTGTCATGTCATTATTCAGTCCCGAAAGGTGATTTCAGGGTCACTGTACGGAATCACCTTTTGGGGCTGATTAACAAAACAACAGGGCCAGTGTTCATGAGGTGGGCTCTCAAAAAGCCTATGTTGCAAATTTGGTGAAAAAAATTAAAAAATGACTGTTCAATGAGCGCGCGTTGCACATTTGCTATGCACTCTTGTAACTTCGTGCATTTGCAATTTCGCTCCAGATTTTCAACATTGGAATTTTTCCACACCTCCTTATCCTGGCAGAAATGTGTTTTCACACTTCCAGTGCAGAATAGCATGCTCACTGAGGGAAATCAGTATTTGGGACACATTAAGAAAATCATAGTGACACTGTTCATGAGCAGAGGTCCTAAAATGCCTATGTTAAAAATGTTGTGCTGAAAGTCTAAAAAATTACTGTGTTACAAGTGTGCATTGCACAGTTTCCACGCATCCTTGTAATTTTGCAAATTAGTAATATTTTCAAACCAGATTTTCAACATTGACATTTTTTCACACCTCCTTATGAACAGTACAGCTGTCATTTTTCACATCCTGGCCAAAATGTGTTTTTGCATTGCCGGTGCAGAATAGCTCAGTCACTTTGGGAAATCAGTGTTTGGGACAGATTAAGACTGAGCGAGTGAGAGGAGGGGGAGTGAATGAGCTCAACAGAGCTCTCTCAGAACTGCTGCAGATTTATTTGTGGGCAGAAAAAGGTGCCAACACAGGCAGGAGCCCAGTACAAAAGGGCAGTCTGAGCACCAGGAGAAACAGAATGAGCAAGTGAGAAAGGGGGAGTGAGGGAGCTCAACGGAGCTCTGTCAGGACTGCTGCGGATTTCTTTGTGGGCAGAAAAGGCACCAATGCAAGCAAGAATCCAGTACAAAAGGGCAGCCTGCAGCGCCGGGAGAAATAGAATGAGCAAGTGAGAAAGGGGGAGTGAGCGAGCTCAATGGAGTTCTGCCTGGACTTTACAGTTGCCACCCTCCCACCCAGAGTCCTCTGTGGTCCTATATTACAGCAGGGTCTCTGGGGTGGAGACAAAGCAATGATTGGATACTTTTAGGATTGCTATAATAATATAGATTTAGTTATTCTGTTTATTTCTCTAACTGTGCTAAATACCGAGCTGGCTTGTTATGATTGCTGTAGTAATACATATTTATATGTTCAGCTTATTTCTCTAACTGAGCAGAGTAATACTTGGAGTGCAATAGGAGTTCTAACTTGGCTAAGTGAAACTATATGAGAGCTGAGAACAAAAAGTATGGTAGCTGAGGGGTGAAAAATGGACAAGGAGGATTTAGGATTGTTACAGTAATACAGTATCTAATGGATGAGATTTGAGACTGAATTAACCCAGTCAGCAAGGGGGCAGTAGGGGGACTAGTGAGTGTAGGGTGGAAACAGGAATTTGAGTAAACAGTTGTAGTAGGGTACAGAACCTGGGAGTAAGAGACCGTAACATAAGATGGTGGCCAAAATGGGGCAGGTGCCACATGTCAATACGGCAGGCATCTTTGGAAGGGTGATGGGGTGTACAGGATGTGGGTCCGCCATGATCCTGGACTGGGCTTGGAGGATGGGGGGGTGTATGATCTGTAGGTGACTGGCTAGTTTGTGGGAGGAACTGTGGAGGTTAGGGAGGAGCCTAAGTGGCAGGGCAGATGAGAATGGTAGGCATCCTGGTTGGGGGGTGAATAGGGGATGGCAAAGGGGGATGGAGGAAGAACAACAAGGGAATGAAACTGACCCCAGAATCAGAGGCACTAACAGAAAAGAGAGGAGAAGGGAGGGGGTGCCTGAGGTGAGGGGGGCCTCCTGATGGGGGTGGAAGGGACCACCAGGAGTACTAGGGAAGAGAGAGCAGATGGCTGCAGGAAAGGAGGGACTAGGGGTGGCACGGAGTGGAGCAAGTAGGAGGGCCGAACCGACAGGGGGAGGAGATGTAGGAGGGGTATCAACTAGGAATAGATTCGAACTTCTGCTATGGGAGAAAGAGGGGGAGCAGGAACATACTGAAGGGGGGAGGACAAGTGGGGCATGAGAGGGATGGCAACGGGTAGGGGAAGAGATAGCAAGGACGAAAGGGTAGAAGGGGGTTAGTAAGGAAGAAGGGGGTGGTGACCGGAGGAAAGAAGGCTACGGGAAGGGGAAAGGATGGAAGGGGCATCGCTACCAGGGTAGAAGGGAATGGGGGTTCTAAAACGACAACAGTGGGGATAGGAGAGGGGTTGAAAATCAGCAGGGGAGATGGGGAGGTCGACATAGGAAACCCAGTAGAAAGTAATCAGGCTGCGAAGGTGTTCAAGGGGGATGGGAGGAATAAGACAGAGAAAAGGGGTGAGGCAGAAGTAGGGGGTACAGATACAGAAGTCACAGAGGGAGGAGCTGGCAGGGGTAAGGGTCAGGGAAGAACAAATATTGAGGTGGTGGAAGGGAAAGGGGTAAGGGACGGGGTACTCATTCTGGGGGATTCTATACTGAAAGGGGTGAGATGAGGCAGCAGGGGGGAAGGCACAGCCGTATTTGGGTTGAAGCTCTCTCCAGGTTGACTGCAGGAGGGGCAGGGCAGGTACTGCTCAAGTGTGTAGCAAGGGGGAGGAAGAAACCTCATTTAGTGTTGCATGTGGGTACAAACGACTTGGCGTGGGGGACTGTGGAAGTAGTGAAAGGGAGGTTTGAGTAGTTGGGCAGGCAGTGTGAGGGGGTTGGGGAGTTGGTAGCATTCCCAGAGGTACTGCTGGTACCATGTGCAAGCATGGGGAGGAAAGGTAGGCTTGAGGAGTTCAACAAGTGGCTGAGGGATTGGTGCCACACCAAAAATGATGGGTTAGTGACTAACTGCGGTAGGGTCTTGGGGGGGGGGAATAGTGACTTGTACACAGGGGACAGGGTACACTTGAGCAGGAAGGGGAAGGGAGTATTAAAGGCAGGATTAGAGGGGTATATCTCTACTAAGGTGGATTTAAACTAGTGAAGTGGTGGCCAAAAGACTGAGGTTGGTAGAAAGGTCTGGACATGGGAGCATAATGAGCTCACCTCCCTAGATATAGATAAAGATGGAGGCATAGTAACCCTGGGAGGGGGACGGGCAGAGTGGTCTGAGTGTAATACAGAAGGCACCATCGCCCGATAAGAATAAGGAGGAGAAAGGATGTGGACTACCATGAGGAGGGACACAGGCCAAGGAGGAGAAGAGTGATGAGAAGGAGGGGTATGGGTGGAAGGTGGTCTGACTAAATGGATAAAGAACTGGTTACAGGGGAGAGTGCAGAGGGGGGTGGTGGTGGGGTAGCTCTCGGCACCAAAAGCAGTGACAAGCAGGGTGCCGCAGGGGTCAGTGCTGGGCCCGGTGCTATTTGGACTCTTCATCTCCAATATAGCACACAGACTGGGGAGCATGGTTAGTCTGTTTGCACATTATACCAAATTGGGGATGGTGGTGGATGAAGGAAATGGATGGGAAAAACTGCAGGGGGACCTAACCAAACTACAGACATGGTCGGCAGAGTGGCAGCTAGGAGTCAGTGCAAAGAAGTGTAAGGTGATGCACTTCAGGGCTAAGAACCAGAAGAGGGACTATTGGTTGGGGATCACAGAGGAGGAGGAGAAGGACCTGGGGTGTTGGTAACTGGGAGCATGAACAACTCGGCCCAGTGCAGGAAAACAGCAGCGAAGGCAAACAGGATGCTGGGGTGCATCCAAAGGGGGTTCTCATCCAGATACAGGGATGTGACCCTACCTCTCTACAGATCATTGGTCATACCACACCTAGAGTTCTGTGTGCAATACTGGAGGCTATACCTGAGGAGAGATATAAAGTTACTGGAGGGGGTGCAAAGGAGGGCAACAAAAATGTTAAAGGGGATGGAAGGAAAGGAATATGAAGTTAAGCTGATGGAGCTGAACTTATACACACTGGAGGAGAGCAGGGATGGGGGGGATATGACTGAAGTGTTTAACTACCTGAGGGGGTAAATAAACCTAGTACCGAGGGGGTGTTTAAATTGAGGAGTGGAAGAGAGACGAGCGGGCATGGACTAAGGTTGGAACGGGGACATTTTAAGAGGGAAATGAGGAGGCACTACTTCTCTGAGAGGGTGGTGTCTAGTTGGAATGTGCTGCCAGAGGGGCTGGTAACATGTAGGACAGTCAATAGCTTTAAGAAGGAGTGGGATAAAGCAAGAGAAAGAGTCAGGGGAGCAGGGGCTGGGAAAAGTGGTGGAGGGCCTGAGGGGGAGGGGGCTGGGGCAGCTGCAATCTAGGGTGCTAGCTGTACACTTGGGCAGACTTACATAGACCGCTTTGGTGTGTTCTGCTGGCAGATTCGTATGTTCATATGTTCGTATGTATGTTCGTATGTAAAATCACAGTGACGCTGTTCATGAGCAGAGGTCCTAAAATGCCAGTGTTGAAAATTTGGTGACAAATGTCCGTAAAATGACTGTTACAAGTGTGCATTGTGCAGTTTCCGTGCACCCTCGTAACTTTGCAAATTTATTGTATCTTCACTCCAGATATTCAACATTGCCATTTTTCCACACCTCCTTATGAACAGTACAGTTGTCATTTTTCACATCCTGCCCGAAATATGCGTTTACACATCTGGTGTAGAATACTGTGGTAGCTGTGGAAAATCAATGTTTGGGACAGATTAAGAACATCATAGTGACAGTGTTCATGAGCAGAGGTCACAAAATGCCTATGTTGAAAATTTGCTGAAATAATTCCACTAAATTACTGTGTTACGTGCATGCGTTGAGCAGTTTCCATGTGCACTCAGACGTTTGACCATTATTAATATTTTCACTACAGATTTTCAACATTGACATCCCTTCACACCTCCCTATGAATGGTACCAGCTGTCATTCTTCACATCCTGCCCAATCTGTGTTTTCGTGCGTCTGGCGCACAATGGCATGGTCGCTGTGGAAACTCAAATTTCGGGACACATTGACAAAATCACAGTGCCTTTGTTCATGAGAAGCTGTCCTAAATGCTTTCATGAGGTGGGGGCCACAAAATGGCCATGTTGAACATTTGTACTGCAAATACCAACAAATGCCTTGGGCATTATGGTTTCTAACCATAATGTCCCACACTTTAATGACTGACAGACATCAGGGGTGTGCCTTTGGATTGCTGACTATAATGCTCATGCCATTCCAACCCCACCCCCCACCCCCAGTCACTGACAGGCATTGAGCTATGCCTTTGACTCTTCGGCCCCACAGTTCACCCCATTCTATATTGCTCCCATTTCAGCATATGTCCTTATAGAATGGGGTGACTATAAAGCCGAACACCCAAAGGCACACCTCAACACTTGTCAGTGTCTGCAGGATAGGGTGAGGTGAAATGGCATGAACGTTATGGATGACAACACAAACGCGTACCCCAATGCCTGTCCATCTCTGCAGGGTGGCAGTGGGGTTGGTGTGAAGTTCAATACTTCACTGCCATTCCTACTCTGCATCTGTCTAACTCCTGCATTTTCAATGCTGATACCAGCAAGCAAACATTTGGCATTGACAAATGCTTGTTTTATTTAGTTTTTGTTGACCGGGTAAGTGCACTAGACAGATTCTGCCTATTTTCAGGCACGGGGGAATGGTATACAGATGAATGCCAACTGACCTTGAACTGGATTATGCTGTTGGTGGCATTTTTAATGAATACTGTAACATTGTGCATTAGACTAAAAGGAAACAGTTCAGAGCGATAACTTCTAAAATATTCTTAACTAACTGCCTGGTGCAGTCAAAGTAAAATCATACTCCCATTACTCTGATAGAGTACATATTAAATACTGTCATGTGGGAGTTCCACCTAGCATAATCCTTCCAGACTTTCTGAAGTACTGGCTTTTAATTTAATTCTTCCAGTTAAAAAGTCTGCTTGAGAGGTGGATGCCCAAATATTTAATTTCTTTATCCCGGGAGATAGTAGTGCCTGCTGTTTGGATAGAGATATCCTTCCCTTTCAAAGACAACCATTCACACTTGGCTAAGTTGATTGTATAGCCTGATAATGGGCCATAGATGCTAAATAGATTAGTTGGGGCAGAAAGGGCCTTTTTAGGGTCTGCAATAAACAGTAACACTTCATCGGAAAACAGGGATATGGCATGTTTGTTCCATCTATATTCAAATCCCTAAATTTATGGTGGTTATGGACAGTGGCAGCCAGGGCTTCAATAATCAGGACATACAGGAATGGATAAAATGAACATCCCTGTCTCTTCCCTCTGGCGAGGCAAAAAGGAGAGGAAATAACATCATTCATTAAAACTTGTGCTTTGGGGGATTTATTTAAACTAGAAATCCAAGATCGGATACGGGGGCCAAATTAAAATTTTTCTAGAACTGCAAACATAAAGGACCATTCAATGTGGTCAAATGCTTTCTCCATATCGAATGCTAAGAGGCCATGCCCACCACTGCCTCCCAAAAGAACAACAGGACATGATATTCAGGGTACAACTATTGTGCTTAGCTTGCCTACCCTTAAGAAAACCACCTTGATCAGGGTGCACCAAACCCGGGAGGACCCCTTCCAGCCTAAAAGCTAGAATTTTTGCTAGCATCTTGTAATCTGCATTAAGTAGAGATATACCCGAAAAGAATCAAATTTAGTGGGGTCCTTCCTGGGCTTAGGCAACACCATTATAATGGCAAGCAGCTGCAATGGTGGCAGATGACCCTCCCAAAACCTACTATATCATAGAGAACATTAATTGATGTAGATCGTCCCCCAAAGGTTTTATACAATTCTACTGGAATATCATCTGGACCAGGCACTCTGCCTGTTCTAGAGGCCTGTGTTGCATGTTTAATGTATTTCAGTGTCACCGGTTGATCTAACGTCTCCACCAGGTAAGGATCCAGAGTGTGGAGAGAAATGTCCTTCAGAACGTCCCATGGAAAGACATCAGGGAAAATCTGTGAGGTGTATAGAGATTCATAGAAATGCCAGAATGCATCATTTATCTGATATTGGTCAGGGAAAAGTATGCTTTCATATGTCTCTATCTCCATAATCACTCTGTCTGCTTGTTTTTTCTTCACCTGCCAAGCCTACCACTTCCCCACTTTATCTCCCTCAAAGTTAGCCCCCGCTTTAGTGATTAGGAGATTCCTTTCAATCTGCTTAGAAGTCAGTTGGTTATGGGTACCCTTCAGACTGTTTAAAACATTCACCTCCACCCCCTTCTTTCCCCGCATCACCCGGCATCCCATCTCCAACATCTTCTTTTCTAGATCTGTTTCTTCCCAGAGCTCCATTTTCCATTTATATGCCACATACAAGATGGTCACCCCACAAATATAAACCTTTAGGGTCTCCCAAATATTGACAGAGAAAGTGTCCTCTAATTTGTTCAGACTTAAAAATTATTTTAAGGATTGAGACATCTGCATAATATATCATTTATCCAACAGTAAGCTGGGGTTCAGCCTCCATTGTTTTGCAGAAGGAAAATCTGTGCTCAACACCAGGGAGACCGCAATAAGGGCATGAAATGAAAAAGAAGTGAGGCTATACTCCACTGTCAACCCTCCCCAATTAACTTTGAGGACATCAATGCATACTCAGTCTTTGTATAAAGATAGTGGGCATGGGAGTAGAATGAATATTCATGATTATTAGGATGGAGGTGTCACCAGACCTCAAGCAATGCCCTTTCTTTAGCTAATTGTTTAACCACTGCCAAACTTTTGGGAGAGGGGTTGGGTTCTCTTCACTGTGTGATCGATTATTGGATACCAATATATATTAAAATAGATGCCAAATATTACATTGTCAGAGAAGGAAGAAAGAATAATAGCTAAATGATGGAAGAAGTCGGGACTATCGAAATTTGGGCCATAAAGTGACACTAATGTATATCTCACCTCCTCCACCATCACATCTGTTACCATATACCTGCCCTGCAGATCTGAGATTGAGGAGTTCACCCTAATTCTTAAAGAGAGTCTGAACCAATTAGCCACCCCCCTAGCCTTAGAAGTAAATGGGGCAACCAATAGTGATCCACCCCAGGATACTGCCAATTAATCAGATTTAGGCTTAGTTAAATGGAGCTCCTGAAGGAAAACAACATATCCCTTCTCCCTCCTGATATATGCCAAAAACTCTTTTTTCTTTTAACTACTATTTTTAGGCCATTGACATTCCAGGTCATTAACTTCAACGGTACCATATTAGCAATTTGGTAGGTGTTCATACACCATGTAATATAACATTGAACCCCATTTTCCCTCTGTGCAAGTTTCTATAACTTGCTGACAGTTTAACTTTTGTAAACTAAATAGTCCTTCAAACTTCCCAAAAGATAACCTCTCCCTCACCCTTCCCTTACCCCTTGTAACAAACTGCAACTTGGAACATTCCTCATCCCACAACTCCACTTCCCACCAACTAACTGTGAAATGTGTAATCCTTTTTTTTTAAAGTTTCCTACTGCTAATTGTTGTAAGAAGCCCAAGTTCAGACTATCCCCACTCCAGATTTCCCTCAACAGGGAAAAAACCATTACCCACTACTTCCTTACGTGGATGGTGTCATCTCCACACTCCATCTCTTTCACAGGAAATATACTGTATATATATATATATATATATGTATTATAGTGGTATGGTTGAGCCACTATAGTTAGGGTTCAGCAGTCACTTACATACTAAAGTCAAAAATTTGGGCGTTAATAACTTTGGACCCGTTCAACAGATTTGCCTGAAATTTGGAATGTGCGGTGGGGCATGGCAGATCTCTTGATCTGCCAAATTGTGTTTTGGTTGGACTTACGGTCTTTGCATACAAAAATGCTGAAAAATGCAAAATTGTCAGTTTTTGGAGGTATCTTTTGGGATTTTGGATGTGACCCTGCATGGCCATTGTGTGGCATACCACTCTGTGAGATGGCTCATTTGAAAGAGCTTTGGTGGCCAAATATTCCTCTTTTTGTTTGGTGAAAAAATATTAAGGCATTCAAAAGTTATGCCACTTTTAAGTTCCCACTGTAAGTCAACGGGAAAATTCATGTGTATGTTTTGCGAACAAAGAATGGGGTTCTGGCCATCTGGTCCCACCTGGTGATCAAAGAATTTACAGCCTTGGGGTTCAAGAATCTTTGTCGCCAAGGAATTTTAAAATTCTTTGATCGTGGGGTCCACCATCATGTTTTCAATTTTCTGATTGGAAAAACACAAATATCTCGGCTCAGGCGTCATTTGTGAAGTAAAACTTGGATGGGTTTTACTCAGGGGACCCCGATCTATCAAGTCATGCCTTTGGTTTTATCCAAATTAGTCAAAAAATAGAGTTCTGAGCTTTAAAAATCTTTATTCGCGGCTCACTAATGATCTTTGATCACGAGCCTGCAAAATCTTGAGTGAGTGACGAGATGGCCAGATTTTAAAAATACATTTTTGCAGCCCTGGGATGCCCTAGAAAGTTATATGAGGGTGAGTTTTGCTTACGGGGCTTTGTTCTGCCCCATCTGAATAAAAAAACATAAGTTTTTAATATCCCTGGTAGCCTAGTGGCCCCCTCCCCGATCATGATAATATCGATAATGATCTCTATATCCCTAATAATCCCTAATAATTTCAGAGTGCTTCTTTGCATTAGCGCTCGTAATACACACAGTCGGTGGCTGGCCGTGGAGGTGAGAGGTGGGCTGTGCCAGTTGCCAGCTGGGGAAGGGTAGGGGGTGCTGGGTGGGGGCCACTAGACTACCAGAAAATGGCAAATGTTTATCTATTTCATTATGATGGGGGAGCACTAGACTACCAGAGATATGAATAATAATAATAATTAAATACAGATTAGGGGGGCCACTAGACTACCAGGGATGTAAACAAGAAATATAAATAAATACACATTGGAGGGGCCACTAGACTGCCAGGGATAAAAACAAGAAATATTTATAAAATACACATTGGGGGGGCCACTAGACCACCAGGGATACAGAGATCATGATCTATATTATCATGAATGGGGGGGGGATGCTAGACTACCAGGGATATTGAAAACTTATTTTTTTTTATTCAGATGGGGAAGAACGAAGTCCCCTGAGCAAAACCCACCCTCATATATGTTTCTAGGGAACCCCTGGGCTGAAAAAAAATATATTTTAAAATCTGACCATCTCGTCCCTCACTCTTTGTTCATGAGTGAGCTATTTCTTTGATCTTGAGCCTGCAAATTCTTTGATCGTGAGATTCTTTGATCGTGATTGTGCATCACGAGTGAGGGACAAGATGGCCACATTAAAAAATCTATTTTCTCAGCCTAGGGGTGTGCTAGGAAGACAAATCAGGGTGGATTTTACTCAGGGGGCTTCGTTCTGATGAACCATGGTGGTGGTTTACCTCAGTTCTTTAAATCTGAACAGTTTTTATTCTTTGGTCATGACCCAGAAAATTCTTTGATCGCGAACCTGCAAATTCTTTGATCGCGATCATGCATCGCTACAAGGGATGAGATGGCCAGATAAAAAAATCAATTTTCTCAGCCCAAGGGTGTCCTAGGAAGACAAATGAGGGTGGGTTTTACTCAGGGGGCTTCGTTCTGATGCACCATTGTGGTGGTTTACAGCAATTTTTTGAATTTTTTAAATTAGAACAGATTTTATTCTTTGTTCGTGAGCCTACAAATTCTTTGATCATGAGCCTACAAATTCTTTGATAGTGAGATTCTTTCATCACCATCTTTGATCGCGAGGGGGGGACAAGATGGCCAGATATTTTATAATGCAATAGATAGGGAACTTTTACCAGTCTTTAAGATTGAATATCTCGGAAACGGTTTGGTCTTTTTACTTGAAATTTGGAGGGTGTTTATGGCATGTCCTGTAGATGTGAATTCTCATGCTTACATGTCAGAGAAATTTTTGTTTGAGGAGATATTGTGTGATGCACTTTCTGTGTTGTGGACAGTGTTTTGGATTCTGCTGGTGGCTTGAAATTGATGGGGTGCCTAGCCTTAGTGTCATGGATGTAATTTTCAGTTCTTCTGTGTGTTAAATGTCAACAGGTGTGGAACTCTGCCACTCTGATGAATGAAAATTTCAAATTTTGACATGTTATATCTCAGACACGGCTTGGTCTTTTTACTTTAAATTTGGAGAGTGTTGATGGCATGTCCTGTAGATGTCAATAGCGGTATTTATCTGTTGGACAATATATTTTTTGCAGAGATATTGAGTGGCGCAGTTTACATTTTGTGGACAGCATTTTCTATTGCTCTACTAGATTAACATTTGTTTGGTGGATGGCCTTGCTGTTGTCAATGTACTTTTTAGTCATTGGGTGTGTAATGTGGCCCGACACTTACACGTTGGTGGGAGCGTGGGGCTCAAAGGGTGCGTTGAGGTCATCGTCCCTAACTCTCACCCCATTCTCCTACACTGCACCACCTCAGCTTGTTTACACATTGGATGGGGTGAGAGTTAGGGCCAAAGACCCCAACACACACCCCGATGCCTGTTGGTGGGGGCAGGCTGGGGGTTGGGTGCAAGGGGTGGGAATCCTAAAATCAAATTTCTCACTTTTTGCTGTAGAAGAACCCCAACTGCTGCATTAATGAAGTTTTTTTGCATAGAATATCTATATATATATATATATATATATATATATACACACACACACATATATTCACATAAGTAAGGTCCTAGCTCTCAAATTGAAAAGATGAAGTGAGGGCAAGGATGGACATCCCATGCGGCATGGCCCCAGGCCTCCCCACACCAGGTGGGAGGACCACAGGAATGGAACCCAGAATCAATGCAATGGCTGATGGCCATATGTTCGGATCACTCTTTGGAAAAAGAAAACACATAACTAGGGGCAGGAATATGAGAGGTGGGGGTCAATGAACGGGTCACTCTAGACCAATGTCCTCAGTGACCCCACCTCATCCACTAGGAATAAAGCAGAATAAAATGTCAATCAATCAATCACACTTTATTTAACCAGACAGTTACATCGTTGAGCAAGCTCATTTGCAAGATGATCCTGGACACACAGTACATATTGATTTACAGTGTACAATGTAAAACAATAACATAGCAGACAGGGAAATAGTCTAATTCCTAATTACACTAACAATTAATATCAGGAACAAATCATTGATTGCAGTCTGTATACATATACAGGCAGTCCATCATAATAGGTTCGGGGATAGTGTAAGAGTAAGAGAGAGAGGAAGACAAGGAGACAGTGGAGACAGAGGGATGGCAAGACACATGAGGGTAGGGCAACCTTGCTGAGGAAGAATCCCCAGGGAGGGAGGGAGGGAGCTGGGGGCAGTTACACTAAGGGGAAGTCAGCCAGCAAGGGGAATAAGCAGGTCAAGGGGGTCCAAGAGCTGGGGGGAGTATTCAGTCTATATGTCCATGATTACCTGATGCAGTCACACATAGTTTTCAGGCATCAATAGAACAGCTGTCTGAATACATAGGGGCTGAGCAGGAGGGAGAGTGAAAGTACTTTTTGCATATTATTCCAAAGTGATGGAAGGAAAGAGCTGATAGCAGTTGAGCCAAGGCATGTCCTTATCCTTGGCATCTTCAGGAGGACATGGGTGGAGTTTTGTAGGCCATATATACCTATTGACTGTTCGAACAAGTTACAGATGTAGGATGGGAGTTTGTTAGAGAGTGCTCTGAAGAGCCATATGAGGGCATTTCTTTGCCTCCTCATGAAGAGGGATGGCCAGCCATTTGCCTAGTATAGCAGGCAGTGGTGAGTCCACAGGGGCATATTAAGTATGAATCTCAACGCATGATGGTAGAGAGTGTCAAGATTTTGTAGCACATAATGGGGGCAGTGGCTATATAGAAAGTCAGAGAAGTCAAGCAAGGGTTAAAAGGATGTTTGAACCAGCCGCTTCCTAGCTTGAAGAATGAGTATATGCAGCAGAATATGCCAAGACGCTGTCTTAGCTTTTTTGTTAGTTCACTTAGGTGTACACTAAAACTGAGTTTGTTATCCAGCCAGACTCCCAGATATTTGAATTTATCCACTATTTTCAGAGATTCACCAAGAAGGGTGATTATCTGGGGATACCAGGTGTCCCCATATTGAGGGGGTGGTGCAGGGAAATGATCATGGCTTTTGTTTTTTTGGCATTGAGGAAGAGCTTAAAGATCAGCAGGTTATGATGGAGCATGATAAAGTCCTGCTGTAACTCCTTGTGAGAAAGATCTAGAGAGGGGTTGGTTGTATAAAGGACTGTGTCATCTGCAAAAAGATGAACCTTTCCGGCAAGAATGCCAGAATCAATGTGGTTAATATAGAGAGTGAAGAGGATAGGCCCCAAGATGGAACCTAGTGGTACACCTCGGGGCAGAGCTTTAAGTGGGGACAGTTCCCCTTGTGCTTTAATTTGTTGTCTTTGATTTGTGAGGTAACAGTGGAACCATTTAACTGCAGTGGGGGTTAGGCCAATGCAACCCAGTGTATCAAGCAGGATGGAGTGACCAGCTGTGTCAAAGGCTTTGCTGAGGTCAAGGAAAAGTGCAAAGATGTGCTGTCTATTGTCCAGGGCTGTTAACCGGTTGTTCGACAATTTGGCTAGAGCCGGCATGGTGCTATGCTTAGGCCTGAACCTCGATTGGGCTGGGTTAAGGATATTTTCACAATCCAAATACTGCCTTAGTTGTGAGATGACAATTTTCTCTAGTAGCTTGGATAGTACAGAAAGAAGCAAGATGGGCTTGTAATTTTTCAAGTCTGTGGGCTCTCCCGACTTGAACAAGGGGATAATATGTGCAATTTTTCAACTGAACGGTAGTTCCCCTTGAATAAGTGAGCTATTAAATAGATGAGTGATTGGTGCTGTCAGATAATAGTATCCTGCTTTTAAGAAGAGGGGTTCTAACGAATAGGCAACAGCACTCTTTTTAGTATCCAATGAGGGAAGAAGGTCCTCGTCCTGTTTGTAGGATACTACCTGGAAATTGAAGGGAGGGTGGCCGGTCTTGGGGACAGGAGTAGGGCTAGTACCTACACTAGTGGCACTTGGGGCACTTAGTTTAGTAAAAGGTGAGGCACTGAAAGCAAGGCCTGCCATAGCAAAGTGGTTATTGAGTTGGTCGAGTATCTCAGACCTGTCAGTGTAGGAGTTATTGTTCACAACAATTTTGGCCATGATTGGGGTGGCAGGGAAGTGTCCTTCAACCTCTCTCAAGATTTGCCAAAACTTGGCAAAGCAGTTTTTGTTTTCCTCAAGGGCAGACTGAAAGAACTGCGATTTTTCCATCCTTACCAGTTTAGTACAGGCATTCCTGGCTACCTGAAAGGTGAGCCAGTCTGATTTTGACTGCGACTTCCTTGCCCTTTTCATAGTGTGTCTCTGGATCGCTGGGCCCTCTTTAGGGATGGGCTGAACCAGTCAGGTGCCTGATTTCTAGAGTTGACCTTCTTTAAGGGAGCATGTTTGTTGATTACCCTTAGTAGCAGCTCCTGGAAGATACAGAAAGCTTCCTTCACAGAAGGTGCAAGATAGAAGTTCTGCCACTTAATGTTACCTAGATCTGTCAGAAAGGCAGGGAGGCAGTACTGTTTTTACTGCACTTTAGTTTGAAGGTAGTAGTGGAAGGGAGGTGTGGGGAGCACCTGACACATGTGACCGTTCAGTGGTCACTCAAGTCATTATGGAAGATCCCTGTATGGGAGATATTATGTGTCTTGTTGACGAGCATAAGATCCAGTAAAGAACTATGGTCAGGGTTCTTTTTATTAGGTTGGGTAACCTCAGGAATAATCTGAGTTAGTCTGTGCTCATCACAGAAGTCCTTAAGCCTACTTGCACAGGTGTCATTCCAGTTAAGGTTAAGATCCCCCATTATAATGCATTCAGTGTTCACTTTTTCCAGGATGGAGTGAAGGAGGGCTACAAATATGATAGCCAGTCAGCAGGGCAAGGCATACGAGGAGAGGTTGAGGGCACTGAACATGTACTACCTGGAAGTCAGGAGAGAGAGAGGGGACATGATTGGGACATTCAAGTACTTGAAAGGGATAAATAATGTTGATAAGGAAAGTCTCTTTAAGCTGAGTGGCAACCATATCACGAGGGGGCACAGTCTTAAGCTGGAGGGTGGGAGGTTTAGGAGGGATGTCAGGAAGCACTTCTTCACAGAAAGGGTGGTGGACACTTGGAATGCCCTGCAGGAAGAGGTAATCTTGTTAAAGACAGTGAGCAGCTTTAAGAGAGGCTGGGATAGGCATGGGGGAAGATAAGAATCATGGGTAGGGAGGATGGGAGGAGTGGGGAGGGAGGGCAGGGACATTAGCTCAAGCTGTGGACCCTGCAATATAAGCAGACTTGATAGACCAAATGGCCTTCTTCTGCTGACTTGTTCATATGTTTGTATGTAAGGTGAGGCAGTATACCCAGGCCAGCGGCAGGTGGCCTATAGCATGCAGCTACCAATAGATCTACTCCAGGCGATAAAGTTAGCTTAAGGGCAAGACATTCAAATTCTTTGTGGATTGATGTATGGACAATGTCGGTGGTTAGGAATTTATCCTTAATAAATGTGGCAACACCACCACCTCTGGTTGACCTGTCACACCTGTGTAGATTGTAGCAAGGGATGTTAATCATTTGGTCAGGTACATGATTCTTGAGCCAGGTTTCTGAGAACATTGCTACATCAGGTGTAGCGTATAGCATCCATGCCTGAACCATGTAAAATTTGTTGGTTACGCTGCATACATTCATATGCAGGAAGCTAAGACCCTTTAACTGTGGGAGCTCTCCTGGGGCAGCCAACAGATGGGGGGGGATTTAATTCCACACTACCTGCACAGAGCAACAGCAGGATTAGTAGTTTCCTGAGCCATCTTACAAGGAATCTCAGGAAGGCTTTGTTAGGTTGATTAGCATGGGCTCTGCCTAGGGTTGCAGGACATGCATTAGGGGGCAATGAAAGATGGTCAGGGCAAATATTGCTACCCTAACGGAGAGGATAAGAGGTGACTGCTTAGGGGATAATGGGCAGTAAGGGATGAGACACAGTCTGATTGCGTATGGATTACTGCCTTTGGAAGGAATTAGCTGAGTAGCGAACAATGACAAACTTGGTTCCTGGCATGAAGTAGAGTTCAGGCAGGCTGTACTATTCAGTGTGATTGTGTTAGGCTCCAGAGTTCAGTGGAGGATGCAACCAAGGAAGAGAAGGCAGGCTGAGGGCGCCATCTTGGGAGTACTGTGAATTAGAGGAGAGACGGCACATTAACAGCGATTTTTGGGTGGCTGTCAGCAACCCTGAAAGGTGACTAGGCTGTTGGTTGGCAAAAGGATATAGAGCCAAAAACTGAAGGAATGTTTTGGCGAGGAGGGTTGAGGGGGGAAGTTGCAACAGGCAATACATTGCCAGGAAAGGTTAAATACCATAAAGCATAGTGCAGTACAGGAAGGAAAGGGTGATACAATCAGGGAAGAAATAAAGGAAAAAATATAGTACCAGTATGGGATATATAGAGAAACAGAACATTGTAACTAGAGGCAGGGAGGACTAAGGGACTTGGTGATTATTGGGACTAAGCTGAGGCACAAAGAAGAAGGCTCAGATATGGATTTGTTTAGTAGAAAGTAAGGCAGGCGCTAACACTGTGGAAGGTACACAACTGGTGAAAATCAGGGAGATGAATTTAAGGCGGAGGGCTGAAATGAAGAATGCCAATGGAGTGGCTTAAGGAAAAAAATCCTGAGTGTGGGGGAGGAGGGCTATTTAACAGTGTCTGGGTTTGGGGTGGGTGGACAGGAAAAATTACACCCCTGAGAGCTGTGCTGGTTTCCTGAAATTGCTATGAGCACTTACAGTAGGCTCTAAAAGCGTAGCTCAAACTAGCTTAGGCAGAAAGTCAAGTTTGACAAAATGCGCCAGAGTCGCAGTTCTGAGAACGGGCCAATCGCAGGAGTGCAATGAGGTGGCTCAGCCAATGAGGTGCCCTCTCAATCTGGAGTATCAAGCAGTGGAGGGCAATGTAAGGTCTGACTAATGGCACATCTGGGGTTCAGGCAGCGAGGAGGATGGCACCTAGGGCCGCTTCCTAGGCACCACAGCAGTTCTTCCTCTCCTGTTCGGGCGGCTTCATTGGTTGGATCACCTGCAGGACTGAACCCTATCAAGAGACAAGGTGAAGGATTATTACCACAGATGGTACAGCGTCAGCAAGGGGCTGGCATCACTTAACAATATAATAGGGTGTGAGTGACAGAAAGGGGAGTGGGAGAGCAAGATTACTGAGAAGGAGAGGGGAGAGCAGGATTAATGAGAATCAGTCGGGGGTCTCTGGTTAGGCATCAATCTTAACCCTGCAGACAGAGAATGTGATATGTTAAATGGCTGGGGTGGGGGAGAGCAAGACAGAGACAGAATGGGCAGGAACACTAATTTTAGTCAGGCAGAGGGAAGTTTAAATACTTACAATGGTGGGGGTTGTGGAAAGGGAAATAGAGGGAGAAAGTGCAAAAGTAAAGCGAAGAGAGTCAGGTAGGAACATTCGAGCAGTTGTGGGAAATTATACATAGCAGGAATAAGACATTCAGTTTTAAACATTCACAGCGCAACAACAGTCCTGATATACTAGCTCTGCCATCCCAAGTATGCGGTGCCAAACCTCAAACCCCCCCCCCCAAGAGTGATGTGGGAGTAGAAGAGGGTATTATCCACTCATAGCTCTCTGTCATGTGCTAGCATCAGCAGTTTTCCCCATAAGCCCCAGGAACCCCCACAACAGGACACACCAATCATCACATAAATCAGGGTTTACAGCCCCCCCCAACAACTATTGTTATAGAGCAAAGAGAAAAATCACACTTTAACATTTATAATTTAAAACTCTAAGGTAATAAGTTCCTCTACAATAAAAGTCCTAATATGAGTGATCACACAAGCAAGAATCACTGTTAGGTCTCAAAAAAACAGTCCAAACACCAGGTCATTTTACTACTAGAAGTATGCTGTGCATATTTAAACTCCATATGCTGAAAAAAATTTGTGCCAATAGAAACCTCAGAGGCATCACATTCAGTGTTCTCAGTTTTTACTCAGTCTCGACGAATTTGGTTGCCTCCATAAAACAAAGGAAAGAGGAACTTTTGGCTGAGATGGACAGAAAATCAGTATTGACATCCTAAGGTAGGTAAAAGAATGTGTCCCAGAGTGTCACTGCTCTTACATCAAACAGCTTGAATCCACAGGATTTGAGATTGCAGACACCATAGATATGCTCGGCTTGGTATATTTAAAGTTAATACAGCACTGCCGCAAAAGTGTAGTCCAGTAATGTCCCAGAAGTAAATGCTCCAAAGTTAAGTTAGTGTCCATTCCAAGGGGAAAATAGAGGTAGATCCCAGGAAGGGAGGTGCTGCAGCCCTGCCCTGATAGGCTACCAAAGTATTGTGGGCTACAGAATCAGTGACCCCCCAACTTCAACCTCCACAACCCCCTGCAAGACAAGGTTGTGCACAGTACTTTGCATGTAATCACATTTCAGGTCTCCACTTCTTTATCGCCCTTTATCACCCCAAAGCACATTTTCTGGACCTGGAAGGATACTACTTCTTTATGCAACTGCAAGCTGTGTGAGAAATTTTATATTGCACTTGATATCTGCAACAAACGTGCACTTTTGCTTAATTCTGTGGGAGGTGAAACTAACTACCCTTGGTAATTGCTTTTTATTCACTTATTTATTTAGTGTTTAACCAAGAAGGGGCTTGCAAACTCTGTTTATCTTGTTAGTAACTTCAGAAGGATTTAAATACTACATTTGGGTAGATCCTTGAGGTAGCTAGATTGTCTACTAGGATTTTCTGACAGTTAAACTATTTTTAAACAAGGCTGAGGAGTTTTAAAAGAAGCTTGCAAACTGCTTATCTTGGAAGTAACTTCATAAGTGTTTGAATACTGCATTTTGGTTGTCCCTTGGGGGTAGCTGGATTGACTACTAGGATTTTGGGACAGAAACTATTTTTAAATAATTTACTGGTGCGTAGGAGTTTGTGATAGTTAAACTATTTTTAAAAAAGTTACTGTGGTTAAGGAGTAGTCATAGAAAAACCTGCAGTTTGAATTGAAACACAGACAGCCTTAGGGGCGGGACATTGTTTTCAGACCAAACAGGTCGTATTGGAACAGGAAGGGCTGCATCATAACCATTGTCAACAAATTGCCCTGGGTGGAGACAGCCAGACTAGATCAGATTACTATAAGTTACTGGAGGCTGCAATTTTTAAAGACACAAAGCACATTTTCTGGACCTGGAAGGATACTACTTCTTTATTCAACTGCAAGCTGTGTGAGAAATTCTATATTGCACTGATATCTGCAACAAACGTGCACTTTGCTTAATTCTGTGGGAGTTGAAACTAACTACCCTTAGTAATTGCTTTTATTCACTTATTTATTTAGTGTTTAACCAAGAAGGGCTTGCAAACTCTGTTTATCTTGTTAGTAACTTAGAAGGATTTAAATACTACATTTGGGTAGATCCTTGAGGTAGCTAGATTGTCTACTAGGATTTTCTGACAGTTAAACTATTTTTAAACAAGGCTGAGGAGTTTTAAAAGAAGCTTGCAAACTGCTTATCTTGGAAGTAACTTCATAAGTGTTTGAATACTGCATTTTGGTTGTCCCTTGGGGGTAGCTGGATTGACTACTAGATTTTGGGACAGAAACTATTTTTAAATAATTTACTGGTGCGTAGGAGTTTGTGATAGTTAAACTATTTTAAAAAAAGTTACTGTGGTTAAGGAGTGGTCATAGAAAAACCTGCAGTTTGAATTGAAACACAGACAGCCTTAGGGGCGGGACATTGTTTTCAGACCAAACAGGTTGTATTGGAACAGGAAGGGCTGCATCATAACCATTGTCAACAAATTGCCCTGGGTGGAGACAGCCAGACTAGATCAGATTACTATAAGTTACTGGAGGCTGCAATTTTTAAAGACACAAAGCACATTTTCTGGACCTGGAAGGATACTACTTCTTTATTCAACTGCAAGCTGTGTGAGAAATTCTATATTGCACTTGATATCTGCAACAAACGTGCACTTTTGCTTAATTCTGTGGGAGGTGAAACTAACTACCCTTGGTAATTGCTTTTTATTCACATATTTATTTAGTGTTTAACCAAGAAGGGGCTTGCAAACTCTGTTTATCTTGTTAGTAACTTCAGAAGGATTTAAATACTGCATTTGGGTAGATGCTTGGAGGTAGCTAGATTGTCTACTAGGATTTTCTGACAGTTAAACTATTTTTAAAAAAGGCTGAGGAGTTTTAAAAGAAGCTTGCAAACTCTGCTTATCTTGGAAGTAACTTCATAAGTGTTTGAATACTGCATTTTGGTTGTCCTTTGGGGTAGCTGGATTGACTACTAGTATTTTGGGACAGAAACTATTTTTAAATAATTTACTGGTGCGTAGGAGTTTGTGATAGTTAAACTATTTTTAAAAAAGTTACTGTGGTTAAGGAGTGGTCATAGAAAAACCTGCAGTGTGAAACAGGAAAAGACAGTCTTTCAAGCAACAGAGGGAGGTGGATCTAGGTTTACGTTTGTTTGTTACAATTCTTAACATTTTCAGTGCAGGAAGAGTTTAAAGCACAGCTGACTTATTTTGGGGCTGGCAACTTTCAGAGCACAAACCACCAGGCCTGTTTTGGGGCTGGGGAGGTTTACCTGTGTCTGACTTGGATGTGTGGATTTTTCTCTGTTTGATTAGCAGGGTATTTTCTCTGTCAAATTGTTGTGTAGGGCATCTTGCTGACAGGAAGGCACTCATCGCAGCAGTGGGTCAGAGCTTTTAGCTGATTGTTTTGTGAGGGCACAGTTTAGGCCCATCCCCTTCCCACCCCTTACTCCACCCACCCCTGGAAATAGTTCATCTATACCTGGGGTTCTGACATCATTTCCTCAAGAGTGCAAGGTACATATCACTGTCATATCCTTTCTAGCACACTGCACTGACAATATAAGCATACACATTGTATAATATATATATATATATATATATATATATAAATTACAAACCAATCACACACACTCAAAAAAAAATGTGGGGAGTAGTGCAATGTAATGGCTGTGGGGCAGCAGTCTTCCTGGAGTCTTTCTGGAGGCTGAGATGCTGCCCTGTTTGCAGACAACTCTCTGCCATGAGGGAGGAAGTTGCCCGTCTTCAGGCCACACTGGACAGTAGTAAGGGGACCTTCCCCCAGGCCACACTGGATGGTAGGAAGGGAACCTCCCCATCCAGGGAGCACCAGAGCCACCACCACTACCTCAGAGGTTGCGAAGAAGCACTGCAGTTGGACCACAGTGGGCTCAGAGAGGTGAGGATGGTGGAACAGAGGCACACCCAGTCAGTTGTTCCACACCACAATCCATACACCATTCTGGTGAGCATAGCTCCCCTATGGATGCACCCACAGAGAGACTAAGGAAGCTGAGGACAACTGTCACAAGGGAGGCCCACAGGAAGGAGGCAGAGGACACCACAAGGAAAGGAAGCAGCTCCTGGTGGGGGACTCAGTTATAAGGGGGATAGAACTGGGGGAGCAGGGAAAACTGAAGTAAGGTGCCTGCCTGGTGCCATGGCTTGGAGAGACAGGAATTGCATCCTTAGGATCACAAGAACAGCTGCACAGGAGTCTGAGCTGGACGTCATTGTCCACCTAGGGACAAATGACTTGGCTAATCATGATATTACAGCAGTGCAGAAGGACTTTGTAGAATTGGGGAGGGGCCTAAGACAAGTAGCACACACAATATCCTTCTCTGAGGTGCTGCCTGTCAATGGCATGAGTGAGGTGAGGGTACTTTGCACCATTCAGTTTAATGAATAGTTGAAAAAATGGTGTGGAGCACAGGGGTTTGGCTTCATTGGGGACTGGGGTTCCACCTGGAGGGACACCAGCCTATACTGGCAGGATGGTCTGCATCTGTCCAGGAAGGGAACAAGTCTTTTGAGCAATCGGTTTAAATGCTTTATTGGCAAGCTTTTAAACTAGTCAAGGGGGGAGGCACTGATAAGCAGCAGGAAAATCCCAGCCTCTCCCTACAAAACAGGGTACTAAATGAGAAAAAGACCAAGGTAGACAGGTCAGTGGAGGATGCTGCAAAAGAAGGTAAAGCCATCAAAAAATGGAGAGCAATGAGTACCAATGCCCATAGTCTGAGTAACAAGCTTCCTGAATTAGTGGCATTGATGGAGGAGGAACATCTGGATATCGTGGCAGTCACGGAAACATGGTACACACAAAACCATGACTGGGACATAAACATACCAGGAAACACTATCTACAGGAGGGACAGGAAGGGTAAAAGAGGAGGAGGTGTAGCTCTTTACATAAGGGAAGGAATCAAGCAACAGAGCAAAATGGAAAACAGGAGGAGAAAAGAAGCACTGTGGGTAAATTGGAGACCGGCAATGGCACCACAATCCGCATAGGGGTTGTATACAGACCCCCTTCTCAGGGGGAGGAAATGGACAAGAAAATGATAGAAAGAATACTTAGAATGGCAGAAAAAGGGGAGATATTGCTGATGGGTGATATGAATATGCCAGATGTTAACTGGAGTGCAGTTGCAGCAGCCACTTCAAAGAGTGGGGTTATTCTAGATGCCTTACAAGGGGCATGCCTTACACATCTAGTATTGGAGCCCACTCGAGAGGGAGCAATCTTAGACCTGGTTCTCTCAAATGGAGATGAAGAGAGGATCACAGATGTAGAAGTGGGTAGCCATCTGGGAACTTTGCAACCATCGAACAGTATGGTTCACAATAAACACAGCAATAGAGTCAAGCCATACAAAGGCAAATGTACTGGACTTTAGGAGGGCTGACTTTGCAAAAATGGGTGAGTGCCTAAGGAATGCACTAGCAAATGGGCAGGAAGGAGGGGTGGAAGAACAATGGGGAATAATAAAAACTGCCATCACAGAGGTAACAAGCCTTTGTGTGAAGCAAATTAACAAAAGCAAACGATGTAAGAAACCACTATGGTTCTCAAAGGAGGTGGCAGTGAAGGTTCAAGAGAAAAGAAAGCATTCAGGAAGTACAAGGAATCACAGAAGGAGCAGGACAGGAACTGTATCAGTTAAAGCAAAAGGAAGCTGGGAAGGCAGTCAGAACAGCAAAGGCCCAAACCGAGGAAAAGATAGTCAACTCAGTTAAGAAGGGGATAAAACCTTTTATAGGTACATCAGGGAGTGAAGGAAGACCAAGGGAGGGCTAGTGAGGCTTAATAAAGAGGAGGAGGGTGGGCAGAGGGTGACTGTGAAAGGCAGAGATACTAAACAAATATTTTTGCTCAGTATTTACAAAGGAAGTGGGAGGTACTTAAAACAAACAGTAGAAACACTCTGGATACAGAAGTTGATACCAGCCCATTTACAGAAAGGGTTCTGAAAGAACTCTTAAAACTGAAGGTGGACAAAGCAATGGGGCCAGATGGAATTCATCCCAGAATTCTAAAAGAACTAAGGGTAGAACTAGTGACACCACTGACTACCTTCTTTAACAAATCATGGGAGGATGGGGTGGTACCGAGGACTGGAGAAGGCTGATGTGATTCCCTTCACAAAAGTGGGAGCAAGGCAGAAGCAGAAAACTACAGACCTGTTAGTTTAACCACAGTGGTAGGAAAATGATGGAATCACTTCTGAAGAAAAGAATTGTTGAGTATCTAGAGGCCAGAGGGCTCAGGACCCAAGGCAGCATGGATTCACAGTGGAAGATCATGCCAGACAAATCTGATAGATTTCTTTGACTGGGTGACCAAAGTAGTAGATCAGGGAGGGCTGTGGACATGGCCTACCTAGACTTTAGCAAGGCATTTGACACAGTCCCACAAAGATTAATATACAAGTTAGCCAGCCTGAGAGTGGGTCCCAAGATGACAGCCTGGGTAAAGAATTGGCTGGAGAATAGGACACAGAGAGTAATAGTAAATGGAGTCCACTCTGAAGAAAGGGGGGTTACTAGTGGGGTACTGCAGGGTTCAGTATTAGGACCGGTCCTCTTCAATGTCTTTATAAGTGACATTGCAGAGGGACAGGAAGGAAAAGTATGTCTCTTTGCAGATGACACAAAGATCTGCAATAGAGTTGATGCACAAGGTGGGGTGGAAAGGATGAGAAGGGACTTGGCAAGGTTAGAGGAATGGTCAAATGTATGGCAGCTTAGATTCAATGCTAAGAAGTGCAAGGTAATGCACTTGGGAAACAAAAACCCAAGGGAAGAGTACACAATGGGGGGTGAGACACTAACAACAACAAAAATGGAAAGGGACCTGGGGGTAGTCATATCAGATGACCTAAAGGTGGGCAAGCAATGTGAGAGGGCAGCAAGGAGGGCTGGGGGAATACTGGGATGCATAGGGAGAGGCATCACCAGTAGAAAACAGGAAGTTATTATCCCTCTGTACAGACAGTTGGTGAGACCCCATCTGGACTACTGCATGCAGTTCTGGAGAACCAATCTCTGCAAGAACATAGACAGGATAGAGGCTGTCCAGAGAAGGGCAACTAAAATGGTGCAGGGTCTGCACCGGAAGACATATGAAGAGAGACTTAAGGAGCTGAATATGTATAGCCTCGAGAAAAGGAGGGAGAGGGGGGACGTGATAGAAACTTTCAAGTATCTCAAGGGAATCAACAAAGTCCAAGGGGTAGCATCTTTCAAAAAGAGGTGTGCAAGAACAAGGGCACAATTTGAAGATAGAAGGGGGGCGGCTCAGAGGTAATTTAAGGAAGCATTTTCTTCACAGAGAGGTTGTGGATGCATGGAGCGGCCTTCCAGAGGAGGTTGTGGAGTCAAAACAGTGGTGGAATTCAAGCATGCATGGGACAGTCATAAGGCAATTCTAGGGGGTTGGGGTAGGAAGAAGTAGGCTGCTAGTTAACTAGGATCTGCAGCTTATCCAATAGATAGGGAAATGGGCAGACTAGGTGGGCCAAGCGGTCCTTATCTGCCATCAAAATCTATGTTTCTATGTTTCTGTGAGGCCTCCATCGCCTCTGATTCTGCCTTCCAAATATAGGCCATAGCGGCATCCGGATCAGTGAAGGCCTTGGTCCCCATGCTCTGATATCGTATTAGCAGATCGTTTGGGTAAATCAAAGCAAAGGGCCATTTAAGGTTGTGAAGTTTCTTTTTTACCTCAAGGAAGGCCTGCCACTTGTTCTGTAGTTTTCTGGAGTAGTTGGGGAATATACTCACCTGGCTATGATGTACTGTTATAGAGACGGCTTTCCAGGCAGCATTCAATATTATTTGGTGATCATGATATCGAAGGAACTTTATTATTATATGCCTGGGCCTCTCATCTGGATTTGGTCTTCAGCCAGGTGAATGGTGCACATGCTGAATTTCCAAAGTAGTTGTGTCCAGTACTTGCAAAGTTTGCTTCAGCCATTTCTGCATATATGTGGAACATTTTCTGCCCTACATCCCTTCTGGCATGCCAACTACTCTAATACCGCACCGCCGCTCCAGGTTTTCAAGATCATCTAAGGTGCTTTTCAACAGTTCTATTTCTTTCAAGGCTGTTTTCCAGGCTGAATTGACTTGGGATATGCTGTGCTCTTGTGTGCTGATGCATTGTTCCAATTCCTCCAGCTGAGCCCCATGCACCTCAGTTGTGTTGCCCATAGTATTTATAGTTTGTTGCAGATAATTTAATTGGGTGGTTACATTTTCAAAACCTTCTTGCATCTTGGTAGTGAGATTGTATTTTAGATTGCAGATCAATTTTTCTGAGGAATTATAGTTTGGTGTGCTGCAGAGGGACTGGAAGGAAAAGTATGCCTCTTTACAGATGACACAAAGATCTTCAACAGGGTTGATACACAAGGAGGCATGGAAAGGATGAGAAGGGACTTGGCAAGGTTGGAGGAATGGTCAGCGTGGATTCAATACGAAGAAGTGCAAAATAATGCACCTGGTAAACAAAAACCCAGGGAAGATTACACAATGGGGGGTAGTAAAAACAACAAAAATGGAAAGGGACCTGGGGTAATCACATCAGATGACCTTAAGGTTAGCAAGCAATGTGAGAAGGCAGTAGGGAGGGCTGGGGGAATACTGAGATGTATAGGGAGAGGCAACACCAGCAGAAAATAGGAAGTTGTCATCCTTCCATACAGACAGTTGGTGAGACCCCCATCTGGAGTACTGCATCCAGTCTGGAGAACCCATCTCCACAAGGACATAGACAGGATGGAGGCAGGCCAGAGGAGGGCAACTAAAATGGTCCAGGGTCTGCAAGAGAAGCCATACGAGGACAGACTAAATGAGCTTAATATGTATACCCTTGAGGAAAGGAGGAAGAGGGGAGACATGATAGAAACTTTTAAGTACCTCAGTGGAATCAATGAAGTCCAAGATGGTAGCATCTTTCAGAAAAAGAGATGTGCAAGAACAAGAGGACACAATTTGAAGATAGAGGGGGGATGGCTCAGGGGCAATGTGAGGAAGTATTTTTTTCACAGAGAGGGTGGTGGATGCATGGAACCGCCTTCCTGAGGAGGCTGTGGGGTCTAAAACTGTGGGAGAATTCAAGAATGCATGGGACAGACATAAGGCAATTCTTGTGAGGCGTAGGAAGAAATAGGCTGTTGGTTAACTAGGATCTGCTGCTTATCCTGTAGGTAGAGAAATGGGCAGACTAGGTGGGCCAAGTGGTCCTTATCTGCCATCAAAGTCTATGTTTCTATGCAAGGCTCTCTTGGCTCTCCTGCATATTGCTGGTCTTCCATTACTGATCACGTGGCAGCTTGAGTGTATGGTGTGTCAGGCGCTGGTTTCTTGACTGCGTCTCTACAGGTATCCTGCCTTGATGGTTCACGTGTCAATGTTGCCCAAACTTTCAAATATCTTGGGGTCTCTCTTGATCCATTTCTTAACTTCTAGCACTATGTCAATGCAGCCTATAATTCTGTCAATGCCAAAATTGGGTCTGGCATACTGGGTTCGACAATCCCTGACTCCTGCTGCCAGGATCTCTGTCGCCCATGGCCTTCTGCTTTCAGGCCTTTGCTACACACTGCCAGTCTTCACACAGGCACACGCCAACATCCTTCATATGTGGGATGTTGCCTACAATAATGTCTGTAAATTTGCATTGGTGGTTCCTCGCCTAAAACACCACTGTACCCTATACTCTGACCTCTGATGGTTATCCCCTTCTTCCCGTTGATCATATTCCTTAGGCTGCCCCACTGACAACACAAATCAATCTTCTCTTCCCTCTGACCTAGCTGCTATGCTCACTGCTTGTGACTGTTTATGGTACCTTCGGTCCTCATCTCTAGCACTGTTCTCTGTCACCAAATGCTCCACCAGTATGTGTGAACTTTCCTTCCCCTACTATGCCTCCAAATTCTGGAACTCCCTTCCACCTGAAGTAAGATATACCAAAACTCACCTTGCATTTAAAAAATCTCTTTTTAATTACCTCACATCCCTTGATACATGTAACTGTACTTAACTTCATGATCTGTTCAACTGATTCTGCCTTGCACTTCTCTCCAGGCCAGGTCTGTCTCCCTCTCTTCCCGAGTTATAGATTTTGCACTTATGTAGCTCTGTCTTTGAGTCTCCACTGCCTTGTTGCCCTACTATTGTCACCTCTCTTGCTTGTCTTTATATACCTTACTGCTCCAACCTTGACTACACTCCTGTTTTGGTTCAATTCTCTTTGGCTCCTTGAATTCAAATTGTTGTAGTAATGCCAATATGGTACTGGCTTACCATGCATCTTGTTATGCTGCTGTACTGCTTGTGCACATTAAACTAAACCATGCAACTGCCTCTGATATGTTAAGTATCTCTGTACCTCTGTAAAGCAGCTGTTATCTTGGCAGGTGTTGTACCTATGTAAAGTTTCTGTTATCTCTGTTGTACTGTAATGTATTGTTTGACTTATACTCTCCTGAGTAGTGTCTGAAAATAGGCAATTTTGTCTAGTATGCTTACCGAGTTACCAAAAGCTAATAAATAAATAAAGTGATGAAAAAAAACATGTGGATAAATGTGGATCTCCAAGGTTAGGCAATGATCTCAGTGCTCAGCTTGGCCACGCCTGCCAGCATGGTCCATTCTTTAACAGTTCTAATTTTAACAGCATGTTCATATAGCCAAATAAAACTAGTAACTATGTACATAAATGTATACTATCTAGGCAACCAAACAAACTGACATATAAGGCTAAGAATTATGCTAGTGTTGGTAAGTCCACAAAAAATGTCCACAAAAGAAAATGAACTATTCCAATATAAAAAAATTAAAGAAGACATTCTTTATAAATCTGCTGTATCAAGTCAAGTATTTTGTAAATAATGGTGCTGGTTTCTCAAATTTAGTTTTGAACTGCTAATGCAGATCAAACTGATTGATATGTGGCACTATAATTAAACACACATTAACACAACATAAAAGCTTGACAGGGTACAATTAAAAAGCTCGTGCACTGCCTAAAATTGATATTAGTTTTTAAAAACAGTCATCTATTACCTTTTATATCTACCGTATATACTCGCTTATAAGTCGGTCCACTTATAACTCAGGGGTATGATTCAGCTGAGTGCAATAGCACACACTTGGCATTGACCTGTTTATATGTCAGAATTACTTTTTGAACTGAGCACTGAGTAGTGACTGTGCTGAATTACTGAATGACTGAGCACTAAACACTGATTAAACACATTCTGGCCAGAGTCAAAAGGGCTACAGGACAGAAATCTGGGTTAAAAATATTGAAAATTATTTTTCTTTTTATATTTTTACACCTACTTTTCAGCACAGCCTTGTGATGAACCTGCCTCATAAAGAAGGGCAGAGAAAATGTTCAACTCCTGGTCTAAAGGTGATGTCATTCAGGGACTGCAAAATCAACTTTTGGGCTACAAACACACATTTTGAGCAGGAGCTGAAAAATGACAGCTGTCACATTAATGAGTCACTGTACCAAAATGACAATATTGAAATGTAGTGGTAAAAATACTGAATATTACCAAAGTTATAAGCCCACATTTTTAAAATTCAGCATAGCCTTGTAACAGCAGTGAAACAATTGGTGAAAATTTTGACCTATACTTTTTTATGCTATTTTAGATTGCCACTTACCTTTTGACTTGTATGATACCGTTCTTTCCACAGTTTGAGTCTGCTTGAGTACCTTTTCCATGTCTGAAATAATAAAAGGAGCACTCCTTTTAATGCAGCTTGGATCAGGATTTCATCAATATTTGTAGCTGTTTGTTTTGTAAGATCAGAGAGCACTATCTTCTGCATAATAGTTCATTTTAGTCACAACAGAAGTGATATACTGTATAAATACCAGATGGTCAAAAACAGCTGAAAATACTGACGAAGAATTGGTCCACACCATATTAACCCTAAGGCTGCTGAAAGAATTAGAACATATAGGAATTTTGAACTGATATATCAGTCCATGGCATAGCAAGAGTTAAAGGGAGTGCTCCTGTTATTATTTCAGACATGAAAGAAGTACTAAAGCAGACTCAGACTGTGTAAAGAAGGGTATCATACAAGTCAGAAAGTAAGTGGCAATCTAAAATAATATAAACAAGCATTGATCAAAATGGTAACCTGATTATTGCATTGCTGTTTTAATAGATGAACATATTCGAATCATACAACACAAGAATGTACAAAGTATTACCACCCCACATAAAATTTATTTAAAGTCAGGGAATGCATTGCTATTTATTTTTTTTTTTTTGGCATTGAAAAAGTATAACTTGGTCCACAGGGAGGAAATTTGGATACAGCTTTACTTAATTAAGCCCTACCACAGGGGGGACAGTGTCCAACCCAGGAAAGGAGAGCTACCAATAGGTGGCTCAATCCTGCTCCCACCCACCCCCTGCCAAGCTCCCCAACCTGAGGTCATTCCCAAACCTCGGTCACCGGTGTGACACGAGGTAAGGCTAGATGCCTCAACTCACTGTGCCACCAGGCCAGCAGGTGATGGCCTTTTAAACTGATTCTGCCAATAGAAACTGTGGACATGAAGACAGTAGAGCAGTCCCCAGTTTTGCCCATCCCTAAGCCAATATGGCTGTGGAGAGATTTTAAGAGTAGCAAGAGCGGTGAAAAAAAGATGAGGTGCTCTCACTGCACCAGTCAGATGTAGCTGATACTGCTGCTATTACAGAACTGTGCATGTGTGAAACCCACGCATGCGCAGTTTGCCTCATACTCAGCCATTACATGGCAGCACTGACATGACAACATTTGCACCATACTCACATATGCATAGTTTGTCAACACCGGTAAAAGTAAGAACCCACTGAAAATGAGATACTGCATCTTAGCCAGGCTAATGTGTACTGCATCAGTACACTGAAGAAGTGGGTAAAATTAGGACCCCTCTGAAAATGAGATCCTACATCTCATCAATGCTATCCTGTGTCAGTACATTGCCAAAATGGATAAAAGTATGACCCACTGAATATGACATACTGCATCTCAGCCGGGCTATCTGGCTGTGTCAGAACATTGTATCAATGCTATAACACCATCAAGTGGTTCTGGAGACATGTGAACATTGAGAGCAAAGCTTGAGAAATTGCATTATTTTTCCAACGCCTTTGTAATGTGTTGCAGGAGAGTTTTACCATTTAAAATAAAAACAGCCCTAACATTTGTTATTGTGATTTTACTGACAGGCATAATGAAGTCAGTTGTGTGCATGTATTGATTTGAGCGTACAGGAAAATATACAGGAGTTTTGTCCAAGTTTTGCATAAAAAATACAGGGAAAAGGAGGGTGCCCTACAGGGAAATGCTTTGTTCAATCTGAAAACACTGCAGTTGACACCACTATCATTCTTTGTAATTCCCTAGGATGCCCCTTGCCACCTCCAAAAACCCTAAAAGATTAGCTGCCTAGCATTTATTTACCCTTCCTACAAGTATAAAACCATGAGAGTTCAAATTGCCCCATAGTCAGCCATATCATGGCAGCACTGAAATGACTACATATCCTCCATACTCACATATGCATAGATTAAGTCAGCACTGGTAAAAGTAAGACCCCACTGAAAATGAGGTACTGCATGTTTTTTTTTCCAATTATTTTACCAGGAGTAGAAACTAAGCTGAAAGCTTGTTTACAGGTGCAATCTGGGAGCACAGGAAAGTTAAGTGACTTGCTCAGTGTCATACAGTATGCAAGTGGGGGCTGTGGGATTCAAACCCACATCTCCAGATTTGCAGCTCAGAGCCTTAAACCACTGCACTATAGTGCCTCTTAGCCAGGTTAACATGCATCAGTACACTGCAGAAGTGGGTAAAATTAAGACCCCTCTGAAAATGAGATCCTGTATCTGATGTGTTGCAGGTGAGTTTTACCATTTAAAATAAATAAAAACAGCCTTAACATTTATTATAGTGATTTGACTGACAGGTATAATGAAGTCAGTTGTGAACATGTATTAATCTGAGCATACAGAAAAATTTACAGGAGTTTTGTCTCAGTTTTACATGGAAAATACAGGGAAAAGGAGGGTGCCCTACAGGGAAATGCTTTGTTCAATCTGGAACATGGCAGTTGATACTGTTATCATTCTTTGTAGTTCCCTCCTTAAAACATTAGCTGCCTATCATTTAAAACCCTTCCTACATCCAATGCCACTAATTAGGTCCAGAAAGGGTTCACATAAATCAACTATTCAGGGGAAATGCTGTAATTCATTGTCACACACATGCATGCATCACGCACACACACACACACACACACACACACTGAGATAGTTGACTAAGACTGTAATTTGAAACTACGCTGCAGTTAGATGCTGTTATCTGTTGAATGTCATGTCAGTAAATTATTAGTCTCCAAAGATAGTAAGTCACATTGCAATTAAAAAAAGCTAAGAAAACAGTGTTGGAACTGGTTTACCAAGTTGGATTCGAAAGAAAACATGTGTTTCTTGTACTCACTGAAGGTTGGAGAGGTGATTGTCCAGAGCATTTGTTTCTTAATCCTTAGGCTACCAAAATAACTAAAATGAATCTATTTGATTGAGCCCTGGACAGATGTTCAGTCTGCAGCACTACAACGGTTAAATTGAAGGGAAGCAAAGATGGAATGATCATTTGAAAACTCCAAAGGAAGTGTTCCATGGTCTGAATCTGGTAGCTCATTTTTGGAGCTGATGTAAGAGGGCTGCAGGCTCCGCTTACCTGCAGCCCTAAAAAGTAAAAAAAATCAGCTTTTATTTTACATGAAGTCTTATAAGTGAATTACTGAATGACTGAGCACTAACTACTGATCATGACATCTTGAAGGTGACTGCAAATCAAATCAAATTAGCTCATTTATTTTATTTTTCTAGTCCCCATCACTGAAGTCACAAAACACAGTGTCATCATCCTCATCATCTGAGGCAAAAAGACTGTGGAGCTGTTGTTTGGAAAGGGGAATGTCAGCATAAATGTCATCGAGTTCTGCCGCATTAGTTTCATCCTCTTCAGCAGCATCTGAACCTGCCACCTCAGAACCCACAAAACCCTCATATAGGAGATAGTCTTCACTGCCATCCATATAGTTTGATATCCCACATTTTTTAAATGATTTAATAATGGCCTCAGCAGGTACTAAAACAAAGCTGTGGAAGCTGTCCACTTTTTTATTTACATCCACAGGTAACTGTTGTGCAATGTGAGTTCTCTGCCTTAGTGTCAAGCCATGGCCCCCTCATAAAACACATACACCAACCAGCTGATGCATAAAAAGTATCAATACCATGCACACCATGTTTCTTTGCAATGGTTAATGCCTGCAGTCTTATAGCCATTCCATTCACAATATATCCCTCTTGCCAAAGCTCAAGTACCCACTGATTGAGTTCTGGCTCGATGTCCTTCACAGGTGATGCGCTTAACTTTATTCTTTCGACGCTTCTTTCGACACACAGGAGCTTTGGTTTTATACTGCTTTTTCATTTCCCTCTGGGTAATTAGAAAATCCTTTTACCTGATGTTAGTAGGACTGGTTGTAGAACAGCACTCTGCCTGGCAGCTGACATAGTTTCCTTCTCTGCACTACATCATCGGCATTGTAACCTCACTGACTGTGACATCACAGCTACTCAGAAGGAGCCACTCCTTAGCTGCCAGGTCAATTACCTGTGATGTCACAGTCAGTGAGATCACAGTGATGATGATGTAGTGGATGCAATAGAATTAGATATGTCTGTTGCCATGCAGATGGCTGTTCTGCACATCCAGCACAATACTACAACATAGAAAACTTCCTAATAAGCAAATGGAAGAAGAAAAATACTTCAGAATTAAAGTTACAACTGACTACTTTTAAAAGTTGTAACATTTGTCTGTCTGCTATTTTTGATTATACAATGGCAAGAAAGAATCCTGGACTCTGATTGGTCACTCTTGGGCTGGACCCGTGATGTAAACCAGTACAACATCACAGTCTAGTCTCAGCCTCACTGTGAACCTGCAGATGAGCTTTTGGATGATGAGCTGGATGACCATATGGCAGATGAGCTTTTTTTTTGAATCTCCTCTTAAGAAACAAAAATATTTTTCCACACTAATAAAAACATTCTTTTAAATTATTTTTTTACTTTATATATAACAATGAGCCATTGTATAATAGCAATAATGCCCTCCAGGGTGTGTGTCGTTTGGGATAACGTCACGCCTCAGTTGTTGGACGCACTCGGCCTGCGGCCTCGTGCCCAACCACCTGAGGCATGACGTTATCCCAGCACAACACACACCCTGTCAGGCATTATTGTTTAATTCTACTAGCTCTTTAAAGATTACATGGCACTGCAGGGGTTATTTTAGGGGGTTAAGGAAATCAATGCATTTCCAATGAATGTATTCCAGTTTAAAAGAATCATTAAGCTCAAAAAGACTGCAGTACAATATTCCCACCATATAGTGTCAAAGGCTCTTACATTGCTCAAGGGGAGGTGTGAAGTCACTTCCTAAGGGTGTATTGCTATCCAGTTCTCTGCCAATTAATAATATAGACTGTGGATTATGACCTGTCCTTCAAAATGTCTCACAACAAGGATATTGGTCTTGAATGTGTGTGTATCTATAGATTTAGCAGGAAAGTAATGACTCAAAAGATCCACATGGGGAGGAGGAGTGCACCTTGGACTAGCCATTAACCTTAGTTACAGGAAAAGGGCAGTGTTTCTCACTGCCAATGACCTAGAGAATTAAACTGTTGCTAACTCCTTGCATCCATGTGTCTGAATAGTTATTCTCCTAAGACCAAGGGCCCCTGTTTTCTACAGTTCTGTGGCACACAGCAATTGCTATAGAAATCAAAACCAGCTGCAGAATTTTGGTCTGGTCATAGAATCTGGGTTTGGTTGCAGAAATTGCACAAAAACAGACCCAATAAGTTAGAGAGAGACTGCTCCCCTTTTTACCCATCACTCTGCCTGCTTTATAAGAACTAAAACTCACCCCTAACCATCTCAGCCACTAAAATCTTCCACACCAAGCACCAAGAGCCCCCTTGAGTCATTCTATTTTTTATAATGAGACGTGCTTTTGGTTGAAGACAACTTGATTCACTGCCTTCTCCTATCACTTCCAATGAGTCAGAATGCTTGTTTCTCATCCCAGTGGTGCTTTCTGGAGCCCACACAAAATTGTACTATGGCATGAATCCAGCTTTTGAGCCCAGCAGTAACAAGAAGTGATAGAGGATCATCCTACAGTGTTGATCCGAAAAAGTGTGCCAATATAAAAAACAGAGTGACCTGACAAGCCTCTGGGTGAAGCGTGTTTTGTGGATATGATACGTAGCGTAGGTTGTATTTGTTAATGAGAGGACAGAGTAATAACTAAGAGTAGACCTTACAGTACTTGTGAGGGAAGAAGAGATAGATGATCATTGTGCAGTAATTAACTGGATAATGAGAAATGTTAAACTACAAGAGCACTCAGTGGCACTCTTAAGGTTATTTAAGAAGGTGGTGGGGCTGAGATCGGTGAGAGGTATTTGTTTTATATTAAAAGGGGTGAGTGGGGAGAGGGGGGAAGTTGAAGGAGGTCAACAGGGAAAAGAAGAGGGGGCAGTTCCCTTTGTAAATACATAAGGAACTGCACACTTGAGTAGACTAAATAGACCAGAAGACCTTTATCTGCTGGCATGTTCGTATCTAAAACCATCATAAGGAAAGTACTTGCTGTGGCAGAGGACAATGGGATGAAGCACAGGAAGTGGCTGCGGATGGGGTAGGAAGTTTGCCAACCTGATGAATTAGCTTTTGTGCCAGGGAGAGGAAAGTGTGAATTATAGGAAAAGAAAGCAAAGGGACAGCTAAGAAAAAAACATTGTAGGGGCAGGAAAAGAATAAGAGAGTACTGAACAGCCTGAAGAAAATTATTTATTTTATTTATTTAAGTCTTTGCTAACCGGGTAAGTGCACTGATCTTGGGGATCATTTTGAGGCACGACCCGGGCCACATAGGTGGCAGTTACAGAGGTAGTGACAAGTAATACAGTAAGTACAAGCCATGTGGATAGACAGACATCATTGGAAAACAAAGTGGAAATACAGACATCATTGGTAAATAAAGAAAGTAATATAGGAAAGAAAATTAATGAAAGCCTGAAAGAAACAGCATTTATCAATGCTGAATGTTGATTGCTTTTCTTCATTGAGCTCGCTTACCCCCCCCCCACTCGCGCGTTCTGTTTCTCCTGGCGCTGCAGGCTGCCCTTTTGTACTGGGCTCCTGTGTGCGTTAGCACCTTTTTCTGCCCACAAAGAAATCTGTTGCAGTCCTGACAGAGCACCGCTGAGTTCAGTCACACCACCTCTCTCACTCGTTTGTTCCTTTTCTGCCAGTGCTTCAGGCTGCCCTTTTGTACTGGGCTCCTGCCTGCATTGCTGCCGTTTTCTTCCCACAAAGCAATCCACTGCAGTCAAGACAGAGATCCGTTGAGCTGGCTCACTCCCCCTCTCTATCTCGCTCATTCTGTTTGTCCTGCCGTTGCAGGCTGCCCTTTTGTACTGGGCCCCTGCCTGCATTGCTGCCTTTTTCTGCCCACAAACAAATCCGCAGCAGTCCCAACAGAGCTCTGTTGAGCTTACTTACTCCCCCTCCCTCACCCGCTCATTCTGTTTCTCTCAGCGCTGGAGGCTGCCCTTCTGTACTGGGCTCTTGCCTGCATTGGCACCTTTTTCTGCCCAGAAAAAAATCTGCAGCAGTCCCGACAGAGCTCAGTTGAGCTCGGTCACTCCCCCTCTCTCACTCGCTTGATCCTAATCTGTCCCAAACACTGATTTCTGAAAGCGACTGTGGTATTGTGCACTGGAAACGTGAAAACACATTTTGGCCAGGATGTGAAAAATGACAGCTGTACTGTTCATAAGGAGGTGTGAAAAAATGCCAGGGTTGAAAATCTGGCGTGAAAATATTACTAATTTGCAAAGTTACAAAGGTACATGGAAACTGCACAATGCACTCTCATAACACAGTCATTTTATGGAGTTTTATCACAAAATTTCAACATAGGCATTTTAGGACCACTGCTAATGAACAGTGTCACTATGATTGTTGTAATGCATCCTGAACACTGATTTCCAACAGCGCCTATGGTATTCTGTGCCGGAAGTGTGAAAACACATTTCGGCCAGGATGTGAAAAATGACAGCTGCACTGTTCAGAAGGAGGTGCGGAAAAATGGCATTGTTGAAAATCTGGAGTGAAAATATTGCAAAGTTGCGAAGTTATGAGCATGCATGGAACCTGCGCAGTGCATGCTCGTAACACACTAATTTTATGGACTTTCTTCGCCAAATTTTCAACACAGGCATTTTTGGATCTCTCTCATGAACAGTGTCACTGTGATTTTCTTAATGTGTCCTGAACACTGATTTCCCACAGCGACTGTGCTATTCAGCACTGGAACTGCGAAAACACATTTTTGCTAGGATGTGAAAAATAACAGCTGTACTGTTCATATGGAGGGCCAGAAAGATGGCAATGTTGAAAATCTGGAGTGAAAATATTGCAAATTGGCGAAGTTACGAGCTTGCGTGGAAACTGTGCAACACACACTTGTAACACAATCATCTTATGAACTTTCATCACCAAATTTTCAACATAGGCATTTTAGGACTTTTGCTAATGAACAGTGTCACTGTGATTTTTGTAATTGTCCCAAACACTGATTTCCCACAGCGACCGTGCTATTCTGCACCGGAAGTGTGAAAACACATTTCGGCCAGGATGTGGAAAATGACAGCTGTACTATTCATAATGACATGTGGGAAAATGGCAATGTTGAAAATCTGGAGTGAAAATATTGCAAATTTGCGAAGTTACGAGCGTGCGTAGCAACTGCCCAATGCACTCTCATAAACAGTCATTTCTTGGATTTTTTTTCCACCAAATTTGCAACATAGACTTTTCCAGAGCCCACCTCATGAACACTGGCACTGTCGTTTCATTAATCAGTCCCGAAAGGTGATTCCGCGCAGTGATGCAAAATCACCTTTCAGGGCTGAATAACGCCATGGCAGTGGCTGAATTCATAAGGAGGTATCCCAAAAATCTCATGTTGAAAGTTTGGTGCCAAAATTCCAAAAAATGCATGAGATATGCATCAAAGTTGAAAAACCCCTATGTATGCCATTATACAGCTTACCAGCATTTCCTCAGTTCGTGGTCGGCTTTGAAGAGTGCAGACATGTTCCCGGTCCACTGAAGATCATCACGCTGGGCTGCAGAGCGTAAGTATGGGATGGGGAGGCAGGGTGCGCAGAGGGTGAGGCATGGGTTGGGGAGGGCCGCCCGAACTCGACGAGGGACTTTTTTTGCTTTACAGGTAAAAAAAATAAATAAAAAAAAATCGCAGGATGTTTTTTTTTCTTGTTACCAGGGGCATTTATGGACATTTGGCATGCTGGGGTGGGCTCCCAGTCTGCCAGCCTACTGTTTTGTTGGGGGGTGACTGTAGCCAATGGGGGATTGGGCACTCCATCAGCATATATGTGGGGGTGCAATAGTCAGGGGATAGGGCACCTCCCCTCGGCACACACCTATGTTTCATCACAAGGGGGACATGATGCCAACAGGGAGTGGGCTCCCCCATCAGCAAATCAAACAGAGAGGGGGTAGATTATGCCGATGGGGAGTGGAATCCTTGGTCAGAAACCTGAACAGGTGCAGGGGACTGAAGCCAATGGGAATTGGGGCCCCCGTCGGCAAATAACCACTGTTGTGGGGGGGGGCACATGCTGCCGAGGGGGAGTGGGCACCCCCACAGCACTGGGGGTTCACTAATAGTGTTTGTGAACATGGCGGCAAGCTGTTGCCATGTTCACAAACAATATCACAGTAGCAAGGTTCTGCCCAGCAATGACGGGTCGCTCCCTCATTGCAGTGGAATGGTTTACGCTTCAATGATGAGGCAGCCCCTGATTGCAGTGGCTGAAACTTTCCAAGGGTGGTACTGGCTGAATTAGTGTCAGCAGCAGCATACTCCATTGGGGCTTAGCGCCAAGCCTCCAAAAGACTATGGGGGCATTGGCCACAACAGTTCCATGCCTCCACAACCTGCTTCTGCAGCAAGCTGCCACATTACGTTTCTTGCGCATGTGCGCAATCAACATAAAAAATCAGTACATCGTGATAAGCAACAATTACTACACAATTATTTACAAAGTGTAAGTGCAAATTAATGCATGATGTAAAAAAAAAAACATACATAGCCAAGTAGGAGTTCTTGAGAAGCAGGAAGTAAGGAATGTAAGAAAGGAGTCCAAAGAAATGAGAGAGGGCAGGGGAGGCCAAAGCAGCCCAAGAGGAAAAAGTCAGAAAGGTGGGGGTGGGGTTATCCAAGCTAGTAATGGCATGTGGCCTCATCAAGCAGCCAGGATGTGAGATTTATCTTGAAAGTGGCATGGGAGTCCAGAGAGCAGATGGGCATGGGGATTCTGTTCCACAGAGTGGGAGCAGCTACAGATAACGCTCTGCTACCCACAGCCAAGGAGACGTTTGGGATATCCGGGAAGGGACTGAGGAGGCACACAGACACCTTGAGGGAGTTCTAGGAAGAAGAGAAAGTCAAAGTAAGGCAGGATAAAATCCGGAGATAAATATTATTTATACAGAATGTGGAAACTAAATAAGAGGAAGGGAGAAACAGAGGAAAAATCACAATGACTCTGCAGATAATACAGTTTTTAAATGTTTTTATGTTGCTTCATGACAATATTATATTGGTATTGGTACAAAATTGAAAGAAAGATGAGGGATGGATTTGCAAGACATGTCTTAAGCTTGCTGCAAAATGTCACAGAGGGTCAAGTCGATTTACCACAAATCAACAATGCAGTTTCAAAGTTTTGTTTTTAAAGGAACACTATCAAATCCCTTAGGCTTCAAAGTGCCCTTTGTTAACAAAACACATTTTAAGATTGCCAACTTTCTGTAATGACTGCTGATGTAGCTGGTAGTTTGATTCTGATTCTTTTTTTTTTTTTCCAAAAGTGAAAATCATACTGCCCACAATACTGGTGTTACCACACAAAAACAGGTTTGTTTACATTCCTTGATCAGCTCCAACTGCATCTTTCCTGCACTTGGGAACACCCACAACATAGTCTAGACCCTCATGATGCAGTGGGAGTTTAGGTGGCTACTGCCTCGTGAGTGACTGCACTGTTTGGGTTTACAGTATTTCATATGCTCAGGAACTATGCAGTAAGAACAGATCCAGGATTGTAAACAAAACAAAGTTGTTTATAAATATACATTTGCATGCATTTCAGTTCTACTAAACAAGGAGTCAGGCAAAACAAACAGCAACATAAATAAATTTTAGAGAAGGTAAGCTATCATAAAATTAAGCAATAAGCCATGAGAGGGTGTGGGTGATGGTTGGATTTACCTCATCTGGCATTGTTTCCCACAAGGCACAGCCGAATGGGTAAATCCTCACCAGCCATGGTAAATCCTCCCATCTCCCACACTCAAAAGTGGCTTATTGTGATTATACCTTGTTTTTTTATATAGAAAACAAAAAAAATATTGTTTGTTATGTTTTGTTTTTAGTTTGCATTTCATTTTATTGTATTTTTTACACCCTGAAAAGAAAATAGTTCTCAGAAGACAGAGAAAGGGACTGTAGTGGCAATGGAAGGGAGCCAAGATGAGTGGAAAGAAAAAATTATTTAGAGGTGAGCCAGGTGAAAGTGATTGCATGGAGACAGTGAAATAAGCCTGTTTGTGGTTAGTTTTTCAGGCTTACAGACTTATTTTTGAGTGTACAGAAGGTTTTGTTTCTGGTCTCCGCTTATTGGGGAAACAAGATGGCGGTTGTAGTTTTGGTCGGATTTAAAAAAAAAATATGTGGCTGGCTGGCACCTTTTGCATTGGTAATGCTAGGATTTAAAATGGTGGTAAGGTGCCAGTCTGTTAATCTGATCGGCTCTTGCTTTACATCCATGGTATAATGTGGGTTTTTAACTAGAAATAATATGATGCAGAACAGGTTGACAGTGTCCCTTTAAAGCATACTGTACATAGGTTGACCTTTCAATACAGTAGTCAAAGTGGTCAAATCTTTTTTTGAGGATGGAGCATACTTAAGTGAATTAATTTAATGTTGGCCCTGAGTAACCAATGGCCCTATCTCTTACACTTCCCTGCTCTGACGGCCACAGTGTTTCAATGTTCTGTGATGAACTTCTTTGGTGTGTATTGCAAATAGAATCCCTTTCAACATGCCAGATACAGATTGGTCAATACCAGCAGGAACATCTGCCAGAACTAGACTCATAGTGGATTCCCTGCAGGGGGAGGGCCTCAAACAACTGGTACAGCAACCCACAAGAGACAGGGCTATCCTAGATCTAGTACTGACTAACAAAGAAGGGATCACAGATCTCCAGGTAGAAGGTCACCTGGGGGCCAGTGACCATCACATGGTATGGTTCAATTTGGCTACTACATGAAATCATCCCATTCCAAGGCAAAATATGGGACTTCAGAGGAGCTGACTTTGATAAGATGGCCAACAGAGTTAAGCTAGCCCTGGCAAAAGAAACACAGGTGAGGAGGTACAGGCAAAGTGGGCAATCATTAAGGATGCAATACTTGAAGCAACATCCCATTGTGTTAGACAGAAAAGGAAGTGCAAAAGAAGAAGGAAACCACTTTGGTTCTCAAATACAGTAGCTGAAAAGGTCAGAGCCAAAAGGCTGGCCTTCAGGAAATATAAGGGAACACAGCGGGATGAAGATAGGAGGCATACCAAACTGCCCTAAGGGAAGCAGGGAAGGCAGTAAGGCAGGCAAAGTCCCAAACTGAGGAAACACTAGCACGAACAGTAAAAGAAGGTGACAAGACTTTCTATAGATACATTAGTGAAAGGAGAAAGTCCAGAGGGGTATGCTAGCTTAATGGAGAAAAGGGAGCAAGTGAGGAGGAGGGACCCTGTAAAGGCATCTATCCTAAATAGATCGTTTGCTCAGTATTTACTGAAGAGAAGGTGGGGCAGGGCCACAGCTCAGCATCATGGACACAGGGGGAGGAGGTGAGCACTACTCCCTTCACAAAGAAAGGGTCCTACAAGAGCTTGCTAAGCTCAAGGTGGATAAGGCAATGGGACCTGATGGCATACATCCCAGGGTACTTAAGGAGCTAAAGGAGGAACTAGCAGAGCCATTAGCAGAATTGTTGAGTGAGTCTCTGAGCACAGGAGAGGTCCCAGAAGACTGGAGAAGGGCTCATGTGATCCCTCCACAAGAGTGGTAGCAGGGAGGAGGCGGGGAACTACAGACCAGTCAGTCTTACCTCAGTAGTGGGCAAGATTATGGAGGCACTCCTTAAGGAAAGGATAGTGCAACACCTGGAATCCATAGGGCACAGGATCCAAGACAGCATGGGTTTACAAAAGGAAGGTCCTGTCAAACTAATCTCATAGATTTCTTTGACTGGGTAACCAGAGTGGTGGACCAAGGGAGCAGTTGATGTCGCCTACCTTGACTTCAGCAAAGCTTTTGACACTGTTCCACATAGAAGATTGATAAATAAGCTAGGTAGGCTCGGGTGGGTCAAGTTGGTCAACTGGGTGGCAACTGGTTGACGGGCAGAAAACAGAGAGTGGTGGTAAATGGTATACAGTCAGAAGAGATGCAAGTCACAAGTGGGGTACCTCAGGATCAGTCCTGGGGCCAGTCCTATTCAACATCTTCATTAGTGACCTTGCAGATGGACTAGAGGTAAAGGCTTGTCTGTTTGCAGATGACACCAAGATCTGCAACAGAGTAGATGATCCAGATGGGGTGGGCAGAATGAGAAGAGATCTGGATAAACTAGCAGAATGGTCAGAAGAGTGGCAACTGGGATTTAATGCAAAGAAGTGCAAAATCATGCACATAGGGAAGAAAACCCTGAAGCCACTTATAGGCTGGGAGGGAGTTGCTAGCAGTCACAAAGGAAGAAAGAGACTTGGGCATCATCATCACTGATGACCTGAAATCATCAAAGCAGACCTCTAAAGCAGTAGAGTAAGGCTAGGGGTGTTAGGGTGTATTAGTAGGGGTATCACAAGTCGTAAGAGGGAGGTAATAATCCCTCTGTACAAGACATTGGTTAGGCCCCATCTGGAGTACTGCAGTATTGGAGGCCACACCTTCAAAAGGACATTAACCAAATTGAGGCAGTCCAGAGAAGGGCAACAAAATGGTGCAGGGACTGCATCAGAAGACATATGAGGACAGATTAACGGAGCTCAATATGTATACCCTTGAGCAAAGGAGGGAGAGAGGTGATATGATTGAGGCATTCAAACACCTTAAGGGCATAAACAAGGTGAAAGAGTCTAACATGTTTAAATATAAGAAAAATAGCAGGACAAGAGGACACAGCATGAGATTAGAGGAGGCCGATTAAGAGGAATGTGAGGAAATTCTTTTTCACAGAAAGGGTGGTAGATGCATGGAATGGCTTACCACAAGAAGTGGTGGCTATAGAATACAGTGCAGGGCTTCAAACGGGCATGGGATAGGCATAAGGGAGCAATACAAATGACTATGAATAGATAGGTCACTGACAGAGCAAAGGCCAATGGCACATTTATAAGGTAGAAAAAGAAATGGGCAGACTGGATGGGCCTTGCGGTCCTTATCTGCCGTCAACTTCTATGTTTCTATGTTTTCCTCCTGGGGTAGGTGGTGGGGGAAGGATGGATGGGCTACACTGAATTTTAAAAACTGGGAAAGGCATGTTTGCTGACAGGGTGGGGGGCATGATCACATAAAGGAGAGGACAGCATACCTTACCGCCATTAGTTCTGAGGTGGAGGGTTAGGTTTGCAGAGAGTATTACTACCATTAAAGGGGGGCATTGCTGTCATTAGGAAGGTTGGTGATGGGGAAGAGAAAGCATTTCTCTTACTAAGGTGGGAGGGAGAGAAGGGAGCAGAAAGCATTGCAGCCTTTTGGTCTGTGGTGGAGGAGAGACATTTGCTGCCATTATTTCCTCTTGGTGGGAAGGGGAGCTTTGCCTGATGTAGAATCATAGACAACATGATTACAGATCCAGAAGACAAATTTGAAAATAAAAATAGATAGCTGATCCACCATGGTAGGCCAATGGTATGGCATCTAGGTTCCATAACGACAGCTCACATTCCGGTGCCATCCTGGGATCAGTCACCATTCCCTAGGACAGCCCATGGTCGGGGGCACTGCAGATGCCAGGGCCTTTAGGTTAGGGCATAAAGGTGCACATGAAGGCAAATGAAAACGAGAGTAAGCCGAGGTAAACAAGATGACAACCAAACTAATGGTTCATTCAAACTTGGAAAACTAAACAAGGAGATAGTGAAACAAAAAAAAAAGAAATAATCACACTGACACTGCAGATGGTTAATGTTTTTATTTTTAATCTATAGCAGTTTTGGGGGCTTGCAGTACAGGGAGCCTCTGTGTTCCCCCAAAGGTCAGCACTGCCAACAACAACTGTGTATATAGCCCATGATAGGTGTTCACAGAAGAAGCGATTATCGGAGTATCCATGGCTATGCTACTTCAGGCTTGCCATTGGGGAACAACTATTCAGGTGTATGTTTGCTGCCAGCAGGTTGGGGGTGCCTGCCAGTAGCCAGTAATGCTGCATGCAATGACAATAAGCCCTTAATAGAGTCAGATGAATAGAGAGAGCCAGAACAGCAGATGAACACATATAACAGGATGTTTCATGGAAATTATGTGACTTATAGTTATGTGGCAGAATTTTGGAATCCTCCTCAAAGGCAATTCTTGTTGGGTCCCCCAAAACTGCAATGCTGACTCTGTATTACTTATTTATGTGCCAAAGAACGTTAAACATTACAGCAGAACCTAACCTAAGAGGTTTGCAGAACTTCAGAGTTCCTGCCACAAAGGTTACATCAACCATGCTGTGGAGAACAGGGGGCATTTACTAAGGCTTTAAAACACAACACAGACTATGTATTTGGCTTAACTGTATCCTAAAATGAGAACCAGGTTATGGCTAGGCCATACTAGGGAAAGCAGCCTTACATCTGTTGCCATGTCTCAAATGTGGGTTAAAATAAAAAGCAGTTATTTTACTAACACAAGACAGAGGAGGCTGAGGAAATCAGACTAGAACAGCTTGTGATGAGTCTGACAGCATTCTTTCACTGGGAGAGAGTCCAGCTTTTGTGGGACTAAACTTGGAGTTGATCTTGGTCACCAGGAAGGAAAGGAGTGACAACTTTTATCCTGACAACTGGTGGATGCTGTCAGGTTTGACTTGTTTGTCTGGTTGTTAGGGTTCTGTGTAAGCAGTTGTGATGCAGTAGTATGCTTAGGCTCTACAATGCCAGTTCGACAAAAAACACATCGCGTCTCATCACAGCGCCGCCAGGCTCCATGTTGACTGCGATTTGCAAATGGCATGGAGCCGCACACATCGGAGTGTGTTTTCTCTTCGGAGGTTTGCGCCCTGAACCCCTCACATGGGGGCTCTGCCCCCCGCAACCCCATTACTTTAGATTACCACTTCAAGTCTGAGTTGGTTTGGGGAGGGGGTGCAGGTCAGGGGACTGTGTTGCCAGATCCCAGGTGAACTTCTACTGTGACACAGCATTGTTGTTGATATCAACACATGTTGCAGTACAAGTTTTGCTGTTCAGGGGCATACCATATGGGAATATTGTATGTGATGTTCCAAACTGCTACAACTCAAAGTTATAGTGTCTTCAGTAGTCATGCAAGCAAATATTTAACTTAGGTTTCAAGTTCAAAAATAGTATCAAGTTCTGCACTGAGCACATCTCTGTCTTTTCAGTATTGTGTTCCTGGTACAGCGGTTGCTGTAGAAAAAAACACTGTAGTTTAATTTTACTTATTGAGAATATCGGAATTACAAACTTTGAGTAAGAGACTCCTTTGCAAAGGCTCCATGCCAGACAAATTAGACACAACACAACAGTTAATAGGAGCGATATTACATGGGTAAATAAGGAAGGTACAAAGCAAAGCACAATAGAAACAAATGGGGACATCAGTTTAATAGTTATGTGAGTTATATAAAGGATAACTTAGCCATATACTAAAAGGAAAACCATAATTAAATGGGATAACTTGTATTGAAAACTGTAAGTGCTAGTAAATAGTATCTCATCTGGCTGAAGTGTGCAAAAATTCCAAAATAATATTGTACTTCTACTGTAATGTACAGCAGAGACAAAATGCAGAATCACTGGGAAAGTACCTTAGCACAGTGGACAGGGGCTCAGCAGTTGCCACCAGGCACCTCAATGCTCCTGTCTGTTTATACGGATCCTTCTCTAGGTGCTGTGAGGAAATATTTTGAAAGGGGAAGAGGAATGGTAATGAGAAATGTGGCTAGTACCAGGGACCTGTAACCAAGTTAGTTCTGCTATCACTTAACCAAAAAGATAAATGCCTATTCACCCATTAGGGCCATCATTTGCACCAAATAGCAGAGAAGATTCAGTGACCAGTTTAACAATGTCAGGTGAAAGGGTCATTACCTATTGATAATCAGTTGTCTCATGATCTGCAAGGATCAGTGCATTTCTCTCAGCCTGCAAGGCAAGCTCCCCCATGATTGTTCAGCTGGCACCCTCTGTCTCAAGTGACCAATACAGGAATGATGCTTCCTTCTCAAACCAGCACAACCATAAATCCTAACATCATGACACCAAGTGCGAAGTTACCAATCATTAATGGTAATGCAGGCAGTAAGTGTTTGGCAGAGAACTGAATCAGGGACATGCAGTATCTGCTCAGTGCAGGATCTATGCCACCAAGTCTTCAGCTCACAACTGTAATGAGGCATCTTGGTGAAGAGGTAAGAAGGATTGTTTCAAAATTTGCTGAATGAGCACACGCTATACTGGGTGTTTGAAAGTCCTTGTACTCTGTTCATATCTCTTCAAACATCACTAGACCCCACGGCAGATTTCTATGGAAGGGTACACTGCCCTGATGTAACAATCTGTTCACATGCAAGTGCCTTTGAAGCTATGTTAGGCTCAGCTGAAGAAAAGCAGAATGACGATTGCCTTTCTCCAGATCAGGATTATAATTTAACATGGCAATGTATGAGATGTTTATGGGATGAGGAGGTTTACCTGAGGCTTGCATCTATGAACCATGTTAATGAGGGTTCAGGAGCTACAGCGGCAGACCAGGGATGTAGCAAGGGAGAACAGGAAGTTCTCACTTCAGAACAGGGCTATGGAGACTTAGAGTCAGCATCAGAATGTGAGGGCCGAAGAAAAACACAAAAATGCTGATAAAGGCATTGAGGGAAGTCAAGCTGGTGATCCTGCAGCTGTTATATTCCAGAGCTCAGTTACTGACTTGGGCTTATTATCACTCAGTCCATAGAAAAGATGTTTAAAAGAGCTGTTGAAATAAGGCTGTGTCAGATGAGAGACATACTGTAACATCATTAAATAATTCATCTCACCCATGTCAGGTACACTGTAGCAGCAGTTTCATTCCACAACTCACCCAGAGAGTAGAGGTAGGGTGGTTGCATCAGCCACCCTGGAGGCTAAAGCTGTTCTGTCTCCTGGTGGCACACCCTTTGTCCTGCTATCAATAGAGACACCACCTACAGGAATGTAAACTCCTGTTCATTCCTTTGCCATAGAAAAAAAGCAGTACTCCACTGAATCTCTGGGACAGCGATCGACAAACTGCTGGACTGGGTATGACCACTGATTTGAGGCTTTAACTAAAAAAACAGATTGCCTGTAAAGTGAACTTAGGAAGGTACAGAAGTCAGTAGTGGCAGAGGAAATCATAGCAGATCATGCAGCAAAACTTCCATGTCAGGATGGGCAAATACATGCTATTAATGACACACTGCAAGGAAGCATCTTGAAAACTGAACAGAACAAAAATCAGTTATGGTACAGAAACACTTGGATGGTTGATATTCCAGACTCTTGGGACTCTGAATTTAATTTCATTCAGTCCATGATCTTGTTCAAGACATTTCAACACCTTTGAGCTTCTTATTGGTAACCCCCATTGTTGGTTTGAGCTTTTAGACTACTAAAATCAGAAAATTGATCCAGAAACACCTATAAAGTCCATATCTTAGCCATCATAGCATTTACCTCTGATAGGGATTTTATTTTCAAGCTTGCCTAATTTACGGGTGTGCTGGAATACAAGGGTTGTCAATACTACAGTATATAGTATATTTGCAGATTTCTGTTAAACAGACCCAACAATGCCATTGAAAGTTCTCAGATTACAGTCAACAAACCTCAGAATTGGGGGCACAGTTCTCTCTTCTCCCTCCAGCAAAAGTGAAAGTTCTTAAGGACAGCAAACTTTGCATTTTTTTAAGTGGACCAGCTAGTTACCTTCCTTAGGTCATTGTACTCCACTACCTCAGAACATGATATGACCAGTTCACCAACAGGTTCAGAGAAAGATATAGGGCTGTATTCTAGAAGACACAGATGCAACATGCGTAACTTATGCAAATGCACAACATATGCCACCACAATTATGACAAAGTGAATATGCCATATTCTATAAAACAGAGCAGTTGTGACATGTCACAGAACACAATGTTACAGCTATGACATGCGGCATAAAAGGGTGCACAAGCTGCAGGAACAATGGCTTGAGCAGAGTCAATGAGAGCATCATCTAGAGGGGGTTGGAAAATGGTGCAATCAGCCACAAGGGCACAGAAAAGAAAAGAGAACTTCTCCCATGAGGAAACCAACATCCTCATAGAAAGGGTGCATGCCAAGGCATCCCTACTGCTCAGCAGGGGTGGAGAGAAGGCAACAAGGGACAAATGAAAATGTGGCTGGAAGAAGCTGGCCAGAAAAGTAAATGTAGTGGCCACACAGAGGCGCACGGTCTGCGACCTGCAAAAAAAGTATAATGATGTGAAGAGGGTAGTAAAGCAGAAGGTGGCACACAATCAGCAGTTCTCCCAGGGCACTGGAGGAGGACCAGCAGAGACACAGCCCTAGTCAGCCATGGAGAAGCTGGTGGCAACACTCCTGGATGACTGCAGCATTAGCGGGGACAGAAGCCTGGACATCTACAGGATGCAGCATGCCTAAGGTAAGCGGAAAGGGGGAACAACACGTGACTGTGGGTATGGACATGCATGTGTGTATGTGCGTACCTACACAGGACCACCCACAAAACAGCTAATAAACAACCTGCACCCTCCCCACAGGTACCACAGTCCAGGCATCAATGGGATCACAACAGGAACTGCAGGAGGAGGACACAGACCAGGAGGACAGTGCCAGTGACACCAGCAGCACCTCATCACCCATCGTCCAGGAGGGCACCAGTGACACAGAGGCGGATGCAGCATCAGTCATGGATGTCAGTGTGGGTGGTGTGGAGGACCAGAAGAGCAACACATCACATGGGTAGGGGGAGTCCAGGGATGAACAGGAGAACACACAGGTGGAGACCCAATGGAGCACAGGTGGCAGCAGCACACCTGATGCCATGGTTTCTGGGGAATGATTGCGGCATGGCGCCATGGTCACAGTGCACACACCAAGCCTCCACAAGCACAGCACCAACCAGGAGAGCCTCGCACAACTGGACAACTTAGTGGACCAACCCAATGATGGCAGATAGACAGAGCCACTGCTGAAGTATATTCTTAAAGGGACACTGTCAGCTTTTTGAGCATTTTTCAAGCGTTACCTTATAATGCTACCTGTTATCATCATTGATCTGGTAGTTAGTACAATGTGTAACCATTTTAATTGAATTGCAAATTTCATGTTCTTTTTATAAAAATCCAATTAAGAGCAACCTGCCTATTAAGCTGCTGCCAGACCGATATGGGCAGTCATGCTATTTACATAGTACTGAACTGTCTGTAGTTGAGTTTGTCAATTTTAATGCAAAGTAGTAGTCCTAAAAAGCTGACAATCACCTAAACTTACTAAACTCTCTTTAAAGTGAACACAAGCATTGTAAGATAAAGAAATATTGATTTAAAAATCTGAGGCCAGGACTCCAGGCATGCACATGCCTGGAGTCCTGGCATCAGATTTCAGATCAATATTTCTTTATGTTATTATGCCTGTGTTCACTTTAAGAGAGTTTAGTGAGCTTAGTTGACTGCCAGCTTTTTAAGAATACTACCAACTCACCTTGCATTAAAACTAACATACTGTACACACTGCACAAGTTTACAAGCAGCTCACCATCATACTAATAACATGATCACGCATCTTGGCCTGGTGGTGCCTAAACAGACTGGCTGCTGTTATTAGGAATTTTATAAAAAGAACAAGAAATTTGCAATGTTATCAAAATTGGAGCACATTATGCTATCAGAACACTGACAGAGAACAGCAGCAATATCACATAATGCAAAAACAAAATCATTAAAAAAATTTAACAATGTCCCCTAATTAACCTGGCACCAGGGACTGGGCTCCCCAGTGTCCCTTTCAAGTAAATCAAGCTGCTCATTCTGTTGTGGAGGACACTCACTTTAGACAACACACACACACACCCACAGACACACACACACACACACACACACACACACACACACACACACCAGCAGGGGCAGGACTAGACACTGACAGGTTGCCCGGTCACTGCTGAACAAAAAAACAGAATGGTGCATGTAGACAGGGAGCCAGCCCTGGCAGCTGATAACTGTGCACATTTCTATAATATGACCACACAGACTTCATGTGGTTATACAAATGCAGTTATCCTTAAAGTGTTTTTTTTTAAACTGCACAATGCTCAGAAATGGAATGTTTTTACTTAAATATTTTAAAAACTAGTTACAATTCTGAGACAGAAACAACAAAGGTTAAGGACAGGCGCTATCACACCTGTAAGTTTCAGGTTTCAAATCACCCTATTGTTTTAGTTATAGGTGAGCAAAAAAGGTTTTAATTGAAGTATTTTTTTGGCCCTTCTGTCACTTTTCCCCTGTGTATGATTACCACGCAATTTTCAGGATCCAGAGATTCTGGCACTAGCTCTGTGCATTTCAAATTTCAAGTAAATTAATTAAATGGGGCAAAGTGATCAAGGTACAACAATTAGTGATTAGTATTAAAGTGCTTACTCAACCTAACATATGAGAACAGTAGTGCTCGTATTTTAGGGTTGCATTTTCATTAAAAAATAACATTTTCAAATGTTTATAGCTCAGCCATCAGACCTTAGGACTGTATGATTTGGCATGCACCATCTCAGTTCTAGTGTCTACTAATGTGGTAAGTTTTTTAGACATCAGTTTATTTTGGATTTATAAAGTATTGGAAGGTATGTACTTTTGTCCATTTTTGAACAAATATGTGTGCTAATGGATAGAGAAAAAAGTAAAAACAGTTATGTTATAAAACTTAAAGATTTGTTAGATGTTATGAAGGAATAGGTCTTCTTTTTTGTGATTTGTTATGTACCTATTAATGATATTTGTTTTCATATGCTCTGTTCACCAAATAATTGGTTAAAAAATTTACAGAGAGATACATTTTGAAATGTCCAGGTTAGTTAGTTGAATTGGAATGTTCAGTCTGTTTTGTGGTTTGGTGAAACAATTTTTAATTCATTTTGAAGTTATTAATGATTTATTCTTTGTACATGCTCAGTTGATTAAAAAAAACAGCTAAATACCATATTTCGGTAACTAGAAGTACTTATAATAAAAGCCACCCTCAAATATACTGTAAGCTGCAGCTTCTAGTCAAGGTTGAAATCATGGCAGACTAAACACTGTGGGTGGGACTGTATGATTTTTATCTCTGTAAATGGGATCTTTATTATATTTTTCTAACTGATTATCTTAGTTGATTTTCTTTTACTTGTTTTAATATGAAGTAGAACAATAACAATTAACTTGATCAAATCCAGGATGTGAAAAATTTATATTTAGCACTTAAAAATTTGAATTTGCAGAACCAGACACCCTCACATATAAGCCTCCCTTGAATACAAGCCACAGGTAAAATTACGTTTTAATAAAAAACTATGCAAGGTAGTATTAAGATATCTTTTTTACTATAAAAGTGTTTATTCTCATTTGCTGGGGCATGCTGGCTCCATTCAGATCTGTCCCTGCCCCTCCATCGGCAGTCATCTCCCCAGGACTCCTCTGCCAGCCATGTTACCCCATGGATTGTCTCCCATGGTGGGGCAAGAAGGAGTGGGCCATCCTCTCCTCTGGAGACATTTATCCGGTTGCTGCTGACAGGGGTGCTGGTGGTGGGACATGTGAAAGATGGTGCACATAGCATCATATACACCTCCCCCAGTCCCTTTTCCCTCTGTTTTTTTCTCACTTCCTCATAGCTGGGGCATGCAAGTTGGCTTGTGGGTATGCAGGCATGCATGTGCCTTATAGTTCAGCAGCTCCCTCCCTTCATGACACTGCAGACCTATACAGTTACACTTTATTTTAAGTGCCAGTTTCAGTGCAACAGTGGGGTAGGTAATCATTAATGATATTCAACAGGGATAATTACACTGTTGTTACATGTTTCTTGCATGTACCTACATTGCAATTGCAATGTAGTTACAGTGTAGTTAAGAAAATTTGAAGTGTTACCACACATACTACCAATGGGTCTCCAGCTGGTGGCAGTCTTGCAGCACAGTGAACAAGCACTCCCTCCCCAAGAGAGGAGAGCAGTCCACCGGATGTGTGATCCTCTCACCCAGCCGGACCCAAGCAATCCGAGGCAGCTTTTGGTCTAGGGTTTCCTGTGTGGCAAGTGATAGCTTTACTCCCACACCACTGAAATGGCCTGTATTTAGATATCTTTAATTAAAAAACAAACTATGCACAGGAATCGCTCACAAATGTTTTTGAAACTCTGACTACTGCACAAATAGTTTGAATATGTACACAATGGTTTTCAAAATATTCATGCTGTAGTATAGTTTTCAAAATCTACATGCATCACAAGGGTTTAAATCTCTGTGCTGCACAACGGTTTTAAAAATCTTCATGCTGCATTATGGTTTTTAAAATCTACTTATTGCTCAATGGTTGTCACAAAGCAGGAATCCTACACTAAGGTTTTGAAAAATACCAGCTGTTTTGAAAACCTACATGCTGTACAATAGGTTTCAAAACTGGGCTGCTCAGTGAAGGTTTTTAGTTAGTGCTTAAGTTCAAGGTGACTAAAAACACTAAGGTAAGAAAACATATTAAATACTACAGGTGGTTCTTTAGTGTTTGTGAGGGGGAGGTGGAATGAAACCCACAATGCCCCCCATATTATGAAGGTTAGCTTAGTGTTAACAAGCATATCACCAAGCTAACCAGACTCAGTGCATGTGAGTGGGGTGGGAACCATATCCAGAGGGCACCTAGCACAGCACACAGTGGATGGTGCTGATACACAGATTACACTGTAACCTTGCCAGTGAGGGTGCCCTCTTGCATATAGGATGCAGTGGTACGTTCAAAGGCTTTTACAAGCAGTAACAAGCATCCAGGGCAGCCCTAATTAATACTAATGAAATCCTGCTTTATCAATGCACACAGTGATGTGTGACGCTTGCCCCCAGCAACAGTGGTGCTAGTGACCCACACTTCTACCCACCACATCCCTTTTAGTACAGAGTTATAATGCAGATTCCAACCTTGAAAATCTAGCAGTTCCTTCACCCAGATTACTGTCAGCGCTATGCAATATTAAGGATCTGAACCCTGGTAGTCTAATGGGCACCCTTCCTAACCCAGTCCATGACAGTATTGTGGCACTGTACTAAAGCCATTGCCTTGCAGTCCAGTGGACCCCCTCCCTTAATTGAACCCTGTCAGTATTGAGGAATTGAATTAAAACCCTTCCCTTGCAGCTTGGTAAACTACCTTTCCTCACCCAGTCCCTGTTGTTATTTTGGAACTGTAAAATGCCTTTCTTTCACAGTCTAATTGATCCCCCTCCCTTACCCAAACCAGTATTGTTGAATTGTACTGAAGCATATCACTGGCAGTCTAGTGTTATCCACTGATAGACTGCTGTCCAAGCACCCCTCCTTACTCACCCACTGAGCACCTGTCAGTAACACTTCCTATTGGCTCCCTATTTGCCCATATGTCCCCAGGTCAGCTGCCAGCTGGTCCTCTGAAAACAATTGACATAGACCCTCCTTGCACCTAGAGGGAGGGTTCATCAGTGAACCAAACCAGAGCCAAAGCCAAACTTCCTGAATTTCTGCCTGTCCAAACCGAACCAGAACCTAAAATAAAAAAGAGAAAATATGAACCCTAACCGAACCCAAATCTTAACAGTCAGCACTAAGAACCCTCCATTTGTAGCGTGTGAGATTTGCCAGCAAATTCACCTATTTTAAAGAGAGTAAACAGTACAGTCACAATCAATAGTGAGCTTCCGCAAGGAATTTCCGAGAGAGGGAAGGCTCAATTATTGCAAGTGGTAATGAATGACTCCGTCACCAACCCAGAAGCATACTGAATAAACATAAGCAAAAATGCAAAAATGCAGACTAATGACCAGACTGCTGATTTAGTAGACTTCTTACTTGATTATTTAATTACATTGTCTAATAAATTTAAATAATGTTTAATAGCATCTACCATCTGTTGGTGTCATTGTACATTTATTTATTGTTTAACACAGAACTCAAACAGAAAAATTACAGAAAAAAACTGAAACCAAACTGAACTCAAACCCCAACTTCTACTTATCAAATTGAACTGAACCAAACTTGAACTATACCAAACTATACCCTGCCGAACCCAAACTGCACTAGAACCCTAGAAAACAATTCAAATCCTCCCTATACTTGCACCACCTCAGAATGCTGCTGTCTGATGGATAAGGAGTCAATGCATGCATTCTGAAGAAAGAACCTTCTACAGTAATATATGTGTTCACTTCCCTCCCTACCGTCCTTCAGATGGCAGATGGCCAAGGTGTTGAGTAGGGGGGTCATAACCGATCAGTGTTTAGGAACATGATGGCAGCTCACCAAAGAATGGATGGGTGAGTTATGGACTGACGGGGTGGAGCTGGTGGTTGCTCATTGGGTGGACTGGAGAAGGAGGTTATTGGTTGGGAGGTAGCGCTAATGTGCCAGGGATGGGCATCATTATATTTCCACAGCACCAGATTAGGGAAAGGAGTGGTGTCCACCACACTGCCAAGGAAGTGATTTAATACATTTCCATAATAACAACAGGGATTGGATGAGATATGGAGTTCACTAGACAGCCAGGGAAGGGCTTTAGTACAATTTCACAATGTCATCATGAATCAGGTGAGGGAGGGGGTTTCTGTTAGACTTCTGGAGATGGCATAGATAGATAGGGTGTTCAAAGCTCTCTAGAATGACTCTTGCATTTGTGAATGGACGCATTGTCCCGAGCTGCTAATAGACACATAATGATAAGCAAATGACCCCTTAGCAGTGTGCATGCCGTAACTATATGCTGTCTAGCATGCCAGTCACTAAATATAACTTCCAGAAGTGATGGTACTATTTCATTTCAGACAAGCTGTCTCCCTTGGCTCCTGGGAGCCTATTGCCAACCAGGACTGTGGTAATGATGCATATACAGTATGCATCATGCATGACTCATAGCAGTGGGGTCCTGACATTATAACAAAAAAAAAAGGAAAAACAGAAACTCCTGTTCCCACATACTCTGGTTTGGCAGCTTCGCTCAACAGAGGGGAACGTGCTTGTGGGTTGCTGTGTCCTTTGCAAATCATTCAAGAAAGGGCCTTTCTGTGGCCACGCCACTCATATGGAATGTCTTAGCAACTCATCTTTGTCAGAACTCTGATGCTGACATTTTTAAAAAGGCTCTCAACACTAATCTTTTCTTCCACATTTGAGAACTCATTTTAAATATGTTATACAATCAAATACACTCAGCCTCTAGCTATTTACAGGTCCTTTCAAAATCCATACATTCCTTGATGAACTTTGTTTGGTACCTCTTTGGCCATGTCTGGAAAAAATCATTGCTTTATAATGGGTAGTTGTCATGTTTTTTTTTTTTTTTGTTCTGGCGCCCTGCCCCCTTTGGAGGATCTGCCCTGCCTGCATGCTGCCACCCCATGCCCAGGCTTACTCCCCCTGAATGGGGCCGCCAGGTTAGAAAACCCCCAATGGACAATGGTCTCAAGCCCTGGCTTACCACCAAGGGCAGGGCCATATGAGTGGGACCACCCCCCCCCCCAGCAGACACTGATCACAGCTGAAGCAGTGGCAGGCAGGGCATCATGGAAGGGGAATGGATTTAGTTGGGGATGCTGAAAAGATCCCTTGAGGTTGGGATGTGCAATAATGGCCACTGTACACCCCACACCTCCTTATGTGATGGTGCCAGCAGCAAACCTCCTTAGCCTCCACCAGAGGTCCAGAGAGCACTGGACGCTCTTCTCCCCTCCGCCCCCAGAGAAGGAGAGCTATCCATGAGATGCTCAGTCCTTTTCCCTCTGGCTGGCCCTCTGACTCCCAAGTCCATTTCTGAACCCGGGATGTTGGTGCTGCAAGCGAACGCCGTGCCGCTGCACTGGCTGGCTGGCTCTGGGTTGTTGTCATGTTTACTAACATATTTACAGTTACACACATGGGAAAACGGCCCCCAAAACCTCTATTCTTGTCAACACTGCAAGATAAGCCAGCCCGGTGGCTCTGAGGGTTGAGGCGCTGGACGCCACACCTCGCGCCATGCTGGCGACCCGGGTCCGGGAATGAGCCTGGGTCATCGGGGGTCAGCAGGGAGGGGAAAGGATTGAGCATCCCCAGGACTGCTCTCCTTCCCTGGGGAAGGGGGATCCACCAGCTGATGCACTGGTGACCTCTAGCGGAGGCTGGAGGCAAGATGCTGGAGACTGGAGCTGCAGTGGACATCATTCAGGGTGCGCAGGAGCGTGCACCAGCCGAGCTGCATGTCATTGCATGTCCGAGCTCCAGGGACACATAAGAAAAGGGAAAATAATGGTGCCATGGATAGGCGACGGCACCAGTCCCCCATGCCCATCGCTGTGCCAACCCTGACTGACCTTCCAGGTCCTTCACAGCCGGTCCTACCCTGCAGTTGGAATCTGTCTGTAAGAGCACCCAAGAAAGGAGGGTGACCCACCCTGGGAGGGTTAGACCAGGGGTACTTGCTGCAGGGAGGAGGAGGAGAGAGGAGGTACAGCTCGGGGGAGCCTCTGGCGGGCAGGACACGGACTTGGAGCCTTAGAGAGGTCCATGGGGCTGCAACCAGAGGGAAATCAATTTAAAAAAAAAGCACTGCAAGACAAACTCTTTTCAAACCCTGGACATGTTAAAACCTTAGGATACCTTAAAGAAGGTATTAACCCTTTATACACCTCTTACAGGAGCTCCATAGCTCCTCTTTCTTCTTGCAATGTATCAGTTGGTGACGTTTTACCTCTGGACAGATCATTTCTATGCTACTTTCTGAATTTACCAGAGCTTTCACCTTGTTATAGACTCTGGATTCATTTATTTTTCATTTACTACCATGCCACTACAACATCAGTTTAGCTGGTGTACAGCAGGAAGCATTGCTGTTGGGCATTCACTCTGGCACTCCTGGCTAATGTCCACCCTCACTCTGATCACTTGACATTAACCAGTTCTTTACTCTCACCAGACAGTGTGTTGGGTACAAGTGCACCAGCATCTACCTCATTCTGCCCTCCAGCACTGGCTGGCAATCTCTCCAGTCCCTCTGGCAGATGTAATGACTCCAATATCCATACAGTACTAGCTTGGGACTACCCTTACAAATAGTAGGTACATCTCCTACATGTTTCAGTAGCTCAGTCTTTGGTAACAGATATCTCACCATCTTCAACACAGCTGATTACATCTCTTGGTCACAGACAGGGCCAAAATGTCCTCCCCAAAATGAAAATACCCACTTTGCTGAAATAATTTGTGTATCACAAGGCCACTATGAAGTCCCTTGAGGGTAGCACCTTAGGATCATCACTACCTCCCAGTGACCCCTTACACTACCATCAGAATTAACGATGATCTACCACTAAATGGATTTTAGTCTCCAAGTTCCCTCAGTCATCACTGCTTTCCTGGTGCCTATCTTTGGAGGCTACCAGATGACTAGACAGTGAGTTCTGCTGTTCTAAGACACTGCAGGGCCCTGCACAAAGAAAGGTAGGACTCACGCAGTGGACTCAAAGTGCTTTGTTCATATTGCCCTGTGCAAAGAAAGTTAATAGGCACAAAAAAGGCTATGAGTCAGCTTCTTCTTTGCACATGTCCTCAAAGGCCGTGCACAAAGCAAATTACATAGATACATAGATACATAGATACATAGACAGTGTCGGCAGATAAGGGCCTATGGCCCACCTAGTCTGCCCATTTGAGCTTGTAAGTTCAGTTTGTTTTCCTAGAAGTCTATTTCCCCTTACCCCGACCTCTAGAATTCCTTTATGTCTATCCCATGCATTCTAAAATCCCGTGATTGTTTCAGCCCCCACCACTTCCTCTGGCAGGGTGTTCCACTTGTCCACCACCCGTTCTGTGAAGAAATTCTTTCTCATGTCCCTCTGAATCGTCCTCCTCCAACTTCATCCCATGCCCTCTAGTCCTGAAACATCTTTTTCGCTTAAAATAGTGTTTTCCTGCACCCTGTTCCTCCCTTAAGATACTTGTATGTCTCTATCATATCCCTCTCCCTCCTCTCCTCCAGGGAGTACATGTTCAGTTCCTTCAACCTGTCTTCATAGGACTTGTGATGCAACCCATGCACCATCTTTGTTGCCCTCCTCTGAACCTTCTCTACCCTGTCTATGTCCTTACGTAGGTATGGTCTCCAGAACTGTACACTGTACTCCAGGTGGGGCCTCACTAGTGTCTTGTATGGCGAATTATGACCTCCCTTTCCTGCTGGTGATGCCCCTGCCTATACATCCCAGCATCCTATTTGCTTTACCTGATGCCTTGTCACACTGTTTCCCTACCTTGAGGTCATCAGAGATGACAACCCCAAGATCCTTTCCTGCTTGGTGCATGCTATATCCTCACCCCCAACTGATATATTGTGCCAGGGTTTTGTGCCCCATATGCATTATCTTGCACTTCTTTGCATTGAATTTCAGCTGCCAAACCCTTGACCATTCTTCAAGTTTCTGCAGGTCCTTCTCATTCTGTCTACACCCTCTGGTGTGTCTACTCTGTTACAGAGCTTTGTGTCATCAGCGAACAGTGAAATTCTGCCTTCTATATCCTGTGCAATGTCACTGATGAAGATGTTGAATAGGACGGTCCCAGCACTGATCCCTGTGGTACCCCACTGGTCACTCTTCCTCTGTGGAGTGACAGCCATTTACCACCACCTCTGTGTCCTGCCACCCAGCCAGTTACCTACCCACCACACTACTGTCCTGCCCACACCCATATTCCCCAGTTTGTGTAATAGTCTTCTATGTGGCACAGTGTCAAAGGCCTTGCTGAAGTCCAGATAGGCCATGTCCACTGCCCTCCTGATCCACCTCCCTAGTCACCCAGTCAAAAATTCAATGAGGTTGGTCTGACGCGGCCTCCCCTGGTGAAACCATGCTGCCTTGGGTCCTGTAGTCCATTGACAACCAGATGTTCCACCAATCTCTCCTTCAGTAGTGCTTCCATGATCTTTCCCACTACTGAGGTGAGGCTGACTGGTCTGTAGTTCCCTGCTTCCTCTTTGTTCCCACTTTTGTATAAGGGGACTACATCTGCTGTCCTCCAGTCTTTGGGTACCTCCTGTTTCCAGTGATTGGCTGAACAGGATAGCCAGAGGTTCAGCCACCACCTCTCTTAGTTCTTTAAGGACCTGGGGTGCACCCCATCTGGCCCCATTGCTTTATCAGCTCTTATTACTTCCAGTTCCTTCAGGACCCTTTCGTGTAAGGACTGTGTGCATTCTACCCATTCTCACCCTTGTACTCCCTTTCAGACCCATTACCCCCTCTTCCTTAGTAAAGACTGAGCAGAAATACCTGTTCAATATGTCAGCTTACTGTTGTCATCCTCCACGCGGCTCCCATCCTCCCCTTCAGTCTCACTATCCCTCCCTTTGTCCTTCTTTTTCACTTATGTACCTGTAAAATGTTTTGTCCCCTTTAACCACTGATTTTGCAATGTGTTCTTCTGTCTGAGCTTTGGCTTCCTTACTGACTTCCATGCCTCCTTTGTTTCTCCTGGTACTTCTCCTATCCCTTCTGCCTGTGTCTTTTTGTATTGCCTGAATGCAATCTTTTTGGCTTTCTTTCTTTGCTACCTCTTTGGAAACCATAATGGTCTCCTCTTTCTTTTCCTCTTGCTAACCTGCTTAATGCATAATTCTGTTGTTCTTATAATCCCCATTTTAAATACTGCCCACTGTTCCTCAATCCCTGATTCCTGTCCCATTCCCCTTAATGCCTCTTTCAAGCATCTCCCCATTTTCCCAAAGTCTGCCCCCCTAAAATCCAGGATACGTGTTTTTGTGTGGTTTGGTTCTGCTTTTTCTGTGATTTCAAACCACAATGACTGGTGGTCACTGTTACCCAGGTGCTCCCCCACTGTTACCCCATCACACTGTCCCTGTTTGTGAGCACAAGGTCCAGTATTGCCTTCTGCTGAGTTGGTTCCATGACCAGTTGCTTGAGGAAGGCACCCTGAAGGGAGTCCAGGATAAATCTGCTCCTAGTTGATGCTGCTGCTGGGATGCTCCAGTCCACGTCTGGTATATTGAAGTCTCCAACCAGTACTACCTCACCCTTGTCTGCCATCCTTTGGATGGCTAGCATCAGCTCCCTATCTGTTTCTTCCTCCTGGGCTGGTGGTCTATAGATTACACCTGTGCGGATGGCTGGCCCCATTTTCCTTTCCAGCTTAACCCACAGTATCTCTCCCCCATTTTGTTCCTCCTGGATCTCTGTGGCCCTTATGTCATTTTTCACATACAGTGCCACTCCTCCTCCCTTCCTGCCTTCTCTGTCTCTTCTGAATATGTTGTAGCCAGGTATGGCCATCTCCCAGTCATGGTTATCATTACACCAGGTTTCAGTGATGGCCACAATGTCCAGGTCTGACTGTACCATGACAGCCTCCAGATCTTCCATCTTGTTGCTAAGGCTCCTGGCATTTGCACACATGGCTTTCCATGATTTGACCTCCCTAGACTGCTTCACTGTTCTACTCCAGCCCTTCCTTGGTTGTCATTTATCCCTGGTTCTCCTTGCTGTCTGCCCTTCTGCTGAATTTTGCCCTTTCTGCTTATCCACCTTTTGGACACTGATCTCCATCTTTTTGCACACTGCTTTGCAGAGATAGCCACTCTTCTGGTTCACTGGTTCCATTACTAGCTGTGGGGGTGAGCAAGTAGGTATCATCCTTTGGCCTGCCACCCCTTTGCTAGTTTAAATGCTTGTCAATGTAGCATTTAAACTTATCATTGAGTGCTTGGATTCCCTCCAGGATGGATGCAGGCCGTCAGGCTTGAACAAACCTCCATCCTCCAGATGGGTCCCCAGTCACCAATGAATCCAAACCCTTCCTCACAGCACCAGTTCTTCAACCATGAGTTAAAGTTCCTGGTGCATGCACTCCTATGCTCTCCCTTGCCTCTCACAGGTAGTACTTCTGAGAAAGTGACAGAAGTAGCTACTTGCTTGAGACCCCTCCCCAGTTTCCTAAACTCTTCCTGAACTTCCTTTGGCTCCCCATTTGCCAAGTCATTAGTACCTAGGTGGATAATGACATCCAGCTCACCCTCCTGTTTTGCCTTCCCAGTGATCCCCAGTATCTTCCTTCCATCCCTCCATGCTGTGGCACCTGGTAGGCACCTCACCTCCCTGTCCTCCCCCTCCTGTGTTCCTAGCTGGATCCCTCTTATGATGGAGTCCCCCACCAGGATTCGCTTCCTCCTCCTCTGGGGTCCACTGCTTTCCCCACTGAGGTCACCTCCTTGCCTAACCTCCACATCCTTTCCTTCCACTTCCCTGGGTACCTCTATTTGGTTGTCCTCATTTGCCAGTGTGGCATATGAGTTCTTGAGAGGAATAGGACTCTGTTGTAGGAATACTACCCTGTTGTCTCAAAAACTAAGGAAATGTATTGCAAAAATCTTCATTAATGCAGAATACAGTTACTACAACATAAAACTTAAACCCTCAACATTTGGGAATGTGCTATTATGGTTTACAACCCAGTGACCACAATGTTTGGAAATGTGGCATTAGTGTAGTCAAACCTAACTCCCAACCCTTTCACTCACTTCCACTTTTTACCCAAGACCAAGCTACAGGTATGGGGCCATGCATCAATGGTATGGTGCCTCTCACAAGGCCAACATATTCAAAATTTGTAAATAGCAAACCTAAGTCTCACCCTATCAATCCCCAGTACCAGTTAAATCCCCCATACACCCAATTTAGATGCTGACATTAGGGTGCCCAATCCTTGGAGCCAACTGCACAATCTCCCACCCCTTTCCTCCACAAGTGTGTGACATCAGGGTGCCCATCCCCAGTGCTACCAAACATCAAACTGAAACTGGCCCAGTACCCAGTGTCAGTACCAGTAATAGAAAAATGGTCCCTTAACATTTTTTTATTCCTGTAATGAAGAAAATGGTCCATGGATTTCATTTGTTCTGCCACCACTGCCATTTACCTCCCCACCTGTTTTCCCCACTCAGCACCCACCACCCAACAATGTCCAGACCCCTTACTTACTTATCAGGGTCCAACGCTGTAATCCTCTATAGACTGGAGACATGTCTTCTTCCTTTATAGCCAGATCAAGAACTGAGGAAACCAAGTAAATGCAGTTAATGTATTTTAATATGTTTTGGATTTTTAAGCATAACTTGGCCATTTGTTGATATTTTTCTACAAGCTTTCAACATGGTGGCCTTTTGGGATCCCTCCTCATGAACAAGTTAGGTAAAATTTTAAAATCTACTGGAAAGATGATTTTGCATTCAATCTGCAAAATCACTTTTTGGGTGGGATTTGCAAATTTTGACCTACTGGGTACATGAGGTTAAGTCATAGGAAATCTATGTTGAAAATGTGGGATCAAAACATTAAAAGACAACGTTATGAAGCTACATTGACATTTTTCAATATTGGCTCATGACTTTGGTAATTTTTAAATATTTTGACCCCCAGTATTTAACATAGCCATTTTATTTCACACCACCTCATTAATGAAACAGGTATTATTTTTCAAATCCTGACCAAAATGTATTTTCACGCTTGTGGCACAAACTGTTGTTTCAGCCAGCATTTATTAAATGATACCTTCCATATTCAGAAAGGGAGGTTCACAGAAAGACTATGTTGAAACTTTGCAGTCAAAATATTGCAAACAATTATGAAGAAATGTTGTTTACAAGACAGCTGTTGGCCAGTGGGGATCATGTTGCCTTCTTGTATCAGTGACCTGAGTTTGGGAGAAAACTCAGTGAGCTGGCTTAATGAACCAAGGCTATGGGGAAGGCACTGGAGTGTGCAGCACCAACCCCAGCCTGGAGAGGCAAACAGCAGTATTTCAGTGCACAGACAACACCTTGTGGCGGGGTGGGGAACCTTCCCTTACAATGAGCTGGTGGATCGAGGCCTGATGGACCAATGCTTTGCTTCAGAATGAGCAAGGGTTAAGGAAAAATGGGGAAAAGAGTGCCTGGCAGAATGAAGGTTGGATTGCTGCAGCCCCTGCACCACTGACAGCAGCCTACTGCTGCCAGTCACCCAGCCCTGTTACCCTCCATCTCAGAAACTTACCTTGTACCTTTGGTGTCTACCATACAGATTCCCTGAGCATGGTGATACTAAAGGATGGACATCTGCCCCCTTGACTCTCCACCAGTTTGCAAGTCTGTCCTCCTTTCAGTGTTGCAGGCAGTATGAAAAATGGTAGCTTCATACTACCATGGAGGCAGCTGACAAGCAGAGTAACCCCCCACCCTGAGTAGTCAGTGACCCCAATGATGCTTAATCCTGCCCACAACCCCCATGCTGGCTTCATAAGCAGACCAAGTCCATTTCAGAACCCAGGTCACAACCATGGCGCCAGTATTTACCCTCCTGACAAACCCACTTTAACCCCCTTCAGCATATTACAAGCCATTTCCTCCCAACACAGAACATCAGTATTTTTATTACTTTAAGTTTATGGGTCCAGTGCAACCTAGACGGTGGCACAACAGGAGATCAGTGCTGGCATCAGTGGTCGTGGACCAGATGTATCAGATACATATTGTTTTGTTTATAGTGTCCTATTTGTCCCAGTTAGTTGGTAAAGAGCTGCCAATCCTTTGTGGCCCCATTTCTATTCATACTCTACAGGAACTTCTATGAGTTCCTTCAAGCCACCCAGACCTATCCCACAATTCCCAGGACCCAGGTAAGAAACCTTTATTATTAGCAATGTATTTAAGCTAGGATGTAAAGGTGCAATAGTGCAACTACAAGTATTAAGACACAGTTGTTTTTTACTTATTGTTTGGTGAAGCAGGGCTAGAAATGATTCAGTTATTCAGCCTTCAGGACCTGAAAGAATGATGATACAAATTCCAGTATCACAAATAATAGGGAGATTCATTGCAAGAAAATATGTTAATGTAGACATTAGGGTTGAAGAATGCAATGTGCAAAAAGTAGGGAAATGAAAAACATTAGTGTTTTGGGTCTGCAGAGCATTGGCAAATCAATAGTGAGGTCTTTCTTGGGGTTGTCAAACCTAATGCCCACCCCTCCTTGAGTAAACAAAGTCATAAGACATCTCTTTTATTCATGCAGGGCCCACAGGTCCTACATGAAGAATGGTATGACAGATTATGTTGACAATATGTGGCAAGGCATACATCTCTACCTTTGAAGATTGTACCTCTATGAAGCATTGGTTTGGAGTTTTACCTAGTGGCAGGAGGCTATGGGCTGGGGGAAATGGGGTGGGCATTAGGGGGACAACACCAAGGAAGACCCCACCACTGGATCGCCAATACTCTGGAGGCCAAAAACCCTACTGTTTTTCTTTTCCCTATTTTTTGCACTTTGCATTCTTAAACCCTGATGTCTACATTAACATATATATATTTGTTTTTGAAATAATTTTTTTCTTTTTTGGGCCCTATGTAAATACCATACAGCAGCTTTACATATATTAGTTTAAAGTATGTATGGGCAGTTCATTGCATACACAGTTTCCCACAAAAATTCCATTATCACACCAGTACATGCATTCTTTTGGGACCAGTGCAAATCTACTAGTTCAGCATTACATGTGTACTAGCACAATCGTACCACAATGCAAATCCCATTTTTCAATACTGATGTCCCAAATTTCCAGATTTTAAGCTTCTGTGACATCCACAGGAATGACAGACTAGAATTCTGACCTTTAAAATGGTTTTATGGCATTACAATTTAAAACATGTTTTGGGATTGAAGTTACAGTTCTGACACACTGTGTTTGTCTAAGGGCCTTAAAAAAACATCTGTACTTTTGATGAAACTGCTTAAAATGGCTGAGTTATGAGTAACAGTTTATTTTGAGTATGATGTCAAAATGTTCATGACGCTAACAAAGAATTTTTTCTTCAGATTTTTTTGTCATGAAGAAAGAATTACTTGCTCACAATGTTCTTTATTTGCACTTTCTCACAAGCAAAAAAATCTAATGAACAAGAAAGATTTATTCATGAGATTCTTTGTTCAAACTTTCTCATGAACAATCTTGTGAACAAAGCATTCTTTTGTTCACAAGATTTTTTGTTCACATTTTCTCATGAACAAAGAATTCTTGACTCAGAACATTAAAATTGCAACTTTAGCTAAGCTGGCAACTAATGATTTTCAGGGAGCCCAGAATATTTATTTCTGAGTCATTTTTCATCAAACAAACCTCAGAATCTGGGCAAACACCCTCCCCTTACCTAGGATCAGGTATTTGCATTATTGAAAATGCATCGTTTTGATATGTTACTAGAATTTTGTTTTGGCTAAAACAGAAAACAAAATGGAGATACTCACGATAAAAAAAATAAAAGAAAAAAACATCAAAAATTCTCATGATCATAAGCAATTTCTCATGAAAAGAAAACTGGATGACAGCCATAAACATTTTTGGTTGTATCAAAGGTTTATCCTGAAAACCCTACTGAGTATGTTCTGAAGACACATTTCAAAACCTCATAATTTGAGAACTGATTGATATTTTTAACAAACCTTTTGAAAGGCGTACACTTGGGCTGAGACATTTCTACCCTGAATGCTTTGGAACAATATTTCAAACCATTTTGGCTCCACAGGTGTGGAAAAAATGGAAAAAATGCATTTTTTTTTATAATTCAAAGTTTATTTAGATTGTCAGCATACAATACACCATAGTCTCACGATACAAGAGATACGAGTATATGCTTTCAGAAAAAACATAAGCCCCTTTCCTTTTCCCCATATCCCCTCCCCCGTCCAAATACAAATACATAAAAAAAACACACAAAAAGGAAGACCCCCTTACAATATCCCTCTGCCCCCACCACCCCTTTCCCATCCCAGGTTTGCATGTCCAAAGCTTGCTTAATTCATACCACTACACCCGAGGATCTGTTACATTATGTCATTTGAAGAGAATAAAGGGGAAAAAATGCATTTTTAAAAGTGTTTTGAATTTCTCTCTCTCAGACTCCAGATTGGCAATCATCACAAAACTTACCATGTTATGAGAACTTGCATTCTGCACTATACATGCAAAAAATCATGTAATTTCATAGAATAGAATCAAAATTTATTAAACTGCAAAAATTTGGGGTTAACAATAAGCAGCTTACTCAGCCATAGCTATATCCGCACCACCCTGCATATAAAATATTCTTTTGCAAAAAATTCTGTTAATGCATCAGTTAGGGTTAATACAACAAAACTAGGGAAATGTGGTGTTGGGGTTCCTGACCCTAATACCCCCCCCCATTCAGGCAGCAAACCAGGCATGGGGTGTGCCTTGTGGTTCTCAAGCCTGACAATTGCCCCCTTCCATCAGTAAAGAAGTTAAGATGTTTACAGTGTATGAGAATGTGGTGAGCATTAGGCTTGAGAACCCCAAGGCACACCCCAGACCTGGTCTGCTGCTAGTAGTGTGGGGGTGGAGTGTAAGGTTGAGTACCATAACACCACATTTCTTACTTTCATTGCTTTAACTCTAACTGATGCATTAATGGAGTTTTTTGCAAAGAATTTTCTTACCTTTGAGATAGTGCAATTGTATATAATTGTATCCTCTTTGTGCCTGTGGGGTGCAGGGCCCTCCAGGACCTGCACTGCCATCCCTCCATACATACATACATGTATGTTGCTGTGGAAAAAATTCAGCCAAAATAGCAACCGAATTGTCAGCATAGTCTTGTTATTATACCACTGCATGAATGCTGGGCTGAGAATTTCCAAATCCCTGCTGAAGCGTCATTCTGCATCAGCACAACGTCATTCCAAGCCACAGGTAAGAAAACAAATTTTGGCCAGGATTTGAAAAATGACAGCTGTCATGTTCATGAGGTGATGTAAGTTATGATATTATGTATTTTATTAGCTATTACCATGCAATACTTTCATTGAGCACCTATGTTGAGATCCCAGAGTATATGGTATTTAAGCAATATAGCATGAGAGGGTGTTGGTGATGCCAGGATTTACCCATTCCCTGGGGTGTTGTTTGGTCACAAGGAGCAGCCAACTGATCAGCAACACACCAGAAGTGGGTAAATCCTGGCATCACCAACACTCTCTAGTGGTATATTGTGATTATACAATGTGTCCATTTTTATTGATGATAAAAAATAAAGAAAACATATTTGTTTGTGCTTTAAATTATTTTGTTTTATTAATTTATTAGTATGGCAGATAAAGTAGTCCTGTGTTGCTAGGGAGAGGCTGACAGTTTGTTTTTCTTATAATGGGAATGTGTGATAGCGAGTGTCCATTTTTGTTTTCTCTGCTGAACCATGATTAAGATTTTGCTTTTTTTATTTATTTTTTTAATAAGTAAAAAAATAAGATGCAGTAGCATCTGTTAGTTGAAAGAGAGTGTGATGGAGAGTAGTGTGGGAACTAGCAGGCTGGATCATCGTGGTTTCTGGGGTTGGTTTCCATGATAAGAAAGGGGGTAGGAAACCTGAAGACTGAGCTGATGCAAACAAAAGGCTGCTTTGATTGTTATAACGAGAGAGAGAGAGAGAGAGAGAGAGAGGAATGAGAGAGAGAATTTCCAGCATCAGGTTCCATGTCTTAAGTGTGGGTCTGTGTCCTCTGATGATGGGGCTCGATGTTCTGTGTGTAGTAAAACATGGTAAAAAAAAAAATGTTTGGTACCAACTTTTATAAAAGTTTGGAAATCAGTCGGCATTCTGGGTTGGCATTCACGTGGGATGACTTTGATAAAGACAGAGAGAGGGTCAGGTAGGCTTTAATTTATGTCGGGAAATATTGTGAATGGAGAAAGTGAGTAGTGTATTTTTTCCCCATTTTAGATGCAGTGTGTTTTGAGTCTTGGACTGCTCGAACGGGTAAGGTCAAAGGTGGTAATATGGAATTTCAACTGTGGAGCCAACATCTTTGTTATTAGGTCTCCCTGCAGGAGTGCTGTAATGGAGGGTGAAGATGTTAGGAGACAGATCTGAGAGGACAGCAGTTTTAGTCAGGAAAGGTTACTGAAAAAGGGGTTCTATCAGGGAAGTGTCTAGGACAAAAGATTGTTTAAAAAAAAAGTTGTAGTTTGAACGGCAGTTTGCATATGGGTATGGAAGCAGAGCAGCAGTCATGAGAGATACCAGCCCAGTCTATGGACACTAGTAAAAATATGCAGAACTGAAGACTTGATTGCTCCGTTAGCTGGAAGTAGAAGGTTTTCAACCCCTCATTCCAGCATTTGTAGGGAAAATGCATTAACCCAATACCCAAGCTGATTGATCTTGGTGTGATTAAGTAAAATAAAATATTGAGAACACTAATAAAAGTAGAACTGTGAACCACCTATGATAATCAAGTAACTGCTCACCCCCTCCTCTCCCCACCAGATGTGCTGTTCAACAGAAAGGCTATGTATGGATAAAATATGCTCTACTATAAAAAGCATTATGTGGCGTAACAATCTTTTTCTGAAGTCATCGACTCAAGAAAGGTAGGTGTGATGTAGGAGAATAGACCTCAAATATAGATGTAAGGGCCTGGCATGTGAGTTGCTCGCTTCTGTCTCCATTGATATCTCAATACTGGTGGAGATAAAACTGCTGCAGCACAAATGTGTGAAAGTGCATGTGTTCCTCACAGTTGTCCACATGTGTCACAGAACATGTAGCACCTACAGCATCAGTTCTCCTTGGTAGTGGATTGCCATGGAACTCACTGAGAGAAGGGTAGAAACTCCAGCTGTTTGACAGGTTGACCCTACATATCATAATCGGGTGATGTTGACATCTACACTGTTGGACAGGGAAGTCAAATATTGGAAAATCCAGAGGCAGTATGAAGATGACAGAAATCTGAGCAGTCAAAGGTGGTGACTATTTTGAAGTCCAGGTTTGCCACAGTCTCAAAGCCCTTACATTGATGCAAGGTGCCTGCATCAAACATAAATGATGCAAGTGGTGTCTTTCATCAAAAATTGCACCCTGAGCTATTCTCAAATGCAACCTATGTCAACCACAGGCTGCATGCACCAAAGGCAGATTTTCACCAGCCTTGCACCACACAATGGGCTGTGCCATGGCACTAGGGGGCATGTGGCAGATGCAGGCTGCCATATCCCCAAACTTGCTATTTTAAAAACCCTCCCAAAGAGCAAAGGTTTAAGTACCATTAGACCAGCCAAGGAATAGCCTAACAGTACTTAGAAATCCTGTAGGAGTGTGTACCAATGTTCTGCCCCCCAATCCCCGATCTCTAACATAAGTATTAATATTTCCCTGGTAGTCCAGTGGCCCCTCCAAGTCCTGGTCTTTGGTCATGATTATTAAAATATCCCTGGTAGTCTAGTGCCACCCCAAGCTCTGATTTCCTGTAATAAAAATTAAAATGTCCCTGGTGGTCTATTGGACCATTTCAGCTCTGATCCCCCATTAAGAGAACCTCTGAAATTCCTGGTGGTCTAGTGGACCCCCCCACCCCACAGTGCCCTATTACCCTGCTCAATCCCATTCTGTAACCAAGGTGGTGACTGGCACAACCCACTGCTCATCACCATTTCCAGCTGCTGAATGAGCTCTGAATGAGTTCGTACCATACGTAATACAAGCTCAGTGACTGACAGCTGCTGTCAGTCACTGAATGTGTACTGTATTTAGTACATGCTCATTCAGAGCTCAGCCAGCAGCAGTCCATTGTGGTGAGTGGTGGGCTGTGCTAGTCACTGGCTTAGGTACAGGATGGGAGGGAGCAGCATGGTAGGGCACTGCTGGGTGAGGGGACCACTAGACCAACAGGAATTTCAGAGGTTCTCAAACTGGAGGATTGGGGCTGGAGCAGTACACTAGACCACCAGGGATATTTTAATTTTTATTATGGGAGATCGGGGTTTGGGGGTCCACTAGACTATCAAACTATCAAACTTCTGTCTTTTTAAGGGGCACTCTATCAAATAAGGTTTTACTTCATGAAATGGCCATTGTGTACTGCTAATGGTAGCCTCTCCCTCAAGAGACACCTTTTGTATGCATTTGGTCTATTCCAGCATTTTATATGTACTGGAAAATGTCTACGTCCTAGAGGTGCATGCAGTTTTAATATAAAGCACTTAATACCTTTTACTCATGTGCATCATTCTTCTACGTATTGCAGCATTTTATATATTTTACTGCCCGTAATACACCTAATGCACTTTATACGTATTTAAATGCACTTTATCATATGCATTTCCTTTCTGAAGCATTTAATGCCATTGCATGCTCCTAATACATCTTTTAAAGACACTTTATTTCAGGCTTCCAGGCCTTCTGCTCCAGTTTGGGGGGGATAAGGGAAGACCTCAGCCTCCTCATTTGGGACAAACCTAAGACAGGGGTCACCCTGTCACAAGCTCCCTGCATGGCAGAAGGCTGATACCTGACTGCATTGCCAGGGACTATGGCTCCTCTGGTGCAGCTGCCAGAGCTATTACCATCTGGGGTCTGGGTCATGGTCCATCACTGAAAACCTCCCTCTAACCAGACCAGGTGGCTCTGTCCCACGGAGCATGGCACCTCTGCTGTATACCACCTCAGAACCCGTATACTGCTGACATGTTTCTGTCAACCTCTATTGTTCCTCTACTGCTACCTCTGCCCCAAGTCCTCACCTTCCAGTCATATTAACCCACACTTTTGTGGCTTCTCTAAGGTTGTGCCAGGTGGGGGGGGGCTTGATGGGATCCTCCATCAAAATCCTCAGGTGTGACAAATCTTTGGCACAAGTCTGCAGCTTTGGCAAATGTCAAGACTTTGGTGTCGGGACCTCCAGTTTTTGAGAATACAGTGCAGGGTCCCTGACACACTGATGGCTCAATTCTCAAATGTGGCTAAGATCAGTGGAAGAAACCTGGTGCACCAGGGACCCTCCACCAGATTCTGGTACAGGAAGGGTCCCGGTGCCTAAGTCTGCACACTTGCAGCATCCCCTCTCATGTGGCAAACACCTGGCACACAGGAAGGGTCTGCCGCAGGCCCCTTGCAACAAACACAAGCAGTTTCCCCATACCCGGTTCCCAAGTACAGTTCATACAACCCCCACCCTGGTGGTTTACTGTCCCCCACCCTGATCCATGATGTTCCTCTAGCATAATTAATCAAATCCATCTTGATCTTGCCTGTACGATATTTAGTAAAAATTCCTGATGCTGTCCACAGTTCAAAATGCATAAAATATCACCCCCCCCGATATCCGATGCTGCTGTTATTATAAATAAGAACCTCCTAGCCCCAATGTTGCCCGTAGTTCAAAATGCATAAAATGTCACCCCTACCCAATCCCTGATGCCACTCTTATTATAATTAACAACCCCCATCCCCAATGCTGCCCTTATCATATATTTAATACAACCCCCACTCCCCGGTGCAGCCCTATTACCAATGAATACCATGTTCCCGCTCTCGCGGTGGTATAGTGGCTCCCCAGCCCCAGAAGGTAGTGCCCATCCCCCTCCCCATCCCAAATCACAGACAGCACTTGGCACAGCCCACCTCTCACCTCTGCAGCCAGGTGCTGACTGAACTGTCTATCAATGACAGCAAACACTATACAGCATGTGCTCACTGATAGACAGTTCATTCGCCACCCAGTCATGGAGGTGAGAGATGGGCTGTGCTGGGTGTCGGCTGTCATTTGGGATGGGGTAGAGGGGAGTGGGCACAACCTGCTGGGGCAGGGGATGGGGGCCACTATTCCACCATGAGGGGGGACATGGTATTCATTGGTAATGGGGCTGCATCAGGGATCAGGGGTTGTATTAAATATATAATACAGGCAGAATCAGGGATGGGGGGATTATTACTTTTAATAAGGGCAGCACTGGGAATCTAGGAGGAGTGTCATTTTATGAATTATGAACTATGGCCAGCATTTGGGATGGGGGATTATTATTTATAATAATGGCAGCAGCTATGATAGGGGAAGGGTGTCAGTTTATGAACTATGAACTATAGCTATCACTGGGGATGGGGGCATATTGTTTATAAAAAGAGCAGCATCGGGGATCAGGGAGGGGTGACATATTATGATTTTTATGCTATGGACAACATTGAGGAATCGCTCTCCAAACACAGGTAATTGCAGAAGCCAGATCTTCAGCACTCAGCTGCTGTTTCAGCTAAGATCCTGGATTTTTTTTTCTGAATTCCTGGAGCCATCTGACTGCAGTGCCCCCATTGGCCGCTCACCATCTTGGCGAACTCCCTGAGTGGCTAGTTCTGGAATCCAGCATGGCTGCTTTCCCATAACGGTGCCGTCAAGTTTGAAACAACTTTTTCTTGCTCCAGTACAGAGACACACAGTTCTTGCCTAATTGCATGCCCGTGCACAAATTTTGTAGTCTGTGCTGCCTGGTCCTCACCACTAGTGTGTGAACATAATACCAATTACAGCTAAACTGAAAACTAGGATTCCTACTGCTGATTGTTTTGCCCTCCCCTCCACCCCCTCCTCCACAACTTATTAAATACACCTAAACCACTCCCCCTTCTGTGCACCTCCTCCCATAGGCCATCTTGCCCTACACAAATTTAAAGCAGCAGATCACCTCCTAGAGTGCGGTCCTGCCCCACAGAACTACATTTCTAACAGCCCCTTGCCTCACCACTCCCTCCTCTCCCCCATCATAAGACTGACCACGCTAATTCTCTCCTACTACTTCCCCTTGTCCTCCACTCTCCCACGGAAAGATGAAGCTGGCACTACCTATATTATGCGCCATCTCCCTGACTACTGTGCTGGTATTGACTGACTTCTGCGCTACAGTTATGGCCTGCAATCAGCAGCACCTCTGCTTCCTCTCATTCCCCCTCTCCCCTGTCTCAACCCTCTTCACTCACTACTAGGGATAAGTCCACCCTGGGGTACATCTCTCTCATCCTACTCACTAAAGAAAAAAAGCAGCCTCCTTGGCCACTACCTGGCTAACTTATCCTGGTCTCCTACTATTCCCTCCTACCCATAAATTCTCCTTCTATCACTACTCTCCCTTGCTGGAGACATTGAGTGCAACCCTGACCCAACAAACTCCAATATCACCCCCTCCTACAGCATCTGGGCAAATGCCCCTGGTCTTACAATCGCACATATTCAATGTCTGCAGCCTTCCATCCAAATTCACTGAGCTTGAGGCTTGGATTGAGCTACAAAAGCCCCATATTCTAGGAGTCACTGAAACATGGCTAAAGCCACACCCACACCAAAAACACCTTCAAAATACCTGGCTACTCCTACCTACGCCTCAACAGGCCAGGCAGGAAAAAAGGTGTCCATGTGGCCCAGCTCCTAAGGAACCCATCTCAGCTAGCATTGTCCTACTCTCTGACCCTTCCTCACACAGTGAATGGCTACTCTCCAAATTGACCCTGGGATCCTGCAAGTAACTCTATTTTGGCTGCTGCTACAACCCCCCATGACTGGACCCACTGGACTCACCAGCCTTCTCAAAGGCCTGAGCTCTCTAACTCCCCATAGAGAATCTATCCTTCTCAGTGACTTTAATCTAAATTGACTGAGCTGCCACCAACCTATGTATCACTGTTAAAGTAGCACAGTCTGGTGCAGGTGATCACTCTCCCCACCAGACTTAATCCACTCTCGACCACCGAGACTCTACTAGACTGGATCCTCATAAACAGCGAGGACTGAGCATTACATGCTGGCACCATGGCTGACTCTATAAGTGATCACTCATCGACCTATCTTTTCTGGTCTTCCAAACTAAAGCTCCCCCCACCCAAATGCCTATCTCTGAGAAATTTCAACTGCCCAGTCTCCACACATCTCCTCAAGGAGGCCCAGTCCTTTGACTGGTCCATGCTTTTTTCCCTTTCCAATGCAGCCACAGCAGTTTCCACATTTACCTGGACTTTACTAACACTTCAGGACCTCTTTTTCCCTGTCAGTACCAGGCAGGTCAGAGGTGGGTGCTCGCACTGGATCTCTAAAGACTGCCTAACCCTTATGAAGGCCAGAGACCATGCCTCGTCCACTTTCAAAGCAACCCCCTCTCCTGCCATCTGGGATGCTTACAGGCGCATGAGGAACAAACATAAACAACAGGCCAACTTTTTGAAACAGACCTACTTCTGCAATCTGCCAAAGGCCAACCTTGGAGACCCTAGAAAATTCTGGGACTCAATCAACTCCCTCCTAAACCCCCACTCCAGCTATCTGCTCCACATCTCAACTCCCAGGATGGGCTGCTGACTGAGCCTCTTGATGTGGCCAGTGTCTTCAACTGTAAGTTCACCAACTTATTCATGCACCTAAATAAGCTGCCAACTACCCAACCTCAAAGCTCAGCCCTAATACCTGATACACTGCCATCCTCCTCCAGCTCTGCCACTCACCCGCAAATACCTCCATTCTATTTTAAAGCCCTCTCCATACAAGACACAGTGAAGCTACTCAAAAGTCTACCTAACCACGGCTCCTCCGGATCTGATGGGCTATCTCCAGTCTTCATTAAGCTGATCTCTCTGGCGATTGTCAAGCCACTCACCTTCATCTTTAGCCTTGCCTTTTCCACCTCCTCCATGCCTGACCCATGGAAGATAGCTAAGGTTATCCACATTCTTAAATCTGGTGATCCCAAATTATCCTACAATTACCGTCCTATATCCATCCTCCCTCATCTCAGTAAACTACTTGTCAGAGCAGTCCACAATCAGCTTACTGAGTACATAGGCAAATACACCCTCCTATGCAACCAACAGCATGACTTTTGCAAGAATCATTCCACCGCCACTGCCCTCGCCCTTCTGACCAACCACATCCTCTCTATAATGAATAATGGTAAAGCCACTGGGGCTGTCTTCATTGACCTCTCAAAGACTTTTGACATGGTTAACCATGCTCTCCTTACCTTCAAGCTTAGCCTCATTGGTTGTTCTCAGAAAGTCACAAACTGGTTCACTAACTACCTTACTGATCACTCACAATTGGTGTGTATTGGTCAAACCTGCTCCTTCATCCTGCCTGTCACTGTGGGGGTCCCTCAAGGCTCAATCCTGGGTCCCCTCCTTTTCTTCTTATTCGTTAATGTGCTTCCCTTCAACTGTCTCAACTGTTACTCTCTCCTGTATGCCAATGACCTTGTCCTCTTCCACAGTGACAAATCCACGGCCACAATCTCTTCAGTTCTGCAGTTCAGCAAGGTATTTTCTCTGTCAATCTGTCATGTAGGGCATCTTGCTAACAGGAAGGCACTCATCGCAGCAGTAGGTCAGAGCTTTTAGCTGATTGTTTCTTGAGGGCACAGTTTAGGCTCAAACCCTTCCCACCCCTCACCCACCCACCCTGGAAATAGTTCCTTTATACCTGGGGTTCTGACATCATTTCTCAAGAGGGCAAGGTGCATATCACTGTCATATCCTCTCTAGCACACTGCACTGACAACATAAGCATACATTATATAATATATATATATTTCTGTATAACAAACCAATCACACACACACACACACACACACACACACACACACACACACACACACACACACATATACACAAAACAAAGCAAACAAAAAATAAACAAGAAGGTAGACAGACATGTTGGGAGTAGTGCAATGTAATGGCTGTGGGGCAGCAGTCTTCCGGGAGTATTTCTGGAGGCTGAGATGCTGCCCTGTTTGCAGACAACTCTCTGCCCTGAGGGAGGAAGTTGCCTGTCTTCAGACCACACCTGACAGTCAAAGGGAACCTTCCCCCAGGCCGCACTGGACAGTAGTAAGGGAACCTCCCCCATCCAGGGAGCACCAGAGCCACCACCACTACCTCAGCGGTTGTGAAGAAAGCACAGCAGTTGGATCAAAGTGGGCTCAGGGAGGGTAAGGGTGGTGGAACAGAGGCACACCCAGTCAGTTGTTCCACTACACAATCCATACACCATTCTGGGGGAGCATAGTTCCCCTATGGATGCACCCACAGAGGAGACTAAGGAGGTTGCAGACAACTGTCACAAGGGAGGCCTTCAGGAAGGAGGCAGAGGACACCACAGGAAAAGGAAGCAGCTCCTGGTGGGGGACTCAATTATTAGGAGGATAGAACTGGGGGGAGCAGAGAAAGCTGAAGTAAGGTGCCTGCCTGGTGCCATGGCTTGGAGGGACAGGATGTGCATCCTTAGGATCATGAGAACAGTTGCACAGGAGTCTGTGCTGGACATCATTGTCCACCTAGGGACAAATGACTTGGCTCATCATGAGATTAGAGCAGTGTAGAAGGACTTTGTAGAGTTGGGGAGGGGCCTAAGACAAGTAGCACACACAGTATCCTTCCCAGAGGTGCTGCCTGTCAGTGGCATGGGTGAGGCAAGGGTACTTTGCACCATGCAGCTTAACGAATGGTTGAAAAAATGGTGGAGCACAGGGGTTTGGCTTCATTGGGGACTGGGGTTCCACCTGGAAGGACACCAGCCTATACTGGCAGGATGGTCTGCATCTGTCCAGGAAGGGAACAAGTCTTTTGGGCAATCAGTTTAAATGCTTCATTGGCAAGCTTTTAAAATAGTCAAGGGGGGAAGCACTGATAAGCAGCAGGAAAATCCCAGCCTCCCCCTACAAAACAGAGTATTAAATAAGAAAAAAAACAAGGTAGAAAGGTCAGTGGTGGATGCTGCTACAGAAGGTAAATCCATCAAAAAATGGAGAGCAATGAGTACCAATGCCCATAGTCTGGGTAACAAGCTCCTGAATTAGTGGCCTTGATGGAGGAGGAACATCTAGATATCATGGCAGTCACAGAAACATGGTAACACAGAACCATGACTGGGACTAAACATACCAGGACACACTAACTACAGGAGGGACAGGGAGGTAAAAGAGGAGGAGGAGTAGCTCTCTACATAAAGGAAGGAATCAAAGCAACAGAACAAAAGGGTAAACAGGGAGGAGAAGAAGCACTGTGGGTCAATCTGGAGACAGGCAATGGCACCACAATCCGCACAGGGGTTGTATACATACCCCCCTCTCAGGGGAAAAAACGGACACGGAAATGATAGAAAGAATACTTAGAATGTCAGAAAAAGGGGAGATATTGCTGATGGGTGATCTGAATATGCCAGATGTTAACTGGAGTGCAGTTGCAGCAGCCACTTCTAAGAGTGGGGTTATTCTAGTCGCCCTACAGGGGGGCATGCCTTTGACAACTAGTATTGGAACCCACTCAAGAGGGAGCAGTTTTAGAGCTGGTTCTCTCAAATGGAGATGGAGAGAGGATCACAGATGTAGAAGTAGTATCCATATGGGAACTAGCGACCATCAAACAGTATGGTTCACAATAAACACAGCAATAGAGTCAAGCCATACAAAGGCAAAAGTACTGTACTTCAGGAGAGCTGACTTTGCCAAAATGGGTGAGTGCCTAAGGAATGCACTAGCAAATGGGCAGGAAGGAGGGGTGGAAGAACAATGGGGAATAATAAAAACTGCCATCACAGAGGTAACAAGCCATCGTGTTATCAAATAAACAAAACAAAATGATGTAAGAAACCACTATGATTCTCAAAGGAGGTAGCAGTGAAGGTTCAAGAGAAAAAGGAAACATTCAGAATGTACAAGGAATCACAGAAGGAACAGGAGAAAGAATTGTATCAGTTAAAGCAAAAGGAAGCTGGGAAGGCAGTCAGAACAGCAAAGGCCCCAACTGAGGAAAAGATAGCCAAATCAGTTAAGAAGGGGGATAAAACCTTTTTTAGGTACATCAGGAGTGAAGGAAGACCAAGGAGGGATAGTGAGGCTTAATAAAGGGAGGGGGTGGGCAGAGGGTGACGGTGAAAGGCAGAGATACTAAGCAAATATTTTTGCTCAGTATTTACAAATGAAGAGGGGAGGTACCTAAACAAACAATAGAAACACTCTGGATACAGAAGTTGATACCGGCCCATTTACAGAAGAAAGGGTTCTGAAAGAACTCTTAAACCTGAAGGTGGACAAAGCAATGAGGTCTGATGGGATTCATCCCAGAATTCTAAAAGAACTAAGGGTAGAACTAGTGACACCACTGACTACCCTCTTTAACAAATCATGGGAGGATGTGGTGGTACCTGAGGACTGAAGGAGAGCAGATGTGATTCCCCTTCACAAAAGTGGGAGCAGGGCACAAGCAGGAAACTACAGACCTGTTAGTTTAACCTCAGTGATAGGGAAAATGATGGAATCACTTCTGAAGGAAAGAATTGTCGAGTTCCTAGAGGCCAGAGGGGCAAAGGACCCTAGGCAGCATGGATTCACAGTAGGAAGGTCATGCCAGATGAATCTAATAGATTTCTTTGACTGGATGACCAAAGTAGTAGATCAGGGAGGGGCTGTGGACATGGCCTACCTAGACTTTAGCAAGGCATTTGACACAGTCCCACACAAAAGATTAACATACATGTTAGCCAGCCTGAGAGTGGGTCCCAAGATGATAGCCCGGGTAAAGAATTGGCTGCAGAATTGGACACAGAGGGTAATAGTAAATGGAGTCCACTCTGAAGAAAGGGGGGTTACTAGTGGGGTACCACAGGGTTCAGTATTACCACTGGTCCTCTTCAATGTCTTTATAAGTGACATTGCAAAGGGACGGAAGGAAAAGTATGTCTTTTTGCAGATGACACAAAGATCTGCAACAGAGTTGATGCACAAAGTGGGGTGGAAAGGATGAGAAGGGACTTGGCAAAGTTAGAGGAATGGTCAAATGTATGGCAGCTTAGATTCAATGCTAAGAAGTGCAAGGTAATGCACCTGGGAAACAAAAACCCAGGGGAAGAGTACACAATGGGGGGTGAGATACTAACAACAACAAAAATGGAAAGGACCTTGGGGTAGTCATCAGATGACTTAATGGTGGGCAAGCAATGTGAGAGGGCAGTAAGGAGGGCTGGGGGGATACTGGGATGCATAGGGAGAGGCATCACCATTAGAAAACAGGAAGTTGTTATGCCTCTGTACAGACAGCTGGTGAGACCCCATCTGGAGTACTGCGTGCAGTTCTGGAGACCCAATCTCCGCAAAGACATAGACAGGATGGAAGCTGTCCAGAGGAGGGCAGCTAAAATGGTGCAGGGTCTGCACCGGAAGACATATGAAGAAGACTAAAGGAGATTAATATGTATAGCCTCGAAAAAAGAGGGGGGACATGATAGAAACTTTCAAGTACCTCAAGGGAATCAACAAAGTCCAAGAGGTAGCATCTTTCAAAAAAAGGGGTGTGCAAGAACAAGGGGGCACAATTTGAAGATGGGGGGTGGCTCAGAGGTAATGTAAGGAAGTATTTTTTCACAGAGAGGGTTGTGGATGCGTGGAACAGCCTTCCAGAGGAGGTTGTGGAGTCAAAAACAGCGGTTGAATTCAAGCATGCATGGGACAGTCATAAGGCAATTCTAGTGGGTGGGGGTAGAAAGAAGTAGGCTGCTAGTTAATTAGAATCTGCAGCTTATCCATTAGGTAGGGAAATGGGCAGACTGGGTGGGCCAAGCAGTCCTTATCTCCTGTCAAATTCTATGTTTCTATCAAATCAAATCAAATCATCTTTATTTATAAAGCACCTTTCGAAACCAAGGCTCTGTACACTGATTCACATAAATATTTAAGTTAAAATAATAAATTAAAAGCTATATCTAGGATACGCTAGAGCAAATAAATATGTCTTTAAATCATTTTTAAATTTCTCGACAGTTGGACAATCTCTCAACCAACGAGGTAGAGAATTCCACAGGGTGGGTGCAGAAAAGGCAAAAGCACGAAATCCAGATGTTTTTATTCGAACCCTGGGAATCTCCAGCAATCCCTCATTGGCAGAGCGGAGAGGATGGAGGGGGAATAGGGTACCAGGAGATCTCTCAGGTAGCTGGGTCCCTGATCATGTAGGGCTTTAAAGGTTAGTAAACCAACCTTATAGGTAATCTGCCATCTCACAGGCAGCCAGTGCAGTTCGCGGAGCACAGGTGTAATATGACTGGATCAAGAGATCCCAGTCAAAAGCCTTGCCGCCGCGTTCTACACCAACTGGAGGCAACGGATATCAACCCCAGATAGCCCTAGGTACAGGGAATTACAGTAGTCAAGACGGGTAGTGATAAAGGCATGGACCAACGTTGGCAGATCGCCCAGTGGGACCAGGAGTTTAATCCAGGCGATATTCCTCAGATAAAAAAAAGAGGATTTGACCATGGCTGACACCTGAGATTTTAAGGTCAAGCCGTCGTCAAAAATAATGTTCAGATTTCGCACCTGATCGGAGGTAGTGAGTGACATACCGCCGAGCAATAAGCCCGGCGGTTGGCCAGCCCCCAAACCCATCACCGGGCAACCCGGATCCACTACCAACACCTCAGTCTTATCTGGATTTAGTCTCAACCAGCTAGAACTCATCCATAATCTGATCTCAGTAAGGCAATTGTCTAGCTTGGAGAGAGCACCATCTTGCCCGGGCAGAAAGGACAGATACAGCTGAGTATCATCTGTGTAACAGTGAAAACCCAAGTTGTATCGCCTCATGATATCTCCTAAAGGCAGCATATACACTGCAAACAACATGGGCTCTAAAATGGAACCCTGCGGTACCCCACAAGGCAGGGAGTGAGCACCAGAGGAATAAATTCCAGTGGTAACCCTCTGAAACCTGACTGTGAGGTAAGATTGAAACCATTTGAGGACTGTTCCAGACAGTCCACAATAAATCCGCAGGCGCTCCAACAGCACACCATCGTCTACAGTGTCAAATGCCGCAGAGAGATCGAGAAGGACCAGAATGGTACATGCCTTTCGATCTCTAGCCATTAGGAGGTCATTTAACACCTGGGCAAGGGCAGTCTCTGTGCTATGCTTCTTTCTGAAACCAGATTGGAGAGTATCATAGACATTGTGAGTTGTAAGATGATCATCCAGTTGTAACGCAACTGCCTTCTCAATAACCTTCCCAACAAAAGGAAGGTTAGAGATAGGCCCGTAGTTAGCTAGACAGACTGGATCCAAGGAGGGTTTTTTTAGGAGTGGTCAAACTACCGCCTCCTTAAGGGGATCAGGAAAGACCCCCCTCTCCAAGGATTTCCAGACAATGTCAGCAAGGATCGGGCAGATAACCTCTAAACATCCCACCAAGAGGGTTGTAGGACCCGGATCCAAACTACAACTGGTCGGCCGTAATTCTTGGATGATCTTCACAATGTCAGTGAACTCCAGCCGGCAAAAATCTGACCAGACAGACCGGGTGAATAGCACTTCCTGTCGACAACTGCAGTCCCTTAAAGGAGGAGTCGGACTGATACCAGACCTGATGCTAGCAACCTTATCTGAAAAGAACCGAGCGAACTCCTCGCATCTTAGCTGAGAAAAGGCTTCTCTGGACTGGAGACAGATTGAATTGCACAATCTGTCAACAGTCCGGAAAAGCTGAGCCGGTCAATTCTGTGCAGCAGAAATCTCCCTGGACAGGAATTCTGCCTTCTTACGGTTGATTTCTGATTGATAGCCATCATAATGTGCCATCAACCTAAGCCTGTCAGCATCATTTCCGGACTTCTGCCAGGCTTTCTTCAACCTTCGGCCTACTCTCCTTAACTCCTTCAAGGAGCTATCAAACCAAGGACTCCTTGAACGGAGGGTGAGAGACCGAACACGAACAGGAGCAATCTTGTCCAGAGCATCTCCCACAGCCTAATTATAGGCCAATACGAGATCGTCTGGACTCATGTATTCACCAGACAAACCTGATAGGTCCAGTACCACCATCAGGTCACTGGGACTAATATCCCTTAAAGGGCGGTACTGACCCACCTCCATAGCATAGGGGCAGACCTATTAGGGGTAGCCCTGAAACTGAACCTTATGGTGTGATGGTCAGACCAACTGACTGTTTCCAACCCCAAGTCAGCAATCTCCATATCCAAAAGGATGACCAGATCCAATGAATGACCTTTTATATGGGTTGAGGAGGTAACCACATGTGTTAGGCCCAGTGAAATCATCAACTGGAGGAGATTTTGACCAAAACCAGAGAGTTCATCGTCGACCCAGGCATTGAAATCCCCCAGAATTAACAGTCTGGGGGACCGCAATACCAGGTCGACGATGAAGTCTGCTATCTCCTGCAGGAATTCTCCACCATCTCCTGGTGGACAGTAGATGAGGAGAATTCCACAACCTACACCCTCACCCAGGATATATTCAAAGGATCTGGTACTTCCCAAAGGCACATCCACAAGGCCCAGCTCAGTTTTAAACATAATGGCTACACCCCCACCCCTATGATCCAGCCGTGGATGGTGTATCACCGAGAACCTGGCTGGTGTTGCTGAGGCCAGTATAGGGCCTGGATTTTTATCCAGCCAGGTCTCGGTGATGCATGCCAGATCAGTTGGTGCAACAAGATCAGCTATTATAGTTGTCTTGTTTTTAATAGATCTGGCATTGCATAACACCGCCAAGACCGGATGAGCTGTCTGGGAAGACCTCGGCTCCTGCCTACTAAAATCAGAACCCTTGGGTATTGGAACAAGACAAGAGTAACCTCTATCTTGACCCCATTTTGCCCCAGGGTGTCTCCTGGATCCTACCACCCCAATCCGCCCTCCCCCCCTCCTGTCACCCACCAGACTTCGCTCTCCATCTTCTTTTATGCTTCCTCAAAATGCCTAAAGCACAACACCTAAAATAGGTGTCAGATGGTAGTGGAGGACATTCAAAGGGACACAATTCTCTAAGTCTGGTGGGGGAATAATGTCCAACCACTGCCAAATCACCCCGACACATTGCAAAAAGAAATAAAACAAATAACAAAAAACATATAATCACCAACTTATATAAAAATAAGGCACAATTGTTCAGCCTTCCTAGATATAGACACTTAAAAACTATAACCTTAAAATTATCAAATAAAACAATACAAATAAATTATAAGTCAAACAACCCAGAAAGAAAACCACCCATTAAGAGTCCATTTCTGAAGAGAATTTAAATCCCAAAAATAAAAGAATTAAATAATCTTACAAATAATAATAAATACAATGAATTCTGAAACCCTGGTACTCTCACTATCCTGGGGATCAAAAAACGTAAGAAAAATGATACAAATTTACAAATTTTCAGGTACTCGCACTACTCGAAAAAAGGAAAAATAATAATAATAATAGTTTGGGCACTCTCACTGCCCAGACATTTACACAAATAACAAACAACAGAAAAAGTTCTCCCAAAAAATGTCTTAATAGTGGTTCTTCTTTTATCTCAGCAAATCATAGTCCCAAAACCTGTTGAACTCCAAATCTCGTAGCTGAGTAGTAAAAACCAGTTTTAATCAGCCTTTAAAGTCCATTTCCATTTAAGGGTTTTTCTGACAAAAGGCCAAGAGTGTGCAAACCTTGTCCAATAACAAAAGGGATACCCCAAACCTCCCATCCACATTTCCCAGGCCACTCAAACCCCTATCACCTGTGACCTGCAGCTACAGAAGTCATGAGGGTAAACAACCTAGTCCACCCCCAGGACAACTTAGGAGACCTCAAAATCCTCCTCTGACTCCCCAAAGGAAGATGAGGAAACTACCGTTCGGTCAGGGGAAATAAGGAAGGCGACCCAATGTATAAGGAGGAGGGGATCCCACCCTGCACCACTCAATGACCCCCAGCACCCCTGGGCTTCAAACAGCAGCAACCAAAATCACTCTAGAAATTCCAGCTCATGAAAGTGCAAGCTTAAATCAAAGTAGACACAATACTCATAGTTGGAAGATGTGCTAAAAGCGCTCTCACCACACTGCTGCTCGCATAGATGTGAAGTCTCTAAACAAACCAGAAGTTCGTAGGAAGCAATAACAGTTCCAAAATTCAAGTAAACAGCAGTTCTTACAACTTCATAAGTTCTCACGACTTCATAGATTCAGTAACCAAGAGTTGAAATAACGATAATAATTCAGGCTTTTCCAAGTTCAAAAAGCAGCAAATCTCACAGCTTCACAGGTGCAACAGCAGCAACTCTCGCAGCTTCATAGGTGCAATAACCACAAAGCGTGGATTATAGCAGGATTTGGGCACAATTCCTTAAAATAGCAAATTTACGAATCCACATAAAATGATAAGGTTAAAATACATGCAGTTACCGGCTGAAACGGCTGAACTGCACCGGCGGCTAAGCTCCCGTATAACAAGGAGATCAGCCGAACAAATGTAAAAGCAAAACCCGAAAAATGCTCTGAGAGCTAAGCTACCTCACTGAAATGGCCCTGACTAAACTAGAATTTAAACAAACTAAAGAATAAATAAAAAAAAAAAACACATTAAACAAAGCAAAAAACGCAGAGTCTAGATAGCGACCTCAGGCAGCTCACACACCGACGCCATCTTGGTTCACATCCTATGTATGTTTCTCTCATACAACTATGCTGTGGCCCACAGCTAGTTCACAAAAAAACTCCTTTAAGTAAATGCCAAAAAAACTAAATCCATGCTATTTGGATCTAAGCCCTTCCTGGCCAAAACTAAAAGCCATGCCCCCTTACACATTCTCACCCCAGACAGCCCAGCCCTGGAGGACGTCAACACCTACAAATACTTAGGTGTACTGCTTGACCCCTCCCTCACCTTCAAGGAGCATGAAAATTCCCTTGTCAGAAGGTTCCATCAAAGGTTAGGTGCTGCCTGTAGATTCAAATAATACCTTTCTCCTGAAGCCAGACTAGCCATTGTCCAGGGTAATCTTCTCCCTATTCTTGACTACTGCTCCCCTATTTATGCCAGGACTTCAGCTACTGCCATGGCTAAACTCTCTGCTGCCTACAACAGTGCCTGTCGCTTTGCTTTATTGGCCCCGTTCTCCACCCACCACTGTACCCTCTATAATACCCTTGGATGGCTACCACTGCAAGGCCACTTTGACCAAGCCCTCTGCTGCATGGTGGACAATGTCATCAGCACAGCTCCAGAATCCCCTTTAACTGCCCTTCTGAAAACCTGAACGCTCCTCCGCAACCTCCGCTGTAATGGTACTCCCCCTCTAGCTGTTCCAAGAGTATCCACCAACATGGGTAGCAGAGCTTGGTCTGCAGCTGCCCCTTTGCAGTGGAAGAAACTACCGGCTGAACTCCGTTCCATTGACACACACTCCAGTTTCAAGTCCTGCCTTAAAATCTGGTTCCTGGCAAACTCATCCTGCTGCTGCTCCCAGGGGTCTGACACCAACCCACACTAGTCAACTCCCCAGCCCAGGGGTTACCCACCTACCCACACTAGTCAGCTCCCCTGTCTGCAACTGTTATATTGTATTTTTTACAGTAATATTTGACTTCCTTGCCTGTACATATGTTTTTTACTGAGTATTCTGTGTATTACTTGTTCACTGGATGATGCAGTCGCACATTGTACACTGTGCCTACGATTTATTTGTTTTGAACTAAATCTCCTCATGTCCATTACTGAAACCTTGTATTCACTGCTCTCAAATGGACCTATGCATCAAACCTGTCTATTGTGCTTACTTTTGTTGCTTGTATCAAACCTGTTTCATGTGTATTACTGTTACCTTGTACTCCACTGTCACCCTGAGCCATGTGTTATGGCCCAAGTCATGCCTGAAAATGGTCCCTGGGATCAGTGCACTCACCCAGTTATCAAAATCATAAATAAAAAAAAATAAAACATTTTATTAGATATAATATGGGCAGTGTTGGGATCGGGGAAGGGTGACATATGATTTTTACACTATGAACAAAATTGGGGAATTTTATTATATATAATTTGGGCAGCATTTGGGATTGGGGGGCCACTAGACCACCAGGAAAGGGTGAACTAATATTACTGTATACAGGTGGCAGCCAGGCTGGGGAGGTGGGAGAATGCAGCACATTGCTGCACACAGATCGTCTCCCAGAAGAGACTCTTCTAAGTAACCTTAGACCAGCCCTGGTTGGACTAAGGGTACATACAGTATAATTTCTCCCTCTGGGAGAGATCTGTGAATCTCATTTTCGGGAATGTGGCAGCTTGCATCTGCCACATGCCCACTATCATAGGTTGCAATCCATTATTGGGTGCATGGGTGGTGCAAGCACCATTTGGGGCAGGCAGCCTGCAGTTGACAAAAGTTGCCTTTGAGAATCATTCCCAGTGCATCTTTTTGGTGGTGCAAGCCCCTTGCGCCCTACCGGGAGCTTTGAGAATCGAGCCCCCAGAATTTTCCACAGCCATAGATTGGTGCACCTTGGACTGATCTTAGGGCTGATTAGAAAATAGAGCCCCAGGTTTTTAAATACCTGGGTAACCACCTTGACCCTACCCTGCCTTCCCCACATGTAACTTCTGTAATCAAAAACTTCCAACAACAACTTGGACTGCTCTACAGGAACAGATGTAGCTTTACCACTGAGGTCAAAAACTTCTACAATGTCCAGTTCTTGAGCCCTCACTTCAAAAAGCACAGAGATAGGTTGGAAACAGTGCAGTGTAGAGTAACAACAATGATTCAAGGTATACAGGGCAGATCTTATTAGGAGTGCCTCAAGGCATGAAATATGTACTCTCTGGAAACCAGAAGGGAGAGGGGAGACATGATAGAGACCTTTAAGTTCCTTAAAGAGAAAAAGAAAGCATTCAGGAAGTACAAGGAATCGCTGAAGGAGCAGGACACAGAACTGTATCAGTTAAAGCGAAAGGAGGCTGGGAAGGCAGTCAGAACAGCAAAGGCCCAAACCGAGGAAAAGATAGCCAACTCAGTTAAGAAGGGGGATAAAACCTTTTATAGGTACATCAGGAACAAAGGAAGACCAAGGGAGGGATAGTGAGGCTTAATAAAGGGAGGAGGGTGGGCAGAGGAGACTGTGAAAAGCAGAGATACTAAACAAATATTTTTGCTCAGTATTTACAAATGAAGAGGAGACATAAAACAAACAGTAGTAACACTCTGGATACACAAGTTGATACAAGCCCATTTACAGAAGAAAGGGTTCTGAAAGAACTCTTAAAACTGAAGGTGGACAAAGCAATGGGGCCTGATGGGATTCATCCCAGAATTCTAAAAGAGCTAAGGGTAGAACAAGTGACACCACTGACTTCCCTTTTTAACAAATCATGGGAGGATGGGGTGGTACCCGAGGACTGGAGGAGGGCAGATGTGATTCCCCTTCACAAAAGTGGGAGCAAGGCAGAAGCAGGAAACTACAGACCTGTTACTGTAACCTCAGTGATAGGGAAAATGATGGAATCACTTCTGAATGAAAGAATTGTCGAGTATATAGAGGCCAGAGGGGCACAGGACCCTAGGCAGCATGGATTCACAGCGGGAAGGTCATGCCAGACAAATCTGATAGATTTCTTTGTCTGAGTGACCAAAGTAGTAGATCAGGAAGGGGCTGTGGACATGGCCTACCTAGACTTTAGCAAGGCATTTGACACAGTCCCACACAAAAGATTAATATACAAGTTAGCCAGCCTGGGAGTGGGTCCCAAGATGACAGCCTGGGTAAAGAATTGGCTGGAGAATAGGACACAGAGAGTAATAGTAAATGGAGTCCACTCAGAAGAAAGGAGGGTTACTAGTGGGGTACCGCAGGGTTCAGTATTAGGACCGGTCCTCTTCAATGTCTTTATAAGCGACATTGCAGAAGGACTTGAAGGAAAAGTATGTCTCTTTGCAGATGACACTAAGATCTGCAACAGAGTTGATGCACAGGGTGGGGTGGAAAGGATGAGAAGGGACTTGGCAAGGTTAGAGGAATGGTCAAATGTATGGCAGCTTAGATTCAATGCTAAGAAGTGCAAGGTAATGCACCTGGGAAACAAAAACCCAGGGGAAGAGTACACAATGGGGGTGAGATACTAATAACAAAAATGGAAAGGGACCTGGGGGTAGTCATATCAGATGACCTAAAGGTGGGCAAGCAATGTGAGAGGGCAGCAAGGAGGGCTGCAGGGATACTGGGATGCATAGAGAGGCATCACCAGTAGAAAACAAGAAGTTATTATCCCTCTGTACAGACAGCTGGTGAGACCCCATCTGGATTACTGTGTGCAGTTCTGGAGACCCAATCTCCCAAAGACATAGACAGGATGGAAGCTGTCCAGAGGAGGGCACTAAAATGGTGCAGGGTCTGCACCGAAGACATAAGGAAGAGAGACTTAAGGAGCTTAATATGTATAGCCTCGAGGAAAAGGAGGAGGGGGACATGATAGAAACTTTCAAGTACCTTAAGGGAATCAACAAAGTCAAGAGGGTAGCATCTTTCAAAAAAGAGGTGTGCAAGAACAAGAGGCACAATTTGAAGATGGGGGCGGCTCAGAGGTAATTGAAGGTATTTTTTCACAGAGAGGGTTGTGGATGCATGGAACGGCCTTCCGGAGGAGGTTGTGGAGTCAAAATCAGTGGTGGAATTCAAGCATGCATGGGACAGTCATAAGGCAATTCTGGGGGGTGGGGGTAAGAAGAAGTAGGCTGCTGGTTAGCTAGGATCTGCAGCTTATCCAGTAGGTAGGGAAATGGGCAGACTGGGTGGGCCAAGTGGTCCTTATCTGCCGTCAAATTCTATGTTTCTATGTTAAAGGAATTAACAAGGTAAACTGGTAGGAATTATCTACCGTGAATATCAACTCAGGGTCACATGGTCTTTAACAGGAGGGATGTGTGGAAGTATTTCTTTATGGAAAGCATGGTGGAACCTTGAAACAGTCTGTCAGCTGAGGTGGTGGTGCAAACACATCAGGGATTCAGTTAGGCATGGGATGGAATGAAGGGAACAGTGGTCACTTGGGGAAACAAGACCATTGAAGAGAATAGGGATAGGATGGGGAGGGTTAGTGCCCTGGAAGAACAGTAGGTCCCAGGAAAATGTCCAGGGATTATAGGGAGCATGGGCAGACTGGATGGACCTCTGGCCTTTTTCCACCATCATGGTCTGTGTTTCTAGTCTCCAGCATTATTATCTCTATTGTTGACTTTGGTGTGGTTATCTATTCCTCCACCAATGGCTCCGTCCTCAAAATAATTTCCATTGCCTTCACTTACCACTGCAGATTTGCTCTCAATTTAAAGCCCGACACCCAACACTGACCACTATATTACCACCATCTGACTCACATTCCATCACCATTCTAGCCTCAGTGTGGCACTCCTGTTCGGAAGAACCCCATTCAGACAAATGCTCCCTGTTGTCCGCAGTCACATCTTACTGATTAACACCAGGTATGGCACTCAGTCAGTGGGGGAGAACAGATTCATCCTGCCACTCAAGAAAATGTCACTTGGCCAGAACTGCTTTGTGTGCAGAGCAGTCAAAGCCTGGACCCTGCTGTTTCCTTCAGTGCCCTCCCCCCCCCACACACACATTCCTAGCCTTCAAAACCCAAGACTCTTCCCACTTTCTCCAGAAACTTCCCTGTAAGTGTGCATAGAGTGATGTGTACAGCTTCATGACAATCATGCAATTGTACTTGCAGTTTATTTTTTTATTTTTTATTTTAAGAAGTAATCAGAAGTACAACCCTTTGAGCCAGGGACTCATTTACAAAGGCTCCTCATCAGGAAGACAAATACATTAATAGCAAGCAACAAAAAAATTAAATGAGCTCAAATAAAAGAAAACAGTCAAAATTAAGGGCTGGTTGTAAAGGCCCCACGTCAAGGTAAATTAGCAATAATAAACAGACATAAACAATAAGGTGGGCTATAATGAGTCAAATGAAGGGCAGAGTGAAAAATAGGCAGACTGAGAGGAGTAAAGGCAGGGAAAACTCAGCCAGGGCAGTCACAGCAGAGGGAGGAGAGGCAGTGGTTCTTGACAGCAGTTTTAAAAGACCCCAATCTTGGTAGGGAGGTGATAGCTACAGGCAGGGAATTGTACCAGGACAGGTCATGGTAATGGAATGACCTCTGTGCAAAGGAGGTCCTAATTCTGGGGACTTGCAGAGGGGAACAGACAGCTTTGTGGGTAGTGAGGGAGGGGGTAGACAGGCTTATGATAGAAGACAGACCAGGGGGAGTCAAACCTGCAGTGATTTTTTTGGTCAAGAGGCAAGATTGATAGATAAGCCTTTCCTCCAGTTTAAGGAAGTTAGAGAGGGAATACAGTGTGCAAGTATAAGTAAGACATGGGGAACCTGTAAGCAGCTGGCAGGGCTTATTGAGGGATGACTTAATTTTGTGCAGAGCAGTGTTGTCAGCGGCACCATAAATAAGCAGATCATAGTCCACGAGAGACAGTACCGAGGATGGGATGGCCAGCCTTAGTGCTTCAGTGGGGAGACAGTCATGATGGCGATACAGTAGGCATTTCCTAGAGTTGATGGTAGAGCAAAGGGAGTGGATGTGGTCATGAAAGGATAGGGAGATATCAAAGAGAACGCCGAGATATTTGAAGGAGTAGGTTTGTTCAATGGGGAAGAGGGTACTAGATATAACCCAGAGTGGATAATCTTTATGTTTATTCTGGTTATGCACAAAACGCATGGTTTTACTTTTCTTCAACTTCAAAACCAGCCTGTGGTCATAGAACCAGCGTTCAGCCTCTGTGAAGGAGTCCTGCAGGGAGTTTTGTAGGAGGAGAGAGTCAGCATGTGAGTCAAACAGGACAGTGTCATCCACATAAAGTATAAGGTTTCCATTACAAGAGGAGGGGAGAGAATTCAGATGGAGGCTGAAAAGCAAGGGCCCCTAGGATTGGACCCATGGGGAACACTGGAAGAAGCTTGTCTTTTTACTTTGAATCTTGCTGCTTACCTGCCTCTGTAACCTGACTAATGCAGTTGTCCTCTACATGTATTGCTGTTGTGTTGCATGTTTATTGTCCCTGTTGTTGTGTTGCATGTTTGTTGTCCCTAATCGTTGACTTTGTTACTTGAAAACTGTGAAGGTTGTTGTTATCTGCATTTCCTGCTTGACTTGGACACCTTCAAAAAAGGGCACTTGTTCTCATAGGTTCTCCCATCACAATGAATGCCTGAATGAATGAATATCAAATCATTTATCCTATATACTGTATATATTATGTTATGGCATATACCTACAATTTTAGTAATATCCAGATACTGTACATTATAATATCCTACTGTCCTCCTCAGTTTCTGCAACTACAATACTAGGGATTATATGTAAACATCAGGGATCGGGGAGGGGCACTACACTACCAGGGAAGATATTAAAGTACGGGCTCCTTTTAAAAAAAAAACAAGTTACATTTCAACATACTGCAGTGGCATCCCACAGGGTGCACACCACTGCAGATGCCCAGCTATGCCCTGACACCTCAACTGACACTTCAAGTGCCCCAGTGTGCTCCTGCTGCCCCCTGTATTACTGCATCCCACTGGCACAACCCACTTAGACCACCTTCTGGTTGGTCTAAGTTGTGACCAATCCTGCATCAATGGTGGACCTTGCAAAATCCCCCAAAATGGGATGTTGCAGCCCCAGCATGGCACACACCCTCTTCTGACCTGGTGCACTACATTGTTTCATGCAACCCTGGTTCAAGGGGGCTTGGGTGCTGCAGTGTCTAGATCGGATGCAGGCTGCTTTGGAAAATAGCGTTTGATGCAAGTGGTAATGCAAGTCACCACTTGCTTCAAATTCTTTGGATGCAAGTCCCTTGTGTAATTTCAAACCTTTAGAAAATCAGACCAAATATTAAAAAAAAAATGTCTCAGTAGGGATTCCTGGGGTATACCAACGCTCAATAGCCTCCAGCCTAAGAAACTACCATTTGTGATCTATCACTACCTTTAGAGCATTTAACTTGGCAAATAAATCCATAACAGTTTTTGTTTGCTAGCCACAGTAATTATGTTTAATAACCTACATTCTTTGAGCTTTTTTCTGTAACCTTCCACTTTAATCACTCACTTCACTTGCCCTCTTTTTCCTCCCTCTCCACAGATCATTGGTCTTACTTTATCCCTCTTTACACCAGCACATCCCCCAGCACTGTACATCTCCTTATAGTTTTGGTACATTTTAAGTTATGCTCTTAAGAACTGAAAGAATTACCCTTGGAATGATATATAACTCCTCCTCCATCCGCTTATTGTCAAAAGGGGTCTAATTCTAAATCCTGACTCATTTAAGCAGAGAACAAGAATTATTTTCTAACATCTTCTTATGTGTGTGATTTCAACTGCATACATTTGGGCATCCTGTTTTACTCCTGTAGTCAGCAGTTTGGAAAAGAAAAAGAAAGTAAGGAGGCCACAACTGTCCCCTTAAGGTGCCATTGTGCCGAATGGACAAACCAGAAAATAAAAAGAAACAGCACACACAATACCAGTCATGGAAAGAATAGTAAATTATTTATTGGTTCAAGAAATGTGGAGAATGCAGCTGCTATGTAATGCCATACAAAGTGGCTTTGGGGGCCGGGGGTGTTTCTTCACAATAACAGACCATTAAATACCCCACATAGTTCACTAGAAACAAATGAAACCCACTATCCAAAGTGCTGAGAAAATAGTGCCAATGAAGTAAATAACAAGTAAGGATACGTAAATTGACAATAAATGTAAAGAGCATTTTTGCAGAAATAACTAAAAATAAAAAAATATAGACAGCAACAATAACATTATGGCAAAAAGTAAAAAAGGCTAGCATAATGACATAATAAATTAATATTATAATACCATTGCCTCCAAAATTGCACACAGTATTGCCGCTGCCTGTCTAATTACTCCAAAGTTTGACAACTATAGTGCAATTCACAATTTTATAATTCATATCTGCTGCTTCTGATATATATTTTCTATCATATCCAATTGACATGTTTAATTCCCAGACATGGTAGGAAATATACTCTATTAGAAAGTAACTGCACAATGATACAGATATTTTTTTTTTGTCTTATAAAGCAGCTAAAACACATATGAGGGGAATACGTGTTGCACAAAATGATCTGAGAGATTGCCTAGGATATAATTATTGAAAACAATACTTGTAATTCAACTTACAGGGTATACAATAGGGATCCACTGATAGACAGGAAAATACCCTGGTCAAGTCAAGATGCAATACAAGTAGGAATTAGTTACAAAGAGGGCTGAAAATCAATTTCATCATTAAGACTATGTACCTTCAGTGCACATAGCCTAAAAATCCAGTATGTCTCTCTTTGCAATAGAAGATGCACTCTGTCACCATCCTATCTGGTGGGAATACATGCTCTAGTGCTCTAAATTTAAAGCCAGCTGGCCTACTACTACATGTATCTTTAAAATATACCCCACTAGCACTGCTGGTGTTTTCATTCAAAATGGCACAAACATGTTCCTTTAGTCTATATTTTAAAGCTTGTACTATACAGCCAACATAAATTTGCTCACATTAGCACCAGCATACATACACACAAAAATTCATCTAACAATCAAAGTAATTTTGGAGTTTACAATCAATATTGATCTAAAGAATGCAGTACCTGTTGCCACATACTCACATAAATTGCATCTCCTTATTTCACTGATACACATAGTAGTAGGCCATTCTTATTTGGATTCAATTCTGACTTGACTATGTATATTTTCCTGTTAATCAGTTATACCCTATTGTATGACCTGTAATATGAATTACAAGTAACACATCTCAATAACTATCAAAAATATTTTTTACACATTCAAAATATTAGATCATAGGACATAAACTGAAAGGGGGGGCAAACTGGAGGCATTTCCTAAGTTAACATGTCAGAAATGTGAACAATGCACAAAAATAAGACCAAGGGAAACAAAGCTGTGAAACTGTAAATAGGGCTGGTGGTGGTCGGGGGGGGTGGAGGAGTTGTAAACATAGAAACATAGAAACATAGAATTTGATGGCAGATAAGGACCGCTTGGCCCACCCAGTCTGCCCATTTCCCTACCTACTGGATAAGCTGCAGATCCTAGCTAACCAGCAGCCTACTTCTTCCTACCCCCACCCCCCAGAACTGCCTTATGACTATCCCATGCATGCTTGAATTCCACCACTGATTTTGACTCCACAACCTCCTCGGGAAGGCCGTTCCATGCATCCACAACCATCTCTGTGAAAAATACTCTTAAATTACCTCTGAGCCGCCCCTCCCCATCTTCAAATTGTGCCCTCTTGTTCTTGAACACCTCTTTTTTTGAAAGATGCTACCCTCTTGGACTTTGTTGATTCCTTGAGGTACTTGAAAGTTTCTATCATGTCCCCTCTCCCTCCTTTCCTCGAGGTTATACATATTAAGCTCCTTAAGTCTCTCTTCATATGTCTTCCGGTGCAGACCCTGCACCATTTTAGTTGCCCTCCTCTGTACAGCTTCCATCCTGTCTATGTCTTTGCGGAGATTGGGTCTCCAGAACTGCACACAGTACTCCAGATGGGGTCTCACCAGCTGTCTGTACAGAGGGATAATAACTTCCTGTTTTCTACTGGTGATGCCTCTCCCTATGCATCCCAGTATCCCCCAACCCTCCTTGCTGCCCTCTAACATTGCTTGCCCATCTTTAGGTCATCTGATATGACTACCCAAGGTCCCTCTCCATTTTGTTGTTGTTAGTATCTCACCCCATTGTGTACTCTTCCCTGGGTTTTGTTTCCAGGTGCATTACCTTGCACTTCTTAGCATTGAATCTAAGCTGCCATACATTTGACCATTCCTCTAACCTTGCCAAGTCCCTTCTCATCCTTTCCACCCCACCCTGTGCATCAACTCTGTTGCAGATCTTAGTGTCATCTGCAAAGAGACATACTTTTCCTTCCAGTCCTTCTGCAATGTCTCTTATAAAGACACTGAAGAGGACCGGTCCTAATACTGAACCCTACGGTACCCCACTAGTAACCCTCCTTTCTTCTGAGTGGACTCCATTTACTATTACTCTCTGTGTCCTATTCTCCAGACAATTCTTTACCCAGGCTGTCATCTTGGGACCCACTCCCAGGCTGGCTAACTTGTATATTAATCTTTTGTGTGGGACTGTGTCAAATGCCTTGCTAAAGTCTAGGTAGGCCATGTCCACAGCCCTCCCTGATCTACTACTTTGGTCACCCAGTCAAAGAAATCTATCAGATTTGTCTGGCATGACCTTCCCGCTGTGAATCCGTGCTGCCTAGGGTCCTGTGCCCCTCTGGCCTCTAGATACTCGACAATTCTTTCCTTTAGAAGTGATTCCATCATTTTCCCTATCACTGAGGTTAAACTAACAGGTCTATAGTTTCCTGCTTCTGCCTTGCTCCCACTTTTGTGAAGGGGAATCACATCTGCCCTCCTCCAGTCCTCGGGTACCACCCATCCTCCCATGATTTGTTAAACAGGGTAGTCAGTGGTGTCACTAGTTCTACCCTTAGTTCTTTTAGAATTCTGGGATGAATCCCATCAGGCCCCATTGCTTTGTTCACCTTCAGTTTTAAGAGTTCTTTCAGAACCCTTTCTTCTGTAAATGGGCCGGTATCAACTTCTGTATCCAGCGTGTTACTACTGTTTGTTTTATGTACCTCCCCCTCTTCCTTTGTAAATACTGAGCAAAATATTTGTTTAGTATCTCTGCCTTTTCACAGTCTCCTCTGCCCACCCTCCCTCCCTTTATTAAGCCTCACTATCCCTCCCTTGGTCTTCCTTCACTCCCTGATGTACCTATAAAAGGTTTTATCCCTTTTAACTGAGTTGACTATCTTTTCTCGGTTTGGGCCTTTGCTGTTCTGACTGCCTTCTCAACCTCCTTTGCTTTAACTGATACAGTTCTCTGTCCTGCTCCTTCTACGATTCCTTGTACTTCCTGAATGCTTTCTTTTCTCTTAAACCTTCACTGCCACTTCCTTTGAGAACCATAGTGGTTTCTTACATCGTCTTGTTTTGTTTATTTGCTTCACACAAAGGCTCGTTACCTCTGTGATGGCAGTTTTATTATTCCCCATTGTTCTTCCACCCTCCTTCCTGCCCATTTGCTAGTGCATTCCTTAGGCACTCACCCATTTTGGCAAAGTCAGCCCTCCTAAAGCCCAGTACTTTTGTCTTTGTATGGCTTGACTCTATTGCTGTGTTTATTGTGAACCATACTGTTCGATGGTCGCTAGTTCCCAGATGGCTACCCACTTCTACATCTGTAATCCTTTCTCCATTTCCATTTGAGAGAATCAAGTCTAATATTGCTCCCTCTCGAGTGGGCTCCAGTACTAGTTGTCTAAGGCATGCCCCCTGTAGGGCATCTAGAATAACTGCACTCTAAATAATGTAGCCCCATAAATTGTATCATATAACCACACAGGCACCTTTTTTCTTATCTCTTCCAGTTATGGCTTGATTTCAAAACTAAAGTTTAAGCCTGGATATTTGTGTGCCCACAATTGTAAAATCCAGAAAGTTTCTCATTTTAATACTAGGTTATTAAAGTCCCGCACCCCCATGGATTCAGGCTCGCTTTGTCAATGGCCATCTATGAGAACGAGTGGACAGTATCTCAACTCCCACTATTAATAATATGAGTCGGTGTAGCATAAGTAAGCTCCCCTCAAACAGTAGCTCTCTGGTGCTCCCTCACCTGAGTTTTAAAACTCCTTGTTGTCTTCCCAATGTAAAAAGCCTGACAGGTACATGTGACTAAATATATAATCCAAGTTGTGTTGCATGTAGTCATTTGTCTAATATCAAAAATCCTTCCATTGTTCACAGTGTTAAAAGTATTAGCAACAGCAACACACTTACAATATATACAATTGTTACATTTATAACACCCTTTACATCTGCTCAACCAAGTAGTATTGTCACTCTTGTCCTGAAAAAGACTGTGCACTAACATATCTTGTAAACCTTTGGCTCTCCTATATGAAAGTCTGGGTTTAGCTGCAACCACCTCTTTCAGGATTTTATCAGTCGCAAGTACCCCCCAATGTTCGTTTAGAATGTCGGAAAAATAATGAGCATGCATAGAATATGATGTAACCACATTCATTCTCTCTGGCTGTCGTCTATCTTTACTCTTATTCTGTAACAAAGCAGATCTTTTGACACTTCTGACACTCTCTCTGGCCTTCCTGATTTTATCATAACTATAGCCTCCTTCACAAAATCATTTCTCCAAGACATCTGCACCCATATTATCACTCTCTTCTGTACTGCAGTTTCTTTTTGTTCCGAGAAATTCACCTTTTGACATAATACTGATCACATGTGCTGGATGGTAACTAGATGCCATCAGCACAGTATTACCATCTGCTTTTTTCCTGTACAGATCGATGTTTACATCTCCATTTGGTTCCTTTTTTATAGTAATATCAAGGTAAGCCACTTGTTGGCTACGGCTGTCATACGTGAATATGAAATTCTCAATCATGGAATGTAAATATTCTACAAAATTCTGCAATTTCAAAGATGGACATCCCAGATAACTATGATGTCAGCAATGAAACACCTCCAATTAACTATGTTTCTGTGGTAGGGGTTCATCTTGATGTTATGCAAGTACTGTTCTTCCCACCATTCCACATATAAATTAGCCACTTGGGGACAAAAGTTGCCCCATGGCAGTTCCTTTGATTTGTCTAAAAATCTCACTATTAAAGGTAAAAACATTAAATTTCAGTACAAACTCCAAAAGTTTCAAAAGGAAATCCACTGGTAGGGTATCTGTTGTTTGTGTTTTATTTAGAAAAAAATGTTATGGCATCTAGTGCCCCTTCATGGGTGACATGAGTGTACAAATATGGGAGTGGATTGATGGGGACCCACTTTCCTGGACATGCCATGTTAGGCCTTGGTCACTGATGGTGTCTGGCAGTATGCCCACAGCAATAATGTGGTAGGTTGAGATGAGAGCACCTAGTTCTGGAAGTAGTGATTAGGGGAGTATAGACTGAGTTGGGTGGGTTCAGATAGTAACTGCTAGATCTTCAAGGATTCAGTCATGTGGATGGTGGGCCTGGAAACATGGGGAAAGTCAATTTAAGTTGTAGTCCCCAAGGAGGATGAGCTCACCAGAGATAAGATAGAAAGGAACACAAAACCTTTTTTTTTGGGATCTTCCTGTTATAGCAATGTTGTTCACTCTGATTTCATATGATAGAACATCAGATATGCATTTTTTTAATGTTTTACCATGGTAAAAGTTTGTGTAAGGGCTAGAAAACTGAGCTGGTTGAGCAAGAAGGTCATGGAAAAGGTAAGGAGGAAAAGAGCTGCCTTTAGGAGGTACAAGAAAATGGGGGGGGGCAGGGAGAAGTACTTGATGGAATCAAAGGAGGTGACAAGGGCAGTAAGGGGACCCAAGGCATCTACGGAACTCAGGCTGGCACAAGGCATTAAGAAGGGAGAGAAGGACTTCTTTAGGTACATCAGAAACATAGAAACATAGAATTTGATGGCAGATAAGGACCGCTTTGCCCACCTAGTCTCCCCATTTTCCTACCTAACAGATAAGCTGAAGATCCTAATTAACCAACAGCTTACTTCCTCCTACCCCCCACTAGGACTGCCTTATGTCTGTCCCATGCATTCTTGAATTCCCCCACTGTTCTTGACTCCACGACCTCCTCAGGGAGGCTGTTCCATGCATCCACAACCCTCTCTGTGAAAAAATACTTCCTCACATTACTTCTGAGCCGTCCCCCCTCTATCTTCAAATGGTGCCTCCTTGTTCTTGCATATCTCTTTTTCTGAAAGATGCCACTCTCTTGGACTTTGTTGATTCCCTTGAGGTACTTGAAAGTTTCTATCATGTCTCCTCTCTCCCTCCTTTCCTCAAGGGTATACATATTAAGCTCCTTTAGTCTTTCTTCGTATGTCTTCTGGTGCAGACCCTGCACCATTTTGGTTGCCCTCCTCTGGACAGCCTCCACTCTGCCTATGCCTTTGCAGAGATGGGGTCTCCAGAACTGCACACAGTACTCCAGATGGGGTCTCACCAACTGTCTTTACAGAGGGATAACAACTTCCTGTTTTCTACTATTGATGCCTCTCCCTATGCATCCCAATATCCTCCCAGCCTTCCTTACTGCCTTCTCACATTGCTTGCCCACCTTTAGGTCATCTGATATAATTACCCCCAGGTCCCTTTCCATTTTTACTGTTGTCAGTATCTCACCCCCCACTGTGTACTCTTGCCCTGGGTTTTTATTTCCCAGGTGCATTACCTTGCACTTCTTTACACTGAATCTGAGCTGACATACATTTTACCTTTCCTCCAACATTGCCAAGTCCCTTCTCATCCTTTCCACTCCATCTGGTGTATCAACCCTGTTGCAGATCTTTGTGTCATCTGCAAAGAGACATACTTTTCCTTCCAGTTCCTCTGCAATGTCACTTATAAAGACATTAAAAAGGACAGGACCCAGTACTGAACCCTGCGGTACCCCACTAGTAACCCTCCTTTCTTCACTGTGGACTCCATTTACTACTACCCTTTGCGTCCTGTTGTCTAGCCAATTTTTTATCCAGGCTACTACAGGGAGAAAAGGAGCTGTAAGGACCACATAGTAAGGATTAGGAAGGAGGGGTGTTGGGTGGAAGCAGGATGCAATAAGGCAGAAGCATTAAATGATTACTTCTGCTCAGTATTTGCTAAGGAGAAGAGGGGGGTGACACCCAAGGGGGGAGGAATGGCGGAAATGGGGGGGAGGGGGTGACAGATGGGGAAATCATGGAGGGCAGAGTTCAGGAGGGTTTGAAGGCACTGAGGGTGGACAAGGTGCCAGGCCCAGATGGCATCCACCTCAGGGTACTGAATTAGCTGGCAGAGGTCCTTGCAGGACCTTTGGCAGACCTATTTAATGCCTCACTACATTTGGGGTGTGTACGCCAGGACTGGAGGATGGCTCATGTGGTGCCTCTCAACAATAGTGGCCAAAAGAATGAACCGAGAAACTACAGACTAGTGAGCCTCACATCCATCATGGGTAAGCTAATGGAGACTATCCTTAAGGAGAGGCTGGTGGCCCTCCTAGAGGCCAAAGGACTACAGGACAGCAGACAGCATGGCTTCATACATGGCAGATCCTGCCAAACCAAACTGGTGGAGTTCTATGACTGGGTAACTAGGCAACTGGACAGGGGCCATATTAGTTGATGTCCTGTATCTGGACTTTAGTAAGGCATTCAACTCGGTGCCTCATGGAAGGCTGGGAAGTAAGCTAGAAGGCACAGGAGTGGGTGCAAAGCTGGTGAGATGGGTAGGGAACTGGCTTCAGGGAAGGCAACAGAGGGTGGTGGTGGGTGGGGAGCTCCACACCCAAGGGTAGTGATGAGCGGTGTTCCACAGGGCTCGGTGTTGGAACCAGTGTTGTTTGAGATTTTCATTGCAGACATATCATTGGACATGAAGAGCAAGATCAGTCTGTTTGCTGATGATACCAAGGTAGGAGCAGTGGTGGATGACCTAGGGGGATGGCAGGGGTTGCAGGATGATCTGGCAAAGCTTGAAACCTGGTCAGACACCTGGCAACTGGGGTTTAATGCCAAAAAGTGCAAGGTGCTGAATTTTGGGATGAAGAACCCAAGGAGGAGTTACCAGCTCGGGGGAGTGCAGCTAGCCCAGGCAGAGGAGGAGGAGGAGGAGAAGAAGGATCTGGGGGTGCTCATTACAGGGTCAATGAACAACTCGGCACAATGTAGGAAGGCAGTTGCAAAGGCCAACAAAATGCTGGGTTGTATTGCAAGGGGTATATCCTCGAGGAGGGAGGAGGTGATCCTGCCACTGTATAGGTCATTAGTTAGACCGCACCTCTAGTACTGCGTGTAGTACTGGCACCCGTATCTGAAGAGGGACATTAAGTTACTGCAGGGGGTGCACAGCAGGGTGACAAAGATGATCAAGGGGCTGGGGGACTTATCATATGAGAGGAGGCTGAGGGAGTTGAACATGTACTCGCTGGAAGAGAGGAGGGACAGGGGGTACATGATTGAAACCTTTAAGTACATGAAAGGAATAAACAAGACAGGTACAGAGGGGCTGTTCAAAGTAATGGAAGGGAGGGACACCAGGGGCCATGATATGAGACTGGAGGGGAGGAAGGTTCAGGAGGGAGATGAGGAGACACTTTTTTACAGAGAGAGTGGTGGCTGGGTGGAATGTGTTACCTGCAGAAGTGGTATCCAGTAGAATAGTGGACGTCTTCAAAAGGGAATGGGACAGGACAGGGGGGAGGGTCGATGAAGGCGAAGGGTGGAAGGGAGGGGCAACTGCAGAATAAGGGGTGCTAGCTGCACATTCAAGCAGACTTGCTAGACCTCTAGGCCTTTATCTGCTAGCAAATTTCATTATGTTCGTATGTTCCTATGTAAATGATTGAAAAAAAAATAGTTTCTTCATAAGTTGCAGTCTTTTGATATTTTACTTACATTTATTAGCATAGTCCATTGTATGCAACTGGTTAGCAAGTGTTGGATTAAGTTATCAATGCTTATGTTTGGTCATACATCACTTCTTGCTCGATGACTCCAACCACATTAATGAACGAATATCACAGATAATTCAGTGATCCACCTACCCCTTTCTACCCATCCATAATACTGAACTCTGACCACTAGTATTGTACTGTTTCTGCCATTCCACCAATCACACCCATGCTTAACAATGAAATACAAATAGTGGATATCTTGTGATCCCCCAACATAGCCCATAGGATTCATATTACTATCCTGTCATGACTGCTCCATCTTCCTCAGGCAACTATAGGCCATGTTTAGCCAGGGAAGTGTGCGCACATCATATTATCAGTGTGTGCATCCACAACCACATATTCAGAAAGTGCTCTCTTGTCTGTTTGGAGTGTGCTAACTTTCTGATTATTGATCAGAGCCAACATCGTGCTGTGTTTTGCTCTGTGCACCTTTTTGCTTTACGACATATAAGTCATATACTAGGTGTGCAAAGCTCTCCTCTTCCACCGTCAAGGTCATGTGTTGCTACATGTCACACGGCACACATAATTGTTATACATCTGTTCCTTTTTCTTTCCTATATACATGTTATGCTTCCCTCAGAGCTGGCAGGTGGCTCCAACCCCTCCCTCAGAGGGGCCAGCTTTCTCTGGTCTCTGACTCTCCCATGACTGACCCTCCCAGCAATCCCCCATGGATTGCCTCCCAAGAAAGGGCAGAGGGCAAAGGGTGTCAACTTTCCCCCCTCCCTGGAGAACAATATCCAGACTCTGGGCATACTGCTAGGGCCATCATAGAGCTGTCAGCTCCATATTTCAATTTTTCTGACCCTCTCCTTGCCGCAGTTGCTTGTGTGCATGTGAAGGTTTGTGCATGCAGCAATCCGCAGCACCCTCCTTATACTAGCTACTCCCATCTGCAAAGCCCTGAGGCCTCCACCAAGGGGCATCCCCACAGCAGGCATGACTGGGTCCCTACCCAGGAGAGGAGAGCAGTCCATAGGTACTCAATCTGTCTTCCTGGTCCTCCCCCCCACTGACCACCGACATCCCAGGCTCATTCTCGAACCCAAGTCACTGGCATGGTGTGAGGTGTGGCATCCAGCACCTCAACCCTCAGCACCACTGGTATACATCTGTTACTCTTTACTGAGCTACCCCCGTTCCCCACCCACATGATTGCTGACCCTTATTCTGATTAGACAATCTCTCTGGTGCTTATTGTGCCCCTTCACCTTCTGTTTGCCGAATTATTTGTACATCATCTTATATGTGTTGCATAATGTTCACCTCTTTGGCCCTCTGAGCAACAGCCTAACCCCCCAAAAAAAATCCCATCACTTATGCTTAGGGGTTCCACTTTTTCACATGCCATTTACACAAAGGTAGAACCAATAACTGCCCATTGTTTTGATTCCTTCAACACCCATTCTAGAACTGGCTTGTTTATGGTGATGTATCACTTGTGTTTGGTAGTTTCCCTTATCCCCTTGTGTCTCCCCTTGTTTGTTATTCACCTTCATACCATGAATGGCACATCAGCCGGTTCTAAGCTGATATACTATGTACACAGCAATGTTCAGGGAGACAAGGAAAGAGTCACCAGGGTGTCCTGGAAACACCACTTCCATTTATTATTTTTGGCACAGATGGTATAGACATGTCCTACATGTAGTTATCTGCCTGTGCATATGGTGCTAGAACAGAATGTGTAAGGAGTGTTGTGCCAGTCACCATATGCATACTGTAACTGACAGGAACTTTTATCCTATGATTATGATGAATGTCAACATAGATTTGGACATTGTGTCAGTTACGGGGCGCAGGATTTCTGTCTGTGACTGTGTTGTGGTGGTGGGGGGGCCAGCAGACCCCAGTGATGAGGATGCTTGGCACCTATGATTATCCATTTGTGTATCAGACTAGCAAATTCAGTTGAGGGCTCAGCAATGTGCACCAGTGGCTGTATAACTTATGTGATGCCTGGTGATCAGATGACTTGGGTGTGACTACCACCTTAAACTTTTTTTGGTATCCTTTCACAATCTGTGGCAATCAAGAGTGGTAGACTTTTCTGTACAGAAAATAATGGGGCAGGTCCTGATTCACCAAATGGTTCTACCATAGCATTCAATAACAAAATCAGAATATCATTTCCTTAAACATCACATTTGTATATTTTGTTTGTCTTCCATATGAGTGAAGTTGTGCAAACTGTCAGCCAATGCTGACTCAAATTGAAAACATCTGTTGCCATGGTAATTTACAAGTCCACAAATGATTCTAATGTATTTTGCAAATTTTTTACAGTTTTTAAAACATCCAGACATATTATCACAACAGATAGAGAGGATCCATAATAACCTGATTTACTCAGAAAGATTAAATGTGCACATCTGTAAAAGTTTGCAAAATCGATTAGTTTTTTTTTTAAATCACAGCCATCTGTACTAGATGTTGAGCATCTGTCAAGGAATGCCAGTAGCTTAGTGGATTGTGTGCATGTTTCTGATGCTGCATGCACAAGAAGTTGTGGGTACAATCCTCGCCACAGCAGATCTTTCCTCCCAAAACACAGTAAGACTGGGACTCAGTTTTACATCAGTAAATTGGTGTGAACCCCTGATGTAGCAAGGCTTCATTGATGGTCAGGCTAAAGTGAAATGCCTCTTCATATTCACCAATAGTATGCCACTGTTTTCCGTCTTCTTATCAGTGACACTAGTTCGTAGCATTTTCAATCATCCAGGCATTTCATGAAATCAACTACAGAAGCTCTGTTCTGTGTGTTTTTTTCCAGTTTTCTCTTGAGCAGTCCAATTTCAGCTCAGAAAACAGATTAAAATGTTAGGACTACAGGAGGGTGGATATTCAATCCTTTACCATGATCTGATTGGATATCTACCTTTTTAAATGAATCTGGTCCACTGAGATATTTCTCTTTGAAACAGTTGGATTAGCGATTCACATTGATCATCACCTTTGAAGCGGGTTGATCCCCGATAATTCACATCTTATGTTAGCTCTGCTAAGCCCTACTACAGTATCTAGCCATGATAAACCCATCCCTCAGTAACTCACGTCTCCTTCACTTTACTTGTAAATGTGCATTCACTGTGCAAACAGCTGCTTTACTCTGAACTCCTACCTGGTGATTGTGGGTGCAGTGTACAACTCGGTAAAAGAAAGACTATGCCACTCTCAATATGGTGGTGCTACACCAGATGCCTGCATGCAAGCACCAGTCATTGCCAGCTGCAAGCTGCAAGGGTTCAGGCTCATCCATGGTGTAGGAGCATGACTTGTGGGTTGGCTGTGCCTGCAAGGGGATCCACTCATGCCTCTTCTGTGAGGGAGTAAAGGGTTGTGCGTGACCCACTTCCCGCAAGCAGAATGAGCAAGTAGGGTTTGCTGGCCTAGGTAGAACTCGGTGTACAGTCGGTCTGCTGGAGTAGTGTTGTCCTCTGGCCATATCTCTCAGAGAAGCAAAGAACTCTAAATGATGCCTTTATGTTTTAAGGATTAAATAGCAGTGCAAGACACTTTATAGCTAAATCCACCCTTTTCCATAGCTTCTCAACTCCCTCATTTCATTGCTCTGCACAATGCTAGAACTGGTGATCATGGGCTATTGATGGATGACTGGGTAGGTGAAAAAAAAAAATGACAGAAAACATTCACGTATTTGACCTGATAAATACCTGGACCCAGTCGGATAGTACCCTGGGATTATCCAGATCTGATATCTGACAAATTTTCGATATCCGCCAACCCCGAATAAGGACTGTTTAGAATGCTGATTTTCCATGAAGTTATATGAAGCACTGACTGCGTAAAAAAGGAACCCTAGTAAATAAATGACAGTTTTCAGTAGCATCCTTATGAAAATCTAGACTGCTGTCAGAGTCATGCACCAATATTATGCTTCATAAATGCATAGCTCGAGACCCATATTTGGCAGGTATCAAAACAGTGCTCTGTGGGGAATCAAGATTATGAATTAGCACAGCTTTGTGAATTTTTTGATTTACACATCAATTACTGAGTGATTTTAGTAATTTGATACATGACTTGCTGCCAGAATGAACCTCAGTGAGTTCTAAGCAGCAGTGAAGGGAAATGATTTATGTTTCCTTGTTTCATTTATTATTTGATTTTTTCCAAATAGGAAATAAAATAAACATTGGAGCCACATGAAAACATAAGCACAAATTCAGTTTGCACCCAATAAGTAGTGAGAGAGGCCAGCAGTAGGTGTACTGAATGAGACAGATTTATGGGCTGAAATCACAGTGTTCAAAAATACTCCTGTGAGACCAACATAAAACAAGGCATGACCTAGGGATTACACTCAAGCGCCTGGCAAGACCCCCAGTATGAGCAAGCTGTTTTTTTGTAAGTGCAAAACTCTTGTTTGTGAGGCACAGCAGCATACAGAGCCTTTATTGTCAAATGGGTGCAAACTCCATTTAACATCTATAGTACTTTACTGCACTTTGTGTCCGATACGCTGTGGAATGTTGAGTTTAAAATGAATATGTGAACATAGTCCTGCAACAAACATATTCATTTCAAAATTGTTTCTTATTTTTATGGCTGCAGTGGGCAGAGTAAACATTACCTGGGGCCAGATAGAGACCCAGGGAGCATCAGGGACTCAGACCAACGCGGTGGTGAGCAAATGGGGCAAATGAGACCTCCCCAACCTCAGCTGTAGCTATATTGGTTCTGGCTAGAATTTGTTTATGTTGTTGCCTCAATGTTATTACTGCTGTCTACTTCTTTGATTTTTTTTCATTTTTAGTTATTTCTGTAAAATTGTTCTTTACATTTGTCACTTTATTTCACCTTACTTTGTTGTTGTTGTTGTTAATTTATTGTTCGATAAATTCAATTGTCATTAAAGAATAAAAACACAATTAAAAACAATGTTCAGTCAGGCCTGGTGGCATGGAGGGTTGAGGCGCTGGCGCCTTACCTCGACCCATGCCGGCGACCTGAGTTCGGGAACGGACTCGGGGTGCCAGGGGTCAGCAGGGGACGGAGAGGATTGAGTGTCCAGTGGACTGCTCTCCTCTCCGGGGATCAGCAGTGGCCCCCCCAATGGAGACCTTGGGTACTGTCTGAGCATGCACTGATTGGGCAAGAAAACCAGGGGAAAAATGGTGCCTGAAGCGAGCGGCTTGATGGCTGTCCGTAAGTTTCGCTGGGGCACCTTTCTTGATCCTTGCCTGCAGGGAGTACACGGGATCCCTCCCTGCAGCCCCACTGTGGGGGAGGGGGGAGCTGCAGAGTTCAGTGTCTGCGACAGAGGCAGGCAGCGGCTGGATGTCCCCCAATGGGGGGGAGCAGAGCAGGTGGCCAGGAGGGAAAAAGCATAAAAAAAAAACTGTTCATCAGAATACAAAAATACAAAATAGTCATGACATAGTAACACAAAAATACTCACCTAACAATACAGAAAATACAAAATAATCATTCCTATACCCATAAACATAGATAATTCAACATTACATACAACATCTTGTTTCCCAAGGACTAGAGAGCTTCTAAGAGTAGACCTGATCCCTCAAAAACTATCTTTAATCAGGAAAAAAGCTTATGGGCGCTATTCTATTTTCATTTAATTACATTTGATACCATAACCCAAAAATCAATGTCCTGACCTTTGGTTAAGGAGGGAGGTAATATTGCACACATTTCTTCCAAATGTTAACAATTTTAATTAAAAGCACTGTTAGATTACTCAGAACATCCTCACTTTCTAAGTTAAATAATAGGTCCAGGATATACTGTACCTTGCAGGGAAATTCATCCCCCTTAGGTATTGCCCTAGATATTTATGTCTCGGCTTAGTGTACCAAGGGCATAGAGGTACGACATGCACAAGATCTTCATCTTCTTTCAAGGAGCAGTAGCAGTTTGTTCCCCTTATCCTTTCTTTTTTGTATTTATTTTCAAGTATATAACTTGAAAAGACCTTGAATCTAAATTTGGTCAGATTGCTGGATTGAGTTAAGGTAATTCTTCAAACAATGTTCAGTTGTATTTTTGACTAGCCAGCTCGCCACCTTAATTTTTTTAATTCCCTCCAAATCTCTTTCTTTTGCATATTTTTGTACATGTTTTGAGATTTTTTTTACAATAAGTTAGACTCAGTTGTATATTACTTTCTGTCCAAGTTCTTAAGTACTTTAGATCATACCTCGCCAACAATCCATATATAAAGGAGAACCATCCTTTTTTTATATAGGGACAAAAATGTACCCTTTTCCCTTATAGTTTTCCCAACAATCGAGTCTTTATTTTCTGTTATTAATTTAACCCCAAATGTTATCATCCATGCATGTATTATACGTTCAAATTGAATTTGTCCTGTTTCTGTTCTCATTAATGCAGTCAGTGTTCCTAATAGGAGTCTCAAAATTTGTTTGTCAGTCTTATTTAAATATATCTCTATTTTACTCACCTTCTTTATTCCCCAGACCTCTGCCAAATAAGATGCCTGACTAATTACTTTACCATTGATAGCCTTTAACAGTGGAGTTAATTTCAAGCTCCCATGTATCATATTAAATCTTTTACGAGCTTTGGTAGTTTGTTCTAGCTTTTTTTCTTGTCCATATGACATGTTTAATCCATCTATAGTTATTTATTATTAATACTCCTAGATATGGAAATTCGGATACAAAATCCAATTTGTTCTGTGCCAAAATTACAGGGTTTTATTTAACTCTAAAAGATTATTAGTGTTTTGCTCGTGAAAGTGCTACATCTTTGTGAAAATGCATAGCTCTTGCCTCACTGTGTTTAACAAATACAGCACTTCTAGAAAATCTGTATAAATACTTTATGTACAGTTAGTGTCGTCCCAAGAAAAAAAACTGCTAATCAATTATTTAAAGCCCTGAAATTAGCTTCCTATATCTCTTATTAGACCCAATTATCATCATTTTTGTTTTGTTAATGCTAGGTTTCAAATTATGTTCTTTACAAAGAATATCTAATTTGTCTAATGCTCTTTGTAGACCAAGTCTGGAGGTGGATTAAACAGCCAGATCATCAGCATATGCTAAGATTGGATCCTTTTCTTTAATATTGTTGGACAATTATGTGAGGGATTATCTAATTGTTGTAAAATCTCATTAATATATAAGTTGAATAAGGCTGAATCAAGGACACAGCCTTGTCTTACACCAATTTCAGTTTTAATTTTTTTGGTTAAAGCTCCTGATTGTGAATATTTTACCTTAGACCATGTTTTGATGTGCTGTCTTTTTATTAGAACTATTAAATTTGCCGGCCCGCTGTCGAAGGGCATGGTACCAACCCTCGATGCTGGCGACCTGGGTTCAGGAACGAATCCTGTACATTGGAGGGCTGGCAGGGGGGAGAAGGATTGAGCATCCAGCTACTGCTCTACTTCTCCAGGGGCAAAGGGCTAGAGTGTTCACTGCATACACCAACAAGGACATGTTGGGGGGCGGAGCAGATGCTGGACGTCATTGCATGTCACTGCCCCTGTATAGGGGGAAAAAAATGCTGCCTTCCACTTCCATGATGCCAGCTTCTCTGCCTCGATTAGCTCACAGGGCTGGCTCCCCGACCTATTCAGGGAGTCATGGCTGAAGATGGGAGTGGAGGCGAGAGGGGTGCATGACAAGCAGAAGTACCAGTGGCAAGGCAAGTGCCAAAACAAAAAAAAAACTATTAAATTTTGATCTATACCAATTCCTTCCATTTTTTCTCATAATAATGTTCTCAATATTGTGTCAAATGCTGAAGAAAACTTAACAAAAGCCACAAATAAGTCTTGATTCTTTATTTTACAATATTTTTCTATTGTATGGGAAATGATGAATACCTGATTTCTTGTACCATTACCTTTTTTAAGCCTGCTTGAAATTCTGATACCACCTCATGTTGATTCAATGTATATAATAATCTGTTTAATAGGATTTTAGCATAGAATTTTGATATCACATATAAGAGGCTGATTGGTCTGTAATTAACTGGGTCTGTACTAGACCCCTTTTATAGCTAGGGATTATAAAGCTCCCTCACCAAAAGTCAGGAACAAAAGCATGCATTGCTGCTTTATTGTAAAATTCAGCAAGTGTAGCTAACCACCAGTCTATGTTAAGTTTATAAAAGTCAGTCAAGATATTATCTGGGCCTGGTGCTTTGTTGTTTCTAAATTATTCTATCACATTCTTAACCTTAGCAGCTGTGAACAATTTAAAATCTTCATTTAACTCACCCAGTCATTCTTCCTTTGATATATTTCTATTATGAAAAATCTCTAAATAATATTTTTCCAGGTGAGTGGCTCAATATATGTATCAACCTGAGTTTTATAATTGCAAGTTCCTCTGGCTACAAGGGCCCAAAATTTCCTATTGTCCTTTTCCTCTATGGCATTAATCTTTATCTCCCATAATTCCCTTTGAGGTTGTATTCAATGTACATTTATATATTGCTTATACTTTTTCCTTGCCAGATTTAATTCTTTAATATTCTCTTTCGATGCGTACTTCTTTGTTTTCCTAATTTAGCAAGTTTCCTCTTTTCAAGTCTACAATTTTTTATAAAACCAACCATGGTATTGAGTTTTATCTTTATTTATTTTTTCCTTTATTTGCTCCTTAGATAATAAGCGAAATGTGTCCTTAATCACTTTATATATCTCCTCTGGATCCCAGATATTCTGAATATTTATATTAAGATTTTGAGCAATTTGATGACTTAATTTCCTACCATTACTATTTTTTCCTGGGTCCCATCTTATTCTTTTATTCACAATTTCAGTATTATCTTATCTTGGTAAGATAGCCCTAGTTGTTCTCTTTTTGTAAACAACTAAGGGGCAGTGATCACGTTATTTATTTATTTATTTATTTTTCATTAGAATTTTGGTAACCAGGTAAGTCCATGCAGTCCCTTTTTCAGTGATGACCTGGGTGACAATGATGAACGCAATACAATAGATAAATACAATAATAATGTACAGGATACAGAGAGATTTAACAATGCTACAAACATTATGACAGTGGAAAGCCATGTAAATAACTTAAAACAGATCAGGCATTAAGCATATATAAATCAACGGAATAACTAATATTATACAATATATACATAGCAGGAACACAAGAGCAGGAGGATTACACAATACATCTATCAGAGTAACATAAACTAGGCATTAATGGCACTATACGGGTTATTTTCTCTCTGTTCTGTCTAAAACTTTCATGTCAGTATACAGTAGTTATCAAAATTGAATATTGAGGTAAATGCATAATCAATTATTTTTGTCCCCTTCACATTTGTACAAGTCATATTTTCCAGACTATCTGATGGTAATCTCCCATTAAGTTTGATTAATTGCAGTGCCTGTACTAACTGTTCCAATTGTTTATGTGTGTCAGTATTTTTTTTTCTTAGGACTTCTACTTGGAATTCTTAGGGCTTGACATATCAAATCATTTATTTTCAGATTCTTTTTATTCCCATATCTAATATTCATGTTTCCCAATATTAGGATTTCAGTTGCTTCATTTTTATCCAAATGTCTCTTAACAGCTTGAATGATTTTATTAGTTAGTTCTCTATTATACAATGATGCTTTTATTGGTGGATTATAAATATTTACCAATCTCATTAACTTTCTTTCTATTTGTACTTTTACCAAAATATAATTTTGTTTAACTGTTTGTTCTGAAATACTGATTGTCTCATTTATTTTAATATATCTTACCAACCCAACCATATATCTCCCCATCTTCTTTTGTTTTACTGCTAATGATTGAATTATACTATAGCCATTGATTGTTATCTTATCCTCCTGTTCCTCACCATGTCATGTTTCCTGAAACATTATTATTCCCATCCCTTCAATAAATTCCATAAATTCTGGGTCTATAAATTTATGCTGTAGGCCCACAAAATTCCATGACATAATTCCCAGATTCACCTCCTTATTTCTTTCACTACATGTAGAGACACATATTCAAACAGTCATATTTGGATTCCCTATTCATTCTCTTCTTTGCTCCTCTCAAGTCAAATTTGGGGCTCCTGAAACACTTGGAATCTATTAAATGTATCCCTATTATATACAAGTGGTTGCTCATCATGGATAACTTTCCCAACTTGTTGTACTACCTCCAATTGTTCTTCCGTGGTAGTCCTGGAATCCATCATTGTTTCAAAATTGACTATTAAAATCCCCAACTTATCCAATTTTATGCTAGATTCTAAAATGTTTCTAGCTAGATTTCTGTTGTCCAATGTTAAATCAATTTGTTCCTCATGGGCCCAGAACCTGTGGGCTCTCTGTACCTGCACAATGTCATCCTTATAAAACTCTATTCCCAAAACATTTCTAATTAAGTGAATAATCATTGTTCTTAATTTGGCCCTGGTATCAATACCCACATATGAAACAACAAAGAAAGTGTTATGTCTGAAGGAAAACCTACCTCACATTGCTTATCAAGCATCTGTTGTAATTTTCCCTGTTGTCTCAATTGCGATCCAATTCCCCCCTTGGTCTTAATTCCAAGATCAACCACATCACCAATTATTATGGGTGGATCCATAAATTTCTCCAATGGATTTGAGTTCCTCCATACATACCGGGCTAGTCTTAGTTACTCAAAAAATAATTGCAGTGTATGATCTAATTTACTATTTAGAACCCCTCTAGCATTCACTATATCACCCAATTGTACATCCAAGTTTAAGATTTCAGTAGAGATCGGATGACCAACAATTTTCAAAACTGTATTCTTTTCTTTTAAATCCATTTCTGGCCCTTTTACTGTAATCAATGATTGCCCTTTCTCCAGCAATTCTATATCCAGAATAATTATGTCCTACTTTTTATTTTGATCACTATATCCATCATTTCTGATATTTATACATTGCTCCACTTCTACATCTGAAACAACCTTTTCCTTACATTGATGTATATGTCCATTACTTCTATCCCTTTTATTTTGTTAAATTTTTACATCTGTAATGTCATAACTCCTATGTTTAACACCTACTCTCACTTTGCTTGCTGTTTCCCTCTTTCTATTCCTATTTTTTTGTTTTTTTAACCTGTATTCCCTTTTGCTGCTTCTTACTTATTTTTTTACCTTTCTCCCCCCCTCAGCTTCAGTATCATATTCAATGTCACTAACTCTAGTGACTTCTGATATACTTTCCTTTTTCTTTTTTTCTACAATTGCTTCCTCCTGAGCATTAATTTTCTGCCTGATATCCCTTTTAGGCATGATTCTGTTTTCCAACATGTGGCTTGAGGGGATTATCCTTATTTTCATCTTTTGTTGATTTTAAACCCTCTGTTGCCTGTCTTTTCTTTTTTGTCCCTTTTAAATTTTCCCTTGATAAATGCCACACATTTCTTCCAGTCGTGCAGTAGGGAGGCAGTATAGTGCAGTGGCTTAAGGCTCTGGGCTGCAAATCTGGAGACCTGGGTTTGAATCCCACAGCCCCCTACTTGCATACTGTGTGACCCTGAGCAAGTCACTTAACTTTCCTCTGCTCCCAGGTTGCACCTGTAAACAAGTTTTCAGCTTAGTGTGTCTCACCTGGTTAAACAATTGGAAAAAAAAGTATTTGCGGCAACTTCCCCCTTTAAGTGATTAATTTCACTTCTTCTGATGATTAATTGTTCCATTATGGCTACACTAGCTACATGTGCATATTGTATAGCTTCTATTAAATAAGTATCCATAAAAGGCACATATGTACTGTGCTTTACTACCTTTTCTTCTATAATACTATCTTGTTCTGTTAATTCCTCCAATCCTTGTACAGTCTCCTGCATTCCTGCTATTATTTGGGAAATGTCTGGATCGGGATCCTTATTCTCAACCACTTCAACTTGTTCTACATCCTGATTTGTTCATTTACTAGTGGACAGTTCTATTATATTCAGGGAAGTTTGTATTTTCCCTGCCCCACACATCATAATCTCCACATGTTTCCCTCTGTGTTTGGAGTATCTTCCCAACCTAATCTCGGTGAACATTCCAGAGAATTCTGAGTTACTAAGTTCACTGTCTCCTCAGAATTAGGGGAAAATCTTTTTTTGCAACTTTCCCCATATGTTCTGTAATCAGTGATTGCCCTGCTTGTTTTAATATGTTAATTGCCACAGTAAGTTTTTATTTCTTGTTTCATGTTTTTACTATTTTTTTCTTGAAATTCCCCTTTTTTTGCTTCCCTTTATTTGTGGTATCATCATTATTTAGATCTTTGTTTATATCCAATTCCACCTGACCATTTTTTTTACTTCTTGTTTTCATTTTCACAATACAATAAGATCAGAAGTATCAAAAAGTGCTGTCAGTAAGATTATAGTGTGCAATATGCATTAATTATGTTAATTATGTCTCATAGACATTGAACTATGTTATATAAAAATCCTTTTTTACTTATTCTCTACTTACTATGAAAACTATAAAAACTATTGACGTGCAGTTTTACAAAATGCCCTATGTAAATCATTACACAATATATTCTTCCCTCAAATGGTCAAATAAAAAGAATATAAATCATTTTTTTTTTAATTCACTCTTTTACCACAGTCCCTTAACTTTGATTTTTTCAGGCCTTGATTCTTATTTATACTTCCTCTTTTGTATGTTCAGTAAGGTTGGTAAGACTGATCAGAAGACTGATGTCCAGTGTTATTGTCTAAAAGTCCACACTCTAAGTACTCTGTCTTCACTTGAAGTAAAATGTTTTAGAAATCCATCGATGTTCAGGGATAGTCATAGTCCAGGATATTCAGGATCCATTCCAAAAATGTTCCCCTTGATACCCTTCAACCATGTGAGCTGTGAATCAGAGTAAATACAAGCAGTAACTTCATGTATTAAAAAACTTCCCCCCAGCTTACTAGACCCCGAACATATTGTATCCAATATCCAAATAGCAAGATATGGAAGACACTTGCCATCCCACAGTTGTATACAATATAATTATTTTCCTAGTTTTCTGGTTTTATAATCTTTCTCACTGAAAACTTCATACAAAAGCTGTACTAATATTACTACCTATAAAACAGGCACTTGTGTATATTCAGAGATTCAAAGCTTAAATTCATTTTTACCTGCTTCTCTATGAAAAACAACATTGCTTAACCAGTTGAACTGCTGCTCAAATGTGGAAAACGCAGAGAGATATTTCAATCACACACAAACCTGTACGTTTTTAAGATTTTATCGGCTTGATATATGTAACTTACTAATGCAACCACGGAGCAGCCAAAACATAGTTGAAAATCTTATCGAGAGGCACTAACCATAGCTATACGATGTTCTAATACACAAGGCTACATAAAGCTACCAGTCTCTATTTTACACAGTGCCAAAATTCTAAAGAGTGTATCTATCGCAGCTACTGCATCAGTTCTCTGCTTTAGTCCTCAGCCACTTTTCCCAAAAGGGAAAAGGAAAAGTGATGCAAACTCTCTGAAGTTCTCTGGTATCTGAACCTAAACCTGAATCAAGTCCTCTACTCCAAATCCTCATGCATGTTCCACAAAAACAGAGAGAACATTACATGCACCTGTAGTAGCAATTAGTCACAATTTATTAGGGCCAAATAGGACTGTTCAGGCTCATTCAGGGTAATTAGGTTATTATAGGTAATTACATAACTACACCTCCCCCCATCAAACTTCAACTACAAGCATAGAAATTAAGTTATGCTCATCAATCCCCTGTCAGTTTTAAATAGGGTGGGTGAGCACACCAATTGGGGTTGACAAAATGGCATATAAAGCCACTTAGAACTGAAGTTTTATACAGGAGCACAAGGTTTATAAGGCATCTAAACGAGACACCTTAAACTGTGATTAGAGATGTTAAGGACTATATTAATTTCAGCCCAACCCCAATAGTAGTTAAATCTTTTATCCCCAAAACACTAATGACAGATTGGAAAACATACAGAATGGCAATAGACATCCCCCGAATGTTTCACATGTAAATATATCACAACCTCAGTTCACCCATTTAGTCAATTTAGTCGATTTTAATTTTTTAATCCCTTTCAAATCAGTCACATTTAATAGCCCACTTCATCTCAGCATTAAAGATCTAAACATAGCTGATATTATGTAGATTATAAATTATTTGAATTGTTTGTGTAAGCTGTACAAATTATATAAACATACAAACATTTAAACGTGCAACTCCATACAAGTATAGACAAATCGGGCTAAGGTGTTATCCAGTTTTATTCAACAGCAGCCACTAACAGCTGTACTCTACATGTACTGTTTTCTAAGTGGTCTACCACCTTGTATCTGAAAATGACTCAAATCCAACATCAAGTCTGGGAAGCCTGGGTATTAAACAATATGGTGAAAAATACCCCCCCCCCAAAAAAAAAAGTGTTTTTGACTTTCCTTCCATGGCCTCCACAAGCCATCACTTTATCTGAGTTGCCATATAGGCTCCTCCACTGAAGGACTCCAATCCATGAAAAACACACTACAATCGGTCAGACAGACACCGACGTAAAACTGCGACACAAGTAGGACTGTAAAGAGCAGTGAACTCTTCTTTCTTTCTTAGCTTGTTGCAAACAGGAATCAGGTTTTTTAGGCAACAGTGGTTTACCTGTAGTAAAGAAGGTAAAAGCATTTCACTGCTCCTGCTGCTGCTGTCTCAGTCCTCAGTCTTCTGACAGTATAGCGTACAGCCGCTCAGGCATCCCATAACACCCTACCAGAGCACTTGTCCAACTTACTTGATATTTACTTCACTGGCATTATTTTCACAATACTTTGGACAAAGGGTTTCATTTATTTCTAATTAACTATGTGGGGCATTTAATGGTCTGTGATGTGAAGCAGCCACATATTCCTGAGGAAGCCACTTCACATGGCAATATGTAGGTGATGCTTTCTCCAAATTCCTTGCACTAATAAATAATGTATTCTTTTTTTTCTCTGACCAATGTTGTGTACACTGTTTCCTTTTTTTTCTTCAGTAGTCAGCAGCTTAATGGATGATAGATACACAGAGGCCTAATGGGGTTGTGGAGGGACAAAGAAATGAATAATACTGCTTCCAGAATTTTAAAGAGGAATAACTTATGCAGGCAATATTAGTAATAGCTTACTAGTCACCCTCATAAGAGATCACAGAGCAGTTCTACATATAAATGTTATGTGGTGTGGGCATCCGAGTTTATGTGATGACAAGGCAGTCATGTTCTTTGAGGGCATCAGCAGTAATGACAGACATATATATTCCAGATGAGCAAAGAACAGTTGGTAGGAACTTCTTTTTTTGTGATTATCTGATAGGACTGAACCCTTAGGCTACCAGTAGATTTAGACTGTATAGAATTTAGGACATGTATAGAAATCCATGGTGCAACAAGTGTTAATAACAGTTAACAGATGGTCTCAGCCAATCAGGTTACTGGATTTCTCCAAAACATTTCATAATACATTTTAAACTGTATCATGATTTCTGCACTGCAGTAAGAAACTATACTGACAAATTACTACTTATTTATAACTCTTCAACAATATTTGCAAGGAGCTTCTTTTTTGCATTTTATTTAAAAATCAATAGTTGTAATCAGAACAGAGTTTTATTAGCACGTAACAATAGAGAGCAGACTGCTTGATGGTTAAATAATAACTTAATAAATTGTCAGTCTGTAATTAACATCAGCCATCTAAATTATTGTTTCTACTTTAAAGATTGTTGGCTTCATTTTATGATTCCTACCAAGACAGCCTTGATCTTTCATGAATCATACTGTTATGCAAACACATTTTAATTAATATTTCTATTTGCACTTTGCACTTCTAAAATGAATGATGAGGATACATTCAAGTCTGGTTCATTTGGTTTATTTATGTGATGTGTTTTAGAAGAGCATGTTTAATTAAAAAATCTGTAATGTAATTATAAAGACTGTACAATAAATAACAGAGGCTATGGACTAACTGATACTAATTTAATATGCAAGTAATTACTTACAGTTCTGCTCAAGATTAAACAATGCCTTTTCTACATGACTGCATACAAACATCTGATACAGTATAAGTAAGGGTCCCCAGAATATCCTTCTTTGAGCACATCAAGTTAAATAAAGTTACTTATATGTGTAAATGGAACCTTGCAATGGTCAGTATTGTGAACATTTTTTCATATATTTGTCGAAAGGTATGGGCATTCTTAATTTCCATTCTACATTTTGTCTGATCTAAACCCTGTGGTTTATATTTTATCCTTTCCTGAGCTGTGTATATAAGAATCTCTCCTGACCACAGACATTTAGGGGCCCATTTCAGAGTTGTAGTTAGTAGTTGTGGAAAATGGGCAGTTAGAAGTAGCATCACCCAAAACTGGTATACACAGCTTTTGTGCACAGCTCAGTAAGAACTTCATAAAATTACTCATGATGGTGGTCATCTTCTTGGGGAACATATTCCATAGGACAGTGGCTGAAAAGGACAGAAAAGGACCTTTTGCCTATAGATTTTACCACAGAAAGTGAAACAATTAAGCACCCTTGGCTTAGGGAACCAGGAACTCTCTCTCATACATAATAAGTCAGAAGGAATGAGACACTCAGTTGTTGACTTGCATTATGGGTCCTCATCATATGATCAATGGCCTGGTCATTGGTTCACATGTCAAAGGTCACATGAGCTATCCGCTTCACTGACGTTTTCAGGGAAACCATCACACTCTTGCAGACAACCTTGTACAGATCATTTACTGTATAGCAATGTTGGAGAATGTGCCTAGTGAGATAGCACCTAGCCACATACATTCCATCAGGAACTTGGAATGTTCACTGTTGACAAATGATAAAGGTAGCAGAGCAATGTCTGTGTTCTCACTAATTGTGTTCATGCCTTGGCATCAGGATGGTTTATTGCTATGTTCTGTATATATACTGAGTGAAAGAAATGTGCTATCCATTTCAAGACTTGGGTATGCTCAGTTTTTTTGGCTGCTGCTCTTTTGAGCCCCATGGATTGTTAATGGATGGGTCTGCTCCATGAGGAGATGTACATTTAATGAGGAAAAGTAATGTGCAATTAATGATGTAAGATCCATGATGGTATACCGTCGCACCGTGGCAATTTTACAGTGACTGACACTGCAGCGACAACAGTGCTAGGTCACTGTAGTGTCGGTGCAGGACCCTGGCATTGCTTTGTGGGGGTATTGCACCCCCTTCCTGAAACAACTCTGACTCAGAATTGATTATCATAATAGCAGGGTGTGTGGGAGCAGAGCACCCCCCATGGGGGGTTGGGGAGGCAAAGCCCCCTGAAGAAAACAAAGGCAGTTGACATAAAGGAGTCTCTCTAACGTCTGTTGACAATGAAATTGTCAACCGACCATCATAGATTTGATCTGTGATGATACTATATGCAGGGAAAAATTGTCAGACTGGGTGGGACAAGCAGTCTTTATCTGCCAACAAGTCCTGTGTTTCAAAGTTTTTATGACCATTGCATTGTTTTTCTACCAGATGAAATAAAACCACCATCACCTTTGACACTTTCCATAGATTACTCTACAGGACTTTTAGTATGTTTGTCTGTACAGTTGTAGCAATATACATGGTGAAATATTTCTAGATATTTTCTGATATTTATGAACAGATTCTCATTGGTGGCCCATAGTGGTACAGCAGGCAAGAAGGTAAATTCTCTAGAGATATCAAAGAAATTTCAGGAAATATTTTACCATGTATTGTACTGCAACTGTACATACTGATGAAACAAACTGTTTCTGCTTTACTGCACTCAGAATCTTCCTCAAATGAATTGTTGTGGCTGATGTTCACAGGAATGTGTCTTCTTTACCATGACTCAACTTTTCCTCACACAAAGTATCTGATAAATATGTCTTAGAACATTTGTAGCAAGTTCACAAATTCCAGATCAAAGATTTCAGTGGTCTTGCCTTACCCTCTGAAACACATTGGGGACAAATGGACACCATCATCCTTGTGTTCTGACTACTTGCTTCTCCACCCTATCAGGCAGTTATGAGCTGGCTATTGTGGGCAATGTAGGAAATATACACAGTGAGCTTGTATTTTCCATATCACAATGGTAATATCATGTTCGGTGAGTCGTTATCTGAAGAGATGAGATGAGGTCTGCTGCCCTTAGATGTGTGCAAAGCTAAAAATAAAACACTACATGAAGCACTTTACAAAGAGCCATTACCTTGCATAGTCCATTATGTAATGCTTCCTATAGCAAAGGATCTACTTAACCAGGTGAAGGATACATGAGATGTTTAGCCCACTTAGTGAAACCTCGTGTACTGCTTTGCCAGGTGGAAACACTTTGAAGTGGCAATTTGCCTGCAGAGTGCCACTACTGTATACAGAGTTCTTTCACTGTAAATAAAAATCATGTTTCCTTCACCCACCCTTTTGTAGCACCCAATTCCACCATCTTCTCCACAGCCCCTACCAGCATTAATCAAGGCATGCCCTTTTCCCACCTGCTAAACAGCACCAAATCCCCAAATCAGTAGTTTTTCAGCAGAAAAGCTTACCCTTGGTTTTTCTCTACCTGCTCAAGAGCTCCCAATCCCACCCTCCTCCCACCAGCCTAGGAAAGTCACAATGACACCCTCCCTTACCCACCTGCTCTGTTCCCAACTCACACTCCAGGCTACCTATAAAAGGATACAACTGTAGAGAGAGCAGGTGGGGAATGGCACAAACCCTCCTCTCACAACTCAAAATGCCCCCATCTGAACAAATGAGAATACATTCCAATAACTGTTTACTATGAGCACATGTGCTCAAATGTTGTTCGCAGTGTATATGCTGCCACTGGGAGATATCATCATCAGGCGATACAGCTTGAGTTTTCACTGCTATGCAGATGACACTCAGCTGTATATGTCCTTTGTGCCCGGACAGGTTGATGTGCTAAATAATTGCCTCTCCAACATCAAAGACTGGATGAGCTCCAGTTGGCTGACACTGAATCCGGATAAGACTGAGGTGTTGGTTGTGGACCCGGTCACCCGAGGGAGGGTTTGGGGGCTGGGCATGTGTCAGGTCTGTAGCTTGACAGTGTCCAGCTCACTACCTCAGGTTGGCTGTGGAGCCTGTGCATTATCTTTGATGACACCTTGACCATGAAATTTCAGGTATCAGCTGTGGTTAAATCTTCATTTTACCATCTGAGGAATATTGCCTGGGTGAAACACCTGGTTCTGCTGGGCAACCTTCAAACATTGGTCCATGCCTTCCTTACTACCCGTCTCAACTACTGCAATGCCCTTTACCTAGTGCTGTCTGGGGTTGATATTCTCCACTTTCATCTAGTGCAGAACGCTGCAGCCAGGCTGTTGACTGGTACCTCTAGGTCCAGTCAGATAATGCCTGTGCTGCATGGACTGCACTGGCTGCTGGTCCTGTGGCGGATCACCTATAAGGTAGGCTTGCTTACCTTTAAAGCCCTACACAAATAGGGACCTGACTACCTGGAAGATCTCCTTACTCCATACTCCCCCAATTGCCCCCTCCAATCCACCGATGAGGGATTGCTATAGATTTCCAGGGTTCATCTTAAACATCTGGAGCTCATGCTTTTTCATTTGCAGCACCAACCCTGTGGAATTATCTACCTCATTGGTTAAGAGAATGCCTGACCATCAGTAGTTTTAAATCTTTGTTAAAAACATATTTATTTTCACTGGCTTTTCCAGACTGATTTTAAATTTATACTGCTGTTTGCTTGCACATTCATGGTTTATACTTTGTACAACACCTTGATATTGAAAGGTGCTATATAAATAAAGATTTGCTTGCTTGCTCTAGTTTCTAGCTTCTTCTACTGCCTGAATTGCTTGTGTTTTTTCACCTCTTTAATAATCAACTCATTTTTATAAATGCTACACCTTTCATTTACTGCAGCTAGAAACATTGGCACAAATCTCTCATTACATCTGATGACAATGGGGCTTGTCACTAAAAGGCAGGCCAGTTTGTCTGATGACCCCTGCCAGGAAGAAGCACAGGAGTGGGGGGGTGGGGGGAAGGGGAAGGGGAAGGGAAGGATCAGGTAGAAGGGATGGGGCTAGTGACATCACCAAGTAGGTGAGGTGTAATATGACAGGGCTATGCCAGAGCCCCAGGGATTGGTTTGGGGGTGGAGCCCCAAGGGGTCCTGACCATGGGTCCTGTAGGGGTATATTAGGCCATGACTCAGGCAGGATGACCTCTTTTTGCTGGGAATTTTAAGCCTGAGATCTCAGCACATCATCTGGCAAGCAACAGATGAGGCACATTGGGCAACAAGGCCTTTAGGCCATGTGGCCCAGTGTGTTTAACTCATGGGGATTTTCTTAGTATGTTGGTTTTACCATGGCATCTTTAAGGTGAAAAAAACATGAGCTAAACAGGACTGTTTTGCTGTGCAGGCCATGGTGGAATGCATAATGATTAGAGAATACAGAACTTGTGGAGGGTGTTCTTATTTCAGTTGGAGGCAGCTAGGCCTGGTGGGCCAGGAGGCACAGGGGCTAGCTCCTGTAATATGTGTTATCTCAGTTGCATTGTTGTAAAAAAAAAGGTTTTAGAACTCCTGGGAAGAATAAAATGTTTTGATGTAAGAAGGAGCTGAGGTTCTGAGCAATAGATCTGTGTCCTACCAGCCAAGAGTACTGGGTCAGAACCCGATGGTAGCATTATTGGCATACCCAGTGGGTTGTGTATGTTGTTTAGGAGTACTGAGCTGATCTGTACCAGTGGTTTCTGAGAAGAGCACAGCCTGTGATGCGATGGATAAAGCATGTGCCCCTGGTGATTGCTTTCGAGGTGAGGATACATGGTTTTAAAAAAAGGAAAAAGGAAGTGGGCTCTTGCATGGGCAAAATGCTTGCTGAGGTTCCAGAAACCCTGTAGACAGGCTGAGGCCATCATGAGTGGTGGGGCTCATCCCTGAAGGTGCAGAGCAGAAAGAATGGTGATGGTATGGCTGGCATAGAGTGTGGGTACAGAATCGGATGCTCCTATGGTGGAGAATTGCTGCTGACTGCTTGACCCATGATAGGAGAGCAGCTCTCATAGTGGGCGGTTTTGCTGGAATGGGATACGCATTTGTACCTGAAAGCTGGGGGGAGTGCAAAGTAGCAGGTTGTTCGAAGGAGAGGATCCAGCATTGTATGGCCAGTGTGAGGAGCGAGGCAGAACACCTGAGGTTCTTTCGTTGTCACCTACGGCAGGGACCTGAAAAATGTGGGGCATTGTGATCGTCAGGCAGGCTGGAGTCAGAGGATGGCCCAACGGGTGTGTTTTTTTTGGTAGTTTCAGCTTTGGATGTGGAGAGCCACATGGCGTAGGGGGAGGCCCCTTCCAGGCTGGCGTGTAGCAGCCAGGCCTCTGCTACCATGTGGTCCGGTGTAGCCTAGTTTGGATGGCTGCTTGCCATGTACAGGGTTGGGGGGGATTTGGGTGAAACTGAAGGATATTTCAATGCCTCGATTGTGTAAAAAAAAAAAGGAGATTTTATTTAACAAGCAAAAGCTGGTTAAGCAGGAGTACAGCTTGCTCCTGGTTCAGAGGCGGGCTTTAAGTGGATGACACCAGGATGCAAACTGGGGGGCAGAGCAAAGTGAGTTTTTGCTTCAGCATTTGTTTTGGCACCCTGGCAACCAGGCCATGGGGGGGAAGCAGTTTGGGTGAGGGACTACACATGAGTGGATGGAAAAAGCACCCTCAGAAGGGGACAAGGCAGGCCATGTGGGTGTTCGCACTTTGGCCTACAAGGGTGGACCAGCATGCCAGGATCATGGCCACTGAGGTTGGGAGATCAGCAGGTGGCTTGCTGTTGGGCTGGGGTAGTGCGTGGCCTGAATCAAAAAAAAAAAGAAGAAAAGGGAGTAAAGCAGATGCACAGCACACTAGCACATGGGTGACCCCGAGGGCCTGAGTTGGGGCAGGCCTACACCAGCGGCAAAGAGGGGCTGCACCTCATGGGGTGGTATGGTGCAGGCCACAGGAGCAAGCCCATGTGGTCCGAGGCACCTGGATGGTGGGGTAGGAGTGAAATGGGCACTAATGGGAGGTCGCATGCCATGGCCACCAGTGGTGAACAGTCAGTTGGCACTGCCCAGAAAGGGAGTGGCAAACAGTGCCCCAGGCATGAGGAAGAGATGCTGAAGGTGGAGGATGGTGCACTACAAGCCTAGGCCAGGGCATGGGGACTGAGAGCAGCCAGCTGGATGGGCACCTGTCACAGCAATCCAGGGTATAAGAAGGGGGTCTATATGGGATGGCAGACTACAGCATGGTGCTGGGGGGTGCACATTACTGGAGGGGAAATTATTCGGGGATGGAATGTTTTGGGAGCATGGGCAGCAGTTCCTAATGAGTGTCATGGGCATGGACAGCAAGGTCCAGGCCTCCCGTTTCTGGGGCCACTGAGGATGTTACAGCCCCACAGGCCTAAGGCAGAGAGGGCTGGCAAAAAAATGGAGAAGGAGAAAGGACACAATGCTAAAACATTATGGCTCAGTGCAGCAGCGGAGTGAGCAGGCACTAGGATGGTGAGCCTGGAACAGAGCACAAGAGTGCTCCGATGGAGCACTGGGCAGGGCAGCCTGCAAGCCCGTGCAACCTCAATTAAAGGGGGGTGGTTGTTATGACTATTACAAGGCTGAGCATTATATTTTCTAGCCCCTCTGATTGCAGGGACACAGAAGCAGACTTGGCACCCAAACTAGCCCAGCTGTCCAGCGAGAAGATGTTACAGGAGGCATCTGTGCTGATGGGGCAGATGTCAGAGCTATTAGCAGCAGCAAAACAGAGAAAGGCAGAAGAGGAAGAGAAGAGAAAGTGTAAGGGGCAGGAGGAGCCCCCAGACAGGGGCAGAGGGCGTAAAAGACCCAGATAGGAAGTCCCACACCTGGCACCCATACCAGTGACCCTGCCCACACTGGAACCAGATGATGGGAGTCTGGATGGGGGTAAGAATGATGTGGCCTCAAAGATGAGAGCTGTCTGAAGGATTACTTGCAGGGGTTGCTGGGCAGCATGGGGGATGCCGGCATCGAAAAGATGGAGCGTGCCATACTGGCCTTAAAAGGTAAAGGGGCCAGGGCAGAAAATGGGGTGGCCACAGCGGCAACTAAGAAGCTGTATGAGGGGCCCCATGGCTGCTCAATTGAGGACCACATACTGTCCTCAATCAAGGAGAAAATCTGGAAAGGGGATTATATTGACATCTTCGGGCTGGTGGACAAGGACACAGCCATGAAATATGAACAGAAGAAGTCAGTACGAAAATCAGAAATGGCAGTGGCCCTGGCAACAGTAGGCCACAAGACAGAGAAGACGAAGTATAAGGGGAAGATCATCGAAAACTGGCAAGGAGGTTCATCATCTACAGTGCATTGAAGCTGGAGAAGCAGTCGGAACTTGCCATTCCTTTGCTGACATACACGTCCATCATCAGAGATGCATACAAGGCAAAGGTCGGGTATGGTTGGCTGAAATATGATAAGGCATTTTGGAAGCAGAGGGCAGAGAAAGGGGACTTGAGATGGGACTGTACCCACTCAGAACTGTGGGTGAGGACCCTCTCTGGGGAGCGGGGTGAGTCTGGGGCAGAGCAAGCTAGGAGAACCACTCCTGCCGCAGGGGCAATGACATGTTAGGGTTACAACAATGCCACCTTCACATGGGGCAGCTGTAAGTTCTGGCATGTTTGTTCCAAATGTGGGGGGTCACACCCGGTCTCCAACTGTCAGCAAAATGGGGACAGAGGGGGGCAGGGGAGAGACAGTTTTATGAGCAGTCCTTTTGATTTGCCCGGTGGGGACAGGGCAGGGGTTGAGGGGGCAGCCACAGAGGAAAACACTACGCCCACAGAGGGTGGCGTTAACTGGGCACCCAAGGGAGAGTGGTGGGGCTATGCATTGGCATGTACTCCCATTTCTCTAGCAGTGATGGAGGAGTGGTCCATGGAGTACCAGAATAAAGGGGCAGGGGAACTGCTCTGGGAGGGTTTCCGGATGGGCTTTCCACTGGGATTTCAAGAGGGTGAAAAAAATCTGGGCTAAGAACCTCAGGTCAGTGAAAGGGAAGGAGGGGATCATAGGGGGTAAGATAGAAAAGGAAATCAAGGCAGGCTAGGTGGAGGGCCCATTGGGGGCCCCTCGTGAATGCATTTCCGAATTTACCCATTGGGTATTGTACCTAAGTAGGCTGAAGGGGAATTCCGCATGATTCATCATTTATGATAACCTGAGGGCTTGTCAGTAAATGAGGGCATAACGGATCACCTTAGGGTGGTGTCGTATGCCTTGTTAGAGCAGGCCATAGCACTGATCAAGGTAATTGAGGGGGCATGGCTAGTGAAGACGGACATTGAGTCAGTATTTCAGCTCTTGCCTGTCAGGCCTGTGGCCAGGTATGGGCACAGGAGGGTGGTGCATTACCTGGATAATTTCCTCCTCATCGGGGAATCGAGAGTGGAGGTGCAGGGGATGCTACTGGATTTTGAGGAAATGTGCTGGTGGATAAGGATACCCCTAGCGCAGGGTAAGATGGAGAGCCCCACCAGGAGTTTGGAATTCTTGAGCATAGAGTTGGACACAGAGGGGAGCTGTTTCTGGTTGCCTGGGAGCAAAGTGGCATGCCTTAAAGGCCTGCTGGCCCAGGTCATGGGGAGGAGGATGGTGCCACTGGTAGAAATGCAACAACTGCTGGGGCACCTTCATTTTGCTTGCAAGGCCATCAGCCCAGGCAGAGCATTTACAAGGAGACTGGGAAGGGCCACAGGAAAGGCTAAACTGCTGCACCACTAGGTGGTTTTGTCAAAAGGGATTCAGGAGGACTTTGGGGTATGGGAGGAGTTTCTCGACAGCTATAATGGGGTGGCATTCTGGCAGGACAAGTGGGAGCTGAACATGCACTTGGAGCTGTTCACAGATGCTCCGGGCTCTCTGGGAATGGCAGCATACTTTCAAGGGGACTGGATGTCAGAACCTTGGCCGGCATCTTTGGCAGAAAGGGGAATACTGAAGAATAACACCTTCCTGGAGATCTTCCCCGGTATGGGTGGCCCTGGAAGTGTGATGGTATAGGATGAAGGGGAAGCGTATCCTGTTCTGGTGCGACAACAAATGGGTAGTGGAAGTCATTAATAGGCAAGGGGGGAGGATGGAGAAAGTGGGCAGGCTTCTCAGGTGTATGGTCTTGCTGGGGGCTGCAGCTGAACCTATCTTTCAAAGCACAGCATATCGAAGGGTTGAGGAATGAAGTGGCTGACAGTCTTTCCTGTTTGCAGCTCAACAGGTTTTGGGAACTGAGGACCTCAAGTAGCACCACACAGGACCAGGATCCCTGACCAGTTATTGGAGGCTGGAGGGACACAGCCAGGGCCCTGTACTGGGGCTCCTGGTCAGCAAACACACTGAGGGCCTACGAAGCAGGATGGGCAAGTTTCCAGGATTTCAGAGGGAAGCATGGGTGCGGCAGGGACAAACTGGCCCAAGACAAGCAGGTAAGGAGGTTTATAGTACAGCAGTGGGAAGATGGACTGGCCAATGCCACCATGGTGGTGCACTTGGCAGGCATCAGCTGGGTGTGTCAGGACAGGGGCTGGCATGATGTAGCAGCCAGCAGGACAATAAAGTGCATGGTTTCAGGTTGGCAGAGGGGTCAGGTGGCCAGGGCAGACCGGTGTCACCTCATAAGAGAGCAGCTGCTTGAAAAGGTCTTATAGGCAACACAGAAGGTATGCATCTTGGCCCAGGAGGGGGAACTATTCCAGGCTGTGTTTGCTGTTATGGCAGCAGGGGCATTCTGGGTGGGGAAGTGGTGGCCCCACAGATGACTGCTGTGGGGCAGGGTCTGTAGCACAAGGACATCATCTGGGGTCAGGACAGGGTGGTCATTAACCTGGCCAGGTCTAAAATGGACTAAAGAGGGAAGGGGAACAAGGTGTCTTTGGTGAGCAACCACAGTTCACCAACTACACAGTGAGTATACTGGAGGCATACAGGAGAACTTGAGGGGGGACGGGGTGGTCTTGTTCAGACATGGTGATGGTTCCCCGGTCACCGGTTTTCAGGTAGAGGCAGTGCACAGGAGGGCTCTGACCCTCATCAGGGAAGATTTGAGTGAATTTATCCCTCTTTCTTTTCAGACTGGGGCAGCCACAGAAGCAGCAGAGAATGGGGCTGCGGTGGAGGAGGTAAAGAAGGTGGGGCGGTGGAAGTCCAGCTGCAATAGGAGATATGTCAGGTATTGACAGCAGTAATTCACACTGTTTATCTTGTTTTCCATGGGAGGTTCCAAGAGGAAAATCTGGATAGTGGGGCATTCCTTTGTATATTGGGCTGAAAGGTTTGCAGTCACCACCTTCAAAGGAGCAGAGCTGCAATATGAAACTGAGCACACCAGGGTGCTGTGGAAAGGCATTAGAGTGATGAGATGGGCACAGCTCTTGCTGCTAATGGAGGAGTTAAAGTTGCAATAGGGCACACTGGATTGCATTCTTATACACCTGTGGGGCAATGATTTGGGGGAGCCTGCCATGAGGTGAACTGGGACAGAACATCATGGGGGACTTAGAGAAATTGAGGGTGTGGTGGTCGAGGGTGACCATTGGCTGGTCCAACATCACTTCATGGCAGGTTTAGTGGGGTGCTAAAGATTTCTGGCTAATCAAGAAGCATTTGAGTAGAAGAGTGGCAAGGGCAGTAATCGAGATGGGGGGGTGCACCTGCAGCACAAGGACATTTCCTTCGATCAGCCTGCAGCGTACAGGTCTGATAGGGCACACTTGTTGGAATTTGGCATGTGTCTATTCCTGAGGCCTATTGGGGAGCTAGTGAAAAAGATAGCCAGCAAAGGTTTTAGATAAAAGACCACAAGGGGGGAGCCCCTCCATTCATCATAAGCTGGAGGAGGGACAGTGGAAGAAAGAAAAAAGGGGGAGCTGGGGGAAGGAACGTGGGAGGGGGTAGGATACATGGGCTGGGGGCAAGGAACCTAGAGGTGGTGTTAAAGTGGGGAGGTGGATAGCTCCAGGTGCCAGATTCAGATGTGTCTGGGCCTGGAGGGTGAAAGCCTAGGTTGGTGGAACTGGCCTGGTTCTGGTGTGGAGGAGGGGGAGACTGGATTCACAGTGTCCAGGCCCTGAAAGTCAAGATGAAGGAACAACCAGAAGAAGGACAGAGGCTGGAACCAAGAAAACGTTGAAAGAATTCATGTGTTGAATGTGAAGTAAATAATATTGTGGATGTAAATATATTATTCATGCCAAAAATAAATGTTGCCAATGAACAACCAAAAAGTAAAAGAAGTGTAGTGTCTATCATTCCTGGGAGGGGTTCAGGGGCACTGCAGATCCATGGTTAGCTGGATTCAGGTTACTTAAGCACCCACGAAATATGCTTCTTCCCTCTATATCACACTAATCCCAACATCAAGAAACCTGAGTGTAGTCACAAAACTGGGTCTCCCAGGTGGCATTCACAATTTTTTACATGCAATCCCTAAGGCCGAACACTTCAGATAGGATTCTTCATGCAGTAGCAAGATGAACATTACTCTAGCTCCTTCACATGCTGCATTTTCATTATAAATGGTACAACAATGAAATGATAGCATTAGAATCCCAATAACATTTGAAATATGAAACTCTTTAAAATGAAGGATATGACACTAATACTTTGTAAAGCCAGAGGCTAACATGCAAATTGAATGCATTATAGCAGTGAACAAATGGTTTACAAAATATTGAAATGCAAATATATAAGTTACATTCAATCAGAACATGCAACTGTCCTGTTTGATTTGAGTTTGAATGAAAATAATTTATTTTTGCAAGTATGCATCTATGTGTGCATGATTTGTATTTATTTACTTACTCATGTATGTACTGTATGTATGAATATGTGCATGTATTTTTTTTTAATTCTTTCTGGACCTAGCTAGGCTCATTGTGGTACAATGACATTTAAAAAGGATTTCAGGGGCACAAACAGCAGAAGCAAGATCATATATGACATATTGTTATGTTGCAGCATCAATAATTATACATACAATAATAAATACACCAATATAGTGCATGAGGTTTTTGAGCAATCAGGCAGACAAGGTAGTCATTGGGTAATTATTCAACTGGTCTAAATCATCCTAGACATTTGTATTTTTTTAGTGAGTTGTACAGGTTGGATTTGAAGAGAGAGAGAGACAAGATATACTTTTTTAGTCTTAGTAAAGGATTTATACCATCAAGTACATCATATACTGTAAGTAGTCATTTGAACATTCAGGGAACTTTTTTATAATCCTTTTTTTCTTAAAGTTTTTAGCTAGTCAATGTATTGCATATTAATTTGATCTGGAGCTGTCAAAGGCAGATAAGGTAGTTGTTACAAACATAACTGTGGATCAACCTAACCCAGTGAAATTATCACCTGTCAGGCAACAAGAGGAAAGGTGAACAAGCCTGCTGTATAATTTGCAGTGATGAATTTAAAGATCACAGCCCAGCACAAATCTGCAGAAGATAGTGTTAGACTTCACCTCATGCCACATAAATCAGAGACAAGTAGTAGTAATAAAAACTTTATTTTTATACAGGAAAAAAAAAAACCTTTAGGCCGGTTGGCCTAGTTTACAAGGTGTCCTGTTTTCTATAAGTTGCCTATACATATAAAACACATTTAAGTACAAAGTGAGTATTGACGTTTCACAATAAATACATGTAAATCATTCATCAAAATTCAATAACATTCTCCAGACTTCCTGTAGTCCATTCTTAATAATCATCCAGAACATTGACATATTACAGAACTTGGTTTAGTTAATGCCTGCATAAACTGGTTATGCGGTGGAAATGTTCACACTTGATTGGGTAAGATATTCCAGTATTTTGCTGCTTGAGAACTTAAAGTCTTTCCCCCATATTTATTTTTAAAAGCCACAAAGGAAATTTTATTTTGGTAACTTGATCTCTTCAATCTTTAGTCAATTTTATAAGGTTTTAGAAACTCAGAAAAACATGACCAAAATCCTCCTGTCTAAAAATGGCAATAAGCTTTTGAAAGCCTATAAAAGAATAGGATGATTCTGTTGTTATTAATGGAGATTTTTTTTTTTTGTGGCTTGATTATACTACTTTATGATTGTAGACTTACCTGAAAAAAATATCATTCTATTTTTATTTCAATTAACAGCAACCCAAAAAGCATTTAAAAACCATCCTAATGTAATATATTTAACAAACAATGGGTTAGGGTGAAACACTTGGAAATATATGCATCTCAGGGGCTCATTAAGGCAAAAAAGTAATTCGCCTTCAGGTTCATGGCCATATACCTCTAATTAGCTGCCTCGATGCATGCACATCCTTGTATACCACCCTTACCCATTATTGATTATATGTATAGATACAGCTATATTTTAAAATGTATCAATATGGATTTATAATGCAGAGCAGAGTAAAGATTTAGTTTAAAAAGTTCTGTCTCTTTGGGTTCCAAGCATATAGCTTTCAAAGTATTTATTTTATAGAAAGAGATAACTTTGGCATCATAAGGAAAGGAACTGTAGTTTTGTTTTGCATAAACGCTGGATGTCAGGTCATTGAAGCTTTCTGTGACAAAATATACTGATACACTGCCTTTTTATGTTTTTTGTACATCAGTTTCGATTGACATGTATTAATACATGAAAACTGTATCAACATACGGTATCTCTACTATATGCAGCTGACTCCAAGTTTTCATTATAAAACAATAACATACTTAACCCTAACAGTCTCAATGTCTGCCATCTCTATTGGTAATCTCTATGAAACGGGCTAACCCTGAAATTGTAATGGATATGCTGGAACTTTCTTTAACATGATTGTGTTATGTTGTTACAGTCTAAATGTTTTAATATGAATCAAAATGTGTTGATAAATTGCCTTCGCGTATTTTTGCTATATAGATACGTGACATGTAGCAATGCATGGAACCTGTAACATTATACCTCTACCATGTTTAGTTCTATTCAAAATTTAATTTAAAAAAATGCAAGCCCTGGTTCTAAAAGTTCAAACACTAGTCCTTATAGAAAATTGGCAAGCTTTTCAAACGTCCCTAATGGACACATGGCCCCTTTTTGCCACATACAGTATGTTGAAGATTTCCACAAATGTTAGACCACCTCTGAAGTGGTTTAACTTATGTGAACATCTTCCACAAATTGCAGCAGGCTTCACTTTAATCAAAACAAAATTGAAACATTAAGCATTTTTGTAGTGCATGGTACCAGAAATCTTGAAAACTGTTACTCACATGGCTTTGCTAAGAAACTGTGGGGTTTGCATACAGTCAGGAATATGCTAACAGGGTGCAAACTCAGCTTTTTCTTCAACATCCTCCCATGTAAAAATCCCAATCTTATATTTTTAAAAAGAGCTGAAAAAGAGGAATTTCATGAGGGATGAAGGAGCTGCAGATCAGGGATAGTTGGAAGGACACCATCAGGTGTAGCAGAATGGCAGATATGGCAGAGATAAGTGCCTGTGGTGTTTGGTTAGGTGACTGAGTCTTGTATTGTTAATTTTTATTCTTTAGTGTGCTGCTTACTGGGGCAGAGGTGTATGGGGGATTGGTGAATATTAGGATTTATATATTTATTTAGTTTTTATTGACCAGGTAAGTGCACTAGACAAATCCTGCCTATTTTCAGGCATGGGGGGAAGGGGATACAGATGAATACCAACAGACCTTGAACCAGATGAAACTGTTGGTGGTATTTGTAGTGAATGAGGGAAATTTTGGCCTGGACACTGGGGAAAATCCCCCTACTCTTTTCGATAAGTGCCATGGGATCTTTAACATCCACCTGAACTACCACCAATCTAGGTAGATGGGGCCTCAGTTTAATGTCTCATCTGAAGGACGGCACCTCAGAAGTGCAGCACCCCTCTCATGCTGCACTACAGTGTCAGTACTGGGATATTAACCCAAGTACCACATGTGGGAACTGAACCCACAGCCCTCTGCTCTCCCGGCCTCAGAGGTGAGTGTGCTACCTACTGAGCCACTGACACTGTATATGATGGGGAAACTCCAGAGGCAGGCTGAGGGCAGGAGATTAGTGGCCATTTTCCCAGTGCCATTGGAGGATCCACTGAACACCGTGACTAAAGCCAGCTGACATGGCAGATGTACAGTAGTAATCACAGATATGGCCAGATATTTCCGGATATTTCATGACATTTCTAAAGAGTTTTTCTCTGCTACCTCTACTGTGTAAATGGAGAAAGCAGGGGATTTCTCTAAAAATATCACAGACATTTTAGGAAATATCTGTCCATGTCTTTGGCTGGGACTGTAGTCCCTATACATTACCCAGAGGTCCAATTGACCTCTCACATGAGTGATCCCAAAGCAGGAGTGTGGCATCTGATCTAGTGGCATCTGGTGATGCCAGCAGAGTGTCCGCTACACAGGAAGGACCACAGTCATCAAGCCACGCTGGTCATGATAGGTGAGGAAAGGGGAAAAGGGAGGCAGGAAATACACTGCAGTAGGATGAAGGGGGGGATGCAGCTGATCCCTATTTAGTGTCAGCCTACATTTGAATAGGGTGACAAGGAAGGGAGATTGGGGGTAAAATATGCTGTAAGGTGTGGAAGTGGAATGCAGCAGATCCCCATCTTGGATCAGCCTACATTTGTGCTAAGCAATAAGGAGGCAGGAGTGTTTAGGGGAACATAGAGGACTTGGAACACTGTAAATAACATTGACTGAGTCACATGCAGGGATAGATAACTGAAGGCTAGGAAAAGCTGAGAAGAAAGGATGTGGGGGAATATGAGCTGGTCCAGAACTAAAGACAGCTGTGAAGGGAGGAGTTGGGAATATTAGTTTTTACAGGATTCAGGCTAGTGAAAGAGAGTGGTAAGCTCCAATGGTTGTGGGGCTGCAGTCTTTCTGGGAGTGCAGTGGGCTGTCTAGTGTGCAAGATCCTGGAGCAGCTCAGATCCGAGGTAAGAATGCTCAGATGGGAGCTGGGGAGAATGGGGCAGGGAGTAAGGGGAGCAGAGCAGTGGAGAAAGGGGCATTGGCAGGTGCCCAAGGGAAAGTGGATTGCAGGCAGTGGAAGGTAGCAGGGAGGATCACTCAGTATTCAGGGAAATCTCTTCCTCTGAGAACCAGTGAGCCAGGATGGAGGAATGGCAAGTGGTAGGGGGAAGAGGTAAAGAGGTAGGAGGGTGACAGGAACAGCAGAAGTGGGAAGATGAGGCACTGGGAGAGGAAGAAAAGGGAAGGCTACTCTCCTCCTGTCCTGAACATATCGCAGAGGTAACAGTCCTACCTGACACCATCAGTGACCACTCCTCTGTACTACTTACCTGGACAAACAAGTTCACCAACAGTAAGCCTAAGACCACCAGGAACAGATCACTAAGGTCAACTAGACTCCTTCATGCACTACCTAAAAGGGATTGACTGATCCCCACTGGATAGAGTCAAGGACAGAAACCAAGTACTGGATTACTGCTGCAGTATTTTTACTAAAGCCTGTGACATCTTTGCGCCTTACAAAACAAAAAAAGCCAGAGGAATCCCCAGCCCCTGGCAGTCCAGCCCTCTAATTGAACACATGCGACTTAGAGATCGCCTGTGGCATAGGGCCAAAGCCACTGGGAATATAGCTGACTCCCAAGCATATAAGGCAGCTAGAAATACCTGCACAAAACTCATATGTCTGGTGAAAGCAGCTTACTATAATGACCTCCTAGGAAAGTCCTGGGGTAGAGGGAGGGAGTTCTGGGACTCTGTAAAATCTCTCATGGGTAGAGCCTCAAGGGCCCCACTGGACCTTATAGTTACCACCTCTGGTACATTGCAAGACCCAAAGAAAATCACTGATGCTTTTAATGTTGCATTCATGGACCTCAGCAATGTGTTGCCACCTGAATACCTGAATCACACCCTTGCAGGCCAGCAGCACAACCTCAGCACTCCATCACCACAGGATAATGTTACCCCACCATTCTACTTCAGGCAAATCTCCACAGGTGAGACCGTCAAATATATCAAATGTGTCCTTGGTAAGACCAGGATGGAAAGTGACATGATCGATAGGAAGGTGGTAGCACTCACATTAAACAAACTTGTGGCACCACTCACTAAGGTATTCAATGCCTCTCTAAGATCTGTCATCTTCCCTGACAGGTGGAAAGAGGCTCTAGTCACACGTGTTTTTAAATCAGGAGACAGAGCTAATTTAGCAAACTTCCAGCCCATCTCGATGTTACTCCCCTATCCAAAGCACTTGAAAGGGTGGTCTCAGAACAACTAACTGAGTACCTAGAAAAGCATAGTCTTCTCTGCTTGCAACAACATAGATTCTGACAAAACCACTCCACTGTCACCACGCTAGTAGAGTACACCACTCAGCTTTATGGGGCCCTGAATAAAGGGATGGCGGTGGGGTCTATCTTCATAGACCTCACCAAGGCCTTTGACACAGTCAATCACCAACTGCTACTGAAATGTCTAATCTCTACAGGATTGTCAATGGAATCTGTGACCTGGTTCCATAGTTACCTAAGCCAGAGATCTCAACAGGTCAGGATTGGCAATATGATCTCTGAGCCCAGGGAAGTAAACCTAGGGGTTCCGCAAGGTTCTATCCTCGGTCCTCTCTTATTCAGCCTCTTCATAAATGACATGCCTTCTACCTGTCTTGCACACTCCGTACTCTATGCAGATGATGCTGTTATCTCTGTCCCAGGGAAAGACCTGGGATCAATTAGCTCTGAACTTCAGTACAATTTTCGTGCATTGGAATCCTGGTTCACCCAAAATAAACTGCTACTCAATGACAAAAAGACAAAGAGCATGCTCTTCAGCACCCCACAGAGCAAGATTCGAGGGTCCTCACTGCATATGCTTAGTAGCGAAGGAGAGGTACTAGACCAAGTCAGTACATTCAAGTACTTAGGGATTCACCTTGATGACACCCTCACCTTCACTGCCCATGCTGAGCAACTGGTAAAGTCCACCAACATGAAGCTTGGCATCCTGTACAGACACCACACCTCAATGACACCGGCTGCCCTGAAACTTGTTACGTGCAGTTCAGTTCTCTCATCTGTGGATTATGGTCTTGTCATATATGGGGCAGGCACAGGCACAGTGCATAAAAGGGTCAAAACCATCTTCAACAAGGCCTGTCACCTGGTCCTGGGAGTACACAAAATGACTCACTCTTGTGACCTATACAAGGAAACTGGCTGGCTCCCTCTCCACCACAGACTCCAATACCAGGCCTGCCTCCTTGCGAAAAAGTCCCTGGTGGGGTCCATGCCTAGGGCTACTTCAGCCCTCTTTGAACCTGCACAACCATCTAAATGCACAAGGAGTGCCTCCAGGACTGTTCTAACTGTTCCTTTTAAACGAACCACCCTTGGTCAAAGATCCCTCTCCTACTGTGGGCCTAAACAGTTCAATGATCTGGCTGCAGACCTTGCCAACTCCCCCAGACTTGGCTACTTTAAAAATGGGCTTCGATCTCTTCTTTCCAGCAAATCTGACTGCCAGTGTTTCTGTTAACCCATAGCCTCTGACAGCGGTTCTCACACCCGTCAAATGCTACCCTCTCTCACTCCCACCCTCCTGTTCCACAGCTGCCCACTTCCCCCTCCCACCTTCCACCACCTACTACCTCCCCTTGACAAAGCCTCACCTTGGCTGCTGAAACATGCATTTCTGCAGACCTGGACCACCCCGTCTGAACTGTAACATGATTGTTAAACACTGTATTGCACTTAATTAGTGCTGCATTAATATGTTTCTCTGGAAGTGTGGTCCTGTTTCTCCTTACTTCTTGTACCCTGCTTAATGTTGTAAGTGCACACTAATACCACTTGCTAGTTGATGTCTTTCTGTTCTGCAATGTTTCATCACCTGTAAGTGTCTTGTATTTCTTATCGATGTGGAGCCTTTGTAAACGAGCCCGCAGCTCAAAGGTATTAATCCGAATTTGAAATAAATAAATAGATAAAAAAATGATGGAGTGCCCTTAATGAACACATATACACCACTGTCTGGTATAGGAGAGGGGGAATCAGGTAGTGAGGAAGAAGTTCAGGATAAATCAGAGTCATGGGTTAGAGGTAAGGGGAGGAGGGAGAAAACAATTCTGGGAGAGCAAGGAAGAAGAAACAGTCAAGGTGGACCAGAGAATGGGGGAGGGAATGGTGTAAAAAATGTGAGTGAAAGTGGTAGCAAGCATGGCTAGTCAGGGAAGAAGGGGCTTAGAGGGGGGCAGTGAAGCAGATGGGTGGGAAGTAGTGGAGGCAGCAGCAACTTTAACCAGGGCAGGGTGGCACAGTTCAGTTGAGGAGCAACTGATATCTCAAGAGAAGGAAGGTAAGATTTGAAACACAGCTGCAGTGGACGGAAGGGTGGTAATCCTTGAGGACTGCATAATTAAGGGTGTTCACTGGGGAAGAAAGGGGGACCCAAAAACAAGAAGGAGGATGGCTATTATGCCAGGGATGACAGCAGGGAAGGTGGGCCACAACTCATGGAAATTGTATGGGAGTTTGGAAGGAAACCTAACTGAGTCATCCACCTTGGAACCAATGACATAGGAGGGGAGGAGGTGGAGGTGGATGTAGAGGCAGTGTAAGGTGATTTCAGGGAGTTAGCAAAGACCTGCATGGAGAGTGTAAGTTCTCTGGCCTTTTCAGAGGTGATGCCAGTTCCCAGAGCCAGCACAGCCCAGAAGAAAAGGATAGATGACATCAGTAACTGACTGAGGAACTGGTGCAGGAAAGAAGGGTTCACTTGTGTTCATGAATGAGGGGAAGCTGGTTGAATAAAACACTCTGTTCATCAAATAAGCTACACATCAGTGGGGAGGGCTCAAGAGTACCCAGGAACAATCTGGAGAGGTACAGTACATAGCCAATGAACTGAATTTAAACTACGGAGGTGGGACAGTGGCCCAGTAGGCCCAAAGGCTTTGGTAGAGCTGGGTGAAGTTGGATAAATTCACTCTACAAATGAATCCATGAATTTAGTGCAATTCACAAAGTGTGGATCAATCTGCAAAGTGTGGAATTTCACTGCAAAAGGCAGAATTCCACCTGTAAAGTGCAGAACTGTATAGCAAATGGCTGAATTTCACCCATGAATGGCAGAATTTAGCAATTTGTGTGTGAAATTCTGCATTTATAGATGAAATTCCACACTTCATGATAGAATTCTGCACTTCACATGGAAAACTTCATGATTTCGGTGAAGTTGTTAGGGAAAACTTTGCAATAGTCTACAAATGCTAATTTTGGCCACTTAACAGCAACTTTGCTGGTGGAGTAAAACTTGGCTGCAACTCTAGACTCTGGGAAGAGATCAACAGACCTCCCCACCATACTGGTAGAAGTAGTCAGGAAGGTGGCTGTGGAGTGGAAGTGGAGCATTTAGTAATGGGGGTGGGGAGGATACTGGAGGGGGAATGTTAGGAAAAGAACAGAAGGGAAGGGAAGGAAGGGAAGGAGGAGTAGCTGAGGTGCAGGACGATGTTGCTGAAAGCACAAAGTCATGGAAACAAGATGGAAGACCTGCAGGCATTATTAGCTGAGGGGAAGGTGGACATAGCAGCAATAACTGAGACTTGAGCCACACCACACCATGACTGGTACCTCTCAATCCCTGGATACAAACTATACGGGAAGGACAGAGTGATAGACAAGGGGGGATTTATATTAGGGAGGTATAATTTGCACAAGGAAGGAGTCAGAAGAGGGAGGGTAGAAGCATTGTGGAATCAGCCATGGTCCAATACAGGGAGGAATGTGAGATTGGGGTGGTCTATAGACCACTCAAGTAAGAAGTGGAAAGGGACAGGGAGCTGAGTTTGTATTTGTTGGAAGCTGCATGGAAGGGAGAGGTGGCAGTGGTGGGGGAATTTTTTCCATTTACCTGCCCAAGGTGGACTGGAGAATACCATCCACATCCTTTACCAGGAGTCAAGTGATCCTAGAAGCATTGCAGAGAGGGTTCCTGACTCAGGGCATCACAGAGCCCCCTAGGGAGGGGCAATCCTTGATCTAGTGCTCACAAATGGGGAGCACATACAAGAGATAATGGTCAAGGATTCCCTAGTTGGTAGTGACCATCACACAGTCTGGTTCAGGTTGGCGAAGGACAGGGAAAGCATCCCCACTAAGACAAAAATCCTGGATTTCAAGAGGGACTTCAGGGGTATAGGTGAGGTGCTAAAGATGCACCTGGCAGGCATCAGAATGGACTTGAGGGTGGACCAAAAATGGCCCATCATCAAAGAAGGAATACTGACTTCCCAAATGGAGTGTGTTAGGCTCAAGGAGAAGAACTCCAGGGCTAAAGCATCCAGCTGGTTCAGCTCTGAGGTTGCCCAAGTGGTGAAGGAGAAGAGGTCTGCTTACAAGAGATACAGAAAGACTAAGAGAGAGGTGGATAGGGAACACTTCCTAAGATTGAACAAGGTGGCAAGCAAGGTAGTGAGGAAAGCTAAGGCATAAAAAGAACTGCAGATAGCTGAGTGAATCAAAAATTGGGAGAAGGCCTCCTTTTACTACATAACCAAAAAGGGGACAAACATTACAGGGTTGTTATTTTTAGGAAAGGAGAAAAATGGGAAGGGGAGAATGAAGAAAAGGGTAAGGTACTGAACAAATACTTTCACTTTGTGTTCACCAGGGAAAAAGACAGATCAGTGCCTACAGAAGAGGGAAGGGGAGCAGGGGGAAGGGAGCATGGATGTGGTGATAGAGGAGGATAGAGTGAGGGAGTGGCTTTTAGCACTGAAAGTAGACAGATCACCAGACCCAGCTGGCATACATCCAAGACTACTGAGGGATCTGGCAGGGCTGTTGGTGGGCCTGTTCAATAGGTCCCTGGAGTCAAGCATGGTGCCATAGGACTGGAGAATGACACATGTGCTCATCCATAAGATTAGTCCCACGGATGACCCAGGGAATTACAGACTCATCAGTCTGACCTCAATCATGTGCAAGCTCATGGAGACCATACTAAAAAAAAGGTTGGTTGGGTGTGTAGAGGAGAATGATCTCCAGGATGAGATGCAGTATGGGATTGTGGGAGGAAGACTGTGTGAAAGGAATCTGATTCACTTCTTTGACTGAATCACTAAGGCAGTGGAGAGGGGCCAGGTGGGGGATATCCTTTATCTGGACCTCAGCATGGCCTATGACTCTGTATCCCAAAAGAGGATGATCAGAAAGTTAACAGATCGGGGAGAAGATGACCAGGATGGTAGAAAGTGGACAGGACCCAGAGGGTGGTGGTGGTGGGGGAAGAGTTATTTACTGTAGCACCATGGAAGTCACCATGGGGGTCCATCAGGACTAAGTGCTTGGACTGGTGTTGTTCAATGTCTTCATCAATGACATTGGGGATAGCATTGAGGACAAAATCTGCCTATTCATGGATGACTCCAAATTCTATTGGAAGGTGGACACAGTGGAAGGTATACAAGATCAGCAGAAGACCTGAAAAAACTTGAGAGGTGGTCCAGGATTTGGTAGCTTGGCTTCGATGCCAAAAAAATGCAAAGTTCAGCACACTGGAACCAGAAATCCAAGGACAGTGTACTAACCTGTGGGAGTGGGGTCCAGGTAGCAGCAACAGAGGGGGAGAAGGCTCTTGGAGTATTGATCACTAGTGACCTGAAGCCCTCCACATATTGCAAAAAAGAAGTAGAAAAGGCAAACAAGATGCTTGGGTGTATAGTCAGAGGACTCCGCAGTTGGCAGAAGGAAGTTATACTACCAGTGGTACCAGATCAATATGCAACTGCTAGAACAGTGCGGCAAGAACCGCACAGTCTAAAGTACAAAACATTTGGAGCGACAAGGGTATAATAGAAGAAATTAACTACTGCTACCCCTTTCACTGTGCGCTGAAATTAGTAAGGGATGAAGAAGAAGAAGAAGAAGAAGAAGAAGAATCAGCATTTATATAGCGCTTTTCATACATCCAAGCGCTTTACAGGCAATGCTAGACTGGTAGTGAAGTGACTGAATGTGTGGTGGCAGCCATATTGCACATCATCACCCACACACAGCCTGGATAATTGCATGAACTGGTTTTATGGGAAGGGGAATGTTGGCCAGGACACCGGGAATGTTCCCTACTTTTTGCGAAGAGTGCCCTGAGTTCTTTTACTTCCACCTGGACACCCACCAGGACAATACCAGGATGGGCAGAAGGGACCTCGGTTTAACATCTCATCCGAAGGACGGCACACTTCAGCAGTACAGCACCCCTCAATACTGCACTTTGATGCCAGTGATTTTTAGGTGCAAGTCCAAACCCAGTGTGGGATGAGAACCCATGATCTTCTGGTCCAGAGGCGGATGTGCTACCAACTGAGCCACGCTGACACCAAGTTCAAGTTACCATTTGTGTGTTGGCTGATTGAGCCACTCCCATGGTGGAGTGACTAAGGCATCAGCACATGGCAGCATTGGAGACCTGGGCCCATGATTTGGTTCCTCCCAGGTCTCATGGTGTTGCAACTTTTTTTTTGTTAAAATAATAATTTTCCCTCCTCCTGAGTTTCTTCCCATTCCCGAAGTCCACACCACTCACAGATTCCCCCGTAAAAACAAACAGTCCCATTGTTTCCTATGGTGTGCACTTTTGTTGTTTTGGTCTGTGTTTTTACCAAAGTTATTTCAGATTACGGGGTTTTGCTTGCGGCATTGATTGCTTCACTGTATTTGTTCATGGGGTTTTGACCCCGAGCCAATACCCATGTAGAGGTCGCTGGTAATGACACATCTAGAGTATGGAGTCAGATACTGGTGTCCACACCTTAAGAAAGACATCAACCTGTTTGAAATGGTCCAGAGTAGGGTAACTAAGATGACTGTGGGTCAGCAGGGTAAAACATATGAAGAGTGGTTGAGGGCACTGAGTATGTACTCCCTGGAGGAGATGAGGGAGAGAGGGGACATGATAGAGACCTTCAAGTTCTTGAAAGGAATAAACAGGGTGGATAAGGATGGTCTCTTCAAGCTAAATCACAGCTGAACCACAAGGGGACACATTCTAAAGCTGAAAGGGGGGAGGTTTAGGAATTAGGTCAGGAAGCACTTCTTCATGGAGAAGATGGTGGCCAGTCAGAATGCACTGTCAGAGGAAGTGGCCTCAATGAAGTCAGTGGGCAGCTTCAAGAGAGGCTGGGAAAGGCATAGGGGGAAATATGAAGCATTGGGGCAGATGGTGAGGAAGGCAGGGCTGGGGGGCAGGATCAGTAGTATAAGCTGATGACTCTGCAATACAAACAGACTAGAGAGACAGAATGGACTTCTTCTGCTGGCTTCTTCATATGTTTGTATGTTTACTTTTTCACAGAAAACGTGTGATCAGGCTGACATGATTGTGTCAGGTCACTGCAGTAGAGCTTTTCAGAATTCCACCAGCAGAATGCATGCAAAATGGCAATCGTTCTTCTGAAATGCTTTTCAGAATTTCTTTTTTTAATTCTGTGGAAATATTAAAAGTATTTCTGTGTAAAACATGGGACAGTAGTCTGTGGATTACATATTCTCTGATTTGCAGATGAATCAGCAGTTTACATATAGTGCAAAAAACGCATTTCGCTTTTGAAATTTCAGAATACCACTTCTGATGAAATTTTGCAGAATTAAATGGAATTTCTGAAATTATGCAGAATTCCAGTGGAAGTGGAATTTGAATTCAGCACAGCTCTTCATTATAGCTTTCTTCTACTGAGATAAAGTAAAACACAAAAATGCACTTTCTTCACTTAGTTTTACTAGTGCTGAAAACTACATACAGTAGGTACATTAATATATATTGGTATAGCTAAATCATGGAGGCTGGAGTCAAAACTTTCCTTTACAAAACATGAAGGTCCTATCCCTAATGGTTGCAAAATTAAATCTCTCTAAAGAGAAATGCTATATGAAGGTCAGTTATGTGACCTTAAGGGCTATAATCACCATTATTTTTAATGAATACCAGGGCAAGGCAAATCATGTAGGCTCATTGTGCTGACAAATAATAAAATACAAAGCAGTGCCAAACATAACACAAATAAAGCACATTCATTATAGCAAAAAGCTTGAACTCTGATTCACATGGTCATGTTGCATCAGCACATTAGTCATGTTTTTATTAGTTAATAAAACCAAAAAACAATTATGGAGCACCACCCATGTGGAGGGGAGGGGAAGGGAGGAGCATCATGGCTGCCACACATGGAAATCATGAGTGCTAGACACTGAAGATCATCCCCCACCAGGCAAACCTCACCTGCCGATATTAAAACGAAGAGGTATGAGTTGGAGTTTTGAACCACTAACGTGAGAAGAAGAAACTGAGAAAAAGAATAGTTTTCTACTTCAAACATTTGGCATCATGACTCCTAAAAAGGAGTTTAAATATAATACAAGTGGGGCCAGATCCAAATTTACCAATGCTGTATTTATGGCTACAAGAAAATCTACCACCTCTTTTGCCAAGGCAAAAATATATGAAAGTATCTCATGAATCTTTGTCACTGACTTTGAAAGACTCCGCTGGTACTGGATTATTTCCTCTTTTTCAAAACATCGACAAAGCCAACAAAATGAGTAATGAAGGTAACTTACCTGAGTCAAATCAGATTGTTGAAGCAAGGGGCCAGTAGGAAACACCTGATGAGTGTTCTGGGGTACAGTGGTAGCCTCAGACATTGCAAGCTATTTCCAGATAGTTCGTGAAATTTCTGAAGAGTTTCTCTCTGCTGGCCCTACTGTTTAAATGCAAAAAGCTTCAGATATTTCTGGGCATATCACAGAAATTTCAGGAACTAGCTTGCAGTGTCTGTGGCTACTACTGTATACCCATCTGACAGCAACAGTTTGACAGTGAGGTCCCCCACAGTGACTACAGTGCCATGCCACTGCAGGGGACCCGCTGGAACCGGGCACTATCTGTCAGGGGTCCTGCAGCCCCCTGAATCAGCTGTGACTCAGAGTTGATAATCCTTAGAAGGGGTGCAGGGGCACAGCTCCCCCAAATGGGGGAGTTTTGGGGGCAAAGCGCCCCCTAAGAAAACACTTTGTGTGCTGAGAAACCAGCAGCCAACTGCTAAATGCGGTCGACCTGCTGGTTTCACTGTCGGGGTGTTCGATGAGAAATTTGTTGAACACCCATCGTGGATCCGTGTGTTGAAATATCTCAGATGGCAGGCTGAGGTACACCACAGGTATCATAACTAACAGACAGGATGAACATTGCAGAACAAGAAGGCCTGTTGGTGAAAGTGATACTAGGAATAACTGGTGAAAATGGAGAGAAAAGTTTAAACCTGGTAACAGTAAGCCCAGAAAATAAAATACCACAAATGGCAATGCACACTGAGGCCATCCCTACTGTAGAAGGGAAAGGATTACGAGAGACAGACACCACTTCAAAGGTTGGGGTAAGGAACAAGTGAAAACCAAGACAAAAACAGCAAAAATCCTGAAGTAGTGCAGGTACAGATAAACAGCTTGCCACAGCCCAAAATACAATGTCCAAAGCTATTGTACTCTTGGAGAAAAACAAAATGGACTACCATGGAAACAAATAAATTTAACTGCTTTATTGTAAATCTAAACTCCCAGTGGCAGTCCACAGTGAGGAGGAGATGTCCACACAAACTCCAGCTCTTCAGGTCCAAACAGCCCTTCATCGGGGGGCGTGGTAACGTCAAAGGGAACCATTTAAATACACATCTTCATCAATAATGCATTTGCAATTTCATATATTGACTCCTTCAGTGACATACAACATTACAGATGTGGTTTAATGTCCCATTCATTATTCAAACCCCAAGTTGCACACTTTTTAGACTGAAAATCCAATAGGATTCTACTTGTAACAAAATATTTGATCTACTGACACCCTTAATGGGTGCTACCGCATGTTCCAGACCTACAAATGTCATATTTCTGGAATCTGAGTTATGTCTGCATGAACCCCAACTGGACTTCGTACTTAGGCACAATGTATTTGAGTTCCAAGGCAAATTCTTTTAGCAACAATGTGGGACAGTGATGGGGACCAGTATGGCCCCCAGTTATGCAAATTTAATGATGGGGTGGTGAGAAATGGTCTATCTTTGCAACAAGGATATTGACCCCTTCTGTGAAAATGTTAATACATGGTAAAGATATATAGATGCATTTGCATATGAAAGAGTGACAGTGAACTTATTCTTGAATTCATACAATAGATAAATTCTAACAATTTTAATCTTAGGTTCACATATATTTGTAGTAAAACTGATTTGGTATTTTTAGATCTGGAGTAGCATACAACTATTGGTACTTTAAAATTGAGACTAAATGTCACAGGAAACATACGGCTACAAATTCTGTGTTATGGGCCGATAGTGCCCACATCCCCACATTTGAAACAGTCAATCCTATATAGTCAACTTATAAGGCTAAGAAGAAATTGTTCTGAAGTAAGGGACTTTGAAATACAGGCTGAGGAATTAGAACAATGATTTATTGAGAGAGGGTATGAAAGAACACTGTTACAGGAATTGATAACTAAGGTGTTAAATTTAGATAGAAATACCCTTCTACAACAAAAACCTTAGGGGAATAAAACTGAGTTTGTCCCAGTCTCATTCATTACAGAAATAATAAAGTTGCTGGCCTTATGGGGAATATAGTGCATAAATATTGGGAAATCTTAACTAGTGATGAGAGGTTCCTCACAGCAGTGGGGGAGAAGTCAAGAGTGTCATTTAGTAGGGCTACTAATTTAAAAGACAGGTTGGTTCACAGCAGACTGCTGCAAAAAGAAATGAATGTAACAGGCAGAATGTGGCTTTCCAATAAACCAGTTGGTTTCTTCAAGTGTCAACATTGTATCCACCGTGAGCATGCACAACTTACAAAAATCTTCACACACAACAGGGATACATTACATACAGTACAAATAACAGAATGCATCACTTGTGACACACCATTTGTGGTGTATGGTCTGTGGTGCACATGTAAACTGCTCTACATTAGATGCACTGTGAGACTGCTTAGGAATCGTATATGGAAACATGGGCGGTCCATTGTGAATAGGAGGGAGGATACACCAATTGGGGTTCACTTCACAGACAGATACAACTCAGATCCCAGAAATATGAAATTTGTAGGTCTGGAACATGTGACACCACCCATTAAGGGTGGCAGTAGATAAAATATTTTGTTACAAAGAGAATCCTATTGGATTGTCACCCTAAAGAGTATGAAACCTTGGGGGTTGAATAATGAATGGGACATTAAACCATATTTGATGAAATGAAAATGTTAAATGACCTTGTTTTTTGCTGCCACCATGATCATTAATTGAATGATAGAATTAGAAATAATTTATTTTTTTATGACGCTTATATAAAGTGGGACCAACTACATAATCTCACATGTATAACAGCATTTTTTGTTGGTTATTTGGATTACTAAACTAATTTATTTAAGTGTAACAAGAATTAATTATTTAGAAGTTATTCCTTTGTGGGTGTATAGTTCAAAATGCATATCACTTTAGCAACTAGATGAATACAGTTTATTAAGTGATGTTTGATTATGTTTGTTTTTTTCCTGTCTCCCTTGTTGGTTATGCGATGGAAGCTTTCAAGCTTTTTTTTGTCTCTTTCTTGCCATAAATGAAAACAGGGAATGGAACTTTGAAATATTGAAAAATAAAAATTATTAAGATCTGTGAGAGTAGCTTTAGCCATTATTTGATCAGCTGTTGCTCCAACTCTTTCTGTGCTTTGGCTAGTTTTTATTTCTTTAAAATACAGGATGTATCCTGACATTTTATTGATATCAAAGCATTATGCTTTATTAAATAAAGTTGAGTAAATTAATAGATTTAACAATTTATTTATTATTAAATGGTGCTCCTGTCTTTTAGACAAATATATAGCCATGTGGTAGTTTTTATTAACTTGCTTTCTAATAATTAACATAAGTGATTTACATAAGGTCTTTAAAAGTATAGCTATTTTTTCGGATACTATAATGTTGTATGTCACTGAAGGAGTCAATATATGAAACTGCTAATGCATTATTAATGAGGAAGTGTATTTAAATGTTAAATGGTTCACTTTGACTTTACCATGCCCCTGACAAAGGATTGGAGCTTGTTTGGATGTATCCTCCTCACTGTAGACTGCCACTGTGAATTTGGATTTGCAATAAAGCAGTTCAATTTATTTGTTTCTGTGGTAGTCCATTTTGTTTTTCTCCAAGAGTGCAATAGCTTTGAACATGGAGTAAGCAATAATCATGCTTTCACACCTCATTTACCCTTTCAAGTTGAGCAAATTAAAGAACACAATATTTTTATTGACTTGCCGGCAAGAGATAACACAGCAAAAGTGTTTGCCACTAATTTAATCACCTTAGAACCTGTGTCAGAGAATCAAGCCCCATTTGACAAATCAGCCAAATACATTAATTAATCCTTTGAGAAGAACCCTTCTGAACTAAAAATATCTTGTAAGGGGATATCAGCAAAATCGGCAAACCCAAAAAAGGCTGATGTCAGGACGAGGATTGCTATTGAAATAACACAGTCAAATACAAACCCTATACAAAACATCTCTCAAAATAAGGATTGTGGTGATATGCACATAGAAGAAACTGAAATCCAAAATGAAAATAGTAAAAACTCCCCTTGCAACTCTACCTCTGACTCGAGTGAAAGTAATAGTCATGACAGCGATGAAGAACCCTCAACGTGGGCCAAATCCCTATTCACTCAAATGAACTCGATTTCTCCCAAAATTGAAAAAAATGCTCAATCTACAGGACACGCTTGACAACTGTTTTAGTCTCACCCAAAACTTGATGAAAAAAAACACTGAGTTAAAGCAAAAATTAATTGGCATTATCAATATGCAAAATGAAAATGCACCAGTCAACAAGAAAATCAAGGATTTAGAATTTTCAAATGGTGAAATAAAGTTCAAACTAACAAATTTTGAACTTAGAGCACAAAGAAAGAATGTGAGACTTTTTGGAGTGCCTGAATCCTGTGACACTAACAATAGTCTGTTTGGCATCTTTAATCAAATTGCTGTGGCATATATAGACACTGACCCTGCCAATATTAACTTAGAAATTGATTGAATACATATGAGTTTGCACCATAGATCAGTTGACTCAGCTCCCCCAGGCCCATCATTTTGAAATTTATGAAAACAAAAGATAAAGAAACTTTGATGAACACTGTATATAAAAAGAGAAAAATAAATTTAATGGGAGCTATGATCTCAGTATTTAATAATTTACCACCTGACATAGTGAAAGAGAAAAACATTTGACTGGATTTGAAATAAACTACGGACTCAAGGAGTCCAATCCATGATGGCATTCCCAGGAACGTTACAATTAACGATCAATGATGTACGCTATACCTATGACATAGTGGAAGCAGCAATAAGAGACTTGAAAGCAAAATTACCAAATGTATTTGTTTAATCAAAAACATAGTACAAAATACCATTAAGACATGCATCAGCAAATAACAATAACAGTATTAAATTTGATGTTCTTAGAGGTAGGTGGGGGGTTGGACACCTGCATCAGAGTCCAAGATGCACTGGCTTGCTCTAAACTTTAACTTAAAATGTTTAGCCCAAGTTGATTTTCATTTCTTTTGGCTGTGGAATTTTGAATCTAGTAAAATGAAGTGCTGCTATAATTTAGGCACTGCTTGAGGTTTGAATGAATCTGTGGTAAAAGGGAGAGGGGAGGGTAATTATGATAAGAATAAGGAAAAATGGCAAACTATAATTGTGTTAGTATTTATTTTTTGAGTTATAATTACTGGAATTCTGAAATATATAAAAGACTAAATGGTAATGTGGGTATAACGTGGGTCTCCCAATCCTTTTGATGTGGTACTATAATTTTAAATTTATGATAATAGAGATTTAAAACTTCTAATTTAATGCAGTCAGAAAATGTGATAAGATTGATTTCTGTCAGTGTCATGGAGTTAACTTACCAAAAAAAGAGCTAGACTCTTGACGTATTTTAGAAAAACAATGGCCCAAATTGTAATAATCCAGGAAACACATTTGTTAGAACCAGAAATTATGAAATTTAAAAAGAAATGGGTGAACCACATCTGTTTTAGATCCGGCACAAAAAAAGTAGAGGGGTGGCTATTATTATAAAAAAAGGATTAAACATCCAAATACTTCAAAAATTTTCAGATAACAATTGTAGGATTATTATGATTAAAGTAATAATAAATAATCAAACTGTGGATATGCGATCCTTATATACCCTCTCTGAAAATTACAACTCTTTCCTGGCCAAAATTTTGGAAGGCCTTCAAGTACTACAAGTTGAAAAAAATCATTTTAGCACATGATTTTAATGCCTTAAACACTCCCTATCAGTATACAATTTCAAATCCTACAAGAGGCAATGTTCAAATACCTAAAAAGTTAGATAGCTTTTTCCAAATAGAACATTGAATTGATATATGGAGACATTACAACCCCCTAAAACAAAAATACACTCACTTTGATAGAAAAAACTAAAGTTTTCACCAGAATTGACTCTTTCTTAACATCAAAAAGTATAGTGAACCAAATATTGAATACTGATATGGATTAATTTTTTATATCCACTCACACATTAATGTCCATTGAAATTTCAATAGAAAATAAAGAGAGAAAAACATTGTCATACTGGTCATTAAATAACACATTTTTGGAAGATGAAGAATTCAAAAGCATAGTCAAATTAACAATAGAAGAGTATTAGTTTTATAATTATACAGGACAATGGCCAATAGTTAAATTATGGGATGTTTTTAAAGCAATCCTTAGTGCAGTAAAAAGGTCATACCAAATTAAAATTAATAAGAACTGGAGAACACACTATCAAAAAGTAGATGAAATTACGACAACTAGATGAATTAATGGTGTCAGACTTTAATCAATACAAGGATGAATGGTACCGATGTAAATAAAAAGACAACTAGATATGATACAGCAATAAAACAAAAGAATTGCCCAATCCATCAAGAAAATAAAATATTTTAACACCAACACATCTGATAAATTACTAGCTAACTTACTTTGTAACAAAAAAGAAAGAAATATGATAACAGCTATGAAAGACAAGAAAGGGATTTTGAAACATACAGATGAAGAAATAGCATACATCATTATTAATCATTGCAACACTACAGTATATATCATAATAATTTCAACCCTGATCCCAAATTTAATTAAGGATTTCTTTAACAAAGCAAACATAAATACAAATGAAATTGTTTATTCTCACATATCCCAAAAATAAATTATAGACACTATAAAAATCTTGCCTAGAAAGAAAACACCCAGCTTAGATGGGCTATCCAATGAGTTTTATCAAGTTTTTGCTGAGAATTTAGCCCTTTGGTTAGAAAAAATTATAGTTGAATTGTTAGAAGACAAAACTGACCAACCAGCATCAATGAATTTGACCAAGACCATCCTTATTCATAAAGAAGGAAAACCCCCAGAAAACCTGGACTGTTACAGATCTATTGCCATACTTAATTCTGACTATAAATTAATAGCCAAATTAACAAACAACACAATTCAACCCCATATTTCATCACACATTCATTACAACCAATACAGATTTATAAAAGGATGTAATATTGTTCAGGCAAATCGAAAAATTCAAGCAATAATCCAATTAGCAAATTCAAAACAAATATATACAGATGATATATACTTTGCAATAGCTATTGATGCCAGCAAGGTCTTCGATTTAATAAACAGAGATTACATTTTTTATATGTCAAATCAATGGAAAATACCATCCAAACTTATAACCTTAATAAATCAAACATACATAAAAAAGCTACATACAAATTTCAAATTAACAAATTCCTTACATCAGATTTTCAAATGTTAAATGGGGTTTGACACGGGTGCCCCTTGTTCCCCACTATTTTTATTTTGGGTCTAGAACCCCTTTTAAAAATATAAGACTAAACTCTGCCATTGAAGGAATTAGACTGACCCAGGAACATTTAAAGCTAAGCGTATTTGCCAATGATATTTTTCTCAGTAGCAAAAATATTAATATTTCCTTAGAAGCCTTTCTTCAAGAAATAAAATTTTATTCAGGAATATCAGGTGACAAATTTAATAAAAGCAAATCCATCTGAAGAAATTATCAAAAAAGAAATCTCAAGATATGGACAAGTATAAAAATGATTTTTTTAAATTCAGGATTCTATAAAATATCTGAGTATTTACTTATCCCCGGATCAACCTACAAATACAGTAAAATGACTAACTATAATAATGCAAAACACAAAATAAAACCCCTACTCGATAGCTGGAGAAATTTGTCATTGTCACTTTGGGGCTGTATTGACACACTAAAAATGATAGCCATGCCTCATCATATATTTGTTCTCCAAAATATGTTAGGGTCACCATCCCAGAAATGGTTTGAGGAGCTAAAAATTAATCTTTGCAAAATTTCTTTGGCATGGAGCGAAACCACGAATTGCGTGGGGAGTTCTTGTAATACCAAGAGGATTGGGATGATGTCCTGATCCGGTAACTTAGATGGAGGCCCACTTGTTACAATTCATGATTAAGGTTTGGTATGGGGAAGTACCTAAATATGTAATTGACCTCTTTGAAGTTAGGAAAACAAAGGAATGTTTGAGAGCCTCTGATGGAACTCAATTTGTTTCAACTAAATATAATTTGAATATTGGAAGATCTTCTGTACCTGCTAGAAGAATAAGATTATGGAATAATTCTCCCCTAGAATTGAGAAAAAATAGAACTAGATATAATAAAAGTGCATTAAGGAATTGGTGTATTACTGTATTACATAATACTACTATGTGCATTAACTGTTAGTGTCTTAGGTATGTTATTGTGCAATGTGATTGATTGTCCTATATTATTTTTTTTTCCTTATTTATTGTCGTACTGTGATTGTTGTAAATTATTTGTGGTTTTTAGTGATTTGATGTTAATGTCCTTTGATGTGGAACTTTATTTTATTTTATTTGTGACATGGAACTTCATTGAAAATGAGCTTTGCTCAATTGAAAGTATCCTTTAATTCATTATGAATAAAAAAATGATTTACTACTACTACTACTACTACATATATTGAGAACCCTATATCAATGGTCATTTACTTTAGATCAAGATAGAGAAATATTCCAATGGGGACCTCTTCAGTGTCGCCCGTTTGCATGTGCATAACAGTTCATTGCGCACAACAGATGCGCCGGCTGGCACAGATGAAATAATCATACAGAATGTGCAGTAAGTACAGATCAAGCATCCTGTATGAATATGGGACCCTGGATGCATGGCACAAAGCAAGCGGCTGCCATGGTGGGCATAGCACATCCATGGTCTGGACTGAACACCACCAATGGGGGAATGTGTGGCGCATATCTGGATGTGCCATTCCCCCCAAGGGTAATATTCAGCTGAAACATGTTAATGAGCTCATTGAGCATGCATGATGCAAATGATCCTCATGAATGCCCATAATGGGCTCATTAGGATGGCTGCACCTGGCTGAATGTGCCAGGTCAACCCCCTCCCAGCCATGATCATAATCAACAAGTCCAGTCCACCTGCCAGCCCTGGTAGTCTAGTGGTACCCCCTCCCATCCTAGACCTCCACTGTCACACATACAACAACCATTCCTCCTGTTTTCTGTAGTGTAGGGTCTCCTCTCCCATCCCCGATTGATGTAAAAATAATTCCCAACTCTTTTCCATAGGGTATGGTCCCCCCCTTCCATCCTCTTTCTCTGATTGTGAGAAATACAGTGCCCTCTCTCTTGTTCCATAATGTAGTGGTACCACCCACCTGGTCCCGGTCCCCATTCAAAGTAACATCATAGCCCCCACCCTGCCCTGTTCCCTGTTTGATGTCATATCATACTCCCAATCCTACACCGATCTCCATTCAATCTAAGTTTGAGTCCCCCAACCCAACCCCATTCCTAGTTCACAATAAATCTATAACCCCCAGCCCTGATCCCTGATGTGTACATTAAAATACAGACTCCGCTAGTATAGCCATAGTGTAGTGGCCCCCCACTCCATCAGACTGGACCCCATCAACCCTGTGCCCCCTCAGCCCAACCAGAGCTGGTGACTGGCTCATTCCTCTGCACACCGCCATGGCCAGCTACTGACTGAATTGTCACATCAGTATACTGTACATAGTATGCACTCATTGGTTGAGCTTGTACTATGTACAGTACACTGCTGTGACAGTTCTGTTAGAGGCTGACCATGGTGGTGTGCAGAGGACTGAGCCAGTCTTCGGCTCCAGTCGGGTTGGGGGAGCAGGGTTGGGGGGTTCGGTCCAACGGGGTGGGGGGCCACTAAACTATGGACATACTGGGGGAGTCTGTATTTTGATTTACACATCAGAGATTGGGGCTGGGAGGGGGTTCTGGTTTTATTTTGAGCGGGGAATGGGACTGGGTTTTGGGAAATTAACTTACATCAAATGGGGATTGGTGCCTGGTTGGGGGTACGATATCACATCAAATGGGGATCAGGGCAGGATGGGGGCTACAAAAGCAGTATTTCATTCCTTGCTGCAACTTATTTTGTTGAATTCTAAGTAAGCATACAGACATACTGTGGAGTCTAAAGGGGTGCTGACACATCATGTTCTAATATACTAATACAGCTGTCAAGCACAATGAGATTTTAACAACCAAGAAACAGAGACCTCCCAGGATAGATACAGTGGAAATAAACATATATTCCCAGCAGCTACACAAAAAGAGTTGTCTATTGACAAGGAAACAAATAACACTTATAAGATATGATGGTGTACTACTCCTTTACCAATACTGTGATGATGAACCCATGGATGTCAAAAATGCATTGAAGAACATCCTTATGTTCTTCTTAAACCATCTTACCAATTATCTACATGAGACCTTTTGACAAAGTGCACTCATTCCTCAAGAACAGGTCACTGCAGTTCACCCTTTTGATTCCTGCAAGTAATGATGTGCCTCTATCACACACCATCCTTCCCACCTGGCCACCAGTGTGTGCATGTTGAGGCTCTCCAGCCTCCCCTCATGTGATTTCCCCTACTGCTTCTGGATCATCTGTGTGGCTCATCTCTGGACAGACTCCAGGCAGTCCCTGTCCCTTTTTAGGTGTAGATTCCCACATTTTGTTCCATACACTAGGGGTAGCCTCATCAGGGATCTGTTCAAGGGCAATATCAGCTTCATACATAGAAACAGAGAACCACACTCAGGATATATGAAGCCAGGATACAATATAACCATGAAACAAGATTTATTTAAGTTCCCAACATGAAAGACATCCTTGCCCAGTTGCTTCAGCAAAATTTATTTTCATCAGGGGGCCCTTCCTCATTCTACTGGTGATCCCTCTTCCTCTGCACTGTAGCATCCTGTTAGCTCTCCCAGTTGTTTGGTTGCATTGAGCAGCAGATTTCAGATTATCACAGATGAAGACTCTGTGATCTCTTTCTTCAGAGATCTGATCCACCCTTTACCCTCCTATCTGATATTCCTATCCTCACAGGCCCATTATTTATACTTACAAATCTGTGATTTATCCCAACAGATCCAATTTACTCTCTACTATACAGCCTTACATTGAATAAATTGAACATGCAATGGAGACAATTTGAAACAACTGATCTAGCATGACTGGTTGGGTTTGCTCACTGTATTTTTAGTTGTGACATTACTTAACTCCTCACTCATGAAGTTCCAGATGTCAATTAAATCTTTTTTTGTTGTTGAACTCTTTGGGCTCCCTGTCCACTAGCTCCCTTCTGCCTGTCGCCCCAGCAGCCTCCAGGACTTACATGTTCATATCTTTGCCCAGGGCTTACACCCCAGTGCAGGGTCAGCAGGGTTCCCAAATCTCCATCATTTAACAAGACTCAATGTACTGGACAGGATCTGGATAGCTGGGCGAGGGGCTTGCAGGTGACAGGCGTCATCCTGTGAGCTGGGAGAGTTTCTTGTCATCTTTCATGGAGACACGGATATGCATGCCATCAGGTCGCACATCGTGTGCTTCTGCACAACATGCATCAAAGTCTGTCACACCTCTACACATTTCTATTGGCCCTGGACAGCCGATCCATGGACGCTTGATCCTCCTCAACTTGGCTGACCTTATGATGCCCAGAGTTTGCTTTCGAATCCGAGTTGTCAGCACCACTAGCAGAAGCACTACCTCTGTTTCAATGGGCTGGCTTAGACGTTAATCAAATCTTGTCAGGATAAATCAGTTATTTAAACAAGCCACAATAACTATCCTCAATACAAGTTAATATGGCACAACACAATATTGTGGTCTTAGGGTGACAAAACTGCAAAGATAGCAGAGGTAACATTCCTTTAGTCATAACAGACAGTTATAATGCTTAATTAATGAATCATCAAATTATGCTTGCTGACTTATGCTTTAAGTACAGGCACATTTTTTATATTTAAATGTAAAAGAAAAGCTCACAATTGTTCAAAATTGGCACGTCTCTGATTCAAAGGCTGTACAAGGCCCTCGTATTGTTATATGAGTTTCACACATGCAGGCAAATTCTAAGCACTCATTCATTGAATCAGACTAGACTATTTATAATTAATTATAACAAACTCTAGTCAGAACCACAATGGCTGCTAATGCATTAATCAGATCAAAGATATAGAATTAATGTGTGACTTAGTTGCACTTGTATTAGTGTGATGTAAAAGTCCTACATTTATTTATTTGGTTGTTAATTGAGTGGGTGCACTGATCCCAAGGACCATTTTCTGGCATGACCTGGGCTATTATGATTTCACATCAAACTTGGTACAAAAAAAAACTATTCAGGTAGGTACAAGTAGATCAGTGCACTTGCAGAATCAGTATGATCAGTGCAAAAGCAGCACATGAAGTGATAACAGTACACACAATTGAAAGGCCCAACAGTGCTGAGCAGCACTGGCTCACAACAAGACATCCAGCACACGTGCATTCAACAATAGTAGAACAAGCATTTGTCAATGCTGAATGTTCACCACTGGTATTCCTGTAGTACTAGGTCTTGTTTGTACACATTTTTACAACTGTAAAAAGGCATCTGGAGTTATTGACAGGGAAACTTGAGGCAGGGGAGTTGGTCTAGTTTGTGCAAGATTCACCAAGCTAGATCAGACCCCAGAGGTGAAGAGGTACCATAAACAGCCATTCCTCTCCACCACGTGCCCCCTCTCTGCTGTTACCAGTCAATAAGAAGGACAGTGTGCAAGTGTCATAAATACTAGATGAAATGTATTATCCAAGATCCACACATAATGACACAATGGATGCCATGTTAAAGCTCTCCCAGTTGTGTTACACAAAACTGAACTGCACAATTTCAAATTGGTTGCTGAAATAGAAAGCTGCAAAAAAAAGTTAGGCAAAAGGAAAAGACTGGTGCAGGATGAAGGGTGAAAACATTTACTATTGCAATAGTAATAAGGCAATACATCAAGTTATTACTCAAAAAACAAAAAAAGGTTTGCTTTTTGCAATGCCCTTCCCTCCTATTAAATGAATAAAGACAGAATGTGTAATTTTATTTTTCATGAATGCATTTCTGTTGCTTTCATAACCCGCATCCACATTTATGATCCATACATGGTATTGCTGTTGTACTGGGTCTTGCTTGTACACATTTCCACAGCAATCAAACAAGATCCACACACAATGACACAATGGATGCCATGATAAACCTCTCTCGGTTGTGTTACCCAAAACAGAATTGCACACTGGCAAACTGGTTGCTGAAATCAAAATCTCCAAAAAAAGTTAGGCAACAAGAAAAGATTGGCACACGCATCAAGGGTTGAAGAAAAATATACTACTGCAACATTAATAGGGTAGTGAAGCTTTTGAAATGCCCCCCATTCTTTAAATTAATTAAGAGTGGGTGGTTAATTTTATTTTTCACAAATACCTTTCCATTGCTTTCATAGGCTGCATCTGCATTTATGAGCAATGCATTAAGGTGCAGTATATATTACCAAAAATCCTTTCTGGCTGTGGCATGCAACCAAACCTTTTTCAGTGAGCATTTAAAACCAGTTTAAAACATACAAAAGCATATACACACACACACACACACACCTTCTAGCCACACAAGTATTCTTCATGGATCAGATCACAGTGCAAAACATCTCTACTGTTGCCCACCTAGTGAGGTGGGGGTTTGTGGGGTACAACTGCCTACTGCTGCAGACCATTCATTCAACCCCCACATGACCGGGGACAAAAATTAGAGACAGACATTACTAAACATAATAGAGAGTGACACATAGAACTGCATTTCAGTGCAAAAACATGAGACTCGATGCAATTGTGAGTCACCATTCACAGAGCCATGCTGTTCACTGTGAGCCATGGGGTTCCCATGCAGAAGGTTGCTTGTAATCCCCCCCCCCATATGTGGGCCCTGCTTGCTAGCTGCCACAGGTTCTAGGGTACTGCTGCTCCATGTGAATAAGTGGAGAAGTTGCAACATCAAGGCTGGCTTGCACATACTTGGTGCCAGTGAGATTCACCAGCTAGCCAGCTTTTAGCACAGGGCTCTGTGTGAGACTGCAGTTATGCCACTGACAGACAGGCCAACCCTGCTGCCTGCCCCCTTGGACTATTTTTTGCATTTCTTTCACATGGCCGCTGATTCTGCTAGGGTTCTCTCTCAGGTAACAGATGATGAAGGAAGAGAGCTCCTCATCAAAAAATGAGCTGCAGTCTATCACCTTCCATCAAGTGAAGTGAGAGATGGTGGAGTGGTGGATCATGTGAGGGCTGCAGATAGCACACCTCCCTTCTCTTGCTGCTTGAATATACTTTGCCCAGTACTTTCTTTTGCAAAACAAAATTCAAATATTTGTCAAAATGAAAATAAAAATGACTGCTTTTTCTTCTCAACAGTGTCAGCCTGAAATCCGCACTGCAAGAAATATTATATGAATTAACAATTAATATCTTTCCATATCTCTCCTAGAATACCAAATGTCTTAAAGATCATGGCCTTACCTAAACACACAACAAAAGAAGGATCAATGCTAAAGTTCATGGTAGATATTAATTTACTCTACACCATACTTCAGTTATAAAAAAAACTGAATAGTTGACAAAATGAAAACAAAAAAAACTGCTTTCTCTTCTCATCAGTGTCTGCCCTAAACCCACACTCTGTGAGACATATTATGTGGATTAATAATTAATTCATTTCCATATCTTTCTCAGAATACCAAATTTCATGAAGGCCACAAGCTTACCTAAACACTCAATGAAAGAAGGATAATGGAAGACAACATAAAAAGTACACCAGCAAAGGAAAAGTATTAGATCTTTTTTCTCGGATTACATGTTGCTAACAATCTTTGAAGCTCTCACTACTACTTTCTACCCACAGAACTGAAACTCAAATGATGAATCTCATCCAAAGATAAAATTGTCTGGTCATTTGACCTTTCAGTGCATCTCATCTGGGTCAGATTAAATAGAAAATACTACAGCAGTTAAACCCCCTGGAGTGAATGTCGGCATTTATATCTTGAACTATAATTTTAACAGGCTTTATTGCCTATTGCATGCATTACAGTTTGCCATTCAGCTGAATGCAGAGACAGCAGAGATGGTGTTGCAGAGGTCTGGAGCACATGAACAAATCAGAACTGGAAAAAGACTGGAGTGCCTGTGGGTCGACAAGAAAATAGTGCAATAAGGGGAAGGGGAGAGTGAGAAGAAGGAAACATATTTTAGTGAAGGGGAGGACAGATTTGCAGGAAGTTGTATTTCCACTCTACTCTGCCACAACATCACAGCTATGCTGATTAGGAATTCTGGTCAGACCCCTTCTTCTGATACCAATATGTCAGCATAGCTCTGATGCTATGTAGCCATAATGAGTTATAATGTCCACCAGTTACAGAAATTCAGCAGCCTAGGAGCTTCCCTCCCAATATAATACTGCCACAGGGGAAAAATGTTTCCTTTAATACTTACCCACACTTCAAGCCACAATTAGGGGTTACAAAGTAATAGAAAGGGGTAAAATGCAAGATTAGGTTATCACTTGCTGCAGGGGATTACACCCCCAAATACAAGGCCAGCCACTGGAGAAATCCTTTCCCTTATGCCACTCAGGAACTCACCTACCTATAAAATTACACACTGGGGATACCTCTCCTTTACCACTTCTCATAATCTTTCACATCTATCTTAGAGCATACGAGGACTAAAGACCATATCGATGCTTCCCATTCAATTGCATTAAATGTTTATACTTGTTTTATACTTGCTGTTGTTTAGCTGTTGTATGCCCTAACCATACCTCTCAGCTGTCCCTAATTTTCAGTGATGTCCCTGATTTTGCCTCAGAATTTTCCTCTGTCTGTCATAAAATGTGTGTTTTTTTTTTTGTGACTAGAACAGTGGGGGTTGTAAATACAAAATAATGTCAAACATTAAAGCTATAGACTTGTTCTTCTTCAGAAAATGCATCTAACAGTAGTCACATCTTTCTTTCAGCTTTCTGAGTGAATATTACCAATTTGTAAGCTATGTCCCTGATTTGGGGCCTCTGTTCCTGACTCTTTTAAGCCTTGTCCCTGATTTATGAGGCAAGAGGTTGAACAGTATGGTCCCAGCACTCATGTACTTGAAGGTGTAATAACTACAAAAAAGGGCAGCTTGAGAACCACTGTGCATCATTTTAAACTAGTAAAAGTAGAAAAAATAATAAAACCAGACTTAGTCTTTTTATAATAAATTTGCACAAAACATATTTAATTTAATGATTTATTTATTTATTTATTTAGTTTTTGTTTACCGGGTAAGTACACTAGACAAGTTTTATGCCTATTTTCAGGAACGACCCGGGAGAGTACAAAAGGGTACAACAGGTACATTGATACAGTAATTGGTTCAGACGAATACATTCAGGTACAAAAACAGAAGAAAATACAATTTTTACAGTTTTTACATTTACGTGGAAGGTACACCCAGATACAGTGCTGGGGCAAGGTATAAGTTAGAGATAAATTCAATGACCAACAGGGCTGGTGAGGATTATGAGCATAGTAACATCATAGCATCGGTCAAGCAAGGGAGGGGGGATCTGGACAAGGACATAGCACAAGAGTGGTGACGCCAGAGCAGGAGAGAAGAAGCCAGCACCAGTGGACACGGGAGGCTAAGGAGGCTTAGGACATTCACAGCGAGAAGCCACCTTAAGATGATCCCACAGGGAGGTCCGGAAACTCTTGTGAGAGGAGGCAGTACGGACTCTTTAAGGAAAGGAGTTCCAGAGCCTGGGGCCATGGACAGCAAAACTCCGGTCCCCCATGTTGGTGTGGGAAGTAGGTACACTTAGTAGGCCGGGGCCTTGGGATCTAAGCAGGTAGGGGGAGAGGTCAGCAGGAGCAAGAAACCGGGCCAGTTCCGGAGGGGTGCCGGAGCTAAGTACTTTACTCACGAGGCACCCAGTGCTAAAGTTAAGGTGATTGAGCACATAAATGATAAAGAGTGCATGTCTGAAATGATGGGGCAAGTTTAATGGCTGGGACTGTTGCCTGTTCACCTCATTAGCACCATAAATATGTTTTGAGCAAATGTATTATAAAAAGACTTTAAGTGTGGTTTTAATATTTTTTCCACTTGCAGGTGGAATAAGTAGGGTACTTAGGTTGTTCATGAACCAAGCAACAGCTAGTCAAGATAAGTAGCTCTGCCACAGCTCCCACCTCTCGGTATGATGACTTTGCTGATGGATTTTTTTGTTTTCCAGCTTCTCGTACAAGATGCACAAGCAGCAATTTGCTCAAATGATTAAAGAGATGTAGTCCCACAAGTTAACTTTACTCAGTCATGCCAAACACATGTTAGCAACAAGAACCCATTGGTCTGCTCATCTCCAACTCAGGTTGTCCTGTTGACACCTGATAGTTCCCCATAAACAGGCTTATTCGGATCATAAGAACCAGTTGACAAAGATGTGTTGTTGTGCTGACATGTAACCACTGGCAAGATCCTTGTGCAGAATGCTGGAATGTTGGTATAGAACAACCTATGGGAACAACTATAGTGATTTCTCCTGCTCTCCAAATGCACCATTGCTAATCACACTAACCAATGTCTAGACAAGTGCACTGTAAACAGGCCATATGTTATAAAAAGTACTATAACTAGTGATAAAAAGAAAAAGGAAGTCAAAAATACTAGACTACTAAAAACTATAAAACATATAGTAAAAAGGGCATGGCAAGACAAAAACGAACCCTGTTGATAATTTGTTTTAGAATGGGATGCTCCAGAGATTAATCCTACTCCTCCGCACCAGGCACCATCTTGATCTTCCTCAAGAAATAAGCAGCAGTCATGGAAGGGACACCAGATATCACCATGCCTATCTCAATGCCAGTGCCCCAGTGAAACAGATCAATGACCATTATGCTGACAGAAACAGAGTTCTCCATCCATCTTCACTGGGGACTTGTGTGTGGAAAAGCACTGGTCATTTTACTGTAGAGTTTAAGTACTAGTTTAATCAGGGGAAAAAATAACTAGGATTTTTTATATCTGGGACAAGTATGATTAGGCAACGATAAGAAGAGGGAAGTGGTCAAGTATCACAGTGGTGAGATATACACTCTGGTGCTAACATCAACCAGCCAATGACAGTAAAGTGTAGAAGGACCATGGTCACATTAGATGACTGGTAAATATATTCAGAACAGATGTTGGGGTAATATACATTTGCCTTCATTTTTCCAGTAAGGCACACATCCCACCTCCACTTACCCTCGAGTCCTGGTGATGGCAACATTGTTTAATTGGTCCCTGACTCCAGGGCAGGTGGCTGTTTCAAGGAGAAGAAAGGAGCCTTTGATGGTGGCAGAGATTACTTGCTCTCCAAATACAAGAAATGCAGTGGGGATGGGGGAAGGAGAAAGGAGCTGCCTGTGATGACAGGGATTACAGGCAGTGGGTCAAAAGGAAGAGGACAATTCTTGGGGGAGGCAGAGAGAGAGAGAGAAGAGGGGAGGAGAGAGAGAGAGAGAGAGAATAAGAGAGCCAATAGCTGAGCACAGGATATGGGACAGGGGGTTCACTTTCTCTCTTGCACAGTCACAGCATGGGATGGAGCCAGGATGGTGTAGCAGGTGTCAGGGAGAGACTTCACTGACAAAGAACAAAGGAGCTGTAGCAGTCAAGATTTACAAGCAAGAAAATAATGTGCTGGGGGAGGTGGAAGAAGAGAAGAAGAAGAAGCAAGCACATTTTACTGAATGGGGAGGATGCAGATTTGTAGGAAGTTGTGCTTTGATTTTACTCTGCCGTGACAACACAGCTATGCTGAGTTAGGAATTCCAGTCAAACCCCTTCTTCTGATAGCAATACGTCAAGATAGCTCTGACATGGTATGCAGCCACTACCACGACACCCAGACAGTGAACCCCCCACAGTGAACCCCCCACTGTGCCTAAATCAGCAGCAATGGGGGTTTTGCAATGAGATGCTTTAGGGCAATGGGGAGTAAATATCTAACTCCACTGTCTGTGCAACGTAGAGTTAGATATATACAGTAGGGGGGTGCGGGGGGGCACAGCCCCCCTCATTGTTTGTCGGGATGTTGCTGGTTGGTTGGGGTCACATTGCAGTTGGGGTTGTAGATTGGTCCCCGGCGCTGTAGCAGACGTTGCTGTCAGGGTTATCGCGCCGGCATCATAGATCCCTCTGACATAATGCAGCCATAAAAAGCAGTCCATGTCTGTGCTTAGTGTATAAGTAACAGTTAAATGTTCTTGGCTGTGGCAAATCCCGAAGGCAGTGGTCAAACAGGATCTAGAAATATAAAACATAAAATTCAATGTATAAACCAATATTAGATCCAAAGTATCAGACACTGGCCCTCAAGGTAGAAAAGCATGGCCAGCTTACTGCTGATCAGGAGCTATGTAGAAAAAATTTTGCCAAGAATTGAAAGTGGCCAAAATGAAAATCCAGCATGAAGTGACAGGCAGTGGGAGACCGGCATGGAGGAGGAAATATGGACAAGAGAAGGGGAAGGTTAGGCAATCTGGGAGCTTTCCCCTTAACTGAACCTCTGCATCCTGGCTAAATGGGCCAAAAATCTCCATCGTACTACCTAAATTCATTGAATGGGTTCAGGACTGTCTTGGTGGCAGGTGGCATATTCTTGGCAATAAAGCTGAAATAGCGCGGGCACCCGACACCCCATCAACTATGAGGCTGCAGGCTGAGGCAGCCCTGACCCTCAAATGGCAGCCAAGTTACTCTGCAGTCTAGTATTCTATGCAGAGTTTTGAGGTCAAAGCAAGTAAGTAATGTGCAGTTTTGAACTGATACACATCATGAGCAGCCAGGCACAACAGAGGCCTCCAATCCCAAGGTTCATACAGAACTGAATGCCACCTCTTGCATCAGGAATTTAACTTTGAGGAGAGAAAGTACCAGGCCATCAGGAAAGATGAAAGAAAACTTCCAGGGACACCCAGTTCTAAAGGTTCTCTCAGCAATGTTCTCAACTGTACTCAGAATAAAAAAACAACATAAAAATAAAAAAGAAAGCAGATCACTCACCGATGGAGCATGTAAAATATGTTTTATTACAATGCCATAAAATGCAGGACACAATCCAAGCTTCCCTATGTAGTGCCCTTTATGCAGGGCTTCATAAGGGAAGTCTGCAAACTTGCAAGACAGTTCTTTTCAAGGGGAAAATCATGCATATTCTTGATGTAAATAAGACTCATGTTAACTCATTCATGTCTGATGAATAGTGAGCATTAAAAAACTGAATGCTTATATCTTGACCAATAGATGATTTAAAACACTGAGATATCCCAGTATCAAACATTAAAAACAATTTCCTTGCAAACCTAAGCACAGTGTTTCACTTAGATTTGCACAAAGAAAGAGTACATAAAGTGTAATACATGGAGGAAGTGTGGGGGTGCTGCAGATAAGAAAGGGTAGTGGGCATTCTGACATTATTTTTTCATCAGGAAATTTGCACTCATGGATGCTGATTACAAAGACTAGGTAGACATACCTGTGGAGATATCAAGTGTCAGTAGTTGTAATTCAGTTCTCGGACAACAGTATTCTCTTCAAACTGAGTATGACCCTATTCCAAGCTCCTTGTACTTAATGAGGCGAATGCTGAAACTGGTGCAGCAGCTCTTGAATGGAAGGTAGCACCACTTGCAATTGACTGTTTTCATAATGTTGGCTAATTTCTCCTTCTTGATGATCTGGCCATATTTGAGACTGCTGGTGTTGGGTTCACTGATGGATAAGAGAGCATTGTACTGCTCTTGATGGCTGAGTAATATGGATCGCCCTTCTCTCTGATATTGCTTGGCCTCCACTGGTTTATAATACAATATGTTCTCTTCAGAATACAGTGCACACAGTTTGGCTGGGTAGAGGGTCTGAAATCGTATCCCAGCCTGATGAAGCACTTGCAGATAGGGGGTCTACATCTAGCATTTCTGTTGAATTGCTGGGACATAATCATGATTAAAATAAACTTGAGTGTCATTGTAGTGCACTGCCTTTTTCCTCTTAGCTATCAGCTATGCTTTTTCTGTTACTTGGAGTCTTAAAAATGTTATTATGATTGAGTACTGCCGCTCTCCCAGCTCAGGCTTGGGGCGCAGCACTAGGTGAGCTTTCTGGAGTTCAAAGTCTATTTCTTCTAGGAGTTGCAGGATTTGCTGATGTAGTGTCTGAGTGAAGATTATGAATATGTAAATGTGGAGTTTTTTTCTTTCTCAGTCTCCCCTCAAAATGTTACTCCTTACATCCCATCTGCATCTGTTGCTTCACTAGAGACTTGTGTATGCATAAACATTGGACATTTACTGTACAGTGTAATAACTGGCTTAATCAAGGGAAACAATAGACAAGGTCTTTATATTTGGAACAGGTATAAGTAAGTAGCAATAAGAGGAGGGAAGTGGCTAAGGGTCACAGTGGTGAGGTATACACTCTGGAGCCAACCTCAACCAGCCCAATGACAGTTAACTGCCAGAAAGACAGTGGTCACATCAAATGATTGGAAAATATATATAGAATGGATTGTGGGAGAATGTACATTTGTATTCATTTTTCCACTAAGGTGCATACCCACTGCCGCAACTTATCCTTAAGTCCTGATGATGGCAATAATGTTTACTTGCTCCCTGACCACATGGCAGGCAGCAGTGTCAGGGGGAGGAAAGGAGCCACCAATGGTGGCAGTGTTTTCTTGCTCCCCAACTCCAGGGCAGGCAGTCAGGTTGGTGGGAGGAAAAGAGACAGCAATTGCAGCAGTGTTTACTTGTTCCCTGACCCCAGGGCAGGCACCAGCATCAGAGGAGGAAAGGAGCAGATGATGGTGGCAAGGATTACCTGTTCCCAAATCCAAGGCAGGCAGCAGGGCTGGGTTGAGAATAGAAGCCACTGATGGCAGCAGAGATTACTTGCTCCCTGACTCTATGAAATGCAGTGGGGACATGGAGAGGAAAGGAGCTGCCTATCACAAAAGAGATTGTAGGCAGTGGGTCAGAAGAAAGAAAAATTGTGTGGGGACAGGCAGAAAGAGATGGGGAGGGATGGAGACAGAGAATAAGAGAGCCAACGGTGGGGTTGCTTTCTCTCTTGCACAGGCAAAGCAGTGGATATAGCCAGGATGTAGCAGGAGGGGTATGTGGGAAAGGCTTGAGATTTACCCAGCTAATAAATTCAGCACTTGCACCTTATACATTTTTTTATATGATATTTTAGCTGTGGTTTCCTGCCCAAGAGTACTGTTTCTATGACTATGGAGCAGGAGGGGACAGGGAGAGTTCACTGGCAAAGGGCAATTGAGCTATAGCAGACAAGTCATGTGAGCAAGAAAATAGTGTGCCGGGGGGGGGAATAGGAGGAAAAGAAAACACATTTTAGTGAATGGGAAGGCTGCAGACAGATTTGCAGGAAGTTGTGCTTCAATTCCACTCCCCCATAACAACAAAGCTGTGCTGCTATAGGAATTCCAGTCAGACCCCTTCCTCTGATAATGGATCCATGACGGGAGTCTGACAAAAATTATGTTGAATGCCCTGTCAGCGACACCGGCAGGTCAACCGCATTCTGCAGTAGACTGCCGGTTCACTCTTTGTTCTCTTGTTTTCATTGGGGGGGCTTCACCCCTGAACCACCCATGTGGGGGGCTGTGCCCCCAACCCAATTAAGGATTCTCAACTCCAGTCAGAGCTGATTGGGGGTGCAGGACCCCCGACAGACAGCACCAGGTTCCAGCAGGTCTCCCATCACGGCTTGGTGCTGTAGTCGCTGTGGGGGACCTTGCTAGTGAAATGTCACTGTCGGGGGGTAATCACTGATAACAATGCATCAGTATAGCTATGATGCAATGCATCAGTAAAAAGGATAGATAAAATGCTGAAAGCTAAGCAGTGGCTAGTCAGTTTCACCAATGATGCATGTTGCCTATGGGGAAGGGCACCCAAAATAAATAAACTCTACTACTACTACCACTCTACTCTACTTTTCTAGCACAGCCTCACAGGTGAACCCATTACCCACAAACAGCCTACTTACAGCTGTAAACCCATAAATGAATCCAGTTTATGATCCCAATAAGACACTTCTGAGAATGTGTTACTGGGATAATGTAATGTCTCAGGTGGATGAAGGCATGTGGTCTGTGTCTGCATGCCTCACAATGTACCCAAGTTGTGAAGTTATCCCAGCATGACACATGCCCTGGTTTGCCTCTCTGCTTAATTAACTAGATAATATAAAATTATGCTAGCAAATTATCAATTAACCAAGTCTATTTACCCAGAGACAGATACTTGAGCTATCCACAGATACAGATGTTGTGACATTTAATTTCAACAGTGAATTTCATGCAAAGTTGCTGATTTCACTTCCACTAAATTTTCATAAGTTTTGGTGGACATGTATATTTTTTCCATGTGATTTTGCCTAGCAATTTCACTCTGAAGGTTCACCTATGCACTGCAATGTTTAGGTTTATTGGAAAAATCAAGCTTGGTGACATAGAGACCTTGCTGCAGGTCACATGATGATTTTCCTGGATAGGAAGTGCTGCTTCTCAGTTGCAGACTGTGCTTTTAGATGTGTGGAGAGGAGTATAGCAAGAAGCAACAGACTTTCAGTGTACTTATTTAAAAGTACTAAAATCTCTTACTGTTTATTTGTGAGTTCTTTCATCTTTATCTTTTAATTAGTTACATTTTGTTTGTAACAGTTTTGGGGATTTTTTTATGTCTGTTTGTCTGACTCTGTGTCTGCTTCTTTTTTTTTACAATTTTCACTACCCTAGGAGTCATGGGGCAGATTGAGGAAGGGATGTCAATCTGAGAAGCTGGACATCATGGTGTCTGGATCCATGGCAGGCCCAGGGTCATCCACCTAAATAAGGCACAATTTGATGGGCAGACACCCCCAAAATATAAATGAAGGTTGCCCAGGACCTACTGAACCTCACCCAGTGGCTCCAGTGGAGCTTCAGGAGGAGGAGGAACAGCAGCAGCAGCAGCAGGACTGGCAGCAGCAGCAGCAAGGGCAGCAGCAGTCTGAGCCTCCCCCATGTTTTCAGAATCACTGTCTGCACCATTCCCCCCAACATGAAGAGGAAGGTCTGTTGAGTGTCAGCTGCCAATATTCCAAGACCTTCACTTTGTGGTCTTTTCTTAGAAGGGCCCTAGTGACCACAGCATGGTCATATGTAATCTATGTGAGAAGCTGGTCTGCAAGGGAAAAAAGGAAGTTGCATTGGCACTGGGGGCCAGAGGACACACCTCAGACTGCATCACCATGCAGAGTGAGAAGAGGTGCTGAGAAAAGCAGCAAGAGGGGCTAGGGAGGATGGTGGCCTGTCTGTGCCAGAGAGGAGTCATGTGTGACATCACCACATGATGTCAAGTGCCACAGGGTAGAGAAAAGCAGGAGTTGTGCCCTCTGTAGGTCAAAGTCTTCTTCCTGCAGATGCAGCAGCCACACTGGCACCACCACCAGCAGCAGTAGTAGGAAAAGCTGTTTAGCTGGTCTCATTGTACCAGGAAATGGGAGACCTGTGCCGTCAGCTGTATGAGGTTCAGCACGATGTAAAACTGGTCCTTGCTAACAAGAACAAGCTGCTGGCACTCATGGAGGAGGTCCACCATGGTTGTATGGGTGTTAGTGGTGGTGGCCATGGTGTCATTTAAATGAATGTTTTCCCTTTCTTTTCTATATATTCATTCCTATTTCTGTTTGTTGATATCCTATCCCCCACTTCCCCTTTGAAAAATAAAAAATACAAACAAACAAAAAAAAGGATAAAATATGCCAATATAAAATCTGTGCTATCCTCCTTATGCCTTTCCAACTTTCATAATCCTTCCTTGTTACCTTGAAAATGGAAAAAAGCCACAAAAAGTGTGAAAATATGAAACAAAGATTGTATCTTTTCAATCTGTGTTATATCTGTTAAATTCTGACTCCTACTTATATGACTTCAGTAACCTTCAAGTCTGTATCTGCCTGTCTTTTCAGAATTTTCCTCAACTATCAGAATAAATATGTCACATTTTGGTTCACATACTGCTACCTGATACTGTGTTGTGGGTTTGCACAGCTCAACACTGTTGTGCAGAGCAGATTATTTAATGTGAAGTGTGCAAAAATCACAAGTTACATGAATCCAGTTCTTCGTCAATTGTTCTTGAGTCTGGTAAAATATACGGCAGGCTGCTAGTACTACATTAGTGTGGTACTCGTCAATTGAGCACTACCAGAATAGCACCACACTATACAGAGCTAGTCTGGTAAGTGCTCACATGGGCAGTGAGGGGGGATTTACAGTGCTTGAGAATCCTAAATATGGAGGGTGCAGGGGCGATGCCCCCCCAAAAAAATGGTGCCATTTTTACCAAGTGCACCATGCCAATGCTATTATTGTCAGCACTGTTTAGACCCAGTGCCCATTGGTGTTACCACCCCCACAAGTTCATACTGTTAGTTTAGGTTGCAAAGTGCTTCTTGCTGGTTCTGTTGAGAAAATGCAGGAACAAAATGTTAGAGAATAGAGATGTGCTCAAGTTTTAATTTGCCAGTGAAGTTGCCATAAAGTGGCTGAAATTTGCATTCGCAGAGCTTTGCAAAGCTTTTCCTGCCCTCAGCAAATTTGACTACACCCGAATCACAAAGTTTTCAATGCAAATGATGGAATTTCATCACCATATGGCAGGACTTTGCTCATGAATAGAGAAACTCTTCCATTCATGGGAGAAATTCCACACTTTGCAGTGAAGTTTCACACTTTGCAGATATAGCTGCAGCAATGTTTTAATTCACCAGTAAAATTCCAGCAAAGTCAGGAAATTTGCCTCCATGGAGCAATCTGCAGATTTGTCAATCTAATGTCATCATTTCAGGTGCAAGGTTTAGCAGCAAAGTGCTAAATTTTCACCATGAAGTGCAGAATTTCACCTGTAAAATGAGAAATTTTGCCTGTGAAATATGGAATTTCACCTGCAAGTGGCAAAATACTACCATTTGGGGTGAAATTCCACCGTTTGTGGGCTAAATTCCGCACTTTTGTGGACAAAATTCCTCACTTCCCAGGTTGAACATTGCAATTTGCACACATGGATTATTTTGTGAATTGCATGAAATTCAAGTATTGATTTGTGTAGCTGATTTTCTGGACTTCGCCCATCTCTATTCACAGATAGATCCACCACTTCGCGAATTGCGTTAATTTTGCAGATTAATTCTTGGATCAAATTTATTCAACTAGGTCCATCCTTATTCTAGAAAGAAAAGTTCCTTATGTAGTCTTTTGAAATTCTCTGATGTTCAGAAGTGAAAAGTTCTTGCACAGAAGTGCCAAATACCTTGCTTATGCCACTCTGTTCTGCTGCTGCTTCTGCTACAGCTGTTGCTGCTGTTGAGAAAATGTAGGAATAAATTTCAGTATGTAGTCTTGGGAAATTCGCTGATGGTCAGAAACAAATAGGTTTGCCATCCTAAAAAGGTAGACCCAGTTGTCCCAGACCCTGAGCAATAGGGTGGATGTTGGCATATGACAAGGGTCAGAGGAGGGAGGGGATGGGGGCTCAGGGAGCTGAAACTGAGGGCATGACCCTCAAAGGAGAGATAGGCGGGGGACTCCAGAAAATGGGCGGAGTCCCGTGACATCATGCCAGGAGAGGCAAGGTGATTGGGTAAGGAGGGGGCAAAGGGGTTAAAAGGTGAGGCAAGGCAGAGAAAGGTCACAATTTGCCCATGGTAAAATCCCTCCACCACCCAAAAGAAGAAGGAAAGACCTGGGAAGGAAAATAAAAGGTAGCATAACATAGAAACCTAGAATTTGATGGCAGATAAGGACTGCTTGGCCCACCCATTCTGCCCATGTCCCTACCTAATGGATAAGCTGCAGATCCTAGTTAACCAACAGCCTACAGTACTTCTTCCTACCCCCCCAGAATTGCCTTATGACTGTCCCATGCATTCTTGAAATCCACCACTGTTTTTGACTCCACAACCTCCTCAGGAAGGCTGTTTCGTGCATCCACAACCCTCTCCATGAAGAAATACTTCCTCACATTACCTCTGAGCCATCTGCCCTCAATCTTCAAATTGTGCCCCCTTGTTCTTGCACACCTCTTATTCTGAAAGATGCTACCCTCTTGGACTTTGTCGATTCCCTTGAGGTACTTGAAAGTTTCTGTCATGTCTCCCTTCTCCCCCCTTTCCTTGAGGCTATACATATTAAGCTCCTTAAGTCTCTCTTCATATGTCTTCTGATGCAGACCCTGCACCATTTTAGTTGCCCTCCTCTAGACTGCCTCCATCCTGTTTATGTCTTTGCAGAGATTGGGTCTCCAGAACTGCACGTAGCACTCCAGATGATGTCTCACCAGCTGTCTGTACAGAGGGATAACAACTTCCTGTTTTCTACTGGTGATGCCTCTCCCTATGCATCCTAGTATCCCCCAGCCCTCCTTACTGCTCTTTGACATTGCTTGTCCACCTTTAGGTCATCTGATCTGACTATCCCCAGGTCCCTTTCCATTTTTGTTGTTGTTTGTTTCTCACCCCCCATTGTGTATTCTTCCCCTGGGTTTTTATTTCACAGGTAGGTGTACAGGAGAGGGGCAGACTGCTGAAGGTGGACAGCAGGTCTACCAGGACTGCCGAAGGTGGACGGCAGAGGAGAAGAAGAAGAGGCACAGAAAAAGGGTGGAATAACCTGATTCAGAGGGACGCAGAACAACAGACAGATGAGTGGTATCGTTATACACCCATACCCAACAAGGGAGAAGAAAATGAAGAGAGTAGCCCCCAGATGTACATCTGGGGGGTGAGAAGAGAAACAAGAAGAAAAATGGTGTTTATGAATATTGTGGCATCCCCTCGATATCCATTGGGGGGCAAGAAGGGGAAACAATGAGGAAAATGTGTATAATAAAGATACGGATGAACATAATGTATAATATGAGGATAGAAATGTAGTGGAAGTGGACATTTGGAAGAGATTATAACAAATTAATTGCCAGCTGGGCATCCACACAAATGGTAGTCTGTGTTTTTATTGGGCAGGGCTCTAGGGTCAAGAAGTTATTGTACAGAACTGCCAAATGCTTTGCTTATGCCTCCCTGTGCCACAGTAAAGTAAGTATTCTATTTATTTGGGGTGGGTGAGTTGTAACCAGTTTAATTCTAACCATGTTTTCTTAATGTTCTTCTATGTTTAGGTATTATCACTACAGTGATGAGAGAGATTATTCATGTCACTGCATCAGTCCACTACCTTTTTTGGGAAATCAGGATGGTGTCTGCTTCAGCAGTGTTATGTCAATTAAATTTAAATGCAGTAGGATTCTTTGTATGTGTGTTCCACCAAGCACCTTTGACCGAAGGTCCCTCCTGGCTGAAGGCAGTATGGTACTGTTAAACTTCTCTGACATCATTTTCTGTATTTTTTAAATGAGTATTTTAAACCAATGGGGATTTTTTTTCTGTTTTTTTCTGCATGATCTAGCTGTTATAAGTATTGTATTTTCTAAACAACTGCCATTAGCTTCTGAAGAAGGACTGGTTGGTCCGGAAGCTAGAGCACTTTGTTCTTGTTGTTACATCTATGTTGGTCCATTAAAAGGTATCAGATCATTTGCTTCTGGATCTATTCTTGCAAGGACCAATACGGCAACTACTAAATCTAGATTTCAACCACTGGAAGGTAAGTATGCTCTTTATTTTGGGGGGGGGGGTTGTAACCAGTTTAACTAACCATTTTTTCTTACTGTTTTTCTATGTTTAGGTATTATCACTACAGTAATGACAGAGATCATTCATGTTTCTGCATCGGTCCACTACATTTTTGGTTGAATCAGGACATTGTCCAACCATGGGAAGGTAAATATGTTTTTTTTTTTTTTTGTGGTGGTTGTTTTTTATTCTGAAAAGGTTTGCAGATGTCACACTAAGTGTTTTTTATTTCTGTTGCTCTAATTTTAGGTGATTTTGAGCATCTGGCTGCTGCTATGTTTTCCGAGTGGAGAAGAGGGCGATGGCTTGAATCCTGGAGCTGGAGACAGCAGCACAGGACAGGAGACCAGTGAAGACAAGAAAAGATTATTTCGACTCAAGTCAAATAAGTACCCAGGTGGCTGCAAAGTACTGCCGGTCTTGGCTCAACATTCTACTACACCACCTGTCACCTGTGAAGAGAAGCAGAGGCATTCTTTGGCCTCACTTGGCCACTGTGGTGGCCGCATAGTATAGCCATTGCTGACTCCCACAAGAAACTATTTAGTGTCCCTTGGCCATGTAGCACACTGTGTGCCTGTGAAAAAAGAGAACAAAAAAAAAAAGAACAAAAAAGGAATTTGTAAGGATACTTACCATTACATTAGTGCTGCTAGCCATGCTGTGGTGTGTGCAGTGAGCTGGTGTAGAAAACTCTGTTGTCAATGATGAAACCTACAGGGAGACAAAAGAACAGAAAGAAAAACATTTTAATGTCTTAATGAGTAATGTGGAAGACCTTTTGGCCATTATGAGGCCAAGAGAACTGCAGTCACTCCACCAGCAGTGAGGATAAGGACAGCAAACAACAGTGACAGTGTCTTACCATCACAGCAGACAAATATAGGCCTTGCTGGGGCTCAGATCTTGCTGCCTTGATGAGCTGGCTGTCTGGAGGGTCAGCTTGAGTATCCTCCTGTCATCCTGTCCCAGACTTGACACTGCTGCAGTAGACCTGTGATGTTACCAGCCCCAATATAAATTCTGATTTTCTGCAAAGTGTTTTTGCTGTTCCCCATGATAGGGGTTGTTCCATTCCAAATCCAGTAGATGTTATCTCAGGGCAAACATTGCATTCAGTTAACTGAGGCAGAAACTGTAACCCCCACCATAGGATAAAGCCAAACAGTTTTCCCTAGAGTCAGGACCATTATTTCATCAGTACAGAGGTAGTGGACCATGCTGTTTGTGAGGACTCATGTAGGGCAAAGGAAGGGAGGAGGAGGAGGAGGAGGTGGTACTGTGTCATGCTTGCTGGAGCAGGCATGCTTTGCCTAGATGATATAATGGCATTTTTATGTTGCACCACTGTGGAGTTGGTGGCCCATGCTGTCTGTGGCTTGCAGGACCCGAGCAGGCAATATGAGGAGGAAGAGGAGATGATGGAGTCAGTGCTGTGCCTTGCTTGCTGGAGCATGCACTTTGTCTCTATACATCACATGATTCAAGTGGTGGAGCCAGTTACTCAATCAGGTGTAAGTAAACAGCAGCACAACAATTTGGGATGTGGAAGGAAATGAATGAAAATAATAGAATACGTTTTTGAATCATATACTAAAGAAGTATACTGTGGGACAAGGAGGGAAACAACACATCTTTTTTTATTCTTCATGCTCATCGACGAAGCAGCCCTCACAGAATTCCAGACTGTAATTGTCACCAGATGAAAATTCCCTATCCATTAATGCTTCATCCACCTCAGTGGTACTAGACAATTTGTTAATGCCTAGTCTGCCAACAACACTTACCTCTTCATCATCACTTTCATGTTGTGGTAGTAAAACAGACATGATTCTCTTGTGAGGAATGTGAGCCTCATTCATTAAGACGTATAGCTAATTAAAAAGTCAATCAAATATGCATCCAATATATACTGATTGGAACCTATGAACATATAATGTACCTATTAAAAATTAGTTGTTAATAATAAAGTACTCTGCTTCACTCTGTGCCTACTGTATCAATTTCCTATTTCCACTTCATGTTGTAAACTATATTGCTCTTGTAGTGTTTCCTATACTGAGCTTAACGCCTGAATTTCCAATGTAATTTGATGATAGTGAACTTAAAATGGAAATAGATCAGAATAATGAAGAGGTAAATCAAGGCCTTACACCAAGTGTCCAACCAGTGCTTCAAATTAGCTAGAAGTGTCTTTAAAGTGTCTTTGCTTGTAGTTTTCTACAGAGTATGTTTTGTTTCTTGTCTTTATATTCCTCAGGAATTTCTTTCTCCTTCTGGTTAAGGCACAATGATCAACTGTTGTAAACACTACATTTAAAATAAAAATAAAAAAACAGCATTCCATACAAGACACTATCACACTATCACCTTTATCTAAAATGCCAGTAAGTGTCAGTAAAATTAGTATTACCAGTAATATTGGTTAGATCACGTTTTATCAGATGCAGTAATATTATGCTGCCTGCTCTCTTAACTTAGTTTGCAAACATCCATACTATCCAAAAAACATTTTAAAACTCAGTGCTGCTTAATTGGATTTAATTCTAGAAATTGAGTGCACTGCACATAATGCACACAGTGCACAAGAAATGCACGCAATGCATAAAAATCACTTTAGACCATTTTAATAAACACCAGAAAATTAAACAAAAGTACAGCAGTTATAATAATTTTAACCACTTTGGCTTTCTTTGTCTATTTACTTTTATTTAAGCGTTGTTCTTTACATGGTTGAGAAAATGTCAAAAATACGTCAGCAGGATACAACTTCCGCAGCTTCTGTATTTGATGCTACAAATTTATTACTGCAGATTGGCTTCTCTTTGGTTTTCTCTCATTTGTTAGCTATCAGTGAGAGCTAATAGTAAGAGGACTAATACTGAAACTAGCTTCTGTTTTAAACTTGTGAAAGCATGCTATAGGAGAGCCTTATAGCTTCACAATCCTACTATAGCATCAATAACCTCTTCCAAGCAAATGAGTCAAGAAACGGCCTAGGTCTCTCAGTTCTCTCTGCTCTCTGTGCTTCAGACACCTTTCCTCCAGGATGCTCGAGTGGTATATGAGCTGTAAGCTGTTGACATCTGCGTTTTATGCATGTAGATCATGTATAAAAGGTTAACTAATCACAGGTCCACTTCCTTATTGCAGAAAGTGGCCTGGTGAATGTACTAAATTTTCCTATATTTTAGGTAAGTGAATAAAAAACACTTCTAGGTATAGTACGTTGTTTCAAAAAATTCTCCAATGGTGAGAATGTTTCAAAAAACAGAAGCTAAATAAGACTAGTGAACATGTAGCAAGTAGTGAGGAAACTGCAGAAGTTATGTTTCCATTCAGATGCCAGTTGTGCTCTAGGAAACTTTCTGGCCTCTTTAAGCCACTTAAGCAATATTCTTTATATTTTTATACTTGTAATACCTAATATATCTCTAATGCAGTACCTCATATATAAGTGTGCAGTAAAAAAAGTATTTTTAAAACTTACGTCTCTCTAGTAGTCACGTATAGTCACTAAAGCCAGTAAAAGCAAACACAAGCAGACAAGCATACACAAACATTCAAAAAAATGGTCTAAAAACTCTCCAGTTTTCAGTAGTTAATCATCAGATCTCTCTGCAATCTTTAAACAGAGGTTAAACAGAATTGAAGCACAATACTTAAACACAATGAGCAAAACACTTGATACTTGATGCGTTTTTAGTCTATCCAGTAAATGCTGAGCAATAAGCCTTTCCAACTGTCTGGCTTTCCAACTCTTCAAATTTGCTCAAGAGCCATTCATTGTGCATTCATGAACCAGGAGGATGTTGAGGTTTTGAGGTTTCAGGACAAATTAGGGGGTTATAACCTCATGGGCCAAAAGCTCCCATGGAGTTTACTAAAACTTTCCACTGTGTCAGCTGCTCCTTCCGCCTCCAGGGACTCAAGCTGGTCGGGGGATGTTCAGAGGCCTAAAGCTGGGGGTAGCCCCTCTCCCTCTTCAACTTCAGTTTCTCTCTCAGTGCAGGTTTCAGAGAAATACTGGAAAGGTCAGAAATTCTAAAAATAGTGTGGCAATGGTGGCATACCTTTAGTAAAAAATATATGTGTTTTCTGACTCCTGCTACAATCACTTCTCCACAATAATCTAGCATCTGTCTGCACCATCCACCACCTCCTCTATCCCACCAAAGTGTATGGAAATGAACAGGTTTTGTGGAGACGTGAGAGTAACTGGAGGTCTTGCCAGTTACTGAAGGCAGTTAGTGGTTAAGTCTGAAAGGTAGACAAGCCAGTTATAGAGCCCAAAAGCCTCTCTATTAATGATTCATCCACCTCGGTGGTACAAGACAATTTGCTAATGCTGAGTCTGCCAACAACACCTTCCCCTTCATCTTCAGTGTCATGTTGTGGTACGAAAAGAGACATGAATCTCATGTGCTGAATATAAGCCTCATTCATTTTAATAAATGATAGCATGCCAACATTTTTGTGTGACAGATTGGTGTGTCTGTCCCACACAATTGCACCAGCTACACTGAATACATGTTCCACACTGACACTCAAGGGTGGGCAGCTGAGATATTTAATGGCAACTCAGGTCAGTGCTGGCCATTCAGTGACCTTGCTCCCCCAGTACAGCAAGGGCTAGTCGGCAATGCTAAGGTGCCTTGTATTTGCCAAATACACATCTACCATGTGTTGTGCTGCTCGAAGATCTGTTGCCTCATCAGCCTCCTCCTCCTCATTTTCCTCCATATCTGAAACTCTTATCTGACTTAAAGTGACTCACCAAGTTTTGTTGATCTTCATCTGGTCCCTGTCTGTCAGTTCTTCTACTGTTCCCGACGCTGAACCGCCATGCAGGTTTAATAAAAATATTTATAAATGTTTTTAAACTCATTTTCACACTGCAGCTGTCCACCCTGTTTTTTTCTTTGTCTTTAGTTTGCACATACGCGCAACATTTACGTTCCTGAGTGACATCAGAATGGGGAAGGTGTGCCCACAGTACCTGTTTGTCCCGCAGTCACTCATTTGTGGGATATGGCTGAAAAGGCATCTTCCTTGTAGCTCCTTGGCACTCATCAATAAAACAAATATTGTGCTGCAAAACAAAGCCAACAATATTCTGCACTGAGAGGAATACTTTACTGTGGAGGAGAACAACTGATGATATCTCCTGACTGCATGTTTTGTGTCGGTTTTGCTACAAAAGGCATTTTCTGGAGCACATTGTCTGGGTATCTAGGTACTGTGCTCAGATACTGGCACATAATTCATTGAAATGCAGGTGGTACATTTTATTAGTTTATGGGTAATTAGGTCAGTTTGTGGGGTTCAAGTGGCAAATTGTGCATCAGAACAGTAGTACAGGGCTGTTTTACATGTTACAGCTTTGATTTTTGACTGCTCTCGATCACCGGTCATCAGTTACTTAGCTATTTGGTACAAAGAACGGGCATAGTTGATTAATTTTATACAGTTGCGGAATTAAAGTGTAACTTAAATACTGTGCTGATGTGGATACTCCCATTCTGAAGTAATGAAGTACTCATTTATTGTTTTTTTGAGTCTCAGTTTTAGTGCTTTATGCATTGCTTTCAGTTGGTACCATCGCAGTGCACATGTCAGTATGTAAACAGTACAATAGTTCTATGTGGAGTTTGTTGTTCTGTAACTGGTCAGGATGTTAATTTAGTTTGAAAAGCAACAACTTTTTGCATCTAGCTGAGCAGTACAGTGCAGGAAAGCTGTAGGATAAAGTCATTTTCAAATTCTTATCCGATTGTTGCTGCCGCCAGCCATTGCTTCAGCACTTACTATTACTGTATAACAAGTGTGCTAGGTATTGCTAAGGGACTGATCTTGACGAGCGCCTCAAATATCTGACCTGTACCCTTACAAAAAAGACCCTCCTTGGGCTATCCCTGCCAGGATTGACCACCACCACACGCCGCTCTGTCCCACTAGTTCATACTCGGACCTCTGGGAAAACTTCTCTTGTTATCCCTAGAGCTAGGACCTCTCACGGCCAAGAGCCTTCAGCTTTAGGGCCCCTCCTGGTTCAACACATTGCCCCTCCATCTCCGAGCTCCAACTATATCATGCTTCCAATGCTTCATACGTAACCACCTTATTAACACCCGATGCTGTAATTGCCAGTAGTCAAAGCCGTGACTCAATACTTATGAACAAAGCTTACTACTAAGCTGCTAAGGACAACATAACTCTGGTATTGTTTGCAGCAATCCTACCTGTACCAGCTTGTTTGTATCTATGTCTTAAGTTACTGTTATACTTATGTGTTGTACTGCTATACTGTGTATTTTCATTTGTCTTACTGTGACAAGGTACCTTTGTAAATGAGCCTATGGCTCAAAGGTTTTCCAAACTGCTGTTTAAATAAAATAAAAAATAAATTATTACAGATACAATATACATATAGTGCCTCTCACAAATCCTTTATGATATCTATATTTTTCAGTGCTGTTTCCTAAGATCGTCACTGTTTCATTTTGTGATTGTTTATTCTTTGATAATCTACTCCACCGTGCAATAGCAAAATAATCTCTACTGTTTGTTTGGTACCTGTATCACCTGACTGTAATGTACTTGTGACACCTTGCTCGTAGTCAAACTGTTTGTTAATATTTCTTGTTGTTCTGCATTGATAAACAGTAATTGCGACTACGGTTAATTACTGAGTTGCTGGGGGCTGCAGTAATACCCCCTCTAGTGAAATTTCATTTTTGAATTCCCTAAACGTGATAGATCACCCACACGTTTTAAGAAGTGGATGTCCTTTGTTGTTATTGACCGTGACTGGGATTGGCAGTAGGCTGTTGCACCCATGATTTGTTCAGCCCATTTTTCCCAAGACTTCTTTACCAATGCCATGCAATTCCAGTACAAATTCTGCAAATCTTTGAAGTTAGCAAAAGATGCCATACCAACAGTACGTCCCCCCATAGCACCTAAATAGTTACTGGCACCCAACCTATATAAACGTTTTGGTGAAGACAGACTGACATCTGATGGGCATGCTAAACAGCGCAATTGAGCAAAGGGGAAATTGATGGCCTCTCGGGTATGTAGACCATCAATATTTATCAATTTGTCTTTGCACTGTATGATGTTGTTTCATGATTTTTTTTCTGTCTCTGCTGCTATCCCTTGTGCACTGTCTTTAGCTAACTGTGCACATTCTGCACCGCACAAGGGCCATGTCCGATCCTGAAACCACTGGGTGTTCTGCTCCCCTATCTGGATGGTGGTTAGTTTTTTGCTTACCCCCTACAACCAACGAAATAGGTTGCAGACAAGTAATGATTGCTGTCTTTGTCACTCCCCACCTGAATGTTAGTGTCCAAGCATTTGGCTTTAGCCTGCCCTACAGCTGTGATGTTCTCCAGTCCAGGCACAAATAATTACTGGCAAACCATTGCTTTCTGTGTACCAGGACATTCTGAGCAGACAATGTGAAGGTTTTCTGTCGCAGCAGCAAGGCCTACATTATGAATATATGAAATCCCAGTGGATAAATGCCTTTCAATCTATCTAGTCTGCTTTTGAGTGGAGCACGTCAGTCTTTCAGACTGCAACTGCCTCCCCGTTTGCACCACGCCATACATTTTGCCCATGTATCCATCTCTTCTACCCTTAGGCCACCACTGTTTGAGCCCTCCCTCTGAACCTGTCCCACACCTTTTTGAAGTTGCCCACTGTCCACAGTTATATCACCTCATCTTGCAGTGTGTTCCACCTTGCCATCACCCTTTTTGTGAAATAATGCCTCCTCATTTCCCTCATGAATCTGCCTGCTTCCAACTTCAGACAGTGCCCCCCTGGTGTTCCTCCACCCTTTTAATTTGAACATACTCTCTGCGCTTACCACTTTATGAGAACTAGCTCTTTGTATGCCCTTCAGGTACCTATAGAACACAATTACATCCCCTATCTCCCTCATATCTTCTAGGGAATACATATTGAGGTCTCATAGTCTCTCTTCATCTGTCTTATCTCCCAATCCAAGGATCCTTCTGGCTGACCTACGCTGCACCACCTCCAATAGCTTGATGTCCTTTTTAATGAAGAGTAACCAGTACATCACTTAATACTCCAAGTGCGTCATCGCCAGGGACCTGTACCAGGGCTGGATGACTTCCCCTCTCCTAGTGGTAATTCTCCTTGCGATGCATCACAGCATTCTGTTGGCCTTGACTGATGCCTTCCTGCATTTGACTGAGTTTTTCATTTCCACTGTCACTACTTCATCTAGATTCTTGTCATCCTTTGAGTGTGATAACCGGACTACCACCAAACAGTAACTACTTCTGAGGTTCCTTTCTCCCAAATGCATGACTTTTCTCTTATTTGCTTTGAACCATAGTTGACATGTCTTACACCATTCCTCCAGTTTTGCAAAATTCTATGTGAGTATTATTTTCTGCTGTCTATCAATAAATACATCCAAGACCATCTGAATACAAAACATAGATTGCTAAGTGGAGTTGAATGATGCTACCGAACCTGGGTCATTTGCAGTCTGTGCAACAGTAACCATTTGTTGCAACTATAAGTCTGCTGCAATACCTGTAATACCGATTAAGAAAGTGTCTCTCTACCCAGTCATGATGTGTCTAGACATGGCACAGTATGAGCATGAATAATACAGTGTGTGGGCAACATAACTGGAATCAGCTATACATGACAGGAAAGTTCCCAGTACTTTTGTCACTAAATTCTGGGACTGTGCATTGGTATGACTTTGTCGCATGTCCTGCCACACTGGGAAAAAGGTGTTGTCTATTCGACATACAGCCAGGCTGATGAAGCAACTAATAAAACAAAAGCAGGCATCTTGCCCCTCACCAAACCACTGACACACAAATGCATCAAACCTTATTCCCGCAAATTAATTGAATGTGAAGGGTGGACTGTACAAATAAAGGCTCAGCAAGCTATGAAACTATAACAAAACAACAAATAAGACTTTGTGAAAGTTTTAGGGTGGTCATGGCATAGTTGTGAACAGCACATAAAGCCATGCCCACCCACAGCTATGTAGCCACCTGTCCTTTAATGATGCTTGTTGCCCGGAGATTACTGCACAGTTGCAGTGATTCTACCTTTTTGATCCTGGTACTACTCCTGCCACTGAATGAATCCACACCAGTGCAAATTACTCAAATTAAATATACATCGTGCAACTAAAACGAGAGGCAGGGTGTATATCGGATGCAGTCAAACAGGGGTCTGCAATATAATGGCTAGTTACAAGAAAATATTTTTAACATAAATTTGGATAAGACAACACAAGTAACAAAATGATCAAAAACACTTTATGTAGTACTGTGCAGTGACAGATTCGAGAGGGGCACTCAATAAATAAATAGCGATGACACTGGCTCCTTCTGCATGGGGAAAACAAGATAGCAAATGCAAATAAATTCAGAGATGGCAAAAGGACCATCATTGTGTTCACGAAGCTCAGAACAGGGTGCAGGGGTGAATGCTCATGAACCATGGCTAAACTAATACAGGAAACAGATTGTACCACCGGAAGCAGAAAAAGCTAATTACCAGTCCATGTCGCAAAGTCTGCTTTCACTGCTGTAACAAAAAGGATCCGAACTGCTGCTATCACTGCCAGTGCTGCCCCCATTGCTATCGCTAATGTCATAGGGGTCATCCCTATAGGGGTACAGTATGCAGATACTTTCCACTACTGGCACCGACTCAATGTCAGAAACCTCACTGTCAGAATCTGACACAGTAATACTGTCTGCCTCAGACCATGAGAAGCAACTGTCTGTCATTGTCCAATGATAGTGTGGAATGCAGGGACACAGAATAAACAGCAGCCAATAGGTATAAAGCAGATGCCCTCCCTGTGGTGATGTGGCAAAGGTAATCAGTGTCAAAGGGCACCATATACCTGTTGGAATACACATCAGGACAGTTCTGTGATTGCGAGGGGGAAAACCAATTTTATTAAGTACAAACAGCAAGTACAACTCAAAAAATCCATTGCGATTTGATTCCATATGCTTTCAGTGACTGATTGCTGCATTCACATAGGAAAACTTGATAAATTGCTTTAAAACATCCCAAATGGGATTTGCCATTTTTTTCTTTTAAGTTGCATGTTTTCAGCCCCTTTCCCATGTGAGAAGGTGGTAGCAACATCCGGTCTCTGTACAATACCATGTTGTACCTTGGTTCCATGTGTCCATAGCAACTGTACCCCATGTACCCTTCTTATCAGTTGTTCTGTCAACATTTGGACCTGCTGATTCCCACCATCAATTATTCATGCCAGCCCATGTTTATAGCATGGGTCAAGCATGTTTGCAATCCCAATTGCTTCAGACTGCAGAAAGCTGGAAATGTGTCTATTAAAGTCTAAGACATGGAACATGTATCCATTAAGGCACAGGTACCAGTATCACCACCTACCTCCAGATGTTGCTGCACATTCACCAGGGTCTATCTCAGCACATGTAGAAGTGGAATAGCCTGACTGATACAGGCAGTGTCCCCACTCACTCTGTGTTGCATGTTCAAATGACCTGAGAATCATGATCAGGCCATCCATTTGGCACCACTATTCTGTTGTGAGACACATGAATACTCCAGCACTGTCATGACTTGTATGTAGTAGCAGATAGAAATTGCTTTATACTGCTCATATAACTGCTCAATCATGTAAAGGGTGGCGTTCCATCTGGTGACAACATCCAGCTTCATAACAGCTTCATATGGTGCTGAGGCAGTTTGTTCTGTATCTGCACCTGACGGAGCTGGTCATGGGCCTTTCTGGTATGGGCAAAATTGACACAGATGTGATGGTCCACAGTCAAAATGTCCTTAACATACAGATGCGTGAGAAAGTGCTGCACCACAAAAGTAAGACAGTGTACCAGACATGGCACCCTGACACACACACCCATCAGTGATGCATTTCACAACATTGGAACCATTATCACTCACAATAAAACCTACTTTTAGTGAATGGGGGTGAAGCCAATCATCAGCCTTGGTCAGAAGAACTTCCATTATTTTCTCACCCATGTGTGATCCAGGTATACCCTTCATTATCAATGAGGCATGCTGGCAAAGACCCTGAATGTTACTACCACCACAATTGGGCTTAGTGCAATTTTTCCCACACCCAGAGTCAAAAATTATCCCAGATGCCTGTGCTCAGTGTTCTGTAATACACAAGTATGAGCTACCAGCTGTTTGGCCACTGATCCACATATCCATGCTGAGAAGTTCATACAGTGATTCTGAATGCTTCAGGGCATGGCTTACCATATTACCCATACAGTTCAAGAATGGTACATTTTGAATAGTACATTCTGGATGGAATCTTCCATTTGTGACAGGCATGGGCCATGAACCCAAGAAATCCAACATTCTCTACAAAAGAAAATGGGACTAGCTCAATAGCCAGCATTTCAGCAGTTGCTGCATTTAGCTCACGTACAGCTAGTTGCATGATTGGGAGGGAATCTGGAGTGCCACTTAACCATGTTATGTAGTGTAAGTTGGACCTTTCTTGAGGTTGGTGTACCAATCAGCTGTACTCATTATGGTGGCATTGGTGAAGTGTTCTTTGACTCCTGGGGATTTATAATCATATGTGCCACTGCTTGAGTGACACCAGTGCCTTAGTGGGTTTTCTGCAATGGGTACTGTGTTTTTCTGACTTAGGGTGGTACTGCTGCTCTGCCCACTACTTGTCAGACCCACAAAATCCTTGCCATCCTCCACTATATATATATATCTCATCTGTCATCCCTCTGTCCACCTGGTCTATTGCTCTGTCACTTCTGTTTGCCTTCACTGATGATAATGAGGGAGAGGGACCCCCTGCACTGGCTTCCCTATGTCACTGATACCACTGTAATGTTCTGCAGGTGTGAGTGTTGCCCACCAGTGCCTATGTGTCTGCCCTTTTTGCCTTTCCTGACTCATCCTTGACACAGTTGACAGAAAGCAACTGTCTCATAATCTTGGTCAAGTATATGGAAATCCCATGCTAGGGATTTTGTTACCCTTGTTTTAACATGGTGCTGCTGGGACTGGGACAGCTGAGGAGAAGGGATGGAAGCTGGTGTTTTGGGGGATGATTGGAGAACCTAAAGAATACTGGAGGGGGGCTTTAGTAGTTGAAACACTAGTGCACACAACATCCCATGCACCATTTGCATCACCACTCTTATGTGTTGTCCTTTCAGGTTCCCATAGGGGATCAACACATCATCATTGGCAGCACAGCCACTGCTGTCATCCTCCTCCACAGGTCTGTCCTCCTCAACCTCAATGTCTCCAGGCTAGCTGACTCTCACATCATGATGAGTCTGAGCCACATTTTGTAGATCTACAGCCTCAGTCACTGGCTCCACACTATAAGGAACAGCACCACCATGAGCAGGACCCATGGGGATACCAACAACCTCCTTCTCGACCACTGTTTCTTGTTTTCCGATGCTGCTGCTTCCCTTGTCACTGGACTCATTCTCTACCGTTATGGCTGCCCATGTAGCAGAGAAAAACTTGGATACACTAATGCCACTACTGTGCACTACTCATTTACTATTACTAGCCCAGACCACATGGAATACACTGCTGCCAGACATTGTTTTGTTAATTGCACCACTATTTGTCTCCACAGATTTGGAATTCTTCTTTGCTGCCTTCCTAGCACCTCTCCCTTTATTTGACATTCTCTTCCCAGTCAATCTTCTTTGCTAATAAACAGCTTGGGGATTACAATGACAAGTGTCCCAATAGTGACTTTTTTGTTAATAAACAGCACAGGGATTACAAGGACAGGGGTCCCAACAGTGAAGTTTTTGATACTAAACAGCATAGGGATTACAAGGACAGGTATTACAATGATAAGTGTCCCAACAGTGCCTTTTCTGCTACTAAATAGCACATGAATTACAACAGCAGGGGTCCCAACAGTGATAGAACCCTTCACTGTTACTAAACAGCATGGGGATTACAATGGCAGGGGTCCCAACAGTAATTTGTTGCTACTAAACAGCACCAGGATTACAAAGGCAGGGGTGAAAGGGATTGTTATTTGTTATGACAATACATAAAAGAAACACTGTCACTTTAAGGAAACTATCACTAGAAAATCACTATAAGGAAAATATAACTAGAAAATAATTACTTAAGACTACTGTAAATGGATTAAACACAACAAACTCAAATAAAAAAAAATAGAAATCACTGTGCAGATAAAAAAAATAACTAGAAAGATGAAGAAAACATTCATCTATCAGAGATCTACTGTTTAAAAGAAAATTCTGTGGATATTTCTGGGCTGCCTTGCTTACTGCTACCCTCCCAACCCATACACATAAATGGTTCTGACTGCCACAACTGAAACCAGTACTTTAAAGTAAATATTCACAGATTACCTGAACAAAAAAAATCTGGAAGCACAAGGTCCTCCACAACAACTTAGGAGCAATTTGGAATACAAAAAATCTCAGATATGAAATTAATCTAAAGCTTTTCCTTGCTCTGAAAAATCAGACACTCTTGTTTCTGAAAGTCTCTCTCCACAACATTGCACTGACAGAAGGCCTCCTCTGTATCCTATTGGCTGTTCAGAAACATGTGACCTCCCTATATACTGTAGAGCAACATGAGACCTCTGAATCACATAGTACAGTGCAAACTTGATCTTTGCTCCTAACATAACCGGTGAAGTTGCATCTTCGCGGAATTGTAAGATTTCATCTCTGTACCTAACTCTGCCAGTGAAATTGCAGCTTTCCATTTCTATGAAGTCATAACTTTGCCATGAAGTTATGACTTAGCATGGTTGAATATTTTACAAAATAAGGTGAACTTGCAAAATATTACATGAAGCGAAATCTACCAACTTTACATATCTGTGTCTACAGATTGTAATGCACAGTGAAAAATGCACTGTCTAGCATCTCTAACAGGACTGTTTGCTGTATTTTTACTATATTCTATGATTGCTTTGTTTCTAGATTACTATTGTACACATGATTTTTAAGTGCACACAGTGCCACTGTAACAAGGCCTGCTTGACTTTTTCACTGTATTGTAACATATCTACAGTATATTCCTCTGTACTTCCAGACACTCACCTGGTATTCAACAGTTACTCCTGTCTCTTGCACTTTATACTTATTGTACCACATTATTGTATTCTTCACAGATGACTACCACAAAACTGACATTATTAATCTCATTTACCCCTTTCATCCTGAACATATCTGGAAACAAGTTATTTCAACTCATCATGTAACTCCTGGAACAAATTTTTAAATAAAATATATAAATAATACAAAAGCTTTTAACAAGAAGATTTCATTTCTCTGCACAGCTATGCTGGGCATAGTTGAATCATATATAACCAAACATTTGAATAATAATAATCAAGCAAAATAATAATAATGCATGTGTTTATTTCCCTTCATAAAATCAGGGAAGATACTGTGATGACAAAAGTAACAGTTTTCTTCTTTACATTTCTACAAGATAGAATACAGGAAGCAATAATTTGTGGGATAACTCAGTTTGCTAAGCATAAACGTCGGTTTAATAAAATGATTCTTGAATGCAAGCTTCGGATTGCCTCAGTCTGTGATCATTAAATTGTTCACTGGAATATGAGATTTCAGGAGCACAGAGCAAAATGAAAAATAACTTAATATGTTTTTTTATCATAAATCTTTCTTGTTACATATCCACTAATGATGTCAAAATGTTGTATGTTTATACATAATTCATATTTTCTGTTTCACTGCAAGGTAAGCACATGCCATCCAATATCTTTAATTTCTGCAGATTTTTCTTTCCAGTTCTATATTTCTCATCCACTTGTAAACAACCTGCTTCTATATTTTCTGAACAAGAAAACAGGTTCTGTATAAAATGTGAAATTGATTTTTTACCCTAAGTACAAGTGTGCTCTTCCATAAATGTCCTGTTTCCGTGTTTGGCTATAGACTGCAATGCTTTGTTCATTTGGCAATTAGTGTGTATTTTACTGTAAGGAATCTCATTGTTACTGTGACAGCTTATAATTACAGTGAACTGGTGCAGAAAATGGCTCTTCAAAAATGTATACAGCTAATCAGTTTCAAACAATTACTTGAGGATTGGCAGTCACTGCGGCCAATGTTTAAGTAAATAATGTAACATCTATCTGTATGAAGTCATTATTCTAGCAAGACAGAAAAATTCTGAACCCCAAATACCTTTAAAATAGGTTTGATAATTATATTTGAATTGTATCACCTTTGTTGGAAAAACATTCATTTCTTAGGATTTCATTCTTTAAAATGTTTTGGTGAATGTCACTGTCTTTTCAATTTCTTTCTGTTCTATACAGCAAGCTTTTCTTTCCTTTTTAGTAATGCATTTCTTGCATTTTTTAAAAACTTAACACAAAAGAAACAATTACATCTCAGGGATTAGGTTCAAACAGTTACTTGCACTGCTTATATTTCATTGTAAAGCTGCATGTTCACTTTTACCAGAGGATTGAAGACTTTTGATTTGAAGAGTTTTCTTCTTGTGAATTCCGACAAACTTTGTGGCCAAAACTCAAACTGCTAGCTCAACTGGTTTGAGCAATGCAGTTCACCTGTAGGACCAGCTGACCAGAAGAACAGATAAACTGCAGTAATAGTTCTCTTTGAAATCACATGAATGCAAGTCATCCAAAAAAGGCAGTCACAGAGGCTTGGCAGAGGACACCAGAAGGAAGGAGTGCTGTGTGACTGGACTTCTCTACTGGGACTAAAGAAGTAGAACTCTTCTACTCTCTACACTGTTCTAAAACTCTATATTGCCCACCTTGCCTCCCATCCACCCTCCCACCCAAAGCTAGTTCTACTTTTATAGGCACAGGAATTGACTGACAACAGGAACTTCCTGTTTGGGAGCAGGAAGTGAGTGATCACAGAGCCACCAAAGACACACCATCCTAGAAGGGCAAGAATAGCTCTCCGGCCCCCTCTAGCTGCTGGAGGTCTGCCTCTAAGCAAGTAAGGGGTCTACTGAGAAATATAGGATATTCTTGTCTCAGAACAGGACAATCAGGAGCTTAAAGGGCACAGAGACAGTAAGTAGGTAGAGAGAGAAGGGAAAAAAAAACAAACAGAGGAAAGAGTAAGGAGTCCAAACAATAGTGAAGGTGCCAGAAATAAGACATCATAGGAGTGGTGCAGTACAGTGGCTATGGAGCAGCAGTCTTCCGTGAGACGTTCTGGAGGATGTGGTGTTGTCCCATCTGCAGGCACCTCTCTGGGCTGAGGGGGAGGTTGCTCATCTCCAGGCTGAGTTGGCCAGGATTTGTGGGATCTCCTCTTCCAACCAGGGCCGTTGCTGTTGCCTCAGTGGTTGCCAAGAAAGAGGAGTGGTTGGACCACAGTGGGCTCAGGGAGGGTGAGGGTGGTGGAACAGAGGTGCATCCCTTCAGTTGTACCTCTCCACAATTCCTATGCCATTCTGGAAAAGTGTGGTTCCTCTATAGAGGAACCCACAGTGGAGACCAAGGAGGATGCTGGGAACCTCCACAAGGGAGACTCACAGGAGGGTGGCATGGGACCCCACAGGGGAAGGAAATAACTCCTGATGGGGACTCCATTGTTAGGAAGGTAGAACTGGGAGAGGAAGTGGCCCACAAGGGGAGAGGGAGGTAAGGTGCCTGCCTGGTGCCATGGCTTGGAGAGACAGGGAGCAAATCCTCAGGATTGCCAGAGCAACTGCACAGGGGAGGGAGCTGGATGTCATTGCCCACCTTGGAACAAATGACCTGGCTAAGAAAGGGATCAGAGCAGTGAAGGAAGAGTTTGTGGAATTGGGGAAGGGCCTTAGACAAGTAGCACACATGGTAACCTTCTCAGAGGTGTTGCCTGTCTATGGTGTACAAGAGGCTAGGGTGCTCCACACCATGGGATTCAATCAGTGGTTGAAAAACTGGTGCATAGCTCAGGAATTTGGCTTCATTGGGACTGGGGGTTCACCTGGAGTGATGCAAGCCTATACTGGCATGATGGGCTGTATCTGTCCAGGAGGGGAACCAGGATCCTAGGTGATAAGTTTAAATGCTTCATTGGCAAGTATTTAAACTAGCCATGGGAGGAGGCACTGGAAAGGAGCAGGGAAATCCTAGCCCCCCCAAAAAGTCACAGGAGTAAGTGCAGTAAACACCAACATAGAGATGTTGATAGGGAGAAAGGCAGGGGTAAATGGAGAAAGTGACAAAGGCAAGAAGGATGGGGATGGAGCAAAAAGGAGTAAGGCCATCAGGAAATGGAGGATAATGAGTACCAATGCCCATAGCCTGGGCAACAAGCTCCCTGAACTGGTAGCCTTGATGGAAGAGGAATGCCTAGGTAATGTAGCAGTCACAGAAACATGGTACACAGAGAGCCATGACTGGGATGTTAAAATACCAGGGTACGTAACCTACAGGAGAGACAGGGAGGGAAGAAGAGGGAGAGGAGTAGCTCTCTATCTAAAGGAAGGGATAAAAGCAACTGAACAAAAGAGTAAACAGGGAGGAGAGAAGGCACTGTGGGTCACCTTGGAGACTGGAAGTGGCACCACAATTGGCACAGGGGTTGTATACAGACCCCCAGGTCAGGGGGAAGGAATGGACAAGGATATGATAGAATGCATTCTTAGGATGGCAGAGAAAGGGGATATACTGTTGATGGGAGACCTGAATATTCCAGATGTTAACTGGAGCACACTTGCTGAGCCACATCCAAGAGCAGGGCCATTCTTGAAGCCATACACATGGCATGCCTCAGACAACTAGTTTCAGAACCCACTCATGAGGGAGCAATCTTAGACCTCATACTCTCAAATGGGGACAGTGAGAGGATCTCAGATCTAGAAATGGGTTGCCGCCTGGGAACAAGTGACCATCAAACAGTGTGGTTCATGTTAAACTCAGCTACAGAGTCAAGCTATACAAAAGTGAGGGTACTGGACTTCAGGAGGGCTGACTTTGGCAAGATGGGAGAGTGCCTCAGAAAAGCACTAGCAAACAAGCTAGAAGGAGGGGTGTAGCAACAATGGGGAATCATCAAAACTGCCATCACAGTGGCAACAAGCCTTTGTGTGAAGCAAATAAACAAATCAAAATGAAAGAAAAAGCCACTATGGTTCTCAAAAGAGGTGGCGGGGAAAGTCAGGGAGAAAAAGATAGCATTCAGGAAGTATAAGGAAACACAGAAGGAGCAGGACAGAGAGCTGTACCAGTTAAGGCAGAAGGAAGCAGGGATGGAAGTCAGAATAGCAAAGGCCAAAACTGAGGAAAGGGTAGCCAACTCAGGTAAGAAGGGGGATAAAACATTTTATAGGTACATCAGGGAGCATAGAAAGACAAAGGGAAGTATAGCGAGGCTGAATAGAATGAACGGTGGGTGGGCAGAGGGGGATAGTGAAAAAGCAGGGATATTGAACGAATATTTCTGCTCAGTATTCATAAAAGAGGAGGGGGAGGTGCCTAATCCAATTAACAGAAGCACTCTGGATGGGGGGTCAATTCCAGTCCTTTCACCGAAGAAAGGGTTCTGAAAGAACTCCTAAAACTGAAGGTGGACAAAGCAATGGGGCCTGATGGAATTCACCCCAGAATTCTAAAAGAATTAAGGGAAGAACTAGTGAAACCACTGACTACTCTTTTTAACAAATCGTGGGAGGATGGTATGGTACCCAAGGACTGGAAGAAGGCAGATGCGATTCCCCTTCACAAAACTGGGACCAAGACAGAGGCAGGAAACTACAGACCTGTCAGTTTGACCTCTGTGTAGGGAAAGTGATGTAATCACTTCTGAAGGAAAGAAATGTCGAATACCTAGAGGCCAGTGGGGGCACAGGACCCATGGCAGTATGGGTCCACAGCAGGAAGGTAATGTCAGACGAATCTAATTGATTTCTTTGACTGGGTGACCAAAGTAGCAGACCAGGGAGGGGCTGTGGACATGGCCTACCTAGATTTAGCAAGGCATTTGACACAGTCCCACACAAAAGAGTAATAGTCAAATTAACCAGCCTGGGAGTGGGTCCCAGGGTGGTAGCCTGGGTAAAACATTGGCTGGACAACAGGACACAGAAGGTAATTGTAAATGGAGTCCACTCTGAAGAGAGAGGAGTTACTAGTGGGGTACTGCAGGGTTCAGTACTGGGGTCCAGTCCTTTTTAATGTCTTTATAAGTGACATTGCAGAGGGACTGGAAGGAAAAGTATGCCTCTTTGCAGATGACACAAAGATCTGCAACAGGGTTGATACACAAGGAGGCATGGAAAGGATGAGAAGGGACTTGGCAAGGTTGGAGGAATGGTCGGAAGTATGGCAGCTAGGATTCAATGCAAAGAAGTGTAAAATAATGCACCTGGGAAACAAAAACCCAGGGGAAGATTACACAATGGGGGAGGTAGTAACAAAACAAAAAGGAAAGGGACCTGGGGTAATCATATCAGATGACCTTAAGGTTAGCAAGCAATGTGAGAAGGCAGTAGGGAGAGCTGGAGTATACTGGGATGCATAGGGAGAGGCATCATCAGCAGAAAACAGGAAGGTGTTATCCCTCTGTACAGACAGTTGGTGAGACCCCATCTGGAATACTGCATCCAGTTCAGGAGACCCCATCTCAGAAAGGACATAGACAGGATAGAGGCAGTCCAGAGGAGGGAAACTAGAGTGGTGCAGGGTCTGCAAGAGAAGCCATACAAGGAGAGACTATAAGAGCTTAATATGTATACCCTTGAGGAAAGGAGGGAGGGGGGGGACATGATAGAAATGTTTAAGTACCTCAGTTGAATCAACAAAGTCCAAGAGGGTAGCATCTTTCAGAAAAAGAGACATGCAAGAACAAGGGGACACAATTTAAAGATTGGGGGGGCTGTTCAGGGGCAATGTGAGGAAGTATTTTTTCACAGAGAGGTTAGTGGATGCATGGAACAGCCTTCCTGAGGAGTGTGTGGGGTCTAAAACTGTGGAAGAATTCAAGAATACATAGGACAGACATAAGGTAATTCTTGTGGGGGGCAGGAAGAAAGAGGCTGTTGGTTAACTAGGATCTGCCGCTTATCCTGTAGGTAGGGAAATGGACAGACTAGATGGGCCAAGCAGTCCTTCTGCCATCAAATTCTTTGTTTCTATGTTTCTACATGGTACACAGCCTCATTTATGGTGTCAGCTTGGTGTTCAGTCACAGTGAGAGAGTTCACTCACATGTTGCATAGTAGACTGGGAAATATTGTTGCAAAACTGGATCTTCTTGTTTATTTGTTCACTTTGTGTATTTACTCATAAGGCAATGTACAATATAGTGTTAAACAATAATATAGTTTTTTATAATAAATACTGTAGAGGTATATATAACTATCTGAAAGCCATTAGATACTGATTAACTCTAGAAAAATGGCTTAATGATTTCCTGAGCTCTGGTTGACTGAGATCCTTGGCAAGGCGGGCATCTATCAGGCAACAGAGCCCAGGTAATAAAAACTGACAGTTGCAACCACCTTCTACCAAAATCACAGAGCCATTCAGATTTTTAAAATTTAGTCTGCTGCAGTTTATTTCACTCAGTAAATGAGACAAGTACCAGTTGCATACAGTTTTGTCCCCCCCTTCCATCTGTGCCAATTTTTACTAAAATGTTAAATGTGCTCCAAAACAAGACATACCACAAAAGTTTAAACAGAAAGGCAGCGCAGCCTGTAATGTCTGTCCCTGAAATGCTGACCACTTTCATATGCCCCACTGTAGCGATCAGCCTCTCGCATACAAATTCCCACTGCTGCAAATCTAACTCATAAACCATCAAAGCATGAAAAATAAACCTAAAGTTAAGTGTTAAAATTAAAAAAGAAGTTGGTGTGGTGTAGTCTCTTAGTGTTTCTCTTTTCTGAGTGTCCTTTTGCAGACTTGCACATGATATAATGAGTGCATCTTTCATCTCATTTACAAAAAAAAAAAAAAGAAATGCCCAAACTCATATGTAGCAAAAACAAAATAATATGACAAGTTTATACTTAGGGTGACCATGGGGAGGGTGGACACTACTGTTGGAGGCAGAGTCACCTTCAACACACTGGCACAACAGGAACATAACACTGACCTCTAGTGCCAATGAGAGCAGTACAGTACAGTACAGTACAGGGACTAGTTTACATAAAATGTTTTTATTCATTAAAATGAATTATTTGCATTAACTTGTTTAATTTTTAACCATTTATTTCTAATACTACACCTATTTCACATTTTTAAGAGCAATCAAACCCTCCAGTGTGGGCAATATGGGCATGCTCTGCTTCCTGGAGCTATAAGACCCTCTGCCTGTGATATCAGGCCTCATTATTTTCCTGGGTGGGCAGTTATTGCCCAGTACTACCCAACCGGTTTGATAGTATTGCTTGCTTATAAACCTCAGTGTAGACAAAACATCCCTAATACCACAGGACAGCATTAGTCCTCTGTTTTGGTCTGAATATATTTGTCTGCACCTGCTTAACTGCTTGTTAGCAGTGTTTCAGGACTCAGTATGGTACTGGCCTAAAGCCAATTTGTACAGGAGGCAGGGATATCTTCAAAGCTACCCAACTCTGCTCATATTCAGCTATGTCGTGAGTATTTTTATTTTAAACAAATGTGGTTCCTTTTTAAGTTACAAGGCTTAGCCTTCTTGCTGGACAGTCACAGCTAACAGAATTAGCCAAATGCCATTGTCAAGCACACTGCGTCACAGTCTCTTTTTCTGCTGGCTAGTATGCACCACAGATCACAGGGGAAGAAAACATTATCATACATAGCTCTGGTTTTAGAGCTCTCTAGTCCAGTACTGGCATGTATTTTTAATATCCAAATTTGTTTACGTTTTCATGTATATAATTGTTCCATTGTGAAGCTGTGAGAAGGACAGGGCACTGAGCATTTGTTTGGGAACGGAAGGATACCAGTCAGAAGCACATGGCTCCCTTTACCTATTCTCTTCCAGTCCCCAATGTTCTGGTTTTGTAAGCTTGATGCAGGGTCAGAAAAGTATTTCATTTTATTTTAAAGGCTATGCAGTCTCCATTCATGGAGCTGAAAAGACATTCCAGCAATTGTTCTTGCATTTGCTCCATGTCAGAGCTTAGGGAGAAAGATGCCAGTGGAGTTAGTTGGACAAAGATACTGCAGAGCAGGCCAAACTCTGGGAATGACCCTGAGTTCAGAATTCCTCAAAGCTTCCCTGCTGACATTCTGATTATCTTGTTGGCTATGATCTAGTCAGGAAAGGGGGTCTCTTTATACTCAGCATTGGGACAGTTCAATCTTCCAGCCACCCAATTTTTAGTATAGTTAACAGTAGAAGACAGTGTTCTTTTGCTTTTAAGTCAGCATAAGGATGATCAAATTTAGTCAGCCTGAGAAGCAGGTTAGAAAAACAAGAGCTTGTTATGCTCTTACTCCACTCCCTCCTGTTGTTTGAAAAGTGAGCAAGGGGAAATACTTAAATAAAAAAAAATAGTTACACCATCTCTCTTTGCTTCCATCTACATAAATATGAAATAAGGGTGGCAGGAGCACTAATATAACAATTGTTTCCTTCCGTATGGACCTTCTTTTTAAGGTTGATGGCATAACCAGCAGACTTCTTGTAGGCATTCCAGAGTACAGTTGCAGTCAAAGACATGGTCAGATATTTCCTGAAATGTCTATGATATCTCTAAAGGAATTATTGGCTTCTTGCAGCACCACATTGGAGCCACCAAAGGGTATTTGTTAAGGAGTATTGCAAAATATTAGCAAATGCAGTATCTGACCATGTTTTTGGCTGCAGCTATATAGTAAGTGTACAGAAAAGAAGCAGAAAAACTACCCAGTGAATTGTAAACTACGTTAGTCTGTGCCTCCATCTAAGACCTAACCCTGCCTGCCCAAGGATATCACCATAAATACCACATTTTATGAGACAGGGAATGTGCCTTGAACAAAAGCTTCTTTTTTGTAAATGAATGTTACTGAAGTTATAACAGGCAGTAAAACAAAAATGTATTGTGCATATACTGATACTTAGCCACGTTACAAGTTAATGGAATAATTGACCCTCTCTAATACAGACAAGTAAATAGTACATTTTGAAGTATTATTGTGTAATAAAACGTGGGATTTATCAAGGTAATATGAGCATCCAGCTGTAATATTAAATATAGTAAGTAGTACAGTGTAGACACTCCCTCATAATGGAAACCTGTTACTCTAAATGACCTGTGATAGGAAGTCCCAGATATGGGAGAATTTTGCCCCATCCCATTGGCTTTAAGTTGCATTATTTCAAACTTAAGACAAAGCACCCTGCTACCCACTTTTAAATGTGAGATCCTCTCTCCATCCACACTTGAAAGTACCAAGTCTAAGATTGCTCCCTCCTGAGTGGGTTCCAACACTAGTGGTCTGAGACATGCCCCACTTGTAGGGCATCAAGAATTACCCTGCTCTTGGATGTGGCTGCAGTAAAGGTGTTTCAAGGGAGGTGGCAGGGAACTACAGGCCTGTCAGCCTGACATCGGTGGTGGGCAAGGTGATGGAGGGCATTGTCAAGGAGAGGCTGGGGGGGGACCTGGAAAAGTCAGGGTGCCTGGACCATAGACAGCATGGATTCATCCCGGGGAAATCCTGTCAGACAAACCTTGTGGAGTTCTATGACTGGGTGATGAGTGCCTTGGACCTGGGTAGACCAGTGGACGTCCTCTTTCTAGAATTCAGCAAGGCATTTGACTCTGCTCCTCACGTGGGCCTGTTGGATAAGCTGGGAGAAATGGGGGTTGGGAACCAGATGATCAGATGGATAGGCAATTGGCTCCAGGACCAGACCCAGAGGGTCATAGTTGGCGGGATAGTCTCATCCCCAAGGAGGGTCATTAGTGGGGTCCCACAGGGATCAGTCCTTGGGCCCCTCCTCTTCAACGCCTACTTCTCTGACATAAGGACAGGAATCAGGAGTGAGATGAGTCTCTTAGCGGATGACTCAAAACTGGGGGCAGTGGTGGATGGGGAGGAGGGGAGGGTGGCCCTACAGGGGGACCTGGAGGCTCTGGAAAGTTGGTCTAGAAAGTGGAAGCTGAGGTTCAATGCAGGGAAATGCAAGGTACTCCACCTGGGGGCCAGAAACCCAGGCCAAGTGTACACCCTGGGGGGAATGCTACAAGTCTCGATGGCTGAGAGGGACCTGGGGGTGGTGGTGGATGTCAAGATGAACAACTCTGAGACTTGTAGGAGGGCAGCAGCCAAGGCCAACAGGATGCTGGGATGCATCGCTAGGGGGATCACCTCCAGAAGGAGGGAAGTGATACTCCCTCTGTATAACTGCTTGGTGAGGCCGCACATTGAGTACTGCGTGCAGTTTTGGAGGCCACACTTTAAAGAGGGACATTACTCTCCTGGAGAGGGTCCAGAGGTGGGCAACCAAAATGATTTGGGGCTTGGGGGACAGGACCTATGAGGAGAGGCTCAAAGAGCTAAATATGTACACATTGGAAGAGAAAATGGACCGAGGGGACATGATAGAGGTCTTCAGGTACATGAAGAGGGTAAATAGGGGAGGAACAGTTGGGGTGCTTCAAAGGAAGGAGGAGGGGGCCACTAGAGGGCATGGGTGGAAGCTGGAGGGAGGAAGATTCAGGGGAGAAAGGAGGAGGTGCTACTTCACTGAGAGGGTGGTGGAGCCATGGAATGCGCTGCCTAGGGGGCTGGTGGAGGCAGAGACAGTGGAGGGGTTCAAGAGGGGGTGGAACAGGTACAGGGGAAGGGTTCTGGAAGCAAAATCCAATGCAGCAAGAATATCCGGAACTGGGAAGGGATAAGCCAGAGGAGGCGAGGGAGGCAGCAAGGTCAGCACCCAGAGTGGAGGCTGACCAAACGAGCAGACACGAAAGACCGTTAGGCCTATTCTGCTGGCATTTTAGTATGTTAGTATGTATGTTAGTTAATATCTAGCATATTCAGGTCCCCCACCAAAAATATCCCCCCTTTTTCTGTCATTCTAAGGATTCCTTCTATCATTTCCTTGTCCATTGCCTCCCCCTGAGATGGGGGTCTGTAAATAACCCTTGTGCGGATTGTGGTGCCATTTCCTGTCTCCAGGGTGACCCACAGTGCCTCCTCCACTCCCTGTTTACCCTGTAGTTCAGTTGCTTTGATTCTGTCCCATATGTTGAGAGCTACTTCTCCTCCTCTTGTACCCTCCATGTCCTTCTTGTAGATTGTGTACCCTGGTATGTTGACATCCCAGTCATGGTTCTCTGTGTACCATGTTTCTGTGACTGCCACGATATCCTGGCATCCCTCTTCTATCAAGGCCACTGGTTCAGGGAACTTGTTACCCAGACTAAGGGCATTGGTGGACAAACAGCTCAGAGGTAATGTGAAGAAGTATTTTTTTCACAGACAGGGCTGTGGATACATGAAATGACCTTCCTGAGGAGATAGTGGAGTCAAAATCAGTGAGGGAATTTAAGAATGCATGGGAGAGGCAAAATGCAATTCTAGTGGGGGTAGGAGGAAGTAGGCTGTTGGTTTACTAGGATCTGCAGCTTTTACATTAGGTAGGGAAATGGGCACACTAGGTGGGCCAAGCAGTCCTTATCTGCCTTCAAATTCTATGTTTCTATGTTTCTATGTTTCTCCTGACACTACCCATCTTAGGTGGATTTGTTACAACATTGTGGCATCTATTTAAATAAAAAATAAAAAAAGAAATCAGCAGAGAAACATGTGGAGCAGCATTATTTCATGTTTTCTCAAGCTGTCATACAGAAGCAAAGCATCATACAATGTTTAAAAGAAAAAAAAATGGAGTTGCAAAACTGCTTCAAAATGGCAACTGCTATGGAAAAAAAAGTTGTCAAGACCAAGAAGCCCAAATCTGGTACTGTCTTTGCTGCTAACAATAGTAACAACTTAGCTAGTAAAGAGGATATTTCTCAAATTAAAAGCATGCTGGCAGATCTACAATAGGATGTTTCAGATATTAAAAAAATTCAAGGAAGAGCTGAAAGGTGAAAATTCCTGCCTCAAAACTAAAGTGGAGGAAACTGACAATAAAATTATTGAGTTACAAACATCAATGTCACGCCTCATGAAAGTTAATGAACAACAGGGGCAATAAATAGACTATTTGCTACACAAGCTTGATGACTTGAAAAATCAAGGACGAAGAAACAATTTGTGAATAGTAGGAGTTCCTGAGGGCTGGGCGGGCCAGGACATGCTGGACTTAATCAGAAAGTTTTTGCAAAATTATTGGGGTTTCAGTGGCCATGGCCTTTGGAGATTGAGAGGGCACACAGGTCAACTGGCCGCAAATCCCCTAGTGACATCTGGCCACAACTTATTGTGGCTTACTTGTTGAGATATTCTATAAAAAAAGAGATCCTTAAACTAACCGGGGAAAAGACAACTTATCTGTAATGGCCACAGAATCTCACTCTTTCAAGACTTCTCGGGAGATTTAATGGAGAAATGTAGAGCATGTTTCGAGGCCAAAAAAGAGTTACAAAACTTGGGCATTCAATATCACTTCAAATATTTTGCTACCCTGGAGATTCAGGACTCTAATGGTGGAATGATTACTTGCAATACTGTGGACAAAGTGTGGGATGTTTAACTGATGGATTTTGAAGGAGGAACAGGAGGACAATCTCGGATAGGCCACCAGCAATGGATATTTTCAAATGGGGTGCAAGCTCCCAACATTCTAGAACTAACTGCCAAAAAGCCATGTGGTGTCCATGCTTGAGCCAGACAACAGCAGCAGTCTATGAAAAATGATGCAGCTGAGTTTATCAAGATCAGTAAACAGGATGTGGGAGAACATGATGGCTTCTTAGTGGAGGAGCTCTGCAGTGTCCTTGCATCATTTACTACATTATTGCTCCAAGTGCTCTGGTTTTTAGTATAAATTGCATCAGAAAGCACTGTTCACATTTGGGTGAATCTTTTGTAGTGTTTTGGGTTTGGCACAGTGTGATTTTTTCAGCATTTTTGGCAACTACAACATCATGTATGTGGCATCTCAGACTGAGTCGGCGGAGGAAAACAGAGCAATGGCCATGGTCAGGAAGGAACATCTATCCAATATTCAGCTAGTGCTGAAAGTGCTTACCCAGGATATTCCCAACATTAAAGCTTCTATGTCAGCATTGGAAAATTGAGTGGATTATGTGGAACATCTGATAGTTGACTCCAAACATTACATCATCAAGTGGAGTTGACATCCGCTCATCAGGAAGATCGGATCTCACTGTTGGAAAAACAAGTGTTGGCACTGTTTCTCAAAGTGGATGACCTTGAAAATCAAGGTTGTTGGAACAATCTAAGAATTTTTGGTCTCCCGGAGGGGACTGAGGGGAACAATCTTATGGAGTTTCTACAGGCTTTCTTTTCACATGTTCTGACTTTTTCCTGGGACAGTCCCTGGGAAACAGTGAGGGCCCATCGATCCTTGGGTCCCTGGCACCAGAGGGGGTCCCCACCCCAACCAATTTTGGTTTATTTTTTAAGATCTTCAGTTAAAGAACATATTCTTCATTTAGCCAGGGAGCAGTTCCATTTATAAGAGAATACCAAATGAAAGGGAAGTAAACAAAGGCTTACCTTATTATGTATTACAGAAATGGCCAAAATGTTTCCTGTTTAAGACTGTGAACAACTTTAAGGTAAACAATGTCCCTGAAGGTATTTTGAGGGGGGGTGTCATGTCTCTAGTAGGCAGCAGATAAATTAAAGCAGCATAAAATATAGAGGTGAATAACACTAACAAAAGTGACGTCTGTGGTCTGTTACAGGGACAAATGAATATACTGTGAACTTTAGCATAACACAAGGAGCTCTAGAAAGAAAAAAGTTAAAAGAGCTCAGTAGTAACACTATGGATGGTATGAAATCTATATATACTCTACATTGAAAGAATTTTAAAGTATTTACAGTAAATGTATTGATACTAAATTTAATGTAGTCTTGTAAAAAAAGTTGATTTTTTATGTATCAACAGATGCAAAAAGCAATGAAAAAATAATTACCCCGTGATCAAGCTCCATGACGGAGCGAAATGTAGGGGAACTAATAAAAAGAATATTAAATAACACTTGAAAGTGTAATTGAGTATAACTTGAAAGCCCCGAACCAGTGTATAGTATAAAGGATCCTTGGGGGAGGCTGAAGAGATTTCGCTACAGAAAACCTTACTCCATTACCCACCAAGACTCTTACTTGAAAAGTTTGATTCCCCAACGAGTAGCCCAGAACTTTCTTGATTCACTAACTGAGCCAGCTGTCTTGGAACCTGCTCCTGCTAGTTCACAACAAGATGGGCCAGGTGTATCAAATCAGTTTGCGACTGGCGGTCATTCCAAGATGGGACCACCTTTTGTCTTCTCTGGCAATACCTCTGGTGCTTCTACTTATGGTGGCACCTTGGGAGCTTGGTAATAGCCCAAGTGCCACAGGGAAACCAGAAGAGGGCTATTTTCCACTGGAGGCACTAAGATAGGAGGTGGGCTAAAACGGAGTCAGGAAATGTGCCACGTTCCATTCCTTCACAGCCAGTTCCATCAAACAAAGACTCGGTTAACCCTGACCCCAAGCACCCCCGGATAGAATTGGAATATTTATTGCCAAAACTTTTGTTGTCTATGGACTGAGCAGACTACCCAGAAGAGGATTTGGTAGTGGCATCCCAAATAGCCACAGACTTGCAGGAAGATGCTTCAGTGTTGCGGGTGGTTGTATCCGGGGCCATCCCAAAGCAAGGTGGAGACATCGACACAAATCAGTTTGACCAGCCTAATGTGGCTTGAATCTTGATGGCAAGCTATCTGTACTTCCTTATAGTGGCTGAGCTCTGCTACAGGTTGGGTCAATAAAGGCCTGGAATCACTATGTTTTTCCTTCCACAGGTTTTTCATGGAGGGAGGCCATTTTATGGACCTCACTTGCTGGGACTGGATGCATGCCTTTTCATGTTTGTTGTGGGCTACAGTAGTCGGTTGTTCTTCTACTCATTCATGCTGGGTTACAAGGAATTCAGGTGTGTGGGAGAGAGGGAGGTAGGGTGGGTTGGCTGAGCTTACTGACTGTAATAGTTAAAGCATTTTGGTGGGTTAATGATGAGGAAACACTTGGAGTGGGCACTTTCTCTGCTATGGGGTGCAGGGAGGCAGGGTCTCTAATTTAGGTCTGTTAGCAGTTTCTTGTTAGCTGGGGTGACAGTTTCTTACCCCCACACTAGCTGTGGAGTTGGAGGGCATTGGCAACGGGGGTTTTACCAGCCATTGTATACCCACTCCTCTCACCTATGCTAAGGGTTTTAAGGAAGAGTGGGGTACCTTTCTTTTTGGGGGGCTGGGAGGGATTTATGTGATTGGGATTATAAGGTTTGAACCACATCATTTTTATATGGTATATTTGGGGATTACTTGAGGAGGGGAGGGGAAGGGAAGTTACTATACTCCATATGGCAGTAGGTTGCTTCCATTTGTGGGCTCGGAGGGAGTTCATGGGTCTTAGTTTGCGGGTTGTGGGTTTTGCTGTGGGGTTTTATGGGCAGTTGGCTGGGGGGGTCACACTTACCGGTCTTGGTTCTGAATATGTAATTTCTTTGTTTATCTCTGATATACTGTTTTGATGGGTCAATTGTCAGTTGTAATGTGAAATGTTCAAGGGTTAAATATCCCAATTAAACAGAGGAAAGTGTTGCACTACTTATAATCCTGTAATGCTGAGATATTATTTTTTACTGGAAACGCATTTGTTGAAAAAAGAGGCAGATTCCTTGGTCCATGGGTGGATTGGGCATGGCTATTCAAGTTCCTATTCTTCCAAGAGATGTGGAGTCTCTATTTTATTTAAGAAAGGTTGTCTGTTTATTGTAGACAGATGGATTTCTGACAAAGAGGGGCACTGGGTGCTGATTTGGGGTAAAATAGACAATGTACCTATTTTATTAGTTAACCTTTATGCACCTAATGATGACTCTCTGGATTTCTTTTCTCTCCTTTTACAAATTATTATGAAGTGTTACGAGCCTCACATGGCTTTGCTTATGGGGGAAGGGATTTTAATTTTGCTTTTGACCTGCTGGTGGATAGGACCCTGATAGAAAGAGGGACTCTATCCCATTAACTGGCTAGAAATGTTTTGTTATGGTTTTGTGAGGAGATCAAAGTGGTTGATTGCTGAAAAATACTTAATCCCCAAGCTAAACAATTTATCTTTCGTTCCCCGAGATTTAAATCTTGTAGCCGATTAGATTATTTTTATGCAGTTCATCTGTTTTGTCCAATCTCTTGTCAGTTGTCCACAAGCCCATGCTTCTATCAGATCAAATTCTCATGTCTCCTTGGTTTTGGAACCTCGGCAGGCCCTGGAGAAAACCCCATGTTGGAGATTTAACCCAGTCTTGCCTACCTCTGAACATTTCCATCTTTGATTAGCTAGCGAAACTGATTATTGTTTTGTCACTAATTATTCTCCTGAGATTTCTTTTCTGGTGATTTGGGATGCTTTTAAAGCATTCATCTGAGGTGCCATCATTTCCTATGACTCCTTTGTAAACAAACAATGTAAGGAGGAGGTAGCATTCCTTACGGACTGGGTGAGACATTTGGAGAAGGTAATATATGAGAATTCTGCAGATAGGGAGGAGAAAATTCAGAAATTGTTGCAGGTCAAATATCAGCTACATGCCATTTTTTAACAAAAAACATTTTGGGCTCAGTTCTTTCTCTGTCAAGCCTATTGGGTGTCAGGAGATAAAGCCGATAAGCTGTTGGCTTACCATTTAAAAAAACAGGAAATGGAAACACAAATTTCCTATATGAGAAGAAGTCAAGGGGAATTTTCTGATGTGGCATCTATTGCAGAACTATCCTGGCAGTTTTATTATAAATTATATCAATCAATGGTGAACCCTTCCCAAAGAGACTTTGAGGCCTTCTTTAATCACATTTCTCTTCTCATGTTGGAAGAGTCTACAGTGTCTAAATTAGATGCAGATATGTACTGTATCTGTTGGAGGTTCAGCAGGCAATCAAACCACTATCCTTGGGTAGAGCCCCTGGCCTGGTTGGTTAAAGCATGGACATTTGCTCTTCTTTTGAACCAAAATTGGTTCTGAGTCTACTAGGTTTATTTAGGGAGGTAGAGAGGTCTCATACACTTCCTCAATCATTGAAAGAGGCTATTGCCTCTGTCCTACCAAAAACTGGAAAGAGATGCTACCTCTTGTGCTAATTACTGGCCTATATCATTATTAAATGTTGATTGTAAAATCCTGGCTACAATTTTGATTATGTGGTTAGAGACAGTGTTAGGCCTGCTAATAAGTAAATACCAAATGGGCTTCATGAAGGGTAGGCAAGACAGTGATAATTTGTGGGCTGTTATAGACTTAATCCAGATTGCAGGGCAGAGGCCAGACTCTGCTATGGTGAGCTTAGATGCCAAGAAGGCATTTGACTTGGTGGAATGACAATATCTACATTTTGTTCTAACCAGAGCTGGTCTTAGCCCTAGGTTCAGCAACTGGATTAGTTGTCTTTATTCGGACCATTGTGCAAGGGCCCAGGCTAATGAGGTGCTATCAAACTCTTTCCCTTTGGTCAGAGGGGACATGGCAGGGGTGTCCGCTGAGCCCATTATTATTTTTGTTAGCTGTGGAACCTCTGAACATGGCTCTCTCACAGCATCCAAATGTGGATCTAAAAGTGGGCGATAAGTTCTTTTCTACTTTACTTTATGCAGATTATTTGTTATTGCTGCTTTTGAAGGTTGAGGCCTCTTTGCCAAAGGCTTGGGAGATTATTGGCTTTTTTTAGTTCCCTCTTGAGACTTTGTATTAATTGATATAAAACAGAGATCCTGCCGCTGTTCAGTGGAGACCAGAAATGGGCTTCTTTGGGTCCCCATACATTAAAATGGTCTCTTGGGGGAGTTAAATACTTGGGAATGAATGTGTCACCTCAGTTGAGTGTTATGTGTGCTAAAAATCTATCTGGGGTGTTGGAGGATATGAAAGTCAATTTGATGCGGTGGTAAAGGCTTCAACTTTCTCTCGAAGGGAAGATTGCAACCATAAAAATGATGGTCTTTCCTTGTCTTTTTAATAGATTACGCAATCTTCCAATGATTATACCTCAGGAATACTGGTTTAAGGTGTATAAGGTTTTGGCTGATTTCCTCTGGGGAGGGTCACCACCTAGGTTTAGTAGATGGACAATAAGAGCCCAAGGGGTGATAGGGGGATGGAATATGCCTTAGCTTTGGGTCTATCACCTTTGTCAGTTAGTTAAACAAACCTTAAATTGGATTTCAGATTCTAGCTCGGGTGGAGGCCAAAAGGGGTCTCCTGGGGAATATTCCACTCATTGCCCTTTTGAAATGTAGGGGGACATTTGGGTGTGATCTTACATCCCAGATGTTTTTTTCTAGATGGGCTTGGGGGCGTTTTTTTTAAAATTGTTCAGTTGGACACCTCCTTTTTTGGGAACTGAGAATCCTTATGGAATAATCCTGACATTCAGATTGATCAAACCATGGTTTATTGGGGTTTATGGTCCTCCAGAGGGTATGCTCATTGGGGGACATGGTGGATGGGCAGACTGGTTTACTTTACACCTTTCAGGAGTTACAAGTTGCCTTTAATGTGCCAAAACATGACCATTGGTGTTTTGTGCAACTTAGACATGATATTGTTGGGAAGTTTCTAATTGCCTACTGTGTGACACAAACAGATTTTATGCGGTCACTTGACAAGTGGCTTAAACTCACTAGAGGTGACATCGTTTGTTTGTACTAAGAGTTACAGAAATGTTTCTTACCAAACTGGACCCCACACAAACTGAACTGGTTTCAGACATACAATTGGACTTTGATGGGGTGGCAAGGTGTAGGTGTTGGGTTGCTGCTCACACGGCATCTCCTGACCCCCAAACTACAGTTAATATGGAAAATATTTTAGCCAGATGGCATGTACAATTATTTAGACTGGGTTTACTAAGAACAGACCTATGTTGGCAATGTCGGCAGACACCTTGCACCATTTTTCATATTTTGTGGAGATGCAAATTATTATGCTCTTGGTGGAACTATATCCATGAATGTGTGGAAGCTGTCTTGCAGGTCCCTGTTGCAAATTCTCTGCTTTTGGGGGGTTTGGGGAGATCCAGGTCACTAGATCAGCATTCATGTCAATATACAGATTTTCTGTTTGCTGCGGCTTTAGGAGCCAAGAGATTATTGCTGTTTAATTGGAGGTTACAAAATATTCCCTCTGTGCAGTGATGGAGAAAAGCCTTAACTAAGACTGCTGGTTTTCATCATGTGATTTGGCAAAAGAGGGCAGCACTACCAACATTTTTTTAAAGTATGGAGAAATTGGCTATCATATTATGGTATTGCCTCTGGTAACCTGACGGATATTGCTTCCAGATATTAATGGATTTCTTTAATGTGTCAGGATACTGGTAAGTGTGAGGGGGAGGGGAGTGGATTTGCTAGTGCCCATGTAGTTGACTCTTTTACTGTTTGATGGTTTGAATGTGTATTGATAAATGGGGGAGGCGGATAATTTGTTTGGTGATCCTTCCAGCCTATTGTCTGTCTTCTGAAGCCTAACAATTGTGTCCATTTACTAACTTATATAGTAAAAAGGGCTTCTCCCACTTCTTAATTACCTCCACTAATTGCAGTTTCTTCTGAGACATAGACCACTGCACTGTATTACCTGTCTCATTAAACAGCTTTAAGTAACACTTCCTGCCCTCCTCTCTTTTAGTTTTCCTGAATTTACTATAGGCTATCCTCTTGTCCCTTACTGCCTGGGCAACCTTAGTACAAAACCAGCCAGGTGCTTTGTCTCTTCAGTTCTTCCCCCTGAGCATAATACACTCCTCTGTGGCAGCCATTATTCCCTCCCTAATGATGAACCACTTTTTGTCCATCCCAATATTTGCCCTGAAGCTTGCCAGGTGTTTCCTTAACAATTCACCCATCTTCTTAAAGTCCTTCCTCCTAAAGTCCAAAATTGTGGTCATAGTGGGGACATTTCTCCTACCCATATCCAACCAGAACCATACTGTGCAATGATCACTTCCAGCCAGGGGCTCCTTGATCGTTATAGCTTGCATGTGCTCCCCATTTGTGTGCACGAGATCAAGGACTGCCCACTCCTGAGTGGGATCTGTGACTCCCTGAGTCAGTAACCTATTCTGCAATGCTTCCAGGATCACCTGACTCTTGATGCATGTCATACACTGCCCACTGCTCAAGTCTTGATCATCTTGCTTCCTTTCTCCCCCTTCAATCTATAAAGAGGAACCCATAAATGATGCTCTCTGTTCCCCATGCTTTTTATTTTAGCTAAAGAGCCTTTGGCTATTACCCTATAGCAGCACCAACAGCTGACGGCATAACAATCAGACAGTGAGATTTCTGCATCCTACTAAATGCACATGACTGCTTCTTGCATCTGCAAGATTTTCCTCCTTCATTCCCACTCTACTTACAATGCACAAGAACTTCATAGCATCTTGTGCTTAAAAAGTAATCCTTCTAAGACAGAAACCCTGCCATTGAGCAATCACTGCTTTCAGAATTTCGTGGCCCCTATGATATGCCCTCTCCTATAAATAAGAGGCATGATTCCTGGCATTACATAAAGTGGGCAGATGAGGAGGAGTGAGGACAGCTGTGCCAGTTGCCATATACACTCAGAGCACCACCGCTGTGGATACAGTGAGTAGGGGTGTGCTCAGTGCCACAGGGTGATCACTGGACAACAAGGAGGGTTTTATTTGTACATCCAGGCTGGCAATCCGAGGTCAGGGCACCACTACTACCAGGGATATAAGAGTCTATGACAGAGCTGGGATCAGAGGTGGCTGGGCACCACTAGCTCCAGGAATAATATTGGTGAATACAGAGCTGGGATTGGAGAAAGGGGAGGGCACCATTAGCACCAGGGAAAATATTGGTGAAGCCAGGGCTGAGATCAGAGGGAGAGGTATTACCATTAGCATAAGGGATCCATTTTTTTTTAAAGAATGGGGTGGCAATCTGTGGGGGTGGTGCCAGCAACCACAGGAGGTGGGTGTACTCTTCCAGCAGCCAACTGGCTAGGTGGTTTCATTACCTCCAGCAGCAATCACAGTTGCCTGGAGTTAAGTCAGAGTTTTGTTCAGTGGTATTTGCGCTGCACAAAAGGAAGGCACTAAACCCTTTTTTCATACTGGATTTAGAGTGAAAGCAGGCTATAAAGCCCATACTACCACTTCCCACATCAGTGAGTCCACTTTGTCCTGTTCATGATTAGCCAGCTATCTAGTCCAGCTTTAAAGCTGTCAGGGTTCCTACAATCCACAATTTCCTCTGGAAGTAAATTCCAGATACCTCCTGTCCTATTTAAAAATGAGAAATGATCACTATTTTTCCTTGTTGTATCCATTCTAATTTGCTTTTTATGTCCTCTGAGGCTGATTGGTTTGTTCCAAATCTTGAAGTTCATTTCCTTAATTAATTCCTGCTCTCCCATCATTTTAAACAATATTAATAGATCACCCTTAGTTCTTCTCTGCTCCAAAGTGAACAAACCTTTTTTTTTATTTCATTTTTTAATTTTTATATTTGTAAGCTGGATGAGCAAAACTGCCCTTTACGACAAGTTTAGACATAAAACAGTTACAAAACAGGCAAGACCTGCCCTGTTTAATCTTTCTTCATAGCTTATTGATTTCATAGATCCTAAGTACTTACTGAATCTCCCTTGAACTCTCTCAACCCTAGTTATATGTCTTAGCATATATGGGTACCACAGTTGAGATCCATAATCCAGATGGGGCCTAACGTAAGTTTTATATACAGGCAACAAGCAGTTTGTAGATTTATTGATAAAACTCCTTTCAATATTTCTGATCATAAAACTGGCTCTTGAAATAGCCTGATTTTGGTGCTTTTTGAACTCCAGTTTATTGTTGATTATGACGCTGCAGTCTTTTTCATGAGTCACTGTAGTCAGGACTTCCCTATTTAATACATACATATGCAAAGCCTTGTTTTTTCCAAGATGCATACTGGTACATTTCTGTACACAATGAACGCCATTTTATTTCTACTTCCCCAATCTTCGATCACTTTAAGGTCACTAACCATATCCTGCTGCTGACTTGAAGTACGTACTGGTCCTTCCAGTTTAATATCATCTGCACATTTTACAATAGTATTTTTTATATTTTTTTTGCAGGTCACTAATATATAAAGTGAACAAGACAGGTCCCAGCACCAATCCATATGGTACCCAATTGGTAACCTCAATAGGCTTTGAGCATTCCCCCACCACTCTAACCCTCTGAAATCTTTCAATCAACCAGTTATTAGTCCAAGTTATAATCCCACTACCAATTCCCAAAGTACCCATTTTTTCTATGAGGTTGTAATGTGGGACTTTATCAAAAGCCTTATGGAAATCTAATTAAAAAATATCTATGGGAATATTATTAATAATTGCTTTCTTTATTTTTTCCATAAAAACACAAGCAATTTGTGGTACACCCTCTCTGTTTTTCAAACCCATGACATTCCTTGTCAACAAAGCCTATGATTGATATATTTTCTTCAAGTTTGATTTTGAGGAAACTTTCAGCCATTTTACAAATAACTAAAGTTAGGCTAACCGGCCAATAATTGGATGTATCTGTCCTGTTCCCCTTTTTGTGCAATGGCACCACCACAGCATGTCTCCAATCACATGGTATCTCACCTGTCATAAAAGAGCTATTCAAGATCCTTACCAGAGGATATACTATGATGTCACCTAGTTCTCTGATTAATCTTGGGGTAAGCTGATCAAGGACTGAGGACTTATGTGGCTTTAATTTTTTGATAAATTCTTTTAACTGTTGATGTAGTTATATTAAGGTCCATATGTTGACAGACAATTTTAGATATTACACATCCATCTCTACTCTTTCTTTCAAATACTGATCCAAAATAACCATTGAAAGATTCAGCCACCTCTCTAGGAGCTTCTATTTCCTCACCTGTGAACACTGTTGGTCCAATCTGGTTCTTATTCCATTTCAGGTTATTTACATAAGCAAAGAAACCCTTATTGTTGTCTTTATAATGTGCTACGCTAAATTCAGTTTTATTTTGTTTTGATCTTATAGTATTTTTTAATAATTTTAGCATCCTCTTGTAGCAAGTTACACTATCTTGCATTCCCAAGGTCTTCATGTGTTGATATGTCTGTTATTTTGCTTGATTAACTTCATCACCTTATTGGTGCACCAAGCGGGTTTTTTACCTTTTTTGTTATATAATTTTTGTTATGCACATAGATATCCTCCAAATGTCTTAGTTTATTTTTGAATGTTATCCACATTTCATGGGTGCCTTTACCCTCTAGTTACATAGAAACATAGACTTTGATGGCAGATAAGGACCACTTGGCCCATCCAGTCTGCCCATTTCCCCTACCTACTGGATAAGCTGCAGATTCTAGTTAACCAACAGCCTACTTCCTGCCACCCCACACTACAATTGCCTTATGTCTGTCCCATGCATGTTTGAATTACCCCACTGTTTTAGACCCAACAACCTCCTCAGGAAGGTGGTTCCATGCATCCACCACTCTCTCCATGAAAAAAATGTCCTCACATTATCCCTGAGCCGTCCCCCCTCTATCTTTAAATTGTGTCCCCTTGTTCTTACACATCTCTTTTTCTGAAAGATGCTACCCTCCTGGACTTTGTTGATTCCCTTGAGGTACTTGAAAGTTTCTATCATGTCCCCCCTGTCCCTCCTTTCATCAAGGGTATACATATTAAGCTCTCTCAGTCTCTCTCTCTCTTAATATGGGTTCTGATGCAGACCCTGCACCATTTTAGTTGCACTCCTCTGGACTGCTTCCATCCTGTCTATGTCCTTGCGTAGATGAGGTCTCCAAAAACTGCACACAGTACTCCAGATGGGGTCTCACCAACTGTCTGTACAGAGGGATAACCACTTCCCTTTTTCTACTTGTGATGCCCCTTCCTATGCATCTCAGTATCACCCTGGCTCTCCTTACTGACTTCTCACATTGCTTACCAACCTTTAGATCATCTGATATGACTATCCCCAGGTCCCTTTCCATTTTTGTTGTTGTTAGTACCTCCACTGCTATTGTGTACTCTTCTCCTTGGTTTTTGTTTCCCAGGTGCATTACTTTGCACTTCTTTGCATTGAATCTAAGTTGCCATATGTCTGACCATTCCTCCAACCTTGCCAATTCCCTACTCATCCTTTCTAACCCCCCTTGTGTATCAAGTCTGTTACAGATCTTTGTGTCATCTACAAGGAGGCATACCTTTCCCTTCAGACCCTCTGCAATGTCACCTATAAAGATGTTAAAGAGGACTGGACCCAGTCCTGAGCCCTGAGGTGCTCCACTAGTGACCCCCCCTTTCTTCAGAATGTGTTTTATTCACTATTACCTTCTGTGTCCTGTTGTGCAGCCAGTTTGCTACCCAGGCTACCACCCTGGGACCTACTCTCAGGCTGGCTAACTTGATTATTAATCTTTTGTGTGGGACTGTGTCAAATGCCTTGCTAAAGTCTAGGTAGGCCATATGCACAGCCCCTCTCTGGTCTATCACTTTGGTCACCCAGTCAAAGAAATCTATTAGATTCATCTGACATGACCTTCCTGCTGTAAATCCATGCTGCTTTGGGTCCTCTGCCCTGCTGGCCTCTAGGTACTCAACAATTCTTTCTTTCAGAAGTGATTCCATCATTTTCACTATCACTGATGTCAAACTTACAGGTCTGTAGTTTCCTGCTTCTGCCTTGCTCCCACTTTTGTGAAGGGGAATCACATCTGCCCTCCTCCAGTCCTCAGGTACCACCCCATCCTCCCATGATTTGTTAAAAAGTGTGGTCAGTGGTGTCACTAGGTCCTCCCTTAGTTCTTTTAGGATTCTGGGGTGAATCCCGTCAGGCCCCATTGCTTTGTCCACCTTAAGTTTTAGGATTCTTTTTTCCAATTCCATATCTTCAATTCTTGTTTTATTTTAAAGAAATCCACCTTCTTATAATTTTTTACTGTAGTGGTTCTCCTAGTTGTAACTATTAAATGTTTCCTAATGACAAATTCCACTATACTATGGTCACTGTTACTCAGTCCTTCTCTAATCTTAATTTTTGAAATTTTATCTGTTAACTGTGGTTTAGAGCTTAGTGATTATGTTACATACTGTAGCTGGATGCTGTAGGTTATGCTTGGATACAGAGGCCAGACCAGTAAGTAGGATAATGCTTGCAGGGTACTAGTAGTATGAAATGATTCGTGCTTAGGTACTTTAGCATAGACATGAGCAAGTCAGTGATTATAGTACATATGAACTGGATAATATATGCAAATGTGCTTAGATGCTGGAACTGATGAGTCACTTGTTATGATTTGATAGTTTTGGCCTTTCTCTGTATCCCACCTGTAGGGAGGAAGCTTAGTCCAGTATTATGAGACCCCCCCGGTGGGATAAGAGTGCTGCAGAAGGAGGAGGTGTCACAGGGGGAAGATGGGGAGTGTGACTCGCTCTAAGCAGGGCAGTGCCTGGCCTGCTGAGATAAATAGGATGTGGGGGAGGAGCTCTTCCCACACTTAACTATGGGCATAGCCCTACATTTAACTGTAGTTTAGAGCTCAGTGCTTATGTTACATACTGTAGCTGGATGCTGTAGGTTGTGCTTGGATACAGAGGCCAGACCAGTAAGTAGGATAATGCTTGCAGGGTACTAATAGTATGAAATAATTCGTGCTTAGGTACTTTAGCATAGATATGAGCAAGTCAGTGATTATAGTACATATGAACTGGATAATATATGCAAGGTGCTTAGATGCTTGAACTGATGAGCCACTTGTTATGATTTGATAGTTTTGGCCTTTCTCTGTATCCCACCTGTAGGGAGGAAGCTTAGTCTAGTATTATGAGACCCCCCCAAAAAAGAATTATGACATCAATGATTGTTCTGTATCCAACTGATGAAGGAGTCGAGTAGGAAGACACCCCCAAGAATATGAGTAGAGTATGATCACCTTCTCCAACTCCGGAGAGTGTGACCAGTAGCACACAGGAGAGGAAAAAACCCCTTGGTAGGAAACCTCTGAGGACCCATGGCTACTGACCTGCCCATCCTTCTGGGCATACTAAAGGAGAGTAATCCTAAATATTTTAATTGGCTAATCCGACCCCCAAGTTTGTAGAACCCAATCCAGAGAAACAGAGAACTGAAGACATAATGAATCATGACATGTCAGATGAATAAAGCAAGCATCCATTCCAGTAAACTCCAAGTTCGAGAATCCATGAGCAGGCCAGAATGAAGTAGAGTGGAATCCCTGGGTGATAAGAAATTGAAGCGATGATTTGCAGGTGGTAAAGCACTCCAGCATGTGAGGATGACTGCACAGAGAAGATCCAGGAATCAAGGCTCAGCACTCGTATCCAGAAGGAAGATCATTGGGTCAAGTTCCACATAGCAAGGTTAGCAAACAAAGGCTGTGGTAATGAAGCACAAGATTTGGCATTTGCTGCTTGATCGGGATAACGGAGCAGCAGGAACTTCCAATCTGGAGAAGTGAAGCAAGTATATGAAGTAGGTAGATCATAGTGAATAGGCAGACATAGTTCAGATGTATTTCAAGCTCACGAGGAGCACAGTAGATTGTAATGGTGAGTTAGTCATGATGTCCTCTAGGCCCTGAAAGGGCAAAGCAGGTAGTATGAGCAAGTAAAGTAAATAAGTGGACAGGTACATAGGTCAGTTGTAGGAGTAAGTAGAGCTGCATGATGCAGATGTAGTAGCTGAGGGGATCATGTACAGTAAGCTAGGGGTATGAAGAATGGTACTGGCAAGGGAATCAAGAGAGTTTCGTGTGGATCCAGATGGTTGTGTAACAATGTTGACATATACGTTTCAAGGCCAGAATGATACTTTAGCTAGAAGTGATTAGTGAAGAATATTCTGATGAGTCCTGAATAGTCAAGCATAGGAATCCTAGATGGTGATAACTGAAGCTGAGTTAATGAGGTAGCATAGTCACGGAGTCTGAGAAGCCTTACAGCATTGATCAGGAAAGTGAAGGTCTTTGGATAAGCTCAACCAAGTGTCCAGATAAGAGTGTGGCAGCAGTTAGTTCATATGGCTGAAGTGGCAGGGCAAGGCATCCGAAGAATAGATGATGAATGACTAAACATCCAGATGGCAGTCCATAGTAAAGAGCTCTTGGGCTGGATGAGGAGTCAGTAGGTCTGCATATAGAGAATATGTGTATCTCCAGGCCCTGAGCTGGTGCGGCAGCAGAATAGAAGTAGTGAACTCCCCGGCCTGAAGGGTAGAGCAGGTCAGAGAAGCAAGTGAGTATGATGCAGTAATATACTGTATATGAGTAAAGGACCTCCAGGCCCATAGGGGCGCAGGTCTGGTGAATGTGATGGCGAACCTCCGGCCCGACGGGGCAAGGCAGGTTGCAGAGCAGTGGTAGAATCATAATGGGAATATTGAACTGCATGCAATGCAGAAGCAGCAAAGTAGGAGGAATAGATGTAATTGGTATTGGAATAGCGACATCCTGAGTCAGTTTAGTGTGGAGTAGTACTCTAGTTTATTTGGCAGACTCATGAGAATGGAACAGTGCTGCAGACTGATATATCCTGAAGATCAGGGATGTTAGGGATTGTGGTGAAGAGATCGTGGCAGAAGAGTTGTCAACTTGACGAGGCAATGAGTATCCTGAACTGTATTCAATGTTTGAGGCAGTAGTTAATTCAGGAAGACAATATGAAATAAAGGTCAGCAGGGAGTCCAGGTGGAGATAGTAGTAGCAGCTCTGGGGAAGTTGAAGTAGTATGGCGAGGAGCATCCGAGGATTGAAGCTAACATCTGATGTATTCCAGAATTAATGCAATGGAAGGTGGAGCTTAGGGAGCAAATTTGGAAGTGGAGGTCTGAATAAGCTCTGTAGGAAGCATCCAAGTGAACAAAAGGGAGCTAGTCCAATGAGATAAGGAAGTGTGGTCAGATCTCGTAGGTCAGCCGATGAACCAGAGATGGCACGATTGAATGAGTATGTCAGCTGGTGAGTAAATAGAAGTAGTAGCTGAACCCAAGTCCATCATGCAGCCAGACCAAAAGGTCAGCTGGTAAGATAAGTAAGAGTGACTGCTAGCTCCATGTAAGCTAGCATGTGCTGCTGGACCACACATAGGTCAGCTGTAAGGTAAGTAATTGGGGCAGCTAAACCTCAAAAAGGGAGCCAGCATGGCTGGACCACAAGTAGGTCAGCCGGAGAAGACAGTAGGGATAGTGGAGCCAGAGGAGCTGAACCATCAGATGATATGTAAGTCAGCTGGTAAGCTAAGTAGAGCAGCAGCTAGCCCCACGTAAGCTAACATGCACAGATGACCCCTCGAAGGTCAGCTGGTAAGGTAGTAGAGTGTGATATCAAGCCCACGAAGGCAAGCATGTGTAGCTACACCACACGTAGGTCAGCCGGAAAGGGAGTAAAAATGGCAGCTAAACCCCACAAAGGCTGGCTGGTGTGGCTGGACCACATGTAGGGCAGCCGAAATGAGGTGTATAGTATGTAGTATGTAAAGGAAGCTGGCAGTGCCACTGAGAACTGCCATTAACATGAAGTTATGAGAACTTAGTGAGCCTCCTATAGTTGGTGAAAAGGAAGGTCCAGCACAGTGATGTCCTACATCATAGATACTGCCCAGAAATAGCTCAAGCATGAAGAAACACAGCATGCTAGAAGGAATGTAGGTAAATATATGCAGCAAGGCAACATAAAGACTTTTCAGGCTAGAAAGGGACAGAACGGTAATGGCAGTAGGCAAGTACAGTGGACGTGTGCCACATACAGGAAGGACTCCAGTGGGCCAGGCAGTTCCTATGGCATCCGGAATCCAGACAGGCATGAGTAATCCAGAGTGCTGGATAGCAGGTTGAAGCAGACAGCTAACAAATGAGTAGACTCGGGCCTTGTCAGACATTTCCTGGCAACAGACGTCCATGAAAGGATGAGCAGAGGAAGATCAGGTCAGGCAGGGTAGCAAAGTGACAATGAACGGCTTGCGGTGTGCCATAGAATACAATGGCTTGAGCACAGATGGTGAAGCATTGTGGTCAGTAGATGAAATGATAGCTCGATAGGACCCACAGACTGGTAAACCTGGGTCTAATCCATGCTTGCGCATTTGCACACGGCAGTCAGCTGAAAAGCAGGTTCCAGCGGCAGCAATCTGCAGAACGATGGGAGGTTCCGATGCAGAAGCAACGGCGAAGTCAGAGCACCAGTCCTGTTCTGCCAGTAAGCAGGCCGAAGTTCAGGGCGAAGTAGCAGCATTCAGCCATAGAAAGGAGGAGGAGCAAGTGGTCCAAGAAGTTGAGGTCCAGAAACATCGTCCAGCAAGGCAGAGCAGCAGGTATGACTCAACAGTAGCAGCAGCAACGGCTGCCCAAAGGGCAAAGGCAGGGACGGGAAGAAATACAGGAGCAGGGCAGCTGAGAGAAGAGGGTAGGAAGGGAAGGACTCAGCAAGGGAGAAAAAAAAAAAAGGAATACGGAAACCCCCCAAAAAAGGGATGAAGAAACAGACAGGAAACAACGGGGGGAGGGGGATGAATGAAAAAAAACAGACAAACAAGCAAGGAGGCACAGGAAACAAAAGGGGGAGGGCAGGAATGGAGGAAAGGGCAGCCAAACTGAGCAATGCCACCAGCGAGTGCGAATCACTCTAAGCAGAGAGGTGCGTGGCCTGCTGAGATAAATAGGATTAGAGGAGGAGCTCTTCCCCCCCACTTAACTAAGGGCATAGCCCTACATTTCTGTTTGTAATAATCAGATCTAACACATTCTCACCATGTGTCGGCTTATAAACAAGTTGGCTCAGGCCTGCCATGTTTAACATGTCTAAGAACTGGTTGTTATTTAGACCAGCAACAGATTTTTGTCCCCATTTTATTTTAGGATGATTAAAGTCACCCAAGATTATTATGTCACCCTTTTGTGCCATGAGATCTATTTCCTTTTCTATCTTCACATTTATTTCTCTATTAGTGTTGGGAGCCCTGTAATACAAACCTAGGTAGAATTCTTTTTCCATTGTTCTCCTGTACAGCTAGCCATAGGGATTCTGTTCCGAGGTCATTTGGTAACTTGTTTAACACTCCATCAATATCATTTCTCATATAGATTGCTACACCTCCTCCCCTTTTATTTATTCTAGCCTTTTCAAACATGGTGTAGCCATCAATAGTTGTATTCCATTCTATTCCATTTTCCCACCAAGTTTCTGTGATCATACAAATGTCATTATCTTCTGATATTAACATCGCCTCTAGTTTACATTTTTTATTACTATTCAAACTTCTAGCATTTGGAGACCACATTTTCAATTCTGTATGCTTTAGGCTCCTTTTATATACTTCAGATGATCCTGTCACTTGATTGTTGCTGAGTTTGATTTTATTTGTTTTATTAAAATTGCACTCCCCTCTTCAATTCTATTTAGTTTAAAGCCTTGTCTACAAACCTTCTTAGTGTTAATCCTAATTTCCTGCTGCCTTTTTTTAATAAAATGCAGACCATCCTGGCAGAAGTATGATGGTTCATTCCAAAATTCCTCCCAGTGGGTTGTACACAACAAGCCCTCCTGAAGTGATCACAACCTAAGCCAATTATTTACCTCTTTCACTTTTTCTATGTTGAACTTGTTTTCTCTTAGGACTGGTAATATTTTAGAGAAAATAATCTTACAATTATGTTTTTTTTACCTCATCCCACATCCTTCTGTATTCATTTTTTTTATTTCTGTTGTTCCTTGGCTCCTGATATTATTTATCCCCCAACATGAAAAATCACCATGGCATTACCATCTCTCTTCTTAACTATATTCTGTAAAATATTTCAAATATCATATATCTTGGCCCCAGAGAAGTAACTGGTAGTTAGATGCTCTTTATTACCAATTGATGTATAGCTGTTCATGTATTTTACTATGAAATCACCCAATACATATACCATTTTTGTGTATTGCTTGAGTTTTGTTCCACATATTGGTCATTTGAAGTAGAATGTGTGGTGTCCATATTGATTTCACCAGTGTTTCCATTCAAGTGCTCATTGATTGTGTTTACAGTTAATGGTGCAATTTCACTGTTACTTAAGCTGTCTCTACTCTCTTGTGAAGATTCTATAGTTGCACAAATTGTACTTTAGCCTTCATCCCCTTGTGTATCAGTTTCATGTGACCCATCATTTCTAAATTGTGTTTCACTTTCTGACTGTTTGACAGTAATCATAAAATCATTTGGTTCACATACGTCATCATGCATTTCACCCATGCTATTGTTTCTGTTATCCGAATCCAACATTATCAGTGGTTCAAAACTATTGTAAGTTTCTAAAATGAAGCCTATTGCTCTCCTTCTCCCCTTTTTATACTTCCTCTGCTCAGTCTCCCAATGATCATCTTCAGTTTGATCCCTGACATGCTTTTTCATTTCCCTTCTCCCCTCTGCAGTGTGACCTGTTACCTCCTGACTTCCTATTTCACCATTTTGTAACAGTAAGTTCTGATTCACAGTAATAAGCTGCATTTCTAGCTCCAGTACTTTGTTTTGCAATTCTTCAATTAATTTGCATTTCTCACAGTTGTATATGAGTACTTCACGTGCTACTTCATTACTAAACTTCTTGCACTGTATGCATCTAATACCTAACCAACCTCCCTCCAGTTTCACTAAATTAGTTCCATTTCAGAAGTTTTTCTTTGTGTTATTTTCTTTTTGCCCCTACGTGCTTGTGGTACAATAATACTATAGTAAATATACTTTCAGGCATTGTAGGGTTTTTCCCTTCATGCTATCCTGTCTTCTTTTCCTTTTTCTGACTACCCTTTCTCCTTCTCATACCAGTGTTGCCAACCTGATATTCTTATTCCTTTTTCTTTTCTATCCCTTTTTTTTTTTGAATAAAGCCTGTAAACCCCCCTTCCCCATTCATAAGAAACCCTTGGCAAAGTTACCTTGCTGTATTAAACCCACAAACAGATTCCTTGGTGTTCAGTTGAAAGAGAATCCACAAGGAAGTTGTACAAGGGCTGCTGATTGAGAAAAGCCCCGGAGCGATGTGTGCACGTTCGCACGATCAAACAATCGCACCTTCGCACGATCTTGCAGGTAATAATGTGCAAGATCGTGCAGGAAACTAGCGAAAGGCTAGTTTATCCAAAGATTGAAAAGCACTAAAAATAGTTTCCCCAGTAAGCTTAGTGACTCTATACAGGGAAATTGAGTCAACTGAGCAGCAGAGAAGCAACTCCAAGCTCGAGTGTTTTAGTGCTTCAGTTCGCAGCTCGGAGTCTAGGAGTTTGCATTGTTTTGTGTATTTCAGTCAGAGAGCAACAGGGGATAAATGGAAATACGATCCCTTTGTAGAAAAGGGAGCAAAAGATTTTTGTCCCTGTGTTGCCCTTATAAGAAGGTGGACTACTTGGGCTGTCATTTTCAAATAGGGTCCGGAATGAAAAGTTTAGCCGATGGCTAAATGATTTCAGTAGTCAGTTTTGTATAGGGCTATCTTTTTAAGTTATAAAGAAAGGGTTGTGTGGAAATAAATTTGGGAAGCTACAAGCAGTGTTTGCAAGAGACTACCAAGTCAATTTAAGCCCAGGAAATGGTTTCTTTTTTCTGTATTGGTGGAAATGGTTATTGCACTCAAAAAGGAGGTTCCTGAGTCTTGCAAGAGTAATTGGATAAAGGGGCATGCACTTACAGTATCTGTTTAATACTTCCAAGACTAGTGATAATGTGCAGAGTGTTTTTATGGTTTCAAACAAAACATAAACAGAGTAAAATCAAAATAAAGTAAAAGTAAGTAACAGGCATTGTAGTGTGTAGTAGGAGGTCCTGCTTTAGGGCTGGCGGCCTCTGAAATGCCTGTTTATATAGTACATGGGGAGTGATGTCACACAGTGGGAGGAGCTACTGTAATGCTGTGGTGTCATCTGTGATGTCATCACTTCATCATTAAGATCATTTTTGCCTTCTTCTTTTCAGTTTATCTAGATATAAATTATCCTAGATAAGAGAAATAAGGATAGCATTGGGCTATAAGTGCTAGAACTTGGCTTTCATCAATATAATGGTTATAGAAAGTGTTTTTCTTGTTAATTAGATGATCACCTGACCTCTGATGTAACCTCAGGCTGATATAAAAAGTTTTCCACTAGAGGGCTAAGGTAGATAGGTGGTCAGTTGCCTTCTGATCACAAAGTAAGGAGGACCTGAGTGTGCTAGTGTACACACTAGAAAGAGAGGAAACTACAGTAGTTCTTTTATTGCTGATTTTTGGAGAAGAATGATATCCTGAAGATTGCATTACTGTGATGGATTAACACTAATTTTCCTTTCTGTAAATATATATATATATATTTAATTGATTTGGACTATTTTGTTTTCAAAATAAAATGATAAATGCGAAGTTTGAGTTTTTTATGCACTTGATTTATGTCTCTTGGACTGTTATTTGAACACACATCATTATAGTGCTCCACGGCAGCCACTCCTTTGGGCTTACCAAGGCTAATCTCAGATTCATCCCATCCATCCTCCAAGCCTCCACCTCAAATCACAGCCAGCTCCCAGGTTGACCCGGCATAACCCTTCACTGAATGGGTCCCTCTCCTCCAAGTGGGAAAGCACAAGCCAATTGGGGGCAGACCAGCACAACACTTAGCCCCAGGGGTGCTGCTGAGACAGAGAGCTCGGTAGGATCTGGATGGCCTCAGAGAGCCAGGCAGCCATCATCCAGCTGCCGTGTAGTGGTATTTCCACTTTCTTTTTTCCTAGCTGATCCCTCCTGCGTGTGTCGGCAGTGCTCCTGGTCTCCACCAGAGGCCACTGCTGTTCAATGACAACCCACTACCCACCCCAGGAGAGGAGAGCAGTCCTATGGATGCTCGATCCTCTCCCGCCCCTGCCAGACCCCGACATCCTGAGTTCATTCCCAAACCTGGGTCGCCGCCATGGACCTAGGTAAGGTGCCAGCACCTCAACCCTCTGCACCACCAGGCCTACAGTTCAGAAGTTTTTCTAACCAGAGCAGGCCTGTAGTCTCAATATGAATATTTTCCCCAGTGCACAAACTGCTGATATAATCGATGTCTGCCTTTTTTCTCTCTTCCTCTGCTGACACTGCAGACACGTGCAGATGCATTGTGCATGTCTTAGCATGCATCTTTACATGCAGCAAATGTGCATGCCCTGCCTGAGCTTGCCCCACTCACTCAAAGCTCAAAATGTATCCACCCATGACCTGAAACTGCTGCATATGGGGCTGCACACATATTCATGGCCATGCTTCTCCCTTTGCCTGCATACATACGTTATGTTTTGGTTGGGTGCTAACCCTCTTTGCCCACACAAAAGCCTCTGTTTAATATGAGGCTCCAGCACAAACCTCAGTTTGAGTGGGCAAAGGCGCATTAGTGGTCATGCAGATTATCGAATATTGGGCCCCAGTTGCTTAAAGAAGGACCCAGTTATATGGATGGGTAGAGCTTGGAAAAGATATAGGCACTTTGGTAGGATGAACACTTTGACAACACTAATTTTGACCAGTACTGGGAGAGAAAGCAGTCCCCATCTAGCGCAACATTCTTTAATGTAAGCCAGCACAGGGGGCATAGCTTTTGCAAAATAATTGAGTCAATTTAGATAGGATAAGAACCCCAGATATCTAATGGTGTCAATGGATTGTAGTCCCATGGGGTTGTGTACCTCAAATTCCCTATTCAGTGACCTTATAGGCATTATCTCTCTCTCTGTGCAATTACTTTTATGTCCAGATAATAAGCCATGTTCAGTTAATAAGGCTTGGACCTCCCAGTGACTATTAGGGAGATTCTGCAGATACAGAAGCAGGCCATCTGCAAAAAGAGCAATTTATCCTCACATCATATCCCTCTGTTCCCACTTAATGTTTGATAGCAGCAGCTAGGGATTCTCATGTGATCACATACAATAGGGCAGATGAGGGCAGCCTTTTTGAGTGCCTCTTATCAGTTTAAAGTGGGGGGATGGGGAAATTGTTTAATCAGGAAAGGCACACGAAGCCAAAGCTTGTTTTCAAGTGTGACCTGGGAGCACAAGGAAGTTAAGTGAATTGCTTGGGGTTACACGGTATACAAGTGGGGGCCATGGGATTCAAACCCAGGTCTCCAGGCTTGTAGCTCAGAGTCCTAGAACACAGCGCTATACTGCCTCCATAGCATCCTTCGATTTGGCTACCGATAAGACATTTCCCTTACCTGTACCTTGATGGCTGTGCTAGTATAGATATAGATATAGATATAGATATAGATATAGATATACAGTAGATATAGGTATAGATATAGATATAGATATAGATATAGATATAGATATAGATATAGATATAGATATAGATATAGATATAGATATAGGGATAGGTGCAGGTGCAGGTGCAGGTGCAGGTACAGGTACAGGAACAGGAACAGGAACAGGAACAGAAAAACACTCTATTAATGCCCCAGTTAGGGCAATATAATGCCGAAAAAGTGCATTTGGGTTTCAAATCCTAACTTCTCACCCCAACCCCCAAGCAGCAAAAGGGAAACAACTTCAGAGTTTTGGAGCACCAGAGTCTTAACAAATCAGTGGTGGGGTCTTTCTTGGGGTTGTAAACCCTAATGCTCATCCATTCTCACAGACTGTAGCCTCCTGTCCAAAGCACAAGGTAGAGCTGCAAGTCATTGCTTCACAGTAATAGATTCTTCAAAGGTAAGAGAAGTATGTCTTGACACATGTTGCTAACACAATTTGTTGTAGCTTTCTTCATGCAAGGCCAACAGGAGCTCATGTGTGATGTTGTTTGCTCTAGGAATGGGGTGGGCATTTGGGATGACAACCTTAAGTAAGATCCCAACATTGAGTTGTGAAGACTGTGGAAACCCACAACCCCGATATGTTTTCCTTTTTATGCTTGGGGGTTGGGGGCGAGGAGTTAGGTTTGGAAACCTTAATGCCACATTTCTTGACTTTTGTGACATTAAGTTACCCTTACTGGTGCATTAAAGAAGTTGTTTTTTGCAAAGAATTTTCCTTTCCTTTTGAGATAGTAGAATTGTATCCTCATTTATGCAAGTCCTGAAGGTGCAGATGCACAGGACCCTTTGGACCTTGCACCATGGGAAGACTCCGTCTGCCTACAGAAGTGCAGAGCATGGCACATCTCCCCCTCACACCAGGAAATGTAAGTTAAAATTATTGATGTTATGAGTGAGTGTATAAAAATTGAAATGTACACTCATAACTTTGCCATTTTAATATAATTTGACCACAAATTTTCAACATAGCTTTCTTATGTCCTCCACCTCATGAACACTGGCAGTGAAAATGTTCAAACCCCGCCTGAAAGGTGATTTTGCCAAGTGACTGCAAAATCATTTTTCAGGCCTGATTTGCATAATTCCACCACTATTGTTCATGAGATAGGGTCCCAAAAAGGTTATGTTGAAAATCTTGAGTCAAAATATGCAAAAATAATAAAGTTATGGATAAAAGTTCAAAACCCATTAAAATACATTGAACCTCACTTACAGTACCTTAGTTTAGATAAAAATATATGTTGCAAATGATATGTTACAAATGAAAGGTCAAAAATGACATGTTGCAAACTACATGTCACAATAGTTTTTTTGGGGGGGTGTTCTTTGCCATTTCAATTTTTTTGTTAATTCAAAAATCCTTTTAACTCTAAGACCATATAATATTTTTTCAGGAAACCTTCCAAAGGCACACCCTTGCACGGGCCTCTTCAACCCTGACAATTTCATGAAAAATGCCATACCATCTAGGCTGTAGGTGAGAGCAAAAAATACCTAATGTTAAGTATAGGCAATTTTATTTTCTTTTTTTTCTGGCACACGGTATCTCAGAAAGCAAAAAAGATGCTGTCACAAAACTTTTCATGTCTTGCATTTCTGACAGCCTGATTATGCATGCCAAATTTGGGGCTATTTCGTCAAACGATGCCAAAGTTATTAAGGTGCAATGGGCCTGAAATACCATGAATTGGTTGTCCATATCCTTGGGATTCAGCAGACTCCCCTTCATACCCTTGTTCCTTCTGTTACAGTTGTCTGCAGTGCCTAACCCTTCTGCTTGTGGGAATGGGCATTTCAACTCACATTGTTTAATTCATTCATTTTTTATTTTAGTCTTTGGTAACCAGGTAAGGCCCACTAGGCACAACTGCCTGTTTTCAGGGGTGACCTGGGAGCACTTGGTGGTTAAGTGACTTGCTCAGAGTCACACAGTATGCAAATGGAGGTTGTGAGAATCAAACCCAGGTCTGGTCTGCTGGATGTACCAAGTTCATTCACACCTCATTCCTCTAACCTCTAGGCTATACTACCAGCCTAGAGATTAGAGTATAGAGTATAGAGTATAGTGTATATTGTATATGTTAGAAGGAAATGTAAACGTAACCATTGTTAACTGCAGCCTTCTCTTGTTTTGTTTTGAAACAGCAGCCCTTGTGTTGGCTATTACAGACCCATTTCCCTATTTCATTTGTGGGACCACTCAGCAGAGAAGAAACAAAATAGAAGGACAGAAGACAGTAATACCAGGGAAGATTAAAGAAGAGTCAAGTATAGAGGAACAGAAAAAAGTATGGGCATCAGATCATCACAGAGGCTGTCTCCTAGATCATATGGGAGTGCTTTTGCACAAAAGAATAGACAGTATAGGACAGAATGAATAAAGTTTTAGCTTTTATTTAAATGGGATCACAAGAAGGAAGTCTTGTCATAGCTAGTGTTGTGCAAAATTAAAAAATTTCGCCCAGTGAAATATTTTGTGTAATCCCTGCATTACATGAAATATTTTGCGGGTGTAAAATGTGAAATCCCCTGGTGAAATGTGAAATTTCACTCGTGAAATGCTGATTTCCTCCCCCGCAAGCAAAATTCCACATTTGCAAACCAGGTGGGAACAACTTCCAATAAAAAAAAGTAAAAAAAAAAAAAAGAGTTTTCCCCTCTCCCGAAGACTGACCCCACATCCCTGTTGTCTAGTGCCATCCCCCCTGACTGATTGCCAGCCAAATGAAAAATGACCTCGGGCCCCAACCACCACCATAGATTCACCCGGCCCCCCTTCTACCTTCCATTTTCCAAGTAATTGTCAGTACCACAGATCAGAATTTATGTAAAATAATTACAAAAAAAACTTTCCATGGTGTCTAGTGGACCCCCATCCTGTCCAGTAGTAGTACAGTACCTCACCCCACACTCCCCATCTAGTAGCTCCCACCCATCGGGCCACCAGCACAGCCCTCCACTCACCTACATGGCCGGCAGCCTGCATGACTAACTCAATGAATAAGAATGCTTCTACAAGCATGCACTCATTCATTGTAGTTCTGGTCAGATGACTAAACCAATCAGATGACCAGGAGCTGCATGAATGAGCGCGGGCATGTAGAAGTGCACTCTAATTCATTGAACTAGTCGGGTGGGCTGCTGGCCATGGAGGTGAGCGGAGGGCTGTGTTGGTTGCCCAGTCTGGGGGGCTACTAGATGGGGGTGTACAGGATGAGGTACTGTCTACTTCAACTTGACAGGGTGGGGGGTCCACTAGACACCAGGGAAAGTTTTTTTTAATTATTTTTGCATGTTAATTCTGATCGGTGGCACCTGCATTTACAATTACTTGGACAACGGAAGGGGGGGTGGTGTTAATCTCTTAAGGTGGGAGTGGGGCCGAGAATCATTTTTCATTTAGCCTGTGATCAGTTGGGGGGGGGGGTGTTGGTGCCAGTAGACACCAGGGAAGTTGTTTTTATTTTGGAGATATTATTGCTGATGTGTATGAGATGGGTGTCTTTCCAGTATAAAAGTGATTTTAATGTCATAGTTAAAGAATCAATGTGTACATTAAAATAAGGTAAATACTCTGAAAGAGTAAGCAGATAATCATGGTTGCAGTTACCATCATTGATGTCGGGGTCCATAAGGGGGACAGGGTAATAACTGTGTGCCCAATAACTGTTGTTTGATGGGGTACGAAACAAAAATTAGAGTCATCAATAGAACACATCTTCTCACCATATTTGAAACTCTTGAAATTAGTTACCAGACAAAATCCACCATCTGAATTATATTGCATTTTCACAGTAGGCAGTCTCCATTTCTGTAATTGAACTGGGCAAGTATAAGCCTGTTTGGAAATCCATGTTGACAGGCGGTGAACCTCCTTCCGATAAGACTGGAACAACTTGGAATCATCTGGAGCAGATGTTGAGTTCTGCTATTCTGTGCCATTAGTAGGGATGTCATCATCCATGGAAAAGGACCAATCAATACCGTCTGGGAAATAGCCACATACAGGTTTAATAACATCAAATACGTCACATCAACACAAATAAATATACCATTTTTTCACAGAGCAGTCTGTGTGGTGCGACCCATGCATCCAGAAGAGGATGGAAGACCAGTAAAGGAAGCAAGTCAAGGCATTCTCTGTAGATGTCATCATTAAGGTGCCCAATGGTGTGTATGGATGCAAGTTTATCAAATATAGCTGTAGTAGGATCAAAACGTGGTAAAGAAACAATAAAAGACACAAACATAGTAGCCTTAATTGAACACTTCCTAGAAGTAAAATAAGGACCAGTGTTAGGGTGCCTGGTCACAAAACCCAAATTCCTAGCAGTAGAAATAGGAATAGTTAAAGACTGTAGCATACACATGGCAACACAGTTAGGGGATTTGCAATGAGGACAATACCATTTAGAGATATGTCTATCATGTATGATATCATGGATTCTTCTGGATTTTATATTATGGAAGAGATTGTTGATGGTAGTGATAATGTATGATCCATAGGCGGAACATAAGATTTCATGGACAATGTATTACTTATCTGCTTCTTTATTGTTTTGTGCAATTAGGGCATTCATCTTGTCTTTAGGATCTGAAAATGCCTTAGCAATGTTGTGCATATTATATATAGTGTGTCTCTCTTCCTGACTAAGGCCATCCACACTATGCAATAATGGGGGCAAAATATCATTCACCAGACCGGTTTGAAGCTTCTGCGAATGTGATTTGATAACAGCAATGTCGGCTGTATTTCAGATAGACATTGCAGTACCAAAAACACCAGTGACGGTGCCTGTGGCACCAGTGACATCAGAGGTGGCACACACATTTCTTCTATGACTTTGATAATCTGTTTTAGGTTTTCTTCCAAAATTGCCTCTATGCTCAGTGGTGTATACCCCGGCAATATGGTCTTGGTTACGAATCTGAAAAGCTGCTAAGCTGTCAAGTAACAAAGTACTATAAAACAATGATGTATTAGCAGTATGACACATGCCGCATTCTTTCATATTCCAGTAAGTCAAATTGAACAAAACAGGTATATGCATAAATTGTATATTGTTATTAAGTGAGCCAGGTAAAGCAGTGGCTGTGAGACCACTACAAGAACTCGGGGTTTGCTTTGGACATTCCAAATGCTGTTTGTCTGTAGGGGGTAACACAGATAAATACATGGCAACTAAGGCCATGTTGTGTACAGCACAAAATTTCCTGGCAGAATCTTTAGACAAAGAGCCACAATATGAGGTGTCAATTAAGGCAGTGATGTTGTATAAACCAGAATGTCTAAGAGAGGTTAGGAGCAAGGACAAAGTACCATTTGGGGATAATTTTGCTTTGGGTCATCCATGGAAAGTTCCCTTGAAGAGTTTGGCCATGGGGAGTATTTGTCATTGTGACTTGGTTTGCCACTCAATTAGTAGGGTAGGTTTATCAGGAGCAACAATCAAGGCAGTGAGGTAGGCATATGAACCTTCCTGGACAGTAACCAAATTGTTGGGAATATTGATGGAGACTCCCTCTGGGGTAGTTGCAGGAGGATCAAGGTGAGGAAGGAGGTGCTTTGCCGTGCCTTGGATGCAGGGGGTAACTCCTGAGGTGAGGAGAAAATGGAACAAGATAGCCATCTTGTCAGTGTATCTGAAAAGGAAAATCAAACAATAGCAAATTAGTACTATTCCACCCAATTGGGTGAGGAAAAGTAATTATGCTCCTTTATACAGTTTCAGCTGGTTTGCATGTAACCATTTGTCAGTCAGTTTGTTGTTTTGCATGAGTCTAACCTGATAGACTGCCAGACTGAGCTTGTTGACAATAGGATAGGGTCCTTCCCACTTACTGGAGAAGAAATGTGTGGGATGTGCAAATCTGAGAACCATTACCTAATCCCCAACTTGCCAAACCACTTCTTGTGCATGTTTGTCAAACTGAATTTTGAACTGTTGCTGGGCCTTGCCCATGCAGTTAGCAGCACACAAATGAGTGTATATGAGGTCTTGTCTGAGTTTTTCCACATATTGGTCCACTGAGACTTGGTCTGCAGTGGGGGTGTGCAGGTCAAACAACAGGTGTTCAGGTAATGTCATGTTTCTACCAGTCAAAGGGTGTCAACTGGGTGGTGGCTGAGGGTGTACCCCTAATTGCCATAAGAAGTAACAGCAGTAGGGAATCCCAATCCTTGGGATTGTCCTCAATAAATTTTGAAAGCATTTGCTTAATCTGTATGTTGGCTCTCTCTACTTGACCGGAGGATTGTGGATGGTAAAGTGTGTGGAACTTCTGATGAACTCAGAGGAGTTCAAGGGCTTCTTTCATCAACTCACCAATAAAACTGATTTCTTTGTCAGAGTCTACCTTAAGAGGTAGGCCCCACCCGGAAAAAATATGTTTCACCAGGATTTTGGCAGTTGTGTTAGCAGTGCATGTCTTAGTGGGGAACGCTTCAACCCACTTAGAGAAAGATCAGTTACCACAAGGGCGCATTTGTTGTTTCTGCCAGTATTGGTCAGGGGACCAATAAAATAGATCAGTATGGCATGCCAAGGGCCAGAATGCCTTTGTGATAGTAACTTGGCCTTATGTTTGGTAGGAATGGGATTGTTTTGCACACAAACAAGGCAGTTATCTATGTACTGTTTGACATCCTTTGTGACTCCAGGCCCCCAGGCAGTGGTCTTGAGCCTTTGGAGTGTGTTTTCCACTCACTGGTGTCAACCAGTGGGGGTGTCATGCACTTGGTGTAGAAATGTGGGCTTAAGATGAAGAGGGCCACCCACAATTTGGCAGGGGTGTCATCTGGTTGATACCAGATGGGCTGGTCATCAGGGGACAGGTGTAACTTACCTTCATGCCTACAGTAGGGATTGTGGGTGGGTAGGTAGAGTCTTCTCAGCACCTTTGTCCAGGAATCTGAACACATCTTTGAGTTCAGAGTCAGTATGTTGAGCCTCTGACAAATCCAAGGGGGAGAAGGGTTCAGGTTTCTTCCTGACTGCTACTCTGGCCTCTGGATGGTCCATCATCCAGGTGTTCCCCCTCAGGCCCCTTCCTTTGCAAGGGTGTCAGCAGTGTCATTAAAGGTGTGATAGGGGTCGTGTATGGAGTGGGCCTTAACTTTGTGTACATAGAGTTTGTTCGCAACTTTTTGTGTCAGTGAATGAATGTATATTATCAGTTCCTTGTGTTTCACCGGTGTGCCATCCCATCAGAAGAGGTAAAGGAGTTCTTTTGCCAGAAAGGAAGACATTCTGTAAAGGAACAACAAACCCAGTTAGAGTTTGTGAAAATGATGGGATCCTTGGTTCCATGCTAGATGAACTTGAGGGCACAGACCACCGCTGCCATCTCCGCATACTGTGATGATGCCACACTGCAATGCTTAGAAAGCTTAACAGTGTTATCAAAAGGGTAAATTACTAATATGCCCATTCCTGCTATCTGTTCTTCCTGGTAATAGGAAGCTGATCCATCTGTGAAGACACGACACAATGAGGTGTTCTCAAGTAGTTGTGATGTAGCAGGAAGGAAAGGACCTGGATCTGGTAGATCATATGGCTGCAGTGTACAGTCATGGGGTCTCATTGGAAAAGGAGACCATGAGCCGCATGGATGGAATTTTGGTTGGGTGGACCTTGATGTCTCTATCCTGGAGAAGGAGGGACCAGTATGTCAGTCTGGTATTGGAGATTGACCCATCCTTTACTCTGTCTGACAGCAAAAAGGTTGTTGGGATGTGATTTGCATTAATGATCAGGGGGAGTATCCAATGATATACAGAAAGTGCTTGACAGCCCAGTAGTGGCCAGAAGTTTCCTTTCACAAACACTGTATTTCTGTTCCACTGGGTCAAGAGGTGTGATGCATATGCAGTGGGTCTCAGGGTGCCATGGACCTTCTGGGCCAACACTGCAGACATAGCAATGTCAGAGGTGACACATTCCAGATGGAATGGCAGGGCTGGATTGGGATTAACCAAAGCTGGAGCTGAGGCCAAGGCCTCTTTCAGTGACATCACATCTTGGGTGTGAATGGGACCCCATGTCCAGGGGACATCCTTTTTCAGTAGTTCATACAGAGGGGTGGCCTTTTGAGCAAAATCACAAATAAAATCTCTAGAATAATTTACCATACCTAGAAACCTTCTAAGGGTGGTCACACTGGTAGGCAGTGGAAGATCTTGCAATCCCTGTATCTTCTTCCAGGTAGGGCTTTGTCCTTGGTCTGTTATCCTCAGGACCAGAAAGAGTACCTCTTTCCTGACATAGTTGTGCTTTTGCAGGGTTACATTTGAGGTCTGCCTTCTGGATGGGGGTCAGTAGTTTGTCTAAGAGATCCAGATGTTGTTCCTGTGTGGCTGTGGCCAACAACAGGTTGTCCACATACTGCAAGAGACACTGGGGTGTAGAGAAACCGTCAATGGCATCCATCATGTGTAACTGGAATGGGGAGGGGCTGTTGTGGAACCCCTGTGATAAACAGGTCCATGTGTACTGCCTGCCCTCAAAGGTGAAGGCAAAATTATACTGACTTTTGGGGGCCAATGGCAATGACCAGAAGCCATTGGAGATGTCCAGGGCACTAAACCATTGTTGGTCAGGGGTCAGTAGTTGTAGCACATCTGGTGCTGTTGCCACAGTTGGGGCACAACAAGGGGTGACCTGGTTTATTCTCCTGTAGTCAATAGTAACTTTCCAGGCACCTGTGGGTTTTTTCACAGGCCACACTGGGGAATTTGTAGTGGAAACACATGTCCTGATTACACCTTGCTTGAGGATTGATTTAATTGTTTCCCTAAGAGAAGGCAAGGCCTCAGGTGGAAAGGGGTGTTGCCATTGCCTCTCATGGGCTGGGCCTTTCACGTCAATGACAGTGTGCATCCTGCCACAATCATGCTTGTTGGTGGCAAATGCCTCCAGTTGCCTTTGCAGAATTGGAAGGAGCTTTGGGAAAAGCTCATGGTTCTTAAACAGATCTAGGACATCATACTCGTTGTTGTTCGCAGAGATTATTGCAACCGCATATGAGTCAGGGATCATAATGGTGTGATATTGTCCCTGAATTTGTATCAGTAACATGTTGGCTAGGTCTACCACACAGACGTGTGGTGCCAAAAAGTCAGTTCTGATTATACTAGTGTAATGATGAAATACCATTAGCTGAAAGGTTTGATGCACCTTCAGGTAGCCCAGTGTCATAGGTAGTGGCAGGTGCAGCATGCAGGTAGCCTAGTTCTGTCTACCCCAGACATATTGGTCCTCTGTCCAGTAGACCAAGGTGATGTGTCTGGGTTGTCATTCTGTAATACAGGTACAGCCATGCCTGTATCCAGTAGTACTGTCAGTAGGCAGCCTCCGACCTCGGCCTCTGTGCATGGCCTTCCATTTGTATTTAAGACCAGCTTGTTTACAATACCGACTGTGGTCTGTAATTGTCAGTCTGTACCTTTGAACCATCTCACCATGCTGTATTGTTGCTATATAAGAAGCTGCTTCTGGGTTCAGGCCTGTAAGGGCCTGAGAGACTGGACTTCCTGTATCCCCGCGGCCTGTGGAGGCCTGCTCTCCTGGTTGTATTGCAGCAAGAGCCCGTACCAGAACATCATCTGCCTCAGAGTGCACTTTCCCAAGGAGGTCACTGAGATTCCAATTCTCATCAGCTATTTCCCTATATGAAGGGCCTGGTCTTTGTTGTTTACCCTTATTGTACTTATGGTGTTTTAAATTTTTTTGGTAGTTCCAGTTCCCAACCCAGGATTGTTGTTGTTGCTGTTCGGCCTGCTGGGGGTTTGGTTATCTGTGGGGAAGGGCTGTTTGTCTTGGGCCTGCCCCTCTACCATGTAGTGTGTCATGGCCTCTTGAATGGCTTCCACGGCAGCTACTGTCTTGGAAACAGAGCCTGAATCATAGATATTGAGTTGATAAACTCTCTCTGTTTTCCGAAGAATATCTGCAATTCTCTCCGTGTTGGGATAGGTGGTTGAGCTACCTTTTCTCTTACTGCAGGGATCATGTTCCTAAGGAGCAAGGTCTTATAATCAATGAGATCCACATCTGCGGCTTCTCCTGCAAGGTGCTTCCTGCTCAGTGGGCCATCCAGAGCCTCTGGTGGAAAGTCGCTAGACTTTCTTTCACATTCTGTTTCACAGGGTATGCGAGCATCACTCCGACCACACCTGGGTTGTGTGCAGAGATGAGCTCAGATGTTGCTTCATCAAAGGTGGTGTGGCCGTCCCGGCAGACAACATCAGGGAGTTTCACCCACAGGCCAGGATTGATGGTCTGGCATAGGATCTGGACCTGGTAGTCTGCAAGGAGACTAAGCATTTCACATTTTGTAAGCACCTTTTCCAAGTGGCAACTGAGGTTGTTGGATGGGCTCATCCAACCAATACTGTCAGCTATTTGCTGAACAGAGTAGGCCATTTGTAGGGGATTACTGGGATGATCAAGCAGAGATAGATTACCTCAGGCACCTTTCAGGGCTGCCTGAGCTGCGGCTTCAGCCACAGAATGAACCATGCCCTCCTGTGTACCAGCCTTATGTAGAAGCTGCCTAATCTGGGTCTTGAGAACCCGTTTGTTTTTCTCAGAGATGGGCATGGTGCCTAAGGCACTTTCAATCATTTTCTCTATCTCCTGCCTTTCTTCCACATTAATAATGACTATTGGTGGTGCCATCGGGACTAGGCCTAGGCCTGCTCCCCCATCAAGGGGGTTGCCATGCTGGTGTCACCCATGATGTGCGTCATGCTGTTGATGATGTAGAGATGTGGTGTCATGTGACAGGGGTCCACATTGTTGTGGATGGCGGGGAAGGTGTCTGGGCAATAGTAGGGTATGGTTGGGCTTTGTACTGGGAAATATTGTCATCTGACTCCTCTCCTTCAGATGACGTCAACAAGGCAGGGGCCACACTTCCCATTGCCTTGACGTGACCAGCCAGCACCTCTTGCTGATGGTGCAGTTTCACAATTTTAGATTCACATTCCTCACTACTCAGTTTTGCAACATTCTGATCCACATCATCCTGCATCTGCTTCTGTAACACTCTATACGCAGTGCTAAATTTGCAATTGTCCTTAGTAGCTATCCCTAAGTCATTAAGTACCTGGCTTATCTCATCCTGTAACTCTCCCAACTCATCACACATCTGATCATTCATTCTACTTAATAAATCATTCATTTGCAAAACCTGTCCCTTATCCTGTCTCAAACTTTCACACTCCAACTTCAACATACAAAGTTCCTGCTCCCCTGTCTGAGCAGAATGATGCAAAAGGGAATCCTTTTCATTTCGCAGTCTCTGGAGCTCAGACTCCAAATTCTACTGTCGTCTCACACATTCAGTTTCCTGCAATCCCATCTCCTGCTTAAGATATAAGCTTTACAGTTCAAGGGATCAAAACCTCACTTCTGAGGCTTCCAGAGCAGCACAGAGAGCCACGATCAACAGCCTTTTAGCATCTCGCTTTCTGGCTGTTTGTCTTATCTCCGTGTACTGGGTTGAAATCCCCAGCACAGGGTTATCAGATTGACTTGTGTCCCGTGCAAAGTCAGCCCATCCTCCATGGGAGGCAAGGAAGTTTGAGACATCGTGTCTCAGGTCTGCGCAGATATTGGATACAGTGGCCAGTGTGTGAGAGGGAATGAAAAATCAAACTGTGGAAAGACACTGTGTTGTGTATCAATCCACAACAGGTGCACTTGTTCACAGTTGGTCTACTGTGCACTTGTAAGCTTGATATTCAAAACTGCTATGGCGTAGGTTGAGTTGGCATTGACCACACCCAGTAAGCAGCCAGACTTTGCAAGTGATGACAAAGTGGGTGAAAAATGGGAGAGGTGGTGCAGGAATGCACACCTACTGTCCCTGTTGGGAAGAGGAAAGTTGTAGCAACAAGTGAAACTTTGCAAACTCCTAATATTGCCTGCACATGGTCATCAATTGTCAGGAGGTCTAAACCTCACTCTCAGGTTCTTGCCAATAATGGGCATGCAAGGAATCACAGACACATTGCATAAGAGTAATAAAACTTGTTTATTACTACCAAAAGGAAAATCACAGTTGCTCTAAGCAGTTCTTACCAATAGGAACTGGGAGCCAATGCTAAGAGTTCCCTATACCTCGAGGAATCTTTGTGTCTACTGGGGTCTCCGAGGTAGAAGACGTAATCTCTTACATTATATACCTAAGATAATTACCATGGTTACTGTAAAATAGAAACATTTCTAGTTAGAGAGATGAGCCCTATTGGCTAAATTAGAGGTGGCTCTACAGTCCAAGATAACATTACACAATTTTGTTAGCCATCACTTTGTGAAAACAAAGATGTACAGTTTGTACATGGCCATGTAATAATACAGATCATCAGAAGATGGCAATGCCGACTCATATATCATAATCATTACAGATGTCCTAACATCTTGTAAGCAAGAAATACATGTGTATATTGGAAAGTAAAGTGTATAGCAATAATGTGCATACATATCCTGACATCTACTCTTATACGGTAGATGCCCTCAGCCCTATATCATAGCATAGCATATACCTAAATGCTAGCTGTCTGCGGTGTACCTCTGGGGGTACCAGTCAGGGTGAAGGGACCTCATGTAACACAATGCAAAATGTAAAATCACCAGTAGCTCAACAAAACCTGAGAAATCTGACTAGTTTTAAAATAATTTGGATGGTGCTAAAAGTTTGTCTCATCTATAACAGATCCTTGTATGGTATTTTCATTGAATACATTGTATAGTATTTGACATTATGTGGAGTTGCCATGTGTTAGTTACTTATATCTGCATGTACTGTTCTCATTTGGTCACTGAATAGTATGTTAAGCCTTGGGGTAAGTCACTTTAGAAAATCAAGGGTATTTGAATGGATTGGATAATTGTAAATGGTTCCAAGAGTTGATTTATTATTCAAGTCTCAGTATTAAAACATGAACAGATTGTTATGCAACCTATAAATAATCTTTTCATAGAAGAATACCAAGACATATTCTTACACAAATATTTATCTTCTAAAAGGTTACATGTGAGATAGTGAAGGTTACACTTACAAAGGCAGAATAACCTATTCTATGTATGGACATACCCTATATTTACTCCAAATGACATGCCCGTCCTAATAGCTATAAATACTTTAGTGACAAATCATGTAGCACATCATAGTGAGAAAGTTTGGGGAACTAGTATTCTCTGTATTATACTATATGTAACCCCCTTGAATGTCAAGCACATTAAACTTGCCAGACCTATACAACATTTAAAAATGTAAGATGAATAGGGTATGATATCTGATTTCAATTACTGAAGATGAAGCATGCAATTAAATGTAATCACAAATTACTGAAGCTGGTGGTTGGATGTAGAAATTATATAGTATCATTGCACACAGTAGATTCATGTCTGTTCAATAGTAGTGGGCCTGTGGAACAAATTACCTGTTAGCATAATAATGAACAAGGATAGATCTCAAGTCAGAAATAATCTATATAAATACATTCAAACAATAACAATTGTGAACTATTATCACTAAATTGTGGGGGAGTGGTTTATATGGTGGAGCATGGTTGTAGGTTTTTCCAGCTGGAGAATAATGTCCTCTTTTCTTAGTTCTCTGGACCTACCTAAAGACATTGATGCCTGCCACTGTAACATCCATGCAGGACTATTGTAATAGCCCTTTATCTCAGACTATCTGGAGGTTTTAAGTGTTGCTTGTAGCTGGTGCAGAATGCCATGGCTTGATTGATTGCAGGAGTATCCCACTCTGAGCATATCTCTCCTGTTTTGAGGGCATTGCACTGGGTGCCTTTAGGTGGCACATCTCCTTCGAGATAGGTTTGTTAAAATACAAAGTCCTACACAATCTGGGCTCAGTCTACATAAAAGAGCTACTGTGTCCATATGCTCTGACCAGCACCTCCAATCCACTGAAGATTTTAAATATACATGCTCATAATTATTTTCCACAACAGTTTTGATTAGTCTTTGAAATACAATGATGCCACCAAAGGCAAACATACATAATGGATTTTGATAGTGTGTGGTAGGCTGTACACAACAACACTGGTATTCTTACACTGAGTAGTTACTATGATGTTGAGGACCTCAAGAGTGAAAATCATGAGGTTACTTTGATGTCATAGTAACCATGAAGTGTGAGAAGGGTGATGTGTTGCATTTGGGCTATGATATACTATTCTATACAGTGTATGGTCCCCAAAAAACACAGTCACTTACTTTCTCTTGTTCAGGTAGTCAGTCTCTGTCATCTGCAATCCTCACTTCTTGGCCATCTGCCTGCTGGCCAGCTCACACATGCAACACTTCAACCTCTGCTTGCCCAATCAGCAGGACTGATGGGGGTTGCTTGCATCTGATGTCAGTTCTAACACAGAACAACAAGTCATTCTGCATTACTATGTACATCACTACTGCAGCAGAATGACTTTTTACAGTGTGTGGATCTCCATACATAATCACATTACACCATTCACTATAGAAAAATAATGTTGTTGGGATTTAGGTTGTATTTTTATTGTTTTATGATATAACCTATGTGATATTACATTTACAATAAACATTTCCTCATATAAAATTTATTTATTGTATTTATTAAAGCATTTCACCATAAAAAACATACCGCACACAAAATAATTCATGTCTATATGCATCATGGGGAAAAGGGGAAATGAAAAGCATAAGAACATTCTAAAAAGCTGTATGCAAATGCACAGGCTGATATACAGAGAAATATAATGAGTGCAGAGGTGGAATAAATATACAGAATGTAACAGAAATATGTAGATACATACAATAAATGCAATATACAGAGGCAGCAGTTAGGTTACCTGAGTTCATACAATGTTCAAATAGGTGAATACAATAAGTGCAAAATACAATCACAGTAGTTTGAACCCATGGGAATGGAGGGAGGATCATCATACACTTAAGGACAGTGGCAGGAGGGAGAGGTGCGGGACTGGAGAAGATAGATTAGTGAGAGTTTTGCGGAGACTGAGTGAATGTTTAAGGGGAAAGAAGTCCAGAGTTTAGGAAAGTGGAAAGAGAAGGCTGATTCACCAGTGAGAGTTTTACGGGAAGGGAGCTTGAGGGAGCGATACACAGAGTTTAGGAGGGTGTAGTGGATAGAGAGAGAGTAGGAAGTTAAGACGGGGAAGGGAGCAATAGCTAGAGTTTGGAAGTAAAGGAGACACAGTGGAACAGATGGCAATCCTCCAGGGAAGGGAGGGAGGGAAAGAGCAGAGTAGAGACTACAGTGGTATGTGTAGGTAGGGCAGTTAAGAGTAAAGTGGAAGAAGGAATGGAAGAGGGGATCCAGTCTGGCCAGGGTGGATTTAGGGGCAGCACCATAGACATATCACCATAGTCAAAGTCGGGGAGAATCTTCTTACTTAAAGAGGGTACCAAGTTTAGGGTGGATCGTTTTATGAAAGGCCTCTATGTGTTGGGAGAAATGGAGGCGACAGTCAAGCCAGATGCCAAGGTATTTGAAGGCAGGTACATCATCAATCAGGATACCATCTAGGGTGTGAAAGGAAGGGAGAGAGGGACAGGAATTTAATGAGCCTTGATCTAGTGCAAAAGCTCATAGAGACTGTCTTTTTGGCATTTAGAAATAACTGATTTGACTGAAACCATTTCTGGACTGAGTTGAAATCAGGTTGGAGTTTGGATACTAGCTCAGCTGGTGAAGAAACAGAGACAAATAGGGCAGTGCAGTCTGTGTACATGTGTATGGACACAGATGAGCAGGCAGAGGGAAGGACATTTAGAAATATGGAGAATAAAAGTGGACCAAGTACAGAGCCTTGGGGTACTCCAGTTGTAATGGCGAGGGGGTGATATGGCTCCTCCTAGCCTCAGAGATTGAGATCTCCCTGTGAGGTAGGAGCTGAACCAGTGGGTGGCTGGGACTGAAAGACAAGCTGAACTGAGTATGTGGAGTAGGGATGAGTGAGAGATGGTGGATAATGCATTTGCTAAATCGACAAAAGTGGTGGCAGTGAGAAGACCCTGATCCACAGCTGTATGGATGGAATCTGTTAGTCAGAGGAAGGAGGGAGGAGGAGGTGGAATGGAATTTTCAAAAGCCAGACTGAAAAGGGGTGAAAAAGGAAGAGGAGCCAAAGAAAGGAGAGAGTTGGGATAGCTCTATGTGTTCTTGGAGTTTGGAGAGGGTAGGGAGGAGGGATATAGGTCAGAAGTTATCAGGAGAGGAGGAGTGGCCACCTTTATGGAGGGTAATGACAGTAGCGTGCTTTCAAGATGATGCAACAGAGGCCAGAGAGAAGGAGATATGTAGTAAGAAGGCAATAGGAGAGGCAATGGCAGGGGCAGAGAGGTGTAGAAGCTTAGAGTCAAGCCCGGCAGGGCTGGTGCTTTGTAAGGGGTTGAGGGCTGGAAGGATTTACAAGTAGGAGGATTGGGAAACAGAAGAAAAGAAGAAAGGAGGAGAAGAGGTGTGGGAGGAGGGGGATGAGGGTTGGGGGTTTGAAAGTGGAAGGGTAGGAGAGGAGGGTAGAAGCACAAGTGGTGAAATTAGTGTTGAAGGCACCAGCCACAGATGGAGGGTCAGAGGTTGAGGAGGCCCACAAATTTAGTAAGGGGGGTCTGACTGGGTTGTTGGGGAGAATAAGGCATGGATAACATTCCAGAACTTCAAAGGGTGACTCAATTTCCTCTAGAAAGATGATGAGAAAAATGTAGCTTTGGCTAACCTAGTGGTCCTGATGCAAGAATTCCTCAGAGTACAAAAATAAGTATTACTCTTATTTACAAGCTTGTTATTTTAAAGGTTTCACATTAGACAATTATCCATCAGCTCAAGTTAGTGCTGTGTTAAAGAAATAGAATGTAGGAGTACTCCTAAAAACAGAAATATTGAAAAATAACTCACATATTATTGCAGAAGAGATAAATCATAATTGGAAGTTTCCAATAATGGGTTAATTTAACAGTTCATCTAAAAACCAATCTAATATAAAAGATTTAGGACAAGAAAATAACAAGGACAGAACTGTGATGACTAAATTAGCAGATGACACATTAGTCCCATTAAAAATGTCAATGAGGTGCAGAAGGTTTTTTGGTACATTAATGCTCAGTGAATAGATCAATTAAATTTGCCATTAAAATTGAAAATAGGCATTTGGCAAGCAGGGATGTCTTCATCTGAAAGCTGGCTTCTGCATAGCAAAATGAAGTGCTTAATGCTGTAAAAATACAGGTGCTCAGTGTTCACGTTAAGTGGATTCAGCTGCAACAGAATAAGTGGGTAAGTCCCTTCTTGGAAATGCTCAGTTCTAGCTGATATTTAAAAATACTCAGTTGAAGACTCCTTGACCATGTTTGAGCAGCAGTAAGATAATAAAAATAATTATTCAAGAGGCCCTATTACATGAACTAGTCAAATACCCCAGAATGAAACTGGGAATTGCACTGACATTGTTTCTGATACAAATGCATTGCCCATTTTGAGTTTGGATTAAAAAATTATTCTCTTTCTGCTTTATGGCCTTTTTTTCTGAATCACTTGTATTTCGAACTTACAATTATAACATAGATATTTTCTTTATGTATCTACTATTTTGGGGCAATGTAATCACTCCAGCTGGTCCCATGGCCTCACAAGTCACTTTCTGTCTCACCAGCTCAAGGTTATATATTACCCCGTATTCAAGTTCTGTTATGGACTTAGATCCCCTGTGCACAGGGCTGAAGGTCTGAGGCAACTCTGAAAATATCATAGGGCATCTTGTTTCCTATCATAACATGTTTCTTCCTTTGACTAAGTTGACCTCCCTCCTGACCTGACAACTATGAGGACTGATAAGTCAGAGTCCCTGTGCTTCAGCCACCAAGGGTTAGCATTATACTAATCCCCTATGCTGCATAACAGATGCATGATGATAGTCGTGCTTGCGCTTGACTTAAAATAGGTTGTATCTGATAACACAATATATTGCAGGTAAATTGCACTTCCTGCATACTTGTATTTCATTAAATATAGTCTGTGCATTAAACAGTTATAACAACTGCACACAATGGCTGATACTATTTTGACTATGGAGGGGATGTTGGGATAAAACACTCTGTATGTGAAATGTACTCTAACCACCTTTTATGTGTGTTGACTGTAATGCGATCAGTGACTTGCACAGGGAAATAGCACACTTTAATACTAGAATGGCACACTTAGAGCAGAGCCAAAAAGACATGATGGCACATTTTCAACAGAAAGAGGAAATAGGTGTTCCTGTAACACGTTTTATGTCTGTGGCCCCACAAACTACTATTGTATCACCAGGTGTGACACCAATTAACCATACAAATCTAGGATGTATGGCTCCTATGAATAATACCTCTATGTTAAGCGTTGCCCCAGTAGCTGGAGGCCTGAATGAAAAAAGAAATAGGGATGAGGCACAGTTAAACAATGCTGATAAATCATGGTATATAGTGCAAAACACAAGGGCCCCTAAAAAGGGTTGCAAGGCCAATCTGTTCTCTCTACCTCTACATAATAGTTTTGATCTCCTAGGTGATATTTCAGAGACTAGCACACTCTGCTCAGAAGCTTCCACCTCCTCCTCTGTTGCTGTCCAGTTTAATACAGTTAGTATTGTTTTATTACATGCTCCATTGATTAATTAAGATATCCAGGTCAAGAAACATCAACATATGGAAATAGCCTCCATAAGTGCACATATTGCAGCTGCACTTATCACCCTGAACTCCAGTAACATTCCTTATACTTTAAATTGGGAAGTTGTTTCAACTACAATGGCACCCAATGGCACCTGGGGAACAGGTGGTCCATGATAATGATACACAAAATATTTCTGGTATAGACTTGAGCACTTCAGATACTATTGATCAGATGTTTGTCTCACAGGATTCTATTACTAAGGATTTAGACAGGGCAGTCTGTAACCAGGATAAGTTAATTTGTACATGTTCCTCTTATAGGGGGGCCAAAATAGCTCAAATTCCCCATATGGTTAAAAGTATTTTGCACAACTCAGGAGAAAATCCAATTGTAATCATACATGCTGGTACCACCAGTATTCAGTGTGACTCAGTCTGATCCATTCAGGAGGACTATGTAGCATTGACAAATATTCTGGTATCATTAGGGTGTGACATTTATCTTTCGGAAATTCTTCCTCACCCTAGTGCACCAGTGCATATCAATAATAAAATTAAGTATATTAACAAATGGTTACACAAATTGTGGATACGCCAAGAAATTCACTGTATTACTCATTGGGAGCAGTCCTATGAAAAGTTCAATCTATTCAGTGGTGACGGTCTTCATTTAAGCAGAAGGGGTAGTTCCCTTCTGGGTGAACAAATTTCAGAGATAATAAACTGTAATTTAAACTAGACCATGTGGAGGAGAGGCCAGTTGATACCGCCACTCCTAATATAAGATCTGAGAAAAAGTTGCACTGTGTCACATCACATCTCAATTTTCTTTGTCTAAATGCTAGATATTTAAATAACAAGATGGACTAATTAAAATCCAGAATGGTTCTGGCCAGTACAAATATAGCTTCTATTACTGAAACCTGATGGGACAATAAGTCCTCCTGGACCCCCCATGTTCAAGGATATAATATTTTTTCACATAATCGGGAAGATAAAAAAGGTGGTGTTGTAGCCCTATTTATAAGTAATTGGCTTGACTCTACAGACATTAAAGACAAAATAAAAAGACACTCATTGGCTACTGAATCTATATGGGTAAAAATCACACTAGTCAACTCTTTGCCCCTGATTGTGGGCACTTGCTACTGACCTTCACATTCTTCTACAGAATATATGGAAGCAATTATTTATGAATTAGATACAGCATGTGAACTTTGAAATATCTTAGTCATGGACGATTTCAATCTTAATGACATCAACTGGAGTACCAATGTGGCTACTTTAAGCAATAGTAAACATTTTTGAAAACATGTGCACAGGTTAATTTAAAACAGAGTGTCCGTTTCCCCACAAGAGGTAGCAATATTCTGGACTTAGTATTACACAATGGCATCCTTAATATTAAGAATGACCGGAGAGAAGCTCCAATTGGAAATAGTGACCATAATACTATTGTTTTCACCTTGATAACTGATTGCCCGGTAGATAGTGGGTCTGCAGTTACATATATCTATGATAAAGCCAATACTGATGAGATGGCAAAAGTCATTGGAAAAATTGACTGGGTAAAAGCACATGAAGAATTACCCATTAATGAATACTGGGAACTACTTTATAATACACTAATATAAGTGAAGGATAGGTTTATACTCACCAGAGCAAAACATGAAAAACAGAAACTTAATCCTAAATGGCTTAATAAGTATATCAGAAAGTTAATCAAACTCAAGAATAAAAAATACGATAGATACCTAAAATCTAGAACAGCACAAAACTGATCAATTTATCTTACACTTCAGAAACAATGTAAATTAAGGATCAAAAATGCAAAAAGAAATTGGGAAATTAATGTAGCTACAAATGCAAATAAAATTAATAGTAAGCACTTCTCCTCTTATATTAACTACGTAAAAAAAACACAATTTAAAGTTGGTCCTTTGCAATTCAACAACAAATTAATTCATGATCCCAGAGACATGGCGAATATCTTTAATGAAGAATTTTGTAAAGTGTACACAGGTACTAATCCAGCAGGGTCTTGTTTTTCTTATACACGTGATTTCCCTATTACATTTGCTATAGAAGCAATATATAGATAACTAATGTTGCAAAAAGTCAAAACCTGTATGGGGCCTGTTAATATCATAGGTCACCTATTGTACCTACTTGCAAATTATGTGGTTATTACTTTGAAGCTATTATTTGAGTTATGTCTTATAAAAAAATTTGTCCCAAAAGAATGGAAATTAACTAATATCATACCGATTCACAAAATGGGTCTAAAATCTGACTGGTCTAATTATCAACCTTTAAGCCTCACCTCACCTATATGTAAAATCTTTGAAAGTCTGGTTAAGGACATTCTATCACTTATCCTTAACAATTTCAATATTGAACAACATGGCTTCATAAAAGGTAGAGGCTGTTTGACAAATCTGATGCTTTTTTATGAAGAGATTAGTCAACTACTGAATAGTAGGATACCATGTGATGTTGTTTTTATAGACTTTAGCAAAGCCTTCGATGTCATGCCTCACTGGGCCCTAACAATCAATCTACTAAACCTAAATATCAATAAATATATTGTTAGCTGGATCTGTAATTGGCTTGAAGGTCAAACACAAAGAGTCATAATTAATGGGCAGTTATCTGATGTAGGCCTTGTTACCAGTGGGGTACCTCAGGGCTCAGGGCTTGGACCATGTCTGTTTCAAGCATTTATCTCTGATCTCACAAAGAGTTGTTTTTCTACATCTATTAAATATGCAGATGATATTAAAATTGGGGAACCAAGTGCTAGCATCGATGACATTAGCATTATTCAACGTGACTTGGACATAATCACTGCGTGGGTTGAAAGATGGGGGATAAAGCTAAATAATAATAAATGTAAGGTTATGCACTTGGGTTTACAGAATCCCAAAACATCACATGTTTTCAGGAGATTTACCCTATTAACCACTACTGATGAAAAGGATCTGGGAGTGTTGGTTTCAAATAACCTGGAATATGCCCATTATATTAATGATGTGCTTAACAAGACAAACAAAATGATTTGGTCTATTAGACTTAATATAACAACTAGAGATCCTAGGGTAATGACGCCTTTGTTTAGGGCCTATGCACAGCCACATCTGGAGTATGTGTCATAGCTCTGGTGCCCCTATAAAAAATCAAATATTAATCAACTGGAAAGAGTTTAGCGTAATTATACTAAACATTTGAAAGGAATGCATAATCTATCATATGAAAATCGACTAAAAAGTCATAACCTTACATCTCTCGAGACACACCGTTTAAGAAGGGATTTGTTATTTATGTATGACATAATCCAGGACACCACTCTAATGACTGAAATAGGATTACAATTTAAAAACAACATGTATGATACCAGAGGTCATCCACTTCAATTATCTGATAAATTCTTCAATTATCAAATGAGAAAATTCTTCTTCATATTGAGGGTCACCAGTTCATGGAATAAGCTACCACTCAATATTATTATAAGCAGAAGTAAAACAGAATTTAAAGCATGTTTGGATGCCTACTTATTAGCTGGACAAAATCCTAAATATTATGAATATTGAGTAGTATGGGAGCATTTACGGGCCTTCGGCTCTCTAGCTCCTTCAACACCTTAGTATAAGGGTACTTGATCAGAAAGTTGACAAATACTGTCCTTGTTATGCTTACTGAGACTGCCTCCTTGCAATCCTAGGAGCTCTGCTGGTCAAGGGTCAGTATGACATTTGACATGATTAACAACTTATAGCTGAATTCATATTAGATTACAATGACCTCCAGAGACTAGTGACCAGTTCGCAACTGAATATGTATTACTGCTGCAAAAAGCTGCACAACACTGTCATACCAAAGTACAGCTACTGTATGGCATGTGTGATATTTAAATTGAATAGTGCTGCGATTTCTCCTAATCCTCTTTTTTAAAGGAGGGGGTCTTTCAAGTCTGCCATTTTGTCAGTATCAGCTCCCAGGTATTTAGGTTAAATTACCTGGGACTACTATCTAAAACATATAATCAGAAGCATGTGGCTAGTTAACCAGCACAGCAAACGCGGTGAATTCACTCTTCTTTAGATTCAGTAATGTGCATTCAATTTGGTGTAACATAGAATGTTGCTGAAGAAGTTAGAAAATCTGGAAGCAATGAAGGACAAAATTAGGTCAGTGGAAGTTGGTTGGGGGCAGCAAAAAGTGATGGTAAAATCAGGGTAAAGGGAGGTCATGAGTTAGTTGCTGCAGGGGTCAATCCTGGGCCCAGTCCTTTTCAATATTTTCATCAGTAAGATAGGAGAAGGAATATATGTAAGGACATAGACAAAGTGAAGGCTATCCAGAGAAGGGTGACAAAGGTGGCGCATGGCTTACATCACAAAACATATGAGGAGAGGCTAAGAGACCTCAATATGTAATCACTGGAGGAAAGGAGAGAAATGGGGAACATGATAGAAACTTTCAAGTACCTCAAGGGCATAAACAAGGTGCAGGAGGAGATCTTTTCCTGTGCAGAAAATATATCAGAATGAGGGACACAATATGAAATTGGAGGGAGTAGATTAAGAGGTAATATGAGGAATGTTTTCTACACAGAGAAGGTGGTGGAGGCAAGTGCAGTGGAGGGATTTAAACATGCCTGGGACAGGCCCAAGGGATCACTCAGTGGAGAGGGTGTGATGAAAAGCCAGTGATTACTTAGGTTCAGTGACTGCATACAAGTATAGGGCTTATGGGCAGACTAGATTGGCCTAGCGGTCCTTATCTGCCAACAATTTCTATGTATCTATGAATACTGGGCAAGATGTCTCTCTTCACAAATGACACTAAGCTCTGTTGTAAGTTAGACACTGTGGAGGGGGTTAGGAAGCTGCAGAGGTTAGAAGGGTGGTCCAAGGTTTGGCAGCTGAAATTCACTGCCTAAAAGTGCCAAGGGACGCACATAGTGAACAAGAACCTCAGGATGGAATATATGATTGTGGAGCATTATTGCATAACTGACTCTTTAAAACAAACTAGCCATTGCAACAAGCCCTTCAGCAAATAAATCAGAATGCTGGGATGTATTGAGAGGGACTTTGATAGCAGGAGGAAGGAGGTATCACTACCTTTCTGTTGATCACTGGCAAGAACATATCTTAAGTAATATGCACAGTTCTGGAGCACCCACCTCAAGAAATACAAAGACAGGCTGGAGATGAAGAAGCATAGTGTAAATGAAGTGATTCAGGACCAACAGGGCAGATCCTATGAGGACTCAATTAGGGTACGGAACATGATCTTGTAAAAGGCTAGAACTGAGAGGAGCAACATGACAGAGAGCTTGAAGTTCCTCAGGATTTGAAGAAGTTCTACTTTAAAGAGTGAGAGTGGTTAAGCCATAAAACAGCCAACTGGCTTAGGTGGTGGCTACAAAACCATTAATCGTTGTAAGCATGGCTGGGACAGAGATAAGGGCCTAATAGTTATTCAAGGGTGGGCAGTGAGTAGTGTGGGGAGACTGGCATCTAACCTCTAGGGACTGGATTCTCAAAGAGCCCCTAGATTTATGCAAGCTGCCACCAAAGGCAGCTTGCATCAAAGTCAGGTGCACTGGAAACCCTGAGCCTGATTCTGTATGGAACAGGGTCCCAGCTGCAATGTTCTGCAGCTTGCAGCAACTGTGGCCATGCACCGGACAGAAGGTACATGGGGAGGGTTTGCCACAAGCCACAGTGCAACTGTACACCACTCTAGACCTTGGCGGTCTAGAGCCCCCCCCCACACATGCCTGTATATGTAAAAGTGCATAAAAACTATACCTGGTGGTCTAGCGGTCCCCTTTCCCTGATCCCCGATGTCCCCCATAATGGTATGTGGGGTATATTTAACAGATAAACCACTCTGAGGTGTGCAGTTGTGCTCTGATATATGCATGTCTTGGTGTGCGTCAACCACCTAAGGCGTGCGTATATCAGAGCATGACTGCACACCTCAGAGTTGTTTATCTATCTTATAAAATGTCAAAATTGTTTTGGAGGGGGGGTTAAAGTACAGGTGTGCAGTCGTGCTCTGCTATATGCACGGCCATGTGATGATCAGTATCCAATAAATCTCAAGCAATTTCTCTACCCATTTTATAAATATATACACACAGTATATATATATATATATACACACACACACAGAATATATATATATATATACACATATATATTATAGTAGAACGGTAGTGCCACTATAGTTAGGGTCGAGGAGTCATTTACATGTTAAACCCCAAATTTTGCACCTTAAAAACTTTGCAACTGTTTGATGGATTTGCCTGAAATTTGGAATACAAAATCAAGACTCATTTGCCTTGGGATCTGCTAAGTTTTCAGTCGGTCGCATATATGGCTGTTGAGTTATTAAGCGTGATCTGCGCATGTGTTTACGCTTTTCTGGAATTTTACTGTCGAGCCTACAGGTCGCACGGTTTGTGCTACTGGTCCGAAATCTTCAGAGAACGTGCGACTGGGGTCCCCAATGTGCCTTGTGAAGATTTCGTGAAAGAATATTAAACGGTTCAAAAGTTATTCAAAAAACAAGTTCCCATTATAAGTCAATGGGAAAAGTTAACAAAAAGTTTGACAGTTTCGCAAATGCAGTTTTTACTTTCGCAAATGGCCCTTTTACTGTCGCAAATCTGCCATTTTGTTTTCAGTTAGTGATCAGAAAAATGCTTGGCATTTAAAATTGGGACCTTCTAGCAACCTAATTCTTTTTGTATTCACCTAGTCGGATCCTGAGGATGCTAGCCATGTCTTTATTTTGGGGTAAAACACCCCAGAAATACGTTTTTCAAATTTCTGGAAAAAGTACTTTCACAAAGTACTATCGCACTTGCGACAGTGTCTAATGAATTTGCGAAAGCTTTCGCAAACTTCGACAGTACTTTTCTAGGATGTGGGAAAATGACAGCAATTCTTTGGCACCCTGCTGCAAAAGAACGGTTTGGTGTTTTGGCCTGAAATTTGGAGGGAATGCAGCCATCTCACAGATGTGCCTTACAGCGTTTTGTTGAAAAACCATCACATGACAGCAAAGTTACGGCACTCCAAAGTTGATGCTTTTTCCCATAGGATAACATTACGGCATCCGATGCATTACAGGAATCCTTTGGTGCCCTGCTGCAAAATAATGGTTTGGTCTTTTGGGCTGAAATTTGGAGGGAACACCGGCAACATCCCACAGATGTGCCTTTTTGTGGTTAGGTGAAAATATATTACAGGGAGACAAAGTTATGGCACTCCGAACTTCTCTTTTTTTTCCCATGGGATAACATTACAGCATTCGCCGTGCTTTTCAGGGCCTGTATCTCGGAAACGGTGTAAGATACAGACTTTTCGTCAGAAAAATGCTTAGCCCCCCGCAAGGGGCTAAGTCTGAGACTAGCCAGGAAAGTAATAAATCATACGACTTTTACATTTTTTTTCTACATCGTACGGTTCCTGAGATATAAGCAGTTTAGTATTCCAACTCATAATTTTCTGCTCCGAGAACCATTATTATGCATACATTCTTTGTACTCACTGTCTTTCTTTATGCAGCTTTTGGGGAAAACCAGCCTGTGTGCTTACATTACTGTTACCGTTACTGTTTTCGCTTGTGGTTCTGTTCCCATTTCACTTACCGTTCACGTCTACGCCACCATGTGCATTACCCTTTGTGTTTTCATTTGCGCTTGCTTTTGCGTTGTTTTTAACATTTCTGTCTACACTACTGTTTTTCTTTCTGTTTCGCTTTGCGTCACCATGCGCATTACTATTTGCGTTTGTGGGCACAATGTTACTATGTGACAAGACATCATGTGACGGGAGCATGGTGCCCTTTGGGCCCTGCGCTCCCGCCTCACATTCATTCTGTTTCTAGTTATCATTTCTCAAAGAAGGAAATTAGAGGCAAAAACTCCATTTAATGCATTTGTTAGGGTTGTTCCACACCGACAAAAGCAAGGAAATTCAGTGTTAGGGTTGAAAGCCCTCCTTGGCCACTCCTGCCCACATCCCCAACCGGCATTGGGGTGCGCATTAGGGTTGTTGGTCCAAAACTTTCACCCCATTCTCCTACACCTCTGCTTCTTTACCCATGTGATGGGGTGAGAGTTATGGCAGACAACCCTGATGCGCATCCCGATGCCAGTTGGGGGTGTGGATGGGGAGGCCGAAACTTTCAACACTAACACTGAGTCCCCTCACTGTCTCGGTGTGGAAAACCCTAACTAATGCATTAAATGGAGTTTTTATCATATATATATATATATATATATATATATATATATATATATACACACACACACAGTATATATATATATATATATATATATATATATATATATACACATCGCCACTTCCTGGTGGTCTAGTGGCCCCACTCCCTGATCCCCAATATCTCCCATTATGTTAATAATTAATATTTCCCCCTTCCCTGGTGGTCAAGTGGCCTCTTTTCTTGATCCCCAATGTGGCCCATTATGAATATAATTACTAGTGTCCCCTTCCCTGGTGGTTGAGTAGCTCCCCCTCTCTGATCCCCAATGTTTCCAATTATGTTAATAATTAATATTACCCCTTCCCTGGTGGTTGAGTGCCCCACCACTCCAGAATGTAGTGCCCACCAACTGACCGCCCCATCCCGAAACAGAGCCAGGGACTGGCTCAGCCCTCTTCTCACCTCTGTGGCTGGCCGCGGACTGAACTGTCACTGAGTGTATTGTAAGGTGTATATGTCCACTGATTAATCATTGAGCTAGTACACTTTACAGTACACTCAGTGACAGTTCAGTTTGTGGCAGGCCACGGAGGTGAGAGGAGGACTGTGCTGGTTGCTGGCTCTGTTTTGAGATGGGAGGGAGCAGTGTTGTAGACACTACCTGCTGGGTGGGGGGTTGGGGGACCACTCAACCACCAGGGAAGGGGGTAATATTAATTATTAACATAATGGGAGACATGGTGGATTGGGCAGGAGGGTCACTTGACCAACAGGGAAGGGGGCAATATTAAGTATTATCATAACAGGAGACATCGGGGATTAGGAAGGGGAGCCTCTAGACCACCAGGAAGGGGTATATAATTACATACCACTATGGGGACATCAGGGATCTGGGAGGAGGGACTGTCGCACATTGCTGCAAACTGACAGCTCTCTCAGAAGAGAATTTTCTACCCTTAGACCAGCCATGGCTGCTCTAAGGATAGTTAGAACTTCTCCCTGTGGAAGAGTTCTGAGAATCCCATATTCAGGGATCTGGCAGGTTAAATCTGCCACATGCCCCCCTAGTGCCATGTCACAGCCCATTTTTGGGTGCGATGGTGGTGCATGCCCTGTTTGGAGCAGGCAGACATTGGTTGACACAGGCTGCCATTGAGACTCACTCCTGGTGCATCATTTGGTGCAAGGGGGCACTGTCACCATTCATTGAGGTGCAAGCCTCTTGTGCTGTACTGGGAGCTTTGATAATCGAGCCTTAGGTCTTGTGATAGGATAGGGTATAGTTGGGAAGACTAGTCGGACTGATAGTCTTTCTGATAACATAGTCTAGGCTGTTATGTTTCTGTTAATGAATGTTACTGAAACTTTGCTAAAAACATAGATAGAAATTGGTTTGCACTCTCAACATAACTGAAAAGAAGCAAAACAATGTGACTTGTAAAGTCTTTAATAAAGAAAACAGCCCCCCCCCAAGTGCTGCAAGTCTGCTTTGTTCAGTGCTCATCTTGATAATGGTCCCCTCATGAATGAATGGCAATGCATGATAATGTGGTTTGCTCCTACTAAAACCTGACTGGCTGAAAATTCAGCCAATCATGTTTTACTAGGAGCCAAGATGTGAGCATTAATCTACATGGCAGCATCAAGAGTCTATAGCCTAGTACTTAGGAACACTGAGCTAAAACCTGAGGAACTGGGTTTGAATTCCACAGCCAGTGCTTGCATACTATGTAACCATGAGCAAGTCACATAAAGTGATTTATGGAAGTTCCACGAATTTCATTTAATTTCATTTATTTTTATTTATTCTTTGTTTACCCGGTTGGGACACTGGACCAAAGGTCCCTTTTCAGGATTGACCCAAACAAAAATACAACAATATTTAAAAAGAATCAACAAAATACATACAATAAACATATCAAATACTCAAATGCCTTTTTCACATAGTATGCCACTGCCAGCATGCTTGAGATGTTGAAGCTGCAATATGTTTTGTAAAACAATGTCATAGTAATTTTTTTGTTTGTTTTATCAGCACTTTATTTCTGCCCGCCCTCCAGTTTTCTGTGTGGGGATACCCCCTCCTCCCAGAATGATGTAATGCAATGGATCTGTCAATGTTTTATATACAGCAACAAGGAATTCTGGGTAAATTATAAAGTTGATTTAAATGTTCCTTACTCAGAAATGCAGTGTTTTATTTTGCTAGTGATGACTGCAGTATAGCACCTACTGTAATATGTAGATATACATAGCAAATCACTGTGGGTACAATAAGAAGCTGTTTTCCAATGTCCTTGCTGTGAAGTGCAGCCTCATATTTCTGTAGTGACTTCAACAATATAAGCTGTCATATGCTTATTTTCAAAACAAGACATGGTGAATACAATATCTAACAGACATGATTTCTTTACTGAGAGATGTAGTCTCCTATTTCTGTAGTGAGTACAAAAATATAATTGCTGTATACTAATTTACATAGTGAAGCATTGTGGGTACAGTAAATAGCTGAGTTTTCTATCTCCCTAATCAAAGTGTAGTCTTCTATTTTGGTAGTGTTTACAGCAGTACAATCTATAGAAAAATGTTTTTCTGATGCAGGTAGGCCAAAACGCTCATTTGCCATTCTCTGTAGATGTTGTTTCACTTTCACTGCTTGCTGGTGAAGTGACAGGTCTGATGTGACAGCTCCTGTCAGAATGTAGGAGTGTGATGATACTTTTCTATGTTTATGTAATAGTTCTTGAATGGCTGTAAGTAGTTCAGGAGTGTAATTATAGGTCAATGACTGCATGTCTCTGAGCTGCTTTCAACCAATCAAATCACTAGAATTTTTCTACATGTGTTAAAATGCTAGATACAGCTACTTGCAAAAATTGTAAAGAGTAAGCTAAAAACTCACAGTGTCCCTTTAAAAACATTGTTTTCCTTGCATGACTCATGGTCAGGGGGTTGCAGCACTGAGAAAAACAAGAGGCAGGGTTATCAAAATGAAGCAGAACACAGAAACAAAAGGAATTTTCATGGAAAACAGCACTTTTTGGCAATTTGAATGGTAGGAGACTGATTCACAACTCCTACAGGTTATCACTCCTATTGGCTGTGGCAAACTTCCAAAAATCAATTTAACTTCACTGTGCTCCCATCATGCAACTTGAAAGAAGCCTTGGTTTAGTGTGTCTTTCCTGGCCCAAAATAATAGAGTAAAATTACTGAGATTAACACCGAACAGAGCAGATGCTCTGCACAGAGGAGCCATTTTCTTTATTTCAGGCTTCACTTTTTCTGGGTCCTGGTGGTGGACAGACAGGTGGTGGGGCCAGAGGGGGGATGGGTGAGTGGTATTATAATTAATGAACCTGGTGGAGAGACTTGGGTGTGTGGAGTTGGGGTAAGTGTGTTTGGAGCAGTGGTGGGGGGAAGTCCCTATTGAACCTATGTTGCTTATTGTACTTTTATTTGAAATTCATCATAGTGGAAAGGGTGCAAGAGGGAAAGAGGGTGCCAGTGGATTGAAAGGGAGTTATCTTACTACAGAGTTTTTGTGAGGTGGGAGGGGATCGTATTATAGCACAGTGGGTGATGGAGGTTTTTTATTACAGTCTGAGGTTTGTTTTTTAAAGAAACTTGTGCAGCAAAGTTGATACAGCCACCAGAAAATCTGCAAAATTAAATTAACACTTTACAGCATCTCTAATGAGAATAACATTGCACTGCATACAAAGAACAATGTTGCAGTCCAAAATACTGAGCAGTTAAAAATGTTAAAGCTCTGTGATAAAGCATGTACAATTCGGAAAGGTGCAACCAATCAATCAATCAATCAATCAATTAGAAAATTGACTTATACAGGAAAATATCAATTAAGCCAAAACTAGATTTCACAGATCACTTGTGACATGCATAACAAATGTACTGTGTATAAAACACAGCTACATATACATGCAGAGCCCCACAAAAATGTTTAAGTACCTCAGGCTGGATTCTCAAAAGTTCTACAGAAGTGCATGATGACTTGCATCACAATTTCAGTGTAGCTGTGCTACTTGCATCACAAAGATAGACAGCATAAAATATTGTCTATCTTGGTGTCACAAGTTGCACTTAGAAAATGGTGCATGTGTCAAAATACTGACATGGGTTATTTTTTTTGGCTGTAATGCAGGTAAATAGTCACAATATGTCAACATGTTTGTAAGCAGCAATTTTAAATTTTGGTCATTTGTTTTGATGCAGGTGCTGCCAAAACTCAAGAACAATACCAGCAACAAGATTTTTAAAAACACAATCAATAATCTTGAAAGTGGTGAGCCTTTTTTGTATTGCAGTTAGAAACATTGTTTTACATGTTTTTAAATTAATTATATTTCATAATTCTGGTGATAGGCTATCTAAAAATGGGCAGTCTTAAATTGAAATGTTAATTTACCCCAGTTAGACATTAGCTTTAGCAGAGTGAAATATATATTTTAACATCTCTCAAATAATAGTCAAACTCCTTAGGTAATTATTCACTTGTAAGGCAACTTGTTGCATGACCTTAAACAGTCTTATAGACCAGTGCTGACAACTTCTGGTCTTGACATTCACCCAAAGAGGGCCAGACGATCATTTCTTTTAGGCCATGTACACACTATGGATCAATTTTAAAACATTTTTTAAAAATATTTTATAAAAAAACTTCCTAGCATGGTTGTTGGAGTATCTATATCACATTCTGACAACTGTGCTTTCCTGCACAAATACCTAGGCATGATTGTTGTACCAGCGCAAAACACTGTGGGTGCCACAATGCATGACAGGACACTTATAATCGGGCGCCTTAAAGAATTGGGTAGAAAATTATATCAACAGAAATGGGAATGCACTGGGAGCGCATCACTGAGTGTAATGTATTGTTTTTGTCCATACTGAAGATAAAAATATTTATAGTATATAGTTAGGGCTTATTGTAGATGAAAATTGGTGGCTTCTATATCTTGTCATAGGACACACTTGTGCAAGCAGGAAACACAGGCAGAAGTGTTTGTTTTGCCAACAATGCAAAAAGAAGAAGTTATATTTGTTTTGTGCAGCTCTGTGGAGAGAGGGGTCATTGGCCAGCAGCAGTACACCAGGGGGTGACACTCTGTGCTCCCTGAAAGGCACTGTGGGATTGTGGAGGGTGGCAGTGCTCTGCTAGTGACACTCATCACTGTTTCTTTTATTTTAATTTTATTTGAGGCTTGCTGCCACTTTTAACTTTCTTTTTCCGAAGTCCACCACATGAGGTGGCGGGTATCAGATATCAGGGATAATTTTAAAATCAGTGCAGCTATAAGGAGCTGAAAGTAAAGGGAGATTACCTCCAGTCCTCCGGTATTTAGTGAGTGCATCACGTGAGTAGAGAACACTTTGCAAGCAGGAAGCATAGGCAGGAGCACCTGTTTTGCCAACACTGCAAAAAGCAGCAGCTACATTTGTTTTGTATGGCCCTCTGGGGAGACTGGAGGTTATGGATCATTGCCCAGCAACAGTACACCAGGGGATGATGCTCTGTACTCCCTGAAAGACACTGTGAGATAGTGGAGGTTGGCAGTGCTCCGCCAGTGACACCTGTCACTGTTTCTTTTATTTAAATTTTATTTGAAGCTATCTGCTACTTTTAACTTTCTTTTTTGGGAGTCCACCACATGAGGTGGTAGATATCAGGTATCATGACTAATTTTTAAACCAGTGTAGTTATGAGGAGCCAGAAGTGATGGGAGGTCACCTCCAGTTCCAGGGTATTTAGTGAGTGCCCCATGCGAGTGGGCAGAGCACGTGGTGATGCTGTCCACCATGGCAGATGGTGCAGAGGGCCATAAATCTTGCTGATTTTATCCAAGGTTGTACTATTCCTTTGCTGCAATACATAGTAGAAAGGGTTGGTGGGCTGTTAATCTTGCTGCAAGAATCTAAGATCAGTATTACTCTCACCAGCAGTACTTAATAATGGAACTAAAGGTTGTAACCTTAACTACTGGGGAACTAGGTTTTCAATGTTCCATGTGTGAGATGTTTAGTTTGAATCATGAATCACTATTTGAAACATTCAAATGTAAGAACTTGACAGGCAGTGGAAACACTAAAAGTGAACTTGGCAACTAGAGAGACAGAGATAGTGGTTTTACAAAAGCAATTAGAGGAGATCAAGCAAACTTACATAAATAAGACTATTAATTGTGATGGCATGAGTATTAAAATACCTAAACAAAAGCCCTCTGCAACCCTTGGTTAACTGCGGAGCTCCTTTCCCAGCTGAAATCTAGGGACCACCTGTGGGCAGTGGCTAAAGCCACAGGCAAACATTCTGACATCCAAAAATACAAACATGCCCGTAATGCCTGCACAAAATCCATTTGTCTCATGACAAGCTCATATTACAAGGACATCCTCAACAACACCTGGGGAAATGGTCATGCTTTCTGGGACAATATCAAAGACATTACTGGGAAACAATCAATAATCCCATCCGGCCATGTTAATTGTTGAAGGGTCCACTACCCTTGATCCCATGGTCATTGCAAATACCTTTAACACAGCTTTTACTGACCTCAGTACTGTTCTACCACCTGATTTCTTCACAGTCAGTCACAGCCCCTCTAACACACCCTGCACTCTGTCAAACAACCCTCATTTTTACTTCAGGGAGATTAAGAAGACTGAAGCTTGCCGCCACATCGCCTCAGCCATCTTCACTTCCAGAATCAGCAGTGACACCCTGGACCTTCAGCTGCTATCACTTACACTTGATGAGGTCCTCAGTCCCCTAACTAAACTTGTTAACCTCTCTCTCCACATCAGCACATTCCCTGAAATATGGAAAACTGCCACTGTGATCCTGGTCCACAAAACTGTGGATAACGCTTGACACTCTAACTACCGCCCGATCTCCATATTGCCACCACTATCCAAAGATCTACAGCGTATTGTTGCGGACCAGCTCACTGATTATTTGGACAAATATGATATTCTTTGCACACAACAGCACTGTTTTAGAAAAGGACATAGTACCACCACTGCCCTGCTTAAATTTACCGGTGCAGTGCATAATTCCCTTGATAAAGGTCTTCTTACTTTTGGCTGTCTTCATCGACCTCTCAAAAGCATTTGACATGGCCCATCATCGGCTGCTGTATGACCAACTACTCCTTGCTGGCCACGCACCAGACTCAGCCCGTTGATTCAGGAGCTACCTTGACAACCGCTCTCAAAGAGTAAAAATTGCCAATGCTATCTCAGACACCTTGTCTGTCCACTCCAGAGTCCCTCAGGGGTCCATACTGGGCCCTGTCCTTTTCAGCCTCTTTTTAAACTCCCTACCACAATCCTGCTTGGAACAAATCATCCTGTATACAGATGATGCTGTTGTCTTTTCTACGCACAAGGACCTTTCTCCGCTACAACACAGCCTCTGACTTGGATTCAGTGCCATTGAAACATGATTCTTCAATCATAAACTAGTCCTCAATCACAAGAAAACCAAGTCATTGCTATTCTGCAGTTCACATAACTGTTACAAGCAACACCCCCTTGCCATCTTCACCAAGCAGGGGACTGTCCTCGAACAAGATTACTCTTTCAAATACCTAGGGATTCTGCTTGACCCCAATCTCTCCTATACGGCTCACATTGACAGCGTGGCTAAAGGTGCATACACATGCCTTGGATTACTGTACAAGCACAGGCAGCGCCTCACCCCAGAGGCCCTGACGATTACTGTCCAGAGCTTTGTGATGTCAATTATTGATTATGGCCTCATTATCTATGGCTCCACCATGACGTCTGCCCCGATATATAACAATTGCACTTAACAAAGCATGCCGACTCACAACTGGTGCCTACCGCCTCACCCACACCTGTGCCCTGTATGAACAATCCGGATGGCTCCAACTCTCCAACTGTATAAAGTATCTCACATGTGCTATGGTGGAAAAAATCAAACTTGGCCTCGCACCCCCGGTGTTACTGCCTTGTTACATCAAAACTCCAACTGACAGAACACCAGGAGCTCGACAACCCAGATTCTACAAGTTCCTCACTGTCGAACTACGCAGGGCCAATGCTCATTCATCTATAGGGATCCTCTATGGATGAATGGTCTCAGCCACACCATCTCCTCTGCCTCACACTAGGTCTGTTCAAAACCAGGCTCTGGGCCCATCTTATTGCTTCTAGCTCCTGTGACTGCCTCTCCTAGCTGATGACCTACACAGAGTTAATCCTAGCTTATATACTGCTTAACTCCAGGCCCCCCAGCCCCCCTGCCCCAGCTCCTGAGGTGCCACTTCAAATCTCAGGTCTTCATACCACCTCATTAGTCTCTCCTTGCCCCATTATAGCACTTATTTCCCCCCTCACCCTGCCCCCTTCTTCTCTTCTATCACTCCTTCCCATTCATTTTTCAACAAATGAATCCGGCTGCATCTTCATCCTCCCCCTCTCCTCTCATCCTTGTTTCTCTGCCACCCCCAGGTGCATGACCCTGCCCATTCCTTGGGGGCACATGCATCCTAGCTGTGTTCACCATTTTACTATAGCTGCCTCTGTTAACTAGCTACACTTCTCCTCCCCTCTACACCTTACTCTTCCTATAATTGACCTCTTTCAATAGCACTGTTGTACATGAATTGTTTACTGTTATTTCACTGTTGCTTCCTTGTTGTTTGTTATTTCTGTTGTGGAACCTTTGTAAAAGAGCCTTGGCTCAAAGGTACTTGTAATCCTAGAATAAATAAATAAAATAAAAAAATAGAACTGATGAGGAGGAGACAGGGAAATATGTGAATGAAGCCAAGTAAAAGGAAATAAATGCATAAAAAAAGGAAGAAGGGCACTGGGACATGCTACTGATACAGTAAATAGATATGCTTCCCTCATGGGCTTGATAGACTCAGTGGAGGCAGAAATGCAGGAGTTATTAAACATAGTCAATGAGAAACTCACTACTGAAACCCACAAAACAAATCAGGTTATCCAAACTGACGGGGGAAACATGCTAGCATACCCTAAAGTGACTCAGGAAACAGGATTGATAATACTAGAGAAAGTGCAAGTGTCGCAGCAGGAAATGATGACACTATGGAGACCCAAGCGGAGGATAGTTCACTAGAAACTGAACAGATATTTATTTTAGGAGATTCAATAGCAAAATACACTGATAGATTTTCAACAAGAGGAAACAAGGAAAATACAACAAGCTGTAGTTACTATAGCGGAGCAACTATGAAAGATATAACAAAGATGCTACCGAACAGCCTGCAGAATACCAATGGACCAAAAAACAGCTCTATTACACGAAGGTACTGTATTAATGACCTGAGTAAACAGGGGTTAGAGAAAGCTGTCAAAGATATGCAAACGGTTCTTAAAATGCTGAAAGAGCATAATTCTAAAATCATTGTATCCAAGATGCTACAGTACCAGTCCATAGGGTAGGAAAAAAAATCAACAATATTAAAGTATATCATAACTGGTTAAGCATGTGGTGCCTCATGAATGAAATCATGTGCATCAGATCTTGGGAATAATCAGGGTCTATTTTCCCTAAGCAAAAGGGGGTCAAAGCTGTTGGGGAACATGTTTTATAATGCAATACATGGGGACATTTATAAACCAAAACACTGATAAGCAGGGTGTGTGTTGGGAGTAGAATAATGAATAGACCACAAATAAGAAGACAGATAAAAATGAAATATAAAAATAAACAAGATATGGAATTCCTACTAACCAATGCAAGAAGCTTAAACAAAATAAAAAAGGATGAGCTTGAAATCATATTGACAGAAAAAAGCACTGGCATTGCAGCAGTTACTGAAACATGATGGACTGAGACCTCAAGATGGAACATTAACATCTCAGGATATGAAGTTTTTCATTGGGACAGGGTAGGAAGGGAGGGGGTGTAGCAATATATGTCAAAGACAGCATACTGTGTAGACATATCAGTGGTGAAGAACTCAGTACTAATAATTAACTATTGTGGATTGAAATACCAAGTAAAAATCAGAGAAAGCTAATACAGTCAGACCTGGTTAATCCATATACATTTGTGTTTGCCAATTTTGTTACGTAATACAAATCTATGTAGTAACCAGACAGTGACAATAAAGAGGTCAATAGCCCAACAAAAATTCTGTATGCAGTGTTTTTCATTCAGATAATCAGACATATGGATTAACAAGGCACGGATTGACCAGGTCTGACTGTAGCTGGACTATGTTATAGAGCCCTAGACATGAATATAAACAATCATTGTATCCTTGTTGACAGAATAAGAAAGAGAATAGACAGAAAGGTCATTTTATTACTAGGTGACTAAAATAAATTGTGCATTAACTGATCTTGGGAACAGCAACAACAAATCAAGACTATGTAATTGCCATTAGTCAAAGCCGTACTCAATACTTATGACAAAGCTTACTACTAAGCTGCTAAGGACAACATAACTCTGGTATTGTTTGCATCAATCCTACCTGTACCAGCTTGTTTGTATCTATGCCTTAAGTTACTGTTATACTTATGTGTTGTACTGCTATACTGTGTATTTTCGTTTGTCTTACTGTGACAAGGTACCTTTGTAAATGAGCCTATGGCTCAAAGGTTTTTCAAACTGCTGTTTTAATAAAATAAAATAAATAAAATAAAAATACTGTTAGACCTGTGTATCAAATATGGATTACAGCAAATGGGTAAATGAACCCACTAGGAATGCTAATATTTTAGATCTTGTATTGACAGATACACCTGAGGCAATAAATCAAATAGAGATACATGAGCCTCTCATGAATTGTGATCACAATATTATAACTTTTAAAATAAACATTGTCATGAGAAGGTTAGTTGGGAACACAGTAACAAAAAACTATAATCAAGCTGATTTTAATGCATTCATACAAGAACTTACCCTCACCCCTAGGCTGGGTCTGCCCTGTCTACTTTTGCTGTGTATGCCTGGGGTCTCAGGCAACATCTGATGATGAATGTAATAAAATATCTCTGGTTGCTACCTGATGTGGTATTCATGTTCCTATATTATGACTACTGTGATCTACCAATTACCAAGCTTGTACCACCAGTGAATGCCTGTAACACTAGTTTTTTTTTTTAATCTAAGCATTATGTGTTGTACTGTTTTGTTTGCTGTGATGTATTGCTCTCTTGACAAAGTGCCTTTGAAAATAAGTCTTTGATTCAAAGGTCTGTAAACCGGTGATCTAATAAATAAATAAACAATGGACAAGGGATTATAATGCTTCCTCACCTGAGCAATTATGGACAAGTATTAAAAATAAACTGCTTGAACTTGAAAACAAATATATACCAAACAAAGTTCTGTATAATATAAAAGGGAAAGTACCTTTGTGGTTTACACCTAGGGTCAAGATACATTTGGATAAAAAAAGAAGGGCCTACAGGACAAAAAAAATGGGATAATAGTGATTACAACAGGAATAAATATAAGCAGATACTCAGGAAATATAAAATTAGCATATAAAATGAGAAAAGAAAGCTAGAGTTTTTGGTTAACCCATGTAAGGAATGGTGGGAAATGCTTCTATGCCTATGTTAACAACAAAACTGCAGACATAACTATTGATCCCCTAAACGTGAGGGACATTGAAGTAACAAAACCAGCAGCAATGACCCATGAGTTTAATGAGTATTGTTGCTCCATACTGTATATGAAAAAGGGAATTCTGTAAGAACTTTGGGTAATACACCATATAACTATTGACAATCAGATATGATGCCAAAAATAACTACAGAGGAAATGTGGGTGAAATTAAAACAGATTAAAATATCCAAGTCTGCACCCCAGATTATTAAAATAATTTAGCTCTTGGCTCATAGACCCACTGTGTAAATTATATAATATGTCATTAGACACAGGAGATGTCCCATTAGACTGGAGATCTGTTATTGTTGTAGTACCAATTTTTAAAAAGGGAGACCAGGGGGAATACAGCCAACTACATACCCATAAGTCTGACCTCCATCCTGGGTAAAATACTGGAGTCCCTAATTAAGGATACATTAGAGAAGGAAATTGTGTCAAAAAAACTCGAGGGGAGAACACAGCATGGGTTTAGGTGCCATAGATCTTGTTTAACAAACAATCTATTATTTTATGAGAGAGTCAGGGCATCATTGGACAAGAAAATACCTGCGGATGTGATTTATTTGGATTTCAGTAAAGCTTTTGATAAAGTGCCACACTCAATACTGATAAATAAAATGCACCTTATAGGAATAAATAACACATTAGTAAAATGGATAGATTGCTTGCTAACTGACAGAATACAACAGATATGAATCAGAGGCCATCTGTCAGGAATAGAATCAGTGACCAGCGGGGTACCCCTGGGGTGTGTTTTGGGCCCTGTATTATTTTCAATATTTATTAAAGACACGACCAAAAAAAAAACAAATTTTACTGTAAAGTTTGGTGATGATACAAAAATAAGGGCATAAGTAGGCTCTGTACACCAAGTAGACTCTTTGAAAAAAAATCTAAAGATCCAGGAGGATTGGGCTGAAGTGAATGGCATGTCCTTCAACACTGAAATGTGTGTTGTAATGCATCTGGGGGAGGGTAACAAATTGAATAATTATTCCCTAAATGAGGTTCAACTTAAAGCAGTGGACAGCGAAAAGGATCTGGGTATAATGATCACAAGTAACTTTAAATTTAGTAGACAGTGCAGTGAAGTAATCAAGAAAACAAATAGGATTAGAAGATGCATTAAAAGGGACTTCACATCCAGAAACAGAGCATATATTTTGCCACTGTATAGTGCATTTGTTAGGCCCCACTTGGATTATGGCTTGCCACTCTGGAACCCATATTAGCAAAGGGAAGTTGTAAGATTTGAGGGGGTCCAAAGGAGAGTGACCAAACTGATAGATGGACTAGACAATATGAGTTACAAACAGAGGTTTACTGAGCTGCAGCTGTACCAATTGGAACTCAGATGAACTAGGAGGGACCTCTTACAAATGTATCACATATGAAGAACAGATCCAGGAACACATGATTTGATACCTTTTATTGGACCAACATGGATGTTACACAAAAGAACAAAGTGCTCTAGCTTTCGAACCAACTAGGTCCTTCTTCAGAAGCTTTATGGCAGTTATTTTGAAAATCCCATACTATTAACACCAGATAATGTTGAAAAAACAGAAATAATTCTCATTGGTTTAACATATACATTTAAAACATAACAGAAGATTACGTCAGAGAAGCTAATTAACACCAGTATGCTTTTAACTGAGAAGCCTCAAAAGGGCAAAGGTTATCAAGAATTATCAACAACCAGAGAGTTCTTTTCACATAAATTTTAAAATATTTCAGTATGCTAAGAAAGCATTCTAGAGATAAAAAAACCTTACAACTTACCTTCCAAGTGTCCTGATGGATTAAAGAACATATAATGAGAGACAAAATCCTGAAATTAGGTATAACTGCAAGTTGAAAATAAGCCTCAAATTAAACATACACACATATACTGATGCATGATAGTATCACTTGTAAGTATAAGTGCCAAATAAAAATACTTGTCAAGGGCCACCAAGAAAACAAGACCATGAGCCTGATAAGTGCAGATTTCAACACAGAGTCAGTGTATAACAAAAATGCACAGAATCAGTCTAAGGAATCTAAATGAAAACTTCCAAGGATGAAATCCTCCAGGCCCCCTCCTTTTTTTCTTTTCTCTCCCTCTTTCTCTCTCTCTCTCTCTTTCTCCCCTCGGGAAAGATACTGTAACTAGTAGGAATGAGATATGCTGTATGTACAAGCGTCATAATACAGAATCATTCACACCAATATTAATATTAACCCAAAGGAATTACACCTTTTATGAACCCCCAAGTAAATGAGATATAACATTTTTTTTTCACATATCAAGAGAAAGTCAACTAATGGCAGATCTGGACCTAGTCAACAATCAAAGAGACTTCTCACTTAGAAGTCATGGTCATCAGCTAATGCTAACCTATCCTAAGAGGAACAATAGAATATTTTTCTATACTCAAAGAACAATACTCCTATGGAATAACTTAGCTAGGGAGGTGGCCGAAGACAAAACTTTTTCTGCATTCAAGCATAAATTAGATGAACATTTACTATCACCTTTAGGTATCAGATAACCTGCTAGTGCAGGTGATGGACACCATGGGCAATTGCCTTCTGTTCTTTTGATAATTCCTAGTATAGATTCCTAGTATAGACAGTTCAAAGGTCAAAAAAGTTGTTGTACCATCATTCTGCTTTCACATCAATGGTACAACAACTTTTTAGCCTTATCTTGTCACCTGATTGGACAAAACAGTGATCTCAGACAAAAAAATCAAGAAAACATGGCAGCGATGCTTAGCGATCACTTCACCAGTCCAGTCTGGACATGAATTGTTGTAGTCAGCTCCATGTTTCCAAACAGTATGAATTTGTCAGATTTTTTTTTATGTGACTGATGCTGAGATTGTGTTGGTAGGAGTGGATAACAACTGCCGAGAATGTTCATTGAATCTGGAGTGGACTGGAGCAGGACCACACCGAACTGACTGAGCTGCTGGGACAAAGCAGAACTATGAACACAAGGTATGAAACCTTGTGAAATAGAAGTTCTTTTTTTTCTTGCAAGCATTTGGGGAACAATATATTATATAAAATAGTGGATTGGTGAAATTCCACTACTAAGGCTATGTTTCCATCTCGTGTGTTGAGGACATCATGGGGACATCTCGAGCTTCACTCTTGAGGTCTCTGTGATGTCTTCAACACCCTCGATGGAAACACAGCCTTGTTGTGAATGGTCACCTATCTACTATTCTATATGTTGTTGTTGTTGAATTACAGTTGCCTTAACCTGTGTTACAGCACAGATTGTGTCTATACTGCTGTTAATATGGATTAAATCAATCATGTTTGTCTAAAACCGTATTAAAGCTTACCTCCCTAGAGCTGGAGTTAAGGCAGGATCTAAATCTGATGGCAAAACATGACACAGGGACAGCTATGGCAGAACAAAAAGTTTATTACCCAGTACTTGTAAAAAGGACAGCTTACCATAGCTGGAAGTCTGGAACTTCTGACCACCTCTTGTCATCATAGAAAAACTCAATGAAAAACAGGATTACACAAAGTTATATACTTAGAGATAACAAGGTCCGTTACCTGGTAATGAGCTCATCTGCATAGTAGAAAAGCTAAGCAATGCATTTCTGTATGTGGGAAAGGTGGGCAGCTTGCACCCAAGGTGGTTAAGTTTGCATGTACACAGTGATAAGCAATTATGCTGACTAAAACTACTTTTGGGTTGCAATGGAATAATTCATATAATAAGCTGATCATAGCATTATGGCTAATAGCTGTAGGTAGTGTGCTGAGACCACAAATATAACACTACATAGTACATCATAGCAAGCATGAGTCAATACTAATATCCCTTATGCTGTAAGATGGTAGTCTAAATTAGGGACTGTAGGTCAGTCAGGTCTACATATTCCCCTCCCTTGTTGCCTGAATAAAGAGTCAACACGACAAGGGTAAGTTGATTGGTTACAGTTTCAGTTACAGTCCAGCTGAATTAGCAGTGTAGACAAACTTCAGTTGTGCACAATGTTGTTTTTGTGCGTCTTAAACAGCATAAGGTAACAAGCATAAAAATATCAGGAAAGCTTCAATAATAACAAAACCTTTAAAAGTTATTTCAAATAATGTGCTGGACAACACTGTACTTAGAGTGCCATCATGAAATGAGTCATTCAAAGAATCAGTTGCCTTGGTAATGTTATTGCTAATATGCATAAGGTGTGTGTCCTTTCTTTCTAACAAGGTTCTAAGATTCAGAGTGAGTGGGTCGATATTCACATTAAACACTGGTAAGTACTGTGCAATAGCATTCAGATAGTCAGGGTCAGTATCTATGTAATCTGGTTCTGGGGTGGAATGGGGTGATAACTGTATAGCCAATGACAGTGCGCTGCTGAGGTACACAGCAGAAGTTGGGCATAGTGATGTTTCACATCAAAGGTCCATAGAAGAAGATCTTAGGGTTAGTCACAATACAGTGTTGTCCATTAGAATTGTAGGAAACTCAAACTTGAAGAAGTTACTCTTTGTGAGCTGGACAAGGCATGTGAAGTAGGCTTTCGATTTCTGCTGGTGAGTCATTGAAGTTCTTCTTTTGAGGCAAAAAGTGACATTTGGCTTGTAAGGAGGAGATGTGACATTAATAGTTGCATTGGAAAAGAGTTCATTATCAGATGTATATGACCAGTCCATAGAGTTCCGAGAGTAACTACAAAAAGGCTTGGTTCCATCAAAAACATCACATCTGCACAAATAATGGTAATGCTGCTTGGCACAACAGTCAGTATGTGGGGCTACCCAGGCATCCAGTTGAGGATGAAAAACCAATAAAGGAGGCAAGTCAATCCATTCTCGATAGATTCTGCCTTCTAGATGACCCATGGAGTGGATATTCTCCAGCCTGTCAAAGATTGAAGAATCTTTGTCAGAATGTGTAAAGAACACTGTGAAAGGTAACGTACATATTGTCCCACAGAGTACATTGGTGTGTAACATAGCAGAGTCCTAGATTTGGCTGAGTAGTCACATAGCACAAGTTCCGTGCTGTGGCCAAAGAAAAGGATACAGTCCTATCCATGCACCGGATAGTGCATGATAGGGTTCTACAATAGTGGCAATATAATTTAGCCACACATCTATCATGGATCAAATCAGAGATTGGCCCTGATTCCAGATCTCGGAAGAGATTGGTTATAGTTGTGATAGCAGAATTAACATAAGCTGAACAAATGATTTCCCTACCTATGTGCTGCTCACAGGATTCTTTATTATTTTGGAAAATAAGTAGTTTAATTCAGGTCTCATTGAATAAAAGTGCAATATCACTATGAATCTTTCCTCTTGGGAAATACCTTCTAGATCATGTAGCATGGGCTGCATTCCATTCTGACCTAACTGACTGTTGATTTTTTGGGTTTGACTTTGAATTTTTGCCAAATCATCTCGGTTCCAGATTGACATTCCTGAGACAAAGAGACCTGTATCAGTGCCTGTTGCACCTGTTACATCGGCCAATCCCACAGCCCACTTTGGAAGTTATGATCAGAATACCTCCCAGTGTTCCATTGTGTGGGGCCCACCTACAGTACAGGGTCTTGTGCATGTGTTTGATATGCTGCCATTAAATCTAACAACATAACAGTATGAAAGTTTGACATGTTAGTTAAGGAGCAGTGGCCAAACTCAGCCATGTTCCAGTGGATGAGGTTCAAAATAATAGGAACATGCATAAACTGAACACTATTAATGAGAGTCCCAGGAACAGAAGTTGCAGCCAGGCCACTGGGTGGGCCTGACTCCATTGTTGGACATTGTAAAGGATCATCCTTTGTGGCTAGGAGGACTGTAAGGAAAAGAGCAGCAGTTACAATGGAATGGTTAGAACAAAATTAGCGCATTGTGGTAATAGAGAATCTGGTGCAAAAATCTGGATTCATCATAGCTGCAAGGTTGTAAAGACCTGTATGCTGCTGTTTTACTTGGTGTATGCACAAAGTTCCATTGGGGCAAATACAAATATTGACCATAGAAATATAGAATCATAGACTTTGATGGCAGATATGGACCACTTGGCCCACCCAGTCTGCCCATTTCCGTACCTATTGGATAAGCTACAAATCCTAGTTAACCAACATCATACTTCGTCCTACCCCCCACTAGAATTGCTTTATGTCTGTCTCATGCATTCTTGAATTCCCCCAGTGTTTTTGACTCCACAACCTCCTCAGGAAGGCCATTCCATGCATCCTCCACCCTCTCCAAGAAAAAATACTTCCTCACATTGCCCTTGCACTGCCCACCCTCTATCTTCAAATTGTGCCCCCTTTTTCTTGCACATCTCTTTTTTTGAATGATGCTTCCTTCTTGGACTTTGCAGATTCCCTTGAGGTATTTAAATGTTTCTATCATGTCCCCCCTCTCCCTCCTTTCCTCAAAGGTATACATGTTAAGCTCCTTTAGTCTGTCTTTGTATGGCTTCTGGTGCACACCCTGCACATTGAAGTTGCCCTCCTCTGGACTGCATCCATTCTGTCTATGTCCTTGTGGAGATGGAGTCTCCAGAACTGCATGCAGTATTCTAGATGGGGTCTCACCAACTGTCTGCAAAGAGGGATAACAACTTCTTGTTTTCTACTGGTGATGCCTCCCCCTATGCATTCCAGTATCCCCCAGCCCTTCTTTCTGCCTTCTCACATTACTTGCCTACCTTTTGGTCAACTGATATGACTACACCCAGGTCCCTTTCCATTTTTGTTGTTGTTAAAACCTCCCCTCACATTGTGTACTATTCCACTGGGTTTTTGTTTCCCTGGTGCATTACTTTGCACTTACTTTACATTAAATCTAAGCTGCCATACTTTTGGCCATTCTTCCAACCTTGCCAAGTCCTTTGTCATCCTTTCCACCCCACCTTGTGTATCGACCCGGTTGCAGATCTTTGTGTCTTCTGCAAAGAGGCATACTTTCCCTTCCAGTCCCTCTGCATTGTCACCTATAAAGGCATTAAAGAGGACTGGTCTCAGTACTGAACCCCGTGGTACCCTGCTAGTAACCCTCCTTTCTTCAGAGTAGACTCCATTTACTATTACCCTCTGTGTCCTGTTGTTCAGCCAACGTTTTATCCTGGCTATAACCCTGGGACCCACTCCCAGGCTGACTAACTTGTTTATTAATCTTTTGTGTGGGACTGTGTCAAATGCCTTGCTAAAGTCCAGGTAGACCATGTCCACAGCCCCTCTCTGGTCCACTACTTTGGTCACCCAGTCAAATAACTCAATTAGACTTGTCTGACATGACCTTCCCACTGTGAATCCATGCTGCCTTAGGTTCTGTGTCCCACTAGCCTTTAGGTACTCAACAGTTCTTTCCTTCAGAAGTGATTCCATCATTTTCCCTATCACTGAGGTCAAACTAACAGGTCTGTATTTTCCTGCCTCTGTCTTGCTCCCACTTTTGTGTAAGGGAATCACTTCCACCCTCCTCCAGTCCTCAGGTACCGCACCATCCTCCCATGATTTGTCAAAAAGGGTAGTCAGTGGTGTCACTAGTTCTCCCCTTCATTCTTTTTGAATTCTGGGGTGAATCCCATAAGGCCTCATTGCTTCTTCCATCTTCAGTTTTAGTTCTTGCAGGACTCTTTCTTCTGTGAATGGACTGGTATTGACCCCCCTATCCAGAATGTTTCTATGTTTGGTTTAGGTACCCCTTTTCTTTTGTGACTACTAAGCAAAAGTATTCATTCAGTATCTCTGCTTTTTCACTGTCACCCTCTGCCCACCCCCCTCCTATTTATTAAGCCTCACTATCCCTCCTTTGGTCATTCTTTGCTCTCTAATATACCTTAAAATGATTTTATCCCCCTTCATAACTGAGCTGGCTATCTTTTCCTTAGTTTGGGCCTTTGCTGTTCTGACTGCCTTTCTCACTTCCTTCTGGTTTAACTGGTACAGTTCTCTGTCCTGCTCCTTCTGTGTTTCCTTATAGTTCCTGAATGCTACCTTTTTCTCCCTAACCTTTCCCGCCATCTCTTTGGAGAAGCATAGTGTTTTTTTCCTTTGTTTTGTTTTTTTTGTTGATTCACTTCACACAAAGGCTTGTTGCCTCTGTGATGGATGATCTGATTTTCCCCATTGTTCCTCCACCTCTCTTTCTAGCCTGTTTGCTAGTGCTTTTCTGAGGCACTCACCCACTTTCCCAAAGTCAGCCCTCTTAAAGTCCAGTACCCTTGCTTTTGTATGGCTTGACTCTACGGCTATGTTTATCATGAATCACACTGTTTGGTGGTCGCTTGTTCCCAGATGGCAACCCACTTCCAAATCCGAGAACATCCCTTCATCCCCATTTGAGAGTACCTGGTCTAAGATTGCTCCCTCTCAAGTGGGTTCCAACACTAACTGTTTGAGGCATGCCCCCTGTAGGGCATTGAGAATGACCATGCTTTTGGATGTGGCTGCAGCAAAGTTGCTCCAGTTAACAGCATAGGAAAGTTTCTTTGGAGAGGTGGGTCTATGGATTCTGTTGTCCAATATGGTTTTCAGTCATCCACTCTGTCTGTAGAGTGGATTGATCTGGAGATACCTCCATGGTGTTGTGATAGGCATCTTTTCCTTCATGAACAGTGACAGCTGAGGATGAGAGGTAGATGTCTACACCTTTAGTTGAAGTTGTGTGTGGTAGAATGCCAGGTGAGAAGAAGCTTATGTCCCAAGGGCTTAGAACACAGAGAAGTGTTCAGTCCATGTGGGAGAGGTCTCCTGCCACATTTGCCAGCGTGCATGGCAGAAGGTAGATAAGAAATATATTTTTCTGAAAAAGAAGATGACAAAAAGGTAAACTTACAAAACTCCCTCCCCCAGCTGGGGGAAGGAGCATTAATCACCATTGTACAGTTTCAGTTGATTGGCATGGTACTGTTTGTCAATGGGTTTCTTGCGGTCTGTCAACCACACTTGGTAGACAGTAGGGTTCAATTTTTTGAAGATGTCACAGGAGCTCACCCATTTGTTTGTAAACAGGTGGACAGGGGTAGAGAATTTCAATACCATTACTTGGTCTCCTACTTGCCAATCTACTTCCTTGACTTTCTAGTCAAAGAACATATTGAACTGATGCTGGGCCTGGCCCAGATTCTGAGCAGCAAACAGGTGGGTCTGCATCAGATTTCATTTGCACGATTAAAGTGTCCGCCGACACCCTGTGGTAGGGGCATTCAGATCAATCCACAGATGTTTAGGTAGTCTCATTTGCCTGCCAGTCATCACTGTGAAAAGTGTACACTGGGTTGCTGTAGCTGTGGTAGCTTTGATTGCCATTAGTCATAAGGACAACAAAGTGTTCCACCCTTTAGCATTCTGAGTTACAAATGTATTCAACATGAGCTTATTCTGTCTGTTAGCTCTTTCTACAGTACCTGTCCTGATGACTGAGAATGACATGCAGTGTGAAACTTCTAGCTAACTCCCAGTAACTGCAAACACTCCTGCATCAACTCACCAGTGAAACTAGATCCTTGGTCAGAGTCTACCTTGAGAGTAGTCCCCACCTGTTGAATTCCTGATATACCAGGCTTTTGGCAGTGGTTTTTGCTATGTTTGATTGACATGGGAAGACTTCTAGCCATTTTGAGAAGAGGTCAGTTATCACAAGAGCAAATTTATTGTGCCTGCTTGTAATAGGCAAAGGTCCGATGAAATCAATTTGAATTGCATTCCAGGGACCAGATTGTCTCTGAGGTAGCAATTTGGTGTTTTTCTTGCCAGAAATTGGGTTGTTTTAAGCATAGGTGATGCAACAGTCCACATAATGTTTGATATCTATTGTCTTGCCAGGCCACCAGCTTGCAGCTTTCAATCTCTGCAGAGTTTTGTCTAACCCTTGGTGTTCACCTGCATGAGTATTGTGGACCTGATGGATGAATTCAGATAAAAGTATTTTGGTAATAATCCAAAGATTTTGATTGCCAGAGTGGTACAAAACCAACTTCTGGTCTGGAGAGAGATGAAGATTGTTGGAATGTCTTTTGAATGGGTGTTCAAAGACATTTATTTTTCTATCTCCTTGGACAGACATTCAAATACCTCCTTTATTTCTGGATCTGCCATGTGTACCTCAGTGAGATCCAAAGGGACCATTTTGGTTCTCTTGTAGGCAGCCACTATGTGTGGCCCAGTGGGGGGATGCAGAGCCCATATCCACCCCAAGAACCATCTTTGGCTAAAGTGTCTGCTCAACCATTGTACTCATGGAAATGTTCAGCCTTGGAGTGGGCCTTAACCTTATGTATGTACAGTCAGTAAAGAAATTGCTCAACAAGGCAGATGATGTATACAAACAGGTCCCTGTATTTTACTGGAGTGCCTTCTGAAGAGGCAAAATCATGGGTCTTCCAAAAGGGAAGAAATTCGGTCAGAGAGTTGCACACCCAGGAAGAATCAGAAATGATGATTGTGTCCTCCTTTACTTCATGGATATGTTAAGTTCTGCATACTGGGAAGATCTGATGGTACACTTCCTGGACACCTCAAAGGTGTCACTGCCGGTTACAGGACCCCAATGTCTGCAATTTGTTCTCATCCTTGCTAGAAGGAGGATCCATCTGTAAATATGTGGCATAGTGCAGGATCTTTTAGAGTGCACTCAGTGGTTGGCATGGATGTGCCCAATTCTGGTAGGGTGGGTGGTTCTAGGCCACACTCACATGGCTCTCCTTGGTATAGGAGACCATGTGCCAAAATGGAGGGCATTTTGGCAGGAAGCACAGTGATGTCTGCTCCTGTAGGAGGAGAGACCAATTGCTGGGTCTAGTATTAGGCACATTCCTGTCCTTGATTCTGTTTGTCAGTAGAATGTTGGTAGTGGTGCAGTTGATGTGCAACACAATACAGGATAACACTATAATGTAGGTGAAGTGTTTGACAGCCCTAAAGGTCGCCAAGAGATTTCTTTCACACAGAGAGTACTTCTGCTTCACATGGGAGAACATCTGGGATGCATAGGCAATGGTTCTAAGGGCACCATTTGCCTTTTGTGCCAGGACTGCTGACAGTTCTACCTCAGAGGTGACTGTTTCCACATGGAATGGCACTTCTGGGTTAGGGTTGACCAAAGCTGGGGCAGAGATCAAAGCCGTTTTCAAAGAAGTGACAGCAGCTATATGTTCTGGTCCCCACTGCCAGGGGACATCTTTCTTCAGTAGCTCATACAGGGGTGCAGCCTTTTGTGCAAAGTTGCTAATGAAATCCCCGGAGTAATTGACCATACCCAGAAAACATCTCATAGTAGCAACACTAGTGGATAGTGACAAGTCTTGAATGCCCTGGACCTTGTCTAGGGTGGGGCTTCTTCCCTCTGCAGTGATGCACAGACCCAGAAAGGAAACTTCAGGGAGACACAATTGTACCTTTGCAGAGTTGCACTTGTGGCCTGCCCTCTGTAGGAGTGTCAAGAGCTGACCTAGAAGCTCCAGGTGTATTTACAGGCCTGTAGTTGCCAGGAGAAGGTCATCCATGCACTGTAAGAGGCATTCTGGTGTAGAGAAGCCCCGTATGGCATCCCTCTTGTGGATGTGGAAGAGGGAGGGGCTGATGTGGAATCCTTGTAGGAGGTAGTTCCACGTGTACTGATGTCCTTTAAAGGTGAAGGCAAACTTGTATTGGTTCTCAGGAGCCAAAGGGAGTGACCAGAAACCATTGGAGATATCTAGTGTACTGAACCATTTAAGTTCAGGTTTCAGAAGTTTAAGCACATGATCCATGGCAGATGTCACGGTAGGTGCACAACTTGGGGTGACTTGGTTAAGTTGTCTGTAGTCAATGGTGAGCCTCCAACTGTTGTTAAGCTTCTTTACTGGCCAGATGGGACAGTTGTCTGTGGAAACATAAGACCTAATGACCCCATTTCTTCAAAAGAGAATCAATAGTTGCCCTCAAAGAGGCTACTGCCTCTGCAGGAAATGGATATTGTCTCTGAAAGGGTGATTCATCATCAATGACTTGGACGAGAGTGTCCTTCCTCCCACAATCATGTTTGTGTTTGGCAAAGGCCTTTTGGTGCCTTTGCAAATTTGGTCTCAGTTTGAGGAATAGCTCGGGGTGCTGGAGCATCGCACCAGGTTATAATGTCATTTGCTTAATAGTGTACAGCATTATGGCGAAACCTGGACCTGTGCACATTCTGAGTTGGACCCCCCCAGAGTTAGAATATTTAGTGGAGGGATCCAGGAGTACAACCCCCCTGTAACGGGGTTGTGGGAGGCAGAGCCCCCCACAGAACAAAAGAAACCCGGGAATCCCACAATGCGACTGTGCCGCATGGCATTGTGCCATGTGACATATTGACCCCGTGCCCTGGAGCATGGGGATGATGCCATACACCACGTCATTGACCTGCACTGCTGCTGCCACATGATGAGTCAGAAATGAGAAGCATATGATACTGGCCAGGTATTTGGAGCAATAGCCTATTGGCTAAATTTACCACGCAGCCTTTGCATGAGAGAAAGTCTATTCTCAAGCTGCTCTGGTGATGACATGGTATGATAAGGTCAAAGCAATGTGTCACCTCAAAGGTACCGTTGGTGACTGGTATGGGTTTGGACCAGTATGTTGTGAGCATGGTCCACTCAAAGGTCTGGTCAGAAGTGGGCTTACCCATTGACCAATGAGATAGCTGCAGGTCATTTTGGTGCAGCACTAAAACTGTGGCACCCGTGTCTAGAAGTAACACTTGCTGGTAGCCCCCAACCAGCACTTCTACACAGGGACATATGGAATCATCAGTTGCCAAAGTGATAATGATGTGAACCAGAGCCTGACACCTTCAGTCTGATGCACTTTGCTTCTGGTCATATAAGGAGTCTATGTCTTGAAGCATCTGTACAACTTCGGAGTATGAAAACCTAGACTGCCCACTCTCATCGGATTCCTCCAATAGAAGGGCGGAAGGGATACTGCCATGGTTCTGGCTGGGATGGCTGCCATTAGTGATTGGACTGAGGCCTTAAACTCCTAAAGATGGTTGTTTTCCTTGGTCAACTTCTGATACGAAGGGCTGGACCGCTGTTTTAGTCAATTATTCCCTTTCACATTCTGCTGGTTTGACCTTTGCTGATACCTCTGTTTTGTTTCTCCCACAGCAGAGAGGGTTAAGGCATAGAGCAGCTCGGCTGGTGTGGCTGTGGAGATCAGGGTTCTGTTCCTGGTCACCGAGTTTTGGATGGGGGAGGGGAAGGTGGCCCTACAGGGGGACCTGGAGGCTCTGGAAAGATGGTCTAGAAAGTGGAAGCTGAGGTTCAATGCAGGGAAATGCAAGGTACTCCACCTGGTGGCCAGAAACCCAGGCCAAGTGTACACCCTGGAGGGGGAAATGCTACAAGTCTCGATGGCTGAGAGGGACCTGGGGGTGGTGGTGGATGTCAAGATGAACAACTCAGAGACTTGTAGGAGGGCAGCAGCCAAGGCCAACAGGATGCTGGGATGCATCACTAGGGGGATCACCTCCAGAAGGAGGGAAGTGATACTCCCTCTGTATAACTGCTTGGTAAGGCCACACCTTGAGTACTGCCTGCAGTTTAGGAGGCCACACTTAAAGAGGGACATTAAACTCCTGGAGAGGGTCCAGAGGAGGGCAACCAAAATGATTTGGGGCTTGGGGGACAGGACCTATGTGGAGAGGCTCGAAGAGCTAAATTTGTACACATTGGAAGAGAGAAGGGACCGAGGGGACATGATAGAGGTCTTCAAGTACATGAAGAGGGTAAATAGGAGAGGAACAGTCAGGGTGCTTCGAAGGAAGGAGGGGGCCACTAAAGGGCATGGGTGGAAGCTGGAGGGGGGAAGATTCAGGGGAGAAAGGAGGAGGTGCTCCTTCACTGAGAGGGTGGTGGAGCCATGGAATGCACTGCCTAGGGGGCTGGTGGAGGCAGAGATGGTGGAGGGGTTCAAGAGGGGCTGGGACAGGTACAGGGGAAGGGTTCTGGAAGCAAAATCCAATGCAGCAAGAATATCTGGAACTGGGAAGGGAGAAGCCAGAGAAGGCGAGGGGGGCAACAAGGTCAGCACCCAGGGTGGGGGCTGACCAATCGAGCAGACTCGAAAGACCGTTAGGCCTATTCTGCTGGCATTTTAGTATGTTAGTATGTTTGTTCAGTTCTATGTGATAATGATGATAACGGAATAGCAAGCGTTGTTTAGGCGAGTGTACATCTCCAAAAATGAATTATGGCAATGTACACTTGCAGCAAACTGCAAGGCGGCAATGGAATCTACATTTATATGGGGTTTGTGACCTCGAACCCCCTTGGAGTCTTCACCCTGCACCCCCCCAACTTAAGGATTCTCAGCTCCGGTGGGTGCATGTCAGGGGAGGTGACATTCTTTAAAAAAAAAGAAGCCACCTATTGGCAAAAAAAAATATGTACCACGCCAAACCCAGAACCTGCATCCTACACACCACAAGCGACCACCCTCCCCACCACTCTAGCTGACCAGTTCAGCAGCTGCCCACCACACCCCCTCCCACATACCTCCCCATCCCTTCCTCTTCCCCGTGTGCGTGTGTGCACATGTACACTTCCCATCACCCTGCCTCACCCACCAAGGTATCTGGTTACAACTCTGCCAGGTAGCCCTGAACACAGGTGCCATGACTAAATCACCCTTTCTGAAAGTGCTCAGTCACCGTCACTGTGTTCACTGGATGCCTTCTTATTTGACCCCCCTCCTCCTCCTTTCTGATAGGAGAGCTTATCCTGCTAGGAATCCTTGGATTTCCCTTCCACCACATACAGTGTGGATGGCTCAGTGCTGTTCTGCACTGTGGCCACTTTGGCCTTTGAACCTGAGCCAAAGTCCTCCACATTGATCTGGTATGTGCATTCCACTCTTTCCATGATGGCCTGGAAGCGATCCCATTTTGGGAATACTGCTGTTTCAACCTTCTCACAAAGGGATGGCTGCATGTGTATCAGGAACAGGCTTTTGTACTCAGTTGAGTCTCAGTTTGCAGTTTTGTTGGCTAGTTCTTTGCCCATTGAGTAGGCAAGCCACAAACAGCTATCCTACTGGGCTGGCATCTCTTTGACTAATTGTTTTACCAGGTGGGCTAGCATCATGCTGACCATATTGGGATTGTGCACCATCAGGAGGCTGACTGCGACTGCATTAAATTCTATGTTGACATCACTACGTACCTCTTCAGGCAGCTTTGCCCACAACATGGGTTCAACAGTTTGTTTCAGAATCTGGACTCAGTGCTCAGCTGGAAGGCTGAGCATTTCACATTGGTTTAGCACCGTTTCCAAATGGCAACTATGATAGTCACCAGAGGCCATGAGACCTACTTTGTCCATGATAGTCTAGATGGTTTGTGCGGACTGCAGAGCATTCAGGGAATGCCCCACATGCACTGTAATGGAATTGAAAACCACCTCAGCCATAGCATTCACCAAGCCCTGAAGGAGGTTCTGTTGTTATACCTCCTTCTTCAAAAGGTGGACATAGCTTTCCAGATCACTGCGAATTGTGCCTCGGAAACTCCGGCCTTCATGATCGCTTGTTTGACCAGGGCATCCACTTCTCCCTAGTCTTTCTTACTTAATACGGCGACCTGTAGCGGGTGAGGTCTCCACCCTCTGGTGTCCCAAGGACTGCCATCTTGGATTTCCCCATCATCACTGTCATCATCCTCCTCTGATGACGCCAGGTCAATGGGTGGGGAATACGGCATAGCTTTCACTTGACCCTTCAGGATTGTCAACTGCTGACATAATTTCATCATCTTAGCTTTACATATTGAATGATTTACGCTGCCTTTGTACTGTCCCTTACTGACATGCTCTTGCAAAACTCTGTACGTGACCTTCATTTCATGATACTCCCTGATCTCCCTGTCCAATGCTTCCTGGCACCTTCCCAACTCGTCATACAACTTCTCATTCTCACTCCACAATGTATTATTCATACCAGTTAGAAAATCATTCCAGTGTAATGCATGCTTTTTATCCTGCTGCAACCTCTTACAATTCTCTCTCAATCTAACAGTCTCTCTGTCTCTCTTCTGTACAGTACAATTCAGTTCATTCTAAGTCTCATTTCTGAGCTTTTGGATTTCTTGTTGCAATTCCCTCCATTCCTCACCCATCTTTCGGGACTTGGAGACCAATTCCTTTTTTCAGAGCTAGGACCTCCATTTCCACTGCCTGTAGTGCAGTATGTTGGGTGGCAACCATTACACCCTTTTGGTCATGTTTCTTAACCGTAGGTTTGGCCTCTGAATATCGCTTTCACACATACTGTAGTGGATGACAGTGTGACTTCAAGTCCAGCACAACATCACCCCATCCTCCAGGGGAGGTTAGAAAGTTTGAGACATCAAACTTGAGCTGAGCACTAATGGCCATTTTAGAAGGTTCCCCTCTTCCTAAACTAACCGTGAGTCCAAGGCAACTCTATCTACCTTGCACTCTATAGCCAGACAGTTACACGTTTGAGATGTGGAATCCCACAGACCAGAGCCGCTGTTGAAGAGGGGGTATAAGTTAAAGTGCCTTCATGTTTCCTGTTCCTGTTCCTGTTTGGGGTGCAGAGGGCCTGTAAAGATCATCCATATGGGTTAAATGGGAGGGTGTAGGTTTCAGCACCTTCACGATTCCCGTGCTCATTCATCTAAACACCTTTTTTTGTACCAGTTCAGTTCAGTCCAATCAGGTCCATGCCATGATTGACATTTATTAGGGTCATGGCAGGATCTAAACCTGATGGCAAAACATCACACAGGGACAAGTGTTGCAGAATAAAAGGTTTATTACCCAATACATGAAAAAAGGATAGCTTACCATAGCTGGGAGTCTGGAACCTCCAAACACCCAGTGATGTCATAGGAAAACTCAGTGAAAAACAACATTACACAGTTATATACTCAGACATAACAAAGTCCATTACTTGGTAATGTACTCATCTGTATAGGGTTCCATGTCACTTTAGTGATGGAACTACAGCAATGATGAGTGTGACGATGGACACTTCCACGACGATTAGAATACTGATGGTACATGCAGCAAATCCAGTAATGGTGACTATTTCTTTACTGCTTTGTCCCCGCACCCTCCTTACTAAAATAATCTACTCTGAGATCATAGCATCTGGTGGAGGGGGAATCCAGTATCACTGTTTTTACCATCACCGACATAATTGCTTTCACCCAGTAGACGTCATTCAAATTGTCATCGCCATTATTCCATCGCTAAAGTGACGTGATATCTCTGCATAGTAGAAAATCTAAACAACTCATTTTTATTGGTGGGTAAGGTGGGCAGCTTGCATCTAAGGCCATTAGGTTTGCACATTTGAAGCAATAAGCAATTATGCTTACTAAAACTACTTTTGGGTTACAGTGGAATAATTGATAAAATATGCTGATCATTGCATTATGGCTAATAGCTGTAGGCAGTGTAATAAGACCACAAATATAACACTACATGGTACATCATAGCAAGCATGAGCAAATACTGATATCCCTTATACTGTAAGATGGTGGTCCACATTACAGACTGTAGGTCAGGCAGGTATACAACAGTAGGTTTTTAGCATGGTGTTAGAGCACAGATGTACACAATTTAAGACAGTTAAATTGTTTTAAATTCCCTATTGTGTATAGGGCCTTAGAAGGCAATGATGAGTATTATAGTGATCTTTTGTAATAAATGTTATTATTCGATTATATATGATTTTTTCATCATGATTAACATTGACTAGTTTCTCTTTATTGATTACATCACTGAACTACAAAATCAGTAATTATTTTATTTTATTTATTGGGATCTTGGATTACAAAAATACCTTTGAACCAGAGGTTCATTTACAAAGATTCCAAATCAGTAGTACAACACAGAGACAAATAACAGTTAATATAATGTACACTGAATTACAAGATATGAAGAGCAAGGTTGGTTGGTTAAGTTTCATACCAGACTTGTGAGTTGTTTTAGCTGATAAAGGAATAAAGAATGTAGTGTTGATATAGGGGGAAGTAAAGAGGGTTTAGGATGTAGTGTTGATACAGGGGGAAATAAAGAGGGTATAGAGTTAGATAGATGGAAGACAGGGATGCGGTCCGAGGGGTAGACCTTGTCATATAGTGCGAGTGTCGAGGGTAAGTGCAGTTACAAAGTGAGGCTTCCTGGGGTGGAATTGATAGTGGCAATGGAGAGTTGTTTAGGCAGGTTGTGCACTGCGGGAGCAGAGGTGGGAGGTGATGGGGACAAGGTGGAGGTAAAGCAGCAGTAGGGGAAGGGGGTAAGACAAAAGAAATAATAGTATGTGGTCTGAACATAGGGGGATAGGAGGTAGTAGAAGAGCAGTGAGGGAAAAAGGATGGGAGAGGTTTAGGGGAGGTAAAGTGGGTGGACTGTGCAACTTACATTTTTTACTCTCACTTAATTTGTTCCCTTATTGACCTGTCCTTACTTCATGGCAATTCCTTTCTGTATGTTGAAAATATTTTTGCATTTATTCTTTAATAACTGGGTAAGGCACACTAGGCACAAGTGCCTGTTTTCTGGGATGACCTGGGGACATTGAGGAGGTTAAGTGACTTGTTTAGAGTCACACAATATGCAAGTGGAGGTTGCAGGAATCAAATTCAAGTCTGCTGGATGTACAGTACCAAACTTATTCACAGCTTTCTACTCTAACCTCTAGGCTATATTACCAGTCTGAAAATATGAGTGCAAAAAGACAGCATTTTATCAAAAATGAAATAAAAGCATTTGAATTATGATACTTCATCAATTGAGGTGTTATACACACTAAGTAGATCCAACAGAGTGATTGTTTCTTGTACCAAGATTTTCTAAAGGACATATTTTGGAAGTACTTGTTTGCATTTGAAATCAATTTATTAGCAAGAAACCACAGTTGTACTTCTTAAAAATCTGACTGAAGATTTTAGAACAATTTGATCTACATTGCCGTGTGGGTAGGACAGCATTGTATCATCTGCACACAGTCCATTCTTATTTCACCGATTTCATCACCAGGGGTAGAGGGATCATGGACAGAGGACCATAAATTTCAGCCCTGAGGGCCTCCCTATATCCACCTTTTTAGCACCTAAAGGTATTCTGTTTACACACATAATTTAAGATATATTTCCAATGTAAGAGTTTATAAATTCTTTGCATTATCAGAGCAATGTGCTGCATTCAAAGTAGATATTAAAATCACATAATTTACAATGTCAAAGGCCTTGGACAAGTCCAGATATAAGGAGCACACTATCTGGCCCCTATCAAATGCTTTATGAGTATAGTACATTATTTGTATAAATGAAATTAGCATAATTATGACTGTGGGGAATGCAAAATGTGTGCAGAATGGCAACTCCACTTCTGAAATGCTTTTTGGAAGTTTGTTTTTTAATTCAGTGGCATGCTGAAAAGCATTTCTGTGTAAACCACAGAATAATTTTCTGTAGTTCATGTATAGGATGAAAACATTTCCGTGAGTTATGGGAAAGGAATCTTGAGTTCATGTAATCTGTGGATTATTAATGCATAATGTTGGAATTCCAAATTCCATAGAATTCCATTTGCTCAAAAGTTGAACATGCTGCACGCCGCTAAGCATAATCCAATTGAGGTAGAAAGCAGCCTGTGCCAGTCTATGCCTTTACTCTGCTGTGAAGCAACTTTTGGTACTTTAAAAAACTGCTGACTCATAAGATTTTACACTTTTCTTCTATGGTTCAGTGAAGGTTAATTTATTATCAACCCATAGAACCAAGCATGTATAGGAGCTTAGTACTTCCAAATTAGTTCTCAAAATAAAATGGCAATTGAGAACTCAGATGATTAAGATGATTTCAAATGTTTATTAGAGAAAAGTGTTATTTTAGTTTTTGAAGCCTTTAGGAACAATCTGTTTTGGATCAATTTCCTGTACTTGGTAATGAGTATTGTATGATCCATTGTGTTAAAGGTTATGCATAGGTCTAAAAATAAAGTAGTACAGATAGACTACCAGTGCTGCTCTAGTATTATGAAGATCCCAGAGTGCACAGGAAGGCTGAAAATCATCAGTCGGTAAAGCAGGAAGAACGTATTATAACAGGAAACTCTGAAGGAGAAATGGAGGGTAGAGAGCCTTTTACCTCACCACCCTTTCTGAACCATTGGGTTTCCAAAGAAACAAAAACATAAAACATGATTGCAGAAAAACGCACACTGGTCCATACAGTCTGCCCAACCCTACCTGATACTTATGCAGCAACCCTAATGATCATCTTCCCACATTTTCCCCTCCCCCTTTCCACCTCCTTGTGCCCTTATCAGTCCCATGTGCCTGTCCCATCCATGGTTGAATCTAGTCACTGTTGAGGTGCTGATCACTTCCTCCAGCAGTGTGTTCCATCTGACTACCACTCATTCTGTGAATAGGTACTTTCTGACATCCTTCCCAAACTATCACCCTCCCCTGCTAGTTTTAATGAGGTTCCTCTTGTGTTTGAACTAAGAATGAACAGTTCATTCCATTTCATCTTGTTAATCACAAGCAGATATTTGTATGTTTCAGTCATGTCCCCATATCTCTCTCTCTCTCTCTCTCTCTCTCTCTCTCTCTCTCTCTCTCTCTCTCTCTCTCTCTCTCCTTGTCTCTCTCTCTCTCTATGTCTGTCTATGTCTCTATGGCAGAGATGTTCAGATCCTTCAATCTTTCTTTGTGTGATTTCTCCACCAACCCCTGGATCTTCTTGATTGCCCTTCTCTGTACAGATTTCACTGGTTTCTATGTGATAATAGCGATTATACAATGGCAAGAAAGAATCCTGTGCTCTGATTGGTCAGTTGGCCATCACAGCAGGGATGTTATCCTGGCATAACCTCCCTGCTGTTCACAGGTCTACTGGCATCATTATGCCGCTATGGATGAGCCCTTTTTTTGCATCTCCTCTTAAGAAACAAAAATATTTTTCCACTCTAATAAAAACATTCTTTAAAATTATTTTTTAATGTTATATATAACAACCAGCCATTGTATAACAGGAATAATGTCCTCCAGTGTGGGTGTTATGCTGGGATAACATCCCTTCTAGGGTGTTGGATGCCCTCAGCCGCTGGCCTCAGCCCAACCACCCAAGGTGGGATGTTATCCCAGCATAACACCCACCCTGTCAGGCATTATAACTTTATCACAGAATAATGATCACCATTACGGCAAGTGTACATTGCTAAAAATGAATTTCGGTGATGCATACTCACAGTGAGGAAAGGAAAGTCACCCAAACCTACGGGCTTTCTGTTTAATGTGGGGACTTTGCCCACCACACCCGCCTACTTTTAGATACTCAACTCCAGGGTGGTGCATGTCAGGGTGGGTGAAAACTTGTCAAAAAACATTAAGCCGCCCAGTGGCAAAATAAAATCCACACCAGACTGGACCCAAACTCTGTACCCTGCATCTCCCAAGTGAGGACTCACCACACCATGCCAGTGGTCCAGCTTGGTAGCTGCCCACCACACCCCATCCCACATACCTTCCCTCCCCTTCCTCCCCCTCACGTGCACATGTATATGTGTGTACATCCTGTCATATACTTCACCCAACCCAGTATCTGCTTGCTCCTCTGCCAGGTAGCCATTTACAGAGGCCCCATGATTGAGTCACCCAGTTTATAATCGCCCAATCACTGTCGCCCTGTTCATGGTATATTGATTTCACCCTATCACAGTCCTTCCTCAGGTGTGGCCCCAAAACCTTGCACAGTACTCCAGGATGATGGTGAATTAGAAACCCACACGAGGAAAAGGATCCCATTATTGCTTCTCTTAATGATCCCCTGTCTATTCACCCCAGCCAGGGGGCCTACAGTAATTCTGGGGACAGTAGATATCATAAGTATTGCCAGAGAGCTGGAAATAAGTGGGGTTTCTAAACAAAATCACATTTCTGGAAATATTTCCTTTCCTGATGGTAGTAGTAGTAGTAGTAGTTTGTAGTAGGGCACTAAGGGACACAACAGTTAGGTTTTTTTTTAATAACAAAACAGTGGTGGAAGTTCTTAACAGCCAGTCAGGGGAGGTCATGAAGATGGTACACAAGTTGATTATACAATGCTTGTATTGGAATGTGTCCTTCAAGGAATCACATATGCAAGCGATTAGATCTGCTTGAGCATGGGTTTTTGAGGGATACCTGTCTACCAAGCCATAGTGTTGCCCAATACTGCAGGTGGATGGTCTTTTAGGCCTGGAAATGTGGGTATCACAAATAACCCACACCCTGAAAGGTCTTATCATACTCAGAAAATGAGCTGTATTGTCCCAAAACAACCCCTTTTCACACCACCATATGATTAGTCATGTGCAAAGTCGACAAAATCTGTGCTGTGAAATATTTCGTAAATTGTGCTGAATTAGCAAAGCGCAATTCATGAAATTCATCAATTCATGGAGCGGGGACCATCCGTGAAGTATGAAATTTTGTGGGTGAAATTTCACACTTCATGCAACAACTACTTTGTTTTAAATCCCTGGTGTCTAGTGGCTCCCCTGCCACTGATCTCTAGCCATAATAAATCCCTGGTGTCTAGTGGTCCCCCCCACTGCCGATCACTGTCCACAATATAAAATAAAGAAATTTTTTTTCATTAAATCTCTGGCATCTAGTGGTCACCCCACCTACTGACAATTGTTGTTAATAATGTAAAAAAAGATATATGTTTTCATTAAATACCTGGTGTCTAGTGCCCTCACGCTGATCACCACCACAATGTAAATACCATTAAATCCCTTGTGTACCATCTAGTGAGTAGTGGTCTCTCCCGCCCCAGCTGCCAATCACCGACCAAACTGTAAAAAACATTTTTTCCATTAGATCCCTAGTGTCTAGTGGACACCACACCCCCTCATGCCATCAGGGAATGTCTCATCATCCTGCTTTCCCCCGCCTGACCCCAAGTGGGCCACCAGCACAGCCCTCCACTCACCTCTATGCCCATCAACCAGATTGAGCTCTTAATGAATAAGAGCATTCATGCTCATTCATTGAGAGTGCAGTCAGGCTGCTGGCCATGGAGGAAGAGTGGAGGACTGCTGATGATCCACTCGAGGCTCAGGGTGGGGAGAGCAGGATGGTGGGGTACTCCCTGACAATGTGGGGGTCCACTAGAAAGCAGGGATTTAATGAAAAAAACATTTTTTACAATGTGGCCAGTGATCAGTGGCTGCTGGAGGGAGACCACTACCCACTACACCAGGTATTTCATGTTATTTACATCGTGACTGGTGATGGGTGGGAGGGCCACTAGACACCATGGTTTTAATGAGAAAACTATTTATTTACTTTGCGGCTGGTGATCAGCAGGGGGAAGGGGACCACTACACAGCAGGAATTTAATGAAAAAAAATATTTTTACATTGTGGATGGTGATCAGTGGTAGGGGGACCACTAGACACCAGATATTTGATGGATTCGCTGTTTATAACGTCTCATTGCTTTGAGTTTTTTAAATGCAATTTGCACTTAAAAAAAACAAACCAAGGCAAAGTTACAAATGGCAAATTCTTATTAAAGTATGACAACTTCACAAAGTGATTCATGGATGTGAATTTAGCAACTTTGTCTAAAATTCGCATGCAAAGTAAAACTTCACTGCATCTCTTCACATGATGGGGTTGCAAAGTGCTGTAAGCGGGATGAAGTGGAGAAGAAGCAGAAGCCAGCAGAGGGGAGTAGTTTTAGCTATTTCAGCATAAGCTGCTGAATGGAAATGTGAGCAGCACTCTGGCTTTTTTATTTTACTGGGCAGTGTTAACTGGTGACCTTTGCAATGGCTGGTGGCATGGAAAGAATGGTGGGGGGGAGAAGGGGGCACCAACAGGAAGGGAGTGCATGAACAGGGGAGGGTCTAATAGACAGGAGCTGAATGAGCTGAGGAAAGGAGGAAGGAATGGACAAGAAGCTCAGAAGGCACCATGCCTGGTTAAACATTGAGGTGAGGTGCAAGTGAGAACCTGGTTTACACTGGGGCTCCTGGGCATGCTCTGGTGTACATTGGAGCATAGCCAACAGAAGGTGGGAATATGGGAATGCAAGTGGGGTGATCTCCATGGGGTGTACTTAGGCTGTACAGATAATAAACTGAAGTAATGTGAAATGTTGTGCATTAGATTGCAACCCAATGTATTATTCAGGAATAATCATTTCAATGTATGATGTAATATACATATATAGATGTGTGTTATGAATGTATAATATATGGGGGCATTATTGTAATAAAGCTGTTTTTTTTATTTTTTTTTTACTCCTCTCCCACACCTGGTCAGTCTCTCCTTCGGGTCCCCACACAAACTCCCCACCGCGGCTACTCTCCGACCCCTACCGACCTATATCACAGCCAGCCCCAAGTAACCCTGGTGTATCCCCTCACCTGGCGGGTCTCTTACCTCTGTAGGACAATAGCCCTGGCAGCCAACCAATGATCTTGGGGTGCTGCTGAGACAACATATGGAGGTCCGGGAGCCCGGTGGTGAGGGTTCTGGAGGGCCATAACCCGATCGGCCTGGTGCCATTTTTCTACTTTTTACTCCCCTGAGAAGTGACGTGCCGCTGACGTCAAGGCATACACCGACACCCGTCACTTCCCTAGTGTATTGGGGCTGATGTCCTGCCATAATCCCAGCCTCTGCCAGGAGTCGGCAGGCATGGAACCATGTATCCACCCTCCCCCTGAGAAGGCAAGCCTTCATCGGTCGCTCATTTCCTTCTCCCCTGGTCAGACCTCCAGCAACCCGAGTCCATTCCCAAACCTGGGTCGCTGGCATTGCAGGCGGAAATCCAACTGATGTGCCGGTGGGCCAGCTGATGAAGCTGTTGTAATGGACAAATCCAGTGAGGAGTCCTATGAGGTAAAAGGGTAATGGGGGGGACAGAAAGGAGTCCAAAGATAAGAATCTTCTGAGGCTCACTCAGTGGGACTGTCTGCTATTTATAAGTGGACTGTCCAGGCAGAAAAAGACACTAAAGGGAATCAGAGTTGATTTCCCCCATTCTATGCTCACCCCCTGTGTTGAGAAGCATGCTTTCTTTGTATACTAGCAAGGCAAGGGATCTTTTTTGCAGATGCTATGTGTCCGGAATTGTCCCAACCAGGACAACAGGTAATGTGGTACGGATAAGCGGAAGAGAGTGTAAGGAATAGTAGGGTGGGATAAAAATGAGAGGCCGAATAGAATGAGCCAGAGGGAGACATGGGACTTTGTCCAAAGCCAGGATTGGGGACAGCAAGATGAAACAGGTAGGGGTTTAATAGTACAGGTCCCAGGTGCTCTGGATTCTTCCTGCTTTGGTTCCTTGTCCCATTACCCCACCATCTTTAAGATATGGAGCCAAATAATGTTAGGGGGTCCCAAGAGTAAATCAGCATAGCAAATAGAAAAAAAAAGCAGAACGCCCAGATGACCTGGGGTTGTCATGCAGGAGCTTGTTGCGATCACTGGCCTGAGGCTGTCATATGGTTGTAGGGAATTCTTTTGTCAGGGATGTTGTGGAATACAATCCTAGTATGGGGTGGTCATACTGTTCAAGTTGCTCAAGGGGCAACGGGCAATAGGTCTGTGTGGATAGTAGGGTAATAGGGAATATTCAGCACTTGTCTGGTGTGGTCAGGCTGTGGGAGTGATAACGGGTAGATGCTGCCACCAAGATAAGAGGTACTTTTCAGAGAGTGAGGTTCTGGAAGGAATGGGGAAAGAAGGGGACACCAGGTTTGGAGGGACAGCATGAACAGTTGCAGGCCTAATAGAAATGAATAACTGGTATAGTGTATGGTATAATATATGTACAGTATATATTTATTATGTGTCAAAGAACTGGTGTTGTGTCATATGAATGAACTTTATAGGAGTGCATTATTGTAATAAAACTGCCACAATGACAGTACAAGCCCAGTGAGGAGTCCAGTGTGGTGAATAGTGAAGGAGAAGGGGAAGAGAAAGAGTCTAGGGGTTAGTCCAAATACAAAGTACCATCCTCCCTTAGCATTTCATAAGCCACCAAAACCTGTTATTCAACAATAAGGACTTCAGTCAATAAAAATGTAGTATACAATAGTATAATACTACTTACTGCAGAAAATTGGATTAAACCTATGACAAAAAAGTACTCCTCAAATTGTACCATTAGATAAAATACAGAGTAAAGCATTTTTTTTTTCTGTTTTGAGTTCATAAGTTTGAAATATTGTGAATGCTATTCAAACTCTTGTATAAATAAATTATTAAACTAGAATAGTTAAAATGCCAGTGCCATTAGTAGCTACATTGGGCCATGTTGTGCCATGTCACATGCCAATATTGCTTTAATTGTATTGGGTAAAAGATCTAACAAAAACAACAGTATTTCATGGTGCACCATAAGTTATGATCTCATTACTGATCATTTTGGCTGTTACTGTCTGTCAAAAGAATGGTTAGAATATTACTGACATTGGACAAGATCTCATAAGTTAGTTTCGTTTATAGTAGTTGTCATTTTTGACTAGAAAAGGCATACTGAGCTGTGATGGTTCATTTCCTTGTGCATCATGCAGGATAGATTATATGGACACGATTCATTTAAAGGGAAGATGTTGGCCAGGGCACAAGGGAAATCCACTAGTCTTGGATAAGTGCCATAGGATCTTTAAGTTCCACCCGAAGAGCTACCACAGATGGGCAGAAAGGATTATGTCAGTTTAATGTCTTATCAAGAGGCTACCACTTCAAATGTGCAGCATCCCGCTAGTACTACAATGCAATGTCTCCACTTGGTAATAGCTCAAGTTCTTGTCATGGGACTTGAACCCATGACTTTCCAATCTTTCTGCCACAGTGGTGACTGTACATTCACTAAGCCATTGACATAGCAAGTTCAGCAACCTACTTTTCAACTAAGATGGAGAGTTCTAGCATCTTTCATTACTTAACTGGCACACATTGTTGCTACAACTGATAATGGGAAAATTAGCATTGATGCTTATACTTTATTGGCTTTTGGCAGATTTCTACATAGAAATATTTCCCTGATTACTGCTTTACTTGCTTTAGGCCATTTGATTTCCTTTACCACAGTATCTGTTTTTACTGTTCTGATGCACAATTCTTATTCACTTGGCATGACAATAATTCATGTATTCATAACATCTGAATGATTGCCCTGCACTTCACAATTCTTATACAGTATATTATGTTTTGAATAATTTGTGAAGCCATGTAATGATGTTCACACCCTTGAATAAATATATTGCATTCATAATTTACCTCTAGGGTAATTAAAAATACTAGTATGGAACTGTAGATTATAGCTATGATTAGCTTTAATTACTCATTTGCCCTTTCCTCTAGCTTGTAGTTGGTACTGTATATGGCACCATAAATTGAGACTAATTTCTTAATGTACATTTCTCTAGATATTAAACACAGAAGTACTTACGTGGTGAATGTAGCTGCTTGTACTTATTTCTGTTAAATTGGCTTATATAATTGAATGTTTAAGTGCTGCAGCTTTAGTTCTGGGGCTACAGGAAAAAATAAATATAAATTCAGATTTGACAAATTTGTAGACTGAGCTTGGTAGAGATGTTGGGTCTTACAAAATTCTGATATATATATATATATATATATATATATATAAATATATATATATATAAAACAAAGACAACAGGGAAAGGGTTTATCTAAAATGATTTCTCTTTCAAACATCAAATCTTTGAATTTCACAATATTATCATAATGATATGCAGACATAAAAAATTATTTAATTTAGATGCACTTAAGATGTACAGTATTTTTGACACCATTTTCTTTAAACAGCAGCTGACGCCTGCAGGAGAACTTAAATAAAACATAGTATTTAGACACAGTTTGGCTTGTATTTCACATTAGTTCTGTATTCCTCCTCCCCATTATTTATTGATAGTGTAATTTGCATGAAAACAGGATCTTTGCTCCTGAAGAGTTAATCTATACCCCTTGCTTTCTCTCTACCTGAGGTCATAATGCACCACTTCTGACATCAAATTTACTCCCATAACAACCATCTGTGATGTGACACCACAGGATTATGACTTGAAGTAGGAAGTAAACTAGAGAGGCAGATACACTCTAAGGTATAAAGATCATGGGACTGATTATAGAAGAGATATGTCTGGTGTAACTGCACTTGTGCCAAAAAGAATGGCGCAAGTAGCAAGTTACGCCAGCAGTTGCGACAAACAGTATTCTACAAAGTGGTGTGTGACATGTAGGAGGCTACTTGCACCAAAGTAGACTTATGCTAGCAGATACGCTGGAAACCCCCTGTAACATGGTGCTATTGGGCTTACAGCAGCAGTTGAGCCCTATTCTGTAAGGGCAGCAATAAAGTCCCCAATGGAGCTATTCAAGAACAATCCCCGGAGGACATCTGTCAAATTACAGTTACACCAGATTTAAGCTGGTGTAAGTGTACTTAAGCCCTCTGGGGGTTGTGCAGATCTGCCAATAGCCAGCACTGACCTCCTGTGGCAGCCTCCCATGCCCTGTGCCTCCTATACTGTGGCAGACCCACAGGGCTGCAGTGTCCCCCATCCCCGAACTCCCAAAATGATAGTGCCCTGCAGGGCTGCAGTGCCCACACTCCCAATCCCCTGATTGCTTATTGCCCCACAGGGCAGCAGAGGCCCCCAACCCCAATCCCCTGGCATGATATTGCCCCACAGGCATCTGCGTCCCCCTGACCCATTTCTGGACCCCAACCCCCAGTCCCTTCTGTGCCATGTCAAGCACAGTAGCCACATACTCCACACTCCCTAGAAGTCTAGTGGCCCTCCACCCCCCACCCAACAATGCCAGTCCACCTCATACACCCCAGCCATCACCAGCCAGTGACTGGCATGGCCCACCTCTCACCACCATGGCCAGCCACCATCTGAGCTCCATAGGAGTGCTACTGTATATATGCACCCATAAATGACTGTACTGTCAGTCATTCATAAACGTATATGTACAGTCCACTGAGGGCTGTGACCTGTGACATGCCCATCAGGTATGCCATTCATTTGGCATGCTTTCCACATGCCGTAAGTCATAGGACTTAGCCGCAGAAACCCTGCCCCTTCTAGAATTGGGCACAGAGTCCTTGTCGCAACTGCAAATGGTGCAAGTCACCTTTGGTGGAGGCTTGTACCAATCATCTAGAATCAGGCCACATGTATTCATGCAAATTTCCTCAGTAATAAATAATGGTGAGGAGAAATCTGTAGAGTATATATGGAATGCAAGCTAAATGTCATGTTTTTCAACGTTTTCTTTGAGGCATCAGCAGTTCTTTAAAGAACAGCTGACACCTTTGAGAAAACTTTGGAAAATACAATAATTAGAAAACAAGCAGTTTGAATTTCAATTATCCATTGGAGTTAATCTGTCTCTATAGCTTGTTCCCCACTTGAAATTCTGATGCTCAGTTGTGACATCACAGTCTGTCTGCATGGGAACAGCTGAGATGCCACAATCAAAGTATTATCGTATCAGGTTGAGAATAAGCAATAGGAGTCGATGAACCCTTGATGAATAAATATCCTGTTTTCATGAATATGACCTCAGTAATAAATAATGAATCTATGAATTGTACAGCTAACAAAAAATATAAGCTGCTTTGTATACAAATATGTTTTTCAAAGTTGTTTTATTTTTTCAAGGCATCAGTGACTCATTAAAAAATACTGTATATATTATTGTTGAGATGTACAATTACATAATATTTGTCACTGCTGTTTCCCTCTTGAGTGCTTAGTGCTATACCAATGTATGTGTCAACACAATGCCAATGTACAGTTTTTACTAGAGATAAAATGTTTCAGAATAAATCCTAATATATAAAAAACAGGTGATTGTACTAGTAAAGTAAAATTTCAATATTTAATATACATGGAAACATGGAAGTTGACAGCAGAAGGAGACCGCTAGGTCTATCTAGTCTGCCTATTTGTTTTAGACCTATTTTTACACTCTAGTTGCTTTTTGTAGTCAGGGCTGCCTTGTGTCTATCCCATGCATTCTTGAATCCCCCCATAGTGTTGACCCCCACAACCTATTGGGTCAGGCTGTTCCAGGCATCCACCACTCTTTTTGTGAAAAAAAACTTCTTGGTGTTGGTACAGAACCTCCCTCCTTGTAGCCTGAGGTCATTTTCCCCGGTCCTGGAGCCCTTCTTGAAGTAAAAAAGTTCCTGTGCCTGTGCCTTGTTAATGCCTTTTATGCACTTGAATGTTTCAGTCATGTACTCTCTCTCTCTCTCTCTCTCTTCTCTGCTCCAGGGAGTACATATTCGGTTCCCTGTCTTTCCTCGTAGGACATGTACTGCAGACCCTGAATCATTTTTGTCACCTTTCTCTGTATTATTTCCAACCAGTCAATGTCCTTTCTGAGGGGACTTCTCCAGAATTGGACTCTGTATTCCAGGTGAGACCTTACCAGCGATCTATACAGTGGTAGTACCACCTCTCTCCTCCTGTTCGTAATTCCCCTCCTAATGCAGCCTAGCATTCTGTTTGCTTTCCAAGTTGCCTTCTCACACTGCTTACTAACCTTCAAGTCATCTGAGATTATGACTCCTAGATCTCGTTCCTGGCTTGAGGCTGCCAGTCTTTTGCCTCATAGGTAATACTCCTTCCTTAGATTTTTCTTTCCTATGTGCATGGCCTTGCACTTTTTGGTGTTAAATCTCAGCTGCCACACTCGATGCCATTCTTCTAGTTTCATGAGGTCAGCTTCCATCTTTCTCACGTATATATATATATATATATATATATATATATATATATATCTATAGATACATACATACATATATATATATATATATATATATATATATAGGTACCAATTTGCTACTGGAGAGATAAAGTGTAACATTCAAGTCCCAAAATTATTTGGGGCCAATTGTCATAACCATATCATCTTAACATTGGGTATATGTGGTAGTATTGTAATCCCCAATATAAAAATAGTTCATAGTTCAGAGGTCCAAAAAAATGGATTAAAAGATCCTACAAGACCAATATAATGTGAATAACATGGTGTCCTGTACTTCACATCTGCAATATTATCAAACATACATTTTTTTAATATTATTATGCCTATAGTATCTATGTAGGTAGCATGCTATTTAGCTTTTCATTTTTTTAGCACAGACATCGCTTGTTGGTAATTATACCACAATATATAGTGGATAACAGAATGGCCAAATCTGAACATGTCCAAGTTTAGCTGCCACATTCATTTCATCAATTTTCTAGCCCATTTTTATTGCACAGCTATGATACCTTCATATGATTAGATAGTAATCACTGAATTTTCAGAAAGTGAATTATATTCTGTTTACAAGTGGTTTATCCACAAGATGTCACATGAGTAACATAGACTCCACAGGATGTCACGCGAGTAACACAGACATGACACTGAATGTTACGTGAGTAACACAGACACGACACAAGAAGTCACATGAATAACAGACACCACAACGTCAGTATTAGTATACCAAATGTCTCACCAAGTCATACCAAAGTTTACTGCTAATGCACAACCAAAAAATAATTCATACTGTGGTTATTTGGTACAACATTTTTGAACATTTCAAAGATTGTACTGTATTCACAACATTATATTGACTTATATTATTCACAAATATTTTATGCTACCCAGCGTGGTACGGATTGAATCCCGCCTGGTCTGTCGATTACATGTACCAGCTGGTCCTAAGCCCAGATTAAAAGAGAGGGAATCCAACCTATCTGTATAAGTGAGGTGAATACCAGTTTTTGGGAGTAATGCATGCCCTAACTGCTTGTAATATTCAGGACTGAAACTCTAGTGTCCTCATAAAAACACACGAAGAGTATTAGTGAATAAAAGAATTATGCCCTTGACCTGGTTGTTTCATTGTTAAAATGCATTAGAAAAAGGTGCTCAAGAATATTAATGAGCTACTATACAAGACATACTACTCAAATACAAAAACAAGGTGAAGTTTATTAAAACTACTAATATTACAGGATATGTCTAAACTCTAAAAGATTTGTATCACTAAACTACAGTACTGTAAAATCAATTGCACCACAGACTGTGGTATTGCATTCTAAGCCAGTCACCCTAGTGTGTCTAAATGGGGAAGGAAAACAGGGGAACCAGCTGCCCAGGGCAGGGAGAAACACAGCACAGAATAGAGTCCAGAACTGTTCAGAGGCTTCTGAATCTTCAGTTGATGTAACCCTGGACCACCAAAAACAATCACTCCTCCAAGAACTAGTCTGCCACCATCACCCAGCCACAGCTCCATGTGGGCTGCCGGGACATCAGGCAGACAGGATAGCTGGTTGTGGGGGAGCAGGATACCTGGGACCACATGGTGGCAGAAGGATGGCAGCACAATAAAACATTTATTAAACCTTGTGCCTGTTATAGCAAATATTACTCATTTGGCATGTTACAACTGTTAGTCATTTGATAAAAAAAATCAGTGGCCACTGGAAATGATCACTCCTTCAGGGACTAGTCTGCCTCTGGACAAACAGGCAGACAGGACATCTGGTATGGGGGAGCTGGGAACCTGGCAACACACGCTGGCAGCAGAATAAATCATTTATTAAAGTTTGTGTCTGTGTTTATAGAAAACATTCAGTTGCCATGTTACAAACAGTTTAAGTCATTTGATTAAACAAAAAAAAAATCACGGTCAGCTTTCTGATACTGTATTCTAAGCCAGTAACCCTAGCATGTCTAAACTGGGAAGGAAAACAGAATGGGAAACCAGCTGTCCAGGGCAAAGGAAACAAAGAACAGAATACAGGCCAGGACTATTCTGAGACTGGTGAATCTTCACCCCAAGTCACCCTGGACCACTGGAAAAGATCACTCATCCAGGAACTAGTCTGCCACCATTACCCAGCAACGTGGGCTGCTGGGACCTCAGGATAGACTGAGGCACATGACAGCTGGTCTGGAGGAGTGCTGCACCTGGGAACACACACTGACAGAAGGGTGGCAGCACAATAACACATTTATTAAATCTTGTGTCTGTATTTATAGCAAACATTACTCAGGTGGCACGTTACAATAGTTTGCATCCCATTTTGAGGCATTGATTAATGTTACTGTTCAGTTACCATTCTGGGCCACTTTTAAATCTGGTGGGCCTGTCATTGCCCCTTTAAGACCTCTAGTCAGGCAGTCATAGATATTCATTACTGCTTTAAACAGTTTCTGCCACTCCATTACTGTCTATGGGGATTTATCATTTTGTTCTGCCCTATGGGCAGCCTTAAGGTGGGTCCTGGCTTGCCCCAACAGTTCTCTGGCTCCGCAGAGCTCTTTTGCATAGCTGTGTGGGCGATCCAACTCAGGGGCTTTTACCTGCCCCAAAGTCACTGTGAGAACTCACAAGCGCCAAAGATTCTTTATTTTATTTTGTAAAACAAAGTCTGTGTTTATCCAATGGTGGTCAGCACCTGTATCTGGTGCTGCCACCACTCATCCTGCCCCCCCTACATCTGTTCCTGTGGTGGGACTGCTGGCAAGGAGTGTGAGGAGGCCTAGACCCCATCTCCAACCACTGGCCTCTTTGGAAACTGATGCTGGTGCTACCGGTCAAGGGGACTACCTCCTTCTGCTGCCACTGCACTCCGGATGGACCTCCAGCTGCTTGGCTACATGAGACAAGCCTAGACTCTCCTCCTTCCTCTGACCTCTATAGATCTGTTAGGCTACTGCTGGAGGCACTGGCATGAACCTGCCACCCCTCCAGATGGGATCTATCCACTGCCATGAGCACCAGGAAACTGAGACTGTTCCCTATCTTCTGGTGGTGGCAGCAATCAATCAGGACACTGGGATGGATGCAAGACCACAGTAAAGTCCCTCCCTTTTGCTCTGCCCTGAACATCCCAATGCTCCCCCTCACCCTTGCTGCTCACTTCTCTCCTCAACAGAATGAATGGCTGTAGCCATTCAAAAGGGCAGAGGATTCTGTCTCTGAATCCTCAGGAGCCCATTCCTGCCTGTGTGACCAAGCCCATGAGAGCAGGTGCCCGGCATGAGGAAACTAAGGTGGTTCAGTACAAAGTGTAAACAGGGGAAAACTAGCAGCAAAAATAAACTTTACATGCAGCTCACTGGGGCTTGTGTTGGTGGGGTACCTAACTTAGGGACACCTCCCTATACCCTGGGGCCCACCCAATACTGGGGCACCTTCCTTACTGAGCCAGCCCCCAGAGCACCTGGATGCCCATTTTTAGAGTGTACCAGGAACTCTGTGGCACTACACACATTTTCCAGAATGGCTTGTGGTTACAACAGGCTCAGGTAGGAACTTTTAACACTGCAATAATATTTTGTTGTTATATCAGGAATAACCAATGAATGAAATGCTCATTTCCAATGGTAATCTGGTGTATACATAAAACAAACTTAACACGTACAACAATATACTAACCTATCATACCAAATGTATACATAAACATATAAACAAATTCGATAACCAATCACACATTACCATACAAATTCACATTCAATCATTTACACATCACTGAATTATTTACCTATTTAGCTAAAATATTCACAATCCTTTTTGTTTAAGAGCAAGCATTTCTTGAGTTTTAAAACAGATGAGGATTTTAAAAATGTATCCCTAAAATAGGATGGTAATTAATTCCAAAATCTCAGAAGCAAATTATTGAAGCATTGCAAGGATCTTTTAGTATAAGACCTAGGAGGTATTGTGTTAATTGGGAATTCCTCAATGATGGCACAGGATGCCTAAATACTAACCTATCACTCCGGTACTTCGGTATAAGCTCCAAACCTGATTTATAGTCAAAAAGGGTAGTGTGCACCTCCATCCTCATGGCTAGGGAAACCCAGCCCAAAGATTTATATACGTTACAATGGAGAGTGGTTTTTGGACATCTCAGAATGAACCTCGCTAGTTTATTATACAGTACATCAAGACTATTTAATCTGTCATGCAAAGCACCACCATTTAAGATATCACAGTAGTCCAATAAGGGTAGTATTTGAACTTCAATAATATATTTTAAAGCATCAGAATATAAATATGTTTGATTTCTAAAGAGACACCCTACCCTCTTCCCCACCTGGCCAATTAAATTATCAACATGATTATTCCCTGTTCCTGACTGGTCCAGCCAATAACCCAGATACTTGTATGTTTTCACTGCTTCTAACAGAGCTCCTGACAGGTCTAGTATCTCTAACTTTGTATCCATTATCAATTTAGCATCTGCACCAAAAAGCATTGTTTTTGTCTTTGATGTATTTAATTTTAATTTTAAATCTCTAAAGTAGTTCTGTGATGATTGAAAGCCAGTCTGCAAACTAGACTGGATCTCCATCACAGAACTACTAGAATAAAGAAGTGTGTCATCTGTGAAGAAGTGGTAGCTTATCCATGCCACGTTATTGCCACTGGCACTGCCATTGGCACCGGCACTTTAAGATATGGGCAGATGGTGTGTGCAGTTCTCTTTATAATAGGTGGCAAGTGTGGGATTGGACAAGTTGGGAGGGGTGACATACCTCACCACTATTGGCATGATGAACGGGTATTGGCAGGTGGTGTTAACTGCCAGAGCTAGGGAGAGGTCAGCCTTCATCACTCCAATAGGGTTATTTGAATTTAAAGTAATGCCTTTTGAAATGAAGAAAGCCCTTCCACCTTCTAAAGGTTGGTGAGCCAGGTGTTAAATGGTACTGAAGAGTACACCGTGGCATAACTTGACGATATTGCTATCTTCAGTGCCAGCTGCAAGGAACACCTATCCCACCTTAAGGAAGTGCTGGGCAGGATACAGAGGGCTGGGCTCACTGTAAAAGCTGAAAAGTGTCAGGTGGCCATGGCTGAGGTGGCATACCTCAGGCATGTAGTAGGCCAGGGACAGCTCCGTCCTATTCAAGCAAAAATTGTGGCAATCAAGGCATGGCCCAAACCTGAAACACCGAAGTAGGTTCTGATTTTTCTAGGGACTGCAGGATACTATAGATAATGTGCATCAAACTACAGTGTCCTGGCAGCTCCACTATCTGGCCTGATAAAAAGAATGCTTAAAAAGGTAAACTGGGAACCAGCCTATGAACAAGCATTTTCACAGCTTAAGGAGGCACTGTGCGGTGCTTCTGTATTAGCCAGTCCAGACTATAGTAAACCATTTGTAGTTCAGACAGAAGCCTCAGATGTGGGTATTGGGGCAATACTTAGCCAGACTTCTAACCAAGAGGAAAATCACCCAATAGTGTACCTTAGTAAGGAGTTACTTCCCAGAGAGCAGGCTTATTCTACAGTGGAGAAAGAATGCCTTGCAATGATGTGGGCACTAAAGTAGTGGAACCATACCTATACAGGCAGCATTTTGAGGTACAAACAGCTCACAACCCCTTGGTTTGGCTGGCACAAATGGGTAAAACAAATGGTAGGCTTTAAAGATGGAGCAGTGCCTTGCAGGGTTATGACATGACTGTCACTCACAGGGAGGGGCAGCAAGCACAAATGCAGATGGGCTGTCACATTAGAGCAGTGAACTGAATTTGGGAAAACTCATCCCGGCACCTTTCCACACCTTAACACATGTCTGATATAGGTCCTTTATCAAAAAGTGTGCAGATGGTGTGAACAGTTTCCTTTACAGTATATGGATAGTGTGGGACTTCTCTTAGTATTTATACAGTTTTGTCCCAGCACCTATACCTAGCACAGTCACTAGCTGATTGATCCTTTTATTATGAAATGCATTGCTTATTTGAAATTCATAGCAAGTCCAGTCAATGTCTTTTTGACTTCATTGAAGTCCTCCTCTTGAAAGCGCAACTGGTGATCCACTTTTGAATACAGTGGTTCACTAAATTTATGTACAATATCTTTGAGTGACTCGGTTGAATATTCTGCCATGTCATCATCTGGAAATTGATATGATCATGTCAGATTCCTCTGTAGGTATTTTATTTTAATGTCAGTATCTGTTAAAGCAATTACTTCAGCCACGTAGATGTGGACTGTATTGTTTTTCCCAGATCTGAACTGGACACCAGGGGTGACCCACAATCACTCATAGTAAGAAAATATTTGCTTACTGAGGGTGATGCAGGTGGTGATTGCCATCCAGTCACCCCTCTGTTTGAGTAAGTTTGCTTCATTAAGGGGTTGGGGTGCACTTCTAGGCTTGTTTTGCTGTTGCAATGAATCTCAGTAGTAGTTTGGACTGTGTGCTGCATGGTAGGCCCAACATGGCTTCCATGGTAGTACACGTGATGTAAAATAAAGCTTTCTTGCAAGGGATGAAGCTGGTGGTAACTGCAACCCAGTCATCAGTTCCAATAATCTTACATCCATTTTTTGAGTTTGTGCACTTTTAGGCTCATTTGGCTGTTGCAGTAAATCTCAGTAACTGGTGCGCCAGGTTAAGCTACGGGCATAGCATGGCTTGAGAGAGTAAACGTGATGTAAAATTATTTTTATCTTACTGGTGGGTGACACTGGTGGATACTGCTACCAAGTCGCCCTCTGTTTTAGTAACGTTGCCTCATTTGGTGGTGGGGGGCATGCACATTTAGGCTCATTTGTCTGTTGCAGAGAATCTCGGAAATTGTTTGGGCCATGCAGCAGTTGTCTTATATAGTGCAGATCGACCAGGGCTACTTCAGTCAACTCTGTACTTGCCCATCTTGACTAGTGAAGGTTTTTCTTGGCTGTTAATGAAGTTGACAATGTCCTTTCTAGACCTCATACTAATTTCCCTCAGTGTGCCAGATTGTCTGGTGTGATTAACAGCTCTTTAAGAGCTGTAATTATCTGGTAGTTCAAGAGTGGGATTCCACAAAAGACTCCATGCAAGTCGATATCACTCCACTGTTAGGACATTCGGCTAGTACCCAGGGTGTGGTCAAGCATAGAGTGCTGCTAAGTAACTAACTTCCAGTTTTCTGAAATGTGTCTGGCAATATGTCGTACATTGAGACCAGTGCCTTTTGTGCCCCTTGTTTCCTTGAATTCTGAATGTCTGTATCCAACATGTCAGTGACAAAATGCTAACAAACATACAGGGGCTGCTGTACAGGTGGTGGGGTTTCTCCAAGCCTCAGCACAGCTGATCCCTATCCCCTCCCAGTCTCAACCAAGTACACTCCATTGACGCCACTGCAAACAGACTGAAATGATCACCAATAGACCCACAGCAGCCATTACTGGCAGGTGTTGGTGTCCCCAGCACTTCTTAATGGGCTGTCAATGCAGTTCATGTTGTCATACTCTTATCCAACCAGCAAGTCCTTCCAACCTAAAAAAAAAATGATTTTGGAGAATGTATGATACAAACTCTGTGGAAGTAAACATAATGTAAAATAATGTTCTCTTTCTAGGGGTGAAGTTAGTGCAGACTGCCACCCTATTATCCTCTGCTCCAGAAACTTAGTCTCATTTTTCTGGGGGGGAAGGGGTTAGGCTTGTTGCAGCGATTCTCAGTTATTGTTTGGTGTGCCCTAGGTGTAACATGCAGCACAAGGGGCACTAAATAATTACTGAGATTCACTGCCAATGGAGTCCGCAATTGCACACCACCCCACACACAGGAGGTAAAGTTCCTGTAAGTGAGGGTGACTGTGTGGCAGTCAGCACCAGAATCAACCCCAGTAAGAAAACATTTCACATCATGCTTACTCCCACAGAAGCCATGCTAGGCCTGGCATGCAGCATCTAGCACACCAAACATATTAGCATACTAACATACTAAAATGCCAGCAGAATAGGCCTAACAGTCTTTCATGTCAGCTCGTTTGGTCAGCCCCCACCCTGGGTGCTGACCTTGCTTCCCCTCTTGCCCTCTCTGGCTTCTCCCTTCCCAGTCCCAGATATTCTCGCTACACTGGACTTTGCTTCCAGAACCCTTCCCCTGTACCTGTCCCACACCCTCTTGAACCCTTCCACTGTTTCTGCCTCCACCAGCCCCCTGGGCAGCACATTCCATGACTCCACCACCCTCTCAGTGAAATAGCACCTCCTCCTTTCTCCCCTGAATCTTCCCCCCTCCAGCTTCCACCCATGCCCTCTGGTTGCCCCCCCTCCTTCCTTCAAAGCACCATGACTGCTCCACCACTATTTAGCCCCTTCATGTACCTGAAGACCTCTATCATGTCCCCTCAGTCCCTTTTCTCTTCCAATGTGTACATATTTAGCTCTTTTCACCTCTCCCCATGAGTCCTGTCCCCCAAGCCCCAAATCATTTTGGTTGCCCTCCTCTGGACCCTCTCCAGGAGTTCAATGCCCCTTTTTAAGAGTGGTCTCCATAACTGCATGCAGTACTCGAGGTGCGGCCTCACCAAGCAGTTATACATAGGGAGTGTCACTTCCCTCCTTCTGGAGGTGATCCCCTTAGCAATGCATCCCAGTATCCTGTTGGCCTTGGCCGCTACCCTCCTACAAGTCTCCAAGTTGTTCATCTTGACATCCACCACCTCCTGGTCCCTCTCAGCCATTGAGACTTGTAGCATCCCCCCCCAGGGTGTACACTTGGCCCGGGTTTCTGGCTCCCAGGTGCAGTACCTTGCATTTCCCTGCATTGAACCTCAGCTTCCACTTTTGAGACCACCTTTCCAGAGCCTCCAGGTCCCCCTGTAGGGCCACCCTCCCCTCCCCTCACCCCAGTGAGAATATATGGGACTGGGAAGGGAGAAGCCAGAGAGGGTGAGGGGGGCAGGCAGGTCAGCTCCCAGGGTGGGGACTGAGCAAACAAGCAGACATGAAAGAATGTTGGGCCTATTCTGCTGGCATTTTAGAATGTTAGTATTCACAGCAACATCCAAAGGAACCTAAAAGTCCCCCCCCAAGGAGTTAAGTTCCTGGAACTGAGTGCAACTGGGTTGCAGTCACCACCAGCACCACCCCAGTAAGAAAATGTTTTTACTGGGGTAATGCTGAAGGAGACTGCCCCCCCCGACGCCCTTGGTTCCAGGAACTTTGCACCATTATGGGCAACAGATTTCTTTTAGGCTCATTTTGCTGTTTCAGTGTATTTCAGTAACCATTTGGTGTGCTGCATGTTAGGACTAGCATGGCATACGTGGGCGTGAAGGAGATGTAAACCTATTTACTCCCACTGATGCCATGCTAGGCCTAACATGTCACACCAAATAATTACTGACATTCACTGCAACAGTCAATGGAGCATAAAACAACAAAATAGCCCTAATTATGCATGGTTATTGGAACCGAGGGGGGTGTCTCTGTGGCAGTCACCACCAGCATCACATCCATTAAGATTTTTTTTTTTAACTTGAGGTGATGCTGGTGGTGACTGCCACCAAACACCCTTGGTTCCAGTAACTGCATAATTAGGGGTGTTAGTTCTTTAAGATTGGTTGCTATTGCAGGGAATCACAATATGCCATGTACTGCATGCTAGGCTGAGCATGGCTTCAGTGGGAGCAAACATCTGTTTTACTCCAACAGAAGCCATGCTAGGCCTAACATTCAGCACCTTGCACACCAAACAATTGCTGAGATTCATACCAACAGTAAAAACAGCTGAAAAGTACACCAAAAAAACTAAATTATAAAACATTGCTTGAACAAAGAGTGATGCTTTGGCAGATACTGCCAGCAATCACCCAAGAAACAAAACAAAGTTTTAAACTACCATGGAAGTAATTTTAGGCATACCATGCAGTACATGGGCAGCACAATTACTGTGATACACTACAAAAGCTAAACAAGCTGAAAAGGGCACATAAACAAAGCATGATGAAGTTAATAAAACAGAGGGTGACTAGGTGGCACCGTGGCAGTCTCCACCAGCATCACTCCCAGTAGGAAAACATTTTCTTACAGGTGGTAACTGCCACCGAGTTATCCTCAGTCCCAGAAACTTTGACTCATTGGGGGTGCACTTTTAGGTTAGTTTGGTTGCACTGAATCTCAAGAATTGTTTGGGCCATGCAGCTGTAGTTAACATAGTTTGACTGTCCCAGAAGCTTGTGCAAGTTGGTCAGGGATAGTGCAGGCAACCCTCTACTTGCCCAATTTGACTAGTCCAGGTTTCCCATGACTGTTAATGAAGTTGACAAAGTCCTTCTTTCTAGACCCCCTCACTAATCTCCCTCAGTCTACCAGATGGTCTGGTGTGATTAACAGCTTTTTAAGAGCTGCAATTATCTGGCAGTTCAAAAGGAGGATCACACAAAAGATTCAGTGCAGTAAATGTGATGTAAAATAATGTTTTTTTCCTAGGGGTGATGCTAGTGGAGACTGCCACCCTGTCACCCTCTGTTCCAGTAACTTGGCCTCATGGGGGGTTGTGCACTTTCAGACATGTAGTGATCCTAGTAATTGGTGTGCCATGCTAGTCCCTCAGTGCAATATGCAGCACATGGCACACTAAACAATCACTGCGATTGAATTCAACAGCCACAGGAGACTAAAAATGCACAAAAATGTTAAATGATTAAATGTTACATGAATTGAGGGGTACTCCGTGGCAGCCACCCTCAGTATCTCCCCCAGTAGGAAAATATTTTACATCATGTTTACTCCCATGGAAGACATGGTAGACCCTAGGCCTAACATGCAACATACGGCACAAAGGACAGAACCCCCCCAATGTATTGTGTTACGGGACCCTCCCACTACCAAGGATTATACAGACAAGTAGAAAAGAATAATGAGTTCCCCCCTGCAGAGGTTCAATTTTAAGTTTTAACAGATGATCCTACAAGCAACCCCTGCAGAGACCATGTTCACACAACAGGAGCCTCTGCAGAGTTTATGTCCACACAAAACAAGCCCCTACAGAGACCAGGTCAAAACCATTTAATTTCCCAAGACTGCTGTTTTCCTCTTATGGCAGAAAAAAACAAACAAATTAAAGATGGTGGATGCTGCCACCCAGTCACCCTTGGTTCCAGTAACATTGCCTCATTTGTTGCGGGGGTGCACTTCTAGTATTATTTGGCTATTGCAGTGAATCTCAGTAATTGTGTACCATGTGCTGCATGTTAGGCCTAGCATGGCTTCTGTGGGAGTAAACATCATGAAATAATTTTACTTGTACTACCATGGACGTCATGCTAGGCCTAACATGCAGTACCTTGGGCCAAACAATTACTGAGATATACTACTACAGCTAAACTAGTCTAAACATGAACAAAATCATCAAGTGATGCAATATTAATGGAACCAAAGGTGACTGGTTGGCAGTCGTTACCAGCATCACCTCCAGTAGCCATTTCACATCACGTTTACTCCCACAGAAACCATGTTGTGCCTAGCATTGCAGCACATGGCCCAAACATTCATGGAGATGCACTACAACAGTCAAACAAGTCCCAAAATATGAGGCACATGGGGCACAAAAACCCTGGCACAATATATCAGTTGGGGGAGGATATAGCATGCACCAAGCAGGAAAGAGATCTTGGGGTTATCATCTCTGATGACCTCAAGGTAGGCAAACACTGTGACAAGGCAGCAGGTAAAGCAAATAGGATGCTGGGATGCATAGGCAGCGACATCACCAGCAGGAAAAGGGAGGTCATAATTCCACTATACAAGACACTAGTGAGGCCCCACCTGGACAACAGCATACAGTTCTGGAGACCTTACTTACGTAAGGATATAGACAGGGTAGAGAAGGTTCAGAGGAGGGCAGCAAAGATGGTACATGGATTGCATCACAAGTCCTATGAGGACAGGTTGAAGGAACTGAATATGCACTCCCTGGAGGAGAGGAGGGAGAGAGGAGATATGATAGAGACATACAATTATCTTACAGGGAGGAAGAGGGTGCAGGAATACACTATTTTTAAGCGAAAAAGATGTTCTAGGACTAGAGGGCATGGGAAGAAGTTGGAGGGAGGACGATTCAGAGGAAACATGAGGAAGAATTTATTCACAGAATGGGTAGTGGACAAGTGGAACACCCTACCAGAGGAAGTGGTGGGGGCTGAAACAATCACTGGATTTAAGAATGCATGGGACAGACATAAAGGAATTCTGGAGGTCAGGGTGAAGGGGCAACAGATTTCTAGGAAAACATAAAGTAAACTTACAAGCTCAAATGGGCAGACTGGGTGAGCCGTAGGCCCTTATCTGCCCAACACTGTCTATGTATCTATGTAAAATTCACAAAAACACCAAATAATGATTAAATGTTACATGAATTGAGGGGGGCTCAGTGGCAGCCACTGCCGGCATCTCCCCCAGTAGGAACACATTTTACGTCATGTTTACTCCCACAGAAGACATGCTAGACCCTAGGCCTAACATGCAGCACATGGCAGAAAGGGCAGAACCCCCCCCCAATGTATTGTATTATAGCCACACATACACACACACACACACATATAATAATGATTTTTTCCCCTACCAGGATTCAATGTTAAGTTTTTACACATGATTCTACAAACAAACAAGGCAGAATCCGCCCCCCCCCACCACCAAATGATGTATTGTGTTACAGGACCATCCCGCCATCAAGGACCACAAAGTAGTACACAAACAAATAAAGAATAATTATTTTTTTCTCCACCAGGATCCAATTTTAACAGATGATGCTACAAGCAATCAGGCAGTTAATAAACTGCGACAGCTGCAGAAACCAAGTTCACACAACAGGAGCCCCTGCAGAGACCAGTTCCACACAAAACAAGCCCCAGCAGAGACCAGGTCAAAACCATTTAATCTCCCAAGACTGCTGTTTTTTCTCTCTCATGGCAGAAAAAAAAAAGATGGATGCTGCCACCCAGTCACCCTTGGTTCCAGAAACATTGCCTCATTTGTTGGGGAGGAGTGGCTAGCGTAGCCTTTGTGGGAGTAAACATCATGAAAGAATTTTACTTGAACTACCGTGGAAGCCATGCTAGGCCTCACATGCACTAATTGGGCCAAACAATTACTGAGAAATACTACAACAGCCAGACAGGCCTAACGATGGACCAAATTACCCAAAGCAATGCAATATTAATGGAACCAAGGGTGATTGGTTGGCAGTCATCTCCAGCATCACCTCTAGTAGCCATTTCACATCACGTTTACTCCTACAGAAGCCATGTTGGGCCTAGCATTGCAGCACATGGCCCAAACTTTTACTGAGATGCACTACAACAGCCAAACAAGCCTAAAAATGCACAGAAACACCAAATAATGATTAAATGTTACATGAACTGAGGGGAACTCAATGGCAGCCACTATCAGCATCTCCCCCAGTAGGAACACATTTTACGTCATGTTTACTCCCACGGAACAAGGAAGACATGCTGGACCCTAGGTCTAACATGCAGCATATGGCATAAAGGACAGACCCCCAGTGTACTGTATTATACCATACACATACACACACAGAAAATAATGATTTATTCCCTACCAGGATTCAATGTTAACACATGATCCTACAAGCAAACAGGCAATTAATAAACTGCTACCCCTGCAGAGACCAGTTCCACACAAAACAAGCCCCTGCAGAGACCAGTTCAAAATCATTTAATCCCACAAGACAGCAGTTCTCTATCTCATGGCAGAGGGAAAAAAAAAGAAGATTATGAATGCTGCCACCCAGTCACCCTTGGTTCCAGTAACGTTGCCTCATTTTTTGGGGGGGGCCACTTTTGGGATTATTTGGCTACTGCAGTGAATCTCAGTAATTGTTTGGTGTGCCATGTGACGCATGTTAGGCCTAGTGAAGAAGACATTTTGGGCCTAGCCATGCAGCACATGGCTCAAACTTTTATGGAGATGCACTACAATAGCCACATGAGCCCAAAAATGCACAAAAACACCAAATAATGATTAAATGTTACATGAACTGAAGGGGACTCAGTGGCAGCCAGCAACAGCATCTCCCTCAGTAGGAACACATTTTTATTTATTTATTTAGTTAGTTTTTGTTAACCGGGTAAGTGCACTAGCCAGCAAGTGACTGTTTTCAGGCACGACCCGGGAGGTACAATTACAATACAGACAGAGTACAACCAGAATTATTTGAAACACCAAAAACAATTGAAAACAGAGAGAGATACATATGGCACTGCAACATACAATAAAGAAAAATACATTTTATCACTGTATCCAAGGAACATACTCATAATGTGAATAGTGGAGGATGGTAAGGCAGGAGAGGAGAGGCAATATGAGAAGACACAAGACAGGTCAGAGGGATGGGAGAGAGAGAATAAGAGGCGCCGCCAGATACGGCAACAGCGGAGAGGTACTCAACCTGCAGCCGGGCTTATGGAGCCACAAGACGGCAGGTGAAGAAAGGGTGGTGGGGGTGGCAGAGCGGCATCAGCGGTAGGAGGGAAGAGTGTGAGGCTGGGGCTGTGGAACCGAAGACTGCAGGGCAAGGGCAGGAGTAAGTCGGTGAGAGGGGAGAAGGGAGAGTTACGCAATAGCGGAAAGCCGCCAAAGTCAAGCCGAGCTGGTGGAACCGAGAGACGGCAAGGCAGGGAAGGAGGGTCGGTGGACAGCAATAGTGGTGAGAGGTGGGAAAGTACAGCCTGGTCTGGAGCCGAAGAGACAAGCATGGGTGAGAATGGGCAGAGGGGAAGAAGCGGAGGAGTTATGGCAATAGCGGCAGAAGTGTCAAAGTCAAGCGAACCGGTGGAACCGAGACGGCAGGCGGGGAAGGAGGGGTAGGTAGCGGTGGGAATAAAGCGTGGTATAAGGAGAAAGGTGACAAAGTGCAGCAGAAGGATGGAGACTTGAGAGGGGCATGGATAGGGTAGGAGCAGGTAGAGGTGAGTTTGGTGGGGAGAGGAAACAGGGAAGAAGATAGAACAGAAGGGAGAGAGAAACAAAGGAGAGACAGAGCAGCGAAGAAAATCATGGAGTAGAAAATAGCAACTAACAATTATCGACATCTAACGTTAGACTTGAATGACAAGCAGATTGAGACAGCATTAATTACAAGGCTAAGGTAAAACATTAATTACGAGGAACAGTATAAAACCCACTACTTGTATAAACATCAGTGCTATCAATGAAATAACAGTACGAGTGCAGTGCATCAGGTTGGGTCAAAGCAGACACATTTGTCCATAGTAGTGAGGAAGGTTCATAGTTTTCTCTTGAATGTCTCATGAGTGGAGCTATCTCTCAGGTCCTGTGGTAGCAGGTTCCAGAGGTGGGGGGCAGCATAGTGAAAGGAGCTCATGCCCTTTTTAGTCCGACAGAAGGGGATGGAAAGTAATGTCTGATCAGCAGATCTGAGATTCCTTGTGGGAATGGCCGGCGTAAGTAGATCAGACAGGACAGCAGGCTTGGACGTCCTTAGGATGGAATCCACTAGGTTGTGCAAGTAGTACTGCCTGGTCGCAGAAGGAGAGAGACAACCAAGGTCCTGATATAAAAGACAATGATGATGCAGTCGAGGTGCCTTGGTTGCATATCTGCACACATTATTGAAGGTAGTATCCCAAAGTTGCAGTGAGGATTTTGTGGCTAAGGACAGGATGGGACACCCATATGTAAGGGTTGGCAATAGAATGCCTCGGGCTATCGCCAGTTTAGCAGCAGGGGTGAGAAGGTATTTGGTTCTATAGGCAGCCCCCAGTTTGCAGTTTACTGTTTTGCAAGTTTCTTGAAGATGAGTTTTAGGTCCAGGGTTTGATCCAGGTGGATGCCAAGGTAGCGAAGCAGTGACAGCTTCTAGGGTTCCTTTCTATCTGAGACTGAGATGGATAGGGGACAGGATCTAAGTCTGTGGTTGGAGCCAAACATCATAACTTTTGTTTTACTTGTGTTTAAAACCAGGCGTTGAGAGTTCAACCAGTGTTGTACAGCATAAAAATCTGTGGTGAGCACAGTATTTAATTCCAGGACATTGTCAGAGTGATAATAAATTACCAGGTCATCTGCATAGAGAAGTGAGTGACCTGTGGTGACCAGCTCAGGAAGTTTGTTGACAAATAACGAAAATAGAAGAGGGCCAAGTATAGACCCTTGAGGGACCCCAATGTTAATAACAGCACTGTCAGACACAGATGGATTGAACTTAACGGCTTGTGTTCTATTGGAGAGGTAACTTTTGAACCAGCTAGTGACTGGGGGAGAGAAACCCAAGGAATTGAGAGCGGCTAGTAGCAGAGAATGGTTAACCAGATCAAAAGCCTTAGTTAAGTCAATAAAAACCACCCCTGTGAACTTTCCTCGATCCATATTGTGAGCAATATCAGTAGTGAATTTTGCAAGTGCAAACATAGTGCTATGATTCTTTCTAAAGCCATGTTGTGTTGAGCTTAGTAAGCTGAATTTCTTGAGGTGTTCGGTGATTTGTAGGGAAATAATTTTTTCCAGGACTTTATTCAGAACGGATAGAATTGCAATGGGTTGGTAATTAGATATGTCATTTTTACTGCCTTTCTTAAATACGGGAGTAACTCTGGCTGCCTTCCAGATTTCAGGGACGATACCATTGGAGAGCCATAGGGTGAAAATGTGTGCCAGTGGACCAGAGATGAAGTGAGAGGCCATTTTTAGTAGTCTTGGTTCTAGGCTATCAGAGCCAGTGCTGGTGTTGTCCGAGAGTGACCTGAGCAGTTTTAGGACCTGATGCCTAGGCACTTCCCTGAAATAAAAGGGGTTGGTTAAGTTTGGGGGTCCATCAGATGCTGTAGGGTTAAGCTGTGCAGCAGAGGATTGTGATGGGAGGGAGGCTGTGTAAGCAGATAAATCAGAGAATTGTTGGTTAAAAGCATTAGCAATTGTAGTAGAGTCAGTACAGTGCACGCCATGGAGGACCATATCAGATGGAGTAACATCTTGGCAGAACCCAAAAAGGACTTAATGTGTCCCCAAACTTGTGGGGTCATTAGAGGAATTTATCAGCAGGTTTTGGCAGTATTACTTTTGGCCTGCCTGATGCATCTTTACAGTCATTTCTATATTGCTTATACAGAATGACATCCGACTGTAGCCCAGTTTTTTTGTACTTTTTCCATTGATTGTCTCTGATTTTAATCTTTGGAGCAGATCTTTCGTTAGCCATCTCGAATGCTGACCCCTTACCCTCCTTCTGACTATGGGGAGGTGCTTCTTTTGTATGGTGCCAAATACAGTCAGAAATGAATGAAGGACAACATCCACACTGGTAGCGGCATAAATGTTGGACCAGTCAACACAGGAGAGGTCAAGTAGGAAGGCGTGCTGGTCAAGGGCTGCATAGTTTGAGAACCTTATCAGACGTGAAGGCAGAGGAGGTGGTGGACAGGACCTCCATCGGCAAAGTGTAAGGGAGTGGTCAGTGATAGAATCAGAAAGCACTGTGGCATCCAGAACATGATCAGGCCTGGAGGTGAGGATCCAATCAAGTAGGGACCCAGAGTGCAGAGTGGTAGTCCTGGTAAAGTCTGTGATAGTTTGGTATAGGTTGTGTTTTTGTAGTAGAGATTCAAGGACGCTGTGCTGTGGTCCCAGCCAGTTGATGTTCAGGTCCCCGAGGAGAAGAGCCTCATTCGATTTTACGTTTTGGGAGACATAATGTAGCAAGTTCTGGAGACCACTCATCCCGCTTGTAGGTGGATTGTAGACACAAATGATGTGCAGCAGTTTTGAACCCAGTGCCAGGGTAGCATGAAGAGTTTCACAGGGTGTCAGGGAATCAGTGCATGGTAGGATGTTCAGGGCAAGATGTGTTTTGTACATAATCGCAACCCCTTTGACCCAGCACGGTCTTTTCTTAGAATATTATAGCCAGGCACAAGACAGGTTGTATCAGGCACCGAAGGCTTCAGCCAAGTCTCAGATAGACATAGTATGTCAGGGTTAATCAGTTTATCCCAGGCTTCAAGCTCAGCCAGATTACTCATGAGACTCCGGATGTTCATATGGACTATAACTAAACCCTTTTTTGTTATTGCCGTTGCAGGGGGTGAAGCGCAAGCCTTAGGGCCAGGGTTGGGTTCCACATCTCCAGCAAGCATAAGGAGCCCTGCAAGGTGGAAGAGAGGAATACTGTTGGCAGAGATAGTGCATAGCCAATGCGTTTGGGTTCATGTAGTTCAAGAGATATGGAGTGGATAGACAGATAGATACAGCCCCTTTTAAGAGGATAGAGTGAGCAGGAGTAGAATTGAGTAATAGCTCAGCAGGATATTAGAGAACGTAAAGTCCCTATCATTGTTAGTGCAGGGAGGAGTAGCAAGAGATGTGGAAATTGTTAGCCAGTTTATACATAACAGGAAAGACAGAAGTATAAGTGATGAAGCTTTAGGGGTGAGGGGAGGGCACATTAGGGGGAGACTAGGGTGCAGCACCATGACTAATGCGGCAACTGCAATACTTATAAGAGAAGAGAAGCAGGCTTCTAGAGGAGTGGCTCTATTATCAAGATAGTTATACACAAGACAGTCAGGAGATGGGATAACGCCATCATGTTTACTCCCACACTGCACAAAGGACAGAACCCCCCCCAAATGTTGTGTGTTACAGGACCCTCCCACCACCAAGGACCACAAAGGAGTACACAAACAAATAGAAAAGAATAATGATTTTTTCCCCCCACCAGGATCCAGATAACAAACTACTACCCCTACAGAGACTAGATTCACACAGCAGGAGCCCCTGCAGAGTACAGGTCCACACAAAACAAGCCCCTGCAGAGACCAGGTCAAAATCATTTAATTGGATTAAATTAATCCCCCAAAAACTGCTGAGAAAAAAAAAATGTTGTGTTGCCCCTGTGGGGTTCAGGTACAATTAAAGTATTATGTGTTACCCCTGAACTGCAGCCCCCCACTTACAAAAAAAAAAAAAAAAGCATTTATGGTGCTCTGCCACTCACACACAAAAAGCCCCTACAGAGACCAGGTCTACACAAAATGAGCCCTTGCATAGACCAGGTCAAAATACTTGAATCACCCAAGTTGCATTTATTTTTTTCCTTTTCATCCAGCAAAGAACAGATATGGGATTGTAATGGGATTTATTCCCCTCAAAACAGAATTTCTTCTCCCCTCCACCTCCCATTACAGAACAAATAGCAGCTATGGGAGACTAATGCTTCCCACAAAATAGGAGACAAAACGAGCCCCTAAACAGACCTAGTCCAATTCATTTCAACAGTACTCAATTCATTTAATGCAGCAACCCTGCAGAATTGGTTTTAAATCAACTATCCCTGCCACCCACCCCACATACACGCAACACAAGCTTCTACAGTGGCCAGGTAGAACAGGTGAACAAAACCTGTTTTTTTAATTAACTGTCCCACAAAATAAAGGTCTGCAGTGTGGTGCTACATATTTTTAATGAACCCCCCTCCCCACCTGCATCTCGGGACCATGAGGCAAGGTCCAGCTGAACTAAAAACATGTTTTTCACTGCTGTCCCCACATACTGTACCTTAGCAGTCAATGTAGCAAGGCAGACTTGAAAAGGATTCAATGCAGCCATAACGTGCGCAATGCAGAACTCACAAAGGACAACGGGTCTTCACAGCAATGCAGGTGGTAGCAAGAAGAACACTAAACCCCCAGACCCACACATTTAAGGAGCAAGGGCATGATGAAAGATGGTGCCCACTCATATTTCCAGTTCTCCACAATCTGGGCCAGCTCACGAACCGACGCAACCTGCGTCACAAACGGACGGGAGAGTACCAGGCCGGCAAAAAGTGAAAATATGTAAAAAACTGGGGGGCAGAAGAAATGCAAGGTTTTGGCAGCTTATTGTTGTAAAAATAAGGCAGACTACCACACAAATTCAATCGGACCACAGGAGTCACAACTTAAAAGAACAGTCTGGTTAGGGATGGGCTCAAAATGGACACTGCTTGTCACGAACGTTAAGGCAGTACAAATTAGTAAAAAACAAGCATAAAACATTTATTTTGTAAATGGATTCATGGGAGGAAACTAAAATGAAATAATTAGGCAGCAAATTAATAACAGTTATTTTTATGGGGCACAATAATGAACAGTACATAAGTGATTTAAAGGGGACAGGAAATTTGTGCCAATTGGCAGCTACTTATAAAGTTCTTATTTGCAGAAATGACATGCAATCCCCTAAATTATCCATTTTTAACTGTACCTGAATAAAAACTGATACCAAAACTGTATTTTGCATTGTTTTGCTTTTATGAGCAGCATTCTGCAACAGTTCTCTTCATGGAACCAGTAATTTGGAATTATAACTATGTCACGGTCTGTGCACAGAATGCTAATTATAAGTTGTTGACCTATCACAACCGTGCTCAGATTTCTGTACACAAACCATGACATAGTTAAAGCTCCAAAATACCAGTTCCATAAAGAGAACTGTAACAGAATACTGCCCATAAAAAACAAAACAATGCAAAATAGTTTTTGGTATCACTTTTTATTCAAGCACAGTTAAATATGGATAATTTAGAGGAATGTATATCATGTATGAGGATAAGAATTTTATGAACAGCTGGCAGTTGGAAATGATTTCCTGTCCTCTTTAAAGTAGGACTGGTAATAATGTCACAAAATGCAGCCCTACTTACCAGTGTAAATAGGTGTTTGTGATAATACAGGATGAATACAGTAGAACCAAACTCAGTGAGTTTATGTCTAATATCTCTCCTAATAGGGCACTACAAATGAGAGATCTTATGTGAACATTAAAACAATTCAGAAAAAAGTGCAGTAGGAATGAGTCTCTCAACTACTGTATTTATGCCTATATATATTAAAAATAAAGAAATGTATTTTTAGGTTGCCCCTCCCCTAGGGATTTCATCCTGAAGATTGACAGCTGACGGGTGTGTTATTTGTTAGGCCTAAATGTCACCCATTCCATCTGAAATTACATTCACAAGCCACAGTAAATAAGAATGGGATGAGGGGTGACATTTAGGCCTCACAACTCCAATGACACATTTCATCAGCTGTCAATCTTGGGATGATGAGCAGGTCGGGGGGGAAGGGGCAACCCTAAAGATTTTTCATTTTCTGACTTTTTGTGTTTTAACCCTAAATGATGCATTAATGCAATTTTTTTGCATGGAATTTCCTTACTTTTTGAGAAAGAATAAACTAAGAACTTGCACAAGTTGGTGGGAGTGTGGGCCCTTAGGGCCCTGCGCTCCCACCAACCTATGGAAATTGGTGGTAGTGCAGGCACTTTGGGCCCTGTACTCCTGGCAACCTGCCGAAGGTGGTGGGAGTATGGGTCCTTTGGGCCCTGCGCTCTCACCAATTTGTAAGTGTAACACCATAATTCACATCTATGTGACATACCAAAAGCTCCCTCCAAATTTCAATGTAAAACACCAAACCATGTCCGAGATATAACATGTTAAAATTTGAAATTTTCATTCATCAGAGTTGCAGAATTCTGCATCTGTTAACATTTTACAGGCACAATGACTGACTACTACATCCATGACACTATGGCTAGGTATCCTATCAATTTCAAGCCACCAGCACAATACAAAACACTGTCCACAACATGAAAATTTCATCATGCAATATCTCTGCAAAACAATTTTTCTTTGACACGTAAACACTGTAATTCACATCTACAGGACATGCCAAGAACACCCTCCTAATTTCAAGTAAAAAGACCAAACTGTTTCCGAAATATTTAAACTTAAAGATTGGTGAACTTGCCTTATCTAGTGAATTATAAAATCTGGCCATCTTATCCCTATCTCGCGATCAAAGATGGCGATCAAAGAATCTCATGATCAAAGAATTTGCAGGCTCACTATCAAAGAATGAAAAATGCTGTAAATAAAAAATTAGAAGGAAAGAATTTACGATTTATTATAAGGAGTTATACGGCCCTATGCATTCACCCCCAACAACACAACAATTACAGGCTTATTTACAAGACTCTAATCTACCCCGGCTTTCATTGGAACAGTAGAATAGTCTTTTGGCTCCAATAAGTACCGCCAAAATCACAGCGGTTATTAATGACCTGTCAGTGAACCAAACCCCGTGCATGGACGGATACTCGTCCTTGTTTTATAAAAAATTTCAGACTCAATTAATACCAGTGCTTCTCCCTTTGTACCAGCATATCCTATCAGGCGCTGATACGGACCCCTTGTTATTTGAAGCAATTATTGTTTTGATTCCAAAACCGGGTAAACCCCCTGACCGTGTAACCAGTTACCATCCTATATTGTTAATCAATCAGGATATAAAAATTCTGACCAAATTATTGGCTTGCCAGCTTGAAAAGATAATGGATACCCTCATAGGATCAGAACAGGCTGGGTTCTTGAAGGGTAGGTCTTCAGCTGATCACTTAAGAACCCTTTCGCATGTCTTCTCGGTGTCCAGGGATGCACCTTACCCTGCAGCTTTGGTCTCCCTGGACACCAAGAAGGCATTCAATAGAGTACATCGGGAGTATCTCTTCCAGGTTTTGGAATCCTTCGGTATCCCACCCGGCTTTATAAACTGGATACGGGCAATGTATAAATCTCCTTCCGCCCAGGTGTCAGGAAATGGTGTGATCTCAGAAAACTTCACTGTCCACTCAGGTACCAGACAGGGATGTCCTTTATCTCCATTATTATTTCATTTGTATCTCAAACGATTAATTAGAAGGCTACAAAACTGTCCAAATATCCAAGGGATCCCTATCTACCCCTGCAAAGTAAAGGTCTCTGCTTATGCGGATGATCTCCTCCTTCAGCTCTCCAACCCCGGTCTGTCCATACCGTACATGCTGGACATCATTGCCACTTTTGGTAGAATGTCCAATTATAAATTAAATATTGGCAAAACTACGGTATTCCCATTAAATCATAGACTTTTCAGATCTGATATAGACATTTTGGACTTAATTGGAAGCAAGATTCTCTCAGATATCTTGGAATTGAATTAGCTCAAAGCCCAAAGCAAATTATTAGGTTGAATCTGGACACTTTGGTAAGCAATATCGCCCAAGATTTGAATAGATGGGCTTCCCTTTCTATCTCATTATGGGGAAGAATAAATCTTATCAAAATGAATGTATTTTTGTGCTAATTATACGCCCTTTCCGTGCTCGATATCTGGCTTCCCTTATCCTGGTTCAAGAAATTGAGATCCCTATTTACCAAATTTCTTTGGTCAAATAAATCATCCCGAATAGCCCATCATACCTTGATGGCCTCTAAAAACAAAGGGGGTTTGAGTCTTCCTAATGGGACCCTTTATTTTTGGGCATCGCATATTAATAAATACATGAGATGGATGTCCCAGGGAAATTTACGTAGAGCCCCGGCCTGGCTTAAAATTGAATTGTCGCTAATACAGACATTAGGCTTAAATCCCAAGGGATTGTTACATATTAGGGACAGTCTCCTTCCCCTAAAACTTAAAACTCGACAATTTCTACATCCTTAAAAATTCATGCACAGATTTGCCGATTCCTTAGACATGATCACACTAAGGATCTTAATCAACCTATTGTAGGCAATCTTTGCCTTAAAATAGTGGGAAAACCGATTCCCTAGTCTTGGCTCCCAGTATTGCAGGACTTGGAGGTCTCTGGGTTTATTAATGGTAATCACACATGGCTTTCAAATTAGGAGATTCTAGACAAACTTGGCATCTCCAACAGGCATACTATATATTCAGGATCATTCAACTCAGGCATGCTTTACTATGATCCTTCAGCCATAATCCTAGGGTAGTTCACCCTATTCCATTCCGCAAGGAATTATGTGTGCTCAGTGGAGGCCCTAAAGCGGTATCCAAAATCTATAGTACATTGTTCCTCTGAAAATTTCCAGACAGTTTCGGACCAACTGGTTTATGGGAATCCCTTTTCCCAGGCCAGAATATTAACTGGATGACTATCTGGTACACCTGCCATAAGTTAATCAAGCAGGACAGATTAAGGCTAATGCAACTCTCTATCCTACACAATGCTTATTATACACCTTGTAAACTGGTTAAGTTGGGGCTAAAGTTTTCCACTTTATGTGTAAGATGTCAACAACAGGAAGGGACCTTAATTCATATTTTCTGGGCATGCCCGAAAGTATCCCCACTATGGCACAATATTATGCAATCTATGGATCCCCTTTTAGGTCTTAAAGATTTATTCACTCCTGAAATTTGTCTTCCAGGAGACCTTTCTGGTATTAAAATTCACAACCGGAAGTATCATATTACACTTATTGCCATGTCTGTCAAGAAGTTGGTATTGCAGCATTGGCTTGACCAGCAAGAAATCTCCTATAATGAATGGTTAACAGAAATTCTGGCAAACTTACGCAGGAGAAAGCCATTGCTAATTTGAATAATACGATGTGCAGGTTTAAAAAGATATGGGACCCCCTTTATGCTCTCTAGTCACTGTAAGGTGGCTTAAATGTTATGTACGTACTACTGAGCCATGTAATTAACCCAGATAGGATAAATCTTAGCATGGTATGTTATTTTACTTATTGCCTTAGTAGATACGGGTAGGGGGAAAGGAGGGGAAGGGATTGTAGGGAGTAAGGGAAGGGGAGTGGCAGAATTAAGAATTACAAGTGTCTAATATAAATGGTCTTTATGTATGTATGTCTGCTTTGTTTGTATTATTGGTGAAAAGGTTAATAAACTTTAAACTGCAAAAAAAAAAAATTAGAAGGAATTCTGGGAAACCACCTCCATGGTTCAAAAGAACGAAGCCCCTTGAGCAAAACCCACCCCCATTTGTCTTCCTAGGAAACCCCGGGTTGAGAAATTGGATTTTTTAATTCAGCCATCTTGTCCCTCCCTCACGATGCATGATCAAGATCAAAGAATCTCACGATCAAAGAATTTGCAGGCTCGCGATCAAAAAGTTTGCAGGCTCATAATCAAAGAATGAAAAATGATGTAAATTACAAATTTGAAGGAACTGCGGTAAACCACCACCATGGTTCAAAAGAACGAAGCCCCCTGAGCAAAACTCATCCACATTTGTCCTCCTAGGTCACTCCTGGGCAGATAAATTTGACTTTTTAATTCAGCCATCTCGTCCCTCGCTCACGATGCACGATCGCGATCAAAGAATCACGCGATCAAAGAATTTGCAATCTCGTGATCAAAGAATTAAAAATGGTGAAACACTATTTCTACACAGATTTAAATTAAACCAATGGCATGCCTCGATAGAACGAAGCCCCCTGAGCAAAACCCACCCTCATTTGTGTCTCTAGCCTACCCCTGAGCTGAGATAATTGTGTTTTTAGCTCGTGATGCAAGATCATGATCAAAGAATCTCGCAATCAAAGAATTTGCAGACTCGTGATCAAAGATCGTTACCGAGCCTCGATCAAAGATTTTAAAACCTTATAACTCTATTTTTTTTTACCATTTTGAATTAAACCAAAGGCATGGCACAATAGATTGGAGCCCCCTGAGTAAAACCCATCCAAGTTTTACTTCAGGAGTGACCCCCGAGCCAACATATTTGTGTTTTTATGATCAGAAATCTAAAAACATGATGGTGGATCATGTGATCACAGAATTCTTAGTGACAGAGTTTCTTGAACTGCGAGGCTGCAAATTCTTTGACCACCAGGTGGGACCAGATGGCCAGAACCCCATTCTTTGTTTGCAAAACAACCATATAAATTTTCCCCCTGACTTATAATGGGAATTTAAAAGTGGTATAACTTTTGAATGCCTTAATATTTTTTCACCAAACAAAAATCAGCATGTTGGGGAAGCCAAGCTCTTTTGGATGAGCCATCTTTCAGTGTGGTACACCACGCAATGGCCGTGCAGTGCCACAGGAAAAATACCAAAAGCTGCCTCCAAAAATAGATAATTTTGCATTTTTCAGTGTTTTCATGTGCAAAGACCGTATGTCCGACCAAAACTAAATTTGGCAAACAAGAGATCTACCATGCCCCACCACACATACCAAATTTCAGGCAAATCTGTTGAATGGGTCCAAAGTTATTAACGTGCAAAATTTTGACTTTAACATAGAAGTGTCTTCTCAACCCTAAATATAGTGGCACGACCGCGTCACTAATATATATCAAATTCTAAATCTAAATAATTTGATTCCATTTTTTCAGTCTGAAAATCCTAATTCTGAAAATAAAAGTAACAAAATGTTGGACCCTTGTGAAAATGGGCAATATGCTCACATGCTTTTCAGTTTAAAAAAACAAAACAAACAAAAACAAAACAAACAAGCAAAAAAAATGTTTTCACATAGGAATTAGAATTCCAGTTCTGATTCTGATTGGGAGATAATGCCTGATCAGCAGAGCAGCACCTCCAAAAACTCTGTCACCTGGCAATTTCTGCCAAGATCTGGGGACTATTAGCAATCCCTCCTCAGTGAAGTAAGAGAGGCAGGCAGGAGCACATAATGACAGATCATTCAGGTATCCAGGTTCTAAACCATGGCAAGACCCTGTATGTCAAAAATGTTATCATCAAGGTAATGCACACTGAACTGGCAGGTGGTGCAAACTGCACAGCACCAGTTAGATATGCTACATTAGGGTGTTCAAATTATCCAACAGGCACCAGCATTCTGGATCAGTAGATGACAAAACACAACTAGAGGGTGCTTCTGCTAACAGTTGTTCAAGAATCAGCTTGTACTTCACAAAGACCCCTAGATTTTTTACCCAATCCACAACTCCAAGTATATCTTCAAAGATTGTGAGATGGCAGCATCACTCATTACTGCTATTCCATAGAAACATGATTCAACAAGTACCCTGTCTTGCCAGGGTTGAGGCTGAGCCAGCTGGAGACCATACAGACCATCCAGTAATTAAATTCAGTATGGTATTGGTATTGGCTCAAAACAGTGACCACACCACCCCCCATCTGGAGCAAAAAACAAATATAGCTGAGTATCATTCACATAGCAAAGAAACTCCAAGCCATACCATCTTATGATCTCATCAAATGGTAGCAGATACAAAGCAAACAATGTCAGGGTGAGACGTGATCTCTGCAGCACTCCACAACTCACTGCATTTGTAGTCCCTTGTACAACCTGTTACCTATAGTGTCCTGCCAGTGAGATAGGACTCAGAGCACTATAACACTTTAGTTATGCATCCCACATATTGCCTTTTGCGATCCAACAGCACTCCATGGTCTACTGTGTCAAATGCCAGCAAGAGATTGAGAAGAACCAAGATGAATCATTGCCTTTTACCTCTCATTATGATGAACTAATTAAACACCTTGATGAGGGTGACCTCTGTGCTTTACTGAAGCATAACAACTGACAGAAGAGACACATCGATGTCATATTTTTACAGATGCCTCTGTAGTTACATTGCCACAACCTTCAAAACCACCTTTCCCCAAAACAGGAAGGTTTGAAACAAGACTGTATTATAAAAGAACCTCAGGGTACAATGAATTTTTTTTTATGAGGGGTCTTACCACTGTCATTTATAGTACAACTGGAAAAACTCCCTCATTTAGGAAACACCAGATAATTTCCATGATAACTGGACTCAGTGTCTCTCAGAAGCTCACCTGCAGCCAAGCAGAACCTGGATATCAGGAGTATATGGGCTAGAAATGTGCAACATCTGCAAACTTTGTTTAGCAAAATATTTCATGGATTGGCCTCAATACAAGAAGTGCAATTCATGAAATTTGCCAATTTGTGGAGTGCTGAATCAAATCACTTCTGGGAGATAGAGAAAAGGAAGGGGCTTTTCCAGTCACAGGCAGGGGGTGGGATGGGGGAACAGTGTTGTGGGCCCCGGGTCCTGCTCCCACTCACATATGACTAGAGCAGCCCCCTCCCATTCTTGACTCCCTCTGAAAAAATGCCTATAATGACCGTGAGCTGTCGATGAATGAGCCCATGCTTCTACAAGCAAGAATAAGGTCAATCATAAGAGCTCAGTTGGGCTGCCAGCCATGGAGGTGAGTGGAGGGCTGTGCCAGTGACCCACTAGGGGTCAGGATGGGTGGGGAGCAGGGTGGTGTGATGGAGCACTCCATGATGGGGTGGGGGGTTCGCTAGACATCAGGGATTTGATTTAAAAATTGTATATATATTTTTAAATTGTAATGACTACCCAGCAACTGGCAGGTGTGTTTTGGGGCTGGGATGAATTTAATTTTTAAAACTGTGTCCAGCGATCAGTGTGGGGGGGTTGGGGGACCACAAGACACCAGGAATTTGGTGGATTGGACATATGTAACTTCTTCTTTCTTTGGGGCTTTTTGAAGTGCAGTTTGCACTTAAAAAATTCTAAAAGCAAGGCAAAATTACAAATGGTAAATTTCAGTTGACAACCTCAATTCTGCAAATTGTCTCACAGATGCGAATTTTGCCACTTCGCTGAAAATTCACAAGCGTAATAAAACTTTGCTGCCTCTCTAATATAGGCATAATTGTGGGATTGTCTGCAGCACCTCATCAACAAAAACTAGCCCAAACTCCATCCAGGATGACAGATTGCTCATGCTTACCTGTGAATGGACACTGCCAGCATAATACAGGCCATTTCTGGGGCACAGGAGGAAATACACTGACTAACAGTAGTTGATAAAAGGTTAAACATGTTGTTATACTACAATGATGCCCTCCTGTATTTAACTAACCCAGAAAGAGCATATCAAATTACACTGCAATTCATAGATAAGTTTTTGAAGGCATCTGCTTATAAAATTATCTGATCAAAGGCATTATCAGTTAATACTCAATCAAATGTACCAGATGAAATTTGCTCAACATATAAAAGTGTTGAAAACAAAATACTTATTTAGTTATTTATTTCAAAAGTTTCACCAGGAAAGACATACTGAGCTGAATATCAGCTCATTTCCAGATGTGTCCTGGGAAATGGGTAAAGGGAGACAATAACAGAGCATTTATGGAACATTTGCAGATAACTGTACAAATAAAGCAGAGTGTTTACAATGTACAAAAAACAAAGCAATTACAAATCAGTATTTACAATATATACAGGTTAGTTACAGGAGTACTGTATTACATAAGACTGAAATGCAAAATCCCAACACTCCGTATCCTGAAATGGATTGCCCATCACTTGGTATCCTGACACTTCTGATTTGCCTGCAGCAGAGTTTCTATTCTAAAATAAGTAGACTGCGCTGCCCAGAAACATAAAAAAACCCTCTGCTGCGTGCAATTCCCAAGTGTTGGGATACCGAGTGTCGGGCAATAGGTTTTGGGATAACAAGAGTTGGGCTTTTGCATTTCAGTCTTACATAGTATACCACTAGTTAGACAATATGCAGACAAAAGCAGGGCCAGCCATCTAGGCACAAGGCACCGTAAAAGGCATTCAGCAGTCTGGGAGCTAAACTAGAGCTGATGTTGGAAGTGAGGTGGAATTTTCAAAGACCTATCAAAGAGGAGGGAGGCAGAGATAGAGTTAATGGAAGGAAAGGAGGAAGAGGGAGAATGTGGGAGAGTAGGTAGAGTAAAGTAGTAGGGGTAGAGACTAAGGTACAGTTGCAGGAGGTTGCGGTGAAGACATGGAGAAGGCAGAAGAGGGATTGAAGGGAAGTGGCAGAGTGGATTTAGTGGGGGAGTAAGTTTCAGAATTTAGGGAGGCAGAAGAAGAAGAAAGCAGTCTGGCTGGATGAAGAAGTCCTAGGTGGGAGTGCTAGGGTATGATAACCAGAACTCTAGGGAGAGTAAGAAGAAGGAGGAGGAGATAAGCATTAAGAAGAGAGGTAAGAGGGGAGAGAACTCAGCCAGTACTTAGCAATAAGGGAAGAGCCATGTCCAAGACGTCTGGCTTCAAGGGAGTGAAGAAAGAGTGAGGTGTATAGGGAGCAGTGGTGAGTCTGGGGTGGACAGTCAAGGGCAAACTGGCAGAAGAAGTGATAGAGAGTCTGGCCAGAGAGGACTTTGGAGCACCGCCATAAATGGTGTCTCCACAGTGGAAAATTGGGAGAATCATTCTCTGTACAATGGCTCTGCAAACCGGCATGGGGCTGCATCTACAGTTACAGTGCAAAGCAATTCTAATTTATGTTAATCTGGATCTTAATGCTTGTGAATTACCATATCCCCCACAAGGTGATGGCCTCGAAGTTCTGGCCCTAGAAGCCAAGATACCATTCCAGAAACCTTTCATTTTGATTAGCATTTATAAACTGCCTAAAATAAAAATGGACAACAGGATTTTATTCAAGCTTATAAAATGGGCACATGAAATCTTTTTAATTTTTGTTGACTGGGTAAGTGCACTAGACAAATTCTGCCTATTTTCAGACATGACCCGGGGGAAGGGGATACAGAAGAATGCCAACTCACCTTGAGCCAGACTAAGCTGTTGGTGGTATTTTTAGTGAGCGTGGGAAATTTATTCAGGGCACCAAGGACATTCTGCCACTCACCTGTAGGGGAATCTTTGGCTGGCAAGATGTCTTCCTAGGTGGATCCAGGTGAGGAATAAGGAGCAATGGCTGCAGGGGAGAGGGCCTCCTCCCCGGTCCAGCCCTTGCAAGAGGCCATTGAATCTGAGAATCTGATGGAAGTAGAATGGGGAAATAAGTTGGATACTCCCCTAAGCAAGTCAACATGGAGATTTATGATCCACAGGACTTAAATATTATGAAGATTCCCCAACCTGCACAAGATAATGAAGAGGACTCTCTATAAAAACTAGTTGATGTAGAAACAGCCTTGCATGGAGATAACAAGCACTACAGGATAACATTTTGGCACTGAAGGCTGCCAAAGCTCAACAGATAAGGTCTAACAGATCCCAACTGTGCGATGATGCATTTGCAGTGGAGGTTCCAACAGATGCTGGCAGAGAAAACTTAGGACCAGGCAAAGATTTGCAAGAACCCCTTTCAAGTATGAATGCGACTGGCAGTGGAAATGCAGAGACAAGCATGTGCCAAAAGTCACAAACTGGGGAAACAAATGTCGGAATAAGCACCACAAAAGCTGGGCTCAAAACAAGACTGGAACAACATATGCAGGTGATCGAGGACCATGAGTTGAAAATTCAGCTGGCTGTACCTAGGAAGCAGGACCCAGGGACTCCCGCAATCCCATTGAGACAGTGAGATCCCAAAGGAAAAAAGGGGAAGAAACTCGAAAGCCAGAGATACAAATAATAAAGAAGCCTGCAGGAGAAGTCTCAACTCAAGTGAGACCAGGCCATGATGAATCAGATATGGACTTAAATAATGATTTTATGCAAGCAATTATATTGCAGCCAGCTTCTTTACACAAGATAACAAGTAATGCAAATGTGATGGAAAACTTCCCAGCATTTAAATAAGTTACAGAAAAGGAAAATGTGGGGGGGGGGCACTGAAATTCCAAAAGAAAAAAGTACTGACACGGAGACAACAGGCCCTAGCACACCTAATTTTGATGACAGTCTTTCCGCAACAGGAGTAACTATAGCAAAAGCATTAAGGAAAGCAGGATGGGACAAACACCATGGGTCCCAAAGCTGGACTTCCCTGACTTATATTCCAAATCCTACAAAGGAAAATATAGACCCTTTGGAAATGTCCTCCCCACTCCAGCTAACACAAAACCCTGTGTTATTATTAAAGACTCCACATAACAATGGAGAGCACATTCATGAAGAATAAGATGAGGATAAAATTAATGGAAATCTTACTGATGGCACAAGACCTCAAATGGAAGTTCCCCTTCATTCTCAAAATGAGAATAATCCCCCCTCCTCCCCACACCAAAATAGAAATCAGCAGGGAAATGTGACAGGTCAAAAAGGTAATCAACGGAGTCACGTGATGCGGCGCGGAGAGGAGCAGCTTCACCGCGAGCTCCGTCCCTGTCGCTCACTTAAATTAACGAATACCGAGACTAAAACTGGTGATCTGAAAGATTCAGACATTTTTCTGTGGTTAGGATTCTCACTGCAACAATCCTACCTGCAAGATGTCTATGCTACTGGAGAAGGAAGGGCTAGTCCAGGAGTCGGAGGCCAAACGCCCACATCGGAGTTCCTCACCCACAGCCTCGGAGGTCGAGTTGTCCCCCACTCATGTGTATTCAGAGCTTTCCACCATCAAAGAAGCTCTCTTTAAGTTAATTGAGGAAGTCACTGACTTTAAACCGGCATTGACCCAGCTAGCCCGGCGGGTTACAGATACGGAAGTGAGGATAACCTCCATTGAAAGGAAGCTAGACAAAACTGATCCAGCTCTAACAGAAATCAAGAAATCAGTTACCAAGCTAGAAGACCGATTAAAGGATCTAGAAGGGAGGAATAGAAAAAATAATTTAGTGTTGCTTGGACTCCCCAAGGGGGATGAGGGACCGAATACTTTATTTTTTCTACAAAAGTTCCTGAAACAAACGGTGGGCCCCTCCCCAAATGGCCTTGAGTTCATAATTGAAAGAACCCATTGGTCCCTGTGAGCCAAGCCACCTGCTTCGGAACTTCCCAGGCCATTAATCTTTAAATTGCTCAACTATTTGGATCGGGACTTTATTTTCAAGGAATCCAGGAAATTGTCAGCTATTTTGTGGGAGGGCAAAAAAATGAGGCTCGTCCCGGATTTGACAGTGAAGACGTGACAACTCAGGGTGGCCTATCGCCCCATCACTTCCAAATTGTGGGCAGCCAGTATTAAATACCGAATGTTGTATCCAGCCCGATTAGAGATGTCCCTGAAGGATGGATCCAAACGCTTTGACTCGCCAGAGGAAGCAATAAAGGTCCTGAGGAAAAGCTTGTTCTCCAAAGGATGACGTGGTAACCTGTATTGTGAAGCATGTAGATCTCGGAGGGATGTCTCTAGGAGATCCAGGATCATCTAGCTGTTACCTGAAGTTTGGTGTGACTTTCCTCCCTTTGAGGGAGATATACAAGTTGGAAGTCGGCCACACTTTGCTATATGACAACTTTGGATTATAATTATCTTTAGAGAATTTACATTAGAAAGTTCCATTTTGTCTTAGTAATTTGTTCATTTACTGAAGGTTATGCTAATCCTATTCTTAGCCACTAGAGGGAGCTCTGCCCTTAGGAATGGGAGAACTGATGTAGCCCTAACTGCAGTTACTAATTTTATCTTACGTTTACAGTCAGGCTGGCTACAACCAAATGTTGCCATGCAGATATTGGTTAGGGTTTTTCCCATATCGATTGAGGCCAAAGTGGCTGTGATGGATTTTTCCTTTTTACTGATTTGTAACTTTAGGCGAAGTGTGGTATGTATAGGTTTCACTAGAAGGGGCTCACTAGACCCTCAGTTCTTTATCTGAGTTCAGTTTTGATTTATGCTCCCTATTAGTTCTTGAAGTAGAAGTTAAAATTAAACCTTTCAAGGCTAAGAGTGTAGTGGCTAGTATCACTCAATTTACAGAGGATGGGGTCAACCCCAGTTCTGCCATGGGCAAGGCGCAAGGTTCCGGTTTCCCGAATGCTTCAGCAAAGAGCCGAGGAGGACAAGGGATGAGGCCCTGTTGCTCACATGTCTAAGCTATATCCTTATGGGTAGTAATGCGTTTTCTTTAGCGCAAAGGGTTAGCTTATTAGTTTTTTATACGCATTACGCACTTGGTAGTCAGCTGCTGGCAATATGGCTACCAATGTCTGGTGAGAGACAACGGTACCGAGAACCCAAAAGCAAAACGTGGGGCTTAGCTGTTAGTATTCACAGTGTTTCTTCTGGTTCATTCTTTCCCTAAGGTTGGATGTGGGGGGATGGAAGGGCTCACTTTCCAGCGCTCACCATGGACCAGTTGTTCAGGTGTAGGCTACGGGCCGGGTTACATAGTTGGTTGGAGAGGGCTGGAAATGTTGAATTTTGGTTACAGGGTTGGGGGTGGGTTAAGTTGGGGGCTATGGGTTTTTTTCTTTAAGAGGATTGGAGGGGCAGCAACTTAACTATTACATAGAGTATATTTGTTTATATTTGTATGGCTAACGGTTTAAACATCCTTTCCTGGAATGTAAAGGGAAGGAGAGACAACCAAAATAAATATATCATTTTGAACCACCTTGCTAAATTTGACCCATCAATTGTGTTCCTTCAGGAATCTCATGTGTTATGTGAACAGCTGCAGTATTTCAAAAAAAGGTGGGTAGGCCAGGTTTTTGGATCAGGATTTACATCTAATAAACGGGGAGTAGCGGTACTTGTGGCAAAAAAGGTCCCATTTATGCCATCAGAATCCATTTCTGATCCAGAAGGCAGGTTCAATTTCGTTGTAGGCAAAATTGGCAGCTTGGATATTGTTCTGGGCTCCATTTATGGACCGAACTCAGAATCTCCTTCCTTTTTTATGCATTTGGCTATGGTTCTGGCCCCTTTTTTAAAACTGCCCATCCTATTGGGTGGCGATTGGAATCTGGTACAATCCAATGATTTAGATCACTCTTACCATAGAGGAGATAAAAGATTTCCCACACAGAGGGCTCTACAGGAATTCACAACATCGCTGGGCCTAGTAGACCCTTGGAGGATAATCAATACTTCAAGCAAAGAATTCACTTTTTTTTCCCCAGTCCACAAAAGCTACTCTCATCTCGACTATTTTTTGATCCGTCAGCAGTTGTTACCTTACATAGTGGATGCTAGTATTCTAGCCCGAGTAATTTCTGACCACTCGCCTATTAAGATGCAGTGTGTGCTGCCAAATATTTTAACAAGATCTCACTCATGGTCGCTCAATAATAAACTGCTGTCCGATGACCAAATAGTGGGGTGATTCCAAGTTTTATTAGCAAATTCTATTACTACTAACTGGGGCTCGATCAGCACTACGGATCGGGCATGGGCCGCACTGAAAGCTACTTGGAAGGGGGAACTTATCCGTGTAGCATCGGTACGGAAAAAGAAAAGAAATAATTTTTTTGTCAATTGCCTAGATAAAATCAGGGCCCTGGAAAGCAGAGAGGTTGGCACACTCTCCCTATCACAAGAGCTAGAACTCTCTGCCCTCAGAGCCATTTATTCTAGTGCCCTTTGGGAATCAGTTGAAAGATCTGCCTTCTTACTAAAAGCTTCATATATTGGCCAAGGAAATCAAGCGGGCAAGCTTTTGGCCTGGCAACTGAAGCAACACTCAACCGCCAAATGGGTCACAGCTCTAAAGCATCCTCAGATGAACGTCTTGGTTGCTGACCCCGTGGAAATACTGGCGTTGTTTCAAGACTATTACATCTCACTGTACTCGGAAGAACCGAGAACTTCTGAGCATGACAATAGGATGTGGACTTTTCTGGAAAAGATTACCTTTCTGATCATGATGGAGGAAGCTAGATTAGTCTTGCAAGCCCCTTTCTCAAGTAAGGAAATATCAGAAATCATTGACTCTCTAAAACCAGACAAAGCGCTGGGTCCCGACGGTTTCACGGGTTTATTTTATAAGACTTTTAAAAAGTCGTTAATACCCCTGCTACTCCAAGTTTACTCTTACTGGTATTCCCATGGGGTCAGTGAGCAAACATTGTTTGAAGCAAGAGTGACCCTTTTGCCCAAACCGGAGAAGGATCCTTCTGAAATAGGAAATTACAGGCCTATTTCGCTTCTTAACGTAGACGTTAAAATCTATGCCAAGATTTTAGCTAATAGACTGGGGAAAGTATGGAAAGGGTTACTCACTACAGAACAGGCAGGGTTCGTGGCTGGGCGATCCTCTGCGGACCACTTCAGAAAACTATTCTGCCTAATTTCCGCGTCTAAGGCTCCTGAGCTAGAGGCAGTGCTGGTATCCCTAGACGCAGAAAAAGCTTTTGATAAAGTAGAATGGTATTTTATGTTTACAGTATTGTAGAAATTTGGTTTCCCCCAACGATTCATTGACCACGTTCGTGTCCTTTACTCATGCCCGTTGGCCAGAATCCAATGTAATAACCTTATTTCGGCTGTTTTCCCTTTATCCCGAGGTACCCGCCAGGGCTGTCCTCTCTCGCTGTTTCTTTTTAATCTGTATATTGAGCCTCTAGTCAGGGCCCTGAATCAGATAATTTAATAAGGGGTATCCATGTCGGCAACCTTGAATGTAAAATATCCGCCTTCGCGGATGACCTACTTATACACACAGAGAATAGCAGAGAATCCTTACCCAAGGCTTTGCAAATTGTTTCTGATTTTAGCTTCTTTTCAGGTTATAAACTCAATAAGAACAAAACTAAAGTGTACACGTTATCCCCTCTTTTGTCGAGGGACTGGTGCTCCTCCTTGGGCTTACAATAGGAGCAGGGTCACCTGGTTTACTTGGGTATTAGAATCTCGAAGGATCTTACTAACTTGGCGAACCTCAACCTATCCCCCTTTATCAAAACCATCAAAGAAGACCTGGAAAGATGGAATAAGCTACCCCTGTCCCTCTGGGGTAGAGTTCATACATTAAAAATGGCTGTTTTGCCCAAATTGTTTTACCCCCTTTTTAATCTTAATATATACCTGCCCAAGTCTTTCTTCAGACCCTTGCAGAGAATCTGTTCAGATTTTCTGAGGAAAGGCAAAGCCCCTCGCCAGGCTTACGCTAAGCTTACCCACCCAAGAAAACTAGGGGGTCTTCAGTTGCCTGACTTTTATGTTTATTACCTGGCTAGTCACGCCATGAGATTTGCACACTGGGCATCTGGAGCTGAAGCAGCCCTGGATTTTGCCCCCTTGTTGCTTTGGATTGGTCGTTCACAGATATTTGCAAGGTAGATTTGGAAGCCTTGCTACATATCCCCTGGTCTAAAGTTCCCAATAATATAAAATACTCCCCACTAGGTTGGGATGTGAAGGCCCTACAGCAGCTTTATTCTTTACTTCACAAATCTATTATAAAAGATTTGATGCAACCTTTGCTCAATAATCCAAACTTAAGAATAGGTAACCACCCAATCAATAACCTGCCAGGTAAAACCCTCCAAAATTCGACTGGTATGCCTGGTTTCGGGTGACTCATTGCTACCGATATCCACGCTAGCCACTAAATTCGAGGTGAGGCAGACTGATCTATTACGATTGTACCAGATTCGCCAGAGTGTAGGTTCTTTTTTAAGGAAAGGGCCATGGTCTGAAGGAGCCGGAGTTATGCTAGAAAAATTAAGAAAATTAACAGAGGGCCAGAAAGCAATTTCCAAGATTTATAAGTCAATTTTGTCAGAGGCAAGGTACATGTGTACTCCTACAGCACACTATTGGGATGTTAATCTTACTAAAAGATGACTGGTTAAAACGTGGGAGAAGATTTGGATTGATATCTATTCTTATATCAAACAGGATAGACTTAGAAATATTCAATTTAACATCCTGCACAATCTTTACTTTACCCCTGCTAGACTATCTCAGATTTGTAATACTTTTTCATCTAAATGTGAAGATTGTGGAGACTCATTTGCTACTTTACATCACAAATTGTGGGCCTGTCCCAAAATTGCTAAATTCTGGAATTCAGTCAAGCAATGGGTGGCTCCCTTTTTTAATATCTCAACTTTTTTTAACGAAAATACATGCTTATTGGGGATGTACGCTCAGATTCCGACCGTGCTTCAAAAGATGCAGGTGGCCATGATAGCCATGGTTACTAAATTGGTAATACTTCGGCACTGGCAAAGCAGATGGGAACCTTCATTCAGGGAATGGTGGGACAAGTTTTTAAATGCTTTAAATGCTGAAAGATGTGTTACCCATTTCTTTCAATCATTGGAAAAGTTTCATAGGTGTTGGGGTGGATTTCTTCTAAATCTGAAGAATAAATATGGTTATTAAAGGAGACCAATCTTGAACCCCACCAACCAAGAATTTCCTTCGGTGTTAAAAGAAGATCAAACTCTCCCCTAATGGTGTCCGTGTCTCCCCCCTGGATTGATTGGGAACTTGACTTGGCCTAATAGAAGGGTGTTCCTTCTACGTGTCTCAGTACTCCTCTTTCTCCCCCCCTTCTCCCTTTCTTATTTCTTAGGCTGGGTTTCTCCTGTTGTCTCCCCCTCCATCAGTTCAGGATTAAGGTCTGTTTTGTAATCCAGTTTTAATTTTGCCATAGCAAAAATTCGTGAAGAGTGTAATTCTGTATAATACTTTTCATGTATTGCTGCCAAAGTGGGGTGGGCAGGGCGGTGGTTTTTCCTTTTTTTTTATGGTAACGCTCAAATGTTGTCTTCTACCTCTCTGTCAAGGTTTGTTTGGGTTTGCTTTTAGTTGTGTTGAGTGAAATAAAAATAAAGTTAATTGCAAAAAAAAAAAAAAAGAAGGTAATCAGCATGGTGCCCAGGGGACCTGCCCTAATACAAGACCTTATAGTGGGCCTGTTCCATACCCCCCCAAACCTGCCAAATGTAGGAATGCAGTCTGGATTCAATAAAGAGGTGGGTTGGAAATTTTCCAGACCATGTGTATGTGGGGAAAACACTACTAAAAGAAAGCCTGCAATTTCTCCTATCAGAAATATGTGCCCTCACACATACATCTGGAGACTCTAACTTTGACCTAAGTTTTAAGACACCCGCTGTCTTGAAGCCTTCTGGCATCAATACCAACAAGTAAAGTACACCCCTCTATGGTCTCCTTTTATAGCTATACCTTTAACAAAGCCTGCAATTTGGACAATTACAGTACTATTTAAAAATGAAGGAGTTGCAGTGGTTTCCATATTGAGATGGTTGAAACTGAAGTGTACTGTGCTGGGCATCCCAGAACCTATAATTGATTCAGAACAGATATGGACTGGGGGATGGAGAATACAAGTTCAGCTTCCTCAATTAAATGGTGTAATACAATATATACCCAGCTGCTTTTATCTACAGTATGCAGAGACAGGGACTTCATATTTTATACAGGCCAGCCTAAGTCCTGCTTTAGATGTGGAGCACAGACACATCTAAGCAGTGCATGTGACAGATTGAAATGCTCCCTTTGTGGAGGGATTGGTCACACAAGCATAAACTGCCAGAAACCAGTCTACTGCAGTATGTGAGATCGAACCTCTCACTCCTTTGAGAACTGTCCTTGGGCCTCTCACAACAACTCAAAAGATGTGCAAGGAGTGCAAAAGAAACGTTATCTAGGGCTCAACACAAAGTGGCTAAAGACACACAGGATCAAGGAAGCAGACTGACAATAACCAGGCTCTCAGCTTAAGCTCTCCTGTGTTACTTGCACCAGAAAATGAGCATGGACAACATACCCCCCAAGCTCAGGCACACAATCAACCTACCTTGGAGGTTAGCAGCAATGAAGACAGGCCTATAGCACAACCTCTGAACTCCCTGGCAGACCCAACGGAAGGAGCAGTAACTACCATCCAACCGAGCACATCAGCTGGAGAAAGCATATATATTACAGAAATGGAGTATGACCAAATAATGCCTCCACCAGAAGAAAGTTCCTTGTCCCAGACAGGACAAGGAAGACAGACAAGAAGCAAATCAAATAAGGGGGCTAGGGCTACTAAACTAAAACCCAAGAAGAAAGAATTCCCACAAGGAACAGATACTCTACATTATTCAAGAGAAAATAATGGGCTGAAACTGAGGAAGACTCAGATGCTTCCTCTGTGGCCTCATCTCATCTGGACCCCATGACTGACACAGAACATGTGTCAAGTGACTCAAGATCATCCACCAAGAAGCAATGTAAAATAAAATCACTAGGGAAGGGAAAAATGAACTCAGAGATCACTGTCAAACACCTCAACTAAACGTCTTACAATTTGTCTTGCTGTACTCTTAACGTGAACAGTATTAAGAATACAAAAAGAAGATGTACCATCTTTTCTATCCTAGAGAATTTGAAAGTGCAAATTATCTTATTACAAGATACCAGAATCCACACAATAAGAGAAGGTAATCAGGCTACAAAAGGATGGAGAAGAGGGGTATCCTTTTGGTCATTGGGAGAGGAAGCATGTATGGAGGGGAAATACTTTTAACAACCAAGAAGTAATGGTGACAAAATTGACAGACCTAATACAGGGCAGATTCCTAATGCTAGATGTAGTAAAACAGAGACAAGAATGGAGAATAATTAATATATATTACCCCCAAGTAAAAACACAGAGGATTGAGGTCATGCAAAAGGTTCAACCATACCTGCATTTATCTAAATCTATCATTTTTGGGGGGGACTTTAACTGCATTCTAAATCTTTCAGATAAAACAGGGAAAACAAAGAAACTATATTCAGACACAAACTATTTAAACTCAATGCATAAACTGGCAAGATTGACAGATGGGGCTACAGCCAGGCTGAACCCTGCAGCACACACATATCATAAAGGGAGATCATCCATTTGGATAAACCACTTCTTCATTTCGGAATGGATCCCCTATTGTAATTGCTTTGTAACTCCCATAGAAATATCAGATCACTGCCTTTTAATTATCTGCCTTGGCTTACCAAAAAATAAACCAGAGGCCCACAATCACTGGAAAATGAACACCACAGTTTTGGAAGAAGATAACGGGTGGGAAGCACTGTTGGATGTAATAAGGGATAAACTGTCAATTTTTGAAATATATTATAATCCAACCCTGTGGTGGCAGAATACCAAAGTTGGAATCAAAAATTACTGCAAATCTACCATGAAATCCCAACAAAAAGGGAGCTATATTCAATATTTAGAAAAATGGAGGCACCACCAGAGATTAATCTCTCTAAAAACAGAGTTTGGTTTAGATTATTCTGCCCAGATAGCTCAGACAAAACAGGAAATGCTTTCTTACCAATATGATAGGGCAACCTCCCTGTTTTTAGAACACAAACATGGTATGAATGGCAAGTCACAGACAGTAAACCCATATGATAGCTGCAAACAATGAATAGACACAAAATAGATCTCCTCCCTCATTAATATGGAGGGAACTCGAGTTGAGAGCAATCAGGAAATATTAAAAGTTGTGACTAAACATACCAAAAAGCTTTTTGGACAGCTGGCTACTGTCCTTAGAGACAATAGAGAATTTTTAAAAGGCTTAGACATCAAGCAGTTACCACAAGATGTTAAAGCAGATTTAGTACTACCAATCATGGATAAAGAGGTAAGCATGGCAATTAATAACTTAAAAGGTAATGTGACTCTGGGCCCTAATGGAATCCCTAATGAGTTTTATAAAAAGACAATAAATTTACTAAAGAAATATCTTACATTAGTATACAATGCTATTATTCAAGGCCAACACTCAATCCTCCCCTACAATAGCAGATAGTATTCTAATTTTCTTGCACAGGAAAAACAAAAGAGATAACAGACAACTGGAGACCCATCAGCTTGATAAATTCCGACTGGAAAATGTTAAGTAAAATCATTTGCACTAGGCTGGCAAGGACTGCTAGTACCTTGATATATCCAGCACAAACATGTGCAGTTCCTCAGAGATCCATGCTAGACAACCTAAGACTTATTAGAGAAGTATTTGGTTATCAACAGGCAGAAGGCTATGTGCTATCCTTAGATCAATCAAAAGCTTTTGATCTGGTATCACATATATACCTTTTTGAAGTACTACAGCATATGGAATCCTGAACGAGTTTATTAATTCGATACAGATCTTAAATAACCAAGGGTCTATGACACCGGCCTTATGGGTCCGCATATAAGGATAAGAAAAGGAGTTGGACAGGGATGTCCCCTGAGCCCTTTGCTATATGTTTTTTCAATAGACCATCTGTTTAGGAGCCTTAATAGTATGCAGTCCATAAGACATATGGAGGGTCCAGGTAACATGCCATATCCCTGTTCAATAGCTTACACAGATGACACTTGCCTGCTGATGGCAGATCAGCCATCTAGAACTCAAGCATTAAAACTATACAGTCATTATGTCAAATATATGTGTCCTACTTAAACAAAGAGAAGAGTACAGGAACACATCTAGCAAGACACTATCACACACATGAAATAGAAGGGATAAAGATTCAGCATGGAAAAATAAAACTCCTAGGGATCTCATTTGGCAGTGGGATGACAAATGGGAAAGGGGGTGGGGCAACTGCAAACTAGTGGTGCTAGCTGCACACTCGAGCAGACTTAAATAGATGGGGTGGTCTGTTTCTGCTGGCACATTTCTATGTTCATATATTCGTATGTTCATTTGGTGATAAGGATCCAGCAGAAATAAATTGGACATAGAAACTGGTTGTCCCGGGTTCCCCTCCTTTTCCCTCACAAAAAGACAGAGACCATTGTTTGTTGTTGTGCTCAGATTGGCAATTAATTTATTTATACTCATACTTCCATATTCCATTTCTCATTTCTTATTATCATATTTTCAGAATTTCATTTATTTCCATCCATATATCAATCTCTGATTATCCCTCCTTCTTCCTCTTTTCTCCCCCCAGGTGAAAAACCTGGGTGCCTTCTTCTTCTTTTCCTTTTCCATTAGGTAACGGTGAAAACCGAGACTGCTTTCTCCTTCATCTTCTTCCTCTTCTTGTGTTATTCCTTTTTTATTCCCCCCCTTTTCCCCTTTTTCTCCTGCCATCCACCTTTGGCAGTCCATATCCATATTATCATCTGCCATCCACCTTTGGCAGCCCAAACTGTCCGACCGGACGTGTCTGTCATCCACCTTTGACAGACCCACCATACAGTCCCATTTTGACTGTCTTCCCCTCTTGCTCTGCCTAGTAGGGTGGGTGGGAGTGATCAAAAACTCCAACAAAAAGTGGCTGAGGCCCCCTTGTGCTGTCCCTTATGTACCTCCCTTCGCCTCTCCCCTTCCTGTTACCTGCCAATTGTTCTGACCCTTAGCCCCTTCCTTTCCTTCCTCCCTCTCCTCCTGAGCACAGCCATCCTATGAAGGAGGGAAGGGGTGCACCAGGACAACCTGGTCTGCCCCTTAAAGGGCAAACTCCATTGTCCCGGATTCCCCCCTTTTCCCTCACAAAAAGACAGAGACCATTTTGTTGTTGTGCTCAGATTGGCAATTAATTCATTTATACTCATAATTCCATATTCCATTTCTCATTTCTTATTATCATGTTTTTAGAATTTCATTTATTTCCATCCATATATCAATCTCTGATTATCCCTCCTTCTTCCTCTTTTCTCAACCCAGGTGAAAACCTGGGTGCCTTCTTTTTCTCCTTTTCCGTTAGGTAACAGTGAAAACCGAGACTGCTTGCTCCTTCATCTTCTTCCTCTTCTTGTGTTATTCCTTTTTTCTCTCCCCTTCCCTCCTCCCCCCTCCTTTTTCCTCACTAGCCAGTCTCCAGCTTGCATTGGACGGCTGGCTTCCCCCATACTTAGGGTATTATTCTCCCTTACCTCAGGGAAGATCCTTTTTTACTCCTTCCTTCTTTTCCTTTTTTTTTTATTTCCCATTTTTGCATGTTTCCTCCATGCTTCTATAAAGCCCATTGTTTCTGTACTGAGCATGTCTATGGCTAGGTCCGACAGGTGCACACCATCTGACCTGTAGAAGTCTTCTACCCATTCTTCTACCCTCCGCAGTATCACCTGTCCTCCCATCTGCCTTACCAATGTCCCAACCCTTCTATTCATCTTTCTCCTGGCCCTCTCCACCGCTCTATGGCTGTGCTCCTGCCTCCACACCCTCCTTGGTATCATATCCAACCAGGTGAGGTAACCTGAGGCCACCACTGTTGTATTGCTCCTAAATCCCTTTTTATCTGTAAGTATGTGTCTACCCATGGCTTGCCTGCAAGGTCGTTGCCCCCTAGATGTATAATAATTAGGTCTGGATTGGGGTGCCATCCCTTGAGTTCCTTCAAGAGGTGGGAAGCAGCTCTGCCCATCTCATCCCATGTATGCCATGCCAGACCAACCTACACTGTTTCACATCCTGGTACAGCTGCTTTCCCCCAGCCTTCTTCTCTGCTCTCTTTCCAGCCCAATAAATATAGGAATGGCTGCAGATCCAGACTTCGGTGATCCTCCCTCTACCGATGGGGTTCAAGCAAAATTAATTATTTTACACATGCTTTCAGTGTCATCACCGTAGTATCCCCCCTGCCCTCCCCCCTTTACCATTTCTTGTCCCCCCCAGATCTGCAGTTAAAAACAGGAGCACAGCTTTCAATTTCTTACTTCAGTGCTCGAGTGTATCTCTTATAACTGGCAGACCGCCAGCATCCCTTTTCCAAAATATCATTCACCATCTCCCCCACTGCTGCCCCCTGTGAGGCAGCCCCAATCCACAAGGAATGGGATGAATAATTAGCCGGGTCTTCCCCCATGAATTGCATGCCCTTTTTGAGCAATGCTGTGACTTGTTAGCTGGTGACCCTTTTCCCATCACCATGTACAAATAATTTCCCTGTCCTGGTCCCATGTTCTGCAGCGAAAGCCCACAGAGCCTGTACTGGGCATATTGCCATCTCTACCTGCCCCTTCAGCGTCACCATGCAACCTTGTTCTCTTTGATCTGTTTTTGACCTCCTGATCTTGATCCATGTCTTTTTCACCCCCCAGCTTATATCTTCCCATTCTAACCCCCCTTCCTTGTCTTCTTTCCCATGGCCTACCACCTCAATCACTCTCATGGCCCCTGCAAACATTACCACATAAATTGTGTGAAATATCTGGGCCTCGGCCCTCGATCTGCATATTGCTGAGAGCACGTCCTTTAGCTTTACTAGCCATTGCTCCCCTATAGGCCTTCTATTATCTACTGGCCCTTGTTTCAACCTGCTCCATCTCTGCATCATTCTTCTGATGAATAATGATTTTGTCAGGTCCTTCCACCCTTTTAGACTGCAGATAACACTAATCTCTGCCAAGTAGACTCCCATTGTGGTGTGGGCTGTACCTTTTTGCCACTGCTCCATGGTGAACATTCCCAACTGTTCCTCTGTAAGTGGCCTACTTACCTCCATCTGGTGCTCTGCCCTGAATGTTTGAAACACTCGCTAGGCCCCATCGTAGGTCCTCAGAGTCCGAGGCGTCCATGAGCTGTGAAACAACAGTTCTGCTCCTTCTTGCCGATGTCCCAGATGTTCGTTGGTATAGACATTTTTAGTTCTTCCGCTGCTGGTGCCAGCCTCTGAAAATGGTCCAGCTGCAGATGGGAAAGGCTGTCCGCCAGGGTATTGTGTACCCCTTCTATGTATTTTGCTCTGAATGACATGTTCAACTGCCCGTCATAATACCTGCATGACTGTGTCTGTCCTGGCTCCCCTGTTGTTCAGAACCTCCACCACTGCTCTATTGTCACACCAAAATGTCATTTTCTGATCCCGTAGTTCCTCCCCCCAGACCAAGGTACATGCCCATATGGGCATGCTCTCCAGTAATGTTATATCTCTCACTTTCCTGTCCTTCACCCAGCTGGCAGGCCAGGGTTCTGCAAACCATCTACCCCTCAGGTAACCCCCCATGCCTAGCCCCCAGCAGCAACTGTGTAGAGGTCGAGGTCTGTGTTGTATAGCCACTCCTCTTGCCAGAAAGAGCACCCATTATACTCCATAAGGAATTCTTCCCAGATTTTAAAATCCTCCCTGACACCTTATGTCAGGTCCACCTAGTGATGTGGTCTGGTGACCCCTGCTGTAGCCCTAGCTAACCTCTTTGTGAATGCCCTTCCTTGTCTGATGACCTTGCATGCAAAGTTCAGATGCCCCAGTACCTGCTGCACTAGTTTTAGTTGTACCCTTCTCCTGCTGGTGTGTACTTGGATCACCTCCTTCAATTTACTTATTTTGTTGTCCGGTAATCTAAATATTTCATTCAGGGCATCTATTTCAATCCCCAGGAGCTCCATAACCCTGAAATATAACAATAACATGACAATGAAAAGAAAATCATCCAGATAATGGATGACCATCCTATAACCCGTTTTTTCCTGGAATATCCACTGCAAACAGGTGCTGAAAGCCTCAAATGTAGCACATGCTATGGAACATCCCATTGGCAGTGCTTTGTCAAAATAATACTGCCCCCCACTTTTAAAACCCAATAGATCCCAGTCTTCTCTCCTAATTGGCAGCAGTCTGAAAGCAGATTCAATGTCCGTTTTGCCATCCATGCATCCTCTGTTGCCCAGATTATCTGGACCGCATCCTCTAGTGTTGCATATGTCACCTTACTATGCTCCTCACTGATGAAATCATTCACAGAGTCCCCTTCTGGATAGGACAGGTGGTGGATCACCCTGTACTCCCCTTCTTGTTTCTTGGGTACCAAACCCAATGGTGAAATCCGCATGTTCAGCAATGGGGGGGGTGTTAAATGGGCCCTCTAACCTCCCTGCTGCCTTTTCTTTCTCTATCTTCTGTGTTAACATCTCTTCCTTTCCTTTTACTGACCCCAGGTTGCTCGCCTCTCTCGCTTGTCTGGGCCCCCCACACTGCAGTGAAAACCCTGTGTTAAAACCTCCTATAATCATATCCTGCATGCTCGTGTCTGGATATCTGTCCAGACAGGCTGTCCATGTCTTCAAGTTGATGGGGATTCTGGCCATCCCAAACTTCTCCCTGTCGTAGCCCCATTGCTCCTCCCCGGTCCCTCCCTCTCGTTTTGTGCAACCTTTCTTCTCTCAGTGATTCTGACCCCCTCTACTCATGTTCCCCCCTACTTCACCCTCCCCTGCTCCATGTTTGCCCTTTAAACCCCTGGCCTTCTCGAAAAAACTGCTGACCTGACCCTTGACCCCATGTCCCTGTGCCCCCTGGGCCCATGTCATTCTACATTTGTTTGCCGGGTGCCCTCCCTCGCATTTTGAATAAGCATGCTGGAAATGACATTGAGGCCAAGAGCAAAAGGCCCTGTTAAAAGCCCAGCAGTATCTCTGGGGCGTAAACCCCCTTTTCCCCCACTTACCTTTGGGTGTGGACTGATCTGTTACGTAATCAGTCCATAAATCTATCTGCTTGGTGTCCCATCTCACATCCCCAAATGTTGCCATTCTCTGCCAAAAAAATTCATCATAGTATAACCACCCCACCCCGCCCTTTGCTTTTGCCCTCCGTATTATCAAGGAATAAGTAATGAGCGGGATGCCTAGCTTGGGTCTTTTTTCCAGGACGATGGCTGAGAAAGTGGCAAAACCTAGGAACCACCCATCCCAAGTCTTCCCTTTTGTGAACTCGTCATCCTCTTTTTTCCCTAAAAGCACTATCGTCGCTGCCATTTCACTCTTGCCTATGCCCTCAGTTTCCTCATACTTGGATGCCACTTCCAGGCTCACCAAAGTGAATATATCCACATAATCCCCTTACCATATCTTTTCCTTTGTGGCCAGCGACACATGCTCGTCTATCCTCATCCCAGGTTCACCTATCTCCCTTGTACCTTTTCCTTCTCTCTCTGCACCCCTTTCATTTTTTCCCAGCACTTCTTTCTCCGTCCTAATCTCTGCCAGAGCTGATTCCATCTGCCCTAATCCTCCTGTCCCCAGCACCGCCACAATTTGCCCTATATATTCTTTTATGCTGTCCCCCACTGCGCTGGATGTGTTACCTGTAATCTTGTCCAGGCCGTGCTGCCTGGAGTCTTCCAAGTGTCCCCTTGTTTCTCCCTGCGGTTGAAGAGGAGGGTGAACTACTAGGGGTTGCGGAGGGAACACCACGTTCTGGGAATTGGGTCTGGGTTCAGCCAGGGAGATCCCACCTTGATCGAGGGGGGGTACTGGCGTCACCAGGTCTATAGGCTGCAGAGGTACTGGATCAACCATCTTGGCGGGTCCCACAACCACCAGTGGCACCCTAGTGGGACTACGTGGCCCTTCGGCTGGTCGTTTCCCTCTGCCACCTTTTCCTAGGCCTGCTTTTCTCTTCTCCCTGGGTCTCCCTGGTTCCTCCCCCTCCACCAGTTCCCACATTCTGTTGGCTTTTTCTGCCAATTCAATTATAGCCCTGTAAGCGTCTTCCTTTGATGGCCTGCTCTTCTTTGGTGCTATGTCCTTCTTTTCCTTTGCTCTGTGAAGACAACTACGGGAAGAGAAAACAGGATTAATTGTATATATATCCTATTTGTAACGCCTTCCCTCTGCCCCTCACGCCACATGCCCGCATGACCAGTCGGGCCCCCAGTAAAGGCCTCCATCATACTCGATAGGTCACGAGGTCTCTTGGCTGCTCTCTGCCATGTCCATTGTGAGTGACCCAATGCTACAGGGGCCACTCCCCCCTTTGGCCTCTTCATCAGCCCTTCTAAGCCTTCTGGCATGTGTGCCCACTTGTGCTTCTGTTTCATGTGAGCCAGTCTCCCCTTGTGGCTCATGCTCACCTCCTCACCTTACTTGCCCTCTCCTATCCCTCCCACTGCTCTTCTATTCAGATCCCCCCACCCTTGCACCCGTTGTGTGGCGTCCCCCCCGTATGACCTCTCGCCACATGGTCGTGATGTGCTTCTGCTCCCCCTTGTTACAGGACCCCCTTGCTGGCCCCTGTCTCACCACCAATTCATTCTCCCTTGCATCCACTCAAATGCTTTTTTATATATATATATATATTTTTTTTTAAAACCCTCGAGCCTCTAAAACATCCTGCTGCTGTCTCCCAAATGCTGAACCATGCTGGCCTCCCCAGGAGTTTCCTCCCAGTGGATGATGCAGTTTTTCTTTTCAGCCTCCCAGCCTGCATTGCGCTAAACCCCACAAGGACACCACGCAGTCAGCACCCCACACTAGAGGGAAGGGGTTTCCCTTGTGATCCCCATGCAGCGTGTGACATCATGCCACGTGGTCACAGAAATTTGGTCTCATTCCCATTCTTCAGGCCTCTACCAGCCTCTTCCCTCTGCAGCAAGCCCCATCCAAAAGGGGGGAAGGCCAAAACACAGCAAGCAGCTCCACAAAAAAGGGGCATGGCTTCCACTGCAATCACCATGCAGCGTGTGACTTCATGCCGCGAGGTCCCAGGTTGTGCTCTCTCTTCCTCTGCCTCAGGGCCTCTTCCAGGCCTGCTACTTTCCCCCATTATGCCTAAAAATGGCCACAAAAACCGCAAACAGCACAGAGCAACTGGAAAAAGCTTTTCCCAAACCCCCATGCGGCTTGTGACGTCATGCCACGTGGTCCCGGATCGCGCGCTCTCTCCCTGTCTTAGGGCCTCTTCCAGGCCTACTACTTGTACCAGGCAACAAAAAATGGCCACAAACAGCTGCAAAAGCACCGAAAACAAAGAAAAGGCTTTTTCCAAATCCCCACGCGGCATGTGGCATCATGTCATGTGGTCCTGGATCATGCTCTCACCCACAATCATCCTCCTGCAAGGCTCCTGCCATCCAACCAAACCCACAACCTTTGTTACCAGTGGCAAGCATCTTACTCCTTGAGCCACTAATGCTGCTTGTCCTACTACCAGTGCCTTTTGCCTCAGGGCCTCTTCCAGGCCTACTCCTGATTCCCAACAAGCAAAAACAGTCCCAAAGTGGCAATTAGCACAAACAAATGGGAAAACTTTCATTACAGACCCTAAACGCGGCGTGTGATGTCACGCCACGTGGTCCCGGATCTCGGTCTCGCTCCTCTTGCTTCAGGGCCTCTTCCAGGCCTGCTAATCCCACCAGCAACCCTAACAAAATGCCCCAGCTTCCATCATCTGACCCCCATCGCTATTGCAGTCCTCCTCTGGTGTGTGCCCCCAAGCATCTTTGTATGCCTGCCTGTCCTCACAACTTGTTTGAGCAAATGCTAATATCATTACCAGTTAAGCCAAAGTAGGCTAAAATGACCTTGTAAGAGTCACAACCTCACCAGCTCATCTGTGTCTCTTATTCCCCTATATATTTTTTTAAAACACAGCCTATTGTTTATCCAAAAATTCCCTGTTTCACCTTGTATTCCATCATATCTTTGTGCACTAATCTATCCAAGCTAGTTTCCTCTGTTATATACTGTAACATATCTATTCTTATTATTATATATATATCATTTCACTTTTTTTTTTAAACAACTTTATATTTCCTCCTACAAATCAATTGTTTGTTTCCTTACCTCTCTCTCCTGGTGAACAAACCTCAAAGAATTTGCCAATCCGACGTGCTGCAATTGATGTAGATCAAAAACTCCAGCAAAAAGTGGCTGATGCCCCCTTGTGCTGTCCCTTATGTACCTCCCTTCGCCCCTTCCCTTCCTGTTACCTGCCCATTGTTCTGACCCTTAGCCCCTTCCCTTCCTTCCTCCCCTCCTGAGCACAACCATCCTATGAAGGAGGGAAGGGGTGCACCCGGACAACCTGGTCTGCCCCTTAAAGGGCAAACTCCATTATACCAGAAAAAAAAAATCACCAAATGGAAAAGTTTTCATATGACTAGAACAAAAATAATGTACATGCTTAAAACTTACATCACACTGATCTTTTTAACAATAAGCTACATTTTCCCAGTACCCTTAAACTTGGAATCTAGGTTATATAATATATGCTTCCAGCTATTTTGGGGAAGTCTGCTGAACACAGTAAAAAGAGCCATCACATATTGTCCCATAAAACAAGGTGGGCAAAACATGCTCAATCCAGTTATTTTCTTCTTTACCATATTCCTACACTCAAATATCCTCCCCACCATAACAGGAAACCAGAAGGAATGGGCAATAAGCCTAAAAACCAGGATCCAGTATTTCTTAAACAAATGGAATGCCCCAAAATGGGGAGCGTTCAAACAAATACCACAAGGAACCCCCCAATACCTAACAGAGACCTTTAAAAAATTAAGCAATGGGGAATTACCATTCAAATGATTCAACTCCAGAACAGGAAAACAATGTACTCCTCTGTTTTGAACAGTATTTTTAAATAGGCCCCTGTTTTAATTGCCTCAACATATAGAGGCACAGTGTTTGATAAAACAGTTGACAGAAGATAGAATCCCTCAGAAAATGTGGGTTACCCTCTGCATGTGCTGCCATGGGAAATTAAATGTAAGAGGTAATCATGCACATAAGACAGTGGAAGAGAGAATTTGTATCAGAGAAAGTTGCATAGTTCAGGTGGAAACAATGCAACAACTATTTTTTGATTGCCCTTACATATCACAGTTCTGGGGTTTTCTGGCAAATAAATGGGGAACACCTACAATTGCCAAAATGTCATATTCTGAGTTGATATACTGTAAGAGAAATTTGGAGCAGAGGAGAGCCAGTTTTACCCAGGCACACTAAGAGTTCTATGTGCAATTTTTAAATGGTGTATATGGCAAAATAGATGCCAGTTTGTATTACAACAAAGATATGTTATTTTAGGGGTTTTATTAGAGAAAGTGACTCAAGAAACAGCTTTAGTATTTAAACAGGAGTTGCACAAATTGCCCATGCCAGTGGTGAACAACTGGTGGAGAGCCCTTCCTATTGTACTTTACCTTTTGAAGGAGTAACCTGAATGTGTACAACTAACGAATAAGCTTAGCTAACATAGAAAAAATGTTTATGTGGTTGCTGGAATTACATTTAAACTCAAGTGCAGACCTGGGTTGGTATGCTGATGCCAAGTTAAAATATGAAAACATTTTTCATTTCAAGAAAGAAATGAAGATTTGGTGCAGCATACAAAGTTGTGGAAAAAGAACTATTCAGTTTGGTTAAAATAGAATAGGAACAGAGATACACCTAGCTCAAATGTTGATGCATTAATGTATATACTCATAAAGAGGTGGAAATGCTTGGAATACTAAAACATTTTGTAACAATATACTATATAATATTTTAATCTGAGGGTCAATATCAAAGTACTAGATCGTGCATATAACAGATTCTTAAAGAATGCACAGAGGTTTGACAAGTGTATTAATTGATTTATTGTTTTGATTTCCTTGTTGTTATATTATTTCACTAACAAATATTTCCCCTACTCTTTTCAAGAAGTGCCATGGGATCTTTAACATCCACCTGAACTACAACCAGAACAGGCAGATAGAACCTCGGTTTAACATCTCATCTGAAATATGGCACCTCATAAATGCAGCATCCCCCTCATGCTGCACTACAGTGTCAGTACTGGGATTTAACCCAAGTGCCTGGTGTGAGGATAGAACTAACAGCCTTCTGATCTCCAGGCCTCTGTGGTGAGTATGCTACCTGCTGAGCCACTGACACTGACAATAATGATCTTAAAAGGTGATTGGCTGAGACAGCTTTAGAGCCGTGTCCTTATCAGTTGATAACCATTCAACTAGCACTACCATCACTACCCTATCCCAACAACACAATGGTATCACTGTTCCACCTTCGCAGAAATCCTCTCAGCACTAGGCACACAGTGGGCAAAACAACATGAGTGTCACAGGAGCCATACAAGAGCAACTGGTCCTAGACAGCAGTGCCACCAGCAAGCAAATATCAAAACTACCACACAAAATATGAACCCCCCTTCAAGTATGAAGCATAAAACTTTGCTAGTTTAGTACCTCCAGTTAATTGTCTTCTGTTGCTGTCACTCCTGCAATTTTGAAACCATGCATAGTGAGCAGGGACCATTACCACACTCTGCGCTTCATGGTCCTTTTGATGTGAAAATTGCACTGTATGGTGACTGTGAAGGGACCCACTCACTCACAGTTGAGCAAGCGACAGGGCTGCCAGTTTCCAACAAAATTACAAACCTTGAATAAAAGAAAAATGAAGTAAATTAGGAAAAAAATGAAGTATTTCTGTCATGAAGGAGAGACAGTTAAGAGACGAAGCAACACCCTGGTGGCTGGGAATGTACACACTCACTCACAGTGAAGCGAGCTGCAGGATGCAGTCTAAGAACAAACCCTAAATAATAGCAAAATAAAGTAAATTACAGAAAAAAAGGAAAACATTTCTGTGTTGGGGATGCGATGGTTGAAAGGAGACAGACACCAAAGCCCCCTACTGACTCCTATATATTGTATAACTCTGCACTACAGATGGACTATTTTTCTCTGTTTCATGCATTTAACAGTTTTCAACATATTTTTTTTAATATTTTTTAGTTTTTCTTTTACTAGGGGAGTTTATGGGAGGAGGGGCCCATTTTATAAGAGCAATAACACACACTGAGGTGTGGGTTATGTTCTGATAAGAAGAGCATGCCAAGGTGCATAAGGTACTCGGTGCAAGCACCTCATGCTGTATAACACACCAGTATGTGCTCTTATCAGATCATAACCCATACCTCATCCTGTGTTATTGCTTGCTTATAGAAATTCCCATGAAATACTGGTGATGGAAGATTTTCAAGTTAATTGGATGACAATTGATATGTAGCATAGTTTAAAAGAATTACAGGACAATATAGGTCTGGAACAGTTGCTAGAGGAGCCCACTAGAATTAATTCTGGGGACTCTTCAAAATCAACATTATTAGGCTTTTACAAATTATCCACAACTTTACTCTGTTAGTGGAGTATTACCTAACTCCTTCTCCGATCATCAATTAATCTTTGCATTGAGAAATAAATTGACTGTTTCTAATCTTGGAAGGCCCTGATAAAATTCCCTCTAGATTGTTAAAATATGTGGCCCCATGCATAGCTTATCCTTTGTCATTAACTTTTTATCTTACTATTATTAGTGGAGAATACCCAGAAGGGTGGAAAGTAGCTAAGGTTAAGCCAATATTTAAATCAGGCAAAAGAGATGAACGCAGAAATTATAGCCCAATCTCTCTGTTGCCGCAAATATCAAAACTTTTTGAACAAATTAATATCTAAAAAACTGGAATCAAGAAATAGACTTTGTGGCTATCAGTCAGGGTTTAGAGCACACCATAGTACTCAAATGGCATTAGTTAAGGTTGTTACTGACATTCAGATGCACCTGGACAGGAGAATTCAAGTTCAAGTTTATTGCAGGAAAAAAACTCCATTGAGCAAGCTCATTCACAAGGACGTCCTGGTGTATACATACTAATAAGACTAATATTTACATACAGAAATTGTGCACTACATAAATGAAGTGCTAAACCTACATTTGTGTTCAGGTAGTGCTACATATCGCAAGAAGTAGGTCATCACGCTCTTACATAACGTGCTGGAGCTGTTAGTATGTACCAGTAAGCCTGACAAGTACTAGCAGAATAAGTTTCAGTGACAGCTACAAACATCTTTTATTTTTTCATTAGATAGCTTTTTAAAGAGGCTAACAGAGACTACTTCAGGTCATTTCAGGGACAATTGTAGCTGATTCCAGATGGCATGGAGGGTAACTGAGAAGACGCGCTTGTCAAAAGAGGTGCGAGTCTTTGGGACATACAGGAAGATAAAATCTAACTTCATGAGTGAGTAAGTACTGTGGCAGGTGTGGATAAGGGAAGTTAGATAGCTGGGAAGTTTGTTAAGTAGAAGCTTTAGGGTCCCGGTACCAGCGTGGAGAATATGTCTGGTAGAGAGGGATGTCCAACCTACAGCTGAGTACAGGTTGCAGTGGTGCATCCGTAATGAGGAGTTTGTAATGAAGCACAGGGCATGGTGATAAAGGATGTCCAGTTGATTTAGATTAGAAGTTGAAGAAGAGGTATAAATTAGATCCCCATAGTCTAGTAGAGGGAGGAATGTGGCCTGTACAAGTCTAGTTCTAATTTTAAGTGGGAAAAGTGACCTGTTGTGGAACAGGAAGCCTAACCATATCTTTAGTCTTCTAGCAAGGTCATCCAGGTGTTCCATAAAAGTGACCTTGCTGTTTAGCCAGAATCCAAGATATTTAAATTTCAGAGTGACTTCCAGTGGCTCGCCTAGGGAGGTAACTATAAAATCCTTTGGCAGGGAGGTAGATGTATTGAAGGAAAAGATCATAGCATTGGGTTTCTTGGCATTTAGAAGAAGTTTGGTGTTAATGAGATTGGATTCAAGCTGAGTTAAGTCGGCTTGGAGGACATTTCTAACCTCTGATAGTGATGCGTCGGATGTATAAAGAACTGTATTGTCGGTGAAGAAATGGAGTTTTGATTTGAATATGTGATGGTCAAGATTATTAATATATAGAGAGAAAAGGATGGGGCCTAAGATGGAGCCCTGTGGGACTCCTCTAGCGATTGGTAGCGGGGAGGAGAACGTGCCACCGGCTTTGATTTTTCCATCCTTCCCGAAAGGTAACTACTAAACCACAGGATGGTCAGTGGAGCGGCACCTGTATTAGCAAGGCTGATTTCAATTAGGGAGTGGTCTACGGTATTGAATGTTTTGCTAAGATCTAGGAAGACAGCACCCATGATCTTTTTTGAGTTCATAGCGGAGAGCCAGTTGTCAGTTACTTTAGACAATGCACTAACGATACTGTGGTTAGAGTGGAAGCCGGATTGGGCTGGGTTCAGGAGTGAGAATGTTTCCATGTGCTGTTTTAGTTGTGCGTAAACCAGCTTTTCAAAAACTTTAGAGAGGACAGGTAGAATCGAGATAGGTCTGTAATTATTTAGATCGCATGGGTCTCCCAATTTAAATAGAGGTAGGATGTGGGTTAATTTCCAACACGAAGGCACAGTGGAGGACAAAATAGAAAGGTTGAAGATATGGTGGATGGGGCAGTGAGGTGAGGGTACCCAAGTTTTAGGAAAAGTGGTTCAATTCCATCATCCCCTGCACTTTTCTTGGTGTCTAGATTCTTAAGAGCATCTTCTACTTCCTTGAAGCTAGTGGGGAGTAGCTGAAAGGGACAGGTTGCTGCTGAAAGGGTGGGGTTTGAGCTTATCTGTCTATTTACATGTGCAGCATAAGGGGATGAGTCGAAGGCTAGGGCAGTGGTGACAAAGTGGAAGTTGAATTCTTCATGGTTTTGGCTACTGTTTTCAACAGTCATATCATTTTTGATGATCTTGGTTGATAGAGGGGGGCCACCGGTTGCCTTTCAATAGACTTAAGGGTCTTCCAGATTTTCTAGGAGTACCCTTTGGCCTGTTCCAGTGTAGTGACATAGACGATGGCTTTGGTGGAATGGATACACTTAACGCAGGCATTCCTGGTGGTTCTAAAAGCCTGCCAATCCACTGGACTTTTAGTATGTCTAGCCTTTGCCCATAGCTCATCATGCATGAAGAGAGTGGTATTAAGCTCAGGAGAGAACCACAGGTATGAGATGTTCCGCATCCTGACTTTGATGACCGGTGCGTGTTTATTTGCTATGTGGTTAAAATTATCATTTAGGACCATGACCGCATTGTCTGTCATTTTAGAGAGATATAGATCCTGCCACCTAACCTTACTAAGGTCATTTAGGAAATTAGGTATATGGAATTTTCTGAAAGACCATTTGGTTATAAGTTTAGGCTGATGTCAGGTTTTTGCTTGTGACCCAGTACAAACTACATTTCCATGGCTGCTCATATCATTGTGAAATACTGCTGATTAGAGGATTTTGTGGGGTGGGTAGATAGTATAAGATCCAGAATGGAGCTAGTCACTGTGTTCACCTTGTTAATTCTAGTAGGTTTGGACACTAATTGGGTAAGGCCAAGTTCATCACAGAGAGATTTAAGAGTGTGCGATTTGTTTGGGAGCCAATCCATATTGAGATCCCCTTGGATTAATACTTCGGAGTTGGTGGAGGTAGTTAATGATTTCAGGATATTAAAGATATCAGTTCCACCACTAGGGGGCCTGTAACCACCTATAATAGTAATGCATTCTGTGAAGGCAGGTGTAACTTTAGTGATTCTATTTTGTATTCCTTATGTTTAGAGTTGCAGTAGATGTCACTAACTGAGAATTTGGTTTTGGTGTAAATACCTACTCCCCTCCCTTGGTTCCCCTGTCTGCTCTATAAAGCTTGTAGCCCAGAAGGGTAACTTGTTGGTCCAGGTTAGATTTTTTTGCCAGGATTCTGTGATAATAATGAGATCGGGCTGTGTGTGTAAGGCTCAAGCTTGTAACTGGTCATATTTTTTGGGCAGGCTTAGAATGTTAACTAGCATTATTTTGAGACCTGGGGCTGAAGCAAACTCTGTTGAAGAATTAAGCAGGGTGGGTGGGCCAGGGTTTACCTTTATGTTGCCCAAGCATAGTAGTAGTAGGAGTAATAATTTCTTAAGTGAGCACAGGAAAAACCTGAACACTTTGTCCCATTTCAGCCGCTTGTTGAAAGGTGGCAATGATGGTCTGAAATTGTTGGTACATTTCAGTGAGATATGGCACTGTAGAGATAGTAGAGGGAGCACTCTGAGCATCAGTGGTGATGGAAGCAGGAGGTGTGATGGGAAGACAATGGGGTGTAGACAAGAAAAGGGGGAGCGTGAGATGGGATGCGGTGCATCAGTGGGGCTTGGCTTTTTGAGTGCAGGGGAGTGAATACTGGATTGGATCCTAACTCATTGTTCATGCTAAGGGCAATAGGTGTACAGCAGAAAAACAATAGGATACTGTAGGTGCAGTATGCCATGATTCCAGGAGGGATGTTATAGTGGATGGAAAGAGTGCCTTGTCCTAATGCATGGTGAAGGAACACTGGGAATAGGCCCAGTTGTTGGCCAATGGAGAGGTAGCAATGCCGGCTATGGGTGGGGCTAAGGCTTATTTAATTGGGGCCTGGGAGGGGGTGGGAAGAAAAACCAGAGAGGAGAGCTGAGTCTTTTGGGCTGAAAAAGCCCAGTTCAAAGTCCTTGTCTCTTGGCCAATTGGGGCCATTCAGAGGAAGGTGCCTGAGTTCAGATTGGCTGGAAGGGTGCTGTACCTTAGCAAGAGGAGAGTCCGGGCTAGGCGGTGTGGTCAGCAGCTTCAGAAGCGCCGTCTGACCAGACAGAGTCTGGCCGGGGAGTGAGGGCTTTCCCCAGTCATGGGGGGGGCTGAATGATGGTCAGAGCCTTGTTTATTGACTTGTCAAAGGCGTTTGACACTCTGAACCATCGAGTTCTTCTGTCTAGGCTCCAGGATATTGGAATGTCACAATCAGTTTTAGAGTGGTTTGACTCATATCTTGGAAATAGAAAGCAATTTGTTGAAGTTGGGCCTTATAAGTCTTAGTTGGCCTGTATTGAAACTGGGGTGCCCCAGGATCTATACTGGGGCTCTTTTTATATATATATATATATATATATATATATATATATGTGTGTGTATGTGTGTGTGTGTACACATATTAATGATTTGAAATTTGAAGACAGCTATGTAAAGTGTCATCTATATGCTGATGACATTACTATTTATGTTGAGGTGAAAACATCTGAATCTATTAATGAAAACTTCAATGGGCTATTGACCATGTTCAAATTTTTTTTAATAGCCATCTTTTGGTGCTTAATTATATTAAGACACAATCAATTATGTTTAGGAATAAACTAACTCCAAATTATAATAATTTAAGATTGATTACTAGTGGTGGGAAGAGTATCCAGCAGGTTTATAAATATAAATATCTTGGCCTATGGCTGGATCATACCTTTAATTGGAATGTGCATATTGACATAATGTTGAAATATCTATGGAGGAAACTGGGTCTCCTATATAGAATAAGAAGTAACTTGACACCCGAGATAATGCTACAAGTAGTAAACTCAATGATTATCCTGATCATGGATTATGGTGATATAATCTATTCAGGGGCCTCTGGATCCCAAATGGATAGGGTGAACTTGATATTTAATAAGTTTGCAAGCTTTGTATTAGATGTTCCGCGCACCACCCATCGTTGTGTCTTATACCACACGCTTAATTGACCCAATCCTCAAGAAAGAAGAGAATTTCACCTCATGCAAGATATGTATAAATTGTGGAAAGGTGCCTGTCCTACGTACATTAGAAATTCTTTCCATATCAGAACAGCCAGAGGTATAGAATACCAGGTGGCCAAATGTAATCTTGGAATAGGTAGATCCTAAATTTTATTCAGAGGGGTAGTATTGTGGAATGCAATCTCAATTAAATTAAGGCAAGTTAACTACCCAATTAGATTAATTGAGCTACAGTCCTGGTTAAAAAAAAAACAAGGAACAGGTTTCAGCCACCTGCTTTGTAAGACAAGGCAAGGCAAAGCAAATTTTATTTAAAAGACACCCATCCCAGAGGCTCTGGGTGCCGAACATAATAAAAATGCATACTACATATCATAATAAATATGTAACAACATACTATTAAACATAAACATACAATATTTCAGCAATTAAACAACATTTTATATAAATAATACCCTAAACAACAACAGCAACTACTTAAATAGCCTAAGGCTATCCTAAACATAAGGTTCTGAAAATAGGCAGACTATAAGACACAGTCTGGGAAGGCCTTCCTAACAGCTGGAGAGAGCGAATTCCACAGGATGGGGGCGGTGACACTAAACACTCTGTCACCAGCTGTTTTTAACCTCGTCCTGAGAATCACAATAAGGCCCATAGAGGAGGAGCGGAGGGAGCGGACCGAGACAGCAGGTGTAAGGAGGTCATTCAGGTAACCAGGGCCCAGGCCATGTAGGACCTTAAAGGTGAGCAAGCCCACCTTAAAGAGGACCCTCCACCTAACTGGCAGCCAGTGCAGTTGACGCAGCACCGGAGTAATATGACAATAATTAGGCTGTCCTGTGAACAGCCTCACTGCAGCATTATGCATCAGCTGCAGTCAGCATAGGGTGCCCCCAGAGACCCCGAAATAGAGCACATTACAGTTGTCAAGCCTGGATGTCACGAAGGCATGCACCAAGGTGAGGAGGGCCTGTGGTGGAACTAGGGGCTTTATCCTGATGACATTCCTCAGATGATAAAAACTAATGAGGACAACAGACGCCACCTGAAACTCAAGTGTCAATCCTCCATCAAGAATGACACCCAGCTCCCACACCCTAGAGAAGGCCTTCAATGGTACAGAGCCAGAGGTCAACCTATCATGCCCTCTGTTCGAGTCCACCACCAGTACCTCCATCTTATCGGGGTGCAGTCACAACCAGCTGGAGGCCATCCAGTCTTTAATCTCAGCAAAGCAGCTGTTTAGCACTTCCACTGCACAAGATGTTTCAGGGGCAAAGGCAAGATACAGCTGGGTATCATCAGCATAACAATGAAAACCCAGACTGTACTTCCTGATGAGCTCTCCCAGGGGCAGCATATACATGGCAAACAAAATTGACGACAAGACCGAACCCTGGGAAACTCCACATGACAGGTGGCATGGGGAGGAGGAAAAATTCCCCATCACTACCCTCTGCCTCCTGTTAGATAGAAAAGACTCAAACCAGCAGATGACAGTGTCGGCGAGTCTGCAGATTTCCCTTAGGTAGTCAAGTAACACTCAATGGTCCTCAGTGTCAAACACTGAAAAGTGATCGAGGATAACAAGAATTGTCTCCTCCCCTCAATCTCTAGTCCTAAGGAGGTCATTATGCACCTGAACTGGCACAGTTTCTGTGCTATGCCTTGCATGAAACCCAGACTGGAGCAGATTGTATAAATCATGGTCACGAGATGCTCGTCAAGCTGACGCACCACTACTTTTTCCACAATCTTACCCAAAAATGGAAGATTGGAGATGGGACGGTAATTTACCCTGATCTCAGGGTCCAACAATGTTTTTTCAAAAGGGGTCTCACCAATGCCTCTTTCAAGACATCAGGAAAGACCCCCTCTGACAGGAAACACCAGACAATCAAGGCAAACACTGGGCCAATGGAGTCAACACATCTCATTAGGAAAAGAGTTGGCACCGGGTACAGTTCGCAAAAGGTGTGCCAAAGCTTGGAAGCAATCTCAATTACCTCATCTACCTCCACCAGTCTAAACTCACCCCAACCTGGCAAAGTGCTCTCCAGTCACCCATGGTGACCACTGTCGGCCAAACTCTGGCCCACTGGCGGAACCCCCTGCCTGATGGCAGACACTCTGTCCGAGAAGAACTGAGCAAACTCCTCACACAATATGTTAGAAAAGGCTACCTTCAGCTGTACACAGGAAGGGTGGAGAAGCCTGTCCATTGTCTGAAAGAGCAAAGTTGGTCGGTTCCTCCCAGCAGCAATCTCCCTGGACAGGAATTCAGCATTCTTATGGTTGATTGCCCCCTGGTATGCACTGTAGTGCTCATGTGGGGCCAGTTTGTCTACCTCCAGGCCAGACTTCCACCAGCAGTACTCTAATCTCTAACCCAAGGTCTTTATCACATTGAGCTCACCATCATACCAAGGGGACCTCAAGTGAGAAGACCTGAGTTGTACACGGATTGGTGTGAGGGAGTCGAGCGCACCAGCCAGCACCTTATTATAGGCATCTTCTGCCACACACACACCCCCAACACATGCACTGTCCACACTAAATAGGTCAGTCACCACCAGAAAACCCTCAGAGGCCAACCCCCCTCCAATGGTGATAGCTGACCATATCTCCAGGGGGAGGGCTATCGAGGGGGCCCCGAACGAGAACTTCACCATGCAATGATCGGACCAAATGACCCGATCAGTCCTAAGACTATTAATCTCAAGCTCAAGTGAGTACACCAGATCCAAAATGTGGCCACCTTGATGGGTTGTGGAGGAAACACCCTGTGCAAGGCCCAAAGATGGCATAATCTGGAAGAAATTAAAACTAAGCCGAGAAAGTTAATCTTCAGCCCAAACATTGAAAGTCCCCCAGTGTAAATGCAGTTTCCTGATAGAAATATTTTATCTGGATCTTCCCTAGTAGTGCAGGGGTATAATAGTGGAACTAAATATTATTGTATTTATATGCATATTGTTCCTTTTGTATATAATTTGTGTATTTGTATATCTTGTATATTTTGTACTTTGTACATTTGTCAAACACGTTTTAATGCAGTAGGACCTCTTTGAAAGTGAGCTATGCGCTTGGAGTGTTATCCTTACTCTGAATTGAATAAAAATGATCTATTACTCTACTACTACTACCAGGGTCCAGCACACCTGAACTCTTGCCTTTAGGGGGTTTAGAGTTAGGAGGGCCTTGAGAGTGAAGCTGGTGTGATAGGGAGAAGGAGAAAGGGGAAGATAGGGGAGGCTGGAGGGAGTCCTTGGGAGAGGGGATGGTAATGGGTAAGGAAGAGAGGAGGAGAAAGGTGTAGGAGGTGAAGTCATTGAATTCAGCGGTGACAGAAGAGGGGTCAGAGATGATGATACCTCTCACCTTGAGGAATGGGACATAGGACTGGGTTGAGGGTGAGAAGAGGGAGTGGATGACTTTTCAAAACTTTGAGGAGTGGTTAATATTGTTTTGGAAGGTGGCAGAAAAGTACTCTGCTTTAGCATGTTTGATAGCTCTGTTGCAGGCATTACATAAGGCTTGATATTTGCGATAGTCAGTATGGGAGCCTGAAGACTTGTGAGCCTTCCAAGCCAGATCCCATGCATGCAGGTAGGCCAGCAGTTCAGACGAGGAGATTAAGCAGGGCTTTGTGTCAGTGAACTTTGTGTACACAGTAGACCATGTGGTGGTCACTGAGGGCATCTGGGAGGGTGCCCAATGCTATAATACGGTGTGGGTGGGAGGCAAGGGCCCCATCAAAAAGGGTGTGATTCTGGGATTTGTGGTTGGAGTGGGTAGGATCAGAGACTAGTGGGTTAGGTTTAGGGACTGGATGTTATCGTAGAATTTAGATAGCAAGTGAGAGAGACAATTTTTGATAAAGTCCCCAAGGATGCGAATTTCACCGGTCGAAGCATGAGAGGTGATATCTGTAAGCCTCCCAAACCAGGTTGGGTTTACCTTTTGGGGGCTGCACCCTGCTGGGTCCTCATTCTGCCACCAGTCCTTGTTGCAGTTGAGATTGGGACCAAAGGGCTGTTTTCAGTAGTCCCTGGTGGGATTCAGGCCTGCATGCCCACTGGAGTTCTGCAACTGTGGCCTTGGTGATGCTCCAGTTCTCAGCCCCATAGGAAAAGGAAGTGAGTTCAAAAAGTTGTTTCTGTGCCTCTGAGCACTTCGGGGACCTTGTTTGGTCTGTGGGGTGACTAAGAAATGGTGGACTGGCCAAATGTAAACAAAGATTGCTGCTTGTGCCATGTGCACATGCATGGCAAGAGAGAAAGGAGATTTAAGGGAGCTGCGGCTCCAAAAGCATACATGGCTGAGCGGCCGCTATTAAAAATTATCCCTGGCTCCAGGGCAGGCAGCAGAGCTAGGGATCAGCTAAAACATGCCTCTGGCTGTGAAGGGAGTTGTGTTCTGCCCTCAGAAGGGCATATTATAAATTAAGGATGCCAGCAGATACTGGGGACAAATGAAAACAATAATGATGGCATTCTGATAGGTTTCTGCAGCAGTTGGGCCGCTGGGAAAAGTGTTTGAGGGCAGCCTGTGAGCCTAGGAGAAATGTAGCCAATCAGAAGGGAATATGGGGAAATCTATAAAAAGGAGTATTTGCCTACCAAAATGAGATTCCTGAGAGAGCCCGAGAGACAGCAGAGCAGGCGAGACTGCTGTGGGCTACCTAGCCCAGTAGGCCTGTCACTGTAGTGCAGCATGAGAGAGGTGCTGCACTTCTGAGGTGCCGTCTTTCGGATGAGACATTAAACCGAGGTCCCATCTGCCTGGATTGGTGGTAGTTCAGGTGGATGTTAAAGATCCCATGGCACTTATTGAAAAGAGTAGGGGAATTGTTAATTGCAGAAACCAAAAAACATAAATACAGGGTACTCATAGTAAACAGAAATAATTATAAAATGAAAACATAAACATCACTGTAGAAATATCAAACAAAACTAGCAGAAAAGTACAAAAGAAAAAACAGACCATATTAAATCCAGTAGACATGCTTCCAGTATTTGTGAAATAAAGAAATCGGAAAATGATGGTATTCAAAGTCCTTTTGTGTCTGTAAAGCCGATTCAGTATAACTTATCACCACCGTAGGTAAAGTATAAGTATGCTATATGGAAAAAGAACATCTCGCCTGCCAGAGACAGAACTTGATGCAAGCAAATATCACATTAAGAGTACTAGGATGAAAACGGGAAAAATACCCTGAATAGTCCTCCAAAACCAAGCATTCATAGGTAACCTGACATGCCATCCCCCACCCCCACTTAACAGACAAAGTGGACCAAAACAGTGCAGTATACAAACAATTATGAAAAAAATGAGTCTGAGTTTCTTCTATGCCCACACATTCAAAACGAATACAGTTCCGTTCTGCAAGAGCCTTATGTTTTAAATTCCCCTTAACCCATAACCTCCCATGACAACTTAACCAAGGTACATCCCACATCCGACCTGGAATCCTCCCGTCCATCAGCACCTGTAGAGCTAATTGTATTTTCATGGGGAAACACCTGGGAAAATCAACCCGAACTGAAATATACATAGAAATTATACTCTGATATATACCCTTCCAGGAAAGCCGATAAACCTTGTCTTTAGCTATACTCCACATACGAAGTTTAGCCGTCACTACTGGCAGAAAGGAAGGCACTTTATAATTGGATTTCATGATAGGTGCTTCAGTGGACCACCACTGCAAAAAACCTTGAAGCGAAAGCAGAGTCCAGGCATCCCAAGGATGAGAGTGATTTGACGCCACCTCTTTAAATGTAGCTTTAATCAAAAAGGAAAAATAAAAAACAACCGGATTAATCATGCCAAGACCACCCGCCTTAATTGGAAGATATGTGAAATCCTGCTTAACCGGGTTCAATCAGCTTCCCCACAACATCTGAAAAAAAATACTATATAAATTGGTTTTCTGGTGCTTAGGTAAAGGAAAAACCGAACTCAAGTAAAGAAACAGAGGGAGTAAAAACCTTTTGATTATTAACACACGTTTCCATTTAGAAAAAGACCAGGTTTTCCATAATTGTACCTTCTTTTCACCCACCACAATATGAGGTTGCCAATTAAGATCATTTAAATCTCCCTTCCCAAAGAAACAACCTAAAATCTTAATGGGCCCCGTAGAGATGGTTATCCGCCCGGTCATAGAATCAAAAAAACCCTCCCCTAAAAAAACACCAGAAATTTTTTCATAATTCACTGATGTTCCTGAAAGTAGACCAGACTGGGCCACTACATGCAATGCAACAAGGCCTTCAGCTGTATTGTGAAGCAGAAAACACATGTCATCTGCATAGACTGCCAAGCTCTGTGGCAGAACCTCTGGAGATGGAGATAATCCCTGAATGCGAGGATGATGAAGGAGTTCCCGAACCAAAAGGTGCAAAACAAAAGTATATAACAAAGGACTAAGTGGGCAGCCCTGGTGCACCCACCTACAAAAATCAATCCCCTCCCCCACTAATCTATTAACAAGGGGAAAATTTTGGGCATTGCTATACAAAAGTGCCACCCAGGTTCTTAGTTTTATGGAAAACCCATACCGCCATAGGACATCAAATAAAAACCCATGTGCCACCTTATCAAAGGCTTGGGCCTGGTCCAAGAAAAGTAAATAACTGGACAATTTCCCCAACCATCCAAGCTCACACACATTCCTTAGTAAGGCCAAATTTTGATGAATGTGTCTACCTGGAATTGAACATGTTTGAACTGGATTTACTAAAGAAGAAGCAACATGTTGGAGCCGATGGCACAAAATTGCTAAAAAAATCTTATAATCTGTATTCAATAAACAGATCGGTCTCCAATTTTCAATTCGATGCTTAATCCCTTTTTTAAATAAGAAAATGGTCAAGGCATCCGAGAATCCACATGGCATCCGTGAAGATTCTAGAATCTCATTAAAAACAGAAGTCAGGATGGCACTGATATCATCTATCATGATTTTGTATAATTCATTAATTAAACCATCTGGGCCAGGTGAGATCCCAGACTTCAAGCGAGCTACTTCTGATCTAACCTCATCCAAGGAAATGGGCCTATCTAAAAAAAAGGGAATCAGAGGAAGAAATATTAGGTGGGTGAAAAGAAAACAAGTTCTCCCATTTAGTAGTGGGCTGGAAAGCCCTACCATGTTGAGTTTGCAAAAAAACCTGGACTATGTGTAGCATGTCAATATCTGCTGGGTGTAGTACCCCCCTGTGATCATAGAGGCCATCCATAAGTTTGCTTTCCAAGACTTGCTTGCAAGCCAAAAAAGGGTCCGAACTCGGCGAAGATTTAAGCCCATAAGACAATTCATCATGAATTTTACAAGCCTTCCCATAATGATAATTCGTCATGCTTTGTCTTAGCACAGCTAGTTGTTCCTGTATCTGAACATCGGAAACCGAGGGGAGTGACATTAATTTATAAAACTGTGCTCTTTGTTTTAAATATGCAAGATAATCTGCTGACTGGGTACTAAAATGGTAAACCTTGGAGGTCATTCGAAACTCCAGTTTAGAATCCATCCACCAATCACCCGAGGAATCGTACATCCCAGCTACCGAACGCCTCCTGTCCAACATGTGAGATAAACATACTGTAACTGGAACCGCTCTGTAGTGAGAACAACCGGATTCATTTTCCAGCTAGTCGGCAAGGCAGGAAAAGACGGTGGAATCATAGACAGTGAAAATCTTGTCGTGAATAATAAATGGTCCAAAAATTCACAAAGGGTCAAGAAAAAAGCGGAAGGTAGTAAATATCTGGAAGTAAAAATAAAATCAATCCGTGTCGCTAGACTGCCACGTTTATAAGTGGACCCTGAATTGGAATGAAGTGCTCTATAAGAATCCGTCAAGGAGCCCATCTGAATTAGTTTGAACAAAGCATGGGAATCACAATATACCTTATGCTGCATTTGATCCTTAAATCTGACATCCAGACCACAGTTGAAATCACCCCCCCAAATAATGTGTCTAGGGGTAGACAGGTACTGCTGTATTTCTGCAAATAAAGCAATCCTGGCTGATTTAACCTGGGGTGCATAAATGTTAATAATACGGAGGAAAAAACCTTGGCAGACACAGTCCAGGAGCAACGCCTGCCCAGGAGCTATGTCTACCAATCCAGTAACCTGAACAAAAGGATGGCAGAATAATATCCCCACCCCGTCTGCTGCATCAGGACCAAAGCACCAAAAAGAGGGTCCAGAATGCCACAAATTCCTGGTATAATTTTTGTCTGTAAGAGTAGAGAGACGGGTCTCCTGCAGTAAAATGATATCTGCAGATAAGGATTTATAAAAATGTAAAAGCCCGAGACATTTTTTAGAATTCTTGAGACTACACGAATTCAGGGAAACTACCATTAAAGAAGCCAGACAGCAGGACTAAGACTTGTCCTTTTTATGCTTCCTTCCCGACTTCTTCTTGGATTCCAGCAATTCAGAACCTCCTTCATCATCACACTCCATCCAAGACAAAACCCCAGAAGCAACCAATAGATCATATTCTGAGTCCCCATCTGCATCTTGCAGAACCTGAAAAGTGTTATGCGTGGGGGTGATAGGTGGTATTACAACCTTTTTAGCATGAGACCAAGTCACACGTCTCGGGTGAGGCACCTGAAACTCAAGAGCTGGGGGGGGGCTAGAATGGGCATGATAGGAGCATTGAGCCCCAGACCCTCTAGTGGTTGTGCAACCTCAGAGGGCATACTAGAGGAGCCAGATACCTCTCCCTCAGGAGGAGTTGAAGCTGGAGGATCCGGATCAGGAGGATTAGGGTCAGGGGGAGCTGTCTCCTTCGTATATGACCTAAATCAGTCCTGAGCATCCAAGATCAAGGTTTCCTTATCTAGGCCCCCTGAATTGTTTTGGCCTGCATATGGACATTTGTTGTAAGCATGCCCCTGGGTATCATAAAGATTGCAGTGAAAAACATTGCTGCAAGTACCACTATCATGATCTAGTTCTCCACACAAAGCACATTTGATTTTATCACACACACCACTGAGATGGCGTGGGCTCCCACATTTATAACATGCCTTGGGTTGGCCTGGGTAAAAGCATACACCTTGGTCCCTCCCCAAGAAAAACTATTTGGAACATGCTGAACCAAATCACCCACAATACGTAGTTTTACCTTGAACTTCCAACTGCCTGTGCAAATACCCTTCCCATCAATAACTGGTTCATGAGGCCCCAATACAGTGCATTTACTCTCCAACCAATTCAGAATGTCCACCACATTTACCCCTTCATTCCAGAACATAATATGGACAGTTTTAAACAGTGGTTTTGTGATGGGGATAGCCCAGAATGGAGTCCATAAGGGAGTAGCTTTTAAAGAATCATACTTCTGCCAAAATTTATCAAGACCCACAAACGATTTGAAACTAATATCAAAAGTTTCTTTCCCCCGAATGTTAATCAGGGCATAAATGTCTGATGCCTGAAAGTTCATAGAACCTTTGTGTAGTCTGCGGGCCAAAAAGAATCGATCAGTCTGCTCCTGAAGACCCCCCCCCCGTACCTGAGATGGACAGCCTTCCATCTGGGGGCCTGTTCCAGGCAATTGTTTATAAAGAGGTCTAAAAAGCGAGGACCTGTTTTAAAACATTCTCTCCTAGGAGAAGGAGGGGGGGGAAACATTTGGTGTCCCAGTAGAGGACCCCAATTCTACCCCTGCAGCAAAAGATTTTAAAGTCTCACCAACCGGAGCATCACCTACCACCACCTGTGGCTCCAAGGGCTGTACCCTTCCTGAAGACTCCGTAACAGCCGTGTCCCCTGTCGAAAAAGAAACCCATTCGGAATCAGGTATCCACCTGCCATCCTGCATCATCCATCCTGCATCCAGCAAGGCAGTTTCTTTGCTCCAGTCACTGGCTGGAAAGGTGCCTAGAGCTGCCGGTAACTTCTGCATTGCAGCTCACTCCTCCCCCGATGCAGAAGGCAATGTAGTAGCCTCTGAGGTAATCAAACCCGGCACCACTGCGAGTGGCTGTTCTGTGCACTTCTCGCATGCCTGCACAGTCTCCGGGCCACCAGCTACCCCAGACTGAACTAAAGAAAGATCCTCGGTCTTGCTTCTCATGAGATCCTCATCTCCCGACTCTTTCATAGCGCGGTACACACCGCACTCATCTCCTGGAAGCTCCCCCGGTTCTCCCATGAAAGCACTCTCCATACCGCTCCCTTCCTCCTCTGTCTGTGCAGTAGCAGCTCTCCTGCCCCCAGCAGGTAAGACGTCCATCATCATGTTGAACAGCACTCCAAGTGCCAAAACACTGGATCAGTCAACAGGTCCCCCTACCCCCAGCATGCAGTAGGGGAATTTCCCCGGTGTCCTGGCCAAATTTCCCTCATTCACTGAAAATGCCACCAACAGCTTAATCTGGTTCAAGATCAGTTGGCATTCATCTGTATCCCCCTTCCCCAGGTCATGCCTGAAAATAGGCAGGATTTGTCTAGTGCACTTACCTAGTCAACAAAAACTAAATAAATAAATAAATTTGCCCATTGGCCTTGCTTGCCCCAGGACTTGACAAACTGCAGAGTGCTTCATGAAAACAAGTAGCAACAGGGAAAGAACTGAACTCTGTGAGTGGATCCCTGGGTGAGATTTGAACCTGCTGCTGTAAGTTGAGCCTTGTGATTTACAGCTTAAAGCTACAGGAAGAGATTTTGCAGCCTGAGAAAATAGAGACTCAGCCTACTGTGATCCCCCTCGGAGGGGCAAGAGTTTTAAGGCTGCGTTACTGTGTCTAGCCAGAGAAATTGTGTGTGCTGGGGCCAGAGACTGAGTCAATGACCCACTACAAGATTGCGTCTTGAAGTTGTGTGCCAAGCAGAAAGTCCTGAGGATGTTCAGCTTGCTCGTGCCCTGAGATTACCTAGAAGATCCTCAGAGAGGAAGATGTTGAGAGGCCTGTCAGGGGAACACCACATACAAAGACCTCAGAGGTGAAGATTTGAAAGGCCAGACAGGTGAAGACCAGTGTTATTCATTTATTCAGCCATCCACTGTTTTTTCTGTGAACTGCTATTGTTGTGCACCACCAACTCCTGATACAAGCATAGTACCATCTGATTTATTTATTTATTTATTGAGAAATCGGATTACAACCTTTGAGGCAGGGACTCATTTCCAAAGGCTCCATGTCAGTTTACAAGACATATACAAGAAGCAGTCATTATACAATAATACAATGGGGTAGAGGAAGGAGAAGACAACAGGGGATAAACAATGCATATCAAATATAAGCAGCATACAGAAAGAAGGAGACATGATAAAAATAATAGGGTATGAACAGGGCTGCTAGTCCTATTCAGGTTGGGTAGCTGTACAAGTCCTTCAGGGAGCTTGTGAACATCAGTAAATAGTACAATCAGAAGTTATGGTATGGCCTTTATGCTTAGTAGGTGATGTGAGCAGTCGTATTGCCAACATTGTCATAAATACACAGTACCAGTAGTGGGATAGGGATGTCTGTGACCCATAGGTCTAGCAGTCTGGGCCGATATCTGTTTATTAGTGGGAACAAAGGCAGAGGCGGGTGGAGATTATATGGTTCCTGAGGGCTGTTTTGAAGGGGCCTAGTCTGGTGATAGAGGTAATGGTCAGGGGGAGTTCATTGTACCAGGATGGTGCTCTGTAAGAAAAGCACTGTTGTGCCAGGGTGGCTGAGACCCTGGGAACAGTCCACGTTAATTTATCTGCCTCCTGGGTGTTTGTTGAGGTATGTGCCATGTGGAGGGAGGTTGAGACTCCAGTGAGTGTGAGGGCTAGGTGGATTTTCTTAGTAAGGAGGCATGTTTGATAACATATTCTTTCATCTAGGGTTAGGATTTTTGTTAGTGCATACAGGGTGCAACTATGGGTACACTTGTCCATACCAGCAAGGAGCCTACAGGCTTTGTTAATGGATAGGTAGATTTTATTTAGTGCAGTGTGGTCAGTGGCTGAGTAGACAGTGAGCCCATAATCTATGAGGGAGAAAGAGAGGAGGTAACAACAATGTTTAGGGCCTCTGGGGTTAGGCAGGCTCTGTGCTGATACAGCAATCCTATGTGTATATTAATGGTAGAGGAAAGATTACTTATATGTGGGTGGAATAAGAGACTAGGATCAAAGGTAATGCCCAGATATTTATAAGTGTAGACCTGTTCCAGTGGGAGGAGGGTTTTGGAAAAGATTGATAGCTAGGCATTGTGGTCCTTACTCTGACGGTGGGAAAAGAGCATTGATTTGGTCTTTTTTACATTGACCACAAGTCTGTGGTCTGTGAACCAGTTTTCAACGTGGTTGAAGGCAAGTTGTAGGGAGAACTGAAGGATTGTGGGATCCGAGTGGGAGGTATTCATTACCGTGTCATCTGAGTAGAGCAGAAGCTTACAAGGACAGGATTTAGGCAGGGTATTCAGGAAGATGTTGAATAGCAGTGGGCCAAGGATGGAACCCTTGGGAATCCCCGAGCAGACTGGTAGAGCGGGTGAGAGGATGCTGTTTATCTTCACACATTGGGACCTGTCTGTGAGGTAACTTGTGAACAAGGTGATGGGTCCAGGGGACAGGCCTGTGCGGTGCAGAGTATTTATAAGGAGGGTTTGGGAGACTGTGTCAAACACTTTCAACAGGTCTATGAATACGGCTCCTGTTAGCAGCTTTTTATCTAGGGCATTGTGCAGCGAGTTGGAGAACTCTATGAGGGCAGTGGTTGTGCTGTGTCCAGCTCTAAAACCATGTTGTTCCCTGCATAGGATGTCGTGCTGTAGTAGGTAGTCTGTGAGTTGGGTAGCAACAATTTTTTTCTGGGGCTTTCAAGAGGGAAGGGAGTATGGAGATGGGCCTGTAGTTATTGGGCAGTGTGGGGTCCCCACTCTTTAGTATTGGAGTGATGGTGGCCACTTTCCAGTCATTTGGGAACTGCCCTAGGCATAGGGAGAGGTTAAGGAGATCAGTCGGGGGGATAGCACCGAGTCGAGTACCATGTTAAAGAGTTTCATGTAGTTTGAGCCCCCTATTGCTAATTTTTAGGTAAGAACTTGCTTCCTTCATAGTAATGACCCTGAGGTAGAATGGGGGGTAGGTGTTGCTGGGTTCAGGTGACTTAGGGGTGGGGACAAAAAAGTTGCTTGGCAGAACTGTGTTCAGATCAGAAAATGCAGCATTTAGGCCACTGGTGATTGTGAGTGGGTCCGATGTAATATTATTGTTGACAGTTAGCTGGGCGGGGGGAGGCATCCTGGACTTTCCATTTAGTTCCTTTAGGTTGTCCCAAAACAACCTAGCAGTCCCCCAGGATGAGGCCAGGGTGGATTTGTAGTAGCTGGATTTGGCCATCTGAATAGCCCAGGTACACTTGTTGCGAGCCATTTTATAGGCCAGCCTGTCCGTCTGTACATCAGAGGCAGTTGCTTTGTACCAGAAGTCATCACAGCTCTTCAGCTGATTGAGCAGTGTTGGTATAACCCCGGGGGCATTTTGTTTTTTGGTTTGTACATTCGTGAGTGGGGCATATGTATCACATGTCTTATTGAAGATGTGGGTGAAATATTCAAGGCCAGCATCTATGGATGTGGCACATCTGATGGGGGACCAATCACACTGAGCAAGGTATCTCTTTAGCTTAGTGCGGCCTCCCGATTGAAGATGGCAGTGGATGAAACTGTCTGGTCAGGGAAGTTGCCACAGGCATGGCCAGGTGAGGAGGAGGGGCAAGTGGTCACTTAATGAGTATGACAGTACAGTTAGGTTTGAGATTCTGTTAGGACGATTGGTGAGTATGAGGTCTATGAGGGTGCTGGAGCCATTTTGGGGATTAACCCTGGTTGGCTGGTTAACTAACTGTGCCAGGTCTAGTGCTGATAGGGTGTTCTTTATAGGGGAGGCCAAGCTTGACAGCCAGTTCATATTAAAATCACCCAAAATAATATGTTCAGTCTTGGGTGGGAAGCTGGAGATATAGTCTTTCAGGGATTTAAATTCTGTGCCTTGGTTAATAGGTGGGATGTACACTACCGTAATGGTTACAGGAGCTCTGTTAGTGTCTGGAGTCATTTTTAATGTCAGAACCTGTGCCTCGTGGTTCAGGGAAGGGGCTGGTAGGCTTTGGCATAGCAGTGAGTCTGGTATGTAGAAAGCACACCCCCCAACCTGTTTGCCATATCTGTCCACTCTATAAGTGCTGAAGCCAGGGACTGCTATGGAGTAGTCTGGGACCTTCTTAGACAGCCAGATCTCAGTGAGAGCTAGCACATCTGGTTCATGCAGCTGCACCCAGCATTGTAGCTGTGCTTCTTTTTTCAGCAGGCTGCAGACACTTATCACAGCTATACTTACCCCATGGTGTGAGGCACCCGGACTGACTGAGATGGTGCTTGGATTAGGGTGAGCATTGCCTGACATAAGGAGCAGCAGGGTGAGGATTCTAAGGAGGGCCAGTGTTCTCAGTTTGGTGATATGGGCATGTGTTTTTTTTATGGTGTACTACTGGTGCAAGGGGCGGCCAGGGAGATGAGGGTGGGGTAGGAGAGGAATGCAGTGGGACATGGGGGGAGGTCTTTAGAGGAGATAGGGGGGGTGCATAGGGGGTGGTGCAGTGGGGTTTCCATGCCTGGGAGTGTAGGTGAGAGCCTGTGCTGTGTCGCAGGGGAGCCAGTGGGTCGAGTCATGGGCAAGGGACTGAGATGTCCCAGTAGAAGGATGACAGAGGTGAGGAGTAAGGCGAGCATTCTAAGGCTGGCGTGATGCAGGGGAGATGATGAGATTGGGAGGCAGAGGGGAGCTGTCTATGGTGGTACAGGAGCAAGGTTATTAGGGGAGAGTGGGAAGGAGATATAGAAGAGGGTAGACGCCAAGAACATATACTGGTTTAGAGTAATGGGAATCAGTGATAGTGGATGATGGACAATGCTGCCCCAAGTGGTGAGGTGTTATAGGCTGCAGATGGTAAAGTGGGCTGATTGGTTCAGATGCAGCCTCAGCCCTATTGGTTCTTCGATCTTTTACCAACCCTATATAATGGCGTGTCGACCAAGGGTGGTGGTGACCGCGGTGGGGAGCCGACACACAGCGTCGGCTGTACAAACACTAGTTCAAACTGCACCACAGTCCTCGTGAGCCCGCGTTCCGTACCTGCTTTGACTTGGGGGGTTGGGGGGCATCTGAATTCTGACCCTTATGACCTCTGGACCCTCGGTAGGATCCTCTTCTGTGGGCTATGGAGAAGAAGGTAAGGGTTATTTAAACAGTGCTGCAGGGGGAGGAGTTTTAAGCAAACAATTTCCTTTCCTTTTCTCCTTATGTTTATCTTCTGAGAGCCCCTTAGAATTTACAAACTGTAAGTATCTCTGGGCCGTGACTCCGATAATTCTTCTATTTCAGCTAGCTGGTAAATGGGGTAAAGTCCTTGGCAGGATGTTGCCATGCTTAAAGCTGTGCCCAGACAGAAGATTTCCATTTTGCATCTATTTAAAATGTATTGGGCACTGACGAAAGTTTGTTCTCCCAGTTAAAGACTGTTTAATCCAACCATATCCCAACCTCTTGGAATCATCCTTCTGGTGTATTACCTAATGCCACGAACTATACTGTATACTAAATGGCCATGGGGGACAGTCGGGTGCACCGACAGGTGGGAGGGGTAGGAGATAATATGGGGCATAGTTGGTGTTGTCTTTTATTGTTGTTGTGCTATTTTCTCCCCTGTTCACCCCTTCCCCATATTAAAATAAAACGGTGGTTTATGGAACAATTTAGTATTGCTGGTGATTGGAAAATGCATACTTTTACCATGTGGGGAAGATACTGTGGGAGCAGTTACTGTGTTTTCCTGGCAGACGGTAGCCTACAGTTTATCCACAGGCATTCTACATCAGTACCCCCGGTGGAGGCACCACATCATTTGTTCTTCTGTCCACTTGTGAATCCATGCCAGCCCCCTAGCAGGAGTGTGGTGTGATGTGAATGCCTGAGGGCTCCAGAAACAGCCTAGGTTAGTCTTGAGGGGCTGCTACAAGTGGAGGCACTGCTAGGACCCTCCCACACCCCAGATGTGTACCCTAAAAAGCTGAGTCATGAAAAGCAGAAAGTTTGCCCCGAAAAATTGACCCAGAGCATTTGGAAAAAGCAAAATGGCACTCTGGGACTTAGAAGATTGGTGCCAAGGTGAGATATTGGACTCAGTTGAAGATGAATGTAAAGTAAAATTTGAGCTGTGGTTGAAACCAGAGGGGAAGACTCCCCAAGACATTCATGTTCAGGAGTACCGACAGTGGCACCAGAGTCCTGAGAAAGTTGCAAGGGACAGTACAATGAGAAGGTGAAAATCTGTCTGAATACTTGATATGTCTCAAGCAATTAATACAGAGATCCTACAGTAAGAGAGCAGTGACTGACAAAGATATAAATCGTCTGTAGTTGGAACAAGTCCTAGAGGGATCTGGACACTCAGAATGCTTCTAATGAAGTTGTGGTTGGAGGACCGGCTGAGTAATTCCTCTTCCTATGGTGAATTGATGCAGGAGGTCAGAAAGAAAGAGAACAGAGCTGTACAGCAAGACCCAATAGCAGCACCTTTGAGAAAAAGAGACAACTGTAAGTTAAGACTCACCCAGGTGAGACAATAGTGAAATTGAGGATTTGAAGAGACAAATCAAGGAACTAACCAAACAGGTAGCCACACTACAGACTACAAGTGAGCAATAATTAGTGAGAGACAACTCCATCCACAGTGGTTGGAGATACTACACTGGCCAGAAGCTCACCCTGCCAGAGCCTAAGAAAGTAATTACTGCCAGTAGTGATGGATTTTTCTGCTACCGGTGCAGTGAAGATGGGCACCGAGGGAGGCATTGCAGTAGGCCTGAAAATTCTGATCTGATGATATAGAAGTTATTGAAAGAGAAGTATATGTCAGAGAAACAACAGTGGGACCCAGTGAAAGAGCAAGCCAGGGCCCCAGATCAAACCTGCTTTATGAAAGAGACACAACCTGTTAATGTTACTGGCCCCAAGATCCTCCCAGGATTTATAGGACTGTCTGCTAGAGTTCAAGTCAAGACTGAAGGGGTGGATTGTATTGGGCTACTTGATAGTGATGCTCAAATGACTGTTGAGTTTTAAGATTGTTACCAGAAAAGATCTGAGTCACTAGGGAGTGTATCAGGGATACATTTTTAATTACATCGAATTTCCCCAAAGTGAGGCTGGAATCCAGGCCCCTATAGAAGTGCTTGCCTTGGTGTGCCCTAACACCAGAATGGAAGGAGAGACCCCAATATTAATTGGGATCAACACCAACATGTTTCAAGGACTGGCTCAGCTACAGTATTCCAAGAGATGAAGTGTCCATAGTCCATACACAACCTATAGATGCACCCCTGGATTCAACATGTATATCTGAAAGGGCCCACTTCCGGTAAGCCAGACACTGAAGATGAGTGAGTGGATGTGATTTGCAGATGAGATGCTCACCCTTTGGTTTTACCCTGAGCTGCTGAGTGCCAAGTAGAGAGGGGTGAAGTGGGTAAAATTGGCTTTGCAAATTAATTCTCAAAGTTTTCAAAATTCGCAAAATGCCAAGTGCTGACTTTGCGAAGTTTTTACGAGGCAAAGTTTCCCCTTTCCTAGGTGAATTGACTTAAATTCACCCAAGTTTGCATAACTTTGTTGTAACTTTGCCACTTTTTTAAGTGAAGCTAGGCAAAGGTAGGTGAAGTTGCGAAGTGGGAACTTTGCAAAGAAGTTCGGGAAAGTGAATTTTGCAACTTCACTGGTGAAGTAAAACTTCCCAACATCTCTAGTACCAAGTGATGGAGGAGATAGAGTTTAATTCACCCACCAGAAGCCATGTTTATGTGTTTGACCTGCCCATGGATGAAGAGAGACCGAATAGCCTGCTAGTACAAAGAGGGGTGATGCCACTCCCTGGTATCCCCATCAGAACGATCAAGATTAATGTCTTGGTGAGAAATGAAACAGACAAAGAAGTGACTATTCAGAAAGGACAGATCTTAGCACATGTCTACTTAGCAGAGACAGTAAGACTTGTAGTTCTGAATCAAGTTACATGTAAAAAAGCTTGATCCTAACTTGTTCAACTTTGGAGATTCTTCAATACCAGTATCTTACAAGAGGAAACTGAGACAGAAGCTAGCCAAGAGGACTAATATTTTTTCCACCAGTAAGCTTGGTGTTGGATGCACCTGTGGTGAAGAGCATCCAATACGTTCATGTGACAACTGACCCTTTCAAGAAAGGTCCAGACGACTAGCTACAGTGGATGTGGAAGATATTCATTAACACTTACAAGAGTTACTAGCTGCTGGTATTATATCCAAATCCAGGAGCCCTTATGCATCCCCCATTGTGGTAGCCTATAAAAATAATGTGCTGTCCACTTGTGCATTGCTTGACTACTGGACTTTAAACAAGTGCACTATTAATGACCAGGATATAGTACCACATGTGGAGAATGCTCTGGCCTGCCTCTCCTGCAGTAAATGGTTTTCTGTCCTGGATCTGTGAAGTGGGTATTACCAGACTTCTATAGCCAAAGAGGAAAATGAAAATACAGCTTTCATTTGCCCCTTGGGTTTTTATCAATTTGAATGGATGCCACAAGGTATCTTGGAGATACCAGCCATTTTTTCAGCAGTTAATGGAAAAAGGCATGGGAGATATGAATCTGCTGCAAGAAATAGTTTATTTGGACAACCTGATTGTTTTTGCATGCACCTTACAGGAATATGAAGAATGCCTAATGAAAGTTCTGGACAGATTTGAAGAATTTGGACTAAAAGGGCCCAATTCTCAAAGCTCCCAGTGCAGTGCAAGGGGCTTGTGCCACAATGAATGGTGCACAGTGCCCCTTGCACCAAACGATGTGCCAGGAGCGATTTTTAAAAGCCAGCCTGCATCAACTGCAGGCTGCCTGCATGAAACAGTGATTGTACCGCCAGTACTCACACATGTGCAGTTTGTCCAGGAGTCAGCCTTGTGCAACATGACAGTGCTGACATAACTACATGTAACAACCCATTCCACTCGGGTTACTAGAATCCAATTAGTACTAGTCTTAGGCAGGTAGGAAAAGGCAGCTGGTGGGGAGGTCATTAGTGGCTTTCTACATAATGACATCAGTGTTTACTCAGCTAGCCTGAGAGAAGGATGATTATGTCATTTCAAACTCTCACAGCAGCATAACCATTTTAGAGTCAGCCGCTCTTGGGGAGCTTAGAATGTTTATCAGTAAGTTCAAGTGTGGCAGTTAGACCGGCAGGAGTTCTGCAATTGGGGATCTGTCAAAGGGAGCCCTGGTATTTCTCACACTAGTTTGGTAAAATCTTCAGTTTTCCTGTAGGACTCTTTAGTTTCACTCCAGGGGGAGTGAGAGGGAATGCAGTTCTTGTGGATCCAAGGGGCAATCCCTTGAAGTTCCTGAAGTTCACAGCTGCCTTAAGGAAGAACAATGAGTAGAATCTTTCCATGACTGGGATGAAGGAACAACTAATCTGTGAGTACAGAATATGAGACTGTTCTCTGAGGGAGCTGTCTGAGGTGTGTGTGCCCTAGATCAGGCTATATCACACTGGTCAGGACCCCTTTCAACACAACTGTGCTAAATTTAAAGTTAAAGTTGGGAGTCTTTAGCACTTCATTGGGGATTGGAGCCTCATTTGGTATAACCCTGAAGGAATGGCAGAGGCTGCTTGGGGCAAAGGGTGAGGAATGCTTCTGGAATTTCAGGCAGGGCTAAGTGGTTCATGGATGAGCACTAGTGTTCCCTGTGAAACAACCATGCAACAGGAGGATTTTAAAGTGTGTGGCACATTTCACAGATATACACTTTGGAAATGGAAATGTGAGGAAAATGTTTCAAGTGTGTGGCACATCCAACAGATATACACTTTGGAAGAGAGATAGAGATTTTTTTGTGAAAAAACAGAACTGCCTAGCAAAGTGTCCTGCAAAAAAGAGTGTGCCTGTATTGCAATGATAAACATTTGGGGGACCACCCTTGCTTTAAGTAACATCTGTAAATAAAGCCATACTGCAAAATCCCAGTTACTGCTTTGGACATTCCAATTATTGCTTCTAGTATGAACATTATTGAGGCTCTTCAGCAGTTAGGTCTAGCATAAGCCTAGCATCCTCTCCCCTGAACCTGGTTGTAAATAAAAAGGCCTATTTTAATATGTACCCCAGCCCCCATCCTCTAGATAATGAGCCTGGTATACACTTCAACGCTAGGGGTGGTACCATGAGTGTAGCTCTGTCGAAAGAAAATTGTACACCATGTAGTTGTCAGTAGTTCTTTTAAGGGGGATTCCAGCAAGCCAAAGGTTGTGTGGGAGTTACATACATATGCATTGTACTCATGCATGCATGCACAGTTTATGTTTGTGCCATCACGTTGCATACGGCGGCCGTCATGTCTGCACTTGCAGAAAGGAAAAGTAGTGCGCCAGGAAGTGGGTATGTTTATGCGGCCTGCAGAGGGGAAGGGCTGCATAAACAGAATCACTGTAAACTATGGTGGAGTACGGGGGCAGAACATCAGACAGCAGTCCAGTTATGTGCTTCCACAGTACTCTTTTACAAATCTGATGATGGCATAACATCTGTGGAGCTTGACCCACACAACCGTAAAAATCAGGTTCAGGAGGAGACTATTAACAAACTAAAGATCTGGTCTCAGATTTTTTCATCATTACAGTCACATTCTCATTCTTTTCTAAGCAGTATTTTCTGGTAAATGTGCCTTAAGCATATTGATCTCAGTGCTGGTAGACTACTTCTGGTTTTCCCCTGATTGTATTAGGAGAAGGTAGTAGCAGTCTTGAAGTGGTTACTGCCATGGTGGCATGCTCTGAAAAAAGTGGTCCTCATGCTCGTCTGCACATGTTAGAAATGACCCCTTGAGTTAAAGAGGACAGGAATTGATTACTTATGTGTACCTGTTTTAAATTTCTCCATTTTTATAAATTATATTCATACCACTAAAGGATCCATATTTTAGCTGTGCCTGAATAAAAGCTGAAGCTGTCAGTTATGTTTTGTTTTGGTTATAGATTCCTAGAACTGTTATTTAATACAACAGCAGATTAGGTACATATGGGCACATGCTGATACGTGGACATATTAGGATAACAGTATCTCAGTTACAAGTGGATCTTTGTTAGGTTTGGATATTGAATGTACACATACACTAGCCAATTATTACAGAATTGCAGATATATCATGTTTAAGATAGTATACATTTGATTATTCATGAGTAATATGGACTTCTTTTACACAGAGTTTAAGAAAAATGTATCTGAACAGTACACTGTAAAATTTGATTGACACCACTGCATGAAACAGCTGGCGAATGCTTAACTTACAGTAGGGCAAGTTGTCTTCTAACCTATTTTTTACTTAACACATATAAATTTTCATATTTTTAAGACTTTTAATATTATTTACTATGTATTGCTTAAAGAGCGACTGACGACTCAAAGACAACTTTGAAAAACATAATAATTAGGTAAAATTCTGCTTATATTGCATATATATTCTAGATTTCTCCTCCCCATTATTTATTCCTGAGAAAATGTGAATGAATACATGATTTTTATTCATTGCCGATACTTTAAAGTTAATCTGCCTCTACAGCTTACTCCCTATTTCAAGTTATAATGCTCTGTTGTGACATCACAATCTGTTGCCATGAGAGTAACTGCGATGTCACAAGCAGTGCATTATGACATCAGGTAAGGAGACAGCAGCAGAAATAGATGAACTTTTCAGGAGCAAAAAGCCTGTTTTCATGCAAATGACCTCATCAATAAATAAATGGGAGGAGGAATAAAGAACTAATGTTGAAATACAAGCTGAATTTTATCTAAATATTATGCTTTGTTAAAGTTCTCTTGAAAGTGTCAGCTGCTCTTTAAGCTTATTTTCCTTGTGTTTTTAATCATTGTCATTTACTAATGCTAGCACAGACACACACAGAGGGTTTTAAAATAAAGCTTCAGTTGGTTTATAGCTTGTGTCAGGGAGTGAACTTTCAAGTCAGTGAAATTTGACCTTGGGATAGCTTTCTTTTGAGGGAACTAATCCTGTCTTGGTGAAGTAATTTACAAAGTTGAAGCTGTTCTGAAGTACAATAAGAGTTATGCTAAATAAATGCAAATATTTATTTGTTTTATTTTATTTAAAATTTGATAACTGGGAAAGGCACACTGAGCCAAGGCTCATTTCCAGGTGTGACCTGTATACAACTTACAGATAATAAACCTGCATGAAAGTTGTTCAGGACAACAAGACCTTTCAAATGAGCCTGTCCATTAAGCTGCACGCATTATATTTTTAAAACTATGACCGTCTGATTACCTCAGTTTTCATTTATGCCAAACAAATATAAATATCTCTAAAAGTATATGAGTTATGCATAAACCATCAGTATGAAAGTTGTTTGGGACACAACAGTCTTTCAAATGAGTCTATTCATTAAGCTGCACTAATTATATTTTTTAAACTATGGTCATCTGATTACCTGAATTGTAATTTTTCATCACAATGTTCACCTTTTGGATGGCTATATTTAAAAAAATCTAATGAATTCAGATTAGTGACTACACTCATTTTAAAGGTCATTTTGTCCTGAACATATTTCATGTTGATTGTATGTTGGTAATTTGTATACTTTCCGAGATATTTACATTCGCTGGGTATAGCTCCTACTATGTTCATGCAGAGAGAAAAAAGGGAGGTTGTTTGGAAGATCATATTTTACAAAATATAAAGAATTCAGATTAGTGACTACCCTCATGAGAAAGGTCTTTTTGCCCTGAACAACTTTCACACTGGTTGTTTTTGTGCACCTTGAATAGTTTTAAAGATATTTAGATTTGTTTGGAAAGTGTGCGCATTTGCTCTCAGAGAAAAGCAGCTTGGAGTTCTGTGTCCATCATTCTAATTAAACAGAAACAAATGGATTATTTCTTTAACTGCCATGGAGATCTGCAGAATGGAAGGATAAACTGAAAACTCCTAAAATATGTATTCCACAGAAACACCTTTTTTCAAGTGAAAGCAGGATGGCTGTAGGGTCACCCCCCCAAAGCCATAAAAATGAATACTCTGATGAAAGTTTTCCTTATTTAATTCAAGCTCTACCCAGAGATATGCCCAAAGAATGGTTCATTAAGCTAAATAAAATTAGTAAAAGATTTATATGGAAAAATAAGAGACTATGGTTAAACATGGAAAAACTTCAAGTGCTATACAACAAAGCAGATTTAAAACTACTAAACTTTCAAAAATACCACCAAGCAGTGATAAATATGTGAAGGAGTTATACAAACAGAACTGACTGTGCTGGGTAATCTTTGCAAAAACAAAGACTAATCAGAAGAAATTCTACTATAATTTATTTGAACATTTGAAAAAGAATGATATAAAGCAAATTAAAAGTGTTTTTTTTACAAACCACTATTAGAACCTTTCAAAAATATCATAAGAAAACTAAAGAAAATGTAATATGCATGCCAACTCCATGGCACCGATTGAAGTTATTCACTTGGCACACTAGCAACCTGGGTTTATGCCACAAACCCGAGTGTCAGGAGCGGAGAATGCAGGGAGGGAGTTTAAAGTGTCCTTCGGATGCTTCCACCAAGGGGGAGTGGGCAGGTCTTACACACCTGGCGGTGGCTTGGGTGATGTTCTAGGCAACATGATGCCTTGACATGCCACTGAATGCCCCCACCCCAGGTTGCCATCAGGATCAGCCAATTGAGGGAGGAGGGGAGTGGGAAGGGCTGAAAACAGAAAATTGCCCCTAGTCAACTGGATGACAGCTACCAATCCCCATCAACCTGAAGCCCCAGAAGTGTCTTGGCTGACCCTAAGACACCCAGGATGCATATCTGTGCTATGGGTTCTTCTCCCCTTGAAGGGGGTACCCTCCATATGAAGGGTTATGTTGGGTTACCTGAGGGATAGGACATTGAGGGGCAGTAGATGGTGATGGGGCAGAGTGGCAGGTGGAGCCTAGGCAGACTGAAGGAGTGGCTGGCCGTGGGAGGCTGGGAAGGAGTAAAAAGAAAGAATACATATACATACACCAGTACATCAGAACATGAATCACACCCCATCTAAAGGATCAAGTTATAAAAAGTGGATGGCTAAAGATATTAAAAAAATTAAAAACCTTTATGAAAATGACTCCTTTATGCCATTTGAACAGTTGAAAATAAACTAGGTATTTTTCAAGTTAGGATTATTTTAAATGCACACAGTTAAGAGCTTATTGTTCCAAAGAAATGGGCCCAAGTTAAAAAAAAAAACATTAATTTAAAAGGTTTTAACATCAATGGGGAATAACAGAATAATACCAAAGATAAATAATACATTACAGAAACAGCAAACATCAATATTGGGGAATCTGAGTATAAACTGGGAAAAGCCTATTATACATACTATTAAAGATGATTATTTGACTTCTCTATAAATGTGATACTGGTACACATGGAACTCCCTAAATTTCACTCCACAAAAATAATAAACACAAAAATCCTATGTCTCGCCTATTCAGATGACTTATTACTTTTGTCTACTTCCTTAAAAGGTTTACAATGTGAATTGAATCACTTTTCCAACCAATGTACATTAGATAAATTAATAATGAATAAATACAAAACTAACTTAGTAATATATAATAACAACAGAAGAATGTTACCTATGGTATACATTGATAAAATCAAAATAAATACAGTTAAAAACAACTATCTAGGAACAAAATATTCTCAAAATCTTTGCTGGACACCACAAATACATCTAATGACTGAAAAACTCATGACAGCATTTAATGCTTTCAGAAGATTTAGTGCAACACGTGGCCATGGTACAATCCTAGGATTGCTAAAGGTTATTAATGCTAACATTAAAACAAGTGTGCTTTATGCATCAGAGATTTGGGCTCCTTCTAATCTGAAACCATCTGAAACATTAGTGAATAAAACATATAGCTATATTATGAGATTCAGTCACTCAGTCCCCTCAGAAATTATAAGAAAAAAGTAAGGCCAATTTGCAATATGCACTTTGGTGCTGGAAAAGAAAATTATATTTATACTCAAATTCTTCCTTTTTCCAAAAAAAAACGATTAGCTAGGTTGTGCTTAGAGGAAGAGTTGGAATATAATCATAGGGGTTTTGTTTTCCCTTCATTTACTATGAATTAAGGATTTTCTGTTCCATATGGGATTGGGACACCTTCTGTATGAAAATTTTTATAGGCTCTTTTTCAGATATAGTGCATCAAGTCAAGACTAGAACTGGAGATGTTGCCATAGCACTACCATATGAAAATAATCTATCTCAAAAATTCTAGATTGTATAAAATGATAAAAATGAACCATGAGTTGGAACAGTATTTTACTATGTTAGCAAACCCTGTACAGTGAAGGTTACTGACTAGGTTCCATATAGAACTATATGCTCCAAACTACATATGTTTGACTTATGACTTATGAATTGCTGAGACAGCAGAAAGCATGAGCCCATGTATGCTGTCCCTTTTAATTACAGTAGTAATCTTCTAGACCACTATCTGCTAAGTATTTGTCTAAGTTGCTCTTATAGGCACTGAAATTGTTGCTGCATACTACCTCTGAAGGCAGTCTGTTCCATATGCCCACCACCCTTTGAGTGAAATATTTCTTCTGCCTTTCTGTTTTAAAATTTGTCAGCTGAATTTGCTTGTCATGCCCTCTAACATTGAATCTTGTTCTTTACTTTAGTTTCAGACCTTTCATTAAGTCTTCATTTTAAAAGATTTTATATACCATCAGCAAATCTCCTCTGATTCGTCCATTTTGCAATGTATTTAGTGTGAATATTTTTAAAATGTCTTTGTATGTCTTATTCCACAACCCTCTGATTTGTTTGGTGACTTTTCTCTGCATCTGTTCTATTCTGTTCTTATCTGTAATGTTTAAAGCCCCCCATAATTGTGAATAATAATCCAGCTGGGATCTAACACAAGTGTTGCTCAGTGGCAACCTCAGTTCCTTTGAATTGCTAACAACATTCTTATTTATCAAGTTTATCAAATGATTTGTTTTCTGGAACACCTCTGTGCATTGGATGTGTGTTTTAAAGTCATTTGTTATTCTAATCTCTAGATCATTTTCTTTTGTTGTTTATTCCAAAATCTTCTGTTGTAAATAGTATCTGAAACCTGGATTATTTTTACCAAAACTCTGCATTTTGATGTGTTAAATGTCAGCCCTCATGTATATGCCCACATAATTAGATTTTACAAATCTTTTGGCAGTTTAACATGATATTCTAGGATATCCACTCTTTGTCCAGTCTTAATGTCATCTGCAAAAACACAATATCTGGATTTCAATTCCTTCCCAATATCAGAGATATACAGCCTGAATAAAACAGGCCCCAATATAGACCCCTGTGGGACTTCTCTGGTTACCCTGGTGGCTGCAAATGCATGTCCATGCAACCTGATCTTTTGATCTCTTTTGTATAGTCAATATTCTATCCAGTTTATTAATCTATACTGTATTTTAAGCTCATTTAGTTAAATTATTAGTTTAGTGTGTGGAACCACACAGAATATCTTTTTTAAAATCAAGATATATAACATCAGTAGGTAATCCATTTTTTAGGTTTTGACTTATCTCTTCCTAGAAATACAATAAATTTATGATACATGATTTTCCTTTTAAGCTGGCAGCTGAAATTTTACTGCCCATAATTTCTCCAATACAGGATACGAATGCACAACCACTATCAGTGTCTGAATCGCTAACGTATATCATCCGAATGCTAGAGGCGGTTTTGTCATGAGTAGATACAATCGGTACAGCACTTGCAAATACTACTACAGAGGTACATATAATACAAGATCGATTAAATGTGACAGAGCAAAAGGTGGAAACTTTGGTCATACAACAAGCTAAATGAACACAGAGAGTGAAAATGAAAGATCTCAAATTAGAAGCGTTGTTGGCCAGAGCAGAAGACCAAGAAAATAGGGGAAGACGTAACAACCTCTGAATTATTGGTATGCCTGAAGGAGCTGAAGGAACATCCATGGAGAAGTTTCTCAATAAGATGCTCCCCGAGATGCTAGGTGAGTGCTGGAGAGGCCCAGTTGAAATCAAAAGAGCCCATTGGATCATTGGAAGGAGGGAAGGAGAACCAGCAATTAGCCCTAAGGCCAATTGTGGCATATTGTTTGAGATATTCTACAAAAGAACACATTCTAAGTGCTGCTTGAGACCTAGGTGAAATTCGATGGCAAGGAGCGCTGATCTCTATATATAGGGACTTTGCATAGGAAACAGCGAATAAAAGCAGGGCCTATGGCCCCATGAAGAAGATACTGTCAGTTCATAATTTTCAATACAGCTTTAAAGGTCTTACCAGATTGTGGGTTTCTAAAGAAGGGAGAGAATTGATGGTGGAAGCTCCTGAGGAGATTGAGAGATGGGCCTCTAAGTTTTGGCCTAACCTGCCCTTTCAGACTTCAGCCCCCAGAAGGTTATGAGAACCCTCAGACACTAGAGCTAGGAACCATAATCACCAGCAATGGAATCCAGAGGACAGATATGATATGGGACCGGGTCCTCGGCTCGATGACCCCCCCCAGGGAGAGATCTACCTGTATGAGCAGTAGGCCTACATCTGCAACAGCTGACAGTCTAAACCAGCCCTTTCTCCCCCCTAGACACACCAGCTTGATTTCAAGGCAGCGACAGAGATTTAGGAGTGGTCAACAGTTTTCCCCTGAGCTGCAGAAAACAGCCTCACCCGCAAAAATGCCTAGAGACGAGTCATTGGAGTCCTGTTCAGATCATAGTGCGGATTTAACGGTGCCTTCCTCGCCTAACCACAGAAACCACATGGACTGGGCTGATATTCCAGAGTCTTCCCTATTGGAAGTGGTGGACATTTCTAGCAAAGTCAAACCAGGGATTAAATCATACACAGCAGCGGTAACCTCTGCAGAAGTCCCAGTTCTTAGTAACTGCTTTCAACTAGCAAGAAGTCAAGATGAACCTCCAGACTGAACCCTGATTGTTCTGACCACAGTTTGCAATATCTTACTCTCTGATGTTTTTTCTTTTTTATTGTTGTTTGGCTTACTATTAATGTAGAGCCAGGATAAAGTTTCCTCCTCTCTGTGGTGGCTCATACCCTCTGCGATAAAATGCCCAGATGCAGAAGGGTCTTTACCCCCTTCCCCCTTCCTTTCCTGTCCCACAGCCCTTCATCCCTCCCCTTCCTCCCCCCTTTCCCTATACCACCACCTCCTAAGCTTGGTCTAGATCTGGGAAGTATAATGTTGGCAATTGCTGAATTTTTTGAACTAGTAGTAAACCTGTACTATATGGGCAAATGTTATAGTGGGCTTGGCCCTATGTGCTCGATTGGGGTAGTTCCCTACTACTCCCTCCCTTTTTCTTTTTATTATTAACTCCCCCTGCCCCCCTGTTACTACACTTCCCCCCCGATTATACTCTCCCTTAGGATTATTCTTCGGATGAGGGCGGATAAGCCTAGTTGGGCAGTGACTCTCACTGATACCCCTGAGCACAGGCATAGGTGGAGCTGAGGATACAGTTCTTGTTTATCGTCTTCCTGAGAACGTCTGTAGCAGTTAGCGATTAATCACCTTGTGGCTATAGAATAGTGCACTTCAGCCTGAGTACTGTGGATTGTCTGTTGTTATTAGTAATCAATCTTAGTTGGGTTAGATACTAGTGTTAGCATATACACTACTTGTGACTATTACTGTCAATTAATAACCTCTCTTGTGGCTTAGAGCATAGCATCCTCTAGGTATATAAGAACAGATTACAGTAGACATAGTAAATAGTAGCTCTCAAATAGGGTATTGAAGGTCTATTCCTTTAGAACATACTGAAGGAAGCTCAGAGGTTTCTGCCATACTCATTACTATGTCTCCAGATATTATACAGGGCCTGCGTCTAGTGTCATGAAATGTAAAGGGCCTTAACCACCCAGTCAAAAGAACCAAAGTGCTTCAGTATTTATGATCCATGCACACAGACATTGCTGTCTTGCAGGAGACACATCTCCTCAAAAAATCCAATCCTTGGCTCATGAAATCATGATTGGCTCTGTACATGCTAGCTCAGCAGCTTCCAAATCAAGGGGAGTAGCCATATTAATTCAGAGATCAAGCAATTGGACAATAGAAGAATCCCGTGCTGATAAACAGGGGTGGTGGGTAATAGTTAAATTAAAATCTTGCCTGGACAGATTGATAATATGCAACCTTTATGCTCCCAATGTGGATCATATGGAGTTTTTTCCAAATTTGAGCCAATCCATTGCTGGGCTAGTACAGTCTGATTCCACCATTCCTCTGATAATAGGAGGAGATTTTAACTTGGTACCAGATATATTCTTGGACAAATTCCATGCTACCCCCCAAATCCACATGAAGGCACAGTCAGCCCAGCAGGAAATGATAGCAGAGTGGGGTCTAGTGGACGTCTGGAGGCGGAATCATCCATCAGGCCATGACTACACGTACTATCCCTCTCCACATGGCACATATAGCCACATTGATTATTGGTTAGCTAACCAATCAGCCTCAAGTGATATTTCTAACAGTAGTATAGGTAATATAATCATATCAGGCCATGCACCGGTGTCATTTACCTATACCACCTCTAAGAACCGAAATACTGGTACAAGATGGAGAAGTAACCCTCTCTTAGTCAAGGACCCTAAATTCCAACAAAAAATGCAGAAAGTAGCTCAGGAATTCTTTGTGTTTAATAAGGCTGGAGAAGTCTCAGCAGGCATGGTCTGGGAGGCACTTAAGGTCACTCTCAGAGGCCACATTATCGCTTTTGTGGCAAACCGGAATAAAACCAGGAAAAGATAGATAGTGATGTTGCAATTGGAACTTAAAGCCACTCAGAACACTGCTTCCAGTGACCCCTTGCTGAAGAGGCATATTGTGGGACTTAAATATCGAATAAACTAACTTTTACATCATGAGGCAGAATGGACTTTGCTTAGGGCTAAACATAGATACTGGGAAGGAGGAGATAAAGGGGGGAAGCTCCTGGCCTATCAATTGTGAAAGCAGCAAGCATCCTCTAAAATACATGCCCTCTGCACCCCCACAGGCTCCGTAGTTAATGACTCAAAGGGCATTAATAAGACTATGAAAAATTACTACCAGACCATATACCAATCCAAATCCATAGACATGAAGAACAGCTCTCAAACAAGCTGCACGAGTTTTGTAAAAATTTTGCAATACCCTCACTAACTCAGGAACAAGTTGACCATTTAGACTGCCCTATATCAGAGACTGAGGTATGACAGGCCCTGTCTTGCATGGCTAAAGGGAATGCCCCAGGGCCAGATGGAATGACCTTCGAGCTATATCAAACCCTGTACCAGGAAATAGTGAACCCCTTGTTGCTTGCTCTGCAATATGCCCACCACAATGAATGAGGCCTTAATTACAGTAATACCTAAAAAATCTGATGATCCCCCGAATTGCTCTAATTTTCACCCCATATCTTTATTGCCAGTAGACACAAAAATCCTGTCTAAAATATTAGCTACCAGACTGCAGAATACCCTGGGTTCAATTATCCATCCATCCCAAGCTGGTTTTATGCCTGGAAAGGTGGGATCAGACAATACCAGATTGCTACTGAATTTAAAATGGCTAGCGCATAGAGCTAAAGTTCCTATGGCTGCTCTAGCAGTGGATTTCGCAAAAGCTTTTGATTCCATAGAATGGAGTTACCTCCATGAGGTCCTTCGTGTATATGGGTCTGGCCTCCAATTCTGCTTATGGGTCTCGACCCTATATAATTCTCCAAAAGCCAAGATTCTCACTAACTCCATCATTTCTTCCTCCTTTCCATTATATAGAGGCACCAGACAAGGTTGTCCCCTATCCCCCCTTCTTTTCCTAATTGCCCTAGACCCCCTACTTCGTGCCTTGGATAATACGGCAGGGATTACAGGTGTACCAGCACATGGCAAATCCTATACTGTAGGAGCCTATGCAGACGATCTGCTTCTTACCCTATCACACCCCCAAGATTCGCTACCAATAGCTCTCTCGGTCCTTAAAAACGTTGTGGCTTTATCAGGCCTGCAGGTCAATCAGCGAAAGACTGTACTGGCCCCACTGAACTCACTCTGCTCATGGGAATGTCTTCATGGCACAGAACTTAAATAGGCTCCACAAGGTTTTTCCTATTTGGGGATCTACATACCTTTTAACTGGGCAAACTTTGAATCAGCTAATTTTTCCCCCCCTGATAAAACAACTAAATGCAGAAATAGAAAGATGGAAAAAACTACGACTATCTTTAATGGGTAGAGTGGCAGCAGTGAGAATGCGATTGCTTCCGAGGGTGCTATATTTATTTAATAACCTTCCAATACGAATATCTCCCAAACATTTTGTTACCCTTAAGAAGATGGTCTCTAATCTAGTATGGGAAAAAAGGTAGGTAGATGGGGGAAAAACAAATTTAGGGCTCATTGGATCAAAGGAGGTCTTGGAGCACCTTGGTTTCTGAACTACCATCTAGCATGTACTGCGGCACAAATAACTAGATGGTTTGTACTGCCCAATACACCTTGTCCAGTGTGGGATGGCCTTGAAATAGACATAGTGGCCCCAACCCCACTTAGGTCCCTGCTGAGCTTTAGTGGCTCTACAAGAAAGGGTCTATCTCAAGTCATTTGTCACTTCTGATATGCCTGGCATCACATTATGATCCTCTCCCATACTCCCAAGAATGCGTGGGCCCCACCCCTGGAATATGCAGAGCTTTGGCGCAATACCTTTATAACACTAGAGGGGTAACCTCTTAACTGGCTTGTTTGGGAAAAGAAGGGTGTTCGTTTTGTGAAAGACCTTATGATACCGGACATGAATACATTATTATCCTTTGCCCAGTTGAAGGATAAATTTAACCTTCAAAATACAGACTTCTGGCGCTATCTCCAAATACGGAGCCTTGTCTACCCCCTCTCAGTCCAAGTAAGACCAGATACTAAATGGAAGTGGCTTACCACTCTGTATAAGGAAACTTCCTCAAGGGGTAGTATAAGTAAATTCTATGCTATAGTGAGGGACTCCCAACCAGATCCCACATAAAACTGCAGAACTCGATGGGAAGCCGAGATGAGGATAAATATACCTAGCACTATGTGGGCTAAATGTCTCCAAAATGCACATAAACTGTATAAAGACTCCAAAAGTCAACTAATACAGTTACAAATATTGCTGTACTGGTACAGAACTCTGGCTGCTCTATGTTCAGCAAAATTAATGCCACATTCCAACTGTTGGAGATGCCAACAACCCGGAGCCCACCTATTTCATATATTGTGGGAATGTCCACAACTCTCTGGCTTCTGGGATGCAATTAGGCAAGACTGCTGCTTAGTATTAGGTATAAGGAACCTCCAGTTAGACCCTAAACTTTTGCTAGGAGATATGTCTAGTCTTTCTACACTGCCAAAGGCCCTTCAAGAATGGGTCATGGGGGCCCTGTTAGAGGGTGAATGGCTCCTTTTAATGAAGTGGGGACAGGTTAGCAGTCCAAGTATAAGACAATGGTATGCAGCTATAGCCAAATTAGCACTATTGGAAACATTGATCTATGCTCACCGAGGTCAAGTGGTTCATTTCCATAAAAAATGGGATTCTTATCTCAACTCAACATTGTGTAAACCCCTCCCCCTCTATGTACAGCTCCCCCCCACCAGCAATTGCGTAGACCGCCTTACTTACCCTAGTTGCCTATTAGTAAATGAGTAGCTACAAATAAGAAGGATTTTTATATATCAATGTATATGCGCAGAGTATATATGTCTAGCCATGTGTAAAATACTGTATGCTGTAATAATTTATACCATGAGGATCCTTCTACACATATGAGAGAAATAAATATGGAAGTGTATTGCAAACTGAAAAAAAAAAAAACTGGAAAATCTTAATAAAATCTTCTATGATAAAGAAAAAGTCCCTCCTTCTTGTTTATTCTATCTTTGATGAAACTTTCCTTAACTTTACCTTGAATGATGGTTATGCTTGTTGGTCTATAGTTGTGCTGGTTGCATTTTTCCCCAAAGAAGGCCTGGGATTAATAGAAGCATTAGTAACTGTAAGAAGAACACCGAGGATAATCATAAACATATAATATTGCATTGCCCTTTATATGAAAAAAACATACATTTTGGTTGTGGCCCATATTAGCTACCCTCGGTCTCCCCTCAGAGCAATCAGTTGTTTCAATGTTTACAATCTAATGATGAAACTATTCTGAATCATTTAAGCAAATTTCTAGCTTCCCTAAAATTATGATGATGGAATTTGAGCATATCCAGAACAAATATTATAATCCATTTACTTTGCATTGTAGTAACTGTTACATGGAGACTGTAGTCAGTTCTAATATAAGCAGGGACTATTAATGAAATATTTAAATAGTTAATTAAGCCTTCTAATGTTACATCTCAATTAAGTCCATAAAATAGAAGTTTTGTTTTTAAAAGATTGTATGGTTTTAAAGCTGGCGAAGATCTAATGATACTTAAAGTTATTTAAAGCTTGATATGTATCTGTATCAAAGTGGTGAAATAGATCAAGTGATGTATTAACATGTTATTCTGATTTTAAATATTGTAAAGACTATGGGCCCAATATTCAGAATTGTGCTTGACAATAGTGCAAGTGTGTGCTCAGCATAACTGAGTTGTGCTGGAGTAACAAATGGACATATTCAAAAGAGATGTGCCATGTCGCATCTCTTCTGAATATATCAAATAATGCGCACTGCACAAATACAATGTGCTGGAGCATCCCCTAGACAGGTCTGAATACCAGAAATGGAAAATGCTCCAGTATATCAGAGATACACCTTGAGCAAATTCCTGATATTGAGACACCAATATGCAAATGGGGCCATAATGCATGCATGGCACAAATGGGGCAATTTCATTTTATTATGGCCCCATTTGTGGCTGGTTGTGTTGGTTGGCCAGCAAATGCGATGGCAATTGCAGGCATTGGCGCGTACTGGCAGTGGAGGTCCAGAGGTTTGACCACTCCCATTGCTCCCATCACCCGCAGTGCTGTTAGTCAATTATCCCTGTTAGGCCAGTGGTACACCTTCCCTGCCTGTACATCCGATCACCATATTTTAATGAGATAAATAGCCCTGGTGGTCCAGTGGTTCCCCCCTCTCTGTCCATACCTCTGCTCACTCATAAAGCAGACACCGATATCCCTGGTAGTCTAGTGGTACTGCCCACCCAGCCTGTAACCCTGACTGCCTGTAATAACTAAATGAATACACTGGTGGTCCAGTTGCACCCTCCTCCATGTCCCGACCCTCTGATCACTGAAATACATATGTTTAGAATCCCTGGCAGTCCAGTGGCACTTCCTCCCTGCTTGAATACCCGATCACTGAAAGTGTACATCTTTCATAACCCTGGCAGTCCAATGGTACCCCCCTTCCCTCTGCAACCCCAATCTCCATCAAAATATTAAACTATATTACTGGCAGAGTGGGGGGGGTACCATTAGACTGCCAGGGATGAGAATTTATTTTATTTATGGCAATCGAGGAGTTAGGAGGAGAGGGGAGGGGGGGCACAACTAGACTACCAGGGACTATTGTGTATGCATGTGCATGGTGCTGGGGCGTTGCCACCCATGGCCGGTGACTGCTGTGTTGCACACTTCACTATAGCAACCCACCTGTGGGTGGCTAGCAATTGAGCCATGTTTTATGGGCTCAACTTTGAGCCCAGCTATGCAGCACATCTCTGATCTGTGTCGGCAGATGTGCAGCACATTCCAGGCTGAATATCGGGATGTGCCACAGATGCATGGGCATGCCACCTGGAGATTTGCTGCATACATTATCTTTGCACCCCAGTGCATTGGAAATTGGGCTATGCATTTGCCACTTTTGAATATTGCCCCGGGGCAAAGTTCTGGGGTTGCGCTGGTGCAACTCAGCTGTGCCAGGTGCAACCCCTTTGAATATCTAGGCCTATATGTCAATCAATAAAATAACTACCTAGCCTACTATTAAGGATGATCAATAGACATAAAGTATAAAAAATATTAGAGCGCCGTGTAATAACAGACTTTTTTTTTTTTTGCTCGACCTTGCCCCAGCCCCATCATCCTGGTGTCCCCGGGTCTTACCTTGACCTCCCCATTTTTCTTCAGAGTTTTGCACCTCTGGTGGGGGTGGCAGGGCTTCCCATACCTCCCCACATATGGATCTGGTTGTGGGAGGTAGTGCACATGTAGTCAGGTGCAGGGCCTGCAAACAGGCTGGCTTCAGTATACTACTTAGTTGCTTTTCCATGTTTCTCCCTGTTTCCCAGGATGTTGACATTAAGGGCACCACACACACACATGCAAACAGTCATGCATGGTGCCCTGCCTGTAACTGTCCTCCCCACTACAAGTCACAGCAGCTGCACTGCCACCTGTGGTCTCCCAAGTGGCTGTATAGCAACAGAGCTGGATCCTTCCCTCCATGGAAGAGAACAGCATCCTCTGGGATGTATGATCCTCCTCCTCCTCCTCCTCCCGACTGGCCCCTGACAACATGAACTCTTTCCTGATCTTAGGTTGCCAGTGTCACACAATTCAGTATTTTCCAGAGGATATACAATGCCCCACATTTATTAAATAAAATGAAGCAAAACATATTATCAAGCTGTGACAGGTGCGAAGATCAAATAATAAACCTGTCACATGTGATAGCTACTTATAGAGATATTATTCCATTATTAGAGACAGTAACAGAAACAGTCACGTACTGCAGGTTAACATTATATATGAGAAAGAGTTATGTTTGTTAGGCATCGGTACACCACAGACACTCCCACAAGGTCATCTAAAGAAGCTGATTAATCTAGCACTGATTAGTATAAGGAGATATGAAGTTAGGGAATGGAAATAGAGAGCCTCACCAACATCCATAGATGTAGAGAAACATGTTCCTGGATTGTATGACACTGAAGAAACTGCATTATGTGGGACAGACTCATATCCAAACATACAGTAAGTATAACAATACCTAAGAATATATGGGACCCAATACAAAAATTATTAGAAAAAAATATGTTATGAAAGGGCTAAAGGAGTCAGGATCATAAGGACGTAGTCCCATAAACCGAACATTTTTCAAATTAAATGAAGGGCTGTACTAAGCATATAAAGAAGGAAGCAACAGGGAAATGTAAGAGGGAGTGTAGGTAAAATGAAGGTAGGGAGGCTAAGCGTGATGTTGTAAGCATCTTTTGAGTTTGAAGGGGTACCAATAGCAATGATGTTGATAGCCTAGGTTGCATTCATTGTAACTGGCCCTAATGAAGCAATGATAAGCATCCGAACCAAAAGAAAAGAAAAAAAAAGAGTGTACCCTGCACTCTCCCAGACTGGAGTCAGGGTTGAGTTAACAACCTGTCCACAGTCAAGGTTCCTTTACACATGAAATGTTCATCTTTCCTGCTGTCTCACAATTCTCCTACTTGCAGTTCAATACTAAGGGTTTAATTCTCAAAGCTCCAGGTGCAGCACAAGGGGCTTTCACCACAATGAATTGCTCAAAGTGCCCCTTGCACCAAATGATGCACCAGGAGTGATTCTCAATGGCAGCCTGTGGTAAACACACACTGCCTGCCCCAAAGGAGGGCTTGTGCCACCCATGCACCCAATTATGGACTGCAATATGGCACTAGGGGGCATGTGGCAGACGCAAGCTACCACATTCCCAAATGTGGGATTCTCAGAACTGTCACAAAGGGAAATATTCCAAGTACACTTAGACAAGCCAGGGTCCCCCCTCCCTGAGCCCTTATGTCCCCATAGTCCTATGTAATTATATACCCCTTCCTTGGTGGTGAACTGACTCCTCCATCCTAATCCCTGATGTGCCTGTATAATAAAATGTTTAAAAGAACCCTACCCTGGTAGTCTAGCGGTCCTCCCCATCCTGATGTACCCGTGTAATATAATTTTGCACAGATCCCCAGCCTGGAAGTCCAGTGGTCCCCCCATCCCCATGAGGACTGTAATAATAATTACTATTGCCCCCTTTCCTGGTAGTTCATTATATTGGCACATCGGGATTGGGGGGGACTGCTAGACTACCAGAGACTAGAGTGGTACATGGCCACCCCATGGCATGTGGCTAACTGTCCAGCTGTGCTGTCTATGCAGCACACAACCACAGTTGCTGCAAGCCATGGGACTTTACTGCCGAGACCCTGACTGATACAGAATTGAGCGCAGGGTCCTTGGAGCACTGGGAATTGATGCAAGCTACATTTTGCTGCAGCTTGCATCAATCCAAGGGTCATTTGAGAATCGAGCCATAAATGTTTATCAGGCTCAACCCCCTACTATGTTAAAATGATGAAAAAAAAAGTATGAAATTTTAATTTATTTGAATAAATTTCTGGCTTTAAAGCAGCTTTTTTTGTGGGGGAAACAATGGTATTATTACTCTTTGCTTTTGCTTGGTCACACATCAGCGCACCCTTGTAAACTTTAAAAAAATCTAAGATGCATTATAAATGTGATGATATTCTTTATGTTTCAGCCAGTGTTGCGCTTGCTAAACTTTTAGTATTGAATGGCAAGCAGGATAATTGTTGCATTTTCCTAATTAGTGAGCTCCCCAATGTTTGCCTGTGAGACTCTTATTGGCCAGAACACAGAGCAACTATATAAGGAATTAAGCCAGAGAGTGGTTTCCCCAAAAGATAGAGAGAAAGCTGGAGACCTCAGCTTTTATTGGCATGGTAAAATTTAAAATATGAAGCTTTTTCCTGACTGATGAGTGGGTCTCCATTTTGTTGGTGGTCAGGATGATCATAATTCAGCCAAATGATGAGACCAACAACCCCTCTAATATGTTAACAAGGTGAAAAATCAAGTAAGAAAATTGAATTGATTTTAATGATTTTTTTTAACCAGGAGAGACACACTAAGCTAAAAGTTTGTTTACAGGTGCGACCTGGGAGCACAAGGAAGTTAAGTGCCTTGCTCAGGGTCACACAGTATGTAAGTGGTGGCTGTGGGATTCAAACCCAGATCTCCAGGTTTACAGCTCAGAGCCTTAAACTTTCTCCTTGCAATTGCAAGCTTTAAAGCAGATGTGGTGGTGGGGGGAGCACTGGCATTATAACTGTCTGCTTTAGATAGATCCATGGAGGAAGCAAGTAGTAAAATGGCCAACAATGGGCAAGTTTTGATTACTGGGTACTTTAATCTGTCAGATGCAGATTGGAGCATTCTGGCCACTACTACATAAAGATGCAGAGTCATCTTTAACTTCATATGGGGACATTTCTCAGGCAGCTGGTTTTGGAATCCACTAGGGATGGGGCAGTGCTGAACCTAGTACTTACTGTACAAAGAGAGACAGCATTGCTAATGTCACAGTGGGTACTCCCCTACATACAAGTGATCACTATATTGTGTAGTTTGGCATATGGACAGAACAGGAAACAAAATGTGCTAAAATGAGGATTCTGGACTTCAAGAGGGCAGATTTTAAAGAAATGGGAAACTGCCTCAGAGAATGCCTTGAAGGGGAGGAAGGCAGAGGGGGAGTGGGGGCTCAATGGACAAAGATAAAAGAGGGCATAGCCCAGACAGCATCATGTGTTTGTAGAAAGTGAGCAAGGGAAAGAGGAGAAAGAGGCACTATGGTTATCTAAGGAGGTGGCAAAGGTAGTGAAGGAGAAGAAAACCACATTTAGCAAATTCAAGGAGAAAGAAAACGATGAAGACTGGGGGTGTATCTTGTAAAAAGACAAAAGGAGGCAGGAAGGAGAGTGAGGGCAGCTAAAGTAGTACAGAGTAGAGGATAGCTAAGGAAGTAAAGAGGGGTGAGACCTTCTTCAGGTACGGTACATGTTGGAAAAGAAGAAGACAGGGAGGGGCTGTGGACATGGCCTACCTAGACTTTAGCAAGGCATTTGACACAGTCCCACACAAAAGATTGATGGTCAAATTAACCAGCCTGGGAGTGGGTCCCAGGGTGGTAGCCTGGGTAAAACATTGGCTGGACAACAGGACACAGAAGGTAATTGTAAATGGAGCCCACTCTGAAGAAAGGGGCGGTTACTAGTGGGTACCACAGGGTTCAGATATTGTGTCAGTCCTTTTAATGTCTTCATCAGTGACATTGCAGAGGGACTGGAAGGAAAAGTATGCCTTTTGCAGATGACACAAAGATCTGCAACAGGGTTGATACACAAGGAGGCGTGGAAAGGATGAAAAGGGACTTGGTAAGGTTGGAGGAATGGTCAGGCGTGTGGCAGCTGGATTCAATGCAAAAGTGCAAAATAGTGCACCTGGGAAACAAGAACCAGGGAAGAATACACAATGGGTGGGAGGTAGTAACAACAACAAAACAGGAAAGGACCTCAGGATAATCATATCAGATGACCTTAAGGTTAGCAAGCAATGTGAGAAGGCAGTAGGGAGGGCCGGGGTATACTGGGATGTATAGGGAGAGGCATCAGCAGCAGAAAACAGGAAGTTGTTATCCTCTGTACAGACAGTTGGTGAGACCCCATCTGGAATACTGTGTCCAGTTCTGGAGACCCCATCTCCTGGACATAGACAGGATAGAGGCAGTCAGAGGAGGGCAACTAAAATGGTGCAGGGTCTGCAGAGAAGCAGCATGAGGAGAGACTAAAGGAGCTTAATATGTATACCCTTGAGGAAAGAAGGGAGAGGGGGACATTAGAAACTTCAAGTACCTCAAGGAGAATCAACAAAGTCCAAGAGGGTAGCATCTTTCAGAAAAAGAGACTTGCAAGAACAAGGGATACAATTTAAAGATAGAAGGAGGCGGTTCAGGGGCAATGTGAGGAAGTATTATTTCACAGAGATGGTAGTGAATGCATGGAACAGCCTTCCTGAGGAAGTTGTGGGGTCTAAAACTGTGGGAGAATTCAAGAATGCATGGGACAGACATAAGGCAATTCTTGTGGGGGGCAGGAAGATAAAGGCTGTTGGTTAACTAGGATCTGCGGCCTATCCTGTAAGTAGGGAAATGGGCAGACTAGATGGGCCTAGCGGTCCTTATCTGCCGTCAAAGTCTATGTTTCTATGTTTCTATGACAAGGAGAGGTACAGTGAGAATCAGTTGCAGGGGGGACTGTACAGAGAAAGATGAGAAAGTGCAAATACTTAACAATTACTCCTGCTTGGTCTTCACCATAGAGGGTGGGAGGATGGACCACCATTCTGCAATAAGCACCAGGGAGAGGGGGGAATAGGCACAAATCCATTCTCAGTGGAGGGGGTCCGTATGGGATTGGAAGCCTTATAGGTGAATAAAATGATGGGGCCAGATGGGATTCATCCAAGGGTCTCAAAGGAACTGAGGACTGTGCTGGCTGCCCCTCTGGCAGCACTTTGTAGCACCTCAATGGAGATGGTGGAGCCTGTGGAGGATGGATCCATGACACGGCATCGACAACTTTGTGTCGACACAACACGACAGTGACGGATTTATGTCGACCGCTAGTTGCAGTCAGTATAAGTCCTTTGGGCAACAGTCTGTTTTAATGGGGGGGGCTTTGTCCCCAGACCCCCCATGAGGGGGACACTGACTCCTGCACCCCCTGTAACTACAGATTATCGACTCCAGCTTGGAGTTGATTCGAGGAGGGGAGTAAACCTCATAAAAAGCAGTGCCGGGGTCATGCGGGTCCTTTACAGTGGCAACAGTGACATGCCGATGTAATGTACTTCACTATACAAATATTGATGTGGCATCAGCATACAGTGGAAGATTAAAGAAGATCTTCTGCACAAAAGCAGCAGTAGGGAAGATGCTAGCAATAACAGGACAGTCAGTTTCACATCAGTGTGGGGAAGTTAATGGAGACATTACTGAAGGAGAGGCTTGTGGACACCTGGAGGCAAAGGGGTTGCAGGACCATCACCGGCATGGTTTATAAGGGGTAAGACCATGTCAAACTTGTCTCACAGATTTCTTTGACTGGGTTACCAGGGATGTGGACCGAGGAAGAGTTGTGGATGTGGGCTATCTGGACTTCAGTAAGGCTTTCGGCACTCTGCTGCATAGGGAGCTAGTTATGAAACTAAGCAGTCTGAGGGTGGGAAATAAAGTGACAGAGCTAGATATCAAGCTGGCTAAGAGATAGGAGGCAAAGGGTGGTGGTAAATGGCAGCCACTCAGTCAGTAGAAAAGTGACTAGTTGGGTGCTACAGGGTACGGTGCTGGTACTGGTCCTCTTCAATGTCTTCATAAGCAACAATGTAGAGGAGCTTGAGGGAAAGGTGCATCTCTTTCAAGATGATGCAAAAAATCTGCAACAGGGTTGACTCTCAGGGAGGGGTTGAAAGACAAAGGGACCTGAGTAAACTAGAGGAACGGTAGTGGAATGGTCTAGGAGGTGGCAGATGGGTTTCAATGCCAAAAAGTACAAAGTTATGCACTTAGGGCTGCAGAACCCAAGGGCTGTGTATAAGATGGGGAAGAGTGGCGCTTATAGTCACCAAGCAGGAAATATACCCGGGGGTCATCATATCTGATGACCCCAAGGTAGCTGGGCAGTGTGACAAAGCAGTAGCAAAGGCTAGCAGAATGCTGGGATGCACTGGGAAAAGGATTTCTAGCAGGAGGAGGGAGGTGGTGCTGCCATTGTATCACTCTCTGATCAAGTCCCACCTAGAGTACCATGTCCAGTTCTTGAGGCTGCACCTCTACAAGGATATTGAAAGGGTTGAGATGGTACAGAGGAGGACAACCAGAATGGTGAGTGGGTTATGTGGGAAGGCATACAAGGAAAGGCTGCAGCAATTCAACTTGTACTGCATGGAAGAGAGGGGATATGACTGAAACCTACAAGAACATCACAGGAGAGAACAAGATGCAAGTGGAGGGTCAATTTCAGAAAAAAGGAAGGCACTAGAACAAAGGGACATGCAATGAAGCTAAAGGGGGGACATTAAGGAGAGATGTGTGAAAATATTTTTTCATCAGAAGGAAGGTAGATGACTGGAACAGCCTGCCAGAGGAGATAGTGTGGACAAAGAATGTGGAGAGTTTCAAGCATACGTGGGATAGGCTCAGTGGCATATTAGGTAGCAGAGTGGGGGAGGGAGTGACACCTATGAACAACTAGGATGAGTGGTGATGGAATAGAAAGGGACAATGGGCAGACTGGATGGGCCTAAAGATCCTTTCCTGCTGACAAAATCTATGATTCACCAAGGGGTGTTTATATCACCCCTTGCTGTTACTTATTGCAAACCTTGCTGCAAACCATGCCAAAAATATCACCTTTTGTGTTCTTTGCCTTTATTGTTTTAATTCCCAAGTATGAATACCATGAGGTGAAAAACTCAGTATTCAATCCCAGAGACTGAGTCCCAAATTATTCATGTTATTCAAAAATTAGTATCTGTTACTTACACAGTACTAGTACTCAGAGCATGCAGTATTTTGAGGTCTTCATGTTCCCTGTGTTGGCCATTCCAGCAGACAGCAGACAGCAGACTACATCAGTTTGACTAGTACAAGGGATATGGCAGTAGTAGCAGTGACTCTAATGGAATGACTCTGGTGGTGGTGGATGGTAAACTTCAAGAAACATATGGTGTGAATTCTTCTCCCTCTGTATCAGTGAGTTCAGGTATGGAACAGTGTGTGGGTGGCTATGGCGTCCACTAGGTCCATCAGTGAGATGGTAAGATGACATCTGGAGAGACTGAATTTCAGTACATGATTATCATGCATTGATTATAAACTGGTGTGAAGTCCAGTCATTTTCTGCTGTTGCTAAATGCTAATCAGTCATAGGCTCTCACTTTCACCCACAATCTGGATCACACTGCAGGTACACTTTGCTAATGTGGGTTTGCTTGTTGTTACATAACACCTCAAATCAGATGTTTGAATACAGGATATGAATGCTTAGGCTGTAGACACCAAATTGCACATTGGTTTCATAGTCACAAAATATGTAGCCAAGATGATTAATGCAGTGACCATTGGGATTATGAAAGTAAGAAACATTTCTTTGATCACATATTCAGTCTTGAAGTAACAAGTGCCCTGTGGCAGTGTTGCTGCTGGCAACAGCACATATTATCTATTATTTTATGGCTTGAGGTTGTTGTGATTATTCTGATTTTATATGTGTATTTTGGATTTTATTGTTCATTTGTACAGCACCTTGGTTCTTGAAAGGCACTTAATAAATACATTTTATTATTATTATTATTATTATTACCACTGTGTCAAGGCCATCAGCAAACTGCATTAATCATAGACCGATTCAGGCTGTTATTACTGTATGGGGGGAAATTATTTATATTGTATACTGTTATGTCTCTCGTATATGAGGAAGACATTGTGACTACCTGAGCTGTCCATGGAGTCAGCATTAGGGGAGCACTGCTCTTAAGGTGCCATTACTAGCCGAACATAGTAATAGAAGACATTGGGAAGGGTCTGGCACTATTTGGGCTCAGAAGGTTTCAAAATCCATAGGCAGTTTGATTAGCAAGTAAATACATCAGTTGCCATTGGCATTTTGATGAACAGTTTAAATTAGTTGCCCTCCCCCCACTAGTGCTCCATAAGAGATGAATGTTTGTGGCTGTTATAGAGTCTTCTAATCTTACCTTAGATCCAGACCATATGCATAATTTGGTGTTGTACTAAATATACTGATCCTGTGATTTTTATTGAATATCTGTATAGAAATTTATTTTTGAAGGTCAACCCATTAGAGAAGCAGCATTGCTACTGCCTGTGACACTGGCATGGTGTCTACCTATGCTCTACCTGCTGAACATACTGCATATTTTTTAGAAGTATGGATCCATTCTCAACCATTTCATTATCCCTCTTTCTACAGGTACTCCATTCCTTGTCTAGGATGAGAGCCCTAGTAGATGACACCTCTGCAAGACAAGTAATATGATAGTTTTATATTTTAAGTTATTTTAGAGAAAATACATTCTGGGTCAAAACTGCAACAGTGACTGCATCATTTATAACAATGTTCTATTATACTATAGTAAGACAACACTTTCTGATTGTATTTTAGAGAGTTTGTCATACCAAATCCTTTGAAAATGTTAGTAAATGCATGGCAAGGCATAGATAAATGTATGAAAGATAAAGGACCTTAGTGTTCAGTTCTGTTTTTTTGTTGTTGTTTTTTTTAAATTTGTCAAATTATCAACTACAGTATATAAATCAGTTAATCAGAATAAAAATAATGCAAGATGTATAACCCTTTTCCATTATCCAGCCCATGCCGCAGTCATTTAAAAATAGAGGGCTTCAAATTGCAAAGCCATCTTTCTATTGCCCTTCAAGAGTGCACAATTTATCACAAATAAAACAATTTAAAAGGCAAACCCTTCCCACCCAATTTCCATTACTCTGATGTAATCATGCATTTCAGTTTAATATTTATCCTATGCTGTCAAGGAGACAACTGCTTTTTCACTCTTAATGTTAAATTCATAATTCAGTGTATAGAAACATCTGGGGGGAATCAGTGTCTAATCCCAATGGAAGACACAAATGTAGACTGAAGGTTAGCAGTTACATTAGATATTCTTCCTTTCTTTCTTTGCAAGTCTTGCCCAGGAAGACACAATGAACCACAGCTCATGTTCTAGTGTGATCTGGGAGTTTATATTCCTATATGCTGTAACATGTGGAGGGGAACCAAAGAAGAAGGCCAGTTATATCTCTGTATACAGTTGTATCAAAGTGTGAGCATTGAACCTTTTCTAAATATAACGTAGCCAGCTAATGTTTTGGTTGGCTGCCAGTTTCAATTGTCAGTTTAATAAGCATGGTTTTCGTCTTTATAGCAGGGGTTTAATTCTGAGCTTGGCCAAAGCACCTTAAAAGGACTCGGATAAGCTGACAGCTGTAACAAGTCGGACAGAAAATGGATTTAAGTGGTCTGGTTTGAATAATTTTCCAGGTTTGCAGCAATCTGCAGTGCACTGTGTCATAATTCTTTTATTGGTGACTAATTACACATCTTGAGCTCCAGGAAATTGCAGTCTCATTAAATTCACTGTACAGTGGACAAACAAGCTTCATAGACTGAACGTGACTTAAAATAGCAGTGAAGAAAGAGGAAGGGATTTTACTGCATGAGGATTTAAAGAACCACTGACATCACAGAATAAACTCTGACAAACACATTATAAATTATAATGTCATTCTTAGCCAGTTAGGACTGTTTATTTATAAACATTCCAGGCAGTCTTATAACCATAAATTGGTATCTCATGAACATAGTTCTGAAACTCTAAGTTCTTAGTCCAGTTGGATATACATTTTGAGAAAGTATGGTACCAGATGTATAAACTACTTTGTGCAGGCCCTGCTACTCTATGCAAAGTAGCAGTTAAATCATAACATGCTTTGCCCATGGCACTGAGTGCCTTGTGTGACATAAAAGGTAAATCATAACATTCTTCAAGCTTCTAAATCAATCATGAATGACAAAATCTTACCGTTCCTTAACTTTCCCACCCTATGTGGCCAGCCTCAGTGCTGGCTACCTCTTTCAAATCATTTCCCAACAAAAGTGCACCCAAACCCATTGACAGATGTATTTTCATTTATTAAATTTAAGGTTTTACTTTTAGGGAACTGGGTGCCCAACCCCAGTGGCTCACTTTCACAGCTTTCCAAGTTTAATGCAATTGCTAACCTAACTCACACTTGGGATCCCATTCCATTCTCCTACCCCCACTTACACCTCACTATATGGACAACTGTCTCATGATGGACAACTGGCAAAGCCTTCCCTCAACTCTAGATGGTCACCATCACATTCTCTGCTGTCAATCCCAAATTACAGAGAAGTGTGAAAGAAAGATACAAAAACAAAGCCCAACTCTTGTCCACCTTCTGGCTTTGATGCCACTCTCCTTCATCCCAATGGTACTCTAATATTTAAACTGTCTCATGGTGGGTTAACTAGCACAGCTCTTCCTGCACCTTGGCAGGTCACAGTCTCATTCTCTGCCACCCACCACCAATTGCTGATGCCTGTGAAAAATATACTAAAAACAAACCCATTCCCTCATCTTCTCTCTAGCACCCAAGGAACTCTCCTCCCCCATACCCAAGATAAAATACCCTCAGCCTTGCCCACCCTCTAGTACCAATTCTAACTTCTCCACCAACCCAGATTACACATACCCCCACCCTAAGCCACCATCTACCACTCATACCTCCATCCTCCCCCGATAGCCACAATAGTACTTATGTTTAGTTTGACCCCACAGTGAGCAACCAGCACAACCCTCTCTTCATCTCAGCTGTCACCATTGTCTGCTCCAGCTCCATGTGGCTGTTTGCCAATGAAAAAATGCTTGAAGAAAGCTAAGTGTGGGGCTTCTGGTGATGTCATCCTCAAGATAGCAGCTTGTTGACGGAGGCAGGGAGCTCAAAATCCATCCTGGCCAGAGTGGACACCCTCTATAACTCCTTCTATCAGTTTGCTCTATCCAGCTTCCCACACACCCATCACTGCGATCTTTACAAAGCACTCTCCCTCCCATCTCTCAATTCCAGATTCCTTGTCCATTCTGCTTCCTTTATAGCCAAGTTCTGGTTTGGATCACTAACCCCTTACCTCAGCTGTATGCTATCTTCCCCCCATCCCCTCTCTCCTCAACAACAAAACCCGACTCCTGGCCCTCCACCACTAGTCAACCACTGCCAGTAAACTCCTGGTCCTCCCCCACAGGTCAACCACTGCCAGTCAATCTGCTTTCTCTTATCATTGTCCCAAGCTATGGAACACCCTCACCCACAGTATCCAACATGTCATCTCCCCTTCTACCCTATCCTCCCTCCTTCATAGCTCCATTTCCCCTAAATGCTCCTGTCCCTAAATCCTCCCTTTCCCTAAACCAGGCCCCTTTCCATCCCTCAAGCTAGTCTCTAAATCCCTATGCTCCTGATCCCCTCCTTATATCACTCAACAACTCTGACCTCAGCTCCCCTCTAATACCTGCCCAATCCAGCAACTACTGTATGTCTATGTGGCGTCACCTCACAGGCCAGCATTCACCTCTTACTGTACTACTCTGCTGTTTCCCCTCCTTCTTACTCTCACCCTGCCCAGTTATATTACATTATCATGCTCAGCTATTCCTGGAATATATCTGTCCATTTACAATGTGTCACCTTTTCTCTACTAAATAAGTTGCTGGTCCCCACACCACAGCTACATCATCAACACTTGGAGATGTTCCAAAACTTATGTGCGCCTCCTTGTTAACTATTTAGTTGCTATCCCATTTAGGCTAACATATTGGGTAATCCTACAGTACTGAGAGTTACTAAGTCATTATTTCCTGTGATATTACCATTAACATTATTACAAACTGTGCTGTTAATGATGTACAAACTGAAACATTTGTAAATATGTAAATATAAGTTGCAAACTGCATCTACTAATGTATAATTCTATTGCTGTTATTATGTTACTATTCTAACTTCTATCTCCCTTCCTCCCCCTTCAGGATGCATCTAGAAATGAACAAATTGCTCAGTATGCCATCCTGTGCAATATTTGAATAAATAAAAGTAAATAAAAGTCTATATAAAATAGCTAGAAACAAAAGGCAATTAGCTTGCAAACAGCGGGAGAGTTTCAGCCTACTAGATGGATTACCATAGAACTGGGAACTTGGGTTCCAAGCAGGATGATGGGACTGGATTCAAAGAGGGCAGCACCAGTGGTGAATACTCATAGGCCTCAGTGGTCTCTTCTTGCTCAGGACAGATGAAAGCAAACCAGGGGAAGATGCACAAAAACAAAGTCCACTCCCCAACAATAGAGCAGCTGTACAAAAAATGGGCCTCATGCTGTCCAAAATGCCAGATTTTCAAAAAGAAATTTGGAACCAGACGGCAGCTCTAAGAACAGATACAACAAAATTATAGAAGTGAACAGCAGACCACAAGATCCAGTTCACAGGTATGGACCGGCCTATCGATCAGGTGGAAGCCGTCATTCTGCAGCTCCACTCAACTGTCACCACTATGAAAGACAAGTTTGAAGATGTTGATAGTCATAGCCAATGCAATAATCTTAAATGCTATGGCTTCTTGGAGGGTGTGGGTAGTCAGGACTTAATTGGCTTCCTCCAGACATTTCTGTGGACAACACTACAGCTCGCCACATTAACAGACCCTGGAGATCAAGCAGGCCAACAGGGCACTAGGACCAAAGCTTATGGCCCCAGGGACCCAGACTTACTCGATTATTGCAAAATCCCTAAGGTGGAATGACAAGCAGGACATCATTTTGTGAGCCTGGAGGGCTAAGAAAATCCATTACCAAGATGAACATATTTATATAGACAATGATTACCTGACAATACTCCAGGCCAAACACAGAACATATCTCCTGTATATGCGAGCACTCAAGGCAGTCAATATGAAATTCTTCACCCCTTACCCTGAAAATTTAGTGGTTCACTTTCCAGAGGAGCAGGTGACCTACACTTCAGCAGCACAGATGGCTATGGACTTTTAGACAGATGGGATTTGCACAACAGTTCCCTCTGCATCAGGAACACTGCACTCTTGCATCTAAAATTATGCAGCAGGCTTGGATCTTTCAATCAAGCTGCAGGCAGTCCGGGACAGTGAAACCAAGTGAGCCCCTTTTCCTTCCTCTCTTTTCTGGTTGTTCCCTCAGGTGCCTGGTTGGTCCAGAATCCTGTTCATTGTGCCCGCTTGGTGGGCGCAAAACTAGCCAGTGGCCTGGTGGTGTTGTCAGTGACCCTCAAGAAAGGAGTCAAGTAGTTTCCAGAAGGTATTGCCCCAGATGTGATCTTAGGCACTTCTGCTGTGGTGGTGTCTTGGTATTTGAAGTTGGTTGCTGCCCTTCCCCCTGGCTTATAGGCTGTGTGGGAGGCATTTCAGTTGTTTTCTGTTAACAGCTGAGAGCACCCTGGGGGATACCTATGTCCCCAAGTTGTGATGGATGTTGTGTCCCTCATGGGTGTAAATGCTCTGAGCTCAAGTTTTTATCTGTTGACAGCTGGTGAGGTCTTGGCCCCATTGCGGTTGTGTTAATGTTGTGGCAGGGTGGCTAAGACTAGGGGAAAAAAGTGACTGCTAGTCATGGTGTCTGGCTGCTTGGGATTGAGAGGTCAAGGGGCTCAGGGCTGGGGTCTTGGCTGGGAGAGTGTAGGGAGGGCTGATGGGAGGGGTTGGGCCACAATGACACAACTAGTCTGTGCTGTCCAAATGAGAAAATGCTATGGGTCCTAATGATGATATAGATGAGAGGGCCTTCCCTAATTGAAACAATCTTTTTTATCACAACCTTATCTGTCACCTCTTCCGTGGAACCGGCAGGGACTATGACCCCTCCCTCAGAGAGCTACATCCTCCGGTCCATCAGGGCCATCATGGGTCCTGCCGGGCCCGGTATTTTCCTCCATTTATCTCCCCTGCCCCCGTGGCCATGCAATGGGCACAGCAGCCATCTCCACCTCTGCGGATGCAGCCAAGCACACCTGGGCATGGGTTGAACCCCTCTTTGTGCTGATGCACACAGCACACAAACCCCCACCCTGAGGAAGGAAAGCAGTCCTCTGGACATTCAATACTTACCTCCCGGGCTGAACTCTGAATGACCCAAGTCCATTCAAGAACCCAGGTCATTGGCGTTGTGTGAAGTGAGGCATCCAGTGCCTCAATCCTCAGCACCAAAGGGCAGGTCCTAACTGAAACAATCTTTATTGACTATGCACAGTCTAGAGACTGTTCATTTATTCAGTATATTCACAAACGCTATAAGTGGTATATTAAGCAGGTGGATTTGATGGAGGGGCTATCTTTTTGAGAATTTTGTGGGGCCTGAATTGCCTAGGGCAGATGTTTCTATATCATTTCAGATAAATTACATTAATAGCCTAAACATATGTGAACAATTTGCAGCCAGGTGGTCTCTTGGTTGGGGCTGTCTCAGATATGTTGCAGGAGTTCCCTCTGTCTGCCTACAGCAATATACTGGGGTGATACAGTAGGGATCATTTATTCAAGGGGGTGGATAGTGAGCCTCATCCTAGCTCTCTATAATGTTACCACCATAGCCGCTTGGCTGCAGACCCATCGGTCAACATAGAGACAAACTCTGGGACATGGCTTGGACATTAATAAGGGACTGTAGCTATGTCACATTGCAATGATTCTATAACCTGCTATTTACACTGTTTTGCCTTTCTTGGGAGATGTTTGGCAATGGGAATTTTTCATGAAGGATTAATGAGCTGCTGCCACCCATCACAATATCAGACTCCACCTCCCCAATTACTCACATAGCCCTTGAACTGTCAATAGCCCCCAAGGTGAGATAGCTCCTCACCATGAAATTTCTCTGCTGGCATAGAGCTCATTGACAGCATCAAACCTGGAATCCCTTACTTGTTAGTGTTTGGAGAGGCATGCCCACTTGGCATGCCAGCCTATGTTTGTTGAAAGTTTTCCCCATATTCCTGGATGTTCTGGCACTGGCTTGGCACTAGAAGCTATCCTGGCTGAGTACACACCACCATTACATATATTATTTGGCCCCTTCCTTACAATGCATTTCTGTTGGTGCAATGTGTCTTTCATCTAGAAGAAAGAGTCATGGCAGGGGTACTAATGAGATAATGGAGGATGGGTAAGGATTTACTATGGTATTCTTTAAATGTAAATGATTTAAATAATCCAGTGAAGTGGGCAAAAGTGCTCACTAGGATTAAGAGGCAAGACCTGGGGTGTTATTCTCGCCTCTGAGGCTGGGAGATCAGAGGACTGTGGGTTCAGTTCCCACATCTGGCACTTGGGTTAATATCCCAGTACTGACACTGTAGTGCAGCATGAGAGGGGTGCTGCACTTCTGAGGTGCCATCTTTCGGATGAGATGTTAAACAGAGGTCCCATGTGCCTGGATTGGTGGTAGTTCAGAGGGATGTTAAAGATCCCATGGCACTTATCGAAAAGAGTAGGGGAATTTCCCCGGTGTCCCAGCCAAATTTCCCTCATTCACTAAAAATACCACCAACAGCTTAATCTGGTTCAAGGTCAGTTGGCATTCATCTGTATCCCCCTCCCCCGGGTCATGCCTGAAAATAGGCAGGATTTGTCTAGTGCACTTACCCAGTCAACAAAAACTAAAATAAAATTAAAAACAAAAAAATTGTTGGAAGTAACTTACTGTAACTTGATTCAGTAGAACATGGGAAGCTGTGAAAGTTCAGATATCAGGAGGTTTACCGTGCAGAATACCCTTGGGTAAGCAACACGGGGAAGGGCAATCCTTATCGTCATGCAACTCCTTTTCAGCACCTTAAAGTCATTCAGGATAAATAAGGCCAAATTGGTAATAGTTCAGGGTTTTTTTATACCAGATAGAGGTCACACTAGCCAGCATTTATATCCCTTTAGGCGCCACCAGCAAGGAGGGTCAGGCACCTTCTGGATACGGTCATGGAACATACTTATTTATTTATTTATTTATTTATTTTTAGATAGTTTTTGTTGCCCGGGAAAGGGGGACTAGACAATTCTGCCTATTTTCAGCATCATCGAGGGGGATACATATGGATGCCAACTGACATTGAACCAGATTAAGCTGTTGGTGATATTTTAAGTGAATTGAGGAAATTTAGCCAGGACACCGGGGAAACTTCCCCTACTCACTGGTAGGGGGACCCTTGTCAGCCATTTGTCAAGATGGCTGATGTCCAAGAAGGCAGACGTAAGGTGGAAGGAGGATCAAGCAGGGCTGCTACTAACCTGCCGAACTCAGCGAGACCTAATGAAATGAAATCCAAAGTTGGTAATACTAATTTTGATGCAGAAGACAACTCTAACCTTACTATGGCTCTTTTCACTCAGGACAGAAGAGATTTACAAGGTACTGACTCTAATTCCATTCCGTATCTTCACCTGATCTTTCACAAGAGAGTTTAAGGCAAGTCTTCAATATGCACAAATAATTTATGAAGCCATTGGTATAAGAGGAAAATGCCTTAAATTTTGACATGCCAGACGCAACATATCTTGCTGTTGCAGGACACTCAGCTGAAAATATATCCTCGCCTTGTATTGCTGAAGTAAACTTTCCTGATGGGACTTCTCAATGACCTGCCTCTTTGAACCTCAGGCAGACGAGCAGAAATCAACATGACTTCTCCACCGCTTGGTCCCCTGCAGCTGCACTAAAAGCAGCCGGATAGCAGAGACCCACCGAAAAAGATCCAGGGTCTTCACAGGGACCTGTCAGTGCCACAGAGATGATCTCTGCAGCTTAATCATCTGGCCAAACTTCTCACCCCACAGTAGCTTCCTCACAACAACCCTCTATGGCTTCTGGGAGCGCTCAGGACTATCCTACATGGCTGAAGGACATTTACACTCACAGGATTTACTTTCCACGGGCCCCAACAGTGCACAATTGGATTCTTCTTTCTCTGAAGATGAACTGCCTCCTGTGACTACATGGAGAGACTCGTTCCTGCAAACAGGTACAGGGAACACAGACACACCATTTAAACTAAGTTACTTGTTTACAGCTGTAGGACAGACTGCTCAGTGACGCAATGCTGTAAGACTGAAGTATTTAGGAGATGTGTCCACTGCTCCAACCAGAAAAACAGTTCTCCACAATATGCTAAAAGATGTTAGGTATTAGCTGATCCAAATTGTTTGCATTTATTCATGTACATGGGGAACTCACCTATGATATTAGTTTTAAAACTGTGACAACATTGGAGGCATTTTGGGCAAAGTATGAGGTAGTGAAAAATTCTCCTTTATGGGCTTCTTTTCTTCTCATTCCTCTTACCAAGCCTGCAGTAAAATTGATTACACTGTTGTTTAAGAGTGAGGGGGTAAGCATTGCTGATGTTCAATACTGGCTGTGCCAGAGGTGTGAGATTCCAGACACCCCCTGACCAATTTTGGATGATGATTTTGTATGGACTGGGGGGGGTGGAAAATTAAGGGCTAACTGTGCCATAATGAGAAAGGCATTGTACATCTCCCCAGCAGTTTTTACATTGGGAGGGATAAGGGTATTTGTTTCTATCCAGGCCAGCCCCGAACTTGCCACAAGTGTGGGTCTCGGACTCGCCTTAGTTACTCTTGTGACACACCTCACTGCACCTTATGCCTGGCATATGGGCATGTTAGTTTAGGCTGCCCTAAACCTCTACACTGCAATCTGTGCAATGAACAAGGCCACACATATCAGCAATGCCCATAGGCAGACCATAACAGGTTAGATCAGCCCCCACAGGACCAAGTGGCTTTCATCTTGGACTCTCAGTGACATGCACTCAAACACAGAGAAGAGATAATCTCCCTAACAGTAACCCCTCCAGCTCTGCAGAAAACAGACACCTGGCACCTCGGCCTCTGAACCTGTGGTTCTACCCCCTCCATTCCTCTCCTGTAGCAGCTATGGAAACAGAACAAGATGACCTACCCCACTGGCAATGATCAACCCCCATAGTAGAAGATGTTGCTTCAGACGACCATGGCCATATGCACCCTCCCCTGCCCCGGGATTTACACAGGTGAAGAGCTCTAGGAGAGGGAATTGGAAAAGGAAGTCTGAAGTCCGCACCCCAGGAAGACAATTCTAATCAGAAATAAACTTCAGGCTCTAGCAAAAAAACATAAACAAAGGGGGGATACTGAAGAGGAAGAAGAAGAAGACTCCGACTCCTCTAGGGCGTCTTGCACAAAAATGGAGGTCCCCTTAGATGAGCAGGATAAAACCCTTAATGCTGAGAAGAGACTCCCTCCAGAAAGGTGATTTATTCCATTCTCCACTCTCTCTTTTCTGCCTAACCTCTTATGCATACTGCCACTAAAATTAGGTGTCTCACTTTAAATTTATGCAGTATGAAGTCCTTCCGTAAACAACTTACCACCATAACATTTTCAGCAGACTTGCCTCATGATATCTACCTACTACAGGACACCTGGATGAAGACTAGGCATGAAATCACACAAGCTAAAATGAAATGGATAAGAGGCCCACCATTCTGGGCTCATGGGGAAGACTTATGCAATTGGTTGGGTATTCTTTTTCTGGATATTATTTCCACATAACTAAAGTGCTTGATATTCTCCCCAGGTGGGCTTTACTGCTTGATTGTCTTTTTAGGCAGCTAAAATTAAGAATCATTAATGTGTATGCCCCCCAGAGCATTTCTGCCAGATCAGAGCTTTTTCGTTTAATTCAATCATATCTACACACCTCCAGACAGGTAATCTTGGGAGGAGACTTTAACTGTGGGCTATCCATGACTGACAGAGGGGGCACCACAAAATAAATGTTTGAGGACTCTGCTGCCCTTAATAAAATTTTAGCTACTGCTAAAATGAAAGATGAAAGATGAAATAAGTGCAATACATCCAAAAGGAAAATCAAAACTATTATAGGAGCACACATGCCACTAGAATTTACTTTCTTTTCTTATGTAACAATATTACTGTATCTCATGTGACAGTTATCCCTTGCAAGACCTCGGACCATATGGCAGTCTCCTTAACCTGCTTTCCTGCAGGGGGACCGCTGCCTTACCTCCCCATCACCAAATGGAAATTAAATAACACCTTATTAGCTGATCCTGGTATAGTCGCAGCATGTTTAGAACTTTTAAGGGCCAGGTGCACTGTTCTTGATGCCTATCCCTCTCCCTTAAGTTGGTGGGAAGACACAAAATTGGACCTAAAGAAATTATTTCAAAGTAAGGCTAGGTCTAAAACTTTATCAGCATACCTTACTTACTACAAACTAAGGCACAAATTACAAGATATCATTTCCTCTGCACATGAAAATCAGGTTAATAATGCTCAAGCCATTAAAGAGGTCAAACGTCAAATGGAGTCCCACCAATATAGTAGGGCCACATCTCTATAGATGGAGGCACAAAGTGGCCCTCAGAACTCTAAACGCTCCTTGGATTTATTTAAGGGTTGCTCAGACAGAGTCGCAGCCACCCATATAGAAAGCTTATTGGATCTAGACATGAATACTCATTATACTACACTACCTCACATAAAAAAGTAGCCCAGAAGTTTTTGGAGCGTATGTTTGGAGAAATGTCTCCTACTGAGGGACCTTTTGACCTTCTCACAGATATCACCATACTAAACATCCCCCGGGAACAAGCATCTTCCCTTACTGCTTCAATTTCTGTGTCAGAAACTAAACAGGCAATTTCCCATCAGAAGAAACTTACTGCTCCAGGACAGGATGGCCTCACAACTGAGTTCTACCAGCATTATATAGAGATAGTTTCTTCTATTCTGACAATAGTATTTAATAATCTATTACTCTTGCATTCACTTCCTAAGCATTTTTCTGATAATATTATGATTTTATTATTGAAAAAAGGAGATAGATCAGACGTAAAAAACTGGAGACCATTCAGCTTACTCAACATTGACTATAACATCTTGGCATCCATTCTATTCAATAGAATATTGACATAGATACATAGACTTAGACAGTGTTGGCAGATAAGGGCCTATGGCCCACCCAGTCTGCCCATTTGAGCTTCTAAGTTCAGTTTATGTTTTCCTAGAAGTCTGTTGCCCCTTAACCCTGACCTCCAGAATTCCTTTATGTCTATCCCATGCATTCTTAAATCCTGTGATTGTTTTAGCCCTCACCACTTCCTCTGGCAGGGTGTTCCACTTGTCCACCACCCGTTCTGTGAAGAAATTCTTCCTCACATTTCCTCTGAATCATCCTCCCTCCATCTTCATCCCATGCCCTCTAGTCCTGGAACATCTTTTTCAGATAAAAATAGTGTATTCCTGCACCCTGTTCCTCCCCGTAAGATACTTATATGTCTCTATCATGTCCTCTCTCTCCCACCTCTCCTCCAGGGAGTGCATATTCAATTCCTTCAACCTGTCCTCATAGGACTTGTGATGCAATCCATGTACCATCATTGTTGCCCTCCTCTGACCCTTCTCTACCCTATGTCCTTACATAGGTAAGGTCTCCAGAACTGTACACTGTACTCCAGGTGGGGCATCACTTGTGTCTTGTATAGTGGAATTATGACCTCCCTTTTCCTGCTGGTGATGCCCCTGCCTATGCATCCCAGCATCCTATTTGCTTTACCTGCTGCCTTGTCACACTGTTTCCCTACCTTGAGGTCATCAGAGATGATAACCCCAAGATCCTCTTTCCTTCTTGGTACATGCTATATCCTCACCCCTCAACTGATATATTGTGCCTGGGTTTTTGTGCCCCATATGCATTATCTTGCATTTCTTTGCATTGAATTTCAGCTGCCAAACCCCTGACCATTCTTCAAGTTTCTGCAGGTCCCTTCTCATTCTGTCTACACCCTCTGGTGTGTCTACTCTGTTACAGAGCTTTGTGTCATCAGCGAACAGTGAAATTCTGCCTTCTAGATCCTGCGCAATGTCACTGATGAAGATGTTGAATAGGACCGGTCCCACCACTGATCCCTGTGGTACCCAACTGGTCACTCTTCTCTCTGTGGAGTGACAGCAATGTACCACCACCCTCCGTGTCCTGCCATCCAGCAAGTTACCCACCCACCACACTATTGTCCTGCCCACACCCATATTCTCCAATTTGTGTAATAGTCTTCTATGTGGCACAGTGTCAAAGGCCTTGCTGAAGACCAGATAGGCCATGTCCACTGCCCTCCCCTGATCCACCTCCCTAGTCACCCAGTCAAAGAATTCAACGAGGTTGGTCTGACATGACCTCCCCCTGGTGAAACATGCTGCCTTGGGTCCTGTAGTTCATTGACAACCAGATGTTCCACCAATCTCTCCTTCAGTAGTGCTTCCATGATCTTCCCCACTACTGAGGTGAGGCTGATTGGTCTGTAGTTCTCCACTTCCTCTTTGTTCTCACTTTTGTATACGGGGACTACATCTGCTATAGCCCAGTCTTTGGGTACCTCCCTGTTTCCAGTGATCGGCTAAACAGGATAGCCAGAGCTTCAGCCACCACCTCTCTTAGTTCTTTAAGGACCCTGGGGTGCACCCCTATGTGGTCCCATTGCTTTATCAACTCTTATTACTTCCAGTTCCTTCAGGACCCTTTCTCGAGTAAAGGGACTTTTGTCCATTTCTGCACCATTCTCACTCGTTGTACTCCCTTCAGACCCATTACCCTCCTCTTCCTCAGTAAAGACTGAGCAGAAATACCTGTTCAATATGTCAGCTTTACTGTTGTCATCCTCCACACAGCCCCATCCTCCCCCTTCAGTCTCACTATCCCTCCCTTTGCCTTTCTTGTTTCACTTAAGTACCTGTAAAAGGTTTTGTCCCCTTTACCCCCTAATTTTGCAATGTGCTCTTCTGTCTGAGCTTTGGCTTCCCTTACTCGACCTCCCTGCCTCCTTTTGCTTCTCCTGGTACTTCCCCTATCCCCTTTTGCCTGTGTCTTTTTGTATTGCCTGAATGCAATCTTTTTGGCTTTCACTTTCTTTGCTACCTCTTTGGAAAACCATAATGGTCTCCTCTTCCTTTTCCTGTTGCTAACCTGCTTAATGCATAATTCTGTTGCTCTTGTAATCCCCATTTTAAATACTGCCCACTGTTCCTCAATCCCTGATTCCTGCCCCATTCCCCTTAATGCCTCTTTCAAGTATCTCCCAATTTTCCAAAGTCTGCCCCCCTAAAATCCAGGATATGTCTTTTTGTGTGGTTTGGTTCTGCTCCTTCTGTGATTTTAAACAACAATGACTGTTGGTCACTGTTCCCCAGGTGCTCCTCCACTGTTACCCCATCACATTGTCCCTGTCTGTGAGCACAAGGTCCAGTATTGCCTTCTGCTGAGTTGGTTCCATGACCAGTTGCTTGAGGAAGGCACCCTGAAGGGAGGCCAGGATAAATCTGCTACTAGTTGCTGCTGCTGGGATGCTCCAGCCCGCATCTGGAATATTGAGGTGTCCAACCAGTACTACCTCACCCTTGTCTGCCATCCTTTGGATAGCTAGCATCAGCTCTGTATCTGTTTCTTCCTCCTGAGCTAGACCACACCTGCGCAGATGGCTGGCCCCATTTTCCTTTCCAGCTTAACCCACAGTATCTCTCCCCCATTGTGTTCCTCCTGGATCTCTGTGGCCCTTATGTCATTTCTCACATATAGTGGCTCCTCTTCTTCTTACTGAGTCCCCAACATGTGCAGTCCCACTTAGATCAATTAAACAAAACTTATTCTTGTCCTGGAACCCTGGAAACAATGCTTAATTTCTTCATAAAATGTCCATTCAGTGCATCTGTATGGACCCTATTACTGCACAAATGGAAGGAAAAGCATCTTATTCCCATATCCTATGACGTTTTAGTGTATGGTGTCTTTAATTATAACTTATCCTTGTATCATCCTAGCACCTTAAGACTCATAGTTTCTTTCTGTAGGTTTTATTTATGGAAAGTACGCTGCACACTTTTATTACAGCAAAGATCTTATACTGCAGAACAAGTTTTTGTGCAAATTCAAACACAATTGCAAGCTATTTATCATAATGAAGAATCCAAGCACTCAAGTGTTGTACACAGAAGGTATTGGAAGAATTGTGGGTGGATCTTGGTTTAAAATACCATTGATTTAAGGACTAAAGGGTTAAAGACTTCTACCTCTCCTACGCTGCCCACATAAATGCTGTGGCTAAAGCAGCTAACATCAGGATGGGCCTGCTGTTCCAACACAGGAAACACCTAACCTCTGAAGCTTTAACTGCTGCTGTCCAGAGCTCCATCATTAGCATAATCGATTATGGATTAGTTATCTATGACTCGGCCACTGCCTCCTCCCTCAAGTGTATTTCTACCACCCTCAATAAGGCCTGCTGTCTCACTACTGGATCTCACCGTTAAACCCACACCTGCAACCTCTATTCTCTATCGGGGTGGCTACCACTAAATAATCACCTTAAATATCAAAACTCCATCACAGCGAAAAGAATAATGATGGGCAATGCCCCTCCAGGAGTCTGCACTCTCATCAATCTCAAGACCAATAACTGCAACACCAGGAAATCCAAACCACACCTGCTGCAAATCCCACACTGTCGGACATCCCAAGGCCAAAGGTCCTTTGCTTATCAGGCACCTAGCTGGGTTAATAATCTCAATAGTGACATCACGACCCTGGAAACTATGGGTGCTTTCAAGACCAAACTCTGCTAAGCTCTTCTGGTCTCTAACTCCTGTGACTGCTATTAACCAATCCCTCCTCAAACTGACTCCCCATTTACCCTACCTCCTAGCACTTACGCATCCTCTGCCCAACTTATGCTCTTATCCTATCCTCCTCTTGACAAAGCTGCCCTGGCTGCCGTGATATACCCCTCTCACCCCCCACTCCCACCCCCCATTGTGTCCCTCCAGCTCTCAATGTTACCCTTCCCCATGCCTCTCCTGACCTCTATGTACCATCTTTGCATTTGATCACTTGTAAACCTTGTATTAATCATGTCAAAACCTACTTTGTTAATGATTGCTTTGTACTGTTATCGTAACTCCAAGACTGTACACCCTGACATGGAACCTTTGTAAAAGAGCCTCGGCTCAAAGGTACTTGTAATCCTAGATTTAAATAAACAAATAAACAAAGGATTTGGTTCAGTGTTGAGGTTACAGACTTATGTATACCATTTATGTTTGCATTCTTTCCCCCCAAAAAATTATTCTGTTATACTGTATTGTAAATATGATTATAAGTAGGAAATCAGTTTTTGTTATGACCTTGTATGTTGAACAGATTTTTATGTGTTGAGAGATGAATCATTGGTTTGATTGTACATTAATTTTTGTTTAATAAAAAGTTCCCCCTACTTGCCAGTAGGAGGACCCCTTGTCTGGTCAAGTCATGGAGTCTGGCAATCTGCAGCACAAGGGGATGGAGACGTTTGTCGGCAGCAAGAAGGGAACGGATTACAACGCAGTGGTGATAATGTTGAAGGTCCCGTTGTATTGTTATGAATGGAACTGGCTGCAGAGAAAGATCATTTGCTACAAATGTTAACAGATGACAAGACAGACCTGGATTTGCAATTAGAAGAGGAGAAAAAAAAGGAAGAGATTGTCACAAAGTCTAACAGTGGCAATAACGATAAAAGGTAATTTTGATGAGGATATTGAGGTATATGAATCTCCTTCGCAGGGTCTTGGGTTGGATTTCCCCTTCACAGCAGCACAGGTAAAGTGGAGACCTGAAATGGTGCTGGAAAAGGCGGGGTGGATTTTGCAGGGTAATATCTGGATTCCAGATCCCAACATTCCCTTACCAGGTTCACCTAAAAGTTTGGGCAAGGCTGTATCTCAAGCAGGAAATTTGAATCCTGTGGATCCCAGCTTGGATGGCCCGCTTTATGTAGCTGATGCATTGCAGGACATTTTGATGGGTGAGGATGGTGTCGGTAAAGTTCCTGCATCAGTCACGGACACGCAGCAAGCTCAACTGAAGTTGTCAAAAGGGCTCAAGGTAGTCTAAGCACCAGTCTCAGAGGAGATAGTGGAAGGTGCAAATAACACTACTGGCTGTTCTAATCCAGGTACTTCCTCTATTGGGAAAGGAAATGCTGTTAATGATTGTGGGGATACTGAGATGCTTGGGGCACAGAGCAGGCCAGGGAGCTATGCTAAGTTATTTAAAAAGCTGACTGAGGCTGCACACAGAAGATTTATGTTAAGGTTGTATTATAAAGGTGGATTGGATTTCTTACCAGATCAAAACTATGAGGGGAAATAACTATTGATTGACTCATTGTATCTTACCTCAGCAGAAATTTACGCTTTTATACATGCTTCAGGGGATCACAATTTTGATATCAGTTTTCATTCAGCTGGATTGTTGGATAAATTTTGGGCAGCATATTATGGTATCAAAAATTCTCCTTTATGGAAACCATTCATGGCTATCCCCATTACAAGACCCATGGCAAAAGTAATCACAGTGCTCTTTCAAAAGGAGGGTGTTAATGTGCTGGACATTCTATATTGGTTGGAGAAGAGATGTACAGTAAATGGAGCGCCAGATGCCATTATTGATGATAATGGGTTTTGGGCAGGGGGTTGGAGATTTTCAGTGCAATTGAATTTAACTGTGGAGGGGATACAACATCTCCCCAACTGTTTCTTCTCGGGGATGGACAGGGGTATATTGTTTTACCCTGACCAATCTCATTCCTGTTACCTCTGTGGTGCAACAACTTATTTGGTCTCAGACTGTGATCAGATTAAATGTTCAGTGTGTGGAGTGCTTGGTCACACAGACACTATGTGTGTAGTACCTCCTTCCTGTAATTAGTGGTGGGCGAAGTGGGCTCAATCAGCACTGCAAAGTGATTTGTGGATTAAAGGCAGATTTGCAGATTATTTCGCAATGCAAAGCGGAGTACTACGCATTATAATGGGTAAGGCAAAGTCCATTGAAAGTGATGACTTCGCGTTACTCCGCCTTCTCAGACCACTACTCCACCAATCTTAGAAGTGAAGTGCATTGGAAACAATGTACTTCATCTCACTTTGCCTTGTTTTTAAGCTCCAAAGGTGAATTTTGCAGTGATTCATGGGATTTCAGGTCACATGGGCTCTATATTGATCTGCATAGCCTCAGTTCGGGGTAGTGTGTGTAGGAAGCTGTAGAAGACAGTGTGCTCTGAGAGCTGTCTGTGATTCAAACCTTCTAAAAGCTGTTAAAAAAGCATTTTTGAGTTTTTTGGGAGGCTCAAACTTTAGTTCATTGATTGTAGGAAACCCTCCTGTGTTCATATCATTCAGCTTTTTTGTTTATGTGTGGATTTTGAAAGTTAATGTACGACATTGAGTGTATGTAGTAAAAGACAGTGAAAGTGTGCTTTGGGGAGGGGTGTATCTGTGGTGTAGGTAGATTTAATTTGGAGAAATAGGGATTTCTTTGTTTTTTGGTTATATTTTTGTTATACAACTGACAGTGTTAATGTACAGACAGTAATATTGTCAGTAACTGTTAAAAGTTTGTTGCTGATTGTATAATTTCAGGTTGTTTACAATACGTGGCATATTACTGAACTTTTCAATTTGCTACGCATTACTCATTGACCATTGTAGACAAACTGTTCTGTGTGTGTGTGTGTGTGTGAGTGTGTCTGCAGTGTGGCGTGACATCAAATAATACACCTTTTTTTGTGCCACAGTGTAATTGCAGGTGCAGTAGTGTGAACCTGCTATCCACTGCAGCTGCTTGATTTTGTACTGCCATCGTGGTATGTGTTCTTTGTTTTTCTGCTTGTATTGCCTTATAAATCTGCAGTCAGTGCTCCCCTCCCACCCCCACCGGCAAAAGGAATTTTTTTCCAGATTGGATTGTTTGTGACCTCAGCACCATTGGTTACTGAAGGTGTTTTCACTTAGGAATTTGCATGACCATCTCTATCTGTTGCTGAAACCACAGTTGTTTTTTTGGCTTCACATCCAGCGTCCCCCCAATCACAAAGTGAATGTACCCAAATCTAAATTTGTTTAGAATATTGTTGTTGATCCCCCAAAATGCCCACAAAGAGATGTGCATGCAAAGCTGGTTCTCACCACGGCACTGCTGCCAGTAAGATAGTCTATGGGTGAGGTAGTATGCAGACACAGAAATGCATTGCTGATGTGAGGAAAGGTATTTCTCCTGCAATGTTTTTTACAGCCCAATCAGTAGCTTCACTCATAGTTGGAGGAGATGATGTTTTCCCAGCCGGTGGTGTTGGTGCAGTTGCTGGTGGTGGTAGTATGAGTATTGTTGCATCAAGTTCGACTTCTGACCAGTGTACCATATCCAAAAATGTAGTGGAGTGTGAAGCAGTGTGAGTGAGTGGCAGTGTAGATGATGTCATACTTCCCAGTTACATCTCACTAACTGAACCTGAGGATTCTAATAATCATGTCAACGATAGCATACAATGTGATATTTCATTCACTGCGGTTCATGTCAAGCATTTTCCATACAGCGATTCTCAGTGTGGTGAAAAAATATCAGGTGATGGAGGTGTTGATGATGATGAATGTGATGATGACGATGATGTTGCTGTGGTTGCAACATGCAGTCCACCTGCTAGCATCCTAGCAGAAGATGTGGATGTGTGTGATGTTGATTAATATGATGATGATATAATTCACCCCAGTTGGGAACCAGAGAAAAAGAAAGTCAAGGTGGCTGTGTCTGAGTCTGTTTGCATTAATCCCCCCCTTTAAAAACTTGTGATCTACCAGTTTCAGTTGATGATGATGATGATAACGACCCAATAATAATGATAGGTCATCAAGGTGGTCAGTTGCAGTCCAAGTGTGCAGTGCCCGAAACATCATGTAGCACCCCACCCCACTTCAGTGCTTAAAAGAACTGAGTTCAATAAGCAGCATCATGGACATGTTAAAAGTAGAGCATCACAATCCCTTATTTGGGATATTTTTGTTCAAGATGCAAATGATGAGTCAGTTGCAATCTTCCAGGTTTGCCATGTGTGTGTGAGTCAAGGTAAATAGGGGAGCCATCTGGGCACAGGAGGACAGCTTACGCATCTTAAGAATAGGCACATGGCACTGTGGACCCAGCACATGATGGCAGCTAATACCACACTGGGGCATACACCCTCATCAGCAACCATAAGGAGCATGTTATCCCCTTCCATGAGTGTTAAGTCCAGTAGGAAATTAAACGTGTGCAGTAGTGAGGAAATAAGAACAGAGGATTACTACAGACATGATGAGGTGGAGGAGCATAATGATTTTGAAATGTTGTTCAATGCTGGTGAGAGTAGCAGTTTTGGTGGTGGTGGTGGTGGTGAATGCAGTATGTTTAGTGCAAGGGACACATCAACCCCGGTTGGCATATCTGGCAAAATAACTGCATTTCTGGGTTTGTCATCATCACCTGTGCAACCGTCTTCATCAAACATCTGCACTCCACACCCTGCCATTCATCACAGAACAGAACCAGTTTTCATCACACCCAGTGTAAGACATTTAAGTCAGCTCACGTTACAGAGTGTTTTTGCACATAAGCTTAAGTACCCCCCCAATCATACAGTGTCACATGAACTTAATGCTGCTGTAGCTAAAATGCTGGCAATTCATCTTTTGCCCTTCTCATTTGTGGAGAATTCTGGGTGCCGGCAGTTTGCTGCACATGCCTGTCCAAAATGGAAAGTCCCATCCAGGAAATACTTTTTGACCCGTCCTGACCCCGAGTTGTTCCGTACTGTGTCCTACTCAGTAAGACATGCCCTTCAACATTCCTCCTCTCCACTCATCCATTTAAGTATGGATATGTGGACAAGTGGCAAAACAGTGAGGAGTTCATATTTGTGTATAACTGCACACTGGACGCAGGTGCCGGGGGTTGTTTGTGATGTTGGTAGTGTGAATAATCAGTGCAGTAAGGTGGATTGTCATGGTAGCAGTCTTCCAGGAATTCGACAGCATGCAACGATTGCTATGCACAATGTGACCTGTTCACACACTGGTGAAAACATGTTGGACGTGGTACTGACTGAAACTGACAAGTGGCTGAACTCCCTGTCTCTGAGAACTGGGTTCACAGCAAGTGACAATGGGTCAAATGTGGTGAAATGCATCACTAATGGTGTGTTTTTTTTGTGTTCCATGCATGGCTCATTGTTTAAATCTTGTGGTGCAGGAGTTTCTGCAGCACCCTATTGTAAAGGAAATGCTGACAGTTGCACACCGTATCTGCTCTCACTTTTCACGATCTGCAAAGGCCCGTGACCAACTGCAGCAGTTGCAAATGCAAAACAGCCTCCCTCAGCACCGCTGGAAGTTGTCACCCAATGGAACTCCACTTTATACATGGCAGGGAGGTTGTAGGAACAATACAAAGCCATCTCAGAATATCTTGTGATGCACACTAGCCGTGACAGTTCTGGGTCCTCCATGTCTATGACGACTGAACAGTGGCGCCTCATGGACTCTGTAATAATAATTTTGCGGCCTTTTGAACATGCCACACAGGCAGTGAGTGACGAGTCTGCCTCCATTAGCCATTCAGTTCCACTGCTGCGGGTGCTGAGGCAGACATTGGTGGATGTACAGCATGGCCTTGATGTTGCTGGAGACAGTGTTAGCAGTATGTTGCTGAAGCACATGCTGACAGTATTCGACTAGAACCATCACATTTTGAGTATTCAGCACAGTGACAACTTTCCCATAGCAAAAATGCTCAACCGATGATACAAACGTGGAATTGCATCAGTACTGGAGGAAGGGCATGTACAGGTAAAAAATATCAGTGGACAACTGGTGCACTTGGTTCATGGGGCACAGAAGTCACGTGCCAAGGTCAGCAAACCTCAGCAGCATAATCCGGCTGAAGGTGTACCTGGAGGACCATCAAGAATATCCTGCAAGGGGAAGGGGACTGCAGTTCCATGTGGTCTGTCATCCAAAGTGGCTGGCATCAACCCGCTTTGGGATGCTTTGTCCTAATTGGGGATTTGTGAAATAAATGATTCTGGAGAACAGGATGATGCATCAACCACTGTACTTAGGGTGGCACAGAGAATGGTTGAGTCATATTTGTCTGAAAATGGGCATCTGACAATAACTGATGATCCTCTTTTGTACTGGAGTGGAAAGGTCAGTGAATGGCCAGAGCTGACTGCAGTGGCACTGAAATACCTCTCATGCCCACCCTCCAGTGTAAGTGTCGAGAGGGTATTCAGCTCAGCAGGTGCAGTAGTCAGGGATCATCGGACAAACCTCTCTCCTGCAAATGTTAGCTTGCTAACATTCATAAAAATGAATGAGAGGCACATACCAGCACAGACTGCAACCTCAGTATTCGTACCCCGGTCTAGTCATGGTGGTTTTGGTGATGTGAAAATGGACCATCCTGGTGGCACTGGCAGTGGCAGCATGAAATGGCCCACCACTGATGTAGATGATGAAAGAAATTCCTAGTGGTCATACTTCAGACATAGATGACTGTGAGGGCAGCTTTCTTTATGAGGATGATGATGTGGTTAATGTTGGCAGGTTGTAACTGAAGTTGTTAAAAGGCGGTGTGCCCCCCTGGATTCAGACCACCACCACCGGGACTGATGTTAGCCACTGCCACCACTGACCATGAGTTTGTCCACCACCCAGACCACCACCACCAGGACTGATCTTAGCCACTGCCACCAATGAGCATAAGTTTGTCCACCCCCCGAACCACCACCACCAGGACTGATGTTAGCCACTGCCACCACTGAGCATGAGTTTGTCCACCCCCAGACCACCCCCACCACTGGACTAATGTTAGCCACTGCCACCACTGAGGATGAGTTTTTCCACCCCCGACCACCACCATCGGTACTGATGTTAGCCACTGCCACCACTGAGCATGGGTTTGTCCGCCCCCCCGGACCACCACCACCACCGGTACTGATGTTAGCCACTGCCACCACTGAGTATGAGTTTGTCCACCTCCCCGGACCACCACCACCACCACCGGGACCAATGTTAGCCACTGCCACCACCACCAGATGCAGGAAGATAAAACAGGGAATGTCATCATGTGCTGCAGCTATGACCACCAGCACCCACCACCAGTGTCATTCAAACAATATTTCCCTATTACATTTACATTTACCATGCCAAGACGGAGTAGAACAGGAGACCCCATCCATCAGCTACAGACACAACATTTCATAATATTTAAACAATAAAGTGAGTATGTGTACTAATGTTTTTTTATGCTATTTAACTTCCTTTAGCTGTATGTATTGTTTTCTGTAGCTTTTCTGAGCCGCAATGGTCAAACACATACAGTAAACTTATTTTGTTTTTTTTACAGGTTAACAAAAACCCTCCTTCACTAAAAGTCGGTATGAATGGTACTGCAGCTGTACCATACACAGGAACCTATGGAATATCCATTTGAAATCCATACTGGTAAGTATTAAGATTTTATTTCATCTGTTTCATTTTTTTTAAAAGACTGCAGAAAATGCGACTGAGTACGATTCATAAATTAGGTGACATGTGTTTGTCACCAAAACTATTTCTGTAAGATATCATGCACTGTATTCTGAACTTGCAGCTGTGCAGCCCTGACCATGACAGTGTCAAAAAAGTTGCACACAGGTTGTGTTACTTGACAAGATGTGGTTTTGAAATGTAACTTGACTTGAGATTCAGAACCAGGGACAATCAAGTTGTAAGAAGTCATTCATTTCTTTTTTTAAGAAACTTCCAGATGCTGTGTTGTTGTGTCAAAGTGGCCTTATCCAAAGAAGTTCTTTAATATCAGGCCCCACCCCCAGGCTGGGGCAGACATGCAACACGCAGAAGCCATTTCACTCGATGACCATGACCATCTTTAACAACCAGACTCAAGAAGGATGCAGATGAAATCTGTGAAGAAGTAACCAAAGAAGAAACCATTAGAGTCAAACCTGCAAATATGTTCCCCCACCCCCCCCAAAAAATACTTACCTTCATTTGCTTGAGAGTTATCCATTTCAAATTTCTACGCAAAATGTTCTCATCGAGCACTGGAATGCGCACAGCAACAGTATCTGTGATCTGTGATACAAAACAATACAATAAGTACATGTCTATATACAGTATGTCAACCCCCCCCACCTACATAATACACACACAAAAAAATATATATATATATATATATATATCAACTCACCAAGGCTACTATTAGTGTACAGACAAAGTACACCCTTTCATCCAGTTGAGATGAACACATTGCATTTGCTGGAATTGCAGCATACATTGGACCAGCAACAGTTCACTCACAGTCATCATTTTATTCTGGGGGACTTTGCATGTGGTGTAACGCTCACATTTGACTTTGTCACCACTTGTAAATTTTCTGGACACAAGACAGTTGCATTTTGGGCATGCAGAAAAAAATCTGGGGACTCTGTGTGAGTACTGGGTGCATGACTGAGTGTGCATTAATTCTAGGGGACTTTGCATGTGTTGTAATGCTCACATTTGACTTTGTCACCACTTGTCAATTTTCTGGACACAAGACAGTTAAATTTTGGGCATGCAGAAAAATCTGGGGACTCTTTGTGAGTACTGAGTGCATGATCGAGTGTGCCATTAATTCTGGGGGACTTTGCATGTGGTGTAATGCTCACATTTGACTTCGTCACCACTTGTCAATTTTATGCACACAAGACGGATGCATTTTGTGTATTGTGATTGTAACCCCTTGCAAATGGGGTTCCTAGAAATGCCAGTCTGGGTTTACCTTAGCCAGTTTTGTTCTGTCCTTCTCCTGACTTGGCTTCTAATTTTTCTGGCTGCCTCCAGGGTAGCTATGTTCAGCTCCAGCCGAAAAGTAAAAAATTAAAATGTTTTAAATAATGGAACTGTTGCTGCTTGTTGGGAATATATTGTACATGTGGGAAAAAGTGTTTAAAGTTAAAACTAATACTGTTTCCTTGGCAATTCCAGTATTGTGGGACTCTATGTGTCAGTCTGTCAGCTGCTGCAGGGGGAGCTTGCAAAAGCGCAGTAGCGACAGAAAAAAGTAAAGCAGCCACATTCTTTAGCTGTGCAGCGACTACAAGTGCAGTCTTTAAGCTATAGAACTGTGTGGCATTTGGGGTAAATAATTACTTCTTTCTGGCTGCACCAGGATATGATTTAGGACTGTATCTAATCTGCTATAAGAGACAGTGGGTTAAGCAGCCATTGCCAGCAGTACAGCCAATTGGAATTGCAGCAACAGAAAGCCAGGACTTGTGAGACATTCACTGCATCTCATGGGAAAGCACCCAAGTGCTTATGGGGGCTTACAAGGACATTATTTTTGGCGCAAATTCCACAACCCAATTGTGCCTAGAGTGTTCTGATTGACAGGTTCTTCAGCAACTTGGAGACATGTCACCCCATCCCTGCTACCAATCAGGAGTCGAGCTAGGAGCTCTAGAAAGAGACAATGTTGCCAGTTTGTCTGGGAGATTCATTCAGAGATGCAGAGCAGCAGAGCAGGCTCCAGCCTGCTGGGAGCCCCCCATGGGGGAGGGGCTCAGGTTCCAGCCATGCCATCAGGCCTGGGTCACTTAATTCAGCCCTTTCAGTCTTCAGAGGGCATTTGTTATTTTCTTCAGTTAACAGTTAACTAGTTACAGTAATTGTGCTTTCTGCAACAGCTAGTCTGGAGGTTGCCAGTACTGTCCTCTGGAGGCTAGCCTTCCCTCCCACGTCAGGGAAAGATGTGGACCGAAGAATCAGATGTCCAGCAGTGGTGAGAGCACTGACCAGACCAGATGACATCATGCAGTGGTGAGAGCACTGACCAAGTACCTCAGCGGTGAGAGAGCTGAAGAAGTCTTCAGGATGCCTTCGATTGCAGATGAGACCCGTGGAGGACCTGAGTGAGTACCCTCATACCCCCCGGTGCGAGGGAGAAGTTAAGCAAGTAATCTTGGGGGCTCCATGCCCCATTAAGGAATGTGTGCTGTTAAGTGTGAAGTATTGAAGTCATCAGTCTGGGCTACTAACCCCATAAGAGACTGCCTAGTTCAAGTAATGGATGCATCTTGTCTGTGGCCCAAATGGCTAAGTTGCAGATGCAGCAAGATGCTGGGCTTAGTGAATCATATAAATGTGTAGCGATGGGTTAGAGTCCTGCCATCATGGAGCTGTCTGCCAAGACGCGCTTGCCACTTCATGAGACAGGAGGCCCTAGAGCATGTTAATGTCAAAGAATCAACAAAGTCCAAGAGGGTAGCATCTTTCAGAAAAAGAGACTTGCAAGAACAAGGGGACACAATTTAAAGATAGAAGGAGGGCGGTTCAGGGGCAATGTGAGGAAGTATTATTTCACAGAGAGGGTAGTGGATGCATGGAACAGCCTTCCTGAAGAAGTTGTGGGGTCTAAAACTGTGGGAGAATTCAAGAATGCATGGGACAGACATAAGGCAATTCTTGTGGGGGGCAGGAAGATATAGGCTGTTGGTTAACTAGGATCTGCGGCCTATCCTGTAGATAGGGAAATGGGCAGACTAGATGGGCCTAGCGGTCCTTATCTGCCGTCAAAGTCTATGTTTCTATGTTTCTATGATACCTTAAGGAGAATGTACCTGTGTCTGCACAGAATTTCATCTAAGAGCGCTTGATATAAGTGTTAAATGACTAGACGTGCTGGATAGAACTCCGCTTGTGGATAATGTTCTTGGTATATAGAATGTACTGGATGTGACTGCCTGTGACTAATGTATGGGATGCTTGATAAAAGTGTCATTGCCAACTTATTCTGGATGGATGCCTTTTGGTATATAAAGTACTGGATGTGACCGTATTTGAATTGCATATAGGATGCTTGACAGAAGCATCACTCTCATTGTATCGGATGGGACCTTCAAGTATTGTGCTAAATGTTCTGGATGTAAGATCCACATAGTTTATTCTGTAATGTTCGGAAGTCTGCAAGTGCAGGGCAACCCCTGCTTTGTCTGCTAAAGTGCAGAGCAATCCCTGCTGTGGTTGTAAATAGTAATTTGCTGCTTTACAAAAATCTGTTTCCAAGTTGCCCCCTTCCTCAAATTAATAGCCGGCCACCTCGACCAGCTGCAACTCTATCAGGCCTGCAACATCTTGGACTGTGGTATCTGTTTAACCAGTATGGTATGAGATTGCGGGGTTTCTGCTGTATCTGGGACTGGTACCAGTGTGGGTATTATTAATAATTATGTTTAACATCTGATTTATCAGCAGCTAGATAGCCAGGACTCTGGATGTCTTAAGTTGAATGGTAAAATGTGATTTATGTCTGCCTTTAATATGTAGCCACCCAGCTGGAGGGTTTACCAGCAAAATTCCAAAATGATCTCTGTACATGTGTAAATATGGTAAGATAACCTCTACTGCTCCTGTTTCCCTTTCCTAGCTCCTTTATTACCCCCAAAATAAATATCTTGTTGTTGCTGTTTGAAATCCTGTGTGAGCATATTATGAGAGAGAGTCTTTAATTCAAAATGTGGAAATGTAGGAAACTGTGTAGTGGGGCATGTCTGGGGAAGGTAACTGGTCATTGTGGGTGGTGTAGCAGCTCAGGGGGCTACACCCAGTACTCTCTCACCCACGTAAAGCACCCTAAGTGGAGGCACTGCGCAAAGGTTTTATAAGTTAGCGAACCCAACCACCTTAGCCTATGTTCGGGGTAGTAGGCAGGGGTGTAACACTGGGGGTGGTGCCACCCAGGGGTTACATGATTGTGAGCTTATGATGTCATACTGAAATTATCAATTAAAGCAGCATTGCAAGCAGGTGGTGACAGTTTTGAACTGTACATTTTTATGCTATTTTACATTGCCAGCCACTAGTTACCTCCAAGTCATGACTTGAATGATACACTTCTTTTCACAATTTCTACCTGCTTTACTACTTTTTGTCATGTATGAAAAAGAAGGAGCATGCCTTTCAATATTGATCTGACCATGTTTGTAGCACTATTTGCAGTTGCTTTTCAATAAATATTGTTCTGTGGGGTCATAAAACACTGCCTGCCGCATAACTTTTAATTTACAACAGAAGTGATATATAACAACTGATGTTATGAAGAAAAGCACCGTAAAATACTGACAAAGACCTGGTCAGCACCATATTAAAAGGAGTGTTCCTTTTATTATTTCAGACATGAAAAAAAGTCGTACAGCAGACTCAAATACTGGAAATTATAGTATCATACAAGTCAGGATGTAAGTAAAGTAAGTGGCAATGTAACATAGCATTAAAAAATATAGGTCAGAGTTCTCAACAGATTGTTGCACTGCTGCTTTACAGAGATTCACTACGTTACATAGTTATTATGGTGTTGCACCTAATATATGGGCACCTTATTTACAGGGGAATCTTTCTTGCTCCACATGTCCTTACATAGTACAATACATTTCTGTCAAAACCACCCATTATTTCATTAAAGTGTGTCACATCACGGAGGAATTTCCATTCTGAAAAGCCCCCAAATTCTGCACCCCACTTCTCAGCAACGTTAGGACGTGATGCCAGGAGAGCGGGGGTGCATGCTCCACTATAGTGACTGTCCGGCAGCTTTCTGAATGTTTTTTTATGTTATAATGGTCAATTTGTGATGAAACATGTGGGCATGTTTTCAGTAACAAGAGCCTTGTAACAGTTCACTAAAACACACAAAACTGTTATACAGAAATAATTTAATTAATTTATTTATTTATGACTTTGATCACCAGGCAAGTGTACTGATCTGAGGGACCAATTTCAGGCACAACCCAGGCCATAGAAATGGCACATAAAACATACAATACAAACTTGATAATCAGCAATACAGTGAATTAGTATACAGGAAATCAAACACAGTTACAGGTGAGAAATTGCAAGAATACTATAAAATAAATCACATAAAACAGGAAGAATAAATGAGAAGAAATCCTGTGGAAAACAATGCTAGTGCTCACAGACAGGGCTGCCTTGCTTTCTGCTAGCTAACACAGCTCCACCCTCACATAGCACTGCTTTACTATGCCAAACAAAACCACTACTTTAAAGTGAATATTTCTGACAAACTACCAAAACAAATTGCTAATCTAGCTGCATAAGGCACTCCATTCACTATTAGGAGTGATTTTGTTCCACATACTCTATGCCTAGAGTGTTTTTTTAAAAGGTTTTTGGGCACAGAACTTCAAGGACAGACTTAACTAGAACTCTCTCGTTAAAGACTGCACTGAATTCAGACTACACGTAACATACAACTCAGTTCAGTACAATGTGACCTCCAACCCAATGATATATTGCAAACAGGAAAAAACTGGGTACACACCAGGCTCCACAAAAGAAAGACAAAACTTTTATTAAGTAACAATCATGACAAACACAACCAAGCTAACACCCCTTCCCCTGAGGAAGACGCATTGTTCTGAGTTGATACTTAGGGCCCCATGGGGCCCTGTGTAAAATAAGCTACAGGTGTGTTGTTGTTCATTTATAAAAAAATTAGGAAATTAATTGCAAATAACTAAGTTTATTCATCTGTTATGGATATAAATCCACAAAAGGGAAGAAATACTGCATTAGGGTTTGCAACCCTAATACACACCTCTTGCCCATCCATACCCTCATGGCCTAAGGCCAAGCTACAGGTCTGGGGCCATGCCTCTTGGACCTGCAGATTTAAAATACAGATCTTGCACTCTACCTAAGGGTCTGGAGCCATGCCCAAGGGGTCTGCTGCTTCGCATATGGACATCCTCATCACTTTCATTCTGAAAAATATATGTAATAAGGGGTCTCTGTTAATTGATGTTTGAATATGCATCTATTTCCTGTACCAGTTGTCCAATTACACAATGTTTAAAGAAGGTTGGTTTCTTAAAATGTGTTCTTTTGAACTAAAATCCTGTTGTGGAACTCTTTTAAAGTTACTTTTGATCGTTAGTGATAGCAACATTTACATGTACAATATGTTTGAATTTTGTAATAGATAATAATGACCTTATGTTGCTCAATAAAAGTTTACTTAAAGTACCTACCACAAAGGGCCCACAGTACCCATTTGAAACAAGCTACAGCTCCACACTATGCCCTGTGAGTTTTCTGCTTTACATAGGGTTCACAGGGCACTGCACTCAGCAAGCTACAAGTTTGGAGTAGTGATCTACACATCTGCTACTTTGTGTAGGGAATGAACAGGCCTGTCTAAGCCAAGCTACAGATCTGGGCCATGCTGTATGGCTCTACTGTTTCATACAGGGATTGTAAAGCAAGCTACAGATTCAGGGCTGTGTCACATGGTCTTCTACTTCATTTACAACTCACAGGATTGTAGTCATACACCATGGTCTGCTCTCTTAACAGTAAAAAGAAAGCTACAAGTCTGGGACCCATGGCCATCATGTCGGCATATCTGTGTGCAGTCCTATATAAAGTAATACAGCTATGAGGCCCAGTTCCAGACCTGTAGCTTGGCTTTTGGCCATGAGGGTAGGGGATGGGATGGGGAGGTTGAACATTAGGTCTGAAAACCATAGTGCCACTTTTCTTTCCATCTTGCAGTTTTGTAACCCTAATAGAATTGTGAACATAGTTTTTTTTTTTATAAATTTACTTATAGGGGCATGGTAAAGCCCCTATAGGTATGGTTGAGTAGGGTATTACCCCTAACTTTGCACTTTATAGGTTTGCCTCCATTTAACAGAATGGTACAACATTTTGCATGGGCAGTCTGTGTGGTAAGGACTCCTGATTTTGCAAGTTTGGTGCCAGTCAGATGTTTGCACTAGGAGGAACAGATAGTGTAAATAGTTGAAAACTGTTTATTTATTGCTACTTTTTTTATCTCACCTACAGCCTAGACAGTTTGGGATTTTCTTCTGAAATTTTTAGTGTGGATGCGATTTTTCTGTCTCAAAAAAGTAGGGAAATTATTTGCAAAAAACTTTGTAAATGCATTAGTTAGGGTTGATTACAATAACACAAGTAGGGAAATGTAGCATTAGGGTTTCCCACCCTAACACCCCACCCCCATTCTGCAAGCAGCAACAAGGGTGGGTCATACCTTGGGGTTCGCAACCCTAATGCTCACTCCATACTTTTCTATTCAGGCTGTTTCAACAGCATTTTCTATGACCCAGGTTTTGATCACCCTGAAGGTCAAACTGTGCCCCCCTTTTCATCTATCTGCTCTCCTTTTATTTTCCTTCCTTGTACCTTTAATCTACATTGCCATTCCGTATTCCACCTTGACCATATAAGCATACAAAATAGAGACTCAGCAATAAAGAAAGAGATTTAAAAAGCATGCTAGTCTAATTTGAATGTGCTAAAGTCTGAACCCTGCTTTTACAAATGAAGGTGACTTATTCCAGTACATCAGCAGATTACACACATTAACTTGCCTTTAGTTTGAGCCTGAATTAAAACTAACATGGACACAGCTACAAAAGAACAGTTCAAATGTTTTATGTTACACTGTTAACTCACATTTTGAACCAAATGGATGGTTTGGTTCCCCTGAGACACTTTCAAAAGAGAAGGAGTAACTAAAGGCAAATGAAATGTGAGACTATTTCAGTGCATGGCTTCTGCAATTTCAACTCACTCACCTGCAGCTGGTGCTGTTGCCATGGTAATGACCAGCCACAGACTTGGAACTGAAGGCTGATTTAGGGAAGGTACAAAAGTGTGAGAACCTCATACAGACATATTTGTAAATAGTTATCTCAACACTGGTGATATGGAAGATGCTTTTAGGTGTGCACATGTGTGATTTTACTGTTGTTTATGTATTAAAGGTTCATATGTTTGCTTAATAGAAGACCTTTATAAAAGTAACAAAATGTACTAATGATGTTAATTAGGTACAGCCAGGCAGATCACCTGAACCCTGGAGATGGAATAAAAGGGAGCCCTAGAGAGTTAGTTAGATTAGATCAGATCAGTCCCAAAGATGTTCCAGAGAGAGAGAGAGAGAGAGAGAAAGAGTGTGTGAAGCTGCTGTGTGTAGCAGAAGGCTGTCAAGCCTGAGTTCTGAACTGGAGAAGGGAAAGCTGAGTGAATCTCACCAAAAGGAGAGTATACAGCAGCAAAGGAAAAGGTTCTTGGCCTTAAAGAGCCAAACAGACATTACAAGTAAGAAGGACATCTGCGTTGTTGTCTTTTCAAGGTGTTGTCTTTTCTTTATGGTTTGCAAGGTAGATTTTAATTATTTTGACATCAAATTTGCTTGTTTTAATTATAATTTAATTGTCTTACTGCTTTATAAATTCCTAGCAGTCTTGATCAGTGTAATGTTTAGCCATTTTGCTTCTGGTTTGTAACTAATCTAAGTATGTTTGGGTATTGTGGGTCTTTTATAGGGATCAATTGGTTAATGATTTGTGTTAATTGGTGTTGATTGGAAGTAGGTGTTTCATATTTTGTGTGTTGAATTTGTGTGCATTTGGTGAGGTTTTGCCAGCATATGTTACTTTGAGTGGTGTTGTATATGGGGAAACAAATGATGGTTTTCATAATGGGATTTAGGTCACATCCATGATATACATACATATATATATATATATATACATATAAATATATAAGAGAATACAAACTAATGTCTGAATTTTATAAGATCCAACAAACTCCTGAAATGGAACAATGGGAAAATGTTCTGAGAAAATGCCAACAGTCTTTAATGTAAAGAGCACAGGCAGTCTCTTATGCTAATTGACCGGAAAGAGAGTCTAGACCTCCAAAAGTGATAACAGATTTAATGAGGCTTTTACAAACCTAAGCTCTTTCATTCCTGCTGGCTCACCATCACTAAAGCAAAATGGCTAAAGTCAGACCTGAACCTGTAGAGATAATCTAATCTTGTTCACCCAATATATTATTTTAGAACCGTTTCCAAAAGTGAGGCTTTAAAATATATCAGTAATTTGCTAGAAAAGAAAGGATGGGGGGGTTTGTATGCCTAACATACCTAATCACAACAATATTTAACTTCTCCCTGCTATACTCCCATTTCCTCAAAAGATGGAAATATACTCTGCTAACACCTGTTCTCAAAACTGGTGATAGAACAAACAGAGGATTGTGTATGAGCAATCATACTCAACAAGGATATTTTTCATTTGAGAGGTTTCTGTGGTAACTGGAGTCCTCAAGACCATAGATCAAGAGGTCTCATTACCATGGAAACCTCAAGATAAAAAAAATATCATTGTCTGTGTATGGTTGCTCATATACAATCTTTCATAATGTATGGGCAACCACAGATCATTTGATCAAACAATCATTATTTTTAAAAAGTGCAATTCCAATAGATCAAAGTGCTTGTACAAATATCACACATTAAAACAATAATATAACGCATACAAATACAATTTAATATTCAGTAATTCTTAAAACAAACAATTATTAAACATGATTTGGGAAAGCCGGTCTGAATAACTACATCTTAAGAGCAGATTTAAAGCTCTTAATGGTTGTGCACTCTCTAACCTGATGAGGTAGAGAGTTCCACAGGGTAAAGGCCATATAAGCAAAAGAATGAGCACCCAAGGTCTTATGTTGGACCCTGGGAACCTCTAGCAATTCTTCATTGGAGGAGTGGAGTGGACGGAGGGGGTGGTAGGGATGAAGGAGATCTTGTGAGTACCATGGTTCCTGTCCATGTAGGGCATTATAATTCAGTCAATCAACCTTGAAGGTGATCTGCAACTGTACTGGGAGCCAGTGCTGATCGTGGAGCACAGGCATGACATGGCAAGATCTTGGTAAGCCAGTCAATAACCCAGTTGCTGTATTCTGCATCAGCTGCAAGTGGCAGATATCTACCCCAATATCCCTGCATACAGGGCATTGCAGTAGTCAAGGTGGGAGGTCACAAAGGCATGGACCAAGGTTGGAAGATCATCGGGTGGAACCGGGAGTTTAATCTGGGTGATATTCCTTAAATGGTAAAAAGGAAGTCCTGACCATGACTGAAAACTGAACCTTAAATGTCAGACTATCATCAAAGATTATGCCAAGATTTAACACTCGGTCAGAGGACAACTGGTTGCCTCTGAGTCAAAGCCCAGAAGGCTGCCCAGTTGACAAACCCATGCCCTGATGACCTGGGTCCATCATCAATACCTCAGTTTTGTCCGGGTTCAACCTTAGCCAGTTGGTACAGGTCCAAGCAGATAGCTGGGAAAATGGGCAGACTTGGTGGACCTAGTTCAGTCCTTTTCTGCCATCACACTTCTATGAACCTATGAATCTATGAATCCAGTCCTGGATATTGGAGAGGCAGCTATTAAAAATTAAGAAAGCCCCATCCTGCTCGGGCACAAAGGACATGTACAACTGAGTATCATCTGCATAGCATAGAAAACTCAGTCAATACAGCCTTAAAATATCTTCTAATGGCAGCATATACACAGTGAATAACATGTGACAATATGGAGCCCTCTGAGACCCCACAGGACTGGGGGAAAGGGAATGAGGAATAAATCCCAGATACCACTCTGAGTCCCACAAATGAGGAAAGATTTAAACCACTTGAGGACTGTACCAGACAGTCCACAAATCAACTGCAAGTGCTCCAGTAGCACCTCATGGTCCACTGTGTCATGTGCTGCAGAGAGATCAAGGAGAATTAATACAAGGACACCAAGGACAAACATCCAGCAATAATCACCCTCTACCAGTGGGCGTCCTTGTATTATTTTATTCATTAAAAGTCTGGTATTTGAAGTTCTCGAACTTTGCTGTCATTTGTGGACTGAATGTGTCTCAGTACTATGCCTCTTCCTAAATCTGGACTGGAGAGGATCATAGAGAGCATGAGTTGTACGATGATCCTCCAGCAAAAAAGCAACCACCTTCTCAATAACCTTACACACAAAGGGCAGATTAGAGATGGGTCTGTAGTTGGCTAGGCAGTCAGGGTTGAGGAAAGGTTTCATAAGGAGGGGTCTCCCCACAGCCTCCTTCAGGAGGTCCAGAAAAACCCCTGTCTCCAACAAACTCCAAACTATCTCAGCCAGGACCAGATCGATTACTTTAACACAACACACAAGGAGACTCTTTGGGCCTGGGTCCAAACTACAATAGGTTGATCGCAAAGACTGGATGATCCTCATGATGTCAGTGATCACCAACTGGCCAAAGTCAACCAGGTAAACTGGGCATGTGCAACCTCCTGCAAACCTCTACAACACCCCCTCGAGTGTGCTGAATGGATCCCGGACCTGATGGTGGCAATCTCATCTGCGAAGAAGTGAGCAAACTCATCACACTTACTCTGTGAAAATGCTCTTTGGGTCTGAGGACAGACTGGATTGCACAATCTGTCAACAGTCCAGAAGAGTAGAACTGGTCAATTATGTGCAGTGCCAATCTCCATGGACAGGAACTCTGACTTCTTATGGGAGATTGCAATTGATAGTCTTTATAATGATCCATCAATCTAAGTTTGTCTTCAGCCCGGCCCAATTTCTGCCAGTGACACTCAAGCCTTCGACCCCTTTGTCTCAACTCCTTCAAGGTCCCGTCAAACCAAGGGGACCTTGGGTGAAGAGTGAGGAGGAGAATGCAGACAGGAGCTACAGTAGTAGCCACAGACATAATCAGATATTTTGCAAAATTTCTAAAGACTTTCTCTTTGCTGTCCCTACTGTGGAAATGTAGAAAGCAGGAGATTTCTCTGGAAATATCACTGAAATTTCAGGAAATATCTGGCCATGTTTTTGGCTTTGACTGTAAAGAATCCAGGGCCCCTATTACTGCATTGTTATAGGCAGACAAGAGGTTCCCTGGATCTGAGCTTACACTCGGCATACCTGATAGGTCCAGCACCACTATAAGACCATCTGGGATTATGCCCCTTAAAAGGCAGTACCTGACCATCTCTGTGGGAGCAGGTCTATTGGGGGGAGCCTCAAAACTGAACCTGAACCTGACCATTCGACTGGCTCCACCACCAATTGAGATATCCTCATCCCAAGTTGGAAAACCAGATCCAATGAATGACCATGATTGTGGGTCACAGAGGTACTCACCTGTGTGATGTCCAATGAGATTATAAGTTGGATAAAGTCCTGACCAATATGTGAGAGTTCATCATTGACCCAGGCATAGAAATCCCTCAGAATCAACCATCTGGGGGATTCCAACACCATATCGATGATGAAGTTCAAGACTTCCTGCAGGAATTCCTTCTCATTCCCGTATGAACGGTAAATGAGAAGTATCCTGTAACCTATACCTGCACCCACATTACACTCAAAGGATCTGATCACCCCCACTGGGATCTCCACTAGGCCAAGTTACGACCTAAAACAGATGGCTACACCTCTGCCCTTCCGATCCTCTCTCAGGTGGTATATCACTGAGTAACTGGCTGGAACTGCTGATTCCAAAACTGTACCAGCATTATCATCCAGCCAGGTCTCAGTAATGCAGGCCAGGTCAATGGTACCCACAAGGTTAGCAATTATAGCAATCTTGTTCTTAATAGACCTGGCACTGCACAACACAGCCCAAGTGGGATGGGTAGATGAGGTGGATTGCGTAACTTGCCCACCTGAGCTAGAGCCCTTGGGTATGGGAACCAAGCAGGGAGGGCCCTTTTTCTGGACCCATTTTGCCCCAGGGCATCTCCTTGTCCACACAATCCCTATCTGTCCACCCCCCTCCACTCTCTCACTAGGCTCAGTTCTCCCCCATTTTTCCTCCTTCTGGCTGTCCCCAACACATGGCAATGCCTATATACGTCAGCAGATAAAGGAGGATAGCTAAATGGGTGGACTTCCCTGAGCCTGATGGGAGAATAATGCACGACCATCTGTGATCTTTGCCAACAGCACATAATGAACTAAAACAGCTCAACAGCAGACAATAAAATCACAATAAACACACACACACACACACTCCACAATTAACCTTCAACTCCCACAAATTAATCAATAAAATAATAATAACCTCTAATAACACAAACAAGACAAGTCAAAGCTAATAATGAAATAATGGACAGTTCTTTGCAGTTTCTGAAATATAAAAGTCTTTACAGCAAACTAATTGAGATACACCAAGTCTCAAATTAATAGGTGTCCATGCTGGTGAAGTTCTCACATCCACCAACAAACTAATACCAGATGCTTCAAAGTCCACAAACTCTCACTTTGCAGTTTTGTTGCTAAACAGACATTAATTTCAGGAACATGTGGATGACATCAGTACTCTCACAGCAACTAAAAACTCCTCACAGTTTAGTTCACCTTTGCCCAAGTTCAAGGTCCAAAGGATAATAATTCCGTGTTAATAGGAGCTGCTCTTTCTTTCTTTCCATACTGCAGAAAAGTCCAGCTTCAATCTTCAGAGCCCTGCCAGACTTAACCAGCCACCCAGTGCAGTTATCCACCCAGTAACCATCACCTCCATGATAGGTACCAGGGCAACATTCAGGTAGCAGGCAAAATTAAAGCCAGGAGCACAACTCACCAACCCCACTGAAGCAGCAAAAAACACAACCCAAACACCCCCCGAGATATAGCCCCTGGATGTACTCTGCTCTCTCCTTTAGACCCTAGTATAAAAAAAAAATCCTTACTTGGCTGCAGACGTGGTGGCTCGTTCCAGTGCTGATCACTTGCTCACCACTGTGGCCACTAAATCATACATGCGTGGAGATGCTCGATGTTGTTATGTTTTACTAGTGACATACTCAATGCAGCATAACAACCTTGTGACATAGTCAAGACAGCATAACAACGCTGTTCCAGACATGGATTTCCATGTGGAACAGTGTTCTACCATACACTATATATTGCAAACTACAGGTTGATTTTGATCCCCTCCTCAAGTCCCAAGGCACTTGAAAGGGTTGTAAATGACCAGCTTATGTCTTACCTAGATATACATGACATTTGGTTTATCTAGCAACATTAGTTCAGGAAATTACATAATACCAATACAGCTTTAATTGAATACACTAATTTCCTTTACAAGACTGGACAGCAGAGATATGGTTGGTGTAATCCACATAAACTTAATGAAGAAGGACTTTGATGTCATCAACTGTAAACTCTTGTTTCAAAACTTACTGAAGTTGGGTCTGTCTTGCAACACTGTCTCCTGGTTTGAAAGCTACAGTACCAAACCAAGCCAACCTAGAAGGTAAAAATCGATGATCTGACCTCCATGGACAGGACTTCCTTTGTTGAGGTGCCTCAGTGCTCCATTTTGTGTCCATTATTATTTGGCCTATTTATACTTCAGTTGCCTGAAGCTTGTCAACCTACCAAGATTATTTTGTATACCTATCCTCTAGCAAAGACAGTCTGTCTCAAAGCCTTACAACATAAATTTGAATCTTTGGAAAAGTTTTTCTCCAATAATGGTCTGATACTTAAAGCAGCAGTGCTTGTTGGCATCTGAGTGAGATTACTCACCCTAATGAAGCTCCACTGATGTTGCTGCAGTCAGCATCATCCTCTTGTTCTGCAAGTCTGCTTTTGTCACTTATTGCCTCTGTGAAATCCTCAGCCATGCACTCAACTTCTCCTGGTCCAACATTAGCAACTCACAAACCACAGTGCTATTTTGCGAACACTTGGTTGTATCTAATTAGCATACCATACTCCTCCCACTTTCATGCAAATTAACACTGAGTGCATGTTTATGTATTGTGGCAGGAGATGAGGAAAAATGCAGTCATCATCTTCAGGCTCAGGCAGTCAAAACTCAGAGTATGTGTGTGGCTATGTTTTTGACTGAAATGTAGATGCAGCATGTCAAAAAGCAGTGTAGAATTACGTTATGACTTATCATGACACTGTGGCATTTTAGGGCTCTGGAGAAATGGATCATCACATAAATACCAATAGAGAGATGGTCACGTCCGTGTACATAATAATTCATTTGCTATGCTTTAATAATCCTTGATATTTCTTCCGTTTTGTTATGAATATATCAGGGTGGGGTTTTCTCATTAAATAAAGCTTAAACACATATTATGCTGTAACATTGTGTGTGGCTGCTGTTATTCATGGGCGGTGGGGCGTGCTTTGGCAATGATCTGGTAACACTTCTTAGCATCATTTCTGACGTGCCTTATATGATTGCTATGTCCTTAACCACTTATTTTGCATAATGAATGTAGATCGCACAGTAATAGTACCCACATGCAGACAATCTCTACTTGTTTACAATAATATTTTTCACAAGAAAATGTTAATTTTTCAATCCCAAATGCCTGCCCCCTCCCTCCCCCCACTTGAATTAGCAAGTAGTTTATAAATATCAGTTATGAATCTGCATACATCAAGACAAGTGGACAAAAATCACTTGTAAATGTAAGCAGAGCTGGTGGTGCAATGAGACAGTCATAGGCTTTGGGTGGTGAAGGTTGTGGGTTTGATCCTTTGGGTGGAATGTCATCATGCACTATAACATTTTATTATATACATATTTAATTTTTTTTAAATACTACAGTGTGCTTTTCCTAGAAGTGTCCATTTATATGTGAGGTGAATAGCTCGAGAACACTACCTGACGCTGTTGGTCAACAAATACAGCTAAACATGTGCGAAAACAACACACAAATGATTTGATATACTATTTATTACAAATAAACACTGCAACAGATGTCAACTTTCGACTCCAAAAAAGATGCAGTCATATTACTGTGACTGTCAGGCTTCAGTAACTAATTAAAATTATAAATGATAGACACCGTTTCTTGCTTGGCATTGGTGGGGGGGGGGGTTAACTTAGCAGTCCACTAACCTAATCTCATTAGCTGCCTACAAGATAAAGAAAAACTCATGAATAAAGCTAGTTTAGGATGCACTACTGATAGAACATGAACTACTGGGATAGAATACATAAAATTGTCTGTCAGTTGCTGACTTAGCTAGCATAGCCATAATGAATTGTCAAACTCCCTGTCCATCAGCTACTCGGGGGCGAGTGTGTAGCATCAAGATGCAACATGCAAAGCTTCACTGTCGTGTGCATACTCATCGTTAGGTTGAATTAGTGACTTGAGTCCCTAATTTGAAATGAGAAAAAAAAAAATCGGAGAGCAATAACAACATAGAGATGTGTGACTGGAACATCAGAGAAACATAACAAAGGTCATGGGAAACCAGGTTAGTGAATTTAAGCATCAATGAGCACTGCTGCTTTAACTGCAAGAAAACCAAGACTATGCTTTTCTGCAGCCCATATCAAAAGAAAAGGGTCTCTTCCATGGATATCCACAATGTCATGGGCTCAAAACTGGAGCAGGTTGAATTCTTTATATACCTAGGGCTCTGCCTAGATGATACACTCTCCTTTGTCCCCCCATATAGAAAACCTAGTTAATGCAGGTAACTGTAGGTTGGGTACACTGTTCCGCAACTGGAGTAACCTCACCCCAGAGACAAGCACCTAACTGTGTCCACTTCCATTTTAGTGCTTAATGACTATGGCCTTGTCATCTACTCAGCTGCATTTTATTCAGTATTGGACAGGGTCAAGGTGATTTATAACAAAGCCTGCAGATTTGTACTAGGCACAGACAAAATTATCAACAGCTGCAACCTGTATACCCAAATTGACTGGATACCTCCAAACAGCAGAATCAAGTTTCAGACCTGCATGGTGTGGGGGGGGGGGGAGCCCTGCCTTGTTCTACCACCCCCAACTTAAAAAGTTGCCTCAGTATTGTTGACAATCAATATCACATTTGGAGTATAACCCCGTAAAAAATAATCTAGTGAAACTCTTTTGCATAACAAGTCAAGGATCAGCACTCCTTTTCTGTAAGGGCAGCCAGTTCTAATGGGGGTGGGTATTAGCAGTCACAAAACAGGAAAGAGTCCTGGGGGTTATCATTTCCGATGACCTGAAGGTAGCTAAACATTGTGACAAGGCAGTGGGAAAGGCTAGCAGAATGTTCAGATGTATAGGGAAGGGTATCAGCAGCAAAAAGAGGGAGGTAATAATAACCCTGCATAGATCGCTGGTGAGACCCCACCTCGAGTACTATGTACACTTCTGTAGGCCCCATCTCCAAAATGACATAGATACAGTGGAGGCGGTGCAAAGGAGGGCAACCAAAATGGTGCAGGTCCTGCATCAGAAGCCCTAAGAAGAAAGGCTTAATGATTTAAATATGTACTCCCCATAAGACAGGAGGGAATAGTGGGGTATGGTAGAGACATTCAAGTACCTCACAGGAATAAACAAGGTGCATGAAGGGAGGGCTCCATGTCAAAACAGCACCGACAAAATGGCACAGACCAAAATAGTGAGGTAAAAACAGTGAAAGTAAAAACACAACCAGCACAACAGTGCAGACCAAGAAGCCAAAGCCAGCAGCTGCATTGACTTTCAGCAGGTGGCTATGTTACTCGCACCTCCCTTTGCAGGGGGGCTTCAGCCCCAGCACCCTCCTTAAATTATATAACAATCACTGGGGGATGTAACTCGGGGATTGGGAGAAAGTCATGGGGGGAGCAAATAAAGTATTCCTATTCCAGTGGAGGTACAGCTCAGGGATAGGGATATAGTTGGGAGGACAAAACCAGTCGCAAAATTCAACAAACAAAAGTAAAAAAATCCACTTGCAAGTTTTGAATCCAGGTCTGCCTGCTGTAGCAAATGAGGACACAGGCAGTGACTGTAACCTCTAAGCTACACTGCCAGCACAGGCCCCTGCTCAAAATCACTGCCTACATGCAGACAAATGTAACAAGCTACATTACTCACACCTCACTAAAAAGGCAATCGCTATTAAACCATCCTCGCTCACATACCATGCGCTATATTTGACTCACTCAAATTAACTCACTCAAATTGAGTCACTGTTTTCATGGGAAACCAGAAGGGATACTTTTCCAAAAGAAAAGATGTTCAAGAACAAGGGGTCACAATATGAAGCTTGAGGGGGAAGGTTGAGAGGAAACGAAAGTACTTCTTCACAGAGAGGGTGGTGGACATTTGGAACAGCCTCCCAGAGAAAGTGGTGGGGCTAGAACAGTCATAGAATTTGAGAATGCATGGTGTAGACACAAAGAAATCTTAGAAGCAAGAGGGTGGTGTAAGCCAGAGTGCAAGTAGGATCTCCGATGGCACTACAGGTAGGGAATTTAGGGCAGACTAGGAGGGCCAAGTGGTCCTTATCTGCTGACAACTTCTGTGTTTCTAATTGGATTAATGATCTACCCAAAACACTTTTTTGCTTTGTCTTACTTGAACCAGTTCAGAAGCTCATTACATGCACTATTTCTCAAACAAGCCTGCTGTGATTGTAGGTAACCGATCTGTACTTTTTCTGCTTTGTATTATGTACTATGCAAGGTGCTATTTTAATGATTCTTCACTTAATCAATTCTGGCATGGAACATTTGAAAAATGGCACTTGCTGCTCAAAGGTATTTACTAACAACAATAAAGCAAAGGTTACACACTACAGAGAAAAGGCTGACAGGCCTGTAATTCGCCAGTTGTTCCTTGACCCCACCCCTGTGTAGCAGGACTACGTCTACTACCCTCCAGTCTCATGAAAATACCCAGTCTGAACTTAGCCATTAAATAGCCCTACTGTACCAAGGGTTCAGCCAGTTCTGCTCCCAGTTCCTTGAGAACGCTTTGGTGAATCCCAATTCACTCTGGGGCCTTATCTACCTTTAAGGCTTCTAACCCCTTTCTGGACCTTTTTTCTGGTAAAGAGTGGCAGGAATGCTCACACAACTCCTTGGTGACACTTTCATGCAGGGGCCCACTGACTTTCCTTGTGAAGACACAGTAGAAGTAATCTTTAAGGATGGCTGCTTTTTGTTTATCTTCATCTATAACCCTCCTCCCATCTTGTAGTTAACAGTACACCCACCCTGCTTTCTCTTTTTTCTTAATATATCTGAACAAATGTTTTTCTCCACCCTTGACCCCCTCTGTAATATGCAGCTCTGTGTATTCCTCTGACTCCCTGACCATCTTTTTAACATCCCTAGTTCTCATTAGGTACTCACCCATTCCTCCTCCCCCCTCTTTTCCTTGTACATGGTGTGGTAGCGTATTCTCCATTATTTCTCTGGCTGTGCTAGTGTAGGTGTGTCCAAGGAAACATACACAATCTGAGGTCAAGTACAACAGTGTAGTTTATTTAAAGAGCAGCTGACTTCTTCAGGAGAACTTTGACAAAACATAATATTTAGACACAGTTCAGCTTGCACTGTATTTCACATTTGTTCTATATACCTCCTCCCCAGTATTTACTATTGAGGTCATTTTCATGAAAACAGGATCTTTGCTCCTGAAGAGTTTATCTATTCCTGTTGCTTTCTCCCTACCTGAGTTCATAATGCACTACTTGTGACATCACAGTTATTCTCATGGGAATAGATTGTGATGTCACAACAGAGGAATATGGCTTGAAGTAGGGAGCAAGCTATAGAGGCAGATGAACTCTAAAGGAACTCTAAGGGATAAAGATCATATATTCATGCAAATTTCCTCAGTAGCATATAATGGGGAGTAGAAATATACAGATTATAAATAGAATGCAAGCAGAATTGTACCTAAGTATTGTGCTTTTCAAAGTTTTCTTTGAGATGTCAGTTACTCTTCAATGCAGCATTGTTTCCAACTAATTGGGGTTGCAGCCCCTTTAACAAACATAAAACAAATCCTACTCATGTGTGAAGTTCTAACTAAACAAAGTGATTCCCTCATTATCCCTGGTTATCAGCTACTATAGTTTCCAGCATCCAGGTAGTAAAACAAAGTCCACTTACAAACTTCACAGTCCTTTCCAAAGATCTCTGTAGCTTGAACTTGCCCTCTGCAGCAAAGTTTCCAGCACTGCCAAGGCCTTTCTCTCTCTCCTGTGTTGCTTAGGTGAGTTTTATACACTGGCCCTAATTAACATTGACTGCAGCTCTATGTGATTAGCTTCCTACCTGGATGTTTCCAGAGTTTTCCCTATCTGGATACTTCCAGAGTTTTCTATGTTTGATTAGGTCTGTGTTTGATTAGCTCCCTACCATTTGATTAGCTCTGTGTTTGATTAGTTATCTACCAGGATGCTTCCAGAACCTTGTGTAATCCTTTAAAGCATTTCTAAAAAGGGAACAGAGCTTAATCTATTCCTTTTGCTAATATAAGCTGTCTCTACCCCTCTGTCACCCTCCCTCCAACTCAGTACCATGGTGATGAGCGGCCAGTGCTAGGAGGCAGTGGACTCTAAACAGGGCATCTCCATTGTCATGCAACAACCCTGCTTTGTGTCTCACTTTAAAATTAAGTTGTTCTAGGGATAGAAGCCATTTTGTGACCTTAGCATTTTTCTCCTTATTTCTGTGCTTCCATTTTAAGGGAGCATGGTCTGTAATCAGCAAAATTGTCTACCTAGTAAATAGTATTTCAGTGTTACACATGCCCATTTGACTGCTAGACATACTTTTTCTACCGTTGAGTATTTCTGTATTTCTGTTCTCTGGGTAGTAGTTTACAACTGAGATGCAGGACCAGGTGTTCTTCATCTCCTACCATCTGGGAAAGAACAGCCCCAAGCCCAACTTCTTGGCATCAGTCTGTAGGACAAACAAATTGTTTAGTTGCTGTATTGGTCCTTGTAAGAACAGATCCAGAAGCAAATGGTTTGATACCTTTTATTGGACCAACAAAGATGTTACAAAAAGAATAAAGTACTTTAGCTTTCGGACCAACCAAATCCTTCCTTAGAAACTTCTGAGGAAGGACTTGGCTGGTCTGAAAGCTAAAGTACTTTGTTCTTTCTTTGTTGGTCCAATAAAAGGTATCAAACTATTTGCTTCTAGATCAGTCTGTAGGAAAAATTCCTTCCCAAAATTAGGTGTTACATGTACTGGCTCTCTACATAAAGTGGTATGCAGGTCTAAAAAGGCTTGCTCTACCTCACTATTCCACTTTAATGTGTCTCAGCCTTTAGCCTTAATCAGTTCCGTAAATAAAGCAGTTTGTGTATCAAAATGGAGAATAAAGTGCTTGTGGTAGCCGACAATCCCCAGAAATGCCCTAACTTGTTTCTTCCTAACGGGCCATGGCCAATTCTGTAGTGCCTCAACTTTGTTCACTTGGGATTTGACCAGCCCCCTTCCCCATAGTATATCCTAGATATCTGGCCTCTGCAAAGCCTATTATATGTTTCTTTGCATTGGTTGTAAGGCTATGGGATTTGAATATGTACTCCCTGGAGGAGAGGAGGGATGGGGGGGATATGATAGAGGTCTTTAAATATTTGAAGGGGATTAACCGGGTCAGCTCTGAATTACTGCTCCAGTTGAGGAAGGATGGAGCCATGAGGGGGCATAGCCTGAGATTGGTGGGTGGGACATTTAAGGGGGAGACAAGGCAGCACTGATTCACTGAGAGGGTGGCTGCACCCTGGAACTTGTTGCTGTCAGAGCTGGTGAGGATGGAGACAGTGGGAGGCTTTAAAAGAGGGTGGGATAGACACAGGGGTGTAGTCCAAGGGGGAGGGTATGTAAAGGGTCCATGGGGGTCACATAAGGGGAGGGTGGGCAGCTGCAGTGAGTGAACTGTAGGCTGTTACTCTAGCAGACTTGTTAGACCACTGGGCCTAATCTTCTGCAATTTAGTATGTTAGTATGACCTGCCATTCTAAATGTGTCCAGTACAGTGTCCACTTTCTCCAAATGGGAGTCCCAGTCCTTGCTATAAATAATTACATCATCCAGATATGCTGATACATACTAGACATGGGGCCTTAACAGCTTATTCATGAGCCTCTGGAATGTAGCTAGGGTGCCATGAAGAATGAAGGATAGTACTGTGTATTGGAAAAGGCCATCTGGTGTTACAAAGGCTGTTTTCTCCTTGGCAGACTTTGTTAAAGGAATCTGCCAGTACCCTTTTGTCAAACTTAAGGTGGTTAGTAACCTGGCTTTACCCAGTTTTTCAATCAACTCATCCACTTGAGGCATTGGATAGGCACACAAATCTGGACAACTGAATGACTTTCCTAAAGTTATTACAAAAATAGATGGACCTCTCCGGTGTGGAAAATAACACAATCAGGCTAGACCACTTGCTATGGGACTACTCAATAACCCCTAGCTCTAACATTTTCTTTATCTTGGCCCTTATCTCCTCCTTTCTAACTTTTGGAATACAATAGGGCTTTTGCTTGACTTTCACACCCGGCTCAATGACTATGTCATGGAATATTTCTTGTGTTCTGCCTGGCTTATCAGAGAACTCATCCCTATTCTGGTTAACCATCTGTTTAGCCTCCTCATACTGGTTGGGTGTTAATTCTTCTGAGATCATCACCTCCACCTCAGGTGAGTAGTCACTTTTGGGCAACACTTCTGATACCACCATATAGGCCTCTCTGTCCTTCCTGAGTTTGAGCAGGTTGATGTGATAGATTTGCTTAGGCTTCCTACCATCAGGCTAGTTTACTTAGCCCACTGGCTCCATCACTTCATAAGGTCCCTGCCATTGGGTTAGCAGCTTGCTCTCAGCTGTGGGCACTAGAACCATGACCTGACCCCCTGGTTGGAATTTCTGTATTGTAGCTTGCAGAATATAGTAGGATTGTTGAGAGCCCTGAGCTTTCTCCATATGCTGTTGCACTGTGAGAATGACCTGAATGATGCGATCTTGCATATGCTCTGTGTGGTCTATTATATTTTTCCCCCAGAGGTATTTGCTCCTCCCAGAATTCTTTGGCTGTGTCTAGGATACCTCATGGATGTCACCCATACAAGAGTTCAAATGTGGAAAACCTGGTAGAAGCTCAGGGAACCTCTCTAACTGCAAAGAGTTGATACAGCAGTAGAGTGTCCCAGTTCTTTCCATCCTTGCTGACTACCTGACATAGCATACTTCTTTTTTTTCTATCTACATTTTTGCCTACCTCCAGCAGTGGTGGCAGACAGCTCCAGCCCCTCCCTCGGAGGAGCTCACTCTTCAGTCCCCATTTCTCCCGTTCCACATCATCCCGATAATCCCCCATGGGTTACCTCTTGTGACTGGGTCGAGGGTGAAGGGCGTTGACCCCTCCCAGAGACCAACATCCAGACTCTGGGGGGCTGTGGTGGGCACTACGGGGCCATCATGGAGCCTGCCAGATCCTTTTTCCACCCTTTTTCCTTCCCTCCACTTGCAGCGGCCATTTGTGTGCATGTGGAGGCATGTGCATGTGGAGGCATGCACACGCAGCAATCCACTGAACCCTCCCTATCATAGCCACTCCCATCTGCACTACCCTTGGGCCTCCCCCAAGAGACAGCCTCATAGTAGTCGCCACTGAATCCCCCACCTGGGAGAGGAGAGCTGCTCTATGGTCACTCAATCCATCTCCCAGCTCCCCCCCTCCGCTGACACAATGACCCAGGCTTGTTCCCAAACCCGGGCCGCCAGCATGGCATGAGGTGTAGCGTCCAGCACTTCAACCCTCAGCACCACTGGACTGGCTATGTGGCATACTTCTGAGAGTTCAGTTAAATCTCTCAACCAACACATCTGTCTTGGGGTGGTATATTGAGGTCTTTATAGCCCATATTTTAAGGTGGTCGTAGAGCTCATGCATCAGCCTGGATACAAACAGGGCACCCTGATCAATCAAGATTTTCATCAGGATGCTGACTCAAGAGAGCTCCTGAACCAACTCTTTGGCTGTAGACTTGGAAGCTGTATTGCGTAACAGAATCACCTTGGGGTACCATGTTGCATAATCAATTATAACCAATATATATTGGTGACCCCTTACTGACTTCTCTAAGGGTCCTACCAGATCCATTGCAATTTGTTCAACTGGAATGTCAATAATGGGAAATGGTACTAAGGGGACTTTCCATTGTAGCTTAGGAGCCATCAGCCAGCAATGAGGACTGGATGGACAGTTCCATTTAACCTCTTCATACACCCCTGGGCAGAAAAATCTTCTCAAAATTCTCTCCAGAGACTTTTCCACCCTTAAATGTCTCTGAACTGTTGATGATGGGCTAAGTCTAATACTTTTTATCTGTAGAATTGGGGTCTGAGCAATTGCTCAACTTCTTGATCCTCATTCTTGGCCATTCTGTACAATAAGTACATTTTAAGAATAAATTAGGGTCTGCTAACTCTTGTCCTCCCCTCTATGGGAACCTCATTCATTTCAATCACTTCCCTGCAAACATTTTGCTGTAGGGGGTCATTAGCCTGTTCTCAGACAAAGTTATCCCCAGAGATTTCCAAGTTGTTTACATCACCTTTTTCTAACTTTCGGGCTGCATCAGGGACCTGCTCTCTTCTCTCTTGAGTGATCTCAGATTCACTACATTGGGTTGCTACCCATTTTGTAAAGAGTTTCAAAGGTTCATTAAGCAGAAACACTGTGTGGCTTTTTCCTGAAGTTTTTGCACCCTAGAGCTCATCTTGTCTACATTCTCATTTTGTCTTGTGGTGCTTACAGTTTTCTAGGTATAAATCCAGGTAGGTCAGAGATCAGAGAAAAGAAGGCGGCCTACAAAAAATATAAAACAACAAGAGGGGATAGGGGTAAGGAAATGTACCAGCTTGCATCTAGAAAAGTCACCCATATGGTGAGGGGAGCAAAGTCCAGTAAAGAGCAGCAGCTGGTACAGGGGATACATAGAGGGGAAAAGGGGTTCTTCCGGTACATTGGGGAGCGGAGAAAAACTAAGGGCCATCTCAGCAGATTGAGATCAGAAGGAGGGTGGGTGGAAGAGGCGAGGGACCAGGCAGAGGTATTTAACGAGTACTTTGCCTCTGTGTTCACTAGGGAGGGGGATGGGATATCTACAAAGCAAGGCACAAAGGGGATAGAAACGTCAGTAAGTGGGATCAGGGGAGCAACAGAAATGGAGCAAGAGGGAGAGAGAGGTACTCCAGGGGTGTCACATCTGGGTAAGGATAAAAAGGCCAGTAAGGTGGAGGGGACGGATGATGCTATCTCTGCCAAAATGGTGTGGTTAGCCCTCAAGGCCCTAAAGAAAGACAAATCTCCTGGGCTGGATGGCATTCATCTGAGAGTACTATCGGAATTGGCTGACATACTGGCTGCACCCCTGGCGGAGCTTTTCAGCAGGTCACTTGAGACAGGAAGGTACCTAGGGATTGGCGAGAGACACATGTGGTACCAATCCATAAAGGGGGGTCGAGGAAGTACCAGGTAACTATAGACCCATCAGTTTGACCTCGTGGTGGGAAAATTAATGGAGAGTATACTAAAGGAACAATTGGGGTGTACTTGGAGGAGGTGGAGGTCTGGATAGTCGGCAACATGGGTTTGTGCCAGGTAGATCATGTCAAACCAACCTTGTGGAGTTCTATGAATGGGTAACATCAGAACCGGACCGGGTAAGCCTGTGGATGTATTATTCTTGGACTTCAGCAAGGCGTTGACTCTGTCCCACAATGGTCTGGTGGAGAAACTGATGGGGTTAGGAGTAGGCCCTTTGATGGTCAGATGGATTGAAAACTGGCTAACTGGATGCACTCAGAGAGTAGTGGTCTGTGGGGAGCTCTCGAACCCTAGAGAGGTTGGTAGTTGGGTACTGCAGGGCTCGGTCCTGGGTTCGATCCTGTTTAATGCATACATATCGGACATCAGGGAGGGTATAGGGTGTGAAATGAGTCTCTTTGCAGATGACTCCAAGATGGGAGCAGTAGTTGAGGGAGAAGAGGGTAGGTTGGTCCTGCAAGGGAACCTGGACACCCTGGAAAGCTGGGCTCACACATGGAAATTAAATTTCAATATCCCCAAGTGCAAGGTGTTGCATCTTGTTCGGGGAAACCCTAAACACAGGTACACCCTGGGAGGGGAGGCGCTGGAGGCCTTAATAGGGGAAAAAGACCTAGGGGTCATGGTGGATGCATGTTTGAATAACTCTGAGCAGTGCAGGAGAGCAGCTAGCAAGGCAAACAGGATGTTGGGATGCATTGTAAGGGGGATCACCTCTAGGAGCAAGGAAATGATTCTGCCGCTGTACGATGGACTGGTTAGACCACACCTTGAGTACTGTGTACAGTACTGGAGACCACACTTGAAGAGGGACATACAGCTCCTGGAGAGGGTACAGAGGAGGGCAACAAAGATGATACGAGGGCTAGGGATTTGACGTATGAGGACAGACTTAAGGAGCTCTGCCTGTTTTCATTGGAGGAGAGAGGAGCGATAGGGGGACATGATTGAGGTCTTCAAGTACCTCAAGGGAATAAATAGGGTAAACATGGAGGGATCTTTAGACTAAAGTAGGGAGTGTATCACCAAAGGGCATGTTTGAAGTTGGAAGGTAAGGCAGGGGGGAAAGAGGAGGAGGTTTTCACTGAGAGGGTGGTGGACCCTTGGAATGCACTACCTGGTGAGCTGGTTCAGAGATCCACAGTGGAGGGCTTCAGGAGATGGTGGGACAAATACAGAAAGTGGATGTATCAGATGATGGCCTGTCCCAGGGGGGTTGGGATGGATGATACGGGTTTCTGGAGCACAAGGGATGGGAAGGTCTCGGCACCCAACTAAGGATCTAAGGTCCGAGAAGACTCGCTAGACCGTAAGGCCTAATCTGCTGCCAAATAGTATGTTAGTATGTTAGGTGAACAGGAAAATTCTTTGTGCACTCTCTTTGGGAAAATTGAGTTCTGGCTCGGGTTTGGGACTGTCCCTTAGCTGTAACTATAGCAGGGTTTGAAAGACAGGAAACTCCCTTCACAATATTAGTGGGTATGGTAGTTTTGGTTACACCCTACCAGTGACAGAGCTGATCTGACCATGTATACCTATTTGCACAGGGGCCATCGGATAATATTTTACTGATTCCTGAACACAGGTGACATCTGCCGTCTAAACTTTGTCGAACTGGGAAGGGTGTATTAGATTTCATGAGACCAGTTTAATTGCATGCCCCTAATCTACCAGGGCCACTGTTGGTTTCGCATTCTCTGTATACGGTGTCTGAAAGACATGAATACCATCAGCCACCCCGACCACACTCACTAACCCACAATAATCATTATCTCTTTCTCCTATCCCGTACTGCATGGGTTTTGTACTATTAGGACAGTTAGCCACAATGTGCCCTAAATCCCCACACTCAAAATGTTGATAAGGGGTTTTGGGCTTAGTTCTTCCCTTATTGTCCTTTTTACTAGTTACTAGGAATTCCAAGTCCTTTCTTTGCTTCTGGGTGCTCTTCAGTGCCCACACTCCTAGTCTAATTTTTACCAGTTTTACCATAGCTGTGTTCAAGGAGACATTCACAGTCTGAGGTCAAGTAAAACACTGTAATTTATTTAAGCCAATATTGTTTCCAACTAATTCGGGTTGCAGCCCCTTTAACAAAACATAAAAAATTCTACTTCTCTGTGGAGTTCCAACTAAACAAAGGGATTCTCTCACTATTTCTGGTTACCAGATACTCTGGTTCCCAGCCTCCAAGTAGTATAACAAAGTCCACTTACAAACTTGACAGTCTTTTCTAAATGTTTCTGTCCCTTGAACTTGCCCTTTGCTGCACAGCTTCCGACACTCTCCAGATCTCTTCTCTCTCTCTCTCTCACTCTCTCCCCTTTGTTGCCTAGGTGGGTTTTATACACTGCCCTTAATTAACATTGACTGCAGCTGTGTGATTAGTTTCCTACCTGGATGTTTCCAGAGTTATCCCTATCTGGATGCTTCCAGATTTTTCTAAGTTTAATTAGCTCTGTGATTGATTAGCTCCCTACCATTTGATTACCTATGTGTTTGATTTGTTTCCTACCTGGATGCTTCCAGAACTTTGTGTAACCCTTTTAGCATTTCTAAAAAGGGAACATAGCTTTATTGATTCTTCTGCTAACATAAACTCCATCTACCACTCTGTCACAATTGTAAAAGCCTTTTTCTTGACACTCGCTGCTTCCCTGACCCTTTCAAGAATGATATGGTCTTCTTGTACTTGTTTGTTTTGTAATACTTCTCCTGCATAACTTTGTTGCCTAGAGAATGATCACCATGATTGTCCTCCATCTTTCCTCTACACCTCTAATGCTGTCTACTATGATCAGTTTGTCTCATATCAGCTCTGTCATTGAGTTGAAGTATGCTCTTCAAAATCCATGACTTCAGATTTTGAAAATGATACTCTGGCCCTGAGCGTCAGTCTGAACTAAATGGAATTATGGTTGCAGGACCTCAGTGGCTCCTTTACACTAACTTCCATCACCATCTTTGAGTCAGTGATCACCAAATCAAGAATGATTGCCTTTCTAGTAGGTTTCTCAACAACCTGCACCAGCAGGTAGTCATGCAATATAGCCAACAGAGCCTGACTTCTCATGCATCTGGTTGCTGGAATGTCCCAGTCTGTATCTGGCAGGTTCAGATCACTTACCACCACCACTTCCCTTCCCATCTCTTCCCCAAGCCCTCTATTTCTCTCTTGCCCTTGTTCTCATGGTCTATTCATCACCCCAGCCATATTTTGTTGCCTGAGGGTGCTGTGACGTGAAAGTATAGTGACCCAGTTTCCCCTTTGCTTCCCTATATGTACCCATAATCCACATTCTCTATGCCTTCCTTGACATATAGGGCTATGTCCCCCTTTGCCTTTACCAATACACTGTCTAAACATTATATAACCTGGGACTGACAAGACCCAGTCATTATTCTCTATGGTCCAAGTTTCTGTGATGGTCAGTAGGTTCACCTCAATGCCTTCAACCAATGCCTGGAGTTCACAGATGTTATTACCCAGACTTCTGGCATTAAGGCAGAATCTCTTCCAACTGTCTCCCAATCCCCTTTTGCTGTTTTGTGATCCTACTCCTGCATTCTTTCCCATTCTCCTAAATTTTCTTAGGTTTCTTGTTGCCTGCAGACCTTGAGATCATTCCCTCCTTACCCTCTGCCACTTCTCCTATTTGAACCTATTGAAAGGCAAATCATTCAGGTTCTGGCCACATCACAGTGCCAAAACTCTATTGCACTGCTAATATCTCAATATAGCAACCCACCACACTGTTGCTATTTAGTGTACACTACAAAACTGATCTCTGCATTTGGTGCAAGCTTTAAAAATGCTGCTCACTGAGTCTGAAATGCCAGAATGGTTGATATTACCCCTGTCACTGTTCACGGCGTGCATGATGCAGCTACCAGAGAACTAAAAGTACATCTCAAGGTTTCATTACTGTGCAAATGATACTGAGCTGCATCTTTCATTTGTGCTTGATCAAAGATTCTAGGTTGCTATGCTGGAGGAATACATAACTAAAATCAGAAAGAAGATGGCAATCAGTTGGCTGAAGCTAAATTACAATAAAATGAAGTTGTTACTGGTGGGCTACTCCATCTTAATTTATTAAGTGAAATGTAACTATTAAAGGCATTGCATATTATGGATGCCATGATATTAAGGACATTTCTTGCTGCCCCAATGTCAATTTCTTAAGAAATGTGCAGTCTAAATATAAAGAATAAAATTATATTAAGTATTACCTCGGCACTCCGGTATGAGGTTCATAAACATGTTATTTCAGCTACTGCAATTTACTAGAAAACATATTTTTTATAATGTTCCACCTTCTTTTACAATGTTATCTTGGCTGCTTGTCTTAGAAGTGTGTATGAATAGTATTTGAACATCCCTTATGGATCTCATAGTACCTTTTTATTTTTAAAATTCCAAATTTTTATTGTGAGCAAATCTCATATCGGATACACTGTACATAGGAACAGACACACACCTTTTATACTATCATATCAATTGGCAAATTCAATTCAAGTCACCGATTTTCTCCCCCCCCAACCCCCACAATAGTACCTTTTTTATGATATTATAATTCTTACAGGCATGGCTTGGCAACTGGGAAGATGGCATATTGATTCTCTTTGCTCTTCCTCCTTGGTACAATCCATAAGAATCTTCTTTCAAAATTAACAGAGCCAAATTCTAAGACTATCTACAGTTAGAGCAGACTTCATTGACCTGAACTATTGTTGCTGAACTCTGTTCAGTTCATATTTTGGCAGCCCTGGCACATTTTTTTCTCAGGTTGGCTACAGTGAGACTCATCAGGATGATATTCCCTTGCACCACCACTTCTATCAATAAGTCTGATGACTTGCAAAAGATCAGAAATATGTTCACTACTCCTTTAACAGAGATTGGACAACTAAAAGAGGCTAACCGCAATACAAGGCAAGACATAATTTTACCCTCCCAAAGTATTAACTGGACTGAGCAACACATATTTAATAACAAAACCTTCACAGACCACCAGGCAACGCATCTCAGGGACCAAGCTAGAATGATCTGACAGCTTTCGATCTGCTTTTAGGAGGTGGGCCTCTTGAAGGTCCACAGATCTTGTTTAAAATTGTCTGAGGATCTTGCTTTTGATGTAGCTGCTCCAGCTTTCTGTAACCAGCCGCTGCAAAAGCTTCAGAAGACCCCTTAGTTGACAGCTGCAAGTGGGGGCTAAAGCATTATCTTTCTATAAGAGTGTACCATACTGTTTTCAAACCTGTTCTTATGTAAATGGTATTATTTATTGTGTGTATTATGCTGCTGCTATCATATATATTTCTCTGATATGTAAGGCACCCAAATCCTGTGGGATTGAGTGCCTAAGAAATAAATTTACTACTACTACCCTGGGATCTCATTGAAGACCTCGAAAATAGAGGTTGTCACAAAAAAAATGAGAATTGTAGGCATCCCTGAAGGAGCTGAGGGCAAAAACACTAGCCTTTATCTTAAGAACATGTTGCCAGTCCTCATCCATCATCAATGGCCTGCATTGCTTGAAACTGAGCCCTCCCACCACTCTCTGGCCCAATTGCCAAAACCAGGTCAAAAACAACAACCCATACTGGTGAAATGTTTCTGCTTTCCTGTGAAGAAATGGATGATGCAGCTCACCAGAGACAATGGCCCTGTATCATGGCAACGATGTAGGATTCATATAAATCCTTAATTTTTACCTGCATTGACAGAGCACCGAAGGGCCTACAAAAGGGCCTGTCATGCATTGATGCAACTTGGGGTACCATATAGCTTCTGGTATCTAGCCACCATTTGAATTGTCAGGAATGGAGCATCACACTTGTTCCCCAAATCTACAGTGGTCGAAGACTGTATCTGTCACTTATGGCCCGAAGCCAATCTGCCAGAGTCCAATCAACGGGACAAGGCCCTGGACATGGACAGTATCCCAGCCCCACAAACCAGAGAGGCTGAACAGCACCATGGCCCTCCCACAGCTTAACATAAAACCCTAGGAGGATAACTGGATTCCCACCTTCAGGCGATGGGGCATAAGCATGTCAAAGAAGAAAGGGAAATACAACAAAAAGGTACTATCTGCCTCTTCTATGCTTCGGAGCAGAAGCCAGAGCAGAGATAATGAAACCTCATCAGAAATTACAGATGCAGAATTGTTGAGTACCAGATATGACCCCTTGAGAAGGCTAACTCCAACACTCCAAAGCAAAAACCTCAAAGGAAAAACTCCTCTACCCTAACTAAAAAGACTCAACATGCACCACAGCACCTGCCAAAACAGGAACCTGAAATCACCCCTTCATTGTTAAGCACGTCACAAAACACTGAGGAGCTCTGACTGCATTTGTATGCCACTGTCGCTGTTCTTGTGACAACCTCCAGCCCAGCTCTTCAGGATAAGAGGTGAGCATTAAAACTGACTCAGAATGGCGGGATTTTATATGCCTTTGGAACTTGTTGACTTTTCCCCCATCCTCAAACTCAAGTCTGTACAATCTGCACTTCTATTAATTAGGCCCGACATAGGTGCTCTGCAGTTAAATGGGCCACATCAACTTCATCTTACATATCGTTTCAATGTATGGTACTATTACTTACAATATTGACTCCTTTAAGTCTCACCACTAGCAAGAATGCTATAGCTGAATAGGGTTAAATCAAGACAGTCTAAACTAATATAAAGAACTTTACTGTGTATGGGCTAGTGAAAGGGGATGAGGTTTTTGTGTTTTTATAGCTTCTGTGGAATTCTTCCTTATTTGGTTTAAAGGTTCTAATGTGGTGTGGTAGGTCTGTTATACCAGGGCCAAAGTGTTATCACTTCAATGGGTTATTAATTGGGAGTTTCCAGAGTTTGATACTTCAGTATTTGCTCACATAGTGGGTCTCCACCATACCACAAATCAAAAATAACTTTTGCATGTTCCAAGATTGATAGGTTACTCTCAGCTCCAGAGTCTAACTTTACAGTCTTAGAAAAATGTGTTTAATGTGTTTCTAAGAGTTTCTAGTGTTAGGAATCTTATGTATTTGGTGAACTAGGGACAAAGCTGTTCAAACACCACCATAATTTTCTGGTGTTGCCCTGAAGGTAAATATGGTTTTATTTGTCACCATTGTGTGAATCTTCCCAATCCCTGCAACCTTAGTTTATGGTGGAAACCTGAAAATAGTTTGTTCCTGTGCAAGGTTGTGACTGCATGAACGTGCCACATGGTGGGAAGCTCCTCCTCAAAGTTAAGCTTCAGTGTGCACACTCCCTTTGGGTGAAGACAATATAAACCTCCTCAGCCATGCTGGAGCTTCCACTCACCCTCCCCAACAGATTGCATTTGAGGTTCCCCTTACTGATAAGCCCTGTGGGTCCCTCAGTGCCCTAATTCAGTTTTTGGGGAACATTTCATTAAAACACAAATCTCTGCCTGGAAAATATATTACCATGGTCTCCTGCAGTGCCACACCCAATAGATGGGGACACACTGTAACCAGTACTAGGTGCAGCACCTATTCACACCACCCCTCAGACTCGGGGACAAGCTAAACTAACTGTGACCCATGCCCTATGGTTGTAGAAAGCACAAGAATAGGAAACAGTCTTGTGTTTCCTCTAACAACAGAGATCAGCATGGCAGTTGAGGAATATTTTTTCATCTAAAACATTGGATACAGAAGTAGGTCCTCAAAGCCCAAGGACAAGACATTACTTAGTAAAATCTTTCCAGAAAGGTATCTTCTGTGTTTGCAGGGCATTATTGGGCATCACTGACGTTGATTCTGGTTTTCACTTGCAATTAAATTTATGCTTATGAGCTCTGGCTGTCTTTATGTTACAGGAGCATGCTTCTGTGTTTCAAGGGCTAGGAGGGGGGGACTGTGACCAACAGGCCTCTCATCAGACCCACATTTCTTGCTCAGATCACCTGTATAGGCTGCTGTAGCTTAAAGATGTGGAGTAGTATTTACTGGTTACCTGTTTCAGATTTTTTTTTTATAGTGGTATGGTTCTATGACAAAGGGTGGTTTTTGGTTGTGGTATAAAGTGCACTTATGGAAGGGTATACTCTTGTTTAACTTTAGCTACTTCAGTGTTATACTTGATGTTTGATCCTGGAGAGGGACCACCTCTGATATGGAGCTCATCTGACACTAGTGATTCTGGCAACAATATAATACAGGGCTTTGACTTAAGGGGAGAAAGAGCTGACAGGTTTATAATCTGCAAAACCATAGTTCCCCCGTGAATATTCCCCATCTCAGATTTTACTTTCGCCTCATGGAATGTAAGCAGTCTAAACTCCCCAATAAAGGGAAAACAAGTTATGACCCACCAAAAGAAGCTCTACAAAAGGGTAATCTTTCTTTAAGAGGCTAAGTTATTCATCTCAGACACACTTAAGCTAAAAAGGAAATGGCTAGGTTTAGAGGTGCATAGTACTTATAAACCAGCAAAATGGTGAGGTCTTGATTCTGATACATGAGGTGCTTAAATGGCAGATGTTTCCCTCAAAGCAGATGATGAGGGCAGATGGGTGATGACCAAAGTTAATACCTCTGAAGGACCTCTCACTTTAATGTGTATGCCCCTAATGAAGCTGATCCCATTTTTTTTCCTTCCCTTAATGCATGCCTCTAAATTTTAATTCCCCACCTTTCCACTGATCATTGGGTGGAGTTTAACACCACCCTCAGTCCATTCCTAGACCATTCCATGACCCTTACAGAACCCCACAGATGAGCAGCCAAGGTGATGAATGATCTAATTCACGAACATTCTCTCTCTCTCTCTTTGACCCATGGTGCCTCTTCTAACTAGTAACTAAGGACTATGCTTAATTCTCACAGTTATACCACTCTTAGCTGCATTGATTTCTGACTGACCAAACCTGCCACCACACAAGTGGTGACAGATGAACATATATACCAGGTAACAATTTCTGATCATGCCCCAATGACTATGTTTCTATCAGAGACAGATAAATAGAAGATAGGTAGATAGATAGATAGATAGATAGATAGATAGATAGATAGATAGATAGATAGATAGGTAGACTGATTTTTATTTCTATAGCACCCTATCCCAGAGTCTCAGGGCACTGAACAAAAAAAACATTAAAATACAGAGTAAAAGAAACACAATAATGATAACATTCCAGATCAGCAGTCCAAAACAATTAAATAATACAGAATCCATCTATCTATTTACTTGATAGTCGGCAACTATAAATTAACTGCTATTAAAGTCCTTATTAAACAAATAGGTCTTCAGGCCCCTTTTGAAGGGTTCCATCAAGAAAGCCTCCCTTAAATAGCTAGTTAACGAATTCCACAGGGCTGGTGCAGCAACTAAAAAAGCCCTATCTCCTGACTGCCGCAACCTAGCCCTAGGCATCAAAAGGAGGCTACCCTCAGTGGAACGGAGAAGGTGAGTCAGGCAGTGAGGAATCAGAAGGTCTTGCAGGTACTCTTGTCCCCAGCCATGTAGGGATTTATAGGTCAGTAACCCAACCTTGAAGGCAACCCTCCACCTAATAGGTAGCCAGTGCAACCCACGGAGGACAGGCATAATGTGATCAGACATACTTACACCAGTCAAAAGCCTGGCTGCTGCATTCTGCACTAGCTGCAGATGGCAGAGGCTACCCTCTGATAGCCCTAGGAAGAGAGCATTGCAGTAGTCCAGTCTCAATGTAACAAAAGCATGTACTAGGGTGACCAGGTCCTCCAATGGTAACAGAGAACAGATCCAGGCAATGTTCTGCAGATGATAAAACTCACTTTGGATGACGGCTGACACCTGTGCCTCAAGTACCCTACCGTCATCAAGGATCACACCCAGATACCTAACCCGAATGGATGGGGTCAAAGGGACTCCCCCTAGCACTAGGCCAGGACCTTTTCCCAGTCCTCCTTCATCCCAGAGATGGTCAGGCTCAATTACTGATGCCTCCATCTTGTCTGAATTAAGTTGTACACAGTTTTGAGTCATCCAACTCTAGATCTCAGCTAGGCAGTTGTTAAACACAAAGTTAGCCATTTGGTCACCAGGTGCACAGGACAGGTATAGCTGAGTATCATCTGCTTAGCCATGAAAACCCAGTCCATGCCTCCTGATTATGTCTCCTAACAGCAGCATGTACACCGTGAACAATAGAAGTGACAAGACCGAACCTTGTGGAACTCCACAGTGTAGAGGCATTGGGTTAGAAGAGGATAGTCCCATCATCACCCTCTGCACTCTACCTGTTAGGTAGGATCTAAATCAGCTGATGACAATGCTGGTCAGTCCACACCAGCTCCAGAGCTGGTCAATTAATACCTCATGATCCACAGTGTCAAATGCCGCAGAGAGATCTAGGAGATCAAGGATGGTGCATTCCCCCGATCCCTCACTATCAGGAGATCTTTAAGCACCTCACCATGGCAGTCTCTATGTAATGCTTGGCTCCAAACTCAGATCGGAAACACTCAAAAATGGACGAGAAGGTAAGACAGGCCGCAAGCTGAACGGCCACCACTTTCTCTAGAACCTTCCTTAAAAATGATAGGTTTGAGACCAGCCTGTAGTTGCTGAGACAATCCAGGTCCAATGAGGGCTTTTTCAAAAGGGGCTTCACCAGTGCCTCTTTCAAAGCCACTGGTAAAAATCCTGCCCCTCAGAGAACTCTGGACAATACAACAACCGCAGGACCATACCGGTCCATACAACTGATAAAAGCCGGATTGGACCTGGGTCCAGGTCATAACAGGTAGGCTAAAGTCCCAGGACAATCCCAGCCACCTCCTCCACCCCAACCGGGTCAAACTCATCCCAGGCAATAGGAATGGTTCTGTGCATCTCTAAACATCCCCACAAGTTCCCCAAGTGACACTGGCTGAGAACTCAGTCCTGATAGCAGACACTCTGTCTGTAAAGAACAGAGCAAACTCATCGCACCTCATGCTCAAATTATCTCCCCTAGCATGAAGACAGGCTGGATGCAACACTCTGTCCACTATATGGAAGAGCTGAGCCAGTCTGTTCCTTGCAGCAGCAGTCTCCATAGACGGAAATCCCACCTTCTTCTGAAAGATTGCCCTCTGATAGACACTATAATGTGTTCTCAGAACAAATTTGTCCTCCATCAAGCATGAAGGATGGCATATCCATCTGGAATTGCTGCGTCCAGAATTGGTGCAGCATTATCATCCAGCCAGGTTTCCATAATGCAAGTCAGGTCAACAGAGGAAATTAAATCCACCATTATAGCAGTCTTGTTCCTCACTGACCTGGTGTTGCAAAGTACAGCCTGGGTTGGATGAAAGTGAGCTGTCAGGACGGTAACTACCTGCCTACTACACAATGTGGAGCCCTTGGGCATGGGAACTAGACAAGGAGGACCCCTCTGTAGAACCCATTTCACCCCAGAGAGCTCCCTGGGCCTCACCACCTGACTCAACCACTCCCTGACAGCTACTCCTGAACGCCTCTGCTGCAAGCCTCTACCCCATGCAATCCCAATGCTCAACACCTCATGTATATTTCCACAGGGAGAGGGAGGGTCATGGAATCCTCCCAAACCAAATCCTTTTCTTGGCATCTAGACACACTCCTCCTCCAGGACCCTGACTTCATTCCATGAGCACATGTAGAAATTATGAATTTTCTGCTGTCCAATGATAATGGTAAAGTATCAGACAGCACAGTGTGGGAATCCCTTAAAACTTACCTCCTGGGCAGAATCATTGGTTATGCTACCCATAGGTGTCAGCAGAGAGAAGCAAGAGCTCTGTAACTGGAGAGAAAACAAAATGAATTGGATGAGAAAAATAAAGCTAATCTGCAGGAGAATCCTACATCAGTGTTAGCTGTACATTCAAAACTAAACTCACACTACTCCAGAAAGGCAGAACTAGCTTTATTCCAACTTCAACACAAATATTGGGAAGGGTGTGAAGGGTCAATAAAAATTCTGGGGTGCCACCTTCAGAAGTAGCACGTGGACTGCCATATCCCAGGACTCCATACTTCACAGGGTACTGTAGGGACTAGCTCCTGCTTCTCTTTGCTTACAACCTATAGTGTCCTCAATTAGGGACAGAATTACTCCTACTGAGTCAGGACAGCCCAGGAATGGTGAGCCTCTGAGTCTGGGACACAGTTAGTTGTCCTGGGAGGAGTTTTGGCCTGTGACGATGGAAGAGACGTGTGAGGTGATCTCAGAGCTGCGGCCAACATTTTATAACCTGAATTCAGGCCCGATGTGCTTACTAGTGAGTTGTGTTGGGAATCTGGGCCGGGTGTTCACTGAGATTGTCTGTTGTTCTTAATCGGAGTTTTTTTTTCCAGTGGTGCTTAAGTGCAAACTTGTGAAACCTCATCTAAAGAAACCATCTTTAGACCTAGATGTCTTGGTGAAACACAGTCCAGTCTCTAACCTTCCCTTTCTGGGAAAGGTTATTGAGAAGGTTGTTATGCTGCAGCTTGAGGCACACCCTGCAGCCCTTGACATCTTTGAACCTCTCCAGTGTGGATTTATGCCCTGGTGTAGCACTTAAACTGCACTAGTCAGGGTGCATAATGACATACTCAGGATGAGGGTGGAGGAGAATGGTCAATTTTCATCCTACTGGATTTCTCATCAGCATTTGATACCAAGAACCATAGGCTGCCGTTTGACTAGCTCAAGGAGAATGCAGGGCTCACCAGCAAGGTCATCTGCTGGTTCAAGTCCTATTACAAGGATAGAACCCAGAGAGTAGTGACAGGAAAGTTCTCCTTACACCCAGTGGTTCTGTCCTGTGACATACCCCAGGGCTCTGTTCTATCACCCATGCTGTTCATGGTCTATATGCTGCCCCTGGCTAAGGTCGTCAGACAATATGGACTTGGGTTTCATTCCTATGTGGCTAATACCCAGCTCTATATGTCTTTTGCACCTGGGACACTAGGTGTGGTTGGTGTGCTCAATAGTTGCCTGGCCCGAGACCCATGACTAAATGTCATCAAGCTGGCTGAGGCATAACCCAGAGAAAACCAAAGTCCTAGTAATTGAGCCAGGCCATGGAGGGGGGGGGGAGTGGCAGCTGCTGAGAGGAAGAACAAGCTTCAGCTTGGTTCTCTGGGATTTTAGTGGCCATTAAGGTGAAAAATCTGTGAGTCATTCTAGACGAGAGGCTGACAATGAAGGCTCAAGTGTCAGCAGTAGTCCTGAATAGCTTTTTTTCATTTACGGAATGTTAGTCAGATTAATTCCCATATCCCTCATGGTTACCAGACTACACTGGCTCATGCATTTGTGACCTTGAGGCTTGATTACTGCAATGCTTATTATGTTGGGGTCAGCGGAGGTACGCTTTGATGCCTGCAGCTGCTGCATAACGCAGCAGCTTGGTTACTAACTGCCTATCAAGATAGTGCCACATTTCCTTGGCACTGCATGATCTACACTGGCTGCTGATAAAGTTGTGTATCTCTTTTAAAGTGGAACTTCTTCCCTACAGTATAAGGCCAGACTGGGCCAGGCTAGCTGACTGAGCTTGTGCATCCTCTTATACCCATTCACCCACTCCACTCCTCTAAGGAGAGCCTCCTGGTCATTCCAAGGGAAGGCTGAAGAGTTTGGTGGACTGGGAATTTGAGATTACAGGCCTTGTCCTCTGAAATTTCCTGCCCAAAACATTGCAGGAGGACCCCCTTAGTAGGCACCTTTAAAAGAGGCATGAAAACTTATTTATTCCAGCAGGTATTTGGAATGAATATGTAATATCTTGAATCTCATTTTTGGTACCTTATATTAATTGATTAATTGATTCATTTATTTTCTTTTAGAGTTTTATGAAGTTGTACATGTTAATTATAGTGTTATTTTTTGCCCTTTGTTACTGTAGTGGTGCACCGAGCCTCCAGAGACAGGCACCATACATAAATATAGACAGCTACTAACATTAACAACATTATGAAGGCTTTTTATACCACACTTTACTCCTCCCCTTCAGTATCCTCCTCAGAACTTATCTCCTTTTTCCCTAGACTCACTGGTCCTCTTCTGTCTTCCCCCAGAGCAAATATCACATTGAGACATGCTTGTTGTCAAGGAAGATGTTAACTCATCTATATCTTTGTTCTGTTTTAACTACACAGCACCTTGAGCCCTGTAAAGATGCTCTATAAATGTACTATCTTTCTAGGGTATCTCAGTTTAACACTTAAGCCTGTTCATAATGTCTGCAATTCACAAGCAGGTTTGATTAACTATGCACTACGTATCTGAGGCGTGTAGGCAATCCCACACCAGTATGCTGCACAGTGGGTCCAATGTATCCCCGGCAGTATTCATCACAGGCATGCTAGCGCCTTTCATGCTGGATTCCCTGACTGACCATGCAGCTGTGTGCCATGAGTGGTTCTGGGGTGAGCCCTGGAAAGATGCTCTATAAATGTACTATCTTTCTATGGTAGTCCAGGGGTGTACCAGGAGGCATGTCCGCACTCCATGCCATGCACTAAGGCATGGAGTGCCTGACTGGGGTAAACAAAATGCACCCTGATGTAACCAGGATGCACCCCCACATGCCACCACCCAACCAGACACCAGCCGGGACAAACAGTAGTCAGACCCCTGCCATACAGCTGCTCTGGCCCACTGGGCTACCTGAGTGTGCCAAGGCAGCCAGTCAAGAGAGTGCCCATCCATTAGCCAAGTGCCATAGACATGCCTTCCCACCATTCCCCACACTTGCGTGGAGGGGGGATCCACTCTGGGGCCCTGGACGGGCATCCAGTTGGAAGCCTGCCTGTGCCTACTGCACTACACCCATCTGCCCCTCGTGGTCATGTGTTTTTGGGGGGGGGGCGGGGCTGTGGACAGGCAGCCAGTGATGTTCAATGCCAGCTGGAGCACACCTGTTGGGTTACACGTGTCTCATGCTTTGAAACCACACCATAGTGTAACACAACCAATGTGCATTGCCTGGCTAATGTGTGAAGCATTAAGAGATTTTTTTTCTGTGACGTATGCTACACAAAATAAGGCTCTAATTGCTGTTGTTTTCTTAAGTTATCCATCATGTCACCATTACCATTTATGTGTATGTGTTACTGGCTGTGATATTGTGCATTACCAAACATAATACTAAGGCCAAACTGTCTGGATTAGCATAGTGATTTTGTACTTAAAACTGGAGTGCCATAATCAATTTTATATAAGTACTCTACATGTGTATATAAAAGGCACATTAGCTAATCAATTTACAAGATGCATTTGGTTGCTTGGAATAGAACTGCCAGACTGCAGTTTTGCATAACATATATTGCAGTGATCCATAATCAGCTTAAAATTTGCAGGGACAGACACCTGCACTTACAATCATTGCCATGAACAGTTGGGCTCTTGCAAATCATTTTGGCATTGAAAACAAAGTTCATACTGTTCCCATTATTTCAGTGCTGACTCACTCAGCAGTGTGCTTCACCAGAGAAAACTGATTGTGTGGCTTCATACCAGTGATGAATTACAAAAATTGCAGGTGACAGTTTGTGTAGATAAATAATGAGTCACTTTTGGGAATTTTCAGTCGATAATGATTACAAATATAGAATTTTATCTCTGAATGTCCTCAGGGTCTTGCAATTTTACTGGCTATTATTTTCCTTCCTGTAACCAGCAGTTAAAAATGTTGAATTTTTATCCCTAGTGATGAAAACCATTGATTAAAAACAGTAATCAGTAGATTCTGCCTTTTTAAGGACACCCCTGAAAGTGAAGGGTTTAAACATAAGTTTAATTGCTTTTTTCACACCTTGAAGTCAATTTCTTTTCCTTAATCTGCCAGTCAGGACTTGTGTACTCTGTGGTAAAACTGCAGGATTCTGCAGAGGAAAATAATGAAAAAAGAGTGTCCTTACGAGTTCTGAAAGATAACTTTGGACTGGAAAAGTACAAATTCCGGAAGAAAAATTACTTGAGAAAGTAGCAAGAGTTGAAAGGCTATAACATACCACCTATCAAGAAAGCAAACTTTGTTATATCCATTCAACTCACTTAGGTATGTCCATTCAATTCATCTTGTCACAAGCCTCATTATGATGTGTTTCTTTCAAAACATCTATTGAGAACTGTGTTAGAACTGCTGGCCCTCTTTTATAAAAGTAGCACATCCTGGGTCATATTGGGGAAAAAAATATTGGCCAGGATATTCAAAAGTGGGCAGATGCACGGCACCTCAAGATGCGCCACCCAAAAAGTTGTGCTGGTTCAACAAACTGCTATATTCAAACAAGATGCACGATCCCACCGGATTGCACATCCTGTCTGAATATAGCGACTTTTGCAGGTGGCACCAATGGGGGTGGCCGACAATGCACTACCACATCCCAGGAGATGGGCAGAATACCGCCAATGGGGGATGTGCTGGTGCATCCCAGATGCACTGCACCTCAAATGGGGATATTCAGCCAGGATATGCAAATGATCCCATTAAGCATGCAAGGCACAAACAGGCCATTTGCATGCCCGCTATGGGCTCATTTGCATGCCTGCACCCAGCAAGATAAGCCGTAAGCCGGCCTGGCATGCTCCCCCAGCCCAGTGACCCAATGTCAATGTAGAGTAACAGAACCCCCCCCCATTGTGCAGTGCAGCCCCCCACCCCAACCATGATCCCAATGTCCATGTATGGAATTATACTCCCCCTTCCTGACGTGCAATGCACCCCACCTCATTCCCAATCCCCAAACCCCATTCTGCACTGAACTGCGAGCACACTGGTCTGATGTTCAGGTACGATGCATACACCTCTGAAGAACACTTTCTATCATGTAGTAGACTTCACCCGGTAGAAAACGCCCCCTCCCAGCATCCCCCCAAATCCGACCCATGCCAGTGGCTGACACAACCCACCGCACCCTGCCAAGGCCAGCCGCTGACTGCTCAGTCATGATCTCATACTGTTCCACTGAGCACACCCAATGCACACATTAAATGAATATCCCTATATTGAATATCCCTACGTCACACCAGGCAGAGGGCCCTCCCCCAGAAACACAGCTCACCCCTAGCAGAGGACCTCCACATCCCTAACACAGGACACCTGAGGCAGGTGCTCCATGCCCCATCTCACCATTGGCAGGAGGTCCCTGCTTCAACAGCTCCAATCTCACAGATCTAGGATGATGCCACAAGCGCTGATGAGGCCATTGTCCTTCCTAAGGGCCACTCTGCCACCGTCTGCCGCAGCCTTGCCTACACCCTCCGTAACCCTAGTGTTTGGTGTCCCATTACTGCCAGTGCTGCTTGCCCTCATTGTCTTGCCCTCTCAGCCATGCCACTGACAATGTGTGATCCTGATTGCAGCAGAATAGGGTCTAGGGACAAACTACTGGGGACTGGAGCTCAGAGCTCCTGGAAGGGGTGTCGCCAGGAATGGGCTCAGCAGAGATGATTGGAGAGGGGCAGGGAGGCCATGGATGTGCAGCGTTTGGCCCCAGGTGGGCATGGCATACTTCCCAGGCATCAACAGATGCAGAAGAGGCAGGTATTGTGACAGCAGGCTGTGGTCCCTGAGAGTAGGTAGCGGGTTGTTCGCTGCAGCTGGGGATCAGCTCTGGCTGGCCTGGGGGTCCCCCTCTCGGATTGGGTGCAGCTCAGCTTTCTTTCACTGGTGTGCACCATTCATCCTTCAGTCCCTGGGGCAGACCATCACCACTGAACCCCAAAACCTCCTTCTCTTGGGCAGGTGATAGGACTAGGTGTGATCAATCGGCCCCATCTGCTCATGTCACTCAGAGCCTCTCTCTCTCTCTCTCTCTTTCACTGTGCAGCACAGAAACTGCCACGATGCACAGAATGGGATTGTGCTGCTATGTGTGGGTCCCACCAAGTCCTGGCTCTCTCTTCTCCCTTCTGCATTACGTTATCTGGCTCCCGGGACCCACATTCTCATTCAGCAGGTTTCCTCTCTCCCATTTCTCATCCTCGCAGCTGCCCTATAGATGACTCAGCTGTGCCACTAGTGCAATGAAGATCATCATCTCTGTGTCACCTCCTCCCACTGCCAGCAGCTCAGGTCACTGGTGTAGCATGGGCTGGGGTGGAGGGGACACTCATTCTTCCCCACAGATGATGCCTACCTGTACCTTTTCCCTGTCCCATGTGAAGGTCTGTCACTTCATCCCTGCACCCCAACCCATTGAGGATCAGGTACTGTGTATCCCACACAGCACACCTGCACAGTACCTGATCGAGACCTATCAGTCGGTGGCTGGCCATTGCAGAGTGTGGAGATTTGTACCAGTTACCGGCACAGGTTGGGCTGGGGGGGGTGCAGGGAAGGGACATGCCTACCATGGTGGGGGCCCACCACACTATGGAAACATGGGTTGGAGGCCTCATGCACAGCATTTGAGGAATGGGACAGGATGTGGGGGCACTGCAGCATGGGGACCTGGGTGGGATTTTTCTTCAAAGCATTCGGGGAACAGAATGGGTGGTGGGAGGGCAGTACAGTATAGTAGCAGGGTGATGGGGTTATTTTTCACACCGCTCAAGTGTCAGGACAGGGGTGGGGTGTCCACATCACTTAGGCATATCAGGGCACTCTGTCCACATGTCTGCAGTCAGGGTCAGTGCACAGGGCATGGGGATGAGGGACATGTGGGGTTGCAATAGTACACTGCATCAGGAGCAGGGTGGGTGGGGTGGCACTGTACTACCAGGGCTGGCAGGCTGCTGTGCTCATGTATGCAGTACCGCAGCCTGCCTATGGGTGGCTTGCATTTAGGCATGCTTTTTCAATGCCTAGCTTTGCGCTGCTCTTCTCCTGCATTTGGGCAGCCCATCTGCACTGAATATCCCAATGTGAGGGATATTCATTAGCACACCCCCTCAACTTGGGCTGTATACATTATTTTTGTGCCGCAGCCCATCTTGATTTGGGCATCCCATCTCTCTTCTTTGAATATGTAAGTTTAGACCATCTTTTGAGATGGGAGTTTCATCTCCATTTTGTCCAGAGATGCGCTGACCATCCCTTTTGAAAATGTGGGCCCTCTTCTTTAAAGTGATAATTTGAGTTAATTAACATGATATGTGCACTACTAACTAAGGTCATTAAACATGTAAGCTGCAATAACCGAAGTCAACTAGTAGCAGAGAAAAGAGAACTGCTCCTATAACTCATTTGTTGATCATTCTGACCAGGTATGTTAAACTTACTTTTGGCACATAATCATTTACAGATTTTTGATTACTGTCTCAAAAACTTAGGAAGATTCAGATTACTTATTTATTGTGTTACCTGTAAGCTGTCTGTCATTGATTACTCTTGGAATACTTCTGCACCAAGATAGATACATTACATTGTGACAGTAACTTCTCTGTTTGTTTGAGATTGATGGTTACCTTTATATTCAGGGCAGAAAGCACTGTTTGGGCATTTTTTGCTGAAGATAAGATGCTGAAAAAATAATCCACATAACTTGCACAGTACCATAAGAGATGAATCTGATTACTCATTCTGAATACATGATTTAATAAGTAAAATCATTCTTTAATATATTACTTGGAGAAGTTTAGCAAGACCTTCGACTCAGTTCCACACAAAAGGTTGGTAAAGAAGCTAGACCACACAGGAGTTGGATCAGAAGTAGTTAGATGGGTTAAAAACTGGTTACAGGGCAGAACCCAGAAAGTGCAGGTAAACAGAGCACTGTCATCAGAAAGTTGAGTAACCAGCGGTGTGCTCCAGGATTCAGTACTGGGGCCCCTGCTTTTCAATATTTTCTTATCAGACATAGCTAATGGACTACAGGAAAAGGTGTGCCTGTTTGCAGGTGACAGCAAAATATGCAACAGGGTCAACATCCAGCAGGAAGTGGACAGGATGGAAGCTGACTTTAAGAAACTGGAAGAATGGTCTGGAGCACAGCAGTTGAGATTTAATGTCAAAAAGTGCAAAGTCATGCACAGAGGAAAAAGTCATCCAAATAAAGGATATTACTTTGGAGGGGAAAGACTAGCTGCCTTCACCCAAGAACTCGATTTTGGAATCATTATCTCAGACAACTTGAAGGTAGTTAAACAGTGTGAGGAGGCTGCAAGAAAGGTCAGCGGTATGCTGGAATGCATTGGGAGGAGAATCACAAGCAGGAAGAAGGAAGTGATCCTGCCACTGTACAGATCACTGGTTAGGCCTCACCTGGAGTAAAGCATCTAGTTCTGGAGGCCCCACCTGAAAAAAGAACATTGACTGAGTGGAGAAGGTGCAGAGAAGGGCAACAAAAATGATTCAGGGACTGCACAAGATGTCCTATGGGGATAGACTTAAAGAACTGGACATGCATTCCGTGGAACAGAGAAGAGAGATGGGTGACATGATCAAAACATTCAAGTACATAAAAGGCATACACCAGGTGCAGATAGATGATCTCTTCCAGTTTAAGAAGGGCAGCAGAACCAGGGGACATGATCTAAGGCTGCAGTTAGGGAAGTTCTCCACCAACACCAGGAAGTTTTTCTTCATAGAAAGAGTGGTGGATGCCTGGAACAGCCTGCCTGCAGAGGTGGTGGGGCAAGCACAGTGGTAGGTTTCAAGAATGCTTGGGACAGATACAAGGGAACCCTCAAACCCAAGGGCAGTTAGAAGGCTAGGCTAAAAAGACAAAGGGCAGACTAGATGGACCTGATGATCTCCTTCTGCCATCAACTTCTACGTTTCTATGTTACTGTTTAAAGAACTAATATTAGTTTCTGAATCTCTTGTGTTAGCAGCACTGTTGCTGCCTTACGGAACTGCATTCCCTTGTTTTAAATCCGAGCAATTATTTTTGCTTCCTAGCTTCTGTATTTCTAACTTGTCTTCCACTATTGCTAAAAGGTCCCCATGTGGAGTGAAAGAGACAATTACTCACACAATAAGAGAATGCAAGCCTATGAACTGATCAGCAACTTTTCTTTTATAAAAAATTGCATTTGCTGGACAACTACTTTACATTGATATTACTGTAATCAAATTTATGGAATTTTACACATAAATGTATTCTAATAGCAATCAAATAAAGTCAATACATTACATCAATACATGCTCACTATTAGTTATAAGAAAAATAATTCTGGAATATTGCAAATCTTCAGCCATCCACATCTCATAGTCTCTTTACTTTTATAAAGGATGGCTTTGTTCACTAAGTATATAACAAAGTGTGAAAGTTCCAAGGGGCCAGATATACAAAACATAGCCCTGTCATTAAGGGTTGGTTGCCCATTCTAACCGAGTTTGTGCTTGATTTGTGGGTGGTGTCTATATTCAAACACCCCCACAGTGGGGGCAAAATCCATGAGTGCTCAGGTGCTAAGTTACTGCTGCACCCATGCAAATGAAGGGGTATTCCAATGCATATGAGCGCAGTGGCAAACTCAGAGCTTTGCAATGGTGGGACATGGCATCTGAACAGACTCATGTTAATGCCTTTATAAACCCCAACTTAACAGGGCACAAGGCCCTGGTGGTGGGCAAAAGTACTGCAGCTGCTGCCACAGCCCATTGAATCAAAGACTTAACTGGTGGCTTGTGGCACCCTCTCCCTCCCTCCAATCCTGCCTTTGTAGTATGAATGAAATCCTTGGTGTCCAATTGCACCCCCGCCATCTCATCTCTGTATCTGTAGTACAAATGATGGCCCTAGTGCCTAGTGATATTCCTCTTCCTCTGATTGCCTGCTGTCATACTATTTAAGGTGTCCCTGGTGTCTATTGATATCCCCACTCTCTGCTCACCCACCACTTTATCATGTCTGCTTTCTTGGGTGTCTAGTTGTAGCCCCTGCTGCTGATGACCCATTCCATTTTTTCTCTGGCAGGGCCCTGTAGCTAGTGGCCCCCCTGCACCTTCAGAACTGAGCACACTCCCCCTATCTCTCAGACAGGTGCCATGAAGCAAACCCAAATATGACAACCAGCACAGCCTTCCTCTTACCTTCTCAATCGGCTGCCATATGGGATAACAGGGAGTACATGTACTGTATCCATGCTCCCTAAAATCCCATACTGTGGCCAGCCAAGGAGGAGTGAGGAGGAATGTGCCAATTGTCATATCATGGTTGCCACATGGCCCCATCTGAGAGGTATGGGGGAGTGGGGGGATTGATTGGCACATGGGCTCAGATCCAGCAGTGTAGGGGACCACTAGTCACCGAGGCCTGCTCAGAAGGGGATTGGAACTGGTCATCGGCAGCTGGAGAATACCACTTGACACAAGAGAAAGCTCACATAATAAAGTTGCGGGTGATCGGATGGTGGGGATGGTACAACTACACACCAATAAACTCTTCAAAAGTATGGAGGGGGATGATCAGAGGTCAGGATTACAACAAGACACAAGAGATGTTGTTTGTATTACTGGGACAGTGATTAGAGGGCAGGGGTGTCACTGGGCACTAAGTATTAATTCATATTACCAGAAAAAGGTTTGGGGGTGCCACTAGGCACTAGAGAACTCTTCAAAGGTAGAGCGGGTGATGATTGGTGGGTGGGGGTGCCATTAGACACCATGGAAAAACTACACAATTACAAGGATGGATGAATAGTGGGTGGCGAGGTGCCACTGGAAACCAAGGACTCATGTTTCTAGTGGGGAAGGGTGATTGGTGGGTGGTGGCGAACTAGACACCAGGGACTCATACTTATAATGGGGATGGATGATCGGGGGGGGGGGGTTACCACCATGCCTGATATGGTGGCCAGTCACAGGAAGGTCACAAACCTGATGCTTCTTCCCATGCAAGTGAGCACATAATGGACATACATATCGTCCTTTAGAGCCTTGAATGCCCAATGGACTCATTTGCATGTTGTGGGCTGAATAATGCACTGGGGTCTCCCAGTGGTAAAATGTCTGGGGCGCAGTTCCCTGCACTTTCCGCTGGGTAGCATACAGCCCAGATCCACATTGGGGCAGCACTACTTAACTTTAATCTTCCCTCACATGGGCCTATATTCAGTCAGATAGTGCCAGTGTGCTATCCAACTGAATAAACCATCCTCAGGGTCAGGCACAAGGGCAAGCACAACACAAACCTTTGCACTTCACTTTTGCCCATTATTGAATATCTTTCCCTTTTTGCCTTTATGCATTCAAATGTAGATTTCTCAGATATGGGCTGAAGTAGAGCAGTACAGTATGTAGGTTCTAGTCCCATTCAAAGGACTTAGGGTCATACCCTCCACTGCAGCTGCAATGTAGAATTAAAGCAGTGCAATGTGAAAGCAGTCCTTCATATAAGCTATACTACATGAACAGGCAACATGTATTTGGGACAAAAAGTCCAACATTCTGTAACAGATGCAAGCAATTAGCATTTATCAGCTGGGCCAGAGTTTAGAGTAAAGCAACCAAACCCCTGGCTCGTTGCAAATAACCATTTATTATATAAAGCAGCTTCCTGTCAAGTAGTTGTCCAAGTGGGAATTAAACCCTTACAGAAATAATTATATGAAATGCTTTCATGCTGCACACATAAAACTACCCAAGTGATACGCATGCTGCAAGTATGATTTAAATGTTATATTGGAACTGACTGCATGCATATGGCATGCGTGCAGCAAGCAAATGTGGAAACCATGATTTTTATGTTAAATTGGGAAAGACTGCATGCATGTGGCATGCGTGCAAAAAAGCAAGTGGTCACCGATAACTGCACAAGGAAAAGTTTAGTGACTTGCTCAGGATCACATTATACACAAGTGGGAGTTGATGAGATTCAAACTAGGGATGGGTGAAGTGAGCAAAATTCGCTCAGCGAACCTTGGAGTAATCCGTGAAATCACGCCCATTTCGAAGAGTGAAATACAGAATTTCGCCTGGCAGAGTGGTGAAATTGCGCCCGGGGGAACAACAAAATTTCACCTTCCACGGTGAAATTCTGCCTTCAGTGGTGGAATTTCACCCTAAGAAGGTGAAATTTCATTGCGGAAGGTGGAATTTCACCGCAGAAGGTGAAATTTCGCCTAGGAGAAATTCATCCTTAGGTGGAAAAATTTTGCGAATTGCTCTGTCAAGTGAATTTGGCCACTTCACCGGCGGAATTACAATTTGCTGCATCCCTAATTCAAACCCAGGTCTTTATGCCTCTAAGTCTCCTGGCTTGTAGTTCAGTGCCTTTAACCACTAAGCCATACTGTCTGCACACACATGGCTTGCTTGTACTTCAATACGTACTGTAGCTGAATACATCTGCATGCATGCGACATACTTGTAGCCAACGTATGCTTCTGTGTTTTCTTCTCTCCCTCATCTCATTTTCACATTTCAACTGTAGCACACATACTAATGAAAACACATGTTTTTTCCACTCCCAATACACAGACATACACACAAAACCACTTAATTAATCCTTCCTAGCTTGTACTCCTATTTTTTCTCGATAGTTTTGGGAGCTTTCACGCAAACAGACTTTAAGATTCAAACACAAATGTAGAAATAACTTGACACATGCACCCACCCACATGGCCTGCCCCCCCCCAATGCACACACACTGTAGCAGGTATGGCCATGCTGCTACAGACAATCCACCAAGTATAGATATAAGTAAAAAGTTTCTTACTTGAATACTAGGGACTCAGAGGCAGGAGTCTTTAAGAGATGATGTCCAAGGGTCAGTGTGCTGGGGCGTGCCCCTTGAAATGAATGGATTGGTTTTTACAGCAGCTTACACAGATTTTTGACAGCAGAAAATGACCATACTGGCCCATCTTGTCTGCCCTTTTTTCTATTACTGTTTTATACACTTATACAGAGAATAATGAAGGCCACTGTTCTACTAACATGGTCCTTGTTAGTCAAGCAGTGGCCTTCATTAATCTCCAACTCTCCACCAATAATGTGTAAAATAATATGTAAAATAGTGCTTAAAAATACCCCAATTCATTTCAGTGGTGCACATCCCTGCAGCCTCCTTTGCCCTTTGTCATAATGTGCTTGGGGATGTGGAGGTCAGCTTCACGGGTGGGAGGGAGGCATAAGCCTAACTATAGTAGGGCTCCAATATTCTGTGCATATCACACCGCTTAACTGTCCATGAATGCAAGGGACAGTTCTAGAATGTCTGTAACATCTCTAAAAGGTACATCTTATTTGGTTTGACTGAAATGTGATATGCAAATCAAGAAAAATTCAAAGGTATAGGGTTCTTCTGTATACACCCAAGAGCAGTGCATCAGATTTGGGCTTAAACCCACCCAGTTACTAACCAATTTGTTTCCTGACTGAAGTTTGGCCCCCACTCAAAAAAAAATAACTTTATCCCAATTTTTCTCCCTGATGCCATTCCATTCAATATCCATCTCCTATGGATCATGAAGCCACCTAAAGTTGAAGAAACATGAAAAATACATCAATATTTCAGTCCTTCCTCCTTCTCCAATCCTCCTGTAAAAATGATGATTTACTTTTAATTACCCAGCCATATGGCCAGAACCTGCAGCCTTGCATAGGGTGCCACCAGCCCAGTTTTTAGTCTGCTGCCCCACTGTCCTTCACCAGAAGCTGAATGTTAGAACTGACCATCACAGGTCCTCGCCATGGTCCACGACCAAGTCACCTCACCATACGAATCCACCAAACCTGGGTTGTTTCCTTTTTGTTTAGTTGCCACTGTGGCTGCTGCCACACTGCACTGATTAAGACCTATGAAGGCCACACACATCACTGTCACCACTGTTGCTAAGCCTAGCTTGCTGCCAAGGAGGTCTGTGCTGTTTTTTTTTGTAAGGCGAGCCTAGTAGACTAAGTAGATAGCTTAGTCTTGAGTTAGCTTCTAGCTCACCCTCTGCCCCTTCAGCCACCAGGAGAGATGTAGACTCACTAACAGTAGAACAATAAAAATATGCTGCCACAAAACTGCTATTAAGAGTTCAGTGCTCACTAACTCCTACAAGCTGTAGTGTTCAGCCTGTATACTGTGTGGTTGGAAAGACAGTGTCACACCTGCAAGGATCATGCACTCTTTTTTGGCTGGAGCTCATCCACATCACATGTGATTGTGCTGCCACTAATAGGTGGAGAGAGTGGACAACACAGTACAGACACAGTCAAGCCTGGAGAGTACCTGCAGTATGAGCACACAAAGGCCAGGTGGACACTTATTGTGCAAAAGATTAAATCCAAATTTAAAGATATTACTGCCACACCATAAGAGCAACCTAGGCACAAATTTGGGAGGGGGGTACTGTGCCCCTCTGCCTACCTAAATGGCATCCGTGCTTAATTATAGAAATTCATTATCAGGTGCTAATACAATGATTTCCACTGTGTTCAGAGGTACTGTATCTCCATGTTTCATGATGTGTCCTGATAATCATGCGGGTTAGTGTCCCTCATTGTCCCTCATTTCAGTGATAAAATGTGAGGTATGGTGCATGTTTCAAAGACCCTACTCAGCACTTTGTGCTGAGTATGGCTATAGTGTATGTGTTCAGTATAGAATGACAAAGGGAAAGTAAGTGAGATAAAACAGCCATGGAGAAACATATTTGTAGCACTAACTATGCATAAGGGATTTGCAAGGTCGAAAAACCAAAAGGATATGCTTCACAACACAGAGGTCTCTCTTCATACATCTGGAAGGTTACCAGTGATAACAGCTCCTGAATGTGTGCACCTGCAAGTAGAGCATGTCAACATGATGGAGTAGCATAATGTTGACATAGCAGGACAGGCTACTGCCGAAAGACATCCACAGTGCAGGAGGGCACCTGTCATATGGGCGACAGGCAAGCTGGGGTGTAGCAAGCATGGCAACTGCCAACTAGGCGAATGGACAGAAGGGCAACTGGAAAGAAGGATGACTAGTCAAAAGAGCGACTGGAGAAAAGAGCGAACCGAAAAAAATGCGCATGCTAGCATGCTCGCACACCACAAACACACACACCAGCCACAGGCAGTGCCCTGGTACCTTAACCATATGCCAGTATGCCATGCGACATCCACACCCTGGTGCACCACCTACCCATGGGGTAATGGAGCAGCAGTCACTGTCTATGCCCCACACCCACATACCAAGCACATGCCACACAATGCCCCCCCCCCATCACGGCAGGGTGCAACAGACACGGCCCCCCATGACACACACCATGCAACGCACTCATGACTGCAAGACCCCTGCCCACTGCAGGCGACACAGTGTGGCAGGCAGACCCCCCGCAGGTGGAACAGGCAGGACTTAGATGGTGACAGCAAAATGCAGCAACTCACCCCTCTGCCACTGCCGTGTAGGCATGCTGCCTCCCCACCATGCAAAGGACAGTGAGGACCCCCCCCACCCCCACAGGTGGTGTACTGTGTGGTGCACCACCACATGCAGTGGGTGCAGCAGGCCACAACAATGCATATACAGACCCTGTAGTGGACCCAAACACCTAGGGCCACTGCTGTCATCAAACCCTCATGGTATACGGCATTAGGTAGATGCTTAGGCAGGCAGGTCAGAGCAGCACCACCACAGAGGTGTGTGTTTGAGTCCGATGGGTTGAGGAAACAGCTCGGCGTACAGTGTGACTCACAGCCCCAAAAGGGGTGTGCAGGTATGGTAAATCACTCACCTGCTGGGAACAGTGTGCAGACTCCTGTTCATGCGATGGTCAGATGGGCCCATCTGTGTGGGTACGGCCTTGCTTCACAATGCAGACCACACGCTGCCATTGCATGGAGCAGCACACTTTTACACTAATAAACTGGCCTGGTGGGAGGTGCTCCTCTTTTATATCACACCACCTGCATGATGTAGGTATGCACCACTGGTGCTGCCCCTGTGACATCGCCTGTCATGTGAGCATGTAGGGCTACATAAGGCATCTTTCTGCACAGGGAGAGTGTCTCAGTACATTTTGGCATATGTAGGATGCATTCCCCAACATTCCTTTCAAGCCAGTGGGGGAAACCCCTATGGGCCCTGTCGGGATATGTCTATTGGAGAGACAAAGAGGTGAGAGGGAAGGTGTACTGGTGGTGTGCCCAGTGCAACCGCTACAAATACCTTGCACACATCCATACAGTTGCTGACCATGTGGTGCACCGGGGCAAGGACACAACCACATCCCTGATGCCGGTGAGGTGGGGGTGTGCAGGATCATGGCCGATGTCCGTGAAAAGCTCAGACAAGCATGGAGAGCACCGGACAGATGATTGTCCAGTGCACCTCGGGTGTGCCAGATGCAGTTGCTAGGCATGCTGCCCGCCCTGCCCCTGCTAAAGAGAACAGTTCAGCATGTCCAGCAGACTGCACTAGGCTGCCCAGCCATGCCTGCTACTTTCAGGGAACTGGATGTACCCCCTGAATACCATGTGACCTGAGCAGGGGAGCCCTTCCTCCTGCATGACAGTGGACAGACAGATGACAGGGTGCTGCTGTTCACAACACAACGCACACTGCACCTCCTGGGTGACAGTGGGGACTGGTTCTTTTATGGCACCTTTTGCACCGCACCACCCCTCTTCAGGCAACTCTACACCAACCATGGCTTGCACGCAGATGTCACAGTGCCAGCAGTCTACATCCTCATGTGCAGCCATTGGGAGCAGGTGTACCACAGGGTATTCACGGAGGTGTGCAGGCTGGTGGGGGACATCACACCCCATACAGCCCTCGTGAACATTGAGAAGGCGGACTGGAGTGGGTTCACCACAGTGTTCCCAGGAGTGTCACGGAGAAGCTGCTTCTTTCACTTCAGACAGGCCCTGTGGCTGCGAATACTGCGGTCACCTGAGGCCCAACATCACTATTCCAGTGACTTTGAGTTCTCCCTGCAGCTCAGGATGTTGCCCGTGCTCGCCTTTGTGCCCATTGGTGACCTTCTGGATGCATATGCTTCCCTGTGGGACTCATCATACTATCGGGTGAATGAGGACCTCTTGAGATCCATGCTCGACTATGTAGAGGAGACCTGGCTGGGTCTTCCCATTGGCTGCACAGGTCAGCGCAAGCCCCTGTTCCCCCTGGAGGCATGGAACATGTATTATGCTACACGGGCAGGGCTTGAATGTACTAACAATACCATGGAAGGCTGGCACAGGTCTTTTAACACCCATCTCAGTGAAACCCATCCAGGGATTTGGCAATTCATAGACTGCCTCTGCGAGAACAGCACCTTAGATCTGCATTGAGCAGCTTGTCTCTGGGTGTGGCACCACTACAAAGCGCAGGAAGTACCAGGATCTGACATGGTGGATTGAGGGCATTGTGGAGGGGTACAGCCAGTGCACAATGATCAAATACCTGAGGGGTCTGGTGTACAACTTTCAACTCCAGGTGTAGGTGGCTATTGTCAGCTGGTGTGCTGCTGTTGTCTACATCCTTGGTTCTGCCTTCCTGCCTGTTCCAGTGCTTGTCGCCATGTCCTGTGCCCATCCTACCTACACCATGTCACAGCATGCAGATCCCATTCCATCCCATTGCTGCCGTCAGCCTGCTACCACTGTTGGCTTCTGTGCCTCCTGATGCATCTTGTACTCCACTCCTGGGTGCATCCGTGCCATATCGCACCCATTCCTGTGCCCGCTGCTGCACCGTCTGCCACAAATGCACCATCAGCACCAGCACCATGCACACTGTGTCCATCAAGTCTGTTGCTCACCGCTGCCTCCTGGTGCATTGCACCCCATGCCTTTCGTCCACATGTGTGGCATTCCTGTGCTGCCCCTTCATGCTCTGCTGCACCTTACCTTTGCACACACCCCTGTGTGACTGTGCCTGGCTGCTCTGCACCTGTGCACCTATGGTCCATCCTCTCCACTCCTGGTGTGCCCCTCCCCTCCCTGGTGACCTGTTTGCATCTGGGCTTTTCTGTTTCCGTGGTGGTGTTGGTTGAATTTTTTTTTAATTCGTCCATTCACTCATTTGACATTTGTCCACACTATCTGTGTGCCATTCTGCACGGGGGTCCTCTGCCACTCACTGTTCCTCCTGGCATCCAGGTGTGTGCTGTGCCCAGTTGCATTTCAGCATTTGCTTCCATGCGCTGCTGTGCCATTTGGCGTCATTCCTGGGCCCACATTCCAATCACCCTTCATGGGGTGGCCTTATCACCTTGAACCCATCTGGAATGGGGGATGTTGACTGGCTACATCCTAGGCATTTAATGCAATAGGAAAACAATACTTTACAGATTAATGGTGATTTAATGAAAAAAATCAAAAGCCATTAGACAACTTGCAAAAGGATCAGGATTAATGAGTTTACATGATTTTTATGGGAATTGAGATAAAAATGTATTTTAATGACTAATTGCTAGCAGTAGTATAAAAAATAGAAACTGATGTGTTTTTTTAGATGAGATTTGCACCAGCTTAGCTGCTGTACACATGGCAAGCATAAGCATCTGGACCTGATGTGATGTTTAAATAATATTCACACTAGCTTAACTGCTGCACCCTTATCAAGCATGCAACACACAAACCTGATGTAATTTTTAGAAGATGTTCACACCAGCTTACCTGCTGTGCATATGTCAAGCTTGCAGCATACGAACCTGAGTTGCCTTTTAGACCTGGTTCGCATATGTTCACTTAGTGTATATAAATCGCATGCAAACACTGCACAATTAAACATGTGGCATGCATTCTGCATGTACACAGCACACTTATATTTCTGTAAGAGAAGGTATAATAGGAGATAACATTAGGTGCTGAGACAACACAGATGCTAAATGCTGAAGAAGGGTCACTAGCATTAGTTCTGGCAGGAATTTTCAATTCTTTTTTTGACAGGGGACTTATTGATGCCGTCCCTGAAAGAAGTGGTCATGAGGACCTTACTTACAAAACTGCATTTAGATCTGACTAATCCTGTCAACTTTAGACCTATCTTCAACTTGTCATTTCTGGGTTTAATTGTTCAGAAAGTGGTGGCAGAGCAATTTGTTGATTACCTGGAAAACGATGATGTCTTTCAGCCATTCACATACTTTGTGAAAGTATAGGTCATGTTAAAATGTTAGTAACACTTTACATTTGGTTACCATAACTACAATGGTTGTCTAAAACAAATAGCAAATCAATTCGGGGGCAGAGACTGTGATCTCCAGTTGAAGACATGGTAGATAAATCAAAGTGGACAAGGGGGTAGAAAGAAGGCAGGTTACAATGGAAGCACCAATACCAGTCAACATTGGCAATAGGAATCTGGCTGACCAGGTTTAGTGAGTTGATAGGTGGCTGCGGCTGGTGAGTTCAGTCCTATAAGGAAGACACCTTGCCTGCCAAGGAAAAAGGAAAGGAAAGAACAGGCTGGGCGAAGTGGCAAGAAGGTAATGGTTAGTGACGACTCCATAGTTCATATACTTGCTGTAGTAGAAGAAACACCATTTGACCAGGATGGTATCTCAGGAGAAGGAGTATGCCTGAATGGAATGCAGACCAAATTAGAGCTACCCAGAGTCAGTCAATCAGTCAGTCAAATCTTTATTGTTCAGTAAAGCTATTACAATGTACTCATTTTAATCACATAGCCGGTTAAAACAAAGCATTCCATAATCAAACAGTTGTCTGCTTGCAAACACTTATTTATAATAAAAATGAGGAAGGGGCATGCTCTCTTCATCTATGTTGGCATGAATGTCATAGGATACACAAGTTCAGAGGAATTGATGAGGTCATTCACAGAATTAGGGATATTCTGAAAAACAATAGCATCCAGTGTTATCATTTCTGAAATCATCCCAGTCTTGTGATCATGAGAAAAGTGGATGTGGACCATTGGGAATTCAAATGCTTAGTTAAGGATCTGCTGCAAGAGAAAGTTTTTTTTTTTTGTTTTCTGATTAACTGGAGGGCTTTCTGGAGCAAGGGACACATTTATCCCTTGAATCAGCAGCACCTGGGCTAAGAGGTGGGTGATGAGAGGATGGCCAAGATAATCAACATGGAAATTAGGAATGAATCAAACTAGAGGAGAAGGGCTAATGGTAGGGTTTACTTAGGTAGAAAGCAGACAAAGAGGATCATTGATTTAAAGACAACAGTGCAGGTGAAAATAAGAAATGAGACTCACAAGAGGAATAAGAAAGTACAGAGAGGCAAATAATGTGTTCTCACATGTACACAAGCTAATATGAGCAGCATACTCCAAAAATGGGTAAGTGTGGTGGTCTAATGTATTTCAAAGGCTAAGACCGATTGGGACTCACAGAGACCATTTGTGTGAAAGAAAAAGACTGGGACACCAGAATGAAGGGCTTTGGACTATTCTGAGGTAGCACTGATGAAAAAGAGGATAGAGTTGCTCTCCATGTAGGGGAAGAATTTACTCTGAGGCACGGGGAGATGTTGGAAGGAACAGTGTCAAGGTCTATCTGTGTTGAGTTATGGGAAAGGAAGGAAAAAAGGTAATTTTGGGGGTGCTACAGGTCCCTAGACTATTCTGTGGTGCATGATACGCAGCTAGTTGGAAATATGAGATCAGCCAAATGAGGTGCATCGTGGGCTTGGAGATTCAATCTCCCAATTATGAACTGCAATCCTGAGAAGGTTAATGACAGTGTTGAAACTAAGTTTCTCAAGGACTGTTTTCTACAAAAATATGTTCAACAAGGGATTAGGTTTGAAGTGATCATCATAGATACATAGATGTTGATCACAGATAAGGTCCTATGGCCCACCTAGTCTGCCCATTTGTGCACGTAACTGTGCTTCTTCAAGCTTCTCTAGAAATGGATTGTCTCCTTCCGCCAACTACCAGGATCCCCTGATGTCTATCCCATGCATTCTTAAATCCTGTAATCATTTCTTCCCCCACCGCCTTCTCTGACAGGGCATTCCATTTGTCCACTATCCTCTCCGTGAAGAAGTACTTCCTCAGGTTCCCCCTGAACCTCCCTCCCTCCCTCCAGTTTCACCCCATGTCCCCTAGTCCTGGAGCATCTTTTTCTATGAAAAATTGTGCTTTCCTGCACCTTGTTCCTCCCTGTGAGGCATTTATATGTGTCAGTCATGTCCCCCTCTCTTCCTCCACTCTTCCATTGAGTACATAGTTAAGTCTTTTAGCCTGTCCTCATAAGTTTTGTGATGAAATCCTTGCACCATCTTGGTTGCCCTCCTCTGAACTGCTTCCACTCTGTCTATGTCCTTACATAGATAAAGTCTCCAGAACTGGACACTGTAATAGAGGTGTGGCCTCACTAATGTCTTGTATAGTGGAATTATGACCGGTCTTTTCCAGCTGATGATACCCCTGCCTATGCATCCCAGTGTCCAGTTTGCTTTTCCTGCCACCTTGTCACACTGACTCCCTACCTTAAAGTCATCAGAGATGATAACCCCTAGGTCCCCTTCCTGCTTGGGCATTCTATATCTTCCCCCCAGCTGATGTGCTATTTCTGGGTTTTTTTGCCCCATGTGCATTATTTTGCATTTCTTTGTGTTAAATCTCAACTGCCACTCCCTTGACCAATCCTCAAGCTTCTGTAGATCTCTCCTCATTCTATCATAGATTCATAGAGATCCTAGTCATGTGATGAGCTGAATCGGGATAGACGTCTCCCGTGCTGCTCCGAGGCCCCGCAGTTAATAATAATATATTCGATCCTCCGAGACTGGCTTAAATTATTCAAAAGCAGTTAATAAAAGCCCGTGAACTGGTGCGGGTGTGTTTTTCTAGGGAATCGCTAAAGGCTTGAGAGGAAAAAGCTGAGGACCGCAGAAACAGTGGAGGTGCAGTTGCGAGTTCAGGCCGCTCCACAGTATCGCGATAGGCAATCTGTGGAGCCCTGGTATGAGCTTGAGCTACCAAGAGGTCGAAACCTCACTCGCCTACCTTGACTGAACAAGACGAGGAGCCAGGGAAGGAGGGGGGCTCAAGCTCGAATACAGAGGACATTTTGGAAATCAAGTCAATGTTGCAAGGACTGGTGATTGACTTTGCAGCGGTAAAGCCGGCACTACATTCACTGGCACAAAGACTGGGGGATGCAGAGGCCCGGATTTCCTCGAAGGAGAGGAAGATATCTGTGCTGGATCAGGAGATGGTGTCTGTTAGAAAAAAGGTTAAGAAATTAGAGGAGAGGATGGAGGACCAAGAATCGAGAAACCGGAGAAATAATTTGATACTAGCAGGGCTACCAGAGAGGGCTGAAGGGCCAGACTGTGTCTCTTTCATGCAGGAGCTATTATTGAAGTTGCTGGGCCCTACACCATTTGGGGAAGCCTACAATCTGGAAAGAGCTCATCGGGCACTAAGTGAGATGCCGCCGCCGGGGGCGAGACCCCGGGTGATAATTATGCGTTTTCTCAACTATAAAGAAAAGTCCCATGTGCTATTCACCGCCAGGCAAAAGAAGTCTCTTCAATGGAATGGTGCTTCTCTTTGGTTATTTCAGGACCAAACGCCCGTGATTAGAGAAAAGCAAAAGAAATATGCAGAAATCAAGAAAAAGCTATATCTTGCAGGAATCAAATTTCGATTACAGTTTCCTGCAACTCTGGTGGTATGTCTTCAGGCTGGAGAGAAGAGGTTTCTCACAGCAAAAGACGCTTTAGAGGGGTTATGGGCTGAGCTCCCAGAACTATTTAAGCCTTTAACCTGACTGTTTTCCGAGAAGAAGAAGGTTGTGTTTGCCTGAAGGGCTGCGATGGAAGAGAATCAAAGGACTTAAAAGCTTTTATTGCTTGTTGGTTTAATTGTTTATTGTTAAACATGTTTGTGTTCAAGGGATATGCATAGGTCAGGGTGTATGGAGGGCTGCCTTCAAGATCTCCACCCATTGCAATTAGGGATGAATAGGGAAAGTGGTAAACTATTACCCAGGGAGAAGGGGCACAGTTACTGAGCCTTGGGAAAGGAGGGGATCTAGGAGGAGCAATACTGTTCGGGTTTTAAGGTGACCCTCCTTGTAGAGGCTAGATAGGAACCTAAGGGGCAAGGGAGAGTAGTTAGGTAGCATAGTTGTCAGGGGGGGAGGAATCTGAGGGATGTAAGGTCACAGAAGGGCTGTGAGGTGGTGGGTTACAGGGATTTGGTAAATCTAGTACTCGCCCGGTGGGCATAGAGCCTACGAATTCCATTATTTGAGATATCAGACCTAAAGAACAGTCTCGTGAGACTGGAGCATTACGAGGGAGCTGTAAGAGGGGGATGGTTGAAGGAATATTATCTCAAAGGGAGTAAACAGCTCGTACTATAGCTGTTAGAGGGCACTGTCTCATATTTATGTTGTCTCCCTGCCAGTACTGGGGCAGGAATGGGAGGGGGAATAGCTAAAGGGATCAAGGTCTAGGCAGCACTGGAAACTGAGGGGATATCTCCCTGGAATGCAAGAGAATGTGAAGAGGGGCTGTTTTGGGCTCGATTTTCATTTTATAAGTGAGAGTTTTGAGAGGGGTTACCTGCAATTTTTTTTTTCTCTTGGTTTTGGGGAAATAAAAGGAGGGGAGCCCTGGGAAAGGGGGGTGAATGATAGAAGGAAATGCAGGGCTTCCACGCTTTGGTTTCTGTGGGGGCTATGGGCCAGGTCCTGGAGTTGTATTGTCATGGGGTGGGGCTGGGGGTGACACAGGAACGGGTTCATCCATGACTCAATATCTGGTAGGTAGACGATCTAAGGATCGGGGGTCCAGGGGAGGGGGGAAGGCTGATGGGAGTTGGAAAGAGAGAGAGTCCAAGTGTGGGAATAGCAAGGATGCAGACCCTGAAAGGGCACAATGTCTGGGCTTATGTGAAACAATCTTGATGTTTATTAATGTCATGTATTAAAATAACCTCTTGGAATGTTAAAGGACTCAGGGGTAGATGCAAAAGAATGGTCATTTTGCAATATATCGAGCAATGGGGGGTGCATATTGCAGCGCTACAAGAGACACATCTCTTGACAGAAGAGCTGAGTGATCTCAGGAGGCGATGGGTGGGACAAGTCTACGGGGTAGGAAAGGATAGGGCCTCCGGGGGTGTGGCGATTCTAATAAAGAAAACCTGCCCATACGAGGTGGCGCAGGTGTTAGTAAGGGAAGATAGCAGGGGGATTTATCTGTCGGGTATTTTGCTTGGCAAAGCAATCTCGGTTTCTATATACGGGACCAACTCCTCTGATCCTGAATTTTTGCTTCAATAGAGAGGATATAGCCACTCTCATCACACTCTTTTATTTTGGCAGGCGACTGGAACACTTATCTCAATAACCAGGAGGACAGGCTACCACCATCCAGCGGGCCACTGACTAAGGCTCAGCTAGCCCTGACTAGGTTTTTGGAGGTTACAGCACTGGTTGACCCAATTAAGATCTATTCAAGAAGAGGCAGTGATATGACATTCTATTCGGCAGCCCATAAGAGCCATTCTCGAATTGATTTTTTTTTGGTGAACAGAGAGGCACTTAGAAAGGTCAGGGAAGTCCTAACGGAGAGACAACTTCTCAGATCACTCTCTTATCCAGTTGCTGTGGAACCAAGACCCACACCTCCTCGACCTTACTGATGGAGGCTGCATGATTCTCTTTGACAGAACCCACAGTAAGGGACAAGTTGGAGGAGGCTCTACAGGAGATCATTAGACTGCAAGTGCCCACGCTGCAAAACAAAAGATTGGCTTGGCCTACCTGTAAGTTTCTCTATGCGGGGGCAGCTCAGGGTCTGGCAGCAAAGGGTAATAGGCTGAGAAGGGCTAAAGAGGAATTTTTGTTAGGGGCAATTAATTCCATGTCACAGTTGGAGGGGTCCTCAGGGGAAATAGATGCGGAACTCAAAAGTTTGAGAAGGGACCTGGAGGATATTGTTTATGGGAAAGTAGAGTTTTGGCTGAATAAGACCAACACCAAATTCTTGCTGCAGGGTGATGTCCCTGGGCATCTCTTGGCGGGAAGAATCAAGGAGTGGGAAGCAAGTAGAACAATCACATCTATTCTGTTTGAAGGGAAGCTTCTAACAGACCCCCAAGAGATGGCGGAGGCATTCGCGTCATACTTCAAAGAAATTTACCAAGCTAAAGACTTGGCGGGGGAGGAGGAATCCAAGCATTTTTTAGAGGGAATCCCTTTACCAGTTCTGGATCCTGTTCAAGCTAAGGAATTAGAAGCTCCAATAAGAGCATCTGAAATTATTGAGGTGGTGCAATCTCTTCCCGCAGGTAAATCACCAGGGCCTGATGGCCTTACTGCTAAATTCTACCAGGCCCATATTCAGACTATACTTCCTATACTCCAAGAGTTTTTTCTTATTATAATGCAGGAGGGGGTTCATCATCCCCCATTGTATCAGGCATATATTACTTTAATCCCTAAGCCTGATAAGCCTAGGGATGCACTAGGCAGTTACAGGCCTATAGCATTAATGAACCAAGATATTAAGATTCTTACAAGAATCTTGGCAAATAGAATTTTGAGTATTGCCCCCAGTCTAGTTAGTCAGGAACAAGTAGGATTTATGCCGAGGAGGGGGGCACAAGATGCTCTTAGGAAATTACATCATATTCTAAACTCTGCCCCCGACTCTCAAATACCTTTAGCTCTGATTTCCCTAGATGCTGAAAAAGCCTTTGATCGGGTTTCCCATTCCTTTCTTTTCGCTACAATGGAGAAAATGGGATTCCCGGGGGGTCTCCTTAGGGGCATTAAGAACTTATATGCTGCGTCACTGGCCAGAATATTATGCAACGGTTATATCTCGCGGGAATTTCAGTTAGACAACGGGACTCGTCAAGGATGCCCTCTTTCACCGATACTATTTAACATCTATCTAGAGCCCCTCCTGAGATCTATCAATAGGGATGTAAATGTTAAGGGGATTAGGATAGGGGGACTAGAGTTAAAATTCTCAGTTTTTGCAGATGATATACTTCTCCATTTACAAGACCCAGCATCCAGCTTCGAGAGAATAAGAGAACTAATAGGTTGTTTTTCTAAGGTTTCTAATTATAGTTGAATTTGACAAAGACACAAATTCTCCCTTTGACACCATATTTTTATAGGGCAGACTTTGCATCCCTTGGAGTGCAATGGAGAACAGATAAAATTAGGTATCTAGGCATATGGATTACAGCAAATTTGGAGGGGGCTGAAGTAAATTTGGGGAGGTCATATCAGCAGTCAAGGGGGATATACTAAGGTGGAACAAGCTACCTTTGAATTATACGGCATGACTGGAGGGTAATGAGGGTAATGGAGGGTAATGAGTACCAATGCCTGTAGTCTGGGCAACAAGCTCCCTGAGCTGGTGGCCTTAATGGAAGAGGGATGCCTGGATATCGTAGCAGTCACAGAAACATGGTACACAGGAAACCATGACTGGGATGTTAACATACCAGGGTACATAACCTACAGGAGAGACAGGCAGGGGAGAAGAGGGGGAGGAGTAGCTCTCTATGTAAAGGAAGGGATAAAAGCAACTGAACAAAAGAGTAAACAGGGAGGAGAGGAGGCACTGTGGGTCACCTTGGAGACTGGAAAGGGCACCACAATCTGCACAGGGGTTGTGTACAGACCCCCATGTCAGGGGGAAGGAATGGACAAGGATATGATGGAAGGCATTCTTAGAATGGCACAGAAAGGGGAGATACTGTTGATGGGAGACCTGAATATTCCAGATGTTAACTGGAGCACATTTGCTGCAGCCACATCCAAGAGCAGGGCCATTCTTGATGCCCTACAGGTGGCAGGCATTAGACAGCTAGTTTCGGAACCCAGTCGTGAGGGAGCAATCTTAGACCTCGTGCTTTCAAACGGGGGCAGTGAGAGGATCTCAGATCTAGAAGTGGGTTGTCATCTGGGGACAAGTGACCATCAAACAGTGTGGTTCACGTTAAACTCAGCTACAGAGTCAAGCCATACAAAGTGAGGGTACTGGACTTTAGGAGGGCTGACTTTGGTAAGATGGCAGAGTGCCTCAGAAAAAGACACTCACAAACAGGCTAGAAGAGTGTGGAGCAACAATGGGGAATTATCAAAACTGCCATCACAGAGGCAACAAGCCTTTGTGTGAAGCAAATAAACAAATCAAAACGAAAGAAAAAGCCACTATGGTTCTCAAGAGAGGTGGCTGTGAAAGTCAGGAAGAAAAGATAGCATTCCGGAAGTATAAGGAAACACAGAAGGAGCAGGACAGAGAGCTGTACCAGTTAAGGCAGAAAGAAGCAGGGAGGGAAGTCAGAATAGCAAAGGCCCAAACTGAGGAAAAGATAGCCAACTCAGTTAAGAAGGGGGATAAAACCTTTTATAGGTACATCAGCGAGCGTAGAAAGACAAAGGGAGGGATAGTGAGGCTGAATAGAATGAACGGTGGGTGGGCAGAGGGGGACAGTGAAAAAGCAGGAATACTGAACGAGTATTTCTGCTCAGTAGTCACAAAAGGGGAGGGGGAAGTGCCTAATCCAATTAACAGAAGCACTCTTGATAGGGGGGTCGATCCCAGTCCTTTCACAGAAGAAAGGGTTCTGCAAGAACTCCTAAAACTGAAGGTGGACAAAACAATGGGTCCTGATGGAATTCACCACAGAATTCTAAAAGAATTAAGGAAGGAACTAGTGAAACCACTGGCTACTCTTTTTAATAAATCATGGGAGGATGGTGTGGTACCCGAGGACTGGAGGAAGGTGGATGTGATTCCCCTTCACAAAAGTGGGACCAAGACATAGGCAGGAAACTACAGACCTATCAGTCTGACCTCTGTGGTAGGGAAAATGATGGAGTCACTTCTGAAGGAAAGAATAGTTGAGTACCTAGAGGTCAGTGGAGCACAGGATCCAAGGCAGCATGGGTTCACAGCGGAAGGTCATGTCAGACGAATCTAATAGATTTCTTTGACTGGGTGACCAAGTAGTAGACCAGGAGGGGCTGTGGACATGGCCTACCTAGACTTTAGCAAGGCATTTGACACAGTCCCACACAAAAGATTATTAGTCAAATTAACCAGCCTGGGAGTGGGTCCCAGGGTGGTAGCCTGGGTAAAACATTGGCTGGACAACAGGACAGAAGGTAATTGTAAATGGAGTCCATTCTGAAGAAAGGGCGGTTACTAGTGGGGTACCGCTGAGGGTTCAGTATTGGGTCCAGTCCTTTTAATGTCTTCATCAGTGACATTGCAGAGGGACTGGAAGGAAAAGTATGCCTTTTTGCAGATGACACAAAGATCTGCAACAGGGTTGATACACAAGGAGGTGTGGAAAGGATGAAAAGGGACTTGGCAAGGTTGGAGGAATGGTCAGATGTATGGCAATTAGGATTCAATGCAAAAAAGTGCAAAATAATGCACCTGGGAAACAAGAACCCAGGAGAAGAATACACAATGGGTGGGGAGGTAGTAACAACAACAAAACAGCAAAGGGACCTGGGGGTAATCATATCAGATGACCTTAAGGTTAGCAAAAAATGTGAGAAGGCAGTAAGGAGGGCCGGGGGTATACTGGGATGTATAGGGAGAGGCATCAGCAGCAGAAAACAGGAAGTTGTTATCCCTCTGTACAGACAGTTGGTGAGACCCCATCTGGAATACTGTGTTCAGTTCTGGAGATCCCATCTCCGCAAGGACATAGACAGGATAGAGGCAGTCCAGAGGAGGGCAACTAAAATGGTGCAGGGTCTGCAAGAGAAGCCGTATGAGGAGAGACTAAAGGAGCTTAATATGTATACGCTTGAGGAAAGAAGGGAGAGGGGGGACATGATAGAAACTTTCAAGTACCTCAAGGAATCAACAAAGTCCAAGAGGGTAGCATCTTTCAGAAAAAGAGACTTGCAAGAACAAGGGGACACAATTTAAAGATAGAAGGAGGGCGGTTCAGGGGCAATGTGAGGAAGTATTATTTCACAGAGAGGGTAGTGGATGCATGGAACAGCCTTCCTGAGGAAGTTGTGGGGTCTAAAACTGTGGGAGAATTCAAGAATGCATTGGACAGACATAAGGCAATTCTTGTGGGGGGCAGGAAGATATAGGCTGTTGGTTAACTAGGATCTGCGGCCTATCCTGTAGTTAGGGAAATGGGCAGACTAGATGGGCCTAGCGGTCCTTATCTGCCGTCAAAGTCTATGTTTCTATGTTTCTATGACTGGGCCTTATTAAGATGAATGTATTACCGAGATTGTTATATCCGGTCTATTTAGCCCCATACAGTATTCCTAATAAATGGTTTAGTATAATCAGGAGGCTAATTTCAGGATTCCTGTGGAATGAGAAACCACCTAGGATAAAACATAATGTGTTGCGCTTGCCGTACGTAGAGGGTGGCATCAGGTTGCCTGATCTCCATATTTACTATGTGGCGGGTCAGTTTTTATGGTCCGATGGGCGGAGAGAATGTTGCGGAGAAAGTTATATACCAACCTGGGTGCAAATAGAGAAACAAATGTTAACAAGCTCTGGCCTCACTCCAGAATCATTGTTGTATGCTAAATTAAGAAAAAGTTTTTTTACAACAGGGTATGGGAACCCAATTATGAAAACTGCGGAAGCCTGGTGGTCATTTCTTACTCTGGTACAAAAACAGAATCAAATGAAGGCCAGAGATCAGTCTATATTGGGTAACCCTAACTTGGTAATTGTGGGTCGGGTAATTAGATACCGGTGGGCTAATCAGTTACGGGGCCTAAGATTGAGGGATGTGATGCAGGGTGATAGTGTAGCCCTTCCACCACAATGTGACGGACTGTCTTTCTTTCAAAGGATACAATTTAAACAAATGTTGGCAGGGTTTGCGAAGGGGTTGGGGGGATTCTATGGACAACTCCTTCTCGTGGGGGAGATTAAGGGAAATCAACCAGAGAGCTAACCCCCTCTCACAAATTTACAAAATTCTCTTGAACTTTCTTGGCCCAAGTTCTCCTGTAAGAATTCCATATTGGGACAAAGTGATGACCCCCAGAAACCTTACTTGGGAAAATATTTGGAAAAGCAATAAATATAATGTGATACCCAAGTATAGAAATATGCAATTTTTTGTTGTTTCTAACATTTACTATACCCCTGTGAAACTATATGGTAGCAGCTTGAGACAGACAGACCTGTGTTTTAGATGTGAGAAGGGAGTGGGTGACCTTTTGCATGTAATGTGGGGATGTAGTAAAATCTTACCCTTATGGAGAGAGATTAAACGGGGGCATGGACCCAATGCTGGATTACTCAGAATTTATAATACCAGAAGTATGTGTTTTAGGTGACTTCTCTCAAATTGTAGGGGTTGCACCCAAATACCACCTCTCTTTAATGGCGGCGGTAGTTAAGGCTTTTTTAGTAAAGCATTGGAAGGACGACCAGGCCTATGTCTACGATCAGTGGGTGAGAGAACTGCTAGGGGTTTTGGGCAGGATAAAGAGGCACCTATACTCTGAGGGGAGAAAAGAGGTATATGTTAAAAGATGGGCAGTACTAGATGCGATCTACTCCCAGCAGGTTACGAGCATCTGAATACAGGCCTGTCTGACAGATTGTGAATAGCAAAGGAAAGTATGCTGGAATGTTCAATTGTTTATATTCTTTCGTGTCTTTTCTTCTTTTTTTTATTTTTATTATTCTTGGTATTAGTTGGTCTCAAATAATTTTCCAGATGGTGGTAGTAGGGTTGTATTTGGCCCTTTACCAGGATAATGGTGGGATGGTAATGGTCTGCATGGTCTTAAGGGTTGGGGGACACTCTCTCTCTTTCCAGGGGACACATCAGGAAACCTCCCGGTAAGAGTTAGGCTCCTTCCGGGGGCCGCAGATTAGAATATGCTTATAAGTGGGTAACTAAAGGGGGATTTGGGTTGATGAAGGGAGGGGAGTATATTTATACCGGTTAGCTTATCACATCAAGGCATTACTGATCTTGGAGCCTGATCACACTGTAGGGCGGTTTTCTACTGTGTTTGTACATAGGGGGATGTATACAGTTCGCACAGCCAGTTTGGGGTTGCGTACCCTGGCTACGCCAGGTATGTGTTTGTTTGTCTGTTAATTGAAAAATGAATAAAGATGGTTTACAAAAAAAATAGATTCATAGAAATCCGGCAACAGAAAAGGACCCTCTGGCCCATCAAGTCCGCCCTTTCCTTCCCCCCCTTACTCATTACCTATGTCACAAGACCTCCCCTTACCCACACTTGCCAACCGCTTATGTCTGTCCCAGGCCCTTTTGAATCCCTTCACTTTTTCTACCCCCACCACTTCCTCCAGTAGTTTATTCCATTCCCCCACCACCCTCTCCATGAAGTAACAGCCCCTCACATTGCCCCTAAATCTTCCTCCCCCAAATCTTAGACTATGCCCTCTAGTTTTACACCCCACCTTCCTTTTGAAAAGAGGCTGCAGTACAGCCTAGATTTTAGAGATATGAGCTATGAATGAGCTTGGTACATCTGGCAGACCTGGGTTTTCTTCCCATAACCTCCACTTGCATACTGTGTGACTCTAAGCAAGTCACTTAACCTTCCAGTACTCCCAGGTCACCCCTGAAAACAGGCACTTGTGTCTAATGGGCCTTATCCCATTACCAAAGACTAAAATAAAATAAATAAATAAGCTCCCCTTCCTTACCTTATTAATCTCCTTCACGTACTTAAATGTCTCTATTGTGTCTCCCCTCTCCCTTCTAGTCTCCTATGGGTACAGATCCAGTTCCCTCCACCTCTCCTCATATGACTTCACCTGCATACCATGCACCATCTTGGTTGCCTTTTTCTGCACTCTCTCAATCTCATCTATGTCTTTGCGTAAGTATCCACACCCTCCTATGTGTCCACCCTGTAACAGAGCTTTGTGTCTTCAGTGAACAGGCAAATTCTCCCTTCTAGGTCTTCTGTAATGTCACTGATAAAGATGTTGAAGAGGAGTGAACTGAGCACTGATCCCTGTGCCACCCCACTGGTCACCTTTCCCTCTGTGGAGAGACAGCCATTTGCCACCACCCTCTGTGTCCTTCTAACAAGTCAGTTCCCCACCCTCCCACCACACCACCATCCTTCCCACTCCAATGTCCCCCATCTTGCTTAACAGCTTTCTATGTGGCACAGTGTCAAAGGCCTTGCTGAAGTCCGGGTAGACCATATCCACTGCACCCTTGATGCACCTCCCTTGTCGTCCAATCAAATAATTCAATGAAGTTAACCTGGCACAGCCTTCCTCCAGTAAAAACATGTTGCCTTGGGTCCTATAGACCATTAGCAACCAGGTGTTCCACTATTCTTTCCTTCAGTAGTGTTTCTATGATCTTTCCCACTACTGATGTCAGGCTGACTGGTCTGTAGTTTCCAGCTTCCTCTCTGTTCCCTCTTTTGTATAGGGGGACTAAATCAGCTGTCCTCCAGTCTTTGGTTTCCTCTCCTTTTTCCAATGACCAGTTGAACAGGGTTGTCAGAGGTTCTGCCACCACCTCTCTTAGATCCCTCAGCACCCTGGGGTGTACCCCATCTGACCCATAGCTTTATTGATTCATATTACTTCTAGTTCTTTTAGGATCCTTTCCTGTGGAAAAGGACTTGTACCCATTTCTGTGCCATTCCTACCCTTTCTACTCCCTTCTGCCCCATTCCCCTCCCCCTTCTCTATAAAGATGAACACCGTCCTTAAAGGTTGTAATGATGGAATGTTAACGGGGCCGGTTTTCGTGGACCTGTCCAGGGCTTTTGATCTGATAAATCATTCCCTGTTTAGCTGGAAGCTTGCTGCTCTTGGACTGGCTGTTTCCGTGGTTGATCTTGTTTCTGATTTTTTGCAGGGGCATTCTCAGTTTGTCTGTATTGGTTTGATTACTTCTTCAGTTTGTTATACTTCATGTGATGTACCTCAGGGGTCTATTCTTGGACCCCTGTTATTATTTTTTGTTTATTAATCAAGTCCTCTCTATTTTTGATGTGTAAATGTTTATTGTATGCTGATGACTTGATTTTGTATTGTCAGGGAAAGTCTTTAGATTATATAAATATGGTGTTGGAAGATGAGTTTCAGAAATTATGCCACTGGCTTACTACCAACTTGATGCTTTTAAATATTTGTAAAACCAAGGCAATGTTGTTTGATAGTTCTGCCAGACATGGTGAACATCTCTCCCTGACTATACATGACATTCAGGGGAATTTACTTGATCAGGTGTCAGACTTTAGGTATTTGAGGGTTCTTTTAGACCCTTTGTTGACTTATCTTCCCCAGGTAAAGTCAGTAAAAAAGAAAATTCACTGTAGGTTGGGCCAATTATATAAATTCAAATCTTATTTATCTCATGATTCTCGTTTGAAATTGGCTAATAGAGTCTTAATGCCACATTTTGACTATGTCTCCTCGTTGTATGTTAAGTTGGGATCCAAAGATAAACAAATTCTAAGTGTTATTTATAACAGCATTTGTAGGTTTGGATGCTCCTTTCTTGACCCACCATTGCCTTTTATAGTCTTCATTGAAATGGTTGTCGCCCCAGTTTAAATATTAATTTGCTTTAGGTAACTTGGTTCATCAGGCCATCTATTCGAATGGCTTATCTCCATTATCTGATTTGGTTCAGGTTCGTGAAGTTCAGGTAACTCTGAGAATATTACAGGAGGTAGCATTGGTAGAAAAAGGTGCTTAAAATAATTATGGCCTACTTGTATTCATTATGGAATAGGTTACCAGTTTCATTAAGGTAAGTTAAGTCCTATTCATGTTTTAAAGTTAAGTTTAAGCAACATTTGTTATCACAGTCTGATTGTTCATGTTATTTGTAAATTTTGTATGTTGTATATTTTGATGTAATGTTTGTTATGTTTTATGTCCGAGTTGGTCCTGAAAAAGGGTTTCAGCCCAGAGTCCTAACCCAGTCAACAAATAAAATGAAATAAAATGAAATGAAAGACTGAGCAGAAGTATCTGTTCAGTATGTTGCTTTGATGTTGTCATCCTCCACTCTACTCCAGTCTTCCCCTTTTAGCCTCACTATCCCTCCCTTTGTCTTCTTTTTTTCACTGACATACAGTACCTGTAAAAGGTTTTGTCATCTCTAACCAATGATTTCACAATGTGTTCCTCTGTTTGTGCTTTGGCTTCCTTTACTGCCCTCTCTGACTCCTTTTGTTTCTCCTGGTAACTCTCCCTGTCCCCTTCTGCCTGTGTCTTCTTGTATTGTCTTAATGTGATATTTTGGGGGGCTTTCACTTTCTCCTCCACCTCTTTGGAATACCACAATCAGTCATTAAATTTCATCTCAGCAGTGAGGATGGAGTCATCTCCAGTGTGAACATCAAGGAAACAGTGGAAGGCAGTGACAACAATCAGGTAACCTTCCTGATTACATGGAAGACTAGTCAGCCTGCAGTGATCAGGGCCCAGGGATTTAGAAAGTAGGACTTTGTGAAGATAAGTGATCTGGTGGATCTGAAGAAACTGCATTAGGCTGGTAATGCAGACCACATGTGGGATTTGTTGAAAAAGGTGCCTGAAGCAGCTGAAGAGGTCTATATCCCTATAAGCAATTAGAAAATATTGCCAAGGCTGGCCTGGTGGCACTGCGGGCTGAGGCGCTGGATGCCTTACCTCGCTCCATGCCAGTGACCCGAGTTCGGGAATGAGCACGGGTCATCAGAGGTCGGCAGGGGCAGAGAAGGATTGAGCATCCAATGGACTGCTCTCTTTCTCCAGGGAGGGAGGGAGGGAGGTCTTCTACTGTCAGCACCTATTCACCCCCTAGTGGAGGCTGTGGGACAGAGCACTGCAGTTGCTTGGGGAGGAGCTGGGAGCAGATGCCTGGAGGGATCATGTGAGGATACATGCATGCTTCCCTCCACCTGGCATCATTGCATGCTCCCAGCTTCAAGGTGAAAGTGAACATGGAAAATGGCATCCTTGTTGAGTGGCTTGATGGCCATTCTGAAGATCTCCGGCTCCAAGAGGGTACACCTAATCTGGATCCATTTGGGGTGGGGAGTTGAGGGCTCCCTGCCACCCCACTGCAGGGGGTTAGCTGCAGGGGACAGGGCGGTCCTCAACTAGGAGTGCAGGCAGCGGACAGAATCCCGATGGGTTGCCAGTAGAAGGGAGCAGACAGGTATGGCCAAGGAGAAAAAGTATCTAAAAAAAAAAGAAATCAAAGGCAATGGGCTTTCAATCTACTTTTAATATGCTATGTTTCTGAGTTGACTCATCTGACAGATTGGGAATGCTTTATTTTATATTCACTGTTGCACCTGTATTACTATATTGAGAATCATGTTTTATAACTGTAATCATATTGAGTCCACTTTTGGAAAAAGGTGGCAGTTGTTGCTTCTTGGAAGTAAGAAGGATTCAGTTCAAGTTTGTAGATCTCTTATATGTGTATTGAAAAGTGTAGACAATCAAATATACCCTGTAGCACCTAAAAATAAGGTATATGTAACTAACAGACTCATGTGACAGTATGTAGCACATGGAGTGACACGTGCGACATCATCATGGTTGACATCATAGTGCTGCGACCATTATTCACAACAAAAACACAGGGAAGGCAGGAGAAAATCTTGTTAGTTGAGACATGCTCAGAAATTAAGTCCTCTAACCTGGGGGTAAGTATGTTCTTTACAAATAAATACTCCAGAAGGAGACAACATTGATCAAGTATTTTCCTCTTGGATTCTGTTTAAAAAGAATGCTCAAATGTTTTGTAAAATTTCACATGCTTTTAATAAACTAACTGAAACAGTCAAATGATTAGTTTAGTTAACTTGAAGATTCAATTTGAAAAGATGAACTTTAAATATATCTCTGATATGTAAAAAAAAAAAAAAAAGCAAACATGGAGACTAGTTTAGATACCTTGATGAGAAATAAGTATTTAAATGTGAACAGAGGTGCAAGGAGTTGGGACTATATACAATGGAGACCAGGAGGCAAGGCAAGGCAATTTTATTTAAAAGACACCCAATCCCAGAGGCTCTGGGTGCCATACAAAATAAAATAGACAAGTAAATAAACACAAATAAAATATAGACAAATATCATTTTTAGTGTTAAAATCCATAAATAAATATAAGATTTATCACAGAAATAAACTAAAAAGAGGGATGCATGGAACTAGATCTAAACCAAAGCACTAAAAGCTAATTTGGAAAAAGCCTGGGTGAATAGGAGAGACCTGGAGTGAACATGACACTCAAAGTCAGGGCCCCCCTAACCTCTAGGGTAGCAAATTCCACAGGATGGGTGGCAACACTGAAAGCCCTGTTGCCAGCCATTTTTAACCTCATCCTGGGAATCACCAGCAGTCCCCTGCAGGAGGACCAGAGGGGATGGACCAAGAGAGCTGTGCAAGAAGGTCTGACAGGTAACCAGGGCCCTGGCCATGTAGGATCTTATAGATGAGAAGACCCACCTTAAAGAGAATCCTCCAGCTGACTGGCAGCCAGTGCAGATCATGCAGTACCTGTGTAATGTGGCAATATTTAAGCTGCCCAGTAAGTAACCGGGCAGCTGCATTCTGCACCAGCTGCAGCCTGTGGAGAGATCCTCCCACAACACCGAGGTAGAGTGCATTATAGTAGTCAAGCCTTGATGTTACCAAGGCATGTATCAAAGTGGAGAGGTCCAGAGGTGGTACAAGGGGCTTTATCCTGACGACATTCCTAAGATGGAAAAAACTGGAGCGGACAGTGGAAGACACCTGTGCTTCCATCGACAATCCCCTGTCCAGAATGACACCAAGATTCCGCACCTCGGAGGAGACCTTCAATGGGACAGATCCCAGAACAAGTACAGTCTCTGCACCAGAGGCCAACCTATCCCACACTCTGTTTGACTCCACCATCAATACCTCTATCTTATCAGGGTTCAGGGGCAACCAGCTAGAGGCCATCCAGTTGTTGATCTCGGCAAGGCAGCTGTTTACCACGTGTGCTGCGTTGGATGTTCCTGGGGTAAAGGACAAGTATAGCTGGGTATCATCAGCATAACAATGAAACCCCAGACCATACTTCATAATAACCCCTCCCAGGGGCAGCATGTACACTGCAAACAACATTGGGGCCAGGACCGAACCCTGGGGAACTCCACAGGATAGGAGACCAGGGGTGGAGGAGAAATTCCCCATCACAACCCATTGCCTCCAGTTGGTTAAGAACAACTCAAACCCACCAGATGACAGTGCCAGTGAGTCAGCAGAGTTCCCTGAGGTGGTCAAGCAACACACAATGGTGCACAGTATCAAATACTGAGGAGAGATCGAGGAGAACAAGAATTGTCCTTTCCCCTCGATCTCTAACCCTGAGGACATCATTCTGCACCTGAACAAGAATGGTTTCTGTGCTATGCCTCACCCAAAACCTTGCCTGGAAAGGTTCATATAACTCATGGGTCACAAGGTGCTCCTCCAGCTGAAGCGCTACTACCTTCTCCACAATCTTCACCAAAAATGGAAGGTTGGAGATTGGATGGTAATTTATCCTGACCTCCAGGTCCAAAGATGGTTTCTTAAGGAGTGGTCTCACCAATGTCTCCTTCAAGGCATTGGGAAAGACTCCCTCTGACAAGGAACCCCAGATAATCAGGCAAACACTGGGCCAATGGCATCAACGCATCTCATCAAGAAACATGTCGGCACCGGGTCCAGTTCACAAACGGTGTGCTTCAGCTTGGTCACCACCTTAATGACCTCACTTACCTCCACTGGTCTAAACTCCCCTCAACCAGATGGATGGCATTCAGGACACTTCAGGTGACCACTGCCAGCTCTGGACTGGTTGACTGGGGGAATTCCCTGCCGGATACCGGAGACCCTGTCCGAGAAGAACCGAGCAAACTCTTTGCATTCAGGATTAGAAAAAGCCTTCTTTGGTTGTAGACAGGCTGGGTGAAGTAGCCTGTCCACAGTCTGAAAAAGTGCAGCTGGTCGGTTCTTCCCAGCAGCAATCTTCCTGGACAGGAACTCTGCCTTCTTATGGTTGGCTGCCCCCTGGTATGCATTATAATGCACATGCAGGGCCAGTTTGTCCTCCTCCAGGCTGGTCTTCCTCCAGCAGTACTCCAACTTCCAACCCCTTCTCTTTAACTCCCTGAGGTCCCCATCAAACCATAGGGATCTCAGGTAGGAAGATTTGGGTCGTACACGGACAGGTGTGAGCCAGTCAATGACGTCAGATAGCACCCTATTACAGGAGCCTACTATGGTGCCAATGCCTCCAGTGCATGCATTAACCACACTAGATAGATCAGCTACCACCAAAAAGCCTTCCAGGGTCAATCCCTGCAAAGGACAGCAGCTCATCATCTCTGTAAGGGAGGGCATCCAGTGGGTGCCCCAAACATGAACTGCAAAATGCACTGATTGGACCATGCCACCAGATCAGTTTTGAGATCATTTATCTCAAGTCCCAGTGAGAACACCAGGTCCAAAGTGTGCCCACCCTGGTGGGTCGTGGCAGAAACTACTTGCAACAGGCCCATGAGAGGTCAATTTTTCAAGGAGAGGGTGGTGGAGAACTGGAATGGGCTTCCAGAGGAAGTGGTGAATTTAGAGACCATACAGTGATGTAAGTCTGCTTGTGACAGACACATGGGGCAAAGGGGAAGGGGGGGTGTCTCAAGGTATGATAGTTTGGACTGGAGGGGCAAGAGGCAGACTAGAAGGGCTGGGAGGTCCTTTTCTGCCATCATCTTCTGTGATTCTATGATTCTGTGAAATATAAGTAGAAGAACTTTAATGTAGCTACAGAGCATTGAATGTAAAATGTTTTAATTAAATTCACCTCTGGTTCAAATTAGCTTTGCCTTGTTTATAGAAAGGAGTGTGTATTTTCTTCAGGTTGAATAAGAGATTCAGAGTATTTAAGAAGGAAATCAATATACAAAGAAATTCAATAAAACTAAGAACAATTATCAACATTTTCTCTTTTGAATTATTTTAGTATAACACATATTTAATTAATATTCAGTATACTAAGCAATATAATTTTTAAAGAAATGGGTTGTTTATTTTTTTATTTATTTTATTTATTTCATCTAGGATTACAATACCTTTGAGCCGAGGCTCTTTTACAAAGGTTCCACGTCATCATGTGCAAAAGTCATCATTTTGAGTTACAAACATATAGTCATTGACTTACAGACATGTAATAACCAGTACAAAGACATGAGCTATGAACAAGACAAGGGAAGGAGGGTAGGTGGGTGGGGGAGAGTGAGGGTAGGAGATTGAGGGGGGTAGGAGGTGCAGGGGTAAGGGTGAGTATGGGAGGTGGTTGGGGCAGGGGCAGGAGTGGAGATATGGGGGGGAGGTTGGCAAGGGTGGGAGACAGTGCAGCCAGGGGGCCTTGTAGAGGGAATATGACAGGTAAGGTCCTAGGGGTGCAAAGACTGATTGTAAGTGCTGGGTGCTGGGGTATGTGCAGCTGGAATGGTGGAAATGTTAAGATGGGCAATTGCAGGATACAGACAGTGAGAGACACAGCTTGGACTTGAAGAGGCCGAGTGTTGGAGTGGTCGCTATGTCGCTGCCAAGAGAGTTGAGCCAGTTGGATGCCCGATAGGTGAATGATCTTTGTCCTTGGGTCATGTGACATCATGGGATATGTAGTAGATGGGAACTGGATCTCCTTGTAGTGACGTTCCTATGTCTAGGCTTAAGGAGGGCACAGACACCAGGTGGGGCATACCCCATTATAATTTTCTTGGCCGTGATGCAGGTTTGGTATTTTATGCATTTGTCCAGTTGAAGCCATCCAGATTGGGAATAAAGGTCACATGTGTGGGTACGGCAATTTGAGCCAGTGATGAGATGACAGGCCTTATTCAGGGAGGGTAGTGATACATTTGAGAGCAGTGGTAGTTGCAGACCCATATATGATAAGACCATAGTCTATGATGCTGATGATGGAGCTTTGGACAGCCACTGACAGTGCTTCTGGGGTTAGGTGTTTCCTGTGCTGGAATAATATGCCTAACCTCGCACTGACAGACTTTGCAACATTGCTGATATGGGCAGTGTATGAGAGGTGTGGTCAAGGGTGATGCTGAGGTACTTGAACGATTGTGTTTGCTCTAGGATGGCTCCTTGTTTGGTTGCAATGAAGAGGTGGAGTTGTTTGTTTTTGTTGTGGGGGCTGCAGAAGACCATAGACTCATTTTTTTTCTGATTGAGAAGCAGTTTATGATTTAGGAACCAGGATTCGATGGAGGAGAAGGCCCGCTGAAGTTTATTTTGTAATTGGCTTGGATCAGGGTCCGAGATGAGGATCACAGCATCGTCGGTGTAGAGAATTATTTGTTCTGGGCAGCTGTCCAGTAGTGCATTTAAGAATAGACTGAAGAGGAAGGGTCCCAGAATGGAGCCCTGGGGGACTCCCGAGTGGACCGGTCTAGGGTCCTGGAGTGTATCAGCAATTCTTACTGTTTGGGACCGTTCTTCAAGGCAGCTCTTAAACCAGCCAATGGAGTCGGTTGTCAGCTCAGTGTTCTGAAGCTGGACAAGCAGGAGGTGGTGATTGACAGTATCGAAGGCTTTAGTTAAGTCAGTGTAGATTGAGCCTAGTAGTTCACTGGAGTCAAGTGCATTGTGGATTGCGCCGGTGAATTCAAGTAGGGCTGTGGAGGTACTGTGACCTTTGTGGAACCCGTATTGTTGCTTGCACAGGATGTTGTACATTTCCAGGTATTCTGTGAGCTGGTCCGAGACAATGCACTCTAGTGCCTTGGAGAGTGCGGGTAGTAGGGAGATAGGTCTGTAGTTATCATGGGCAGTTTTGTCACCGCTTTTATGGATTGGAGTGACAGTGGCAGATTTCCATCTGTCTGGGAACTGGCTAAGGCTGAGGGAGAGGTTGAAAATTCTGGTCAGAGGACTAAGTACTTCATCAAGTGTGAGAGACAGAATTTTGAGATCGAGGGAGTCATTACTGAATCTTGATTTACCAAGGGCTTTGGTAACATATTTGTATACTTGGTGAGCCTTGACTGCTTTGAAGTAGAAGTGGGGGGAGCTGGTGGGAGTAGTGTTCATTGCAGACAGAGGTGCTTCACCATCTTTGAAGTAGTCGTGGGGTAGGACAGCGCTAAGGTCAGTAAAGGCTTTGTTAAAGGTATCTGCAATGGTTTTTGGGTTGAGGGTTGTGGTTCCGTTGATGTTGAGTATTGATGGGGGGGTTTTGGGTGGATTCCCAGTGAGTTCCTTTATGTTCTTCCAGAATTCCCGACCATTGCCCCAGGAGTTTGTGAGGGCATGCTTATAGTAGGCGAACTTTATTTTCTGGATGGTTTTGGTGCAGTCATTGAGGACACGTTTGTAGTTTTGGATGTTGTTTTGCCTTCCAGAGTTTCTGGCCAGCTCCCATAGGTGGTCTTTTGTTTTTAGCATCCTGAGGAGGTCACCTGTGAGCCAAGGGTTACTGAGTGATTTGACTTTGCGTTTCTTAATAGGAGAATACGTGTCACAGGCCACAGTGAATGTTTATGAAGTGGTCAAGGGCAGTGTTTACATTGGTTGCATTGAAGATAGGGGACCAGTCTTGATGGAGGAGGTGGAATTTGAGTTGAGAAAGGTGACCAGTGGATAGAACCCTGTAGGAGATAGTTTTTGGTGGTTGTTTGATGAATTTATTTGACCAGGTGTAGCTAACAGGGGAGTGGTCACTGAGGGAGTCAGGGAGGACATTAGTGTTAGATCTCCGCGATAGGTGACTGGTAAGGATCCAGTCCAAGACTGTGCTGGTGCCAGTCCTGTAATTTTTTCTGGTTGGTGAGTCAACCATTTGTGGGAGGTTCGCTGCAGCAATGGTATCCCTGTGTGCACCAGCATCAGCCGCAGGCCAGTTGATGTTGAAGTTGCCTAGGAGAATGGATTCAGTATCTGGTGGGAGTGACTTTACAAAGTCAAGAACAGCTGTTAGACCAGTTCCCTGTTCTTTGGGAGGGATGTAGATGGTGGCAACAGCGAGGGTTTTTGTTTTGGGCTCTGAGGAGTATTCTCACTGGCAGTATCTGAGCAGTTGTGAGTTGGAGTGAGGTAATGATGTGGTGCCCCTGTATGGAGTCTTTTAGATAGAGAGTGCAGCCCCCTGCCTCTTTTGGAGAGGCGATCCAGCCTAAAGACATTGTAGCCTGGAAGGCTGATTGCATGGTCTGGTACTGATGGCGTGAGCCAGGTTTCGACAACTGCCAGGATGTCAGGGCAGTGTTGGCTGGTGAAGGCCTGTAGGGCATCCATTTTAGGAAGGAGGCTGCAGATGTTGATTGATATGAATGAGAGGGCACCTGAAGGCTTGCTCAGATTAGTGGCTTTACAGCAGAATGGGCCAGGATTTGGGTGCATGTTGCCTGACAGCATTAGGAGGAGGAGGAGGAGGAGGAGGACTAGCCTCAAGGAGCTGTGGCGTATTTCTTTAAGGGAATGCTTTTGCCTGCTAGCATCTTGGGAAATTGCCGAGCATCGACGATAGTGGGTGAGGGTAAGCATAGACAGGGGGTACCAGAGTAGAGGACTAGGACCTGTGTGGGTGTAGGACAGTTTCATGGTGGTAGGATGGACCCTGGGCAAGAGGCAGTGACCAGTGTGCAGCGTGCCTATGTGGAGGAAGGATGTAGGAATGTGGAAGCTGTGGGGGAGGGAGGGAAAGCAGGCTTTTGGGGTGTACAGTAGAGGAGGAAGACAGGCAAGAAGATATAGAAGAGGGGGTAGAGAATGGTGGAGGCGCATGATTAAGGTAGGATTTGGGGTGGGCAGAGGGAGGGGGTTAAGACAGGCTGGTGGGGCTAGGAGAAAGGGGCGGAAGAGTACTAGCTGGATCAGTGGGAAGTGAGGATACAGCCAGGAAGGGCAGGCAGCCAGGGAGTGGGGTGGCGACTAAAAGATGGGGGAGTCCCAAAACAGGTACCCAATGGAGCACGAGTGGAGGTTGGAGCTACCAGGGGTGTGGAGGAAGGTCTAAAAAGTTAAGGTCGGAGGGGGGGCAGGCATAAAATTTCAGCCGTTTGCCATAGAAATGAATGGGTGCAGCGGCCTCAAGCAGAGCAAAGTTTTAGCTGGCTCAAGAGCCAATCCCTGAGTAGGAGGCAACAGTGCATCCAATCAGGGTGTGGTACAGATACTGTGGGGCCAATGGCATGGCTGTCGGCAGTCCCGTGGTTCAGGGAAGTCTTACCTAGTTTGAGAGGATCATGAGGGCAGGAAAGAAGTTATATAGCAAGTAAAGCAACTGTGTCTTTCAGAGGGTAGACTTTTTATTTTTCTTCTTTTTTTTCTAAATAAAAGAACAAGAATCCCTCAAGTGGCAGGTCTGTATAACCTGCTAATGGAAAACTAGCCAGTTAAAAAAAAAATCTTCTATTAGACACTTGAAATGTGCTTAGTTCTATCTAAAATCTATTTGTAAAAAGTTCCAGGTGGCAGAAGCAAGGAAAAAGTCCTGGCCAATCAGAGTGGTTTTTCTGGAAGCGCCTGTGTTCTGATTGGCTGTGCTGTCCCGTACCTTCCAAGGAGATGCAGGCGGGCGTCCTGGTCTCGGTCGGTGGCTGGCTGGGTGCCAGCCGACCGGGAGGCCCTGAAGCAGCCCCATTCAAGGACAGGCAGCTTTCAAGGAGCTGCAGGTGGGCATCCTGGTCTCGGTCGGTGGCTGGCCGGGTTCCGGCCGACTGTGGGGGAACTGAAGCAGCCCTGTTCAAGGGCAGGCAGCATAGTGAAAAAGTATTGAAGAAACTGAGCAATGTTAAAGAAATTAGTTTATTTGCCACATTACCTTTGAAATTTGCATATATGTGTGAATTATTATAAATACTTTTTTTATATTTTGCATCTTGTTTTTTGAACATGTATGAAGAACTTATTAATTACTATATTGTCTAATCCAAAGAATCACACAAACTCAGGTGGTTTGAATTATAAGCATTTATTTGCAGTTAGATCCACTGCATGTAGTTCTTTATGTGTTATTTATATTAAATATACATGTTTGTACAATATAATTTGTTGATTTTGAATGTACATACTGGATTCTCTGTGAAAACGTTGGTATGGAGTCAATGACACTTTGGAGTGTATTGATCCTGATTTGAAAAAAAAAATAAAGCTAAATATTTTTTAGGAACTGGCAGTTCAGTACTTCCCTAGATTTTTTTCTTTTTTGTCATTTTTGGTTTTTTGTTTGTTTGTTTGCCCTCTCCAGCCTGCACTGATCATATACTGAATCTTTACATTTGTAATAATGCCAGACAATCAGGATAGAAACATAATTTTTTTGCAGAAAAGAACTGCTTAGCCTATTATATCTGCGCAAGTATTCCCTGACTATACTACATCCACATACACTATCTGGTCTCCAGCACCCTCCCTCAGGATACAGTAGAAACAAATTCTGAAACAGCTTTAGTATTTTAAACTATAAGGAGAACACAAGGTTGTGTTTAATAGAAGTCATAACAATGTTAGCTTCAAAATCCAGTAGGCAAAATGTTCCTTGCTTTCTACTCTAACCAGAATGTTTAAGCCAAATGGCATACCTATAGTACCATGGAATACATTTTGGTACAATGAATGAAATGTGATTTCTGTAAAAGTACTTATGGTTTGGCAGGCACACTGATTTCAAGGGGAAAATAGCTGAAATGTTATAGAAAGTAGAAGAAGAATGCATACCTATCAGAAATTGCTTTTAACTCTAAAGGTAGCAGCATTAAAGATTCTATTTGCAAATGCCAGAACTAAAGTTAAAGCTTGCCTTTAATGCAGCTGGAAACCATAGGTTAAGAAAAGATCGGTTGTGCATTAGCATGAAAATAAAGCTAAAAAGAAAACGAGTTTCAGGAGCTCATACTTGAGATGAAGGAAATGAAAATAAAAATCAATGTTTCAGCTATGAGCCATCAGCAGAATCTACTTTTGAACAGAAAAGAGCAAGTCTGAGCAAACTTCCTCACTAACAAGTTTTCTTTTTTTCCATCCGCAGTAAAGCTGAGATAATGGTTTTTGATAGGAAGCAGCAACCTCTTTCACTTTTTTCCTTTTTGTGTAAGATCCATGTACCCATTTTCTATGCATTTCATTTAAGAGGTTACTTTTAAGTGGAATCATGCTCTCTGCAGGGGGTTTTGAATCTGCTCAATAGTTTTTATACATATAAGGCAGTTTCTATTTTGGTGTAAGAATCCCACAGTACATTTTATTTATTCTAGGAAAGAAACCACAATGTTCAGTTTATGTATGATAGCTCTACAGCTGGGTATTATTTGGTTCTGTCTTGTTTTAGTGGTAGTTTTGCTTTTTGCAAATTTGTGGGTGCAGGCACTGTGTTGCTACGACTACAGCTGAAGGGTGCTAGTCCTTTGGCTCTCTAAATTGTTCTGACTAAAAGGAAGCTTGCTTTGAATGGTTAAGTTAAAAAGGCTAGGACGTTACTGCGGGTAGCATAGTAAAGAATGTTTAAGTTTTGCATCCACATGTACGATTGGTATTAGTCCTGTAGGGCCCAATCAGTCAGGCTGATGTACTGCATGTGCAATTCAGACATTGCCAGCTCTCACAGCACTCCCCCCTCCATGCTACTCCACAATGGTTGTCATTGTCAGCTCCTGGGTCTCCTCTCCATGTTCATGGAGCATTGCAGTTGGGAGAAGAGGGCATTCCCTGGGTGAAGTTAGGGCTCCCCAGTATTCTATCCTTTGTTACATAGGAGACGGGCACTGTGGAATACAGCAGTCTTCCTGGATTGCTTTATCCCCCATCTCATCACTGCAATGTTTAAAAGCAATTCTGATGTTTTGCTTCTCAGACATCCATGGTGGATTAGAAGGCTGGGGACAGATACTGCAGGGGCCCATTTAGTGCCAGATGTACTCAGCAGTGATATATTTAGTGAGGCAGAAGGCTTCCTGCTGGGTTTCCCCTCAGGTCGCTTCTATAGCTACCGTAGCTGGACCTCTCTGCAGCTTTCAGATTGCAGCATGCATGCTGCATAGTATGGCATTGTCCTCATAAAGGACACCAACTCAACCTCTTCATTGATCCAGGGATCAGAGCAGGCCAGGGCCACCCTACCTGCACATGAGGCATAGAAGGCTTTGTTGATCTGGCTCTTAATTATGCAATTAAAAAGTGAGTATGAGGGTCTGTGGGTAACAACAGGTACATTGTCATGGATATTTTTTTCACTATGTTGTAGAATATTTTCTCACACTACCTGTACTGTATCTTCCCTCACCCTGTCTATTTGGATGAGAAACCATATTGAATAAAGGTACTGTAGTCAAAGGTACAGAATTGATTATTACATTTGTTATCTAATCAGATCTGCAGGTTTGAATTTATTTATTTACAGTTCCTGCATTTAAGCAGTGCATCCACATCGAGAAGAGCAAAGAGAGATCAATGGAGACTGCAGTTAATAATACACTGTATTTAAAAGGGGATTTAGAAAGTAAAAGAAATAATGAACCTTATTTGGGCAAATGGTAATGCAATAAATAATGGCGATATCTACTGTTTTTACTAGTTTGAACATCACTAACGTTCTGATTCTTGGCATAGATGTTGTCAGTTGTAGAACATATCTGTGTCAATGACAGGGCAATGCTATGTGAGTCATAAATATTATATCCTACATGCCACAAGTAGTATACAATTTGTTATTTAGGTTCAAAAAACAAATACAGTAGCATTTAGTATGAGGTCATATTTGAAGCAGTCTACTCAGCAGAATCTTGAGCTGTCTAAGGACTTTTCTATTCAGAGGAGGTTACTGGAAGCCACTGGAGCCAGACCACTTGATATTGTCATAGTTCTGATCTTCGGAAGGGAGAAATACAGTATATTTTATTGTATTCCCCACAATCTGAGATCTATGTGCAGTGAAATTTGTTTTAAAACACTTATTTAGTGACTTTTTGTGAATTACGCAATACTAGAATTTTTCAAAGGGTATTTCCTCAGGCAAGCATTTGTCTGACCCCTTTCACAGAGTCATGAGGAGTGTAATTTTTATTTATTCTGGCCATCCCCTTCCTGCAGGGGAGAGAAACAGTGCACTCCAAAGAGACTGAAATGATAACAAGTACAAATACAATTGTATGCATCTTGTGAACAGGAGAATTACTGATCCGAATAAGAGCAGTGCTTATAAGTATACAAGGCACTGCCATTGAAGTATAAAATTGTAGCTCATGTCAGTCTCTTCTGAGTTCACTGCCTCTTCCTTCAAGCTGAGATTGAACTTTACCATTACATCTGACACCTCTACTACCACTGAAAGTCTTTTTGATGTCCTGTTTTTAGGCTCTTGTCCATATGAAGCCAAATAATGCAATCAGCTGACTCTTCACCCCTGCAGCTCCCTATGTAGACATGACCTGCAGATTTATAGTTGTATGAAGCCGACACCTACATGCCTTGAAATTACCTTGTTTTTTCTAGTCTTCCCTGTCTCTGCTTAGTAAGATACCAAACTGTGTCAGCCATATGGGGTGCAAATAAACTAAACTGATTAGCTTTAAGTTGAGTGTTGTGGTAAAGTACCAAAAAAAGGTATGCCCATTTGCACAGTTTTCAGGAGAGGTAGGACAGCCAGCCAGTAGCTCCAGTAAGGGTAGTATCATCATGTTGTCTTCAGGGTAGCTTTATGATTTATCACAGCAGTATGGAAGGAATAAAAAAGTTAAAATTGAGGCGGACGAGGATGGTTCGTCAGGTATTCCATAGGACACAACAGGGTGTGTAATTATGGGGGAATAATTGAACTGCTTGAGGGTGTTATTAGGCAGGAGGTGCTTACATTGAAAGCCTTTAAACACCTGAGAGCAAATTGCAATTATTCTCCATAATTACACATCCCTAAAGTGTCTTATTGCACTTACAAAATGGTGAGAAAAATATTTTTCTAATTGTTAGGCAAACAATGTGATACACAGTGTTAATGCAAGTAAAACAGTAAATATATTGCAATATTGATAAAGTAATCCCTTTCAACAGTGAGGGAATCCCAAAACTATAAATTGTGGCTGGTAATCTGACTGGCACTTTAAGCACTGTAGAGTGTAGTGAGCGTAATGATTTGATATGGTACACATGCTCTTGGTTTGAAAGAAAAACAGGAGTGTAATTATGGTCTCATAATTACACTGCATAACTGGTCACTCAGCCACTCAGAATGCTAATATTTTTTCACCATTTTATGAGCACAGTTATGGTGGTACCTAGAGGGCTTAAATATATAGTCATTGAGACTGACATGGTACATGGGACATCATAACACACCACTAAATTTATACAGTGCTCAGTCTATGAAATCATGAAATGCTTCCTTAAACTAAAGGAGAAAAAAAAAACTAAAGATGTTTTCCTTCCCCCCCAAAAAGGTTGTTTTATTTCTTGTTATTTTTTAAATTAATATTGATTTGTATTTGTATTATGCTGAATTCATGTTCATAATAAGTCATCTGAATTTGAATGAATAATGGGAGTGGGCTGCAGTGAAGGAGGCATGGGAGACTTTCCTTGACCCTTATGCAGACACAGGAGCCAGTTCCACTCATGTCTTCGTTGAGGGGAGTGTGCCCCATGTCTGGAAGCTATTTACAATGACTATGGGTGGTTTAGAACAGTTAAGTATGTTTTGCAACAACTTGCATCAACAAATGATACACATAGGGACTTGCATCATTTACTGACACAAGTCTGGGAAAGTCTGCATCTGATGATAAGATGCACATAGACAACCTAATTGCTGGTCTACCTGTGTATACATACTATAGGCCTGCACTGAAAATAGGATGGGCTGCTTGGTGACAGATCTGCTTTAAAAATCCCCACCATGTGTTGTAGTCATGTGAATAAGTCCAGATACTTGATGATGACAGATAGCTGAAAACACAATAATGGGGTGGAGCATAGAGTGAAAAAGCTATGAGTTTTGCTTCCATGAATAACTCCAAACAATTGATGAGTACTGGTGGATACACAATGTAATAAAGGTGATGGGACCAAGGGAATGAAGCATGGTGTCACAAATAGATTTTGCTCTTGGGCTTCCTCCTGGTTCAATTCCCTCCCAGCCAATATAGCTGACTCCACTAAGCGTGGTCCTTTCAAGGTCTCCCTCAGAAGCCATCTGACAAGCACTCGCTGCTGCAACTGCACATAATCCCTCACCTGCCCCTTACCTTCACCCCTAGGCTGGGTCTGCCCTGTCTACTTTAGCTGTATATACCTGGGGTCTCATGCAATATCTGCTTACTAATGTAATAAAATATCTCTGGTTGCAACCTGACGTGGTACTCATGTAACTGTATTATGACTACTGTGATCTACCTATTACCAAGAGTGTACCACCAGTGAATGCCAGTAACACTGGTTGCTTTTTTAATCTAAGTGCTATGTACTGTACTGTTTTGTTTGCTGTGACGTATTGCTCTCTTGATGAGGTGCCTTTGTAAATGAGTCTATGACTCAAAGGTCTGTAAACTAATGATCTAATAAATAAATAAAATAAATAAATAGTAATAAAGGCATAGTTTGTGGTCATATTAGTAATTCCAGATAATTGACAATGCCAAGTGCCTTCCGAATATAATAAACTTGAGATATGGTACTTTGGCCAAGAGAAAAACAACAGTGAAGAAGATATGGATTGTGGTTGTGTAAATAGATCTGCAAAATTTAGTTAGTTTCTTTTTGGTAGCCGGGTAAGCTCCCTTGGATCCATGCTCATTTTCAAAGTTGTTAAAAAGTAAATGAATAAATAAATAAATAAATAAAACAAAATGAAAAATGGTTGTGAGGGTGGTTGACACTTTACCTAATGGCAGTAATACACAAGTAAGCCCCATGAGGTAAGGTCCAATACTCATACTGAAACAATTTTCAAATTAAACCAAATTAATTAATTAATTAATTAATTAAATTCAGGAGACTATGAGTAAATGCAGCTCATATCCCCCCACTCACACACATAAAGTCTGTGCTAACACTGGATAAAGTCAATGAGCTGTAGACCTTTAAAAGTAATTACTAATGTGGATATAATATGAACATCTCACCCTTCCACCCTGTGCTATTATGTGTTTGTGATGATGATGATTTATTTATTCATTTATTTTTTAATTTGATAATCAGGTAGGTACACTGGTCCCAGGGACCATTTTCAGGTATGATCCAGGCCATACAGATGGCACATACAGTACATGAAAATTGTATACATGAGATACAACATGTAGTACGTGGGAATACAATGCTTGAGATACAGCATACACTGCATCAGTAATACAATTACAGAGTTGGACACAGTGCTTGTGGACAAACAGTACCATCAAATAAGTCAGTGCAAAGAAGCAGCATATAAGCAGAGGTGGGGAATGCAAGACTAACCATACAGATGAGAAATAAAGTCTGCTGTGCGGTAAGCTGAAAAGCAACTGTTAGTCAGGTGAGGATAGAAGGCTGACAAAAGAACCCCCACCCGGAATAAAGTCAGGAAATGCACTTGAAAGTCAAGGCAGATAGAAGGCCATTCTCAAAGTGCAATTTGAATTAGTGAGAAGTGCCTAGTGAGTGAAGCGAGGCTGGTGGGCCATGTCTGAGCTTCAGGGTAGTGATGGAGAAGGCTCTCTCCCCCATATAAGTAGCAGTCCAGGAATAATCAAAGAAGCATTGAGAGGAAGACCTTAGTTCCTGTGTGCCATGATTGATGCTAAGGAGTCTAGTTAAAGGTGAACAAACACTGTCATGGAGGGATTTGTAAATTAGGGTACACATAAGGAAGTCCAGGCAGGCCTGAGGGGAGAGCCATCCAAGTGTTGAGTGGGTGTTAAATGGGGCTAGAGTGCCTAACATACAAATATTGTTAAAGGCTGTATTGAGATATGTGAGGTGCTGAGTTGAGGTTAGGGAGATGATGGGAGAGCAGTAATCTGTGACAGGGCGATCTCTGTTTTAGGAATATACCCTAGTAAGAAGTCTGACCCCCCCAACTTTTTATTACTATTTCTCTCTCTCTCTCTCTTACAGTTTTGCTGCTGAACTGGCTACCCACAGCACACTCTAAAACCCTTTGCTATCCCTTTCTCTGTTCCCCCTTAAAAGTTCTGTTAGATACTATGTTTACTTACTGTTTTGTTTGATGCCCTGCAATACTTTGAATATAGTAATGCATATTAAATTTGAAAAAAGAATAAACTATGTTGAAATAAAAAAAGAATAGGACAGAAATATTTAAAATATAGAGCTGCTTAAGGTATTAGATTTTTCTTTTGGTTAAACAGCTCTTAGAAAACCCTTTGGTGTCTTCCATAAAGTAATATTGAATAGAGAGTTTTCTAGATATAGGACAGGACTTGCATCCTGCCTATAAAATCTTGTAAAAAGGAGAGGCAATCTTTTGTTTCTCTTTCATTGCCACTGCTCTGCAGGATTATTTGTCACAGAACAGCAATACTTAAGCAATAAGCCACAACAGGGTGTGGGTTATCGGGGGATTTACCACGGCTGGAGTGCTTTGCCCACGAGGCGCAGCCAAGTGGGTAAATCCTCGCCAGCTGTGGTAAATCTCCGATAACCCACACCCCCGAGTGGCTTATTGCGATTATACCAGGTGTCAATTATTAAAATATAGAAAAAGAATTGTAAAAACAAAATGTATTTTTATTTTTTTAGATATTTTTGTAGAAATATTTCTTCCACTCTACATTAAGTAGTCTCTTGTTGCTGGGTACAATATGATTAAGTCCTCCCCATGTCTTTTTGAACAATGTTCCATTTCTGTATTTTGTTTTTTTTTCCTTTTATTTGTTTTATTAATGAAAGAAAGAGGCTTTACTTTTGTTTTAAAAGTTTGTCTCCCCTGAGGGAGATGAATAAAGTGTAGTGTAAAGGTGAACTGTCACCCGTTGGTGCTCACAGAGCGGATAGAGCACAGTGTGAAATTGAACTGCTGTCCGTCGCGGTTGTCAGAGCAGGCTTTAGTTTTTTGGGTTTTTTTTAAATACTTTCCCCCATGTTTGGTATTGTGTTGGGAGTGGTAAGCGGGTGACAGATGCAGAGACCAGTAGGCAGCAGCGCTCCAACTAAAGCTTAACGGGCCATCCATGATTGCTGTTTTATGTGCTTCTGGATGCAAGTTTTCGGACATGATGCAGTCAAGATGGTGCTCAGGGGAATTTTTTTTAACTGTTTTCATGTTCTTCCCCATCCTACAGCCTTCTCTTGTTCCCCAATAAATCCCCTTTCCTTTTTTTTGTTTACATTGCTGTTTCTTTTTTTATGCTAATTTATATGATACAGGAGAGAGAGAGAGAGTGGGGCAGCAGTGAGCAGGAAAGGAGTGGAGCCAGGGAGCAAGTGGAAGTAAATTGAAGAGAGAGAGCAAGGAGTGAGGTGGGTGAAGCTAAGTGTTTACTGGGGAACAATAACGGTGTTCGGGAGAATTTGTTGTAATGTTTTTTTCTGGCTACTTTGGTGTTTTGGATTTTTTTTTAATTGCAAATGATGGGATAAGACACAGAGTGGCACAGCAGTGAACAGAGAGTGGGGCCTGAGTGGAGAGCAAGCGGGAGTGGACTGAAGACAAAGCTACAATTTAGGTTGGTATACTGTTCAATTTACTGGAATGATTTGCAAAAACCCTGTAAAACAATTTTCCATTTTTTTTTCCTGATGTACAGAGAGGTTGTGTGTTATGGTCTCCGCTTAGTGGGGAAACAAGATGGCAGTCGGAGTTCCGTCATTTAGGAGTCGGATGTTTTTCACTTTAAATATACGGCTGGCTGGCACCTTTTGTGGTAATTATCAGAGGATTTACAATGGAGGTAAGGTGCCAGCCTGCCGTTCTGATTGGTTGCTTTCCGAGGTCCATGGTATAATTTTACTTTCTTGCCTCCACTCTGTGACTTCTCCCTAATTCCCTTTTTAAAAGAAATACAAATAAGACAGGATTGAAACACGGTGAGGCATTTCTGTTTACTTTTGTTGCCCACCGGTCTGTGACCCTTGCAAATTCTGTTTGCTTTTCTGAAGCAAGGAGATCATCTAGAAGACCTTTGGGGTCATAAATAAGAGAGAGAGAGAGAGATATCCTGACTGAGAGGGGAGAGAGGGATGTTGGAAAATAAAACAGAGCCAAATGCTCCCGATGAAAAAAAAAAGATAGAGCCACATGGTACACCTTTTTAGCAGTGAAGGAAGGCGCTCCAGTTTAGAAGTGCACAGAACGCACAGTGCAGCTCAAAGTTCATGAGTCACAGTGGGCACTGTGAGGTAATGCTGTTCAGGTCCCCATAGGTGCCTGCTCTAGTACAGCCGCATATTTAAAATGAAGAGGCTCAGAAGTGACTGAAGCAATATTTTAAGTAGATTGTTCCCAATGGCTGTACTGAAATAAAAGAAAAGGAAATGGGCCATAATGAACAGTTTCCCAATGGCTTGCCATTGCAGACATTGGCCCATAGCCTGAATGCTTGTATATCTATATTGCAAATTTTTGGTGCCTTATAATACCCTGAGAAGGGACATATTTAAAAGGACTAATTAAAAGAAGCTGGAAATAAGTTTGTAAAAATAAAAGAAATAGGATATTGATCACTTTTTGAAAGAGGAATACTGAGCTGGCAGAAGAAGGGAGGAAAGGAGCTCACCCTCATTCTCCCATCCCCTTTGTCAACCCAGAGTACTCATCAAGCATATTAAAGACATGTAATGATGGGAAAACCAAAAGGAAATAATAAGAAAACACAGTACCTGGAAAGTAGTCCATGTCTGACTATGGGGTGGGCAGCCCTCAAACTGTCTGCATTTATAGTGACCCAAAAATGTGATGTCACTTCTATAAGGAGGAGCTTAGCCCCATCAGGGCTCATTATGCATGTATGTAATGTTTTGAGCCTGAAAAACAAGGCAATGTTGCTTCATCTGATGTTCCCTGAAAAGCACCATATCTAGTCTGTATATGAAGGGTATGTATTGTTTCCCATCCATAAAATAAAGTGTGTTATTCTGGTTTGAAGAAAAAGGGGGTAGATCACCTGATGGTGGTGTCACCACAGAAAATGTATAAAAAGACACAACACTAGGGGCATTTTAGACAGGGAGGTCAGTTGGATACTGGCCATTGAAGGTGAAAGACCTTTGGTAGTGTACAGTTTTCACACCGTTCATTGAAGATTCATCATAGGCAAAACCTCAGAAACTGTTGAGGCGAAACAGTCGTCTGACTTCTTGACTAACCTTTTTATTTTACTTTCTATATTAATTTTATTATTTATTTGGATTCTGAAATAAAATGATAAATGCACTTGTGCATTTTTTTATGCACCAGACTTGTGGTCTGCCTGATTTGTGTTATCCTAATCCCAAACCCTGTTACATAATCCATGAAGGGTGTGATTTTGCCCTGCACAATGGCCAGTCGCACATCAGGGGTCATGAGGTGCCTCAGGCAGTAGCAGATGCCTAGTCTCTGGTTCACTCATTTGACAATTAGCCAAATATGATCTCTGAAGGTAAGGAAGGGGTCAAGTGTAATTCTTAGGTATTTAAAGGAGGTGGCTTGTCTGAGATGGGATCAATCGGGGCAAGGATGCAGAGGGAGTTAGTATGCCCAGCGGAGCATTTATCAAGCCTAGGCCTGGATCCAAATAGCATGGGCTTGGTTCTTTTTTAGCATTAATAAGCAGTCTGTTTGATGCAAATCACTTATGAATGTTTTCAAGATCCTTGGAGAGGGAGAGTATAAGTTTAGTTGGCTCTTGTCACTCCTGAATATAGTGAGATCATCTGCATACATAATCTTGTGGCAGCCTGTACTATCCCCAAGTAGGTGGTTGACAAAGAGAAAGAAAAGGCTGGATCTTGTATGGACCCTTGCATGACTCCAGTATGTACCTCTAGAGGGCTGGATGTGAACCCCCCAGTGCAGACCCTTTGGGATCTTTCAGAAATGTTCCTAAACCAAGCTGTGGTGTCAGTTGAAAGCCATAGGAATTGAGTTCACGAAGGAGGATGTCCTGATCTACTACAGGGTAGGTCAAAGGCCTTAGATCAATGAAGATCACCTCAATGAGCTTACCTTCATCTACTTACCTTAGAACATGGTCCATGAAACAGGCCAGCACAGTGGTTGTACTGTAGCCCTTCTTGAATCCATGCTGGTTGGTAGATAACAAACTGTATTTAGAGACATGGTCAAAAATCTGCAGAAAGGCAATTTTTTTCAAGAATCTTACTCAGGTGAAAGAGAATGGATACTGGCCAGTCATTATCCAGGAGTTTAGGGTCACTGATTTAAATAAGGGAAAGACTCTGGCCTGTTTCCAAAGCAAGGGGATGGATGAGGATAAAAGGGACAGATTAAATAAGTTAGGGGTCTAGCAGTAAGGTTAGCTGTCAGTTTTAGGAACCGAGGGCAGGGTCCATCACTTCTGGCACTGATGGAATAAGAGAAGACCCTGAGGAGACATCAGATTTCCTTGGGGGAAGTGACTTTATAGCGGAAGGGAGGATAGACAGCCACTTCAGATTCCTCATTCCCAGCGACAGGGCAGGCAACCTTGTATGGCAGTTTAGCAAGGTATACTTCTAGATTAGAAAACTTGTGGTTTAGGGCTTCTGCAACCTTAGATGGCTTGGTTATGAAACCTGTGTCCAAGAGCAGGTTGACGTTGCTTTGCTTGTGGCCAGGTTTAGTAAGGGAGTTAACTGAGGCCAAGAACCTACAATGGTCACTCAAGTTGCAGGTTTGTTGGTTTTTAATGAAGAAGGCTTTGAGGGATTTGTCCTCCTGCTTACAGAGGTTCTGGAGACTATGGTAAGTATTCCAGTTAACAGGGGATGTAGAGGATTTAAAGGTCTGCAATAGAGCATCCTTGCTGTTTTGAGCTTTTTGGTGAGCCATTTCAAGTTCCCCCTCCTGACTCGCTGGGTAGTGACTGGGACATGCTTGTCTTGCATTGAAGACTGGACAGCAGTGAGGAATCCTAGGGCTGAGTCCACATCAGTAAGTGAGTAGAGGATGGACCAGTTAACCACCATAATGTCAGAGCATTGTTTGTTCATATTACATTTGTAGAAGTCCCTAAAGGATATAAGCTTGGGTGGGGGGGGGGTTCAGGTTACAACTGGATCATGTACAAAACGTGAGGGAATGGTCATTGATGGAGTCACAGAGTACTCCAGCTTAAAGGGTCCTGTTCTCATGGCTTGTTAAAATCCAGTTGAGAAGGGAGTGATTGGAGGGCTTGGAACTGAACCGTATGGGAGAGGAGATAATCTGGGTGTGGTTCAGTTACTTAAGCAACTTGATGTACTCAAACTGCTGGTCATTAAGCCAGTTTAGGTTGAAATCCCCAAACATTATATGGTCCCATAAAGGAGAGAGGTGGTCGATACCTTGGATTATTTGAGCAAGTGCTCTCAGACCCCCATTCTGAGGATTATATACACAACCCATATACAGTTTCTTAGTGGTCACAAGGGTCAGTTCAGCTATGATCCATTCAAGACAGGAATCTACAGGGTCAGTGGTCAAGATGATAGTGACAGTTACATAATCTCTGAAAAACAACACCACACCTCCTTTTTTTCTTCCCATGTCTGTCATGCTTAAATAAGGTATAACCCCTGATTGGGCAGTTTGAGTCTGGAATGGAGGGCTTCAGCCAAGTCTCAGTTATGCCAGGAATACTGGGGTTGAAGAGGGCTGTCCAGGCTTCTATTTCACGAATCTTGGAGAGGAGGATACATAAATTTGTGTGGGCAATCTTTAATCCATGGCTATTTGTCCAAAGGTGATTTGTGTGATTTAGTGTGGGATGTGTTGGTTCAGGTTTGGTTTTGATGTCACCTCCAAGTAAGAGTAGCAGTAGGGGAGTCAGAGGATTACTGTTACTCCACAGAGAAAGTGACTGCTGGGAGGGGGGCCCTGAGAGAAAATATAGGCACCCAGAAGACAACACTCTCTTTTCCAAGCAAGCAAAATAAGATAGTAGTGAGATAGGGGGAACAGGAATTAGAAGGGGAGTAACTCACCAATTGACCCTTGAATTTCAGGTGTTGGCCATCATCCAGAGTAGTTTTTACCACTTGAGGAACATCACTCTGATCAAACCCCTAGTTCCACCTGGTGACCTGCTAACACTGATGCATGCCTTTGTAACATCAAGGCTGGACTACTGCAATGCTGTCTACTTCAGGGTCAGTGAGGAATCTTCATCAGCTGCAGCTGGTGCAGAACGCAGCAGCCAGGTTGCTGATGGGTCTTTTGAGATCAAGTCATGTGACCTTGATCCTGTGTGATCTGCACTGGCTGCCTGTCAGGATTCTCTTCATGGTGGGCTTACTTACCTATAAGACCCTATATGGATCGGGTTCAGGCTACCTAAATGTTCCCTTAACCCCTGCCATCCCGGTACGCTCACTCCACTCCTCCAATGAGGACCTCCAAGTGGTTCTGAGAGCCAGGATGAACACCTCAGGGACTAGAGCAATTGAAGTGGCCATCCCAGCCCACTGCAATTTACTCCCCAGACCACTGAGTGAGGCCCTTTCAGTGGAGATTTCTAAAAGGAATCTAAAGATGCTCCTTTTTTAATCACTCATTCTGTAATTAGCTTGTTTGATTGATTTTATTGTCATTTATTTCTTGGTGGTAATGACGGATTTTTTGACCCTGCTATTTAACTGTTTATTTGTATTGTTCTTGTATATCATTGTACTACCTGTAAGGTGACCAGAGCCTCCAGGATTGGGCCCCATATAAAAATACATTTTTACTTACTTAATTACTAAGGTTGAATAAGAGTTGTTATTTTGAACTGCTAGGTCTCTTTCCAGAATGTAGGCACAGGAGTCACAAAAAAGTGAGGCTTAGAAAGTGAGAGCACACGATGGATGCAGACACTGCTGGGTACATTTTGGGATGACTCCACACAGCCAGTCAAGGGGCGGCTAGAAACGTGTGTATGTGTGAAGGGCTGCAGGGACCTAAACAGTGGCATAGCAGACCAGAACAATATGCCACGGATCCCTGGTACAGCCAAAAATATTAGTTCTACCTCTTGTTACATAATATGAGATATTAATGTGAGATATTAATAAGCACAGCAACAAACAGGCACAGTCAGTTGTCAGTGGAAGAGATAACATGAGATATACTCAGTGAGTAAACCTAGAACCACTGCATAGACATGAGCAGGCATAACATCAGCAGGGCAAATGTGACAACTAATATATGCAGGAGAAAAACTCCCACTGTAGCTATCATAGGTCAACCAAATTAGGCAACAGATAATAAAAAAAAAAGCTTACCTCTTGTTGAGATCAGAGGTCACACAGTAATACCAACACAACATCATTGATACATGATTGGTACACCCCTGAGGAAGAAGTCAGATAAAATAGGGAGGTAGGATAACAGCTGCAGTAGTACTAACAACTAGTATTAGTGCATGTTGCCAGTAACCCTTAAAGTACAACAGTCACTACATGTAGGAATTTAATCACAGATATAACTGCCAGTTCGAACAATCAAAATTAAGTCCAGCAGGATATTTCACAAGCAGCTGAGGTAGTAGATAAACTGATAATAAATGGCCTGGTGAATTGCAGATTGGAAGTTATTAGGTAGTGTGTATAGATGTGAGCACTCATACAAATCCCAATTACTGTTGGCAAACCGGTGGCTGCTGAGGAAGTAGCAGCCCAGTCGATAGTAGCCTTTTGCACAGAAAATAGATTCAGCAGCTCTTGCCAAGTGGGTCGCAAATATACTGAATATGTTTCCTATGGTACCTGTTGTACGTGGTACGTCGTACATGATGATTACATTGATTCCAATTATGTCCTGAAAATAAATACTCATTACAAGTTGTGATTGGGATTAATTGTCTTCTTGCTTTTTCCTCTCCTTTCAATCCAGTTAATTAATTCAAGACGACACTGGTGGGGTTTGTAGATTTTCACCTTATTATGCTTCCAGTCACCATTACTCCAGCCCCACAGTATCATCATACTCTCTATCTAAATCAGTACTACTTGTATCAAAGTTATCCCTGTCAGCTACCTTATACTCCCTTAGCTACTGTCTCAGCAGCAGCAGCACCATCAGCTCAAAAGTTTCATAAACCATGCATGCTGTGTGTCTGTTTTCCAGCTGGAGTCAAAAGTGTTGGTTTCTTAGATAGTTTGATGGTCAGCACTATATCCCCAGCAGGGAATAACCAGCGGAGTCAGAAGAATCTTGAAAAACTGATGGTCCAAGCATGACTGATTGGGGACTGTTCTGTTCATAGATTGCTGAAATATTTCACAGTTAATTAAAAGTTTAAATTAAACATAGCTTTAGACCTTTAGGCTACAGCCCGGTAACTCCACTGCTTGCTTAACTGGTGGTATTTGACTGCCTTCAGACTGCTGAAGAAGAACATTCTTCACTCTGGAAGTTGAAATACTTACACTGAATGTAATTGTCTTACTAGCACAAGTATCATTAGCACCACATGGACTGATATGCTTTCACTTTTGCTCTAGTTGCAGTGCAGCTAAAATCTCCTAGTTCCCAGTTCATTGGTAATGAACAATATTTTTCCTTTGCTGGTTTCCAGGGCCCATCTTGGGATAATACTTTTTTTTTTTTTATCTTTGTGCAACAGGTTTTTTGTATGACCCAAGGGCTGGTGCTATACCCATAGCAGTTTAATGGGTTTTTATACATTCTCTGTGTGTTTCCACAGCAAATTAACTATGACAATGAAGTTCAACAACACTCATAAAGGGTGTGAAAAAATTAAAAAATAGAGTTATTTACTACTGAACATAATTTAATTTTAACTATTACTGGCTATTAGCTTGTGTTTTCCATTCTCAACCTTATATCTAGGTACTGGTTTAACTTGCTCCCCTCCTATCCAGAGGACTGCCTATCCTCAGACTCCTTATCCCCTTATGAACTCAGGCATAGAAATGAAAGATCCTTCACCCTGCCCCGACCCTCTTCCATAGCAAGCAAAGCTGCTTTTTCCTATTGGCTTCCCTACTTGTGGAACAAATGTACCCCTACTATCAGAAACTCACCCTCTCACTCTAGCTGCAAGCAACAGCTACATTTCTTTCCTCCACCCTTATGCTGCTGCCACAACTGAACTAAACCCACTACCTCTACTGACTTTACCTTCCTACAACCCTCCCTAGCACTTATTAAAGATTCATTATGTAGAGCACTTACTATTGTATAGTTCACCTCTAGAGATTCATCACATGTCATGTTTTCACTCTCACTGCTATATTATATTGATTGTAATTAGCTGCTATTGTGCTGTTAACTAATTTTCTGCATGTATTGTTTGTATTTCCACTGCTCCCCGGTCGCACCGAGAATCGAGCCTCAGCTCAGCGTGCCTTTCCTGGTTACTAAATGTTTAAATAAATAAATAAAAATAAATTCTATAGGTCCCCATCATTCTATTATTTTTATAAATGCCCATAGAAACACAAAATCATACAACCCTAAGCATCATTCCACACAAACACAACCCTGCAATTTTTTCATAAAATTACTTTATATGCTTTATCCTGTTAAATTTTCTACATTTACATATTGGAACACAAACATTTAGTCACACTGCACTTTGTCCACTTTGTAATGCCCAGTGAAACTAAAACAGCAGCCCGATGCCTCTGAATGTTTATATTCAGAACTGCACACAAAGAAAAAATGGTAAGTTCAACCACATAAAGTAAATTCATTAAAAAACTGTGGGGTTTGTGACCAAGTGGTTGGAAGGGGAGGGTTTGATAGAGGACTTAGTGTTACTACAGACATTTGTGAAAAACAGGAGGAGGATGGGACATTCAGAATGGTGGAATAAATACACAATTAAAACTGCAATATCCATAATATCCTGAATTACATGGTTCTGTTGTTTTTTCTAACGTTATTGGGCTATTTAGGCCAGCTCACCTTTACAGTGATAGTGCTACCTCTTGCAGTGCCAACAACCTGGGTTCAGGAGTGAATTCAGGCTGTTTGGCCAGGTAGGAGGGCTGACCATCCAACTGACTGCTGTTCTATAAGGAGGGGATGGCATGAAGCCTGGTGTTATCCTGCACCCTAGCAGTGTATTGTGGGTAGGACCAGGGGTCACAAGAGAGAGTGGTGGAGCAACAGGTGCCTGACACTCCACATACAGAAGAGTGCCTGGTTATTGTCAATGCACACATGCTCAGGTGAGCCATGGGGTGGGAGAAGAAACCAAGGAAGTTCTCCAGTCATTAAGATGACTTCTGGCCACCCACAGGCCCTGGACCTAATGACCATGCACTGCTGCAACACTGGATCCATTTGGCAGCAGTGCTTGGGGGAGTCTACCTCTGCCACTGCTGGGGGGTAAACACTAGCAGATCACACAGGCAGGGTAAGTCCTTGAGATTACAACAAACAAAAATGACCACACTCCACATCGAGAAAATTATTGCAGTAGATGAAACATGTAGGACACAAGACGCATAAATTGCTGAGGTGTCTTAGTGACAAAAAATGTTGTACTGCAAGTTCTGAAAATTAATTCAAATGCAAAGGTGTAAGTGGTAGGTGGACACTATTGCCAGGTGCCCTGGCACTTGGACCAAGTGAGTCTTCATCAAGGGGTGGGTGCACCCCACATGTACTTATCAACTGGCCATATGACTGAGTTCATGATCAGGTGACTAGTCACAGTATCATATTTAATGGTCTGTGGTCCTAGGCTGTTTCAAAATAGTATATGCTGCACCCAAGTGAGTAATATCAGAATACGTATTGAATTTCTAAAGCATTTCTGGATGCTAAAAAGTGTGTTTGACCAAAGACATGACATAAAGTATTATCACATCCCATGCAAAAAGTACTAAAATTGAAAAAAAAAGGAAATATGTTTAGACTTTAAATTCCAAACTTTAACAACTTAATAATCCAAGTTCTGTGCAAATTTAGGAGTTCATGCTAATTATTTTTTATATACAGCATATAAAAAATAAAACATATGTATAGATTCTCAAAAAGAATTTACACACTAAAATGCTTCTGATTTCCCTTTATGTCAATATATAAAAATACATACCAATCCAACAGTTAAATGTGCCTAAATGTCTTGGACAACATAGCAGACCTATCTGTTCATTGGTTATGTGGTCCTGAGGCTAGACAATCTTGTAATATTAATAAAATTAATTAATTCAGATTGATCTTTTAATTTTCCCTTATAATACTCATATGTACATGCTTGAAAAAGAGAATCAAAACATCTGTTACTCTAAATAACATCCTAACTCAGTTATCCAATATAGCCAGCATAAAAATAATAAAAATAGTTAACACTTAACTGTATAATATAGAAAATTACAAAAACTACCATGAATTGCCAGCTAATACTTCCACTTATTACCAAGAATCTGGATTGTCAGGTGTGGATTACCATGGTTGTGATAATGATGCGGACTCTGTTGATGAATTAATGGTCATAACCCCTTCATCCTATAACTTTAAGTATGCTAAGTATGTTAATAAATTAATTCAGAACACTAAAGGTGATCAGAATAGGCCAATATTTGAAAATTGTTAAACAGCTGTATCAGCGTATTGTTTTGAACCATTCATTTAGCCTTTGACATAAAATGTTAGCAATCAGTTTTAACAGAACCAAATTATGGCTCCATTATGCTTAGGAGTCCAATAATTTCTGATCCAGCATTCAAGACTCCATTGGATAAAGAGTCTACAAATTAGTATGCAGTATATAAGGGTAGAGAGTTTCATTTATTTTCAGGAATCCATATAATTGTAAAGAAGGATAGATAGGTGCCAAAAATACTGACCAGTTGGCCCACACACGTCAACAGAGGAAAACCACCATAGGCAAATAAAAAGCAGCTATATATCCCATTATCCCTTCTTTAAGTAGAGAAAGTGAAGAAAATGTAGTTCTTTGTACCAAGCTCAATTACATCCAGTTACTCTGACTTCTAGGTAATACTATCAGCCCCTAGCAGCACCCTAGTAACACAGAACTATTTGATTCTGGTGCAGGAATAAATGCAATAAAAATCATATAAATAGTAAAATATATATATATATATTTTGTCACAAAACCTGAACTGGGACATTGTATAACTGCAATACACCACGACAGGGTGCGGGTTATGATGGGATTTACCCATGCCTGGTGTGTTTTGGTTGGAGTTGTGCAAAACTGGTAAATTTTGCCCCACAAAATATTTCACAGAATATGCACATTTCATGAAATATTTTGCTGGGTGAAAATGCATAATTTCACCCTCGGAGCAAGCAACATTCAGCAATTTCACCACTAACATTCTGAGTTCCTGGTGTCTATTGTGCCCCCAGCTGCTCACTGGCTAACATAAAAAAATTATATATATATGTGTATATATATATATATATATATATATAATATATATATATATCTTCTCCCTGGTGTCTAGTTGTTGCTGCCCCCTGCCAAACTCTGGCCGAAATTGAATAAAGCACCTTCTTCCCCAAGTTACCCTCATCATGTCCCTCCTGAGTCCTCCTGACTCTCCTTTTGTAAGAAAAATAAATAATATGTCCAACTCCCTGGTGTCTAGTGGACCCCCTACCCCACCCTGCCAGCAGACAGCACCCACTCCACTCTCTTCCCCAGTACCCTGATTGGGCCACCAGCACAGCCCTCCGCTCATCTCCATGGCAAGCAGCCTGACTAAGCACTTCAATGAATGAGAGCATGCTTAAGCTTAAGCATTTGATCATTCATTGAAGTGTTCAGTCAGGCTGCCTGACATGGAAGTGAGTGGAGGGCTGTGCCAGTAGCTCATTCGGGTTATGGGGAGGAGCGGGGTGGGTGCTATCTGCTAACAGGGTGAGGGATGGTGGGTCCAATAGACACCAGGGAGTTGGACATGTTAGTTATTTATTTTTTTACTAAACAAAGGAGAGTCAGGAGGACTCTGGAGGGACATGAGGGTAACTCAAGGGGAGGGGGGGCTTTATTTAATTTCTGCCAGAGATTGGCCAGGGGTGGGGGGGTCAACCACTAGACACCAGGGAGAATTTTAGCCAATGAGCAATGGTGGGGGGGAGAGGGACCACTAGACACCAGGCAGTGGGACTGTCAGGTGATGCCCATTTGCATGTGAAACTGTGGGTGAAATTTCATCATTCTGACTGCAAGTTCACAAAAAATTTCACACAGTGTAATTGCTGATTTCACTGCAGTTACACCGGTGAAATTTTATTTTGTAACATCTCTAGTTTTGATCATTTGGCCTGCGACATCGCGTGACCAAACAATACATCAGGCATGGGTAAATCCCACCATAATCCACACCCTGTTGTGGTATATTGCTTAAATAATTGCTTGACTGAGTGTAGTACATTAGGTAATTCAATAAATATTGAAAACCTGTCCCCTGCCCAGGGCAACCTTTTGTTGAATTAAATAAGCTTATCAGGATGTTGCCATATCCATCTTTGGCCCCTTCCTAATTGAATCAGTTGGCTTTGGCATTTAAATTCAGCACTGTCTTGGTTTCAATAATTTTTATAGCTACTGTTTATCCAGCTATGTCCTTCCCATTAGCTATAGGCCACCAGCTTTCAGGGAGGGGACATCAGACAAACAGTTCAACAAGCCTATCCGATTCCACACTCTTGGGCCAAACTTGACCACTCATAGTGCTCAGACCTTCATGTTTTAACATTTAGGCAGTGGGCATAACATCCAACATGACCATACACTCTGGGTAAAATCCAAAAATGTGGCACCAACAAACAATGTAAAGGTCATAATGGGTCTGAAGAACCACACAGCTACATGCAGTGCAGCTGTATCAGAACATTAAACTAATAACAGCCACTAAATTACTGTTTGTGGAGTCAGCAGAGGTAAATTTAAATTTTATACTTAATGTAAGTCTCAATAGGACTATACTCGAACCTCATGGTGGCATAGATAGGGCTGTTATACATTAATGTAATGGAGTCAGGAGCTGTATCCAAACAGTGCCCAGAAATGTAATGTCACAGAACACAATCTGGGTTTTAGAACAGTAGAGACTGTACTCACCAAACCTCTCACAACATCTAGAGGGAGAGAAAGAGAATAAAGATTAAAAATGATAATTATAGAAAATATTATAACAAGCATACTTAGCACAGTAATTACCTAAAATCAATAAAAATGCAAAAATAACAGCAAAATGTCTATGACAAAATATTTTAAAATTTTTTGTAAATATTGTGCCCGGAAAAGCATAACATTAAAGACAAAATACAAGGTAACTGTACAAGCAGGCCTGTTAGAGCAATAAGGCTAAGTAATAAGGCAGTTTCATTATTGGGATAAACGGTGGTACTACAGTATATGATACAAAGGAAGGGCATTAAGTCCCAACTGATGTTCAGGCCATGTGGCTGTATGCTACCTAGGCTAAAAATTCAATAACTTTACGCTGTAATAAACTCTCCAGTCTGTTACCACCTATATTACTAGTTATTACAAATTCCAGTCCTATAAGTTTCAGGCTGGATGTTTCTTTGCTGTGATGGCAGACAAAATGTTCCACTACTGGACTATCAAGACTACCTTTCCTTATGCCACAGATGTGTTCTTCTATATGCTATCTTAGCAAATGAATCATCCTACTAACATATACCATAAATAGAGGCAAGTTCACCAAAGTGTGGTAATAATGAAATTTTACCTGCAAGTGAAGAGCTATCTGGCTTTCACTTTTCTTTTTTTTTTTTTTAAGTTTGAATGTAGATGTTTCATGGAAGTACATACAAATATTGCAGTTTCCACAATCAAGTATTCCTCTAGGTCTAGTCAGGAGCCAGTTGGTATGTATATTGCATTGTTCTGGTATTTTGAATTGTTTCCTGACTAATTTGCCTTGTGTAGTGGGGGCATGTTTAAAAGTTACTCTGGGACTTTCAGTAAGAAATTTTGCTAAAATGGTATCACTGTGTAGTAGTGGCCAGTATTTTCTAAGAATGGCTCCTACAGTAATTGCCCAGCTAGGCTAATGAATTCTGTAATTAAGCATACCAGATGGTTTTCATTTTGTGATCTGTTGTTTGATTGTAGGACACTGTCCTACATGCTGGGCCTTTGGAGATCTTCGGTCTCAGCTCCGGGCAGCATGGGCAGAGATTGCACGCCTCAAATTTCATATTGAAGAGGAAATACATTATAAGAACCACCCGCCATTTCCCCAGCATCCAACAGAAAAACCTCGACCGCAGAGGGTAGTTGGTCCAGGAGGTTGGCAGGTGGTTAGGAGGAGCAAATCAGGTGCCCCATCACTCTCTGCTCTCCAACACATTACCTCAAAACCATATAAACGCTAAACAGGTATCTGCCTCTATCTCTGAAATCAAATAAAGAGGCAGAAGACACTGCAGAGCAGGACACTGCGTGGCACAGGAGCTAGCACAACAATACTCACCCAAATCAGGAACCAAAACCAAACAAGCACAAAGGAAACTAAAAACTTCTGATCATAGGAGACTCCATGATTCGGGAGTTGATACCCATCTCCAGCCAGGGTGATGGTCAGATGTCTCCAGGTACATCTGCATGGAGAGACACTGACCGCATTGCTAAAATTGTTCACAAAGCAGGAGAAAACATTGATGTCCTAGTACACATAGGGACTAATGATCTCGCCAGCCGTCAGCTGGAGACCAAGGAACACCTGACTAAGCTGGGTGACAAACTATCATCTATTTTGTCTGCATCTCCTTCTCTGAGATCCTGCCAGTCTGGGAGAAGGGAACAGATGGACGGAAGGTCAGAGAAGGAGAGATAGGGGAGCTAAACATGGCTCAAGGACTGGTGCCAGGAAAAGGACACAGATTTGTAGGGAACTGGCAACAGTTCTGGGAGCGAAAGTTCTTTAAATTTGATGGACTGCATCTGACTAAAGAGGAGTCAGCGCATTGGGGCAGAAGTTTGACGTCTTTGCAGAATATTTAAACTAGCAAATGGGGAGAGGGTGCAGCACCCATACGTCGAATAGAACACCCTCCCCTCAGCTAGTGGTCAAACAGAATTCAGCGTGTTTGCCATTCATTTGCATCACCAGGTAAGAAAAAAGGTTTGTCTCCCCATACGATGCACAGGGTAATGCCAAACTTCACCCAACAACTAACACACCAAAATCTGGCCAATGGAAAATCATGTACACAATGCTCACAGCCTGGGAAATAAGATCCCAGACCTGCAGGCAATAATGTCAGAGGCTAAACTGGACATAGTAGCAATTAGTGAGACGTGGTTACCAGTAACCACACTTGGGAGACTTCAGTACCTGGCTATGTATTGTTCAGAAGAGACCGAGGTGCAAAAGGGGAGGAGTGGCCCTGTATGTTAATGAAAATATCAAAGCTACAGAAATTCAGAATACACATAAGGAGCCAGAAGAACTGTGGGTCACCCTGAAACAGGAAATGGGACAGCCATAAGAACTGGGGTTGTCTACAGGCCCCCAGACCAGAGGGAGGACATAGACACATTACTGTTAGAAGATATACAAAACATGACAGCTAAAGGGAGGTTCTGATAATGGGAGACTTCAACATGCCAGATATAGATTGGTCAATACCAGCAGGAACATCTGCCAGAACTAGACTCATAGTGGATTCCCTGCAGGGGAGGGCCTCAAACAACTGGTACAGCAACCCACAAGAGACAGGGCTATCCTAGATCTAGTACTGACTAACAAAGAAGGGATCACAGATCTCCAGGTAGAAGGTCACCTGGGTCCAGTGACCATCACATGGTATGGTTCAATTTGGCTACTACATCTAAATCATCCCATTCCAAGGCAAAAATATGGGACTTCAGAGGAGCTGACTTTGATAAGATGGCCAACAGAGTTAAGCTAGCCCTGGCAAAAAGAACACAGGTGAGGAGGTACAGGCAAAGTGGGCAAGCATTAAGGATACAATACTTGAAGCAACATCCCATTGTGTTAGACAGAAAAGGAAGTGCAAAAGAAGAAGGAAACCACTTTGGTTCTCAAATACAGTAGCAGAAAAGGTCAGAGCCAAAAGGCTGGCCTTCAGAAAAATATAAGGGAACACAGCGGGATGAAGATAGGGAGGCATACCAAACTGCCCTAAGGGAAGCAGGTAAGGCAGTAAGGCAGGCAAAGTCCCAAACTGAGGAAACACTAGCACGAACAGTAAAAGAAGGTGACAAGACTTTCTATAGATATAGTAGTGAAAGGAGAAAGTCCAGAGGGGTATTGCTAGCTTAATGGAGAAAAGGGAGCATGGAGGAGGAGGACCCTGTAAAGGCATCTATCCTAAATAGATACTTTTGCTAGTATTTACTGAAGAGAAGGTAGGGCAGGGCCCAAGCTCAGCATCATGGACACAGGGGAGGGAGGTGAGCACTACTCCTTCACAAAAGAAAGGTCCTACAAGAGCTTGCTAAGCTCAGGGTGGATAAGGCAATGGACCTGATGGCATACATCCCAGGGTACTTAGGAGCTAAAGGAGGAACTAGCAGAGCCATTAGCAGAATTGTTTAATGAGTCTCTGAGCACAGGAGAGGTCCCAGAAGACTGGAGAAGGGTTTATGTGATCCCGCCCACAAGAGTGGTAGCAGGGAGGAGGCGGGGAACTACAGACCAGTCAGTCTTACCTCAGTAGTGGGCAAGATTATGGAGGCACTCCTTAAGGAAAGGATAGTGCAACACCTGGAATCCATAGGGCACAGGATCCAAGACAGCATGGGTTTACAAAGAAGGTCCTGTCAAACTAATCTCATAGATTTCTTTGACTGGGAACCAGAGTGGTGGACCAAGGGGAGCAGTTGATGTCGCCACCTTGACTTCAGCAAAGCTTTTGACACTGTTCCACATAGAAGATTGATAAATAAGCTAGGTAGGCTCGGGTGGGTCAGAAGTTGGTCAACTGGGTGGCAAACTGGTTGACTGGCAGAAAACAGAGGTGGTAAATGGTATACAGTCAGAAGAGATGCAAGTCACAAGTGGGGTACCTCTGGGGATCAGTCCTGGGGCCAGTCCTATTCAACATCTTCATTAGTGACCTCTCAGATGGACTAGAGGGTAAGGCTTGTCTGTTTGCAGATGACACCAAGATCTGCAACAGGGTAGATGATCCAGATGGGGTGGGCAGAATGAGAAGAGATCTGGATAAACTAGCAAAATGGTCAGAAGAGTGGCAACTGGGATTTAATGCAAAGAAGTGCAAAATCATGCACATAGGGAAGAGAAACCCTGAAGCCACTTATAGGCTGGGAGGAGTTGCTAGCAGTCACAAAGGAAGAAAGAGATTTGGGCATCATCATCACTGATGACCTAAAATCATCAAGCAGACCTCTAAAGCAGTAGGTAGGCTAGAGTTAGGGTGTATTAGTAGGGTATCTGAAGTCGTGAGAGGAGGTAATCCCTCTGCATGAAGACATTGGTTAGGCCCCATCTGAGTACTGCGTGCAGTATTGAGGCCACACCTTCACAAGGACATTAACCAAATTTGAGGCAGTCCAGAGAAGGGCAACCAAATGGTGCAGGGACTGCATCAGAAGACATATGAGGACAGATTAACGGAGCTCAATATGTATACCCTTGAGCAAAGGAGGGAGAGGTGATGATCGAGACATTTAAACACCTTATGGCATAAAACAAGGTGAAAAGAGTCTAACATGTTTAAATATAAGAAAAATTGCAGGACAAGAGGACACAGCATGAGATTAGAGGAGGCCGATTAAGGGGAATGTGAGGAAATTCTTTTTCACAGAAAGGGTAGAAGATGGCTGAATAGCTTACCACAAGAAGTGGTGGCTATGAATACAGTGCAGGGCTTCAAACAGGCATGGGATAGGCATAAGGGAGCAATACAAATTACTATGAATAGATAGGTCACTGACAGAGCAAAGGCCGATGGCACATTTATAAGGTAGAAAAAGAAATGGGCAGACTGGATGGGCCTTGCGGTCCTTATCTGCCGTCAACTTCTATGTTTCTATGTTTCTATGTTTCTATGATCAGAATACCAACTCTCTATCCTCATTCACAGCTGTCTGTAGCACAGTACCCACTATGGATGCTTTGTAGCCTCTGGCAAGGAACTTTTTGTTGAGTTCATGAGATTGCTCCTCAAAAATCTGCTGTGTGTGAACAATTGTATATGAGGTGAAGGAATTTCCCATGGGGAATAAATTCCTTAAGGGCACACAGATGGGCAGTGGTAGCCTGCAATAAGCTATTGGTGGCAGCCAGTTTTCTGTACCCCTCTGTGAATACATGAGTGGTGCTATCTACTTCTGATAAGATATCCTGAAAATTTAATTCAGTACAGTCAATTGTGCTGGTAAATCATAATATTGTCTTAACATTATTTTGGTTTAACCATGATAGAAATTGCTCAACTTCTTCCTTCGTGCATTGCCAGATACACAAGATGATATTTATAAAGTGGAACCATTTTATAATGTGCTTCTAGTATGGATTAAAGTTTGGCTCCAGTACTGTGGACTGCTCTTATGAGGCAAAAAATAAGCTAGCAAATTATGGAGCCATGGCTGCCCCCATGGTAGTTCCATGGCACTGAAGATAGAACTCACCATCACATTTGAAGCAGTTATTTTTCAGCACATAGTCAAGACTGTGTAATTCAAAATCAACAGGTATATCCTTCTTAAGTGAATCTCTAAAGAGAAAATGCTGACATGCTACTATACCTTGATGATGATGTATAGTTATAGATGCGTGTAACCTCAACATATTTATTTATTTATTTATTGAATTTTGATGACCGGGTAGGCTCACTGGGCCCCGGAGGTCCCTTTTTCAGGGGCGACCCGGGAGTTACAATTATTACAGGTAACAGAGGCAGTACATACAGGTGCAGTTCTTGTTGTAGAAAAACAGTCCTCATAGGCTTAAAACAGTAGGATTGTGGTAGGAAGACATACAAGCAGGAGGAAAACATTAGTTACACATGGAGAAAACATTTTGCTTAGTAATTTCAAGTTGTATTACAGTGTGCGCAGGGTTGGGGGCAAGGAGTTTGGCTTGGGTCCTGTGGTTCCTCGCCTATGGGCAAATAGGGAGAGGACAAGCTGACGCGTAAGTGCTCCCATGTCTGGTGTATGTTAAGTCCTTAAGGTAGGTGCATTAAGCTACCGGAGTAGTGCTGTGTGGGTCAGGTGCTGTAGCATAAGCATTTGCTCCTTTCTAGCAAGTGAGACTTGAGTCTAGTTCTGAAGCAGGTGATCGACTCAGCTTCCCACACCTCCAGGGGGAGGCTGTTCCAGTTGGAGGGGGCAGCATGAGCGAAGGACATGGACCCTGCTTTTGTTCTCACCTTCGGGACCACGAGGAAAGTTTGGCCTGTGGTCCATAGATTCCGTGGGCTTCGATTTACCTTTATGAGACCACTAAGGCTAGGGGGAGGTGTAGGCCCAATTAGCTTAAAAGTAAGGCAGAGAGTTGGGTACATGAGGCAAGCTTCAAAAGACACCCATCTGAGTCTAGTTAGTGACTCACAGTGATGACTCCTAGGGTGGGACAGTGAGGCAAAGCAGACTATCTTTTTGTACAAGGTCTGTAGCTTGCTGAGCTCCATCTTGGCCACGCCCTGGAGTACCGGGGCCGCATAGGTGAGCGCAGGGAGAAGTACGCTCGATGCAATGGCTGTCCTAACTTCTGGGATCAGCTGGTCCTTTAGTCTGTAGAGGGTTCCAAGTTTACCATGGATGACCTTAGTGACTTGGTCCACATGTTGTTTTAATGTGAAGCCTTGGTCCAGGGTAAGTCCAAGGTATTTTGTGGAGGCAACCACTTCAAGTTTTATACCCCTCCCTGGACTTGAGTAGGAGGAGCGGTGACCTCTCAGGGCATAGGAATCTCGGTCCAAACAGCATCACCTTCGTTTCATTAGTGTTTAGGACCATTTTGTTCACAGTGAGCCAGTCATCCATCTGTAGGATGTTTCTTTGGAGGGTTGTCCCCAGATCGTTTAGGTTGTTAGAGGTTCTGTAAATGACCGCATCATCCGCATACTGGATGATGTTGCTGCTCCCACAGTGGGTATGCAGCTCATTTATAAAAAGTGAAAAGTAGGGGGCTGAGTATCAACCCTTGTGGTACCCCTTCTTTGAGTGGCAATAGGTCGGAGATTTTGTCCTTCCACTTGACCCTCTGTGTACGTCCTGAAAGGTAGCTCTCGAACCATCCCAGTGCGTGAGTGTCAAGGCCTAGTAGGCACATTTTTTGGAGTAGAAGCTTGTGGTTTACCAAGTCAAATGCCTTGGAAAGGTCTATGAAGACCGCGCCTGTGTAGGCCCCTGCGTCACTATTGCTCAGTACCTCAGCCGAGAATTTGGTTAAAGCGGTATCTGTCCCATGTTTGGCTCTAAAGCCATGTTGGGTCGGGGAGATTAGCCGGTGGGCTTCTAAATATTCTTGGAGCTGGGAGTATACTAGCTTCTCCTGTATTTTTGCAATGGCACACAGCAAGGAGATAGGCCTATAGTTCCCTATGGGCTCGGTTGGCCCACCCTTGTGAATGGGGACCACATGAGCCTGTTTCCATAGCTCAGGGACAGACCCATCCTTTAGGGACCTGTTTATCAGCCAGGTAAGGGGCTTAGCTAGTGCTGGGGCTCCATCCTTGAAGATTCTAGTCTGGATGCCATCAGGGCCCCCTGATCCTCTTGAGTTCAGGGATTTAAGGATGTTCAAGACCTCTTTACCCTAACCAGCCTCAAGTGAAACAATGGGCGGTCTAGGTTTGGGGGCACCTGTACATTAGGCTCATTCCTGTTATCTGGGAGCCCAGCCTTATATTCATCCAGGTTCATGAAGTAGCTGTTTAGGGCCTCTGCAATGAGTGTCCCATCTTCCAGTAATTGCCCATTGGCCTTGATTGGGCCAGGGCAGTTTTTTTGTTGCCTTTGATCAGTTCATTAATATATGATCAGAAGACCATCACTACCTATCCACATGTATGTACTCTACCATTGAAAGTCCTGAAATCTTTCCAGGACATACATTGTATCTCTCAGGTAGGGTCCCTGACACACCACGCCACGTTGCCATTGTGCCATCATTTGCTAACTTATTTCTTGCCTCATGGGAGCAGTCCACTGTACTGCAGCTGAGCTTTAATACCTACAATAAGCACATTATAAAAGGGTTCCACTTTATAGATGGCATCTTGTGCTTCTGGCAAGGCACCAAGGAAGAGGTTGAACAATTTCTATCATGGTTTAACCAAAATTATTTTAGTTTAAGTTTTACCAGCACAGCTGACAGTACTAAATTAAATTTTTCTGGAAATTACATTGGAAGTAGATAATGCCAATCATGTGCTCACAAAGGAGTACAGAACACCAACCACCACAAAAAGCTTACTACACGCTACCAAAGCCCATTCCCATGCTCTTAATGAATCTATTTCCTATGATCAATTCCTTCACCTCAAATGCAGTTGCTCATGTACAGTAGACTTTAAGGCCCAACGTCATGAACTCTACAAAAGGTTTCTTGACAAAGGCTAAAAAGCATCTATACTGGATACTGAACTACAAAAAGCTGCAAATCAGGATAGGGAGTTGGTACTCCAACCAAAAAAACAAATTAGAGAATAAAAACCATCCCATATGCTTTATTACCAAATTCACTAGCCTAGCTAGACCAGTAGGAACAATTATTAGAAAATACAGGCCACTACTATGCAGTGATACCATTTTAGAAAAATCTCTTTGTGAAAGCCTTAGAATAACTTTTAAATGTGCCCCCACTGTAAAAACAAATTTGCGAAGAATTAATTCAAAATACTAGAACAATACAATGTAAATACCAATTGGCTCCCAACTAGAATTAATGACATATTTTATTGTGAAAATTGCAACATTTGTATGTACTGCAACCAAACTTCCACATTTGAACTTGAAAAATACAAAAGAAAAGTGGAAGTTGCAGCAGTTCATCACCTGCAGGACAAATGTCATTGTAATTGCACTTTGGTATGCCGTCTCCTACCTATATATCGAGAGGACTATTTGTCCATTAAGACAGCATATACAAGAACACATCTGCAACATAACGAAAGGTAGTCTCAGTTATCAAGTAGTGGAACATTTTGCCAGCCATCACAACAAAGATACATCCAGACTGAAATTTATGGGACTAAAATGTGTAAAAATTGGTGATATACTGTAGGTGGTAACAGACTGGAGAAAGTATGACAGCATGACAGGTATTGGATTTTAAACCCTGGTAGCCTACAGTCACATGGCCTGAACATCAATTGGGACTGAAAGCCCTTCCATTACCTCATACAGCATCAAAATGTATCCCAGTACTGAAACTGCCTTATAACTTAGCCTTTTTGCCATAACAGGCATGCTTGCACAGATACCTGTGCATGTGTCTTGTCTTTAATGTTATTCTCTTCCTCACACAATATTTACAAATATTATAAAATATTTTGGTATAGACATTGTGTTGTTATTTTTATATTTTTGTTGATTTGAGGTTGATTATTGTGCAAATGATGTTTATTACAATATGTTATACGATAATACTTGTTCTTTTTCAGTAAATCTTTTTGTTAGAGTTTTTTATTTTATTTCATTTGTAGTCCAGAAATAAGCATATACATAAACATATACATTATATATCTTGAAGCGTATCCAACATTTAACACTTAAATTACATATAATGCTAGGTCTAAATCTATATACATTATAAATCTTTTAATTTACTTTTAATTACCAGCTAATATATCAAACTGTTTTCATATAATATCTGTCATCTAAAGTTGCCAAAAATTTAGCAGATTATAACTCTTACATCATTAATCACTTAAAGACCGGGGGTGACTGACATATCGTGCCTAATTTGCCCAGCCTGAGATTTGTGACTTTTTGAGTTTGATCTGAATCAGATTCCAGATCTGATTATATTTACCAATTGATTTACTGAGATGTAATGGATGCATTCCAGAATGTGTATAGTAGCCATTGCATTCAGCCAAGACTTAAAGTCTGAAGGTCTGGATCATTCCATTTCAAAAGTATCTGTTTATAGGCTTGGGCTAATGATATGTTTACTAGGATTTTGATTTTAAGCTGATAATTTATTATATGGGGGTTCAATTCATAGCAGCATCCACAACAGATGTTTATGTAAAGAACATTTAATTGAGCTTGATAAGAACTCCAAAATGACATCCCACTAATTTCTAAGTTTAGGGCATGATATGATCATATGAATTAAGGTACCTTCACAATTTTTGCACCTTGGGCATCACCCAAAAATTGTGAAATTAAATTTATTTAATAGTTCAGGGGTATGATATGTTTGGTACGTAATATTAAATAACATTTACTGCATTTGTATAGATTTTAAGCCCCAGGCTCTTATATTGATCGAGTATGTCCAACTTGCATTTGAAATGTGTACCCCCAGCTTCTCTCCCAATTTACTTTTAAGGTTAGCAGTATAGGTACTTCAGGGGGTTATTATACCGTATATCTGCAAAATGGGTTTTGTGTGAACAGATAGTTTAAAATAATTTTCAAGAGCAGTTAATTGGTCTGGATAGGGGTTATTAATATTCTTAAGGATAAAATCCCTAATCTTCAGATAAGTGAAGAACTGAGAATTAGCTAGATGAAACTGCTTTTTCAAGGTTTCGAAATCTAAAACCTGTCCCTTATCAATAAATTGACCAATTTGGCGAAGTCTCTTATTACACCATTCTTTAAAAGTTTGGTTATGTATAGTTGGTATAAACAAGGTATTCATAAAACTAGGAGAATCCTTGGACACAATAAATTTATGTAGTTTGATTCCTATTATATGCTTTCAAACATATCTTGTAGTCTGCATAGGTAGCAATAGCCAAAGTTTCAAGTTTGCAGGATCTGTATACAGAATATGTTTATCATTAATGAAGGGGGTACTTGCAGGTTCTATTATGAATGAGGCAGCTTGTTTTTTTTCCCCCAACCCAATCCAGTATAACTGATAGATTAACTGCAAAATAGTACATCTTGAAATTAGGGAGAGCTAGTCCAGAGTCCGATTGTGGGGCAGTCAGTTTCTTTATCTTAAGCTTAGGTTTTTTCCCCTTCCATAAGAACTTTTTAATTGCTGCTTCTAATGCCTAGCAACATTTGTTGGGAATTATAATTGGTCAGGTTTGAAATAAGAATAAAAAAATGGTAAATTTCCATTTTAACGACATTACTATGGCCCATGAGTGTGTATGGCAGATTTTCCCACTGATCCAAAAGTTTCTTAATCTCTTCTAGTAGAGCAACATAATTCAATATTGTATATCCTTGAGTTTATTATCAGTCTTGACTCCTAAATATGTAAGTTGTGCCATTGATTTAATCTGATAATGCTCTGGAGGAATAAATGAATTTGAGTGTGCTCAGGTTTCTAAGACCTCAGTCTTGGTCCAGTTTACTTTAAAACCTGAGACGCCCCCAAATTTGGTCAAAATTTCAAGAATGTCCAGGAAACTGTAATTCAGATCTTTAACTGAGATAAGAGTATCATCTGCATATAAACTAATGCAGAACTCTTTCCCATTTATTATTGGGCCTTGTAATTTTGCTGAGGCTCTTATGGCTATAGCCATAGGTTCTATGGCCAAAGCAAACATCATCGGTGAAAGAGGACATTTATTGCCGGGCACCTCTCTGCAGTTTAATTAAGGAGGAGATATCTGAATTAGTTCTAACCCTGGCCACCAGATCCGAGTACAGTATACTTATCCATTTTTGGAACCTTTGCCTGAAATCGTACCTAGTGATAATAAATTTAATATAAGACCATTCTACCTGATTGAATGCTTTTTCAGCATCATTTGTGAGAATAGACAGATTCATGTGTCTACAATAGTCCAGTAGATTAAGTAAGTGTCTAACATTAGTGGCCAGAATACATCCTTTTATGAAACCATTCTGATTGGAAAAATAATATCAGGTAATATAGACTCTAGTCTGGTGGCCAGGGTATTAGCCATAATTTTTGAGTCTGTGTTGACTAATGAAATGGGGCAATATGATGTTTGGCTGTGGTGGTCTTTGTCCTTTTTCAAGAATAAAAGCAGACTGGCTTCCCTAAAAGTTGGTGGCAGGGTCTGTGTATCCCAGATGTAGTCGAATACCTGTTTTAAATATGGTGCCAGTTTAGGGACAAATATTTTTTAGAAATCGATGGGAAGCCCATCAGGACCAGGGTTTTTTTTCCGGTAGGAAGTTTTTTTATTGAGTCCAGTATTTCATCTAATAGAATGTCTTGATCCAAAATCTCAGCCTTGTCAGATGCAACTTTAGGTACTTCAGTCTTTCCAAAAAAAAAAAACTCTTCCTGGAAGGTTTGTGAGCAACTTATCTCAGATGTATAAAGTTTCTGATAAAAATGATAAAACACCTTGGCCCGGATATTCAAACTGCGCCATTCTGAGGCGAAAGCGCTTGCGCTGCTCAAAATAGTTGTGCAGGGGTGTGGCTGGGGTGATATTCAAAGGAGTTGCTAGTGAGCAACTCTTTGAATATCACCCTCCAGACCACAGCCACTGTGCATGGTGCAGTGGAACTTGCACCACCGCAAGTTGTCAGAGTTGAGCATTAAACTTGCGGTGGTGCAAGTACCATTACGCCATGCGCAAATTTCCGATATTCAAAAGGTGACATGCAAATAGGGCCATAATTCATGCAAGGTGCAGGGGGGCCATTTGCATCTGATTATGGCCCCATTTGCATGCCATTAGCATGTAGGTGCGCCGATCCCCGAGGACTTGCGCCTGGCCATACTCACTAGTTGTCCTCCATGCATCATGGGTGGTGATACCTGAGTTGCTGACCAACCACTCTAGATGGAGTGACTTTGACATTGACAAGGACTTGGGGAGAGCACAATGTTTTCCTTCATTACCTTGCCCATCTGGGGAGGTATCATAGGTACAGCAGATTTCTTATGCCAGGTAAGCCCCCAAATTATTTGAAACTTTTGTAGTGTGCCAGCATTCCTGTGGATAATTTATCTACAGCTGCTAGCTGCCTACTGCCAGGAGCCATTCGGTCACGATTGGGATATTCAAGGATATCGACTGGCAAAGGATCAGCCTCTTAGTGATGATGCTGATGGCCACCTCCTATTTGATAATAGGAAAGTGCTTAGGAAAAGAGGGTTCAGAATACCCAACAAGTGAATAGAACTGTCCAGCAGGGGGCTAGCACTAACAATTGTCCAACAAGCTTGGTGGACACCCTCCCAGAACAAAGCTAGGAGTGGGCAGTTCCATAAGCCATGAGTTAGGGTTGTACCTAAGGACTGACTTCTACAGCAAACAGTCTGTGATCATGATACCCAGCTGTTTAAGATTGAATGGGGTGTGGCACCACCTGAGAAGACCCTTGTTTTGGAACAGGTAGTTTCTGATATGTTGGTAGTCCATATGTGCTCAGTGTATGCTATGATACCATGCCTAAGTACTTATATAAATATCTAATTTCTGCTCCCGGGAAGGTTTGAATGAGAGAGAGATTAATCAAGGAGAGTACCACGAAGGGAGCGGTATACATAGCTAACTCTCCATCTGTGGAGTTTGGCACCAGCTGTCACCATTGTTTTAGTGGCACTCATTGCCTCCATAATAGAGGCTTGGACCTTTGGGAAGCTCATACTTCTGACCTGTAAATATGTCCAAAAAGTCCTGTTTTGGTAGACTGAACTGCTGTTAGAAAGTGGCAAAGGATTCAACATGGCCACCGTTTGGTGTGAGAAAATCGGGGAGCAGCAGTACGCATCTCTGTTCCCAAGTGTGCCACTTAGGTAGGGCACCACCAATCCACAGGTTGTCTTTTCTCCATAGTGGCAAGGCAAGGCAAAATTAATTTAAAAGACGCCCAATCCCAAAGGATCTGGGCACCGCACAAATATATAAATACATATTTAAAAAATATTGGCACTAGGGCTGAGGAAGTCTTCATCAATTTATGACAGGCTTACTGCCCCGACCTCTTATAATGAAGTCCCTTAATTTTTTAGATAAACAGCACATTTTGCAAATGGGATGGGACCATCAAGAAACTCTTTGGGAAGGGTCTCGAATCCGTGTAACACAGAACTTGCCTACCTCAATGCGATAGAAATGGGCAGCATACAATCTGGTGGTAACTAAGTTAATTGCTGTGGGGATTCGGTTCCAAGTTATTTATCCAGCCTGCTTGCAGATTATGTGCCAAGGGACCTGGCACTCCTATGAGTTGGCCGAACAAGCCTCCAAGGATCTCAGAACTCTTCCGCCAGATCTTTACAAGGATCACTGAAGTGTAAATAGTTTATTGATATCTCTGGCAGCATATGGGGATGAGAAGTAAGTTTGGCATTTTCAGTCTTGTAATGCAACTCTAAATCCTGCATCGAACAGGGATTGTGCCTCAAAGAAGGATTCTGTTCTAGATCTTTCTATATTGTGACTAACTTTATCTAGCTATCATATGCACTGCATGAGGTGTCTATTTTCACTGTGTCTTCCAGCTAATTTTCTGATGCTGAGGGTGTTGAGTTGGACTATACTGCCTTTTTATATGAGTTGGTTTGCTTCCCCTTCTAATCTTTCAAATGTGCTTCTGGTGCAGCTCAATACTGCTTCTGTATCGAACTGCTATCTTTGATCGAACTAGGCGACCCAATCTTTCTATGAGTCAGTTGAACTAATCACTCACAAATTTTACACCTGTATGTTGAACATCTACTAGGACTACTGAGTAATACTCAGGTATTGCTTTCCTTTGGATCATACAGATTCAGGTTCGCATACAGCACTGTCAGTCCTCTGGTTCATCCTTATCCTGCTTCAAACTGGATTTCTGTATCGAAGAGGGATCACCTTGTCAATTCTTTGATGTAGTTTCTCAGCATGAATGGAATAATCAATGCCCTGCCAGAGCTGATTGGTTCTGCTGGGACTTCCTGATTACTTTTTAGATGCCAATTTTGCTGAATTGGATGATATTATTTGGCTGTAATAGCAGGTCCAGGTTGTTATTCTTGCCTCAGTATTTTATATGCGCCTTGAGCAACCTGAAAATACTAACACTTCAAATGGCAGTCCTAGCATGAACTTGGTCTGCACTCTGAAAGTGATTTATTATTACAACTCCTTTACACTGCATCCTGGACATTAATGCTGTGTCCTGTTGCAACAGAAGTTTGTTACTCTGCCATACTGTTCCTCACCAAGTTGTTCCTTCTGAAACTATGCTCAAGGTGATAAAATTAGACTGAAGTGGGTCGCATTGAGCAAGACACTTATTTGTATGCCACAGACTGAAGCGTATTTGAAACCTGAATGGATCGAGGACATTGGATCTCATTGCACCACCTCAGTCTTGTTTGTTTCTGGTCTCTATTGTAATTTGAATAATTTCACCCTGAAGAATTAGGCTGTTTCCAGAGATACTATGATGGAGATTTGTATTTGTAGCTGTCTTTCACCAGGGTACACTTTATTTTCCAAGAACGGATATCCTTTGCATGGATGCTGCCTGGTTGGCCTTCGATTGTTTTAGGACATTACACTTTGATTCAGAGTCAACTGGATGGAACAGTTCAGCACTGAAATGTTTCTTTTCTGTTTAACATGATTCCATGGACTGGACTCTATATCTTTTTTTTTATTATTATTTATTGTCTTGTACGGGTATATTACAATGGAGCTGTGGGAGGCAATACTGGTTCATAGCATAGCTGGTCTGTTATGATGGGTTTGTTAGTTTATTTCTGGGCCAATACCATCTCTCACAGTTTTTATATGCTACATTTTATTAAGAGAAGGGTATACATGGAGACATACTCTCCCTTAGAAGTAGTGGTATTTCCAGATACTTCTCAAGCCAAGGGGGAAGTATGGGGGTGAGCTGAAGGGTAGAATCACTGCTGGTGAGGATGGTTATCATGAGCTGGAGTTGGAGGGTTGGATCTCCTATGTTTTTAGAGAAGAGGGATACTGTTTGGTTTCTGACCTTGGGGTATATTTTATATTTCATGTTGGTGAAATGGGAAGTAATGTTCTCATACTTCCAGCTAACCACTTATCTCTTTCAGAATAGATTTACTCATCTTAGGCCCTTCTGACCATCTATGTTTGACTTATGTAGTACTGTAGGAGATTGGGGTACTCACCAAGTTAGGGGGATGGTGTGTTCTTTTATTGGGGTATGGGGTCATGGGTGGGGTTGGGGTGGGTCCCATCTTGTTTTGTTCTTCTGATTGACATGACTGGAATATTGGGTATGGGGGGCGTTGAATGTGGGGGAATTTGGGGTCTTAATTTGGTGGGTACATCAGTGCATTTTTTGTCTATGACTTGGGGATGGTTGAATTCTACTATAATATTGATATTTGGTTTGGGGTCTTGGCAACCTGTACTTTTGTACCAGGGAGGTCTGGAGAAAGTGACTTGGGGTTTTCTAGGAGTGGAAGGGGAGAATGGGATTTTAGGGGGTAACATTTTTTTTGTTTGGAATGGGGGGAAGGGGGAGGCATAGCTGTCCCAAGGGGGACTGTACTTAGTGTTTTATGTACTTTGGGCATTGTTCTATATATCCTTTTTCAACTGTAGTAATGGCTAGTTTGTTAATGTATGCTTACTGGAATGTTAAAGGAGGGTGATCCCAGGTCAAGCATTATCAAATAATTAAGCATTTGTTGCAGTTACAGTGTAATGTATTTTTTTTTTTGCAGGAAACCGATCTGTTGCCTACTGAAGGGAATTTATTCTGTAGGCAGACATAGGTCAGGTTTTCACAGGTAGCAACAGCATGTCTAGTAAGGATGTGGCTATTTTAATCACCAAGAATGTCAGTTTCCAATGTAATCATTGTATTTTGGACCCTCCGGGGCAGATATATCTTTGAAAGAGGTGTTTTAGATCATGTGGCAGTAGTTCTGGTTAGTGTTTATGGCCCCAGTTTGGATGATCCCTCCTTCTTTATGGAACTGGCCGGTCTCCTTGCCCATTTCTTCTGGTCCCTTTGGGAGGATTGGAACATTTCTGTTACTCAGGACTTGGACAGGACTAATAGGTCTCTGGATGCTTTGTCTCCCACTCAGCATTCTATCTGGGACATGATTGGCTCCCTTGGGCTTTGTGACCCTTGGTGGGCTTTCCATCCTCAAAATAGAGAGTATACCTTTTATTCCCCCATCCATTAAATGTACTCTTAAATTGATTATATTCTGCTTAGTCAAGCAGAGATGGGAAGGGTGATAGAAAGTGGGATTGCTCCCAGGGTCCTGTCAGATCACTTCTTAGTATGGTTGAGGATTTCCCTGGTCCCTAACATTCAGAGGGATACTTTCTCGAACCTGAAAAATCAACTTTTTAAGGATCATACATTGTTACCAGGATTAGAGAACAAATTGAAATTTTTGCATCCCAGAGTGCCAGTTTCATTAAGAGGAGAGATCTCAAATGTTGCAATTTGAAGTGTTTCCTCAGAGAATAATTTATCAGGTTAGCATCTAAATGGAAGCAACTTTGGATGCAGGAGGCCTCATTGCTGTTTAAGCATATTACGGATATAGAACATCTGTTATCCCCTCAAACCTCAGAGGAAACCCATAGGGACCTCCTGCTTCTCAGGGATAGATATGCATATCATTTGAGAGATAAGACTCTGCATACTATAATTAAAACACAGTCTAAATATATAGACTAAGGGGAGAAGGCTTGTCACTTACTAGCTCTATGCCCCCAAAAACAAGAGGCATCCGGGTTCATTTTCTCTGTTACATCAATGGATGGCACACTTAATCCCTACCTAGGGTTATTGTGAAGGAATCTAAATTGTATTATAAAGACCTCTATGGGCCCATGCTTATTTTATTTATTTTATTTAGTTTTTGTTGACCGGGTAAGTGCACTAGTCAAATCCTGCCTATTTTCAGGCACGACCCGGGGGAGGGGAATACAGATGAATGCCAACTGACCTTGAACCAGATTAAGCTGTTGGTAGTATTTTTAGTGAATGAGGGAAATTTGGCCAGGACACCGGGGAAATTCCCCTACTCTTTTCAATAAGTGCCATGGGATCTTTAACATCCACCTGAACTACCACCAATCCAGGCAGATGGGACCTCAGTTTTAACGTCTCATCTGAAAGACGGCACCTCAGAAGTGCAGCACCCCTCTCATGCTGCACTACAGTGTCAGTACTGGGATATTAACCCAAGTGCCAGATGTGGGAACTGAACCCACAGCCCTCTGATCTCCCGGCCTCTAACCCACCGGCAGGCTCCATGGTTGAGTATTAACTGGATACTATTCTCTTGCCTCAGATGTCTGTTGCCCAGCAGGCCCTCTTGGCTCCCTTTGTCTTTATTTGAAATTATGTTGGCTATAAATAGTTTATCTCCTGATAAAGCCCCTGGACCCCATGGTTTTACTTCTAATTTCTATAAGATGTTTGTTAAAGAGCTAGCATCTATGCTACACTGACTTTTTCTTTATCTACGTAAGTCTGGCACTTCAGAATCCACTGTTCTAGAGGCTATGATCATTCTCTTGTTCAAACTATGCAAAGCTACAGATATGGTCTCTAGCTACCGGCCTATTTCTTTATTAAATCATGATGTTAAAATCCTCATGAAGATCTTAGCCTCGAGAATCAATGCTGTCTGGGCTGAGTTCATTAGTCTGGAGCAATTGGGATTTATGCCCACCCTCTCTTCAGTGTCCCATCTATGTAAACTTGATTACATCTTCTCTGCATCCAGGGACTTGGTCACCCCTATGGCGCTTGTCTCCCTGTATGTGGAAAAAGCTTTTGATGGAGTGGGCTGGAACTTTATGTTTCTCACTTTGGGAAAATTTGGTTTCCCTCATACCTTTCTCCACTGGGTTAGAGTTATATATTCTTGCCTGGTTGCTAGTATTTACTGCAATGGGGTTTTCTTTCCTAATTGTTCCTTATTTTCTTGCACTCACCAAGGATGTCCCCTTTTCCCCCTACTTTTTAATTTATATTTAGAACCCTTGATATGGAAACTTAAAGCCTGCCCAGAACTGACTGGGGTAGAAGTGGGTTCCAGGAATTTCCAACTGTCAGTGTATGCTGTTGATATTCTACTGCATATTACCCACCATCAGGTTGCCATCCTGGCAGAATTACATATTAATAAAGAAATTAGCTCACTTTCTAAGTATAAGCTTGATTCGGATAAAATGGAAGCTATGCCCCTTACCTCAATTATTCTTAAGTCAGACATTATTTTTCCAGGGATGGGTTGGGCCCCTTGTCATATTAAGTATTTAGGTATTTACCTTTCATAGAATATATCTCTTATGTGGAAACTTCACTTAGATGATCTGGTAATTACAGTGCAACAGGATATATAGAGATGGCAGACCTTTCCTTTAACTTTATGGGGGAAGATTAGTATTATTAAAATGAATGTTCTTCCAAAACTATTTTATCCCATTAACATGCTTAATCTCTGGCTGCCTCTTTCTTGGTTTCAATGTATACATGTCCTAATTTCAGACTTCATATGGTCTAATAAGGTGCTGCAGAGATCATATAAAAAAAATTGGCCACCATTTAGCAAAAGGGGGGTCTTAGTCTTCCACACTTTACAGTTTATTATTTTGCCAGTCATTTTTAATAAGTTCTTCAAATGGCTTTCTGCACCTTTTCAATATCAAACTCACTCTTATGTTCCTATTTTGTTGGAACTGCAATTGGAATTGATCAGCAGGCCAGGTTTATCTGTGCCATCCATGTTTTTTATCTCTCTGAAGACACTCCCTATGGGTTTCAAAGATTCAGAAATGGGTACTTTACTAAGTGTTTATTTGCAGTTTTGTTCTTTGCTTCAATATCCATTCACTAAAGATATCCTGCAACCCATCTTCCATGATCCTAACCTTAAGACTGGGGGCCATGTCATACCTGAGGACTAGTTATCCCAATTAGCTGATATTAAGGTGTGTGACTTGCTTTGGTAAGGTATTTTAATCTCCTCCAAAGCTCTTATTGATCACTTCCATATGGGCAATTCTACAATTTTTAAGATATTAGTTATGTCATGCCTTGGCTCCAGTGGTTTGGGCTTGGCATTTTGGTAGTGTACCAGTCTGAGCTCCTGCATTCCATCAAAGACCTGGCTCTGAAGTGCATGAGGTTGCTAACTTGTATTCCTTGCTTTTATTTAAGCTATTCCCAGAAATTGATGGGACCTATCCCCATTGGGATGTACACTTCCCTCTTAGTCCCCCTTGGTGGCAGAAAATTTGGAAAGATCTATATACTTTTATTTCCCTGGATAGGTTGATACTTACCCAGTTTAATTTTTTTTTTTAATTTTCAATTTTTGTGCTCTACCTGCTGCCTTACCTCTGCCTGGTCATGGACCCCTCTGACCTCCACCATCACTTAGCTGTGTCTCCCCCCAAAGCCCCCTGGCTTGCCCCCCAGGGTGGAGTTGTGGCCCCCCCAGTAAGCACCACAACACTGGTATTAGGATGTGGAGAGCTGGCCCTGCAGGCTAATTGTAAGGTGGAGGGGCAGGCCTCATAGGTGCAGCAGGCAGTGTGAGTTTTCTTCCAGTATATGGGGGCAGGGATGTGCAAGGACAACCAATGTCCACCCCGCTCCTGATGTGCTGGCGTTAGTGCTGCAGTACACCCGGCCTCCACCAGGTGTCTGTAGTGCACCAGACACACTACTTGCCCTCCCCCCTGGAGAAGGCGAGCAGTCACAGGATGCTTGATCCTTCTCCCCCGGCCAGCCATCTAGCAACCTGGGTCCATTCCCAAACCCAGGTCAATGGTGCCACAGGTCAGCACCATGCCTCTGCACCAGTGGCTTGGTCCCAGTTTAATATTTTAAATAACCTATATTTTACACCTAAGAAACTTGTAACAATGGGTAGACTACCACCACCTCTCTGCACTAGATGTGATCAGGCTGAGGGTACCCTCTTACTTATTGTTTGGGATTGCTCTAAGGTGGTGCTACTGTGGGGCTTAATTAAGACTAACTGGATCCCCCGTTGGTGTTGAATTGTGTTTTTATGCCAGCAATTTGCATACTTGGGGACTATGGTTTGGTCCAGGTGAGGGAGAGAAAGTACTACATGACTTTAATCTCCCTCTCTGTTAAGAAAGTAGTTCTAAGGCACTGACCTGATCAAGTGTCCATCTCATACAGGGAGTGGTTGCAAGAGCTCCTGTTCAACCTTTGTGTGGAGTGCATGATTGTGAGTCATCATCATAAATATAAGTTATTTAACAAGAGATGGGACAAGCTACTCACCCTATATACACTTCAGAATTGATGTTCCCATTTTGACAGAGATCTAGCCTGGGTTTAGTGTTATTCTGGATTTGTTCGTAGGCTTGTCTATTACTCTGTTTCAGTGTTCTGTTACTTCTATTTTATAAGTTCTATTATAGGATATTCATAAGTCATTCTGCCGGGGTGGGATGAGGGTGGGGGGAGAGGAGGTCATCCTTGGATGTTGGTTGTCTGTTTCTCCACTTTATTCTGTCATGTTTTTTGTAGCTCATTAATAAAGTTTTTAATAAATGCCCCCCCAAAAAGCATCTGCATTGATTGAGGAGATGAGCGGGTAACTGCCAGACATGGCACAGTCAATCCTTTTTTGGGATCTTACCATTATAACCACCTCACTCATGGGAGGGCAGGAATTTTGACTGAACAGCCACCTAAATACCTCCAAAAGCTGCACTCTTCACTGAAGAGTTGGTAATAGTCAATGCAGAAGCCATCACCCCATAGGACCTTCCCTTTTGTCAGTGCTTTGTCAGCCTGATGCACTTCCTGTAATGAGATGGGGCCATCCAGTCTTGGCTTTGCTGGTGACACCTTTGGGATTGTGAGCTGCTCCAAGAAGCTGCAAATATCATTGGGAGTCATAGCATTTGGCAATGTGTAGAGCTGCTGCTAGAATGATTTCATGATCTGAATGAGGGCATGCATGTGTATGTGCACTCTGCCCTTGTCATCCCCCAAGATCATGATATGCCCTTCAGCCTGATTCTTCTTTAATGTGTAAGCAAGAAGCTTACCAGCTTTGTTGCCCCTCTCCCAGTAAGAGTGCTTGAGTTGGAACATGGCCAATTCTGCCTTTCTCATGTGCAAGTCATTAAGACTCATTCTCATACTGGTGAGCCATGCCAGAATTTCTCAGGAAGGAGATTTATGCTGTTTGTATGCAACCTCAACAGCCTATAGTTGTGTTTCCAAGGAGTGCAGTTCAGCCTCCCACTCCTTGTGCCAATGTGCTGCATAAGAAATAATCGTGATACTCATTTTGGCTTTGTAGGATTCCCAGTTCTTCTGGATGGAGGCTTACCCATTCTGATTGATTTGTAAAAAGGCTAAGGTCTCCATTTTGACCCAAGATATAAAATTGGGGTCATGCAACAGCAGGGGATTGAGCCTTTAACACTTTGATTTGTGTGGCAGCAACCCCCATATTATAGTGAGGGCTGCTGGAGCATGATCAGAGATAACAATGAGGAATATACAAAGTGCAGTGCATCACCTCATGATAGATGAACCACATATCAAAGCAGCTAGTGGTGGAGAGCGCTGCAGAGAAACATGTGAAGTGTCTACCTCTTGGGCTCTGCAGCTGCCATGCATTTGATATGCAGAGCTTTTTTAAGAGTCCCCCAAGAGCTTCTTTTGCCCTGGAGTGCTGCTTGGGGTGACCTGTGCTACTGTCTAGAAATGGGTGATGTTGGGAAATTTTGGTCCATGAATTAATCTGCAAATTTATCAGAATTTGCAGTTTAATTTGCAGACACAAAGTACAAAGTTCCACCCATGAAGTGCAGATGTTCACCCACAAAGTGTAGAATTCCATCCATGAAGTGTGGAATTTTGTCTCTGAATGGTGACATTTCACTGTTCATGGCTAAAATTCTGCCATTCTTGGGCAAAATTCTGTACTTCACAGGTGAAAGTCTCCACAACTGTGTAAAGAATCTTCAAGGGATGTATTGTGATGGCAGCTATCACAAACATTTGCAAATCTGTGAGGAAACACCCCACTGAGTATGGTGGTTAGACCACCAATTGTAGTGTGGGAAAACACCAGTATGATGTTCGCCTGAACCCTTATGTCTAAGTGGCCTAGAAGAATTTACTTGACACAAATTGAAACCATTTTTACACAGTATAAAGGGATCACAATCACTGGAGAGCAGTAGACTAGAACCAAGGCCCCCTGTTTTCTGCAGTTCTGCGGCATGCAGTGATTGCTGCAGAAATTATGACCTGCCACAGAATTTGGGGTTGGCCACAGAAATTGCGCAGAAATTGTGCCAATAAGTTAGACAGAGACTGACACCACTCCTTTCAAGCAATTTCTCTGCCTGCTTGTAGTTTTATAAGAACTAAAATTCATCCCCAACCATCTCAGCTCCTCAAACCATCCCCATCCAGCCCTAAGAGACTCCCATGAGTCACTCTATTTTTTTATATTGGCACCCCATTTTTCTTCAAAGGCTGCATGATGATCCATTGCCTTTAATCACTGCTAGTTGGCCAGAAGGCTTTTTTTCTTATCCCAGATGTGCTTTATAGGGCCCACACACAGCCATACTTGGACATGAATCCAGCATTTGGGCCCAGTAATAAGAGGAAGAGGCAGAGGATTGTCCTACACTGTTGAACCAAAAAAGTGTGCCAATGTAAAAAAAACAGAGTGACTCAGAGAGGCTCTGGGTGGAATGACTTTCAGAGCTTAGATATGCAGGGTTGGTATTTCTTGTTTTTGAGTGGGCAGAGTAATGTCTAAGAGGAGACTTTACAATACTTTTGAGGCAGGAAGAGGCAGAGAATCACTGTAACAGTGTTGGGCTGGATAATGACATACATTTAAATCCCCAAGACCACTAAATGGCATTCTCAAGGCTTGTTAGGAAAGCGGTGGGGTTGAGATGGGAAGTGGTGGGTTTTACCTGTTCTAAAACCATGAGGGGGTAAAGTGCTGTTGGGGGGTGTAATTTGCTATCCTTAAGGGGTTTAGAGCAGAAGAGGTTGCTGTGGATGGGGCTATGAGGTTGCCAACCTGATGGGTCAACTCTGGTGCCTAGGAAAGAAAAATGTAAATTATAAAAAAAATGTGAGCAAAGGGAAAGCTAAGTAAGTAAAAAAAACTGTAGGGGCAAGAAAAAAATGAGAGAATGCTGGATAGACTGAAGAAATAAAAAAAGATGAGACCAAGGTAAGAAAAGTGAAAAGCTAAAGATTATTTATGTATAATGTGGAATCTAAATAAGGAAAGAAAAAAACAAATTGTGAAAATAGAGAAAGTCATAATGACATTGCAGATGAAACATTTTTACATTTCTTAACATTTATATGTTGCTCCAGGAGAATATGCAAGGGTGAACAAGACAGATTTCAAAGCTCACTGCTTCACAATTAACAAGCATTTGTCAATGCTGAACGCTCACTTGCAGGTATTTGCATTGGTGTTTAGTACTGGTACTGGCTTCAGAGGAATGAGGAGGCGGCACTGAGAACAGTGGATGCTGCATGGTGGAAGCTGCACTGTAAATGCAGCAAGAAGCAGCTAGTTAGAGAAGACACCACTGCTGGCCTTAGTGGACTGGGGAGAGAGAGAGTGCACCAGGCAGCAGAAGCTGAAATGAGTAAAGCTGCACTGCAGCTAATGTAGAAGCCTGGGGTGGGGTTCAGAAGAGTGAGGACAGGAGAAAAATAAAGATAGAGAGAGAGTCCGCCAGGTGACATAAGACACCAATAAGTGAAACTGCACTGCAGCGAATGTAGAAGCCTGGGGGGGGGGGGGTTCAGAGAAAGGATCCATGACTGGTCATCGACAAAAATGTTGTCGAACGACCAGACAGTAAAACCAGCAGGTCGACTCCTTTTCAAGGTCAGCTGCCAGTTCCAAAGAAAACAAAGTGTTTTCTTTGGGGGGCTTTGTCACCTGAAGCCCCCATGTGGGGAGCTGCATCTTCCGCACCCCCCAACTAAGGATTATCAACTCCGAGTTGGAGCAGATTTGGGGGAGTGCAAGACCCCTGACAAACAGTGCAGGGTTCCAGCACAGACACTACAGCGATGTGGCACTGTAGTCACTGTAGTGTCATTCACTGCATTGGTGTCACTGTCAGGGGGCTATACACAGAGGAGAGAGGAGAGAGGAGAGAGGAGAGAGGACTGGGGAGAGAGAGTGTGAAGGGCAGCAGGAGCCAACAGTAACCATAACTCCAGCCATTCACATTACTGTCAACTGTAATGCACATGCCTGGAGTTACTGCTACAGAAAGAAATAAAGCGCTCTCATTGGAGTGGTTTATTTCTTTTAACTACAGAACATAACACATCAGCAAGCAGAACTACTGTCATGACCACAGTGCATGATCATTGGTCTACATTGCCATGCCCATTGCAGTTTCAGTTGTAATTGGCTATGCAGATATACATCTCTAAAATGCCATTAGTTTGCTCCGGCCCTGAGCTGCCATGCTCCATCATGTTCCTTACTTTCGTGTGGCAGCGCAGGGTCCTTTGGACCTTGTGCATCCATCTCTCCATAGATTCATGACCAAATTATCAGCATAGCCATCTTATTACCCCAGCACATGTAGGCGGTAGACAACATTTTCAAATTTGTGCCAAAACATAATTCTGTGCAAGTAGAATGCCATTCTGAGCCACAGGTGGAAACACACATTTTGGACAGGATTTCAAAAATGACAGCTGTGACATACATAAGCTTGGGTAATTAGAAAGCTCAGTTGAAAATCTGGGGTGAAAATATACAAGAATGCCACAGTTATGAGGGTGTGTACTGAAATTGCAAAGATTGGGCATAACTTTGTCATTTTTTAATATTTTGACCCCAAATTTTGAACATAGTCTGTTTATCAACCCACCACATGAACCCCATAAGTGAAAATTTTCAAATCCATTGGAAAGCATCATGCCATGCCACAGGTGCAAAAACACATTCCAGGCAGGATGTGAAAAATGACAGCTGTACTGTTCATGAGGTGGAGTGATAAAATGATGATTCTGAAAATTTGGAGTGAAAATATTGAAAATGACCAAAGTTACATGTGGGCATAGAAACTTTTCAATGACTATGCATAACTCTGCCATTTTTAGGATTTCTTTCACTAAATTTTCAAAATTGCCTTTTTGGGACGTCACCTCACGAACACTGCCACTGTATTTTGTTCATCAGTCCCAAAAGGTGATTTCACACAGCAACAGCACCATTCTGTGCCACAGGTGCAAAAACACATTTTGGGCAGGATCTGAAGAATAGCAGCTATACTGTTCATTAGGTGGTGTGAAAAAATGGCAATGTTGAAAATTTGGAGTGAAAGTATCAAAAACTGCCGAAGTTACGAGCGTGCGTAGAAAAATTTCAATGATCACACGTAACTCGGGCATTTTTTTTGTATTTTTGCACCAAGTTTGCAACATGGGCTTTTTGGGACTCCATCTCATGAACAGAGATGCTATCATTTCATTACTCAGTCCCGAAAGGTGATTCCACACAGCAACCATGAAATCACCTTTCGGGACTGAATAACAAAATGACAGTGCCAGCATTCAGGAGGTGGAACCCAAAAAGCCCATGTTGAAAATGTTGTGAAAAAATACCTGAAAATGGCAGAGATAGCAACATAAGTTCAAAACACCATTGACAGCCATTATACGGCACTTATCTTCAGTTCGTTGTTCTGCTTTAAAGAGTGCAGACATGTCCCATTCCACAGAAGATTACAGCCACTGACCTGTGATGGTAAGTATAGAGCAAGGGGTGGGGGTGGGTTGCTCAGTGGGAAGATCGGGATGGGGGTGGGGGACTGGGAGACCACAAGGGACCATTTTCTTTCTTTCAGGAATAAAAAAAGAAAAACATTGGGGGACTGTTTTCTTTTTTCAGATTTTTCACTAAAGATGTCAGGACACTGGAAGTGGGCTCCACAGTGTCCTAGTGCTTTGGGGGATACAAATCAGGTATCCCCAGTGTCTGACAGGTAAAGGGGTTGTGGCACTAATTGATGTTTTGGGACACCAGGAGTGGACTCCCCAGTGTTCCACACTGCTGGCTGTGGGGAATTTGACTGGGAACACTGAGAGTGGGCTCCCTAGTGTCCCACACTGAAGGGTGGGTATACATGATATGGGACACTGGGAGTGGGATCCCCAGTGTTTGACACTGCTGGGGGTGTGGGGAAGAAATGCATCACCCAGGACACTGGGAGTGGGCTCCCCAGTGTCCTCTGCAGGTGGGATATATGAATAGGGACACTGGGAGTGGGCTCCCCAGTGTCCCATGGTAATGAGGAGGGGGCAAGATAAACAGGAGGGTGCCACCACACTTCAAGGTAAAGGGTTACCCCAATCCTGACTCCGCAGCTGGCAGCACGTAGCCTGGGGGGTGGGAGGAGCAAAGACAAGGAAGAGAGTGCAGCAGGTGGCAGGAGCCACAAATACAGTATGTGAAGCTACACTGCAGCTAATGTAGCAGCCTGGGGGGCAGAGGAGCAAGGACCATGGAGAGACAGCACGGTGGGCAGCAGGAACTGACAATAACCATAAGTCCTGCCATGTGCATTAGTGCCAACTGTAATGCTCATGCCCAGAGTTACAGCTACAGAAAGAAATGAAGAGCTCTCTCATTGGAGCAATTCATTTCTTTCAACTGCAGAACATGCCACATCAGCAAGCAGAACTACTGTCATGACCAGAGTGCCTGGTCATTGGTCTACACTGCCAAGCCCATTGCAGTTTCAGCTGCAATTGGATTGGCAGTGACACACCTCTAAAGTGCCATTAGAAGCAAGATATTCCATGCACAAGTGCACATGAACGTAAAAATTACACTGAGGAACCAGTAGATTTACTAAGAGCAACAGTGCTGCTTTTAATTTTTTTTAACACCCAAATAGCTTGCCTGTTCAACACAGTAGTCAGGTTTTTTTTATATTCTTTGGTAACCAGGTGAGGTTACCAAAGAGTAAATCTAGTGTAGCCCATCCCCAATTTGAAGGACTCAAATTTTGGCTATGTTTAACTGGCAGCCCTATCTCTTCTACTTCTCTAGTCTGACAGTCAGCCCCCAGTGTGTTAACATTCGGTGATAAAATTGTTTGGAGAGCATTGTAAATACCATCCTTTTCCTTTTGTGTGGGTAGCGGCGCTTAGATGGGTGGAGGTGGGCTACACTGGATTTTAAAAACTGGTATCAGGCAAGGCTATTGGGGGGCAGGATCATGTTAGGCAGAGGAGAAAATGTCTTGCTGCCTTGAGGTCTAGAGTGGGAGGAGGCACACGAGAGGGGAAACGTACTAAATCCTGACATATATAATCCTGGCATGCAAAATTCCAGCACCGTTTGCCCGACAAATATATTGCCCAACAGTAAACTGACCGACTGCGGAAATCCTGACATTGTCCATTGCAGAGCAATATATAACTGCTTAAACTATGCGACAGCCCACTAGTGTGAGTCTCATCCTTTTTATTTATTTATTTCTTCAGTCAGCTTATCACAACCAGTATTCATGATTACCCCCTGTGTTATTTGGGTGAATGGTCAGCCAACAGAAAGTGAGACCAGAGTTATCTGCACCCCAACATGATCAATCTGCTAATATAGGTCACATCCTTTGACTGAATCATGCTGGTGCACAGTCCCTTCCCCCAAAACACTGAAAATAAATACATTGAAGAGCACTATGTTTTGTATGTTGTGAGAACTGAAGTGGCTATATAGCTACAATGTTCTGGGTAAATAATGCTAATGTGTCAGTTAAACATAATTTTTTCTCACCGTGATAGTCCTGATCTGGTACGATTTTCCTGTTGAACTGAAAGGAGTGGCAGTCACGCACGGGTAAAGTCTGTTTGTTATAATTTGAGGTATCTATGTTATAAAATTATCAGCAATTCCAAACACTCCTTCCCCCCCACACACCCCAAACACACACACACAGCTTACCCGGGTGTCGAGAGAGTGCATTTCAAATCAATCCTGCAAGCATACTGAGGACTGAAGGCAGAACAGAAGGGATCTAACAGACTTTATTCAAACTGACAAACCAACCATTCCAGAGGACAATGCACATGTTCACAACACAACAGTTAGACGGCTACATGAAACACATGAACTGCGGTGACACAGTCTCAGCCATGTACTTGGCAAATCATCATTTGTGATCTCTCTGTGGCTCCTGCAAAGCAGAAAAGCAAAAACTATTTCTGTTTCCCAACACTGTTGAAACATAGATCCTTGACTCACCTCAATGCTGATATGTACTGTCTCTTTAAAATTCATGTGACTGCCACTCCTTTCAGTTCAACTGGAAGATCGTACCGGATCAGGACTATCACAGTGAGAAAAAAACATTTTTGACTGACACAATGGCATTATTTGCCAAGAACATTATAGCTATATAGCAACAACATACAAAACAGAGTGCTGTACACTGGCTCTATTACATTAGTGGGCAATCGTGTAGTGATATAATATTGGGATTTTCATCAGTCGGGCATTTTGACTGTCTGGCAATGTACTTGTTGGGCAATCTGTGCTGGGATTTTACATGTCAGGCTTATATATGTACCTAACCCGAAGAGAGCATTACTACCATTTTGGGGAAGGGGGAGGAAAGCGAGCATTGCTGCGATTAGGTCTGGGGAAGAGAGGAGAGGAGAGGAGAGGAGAGGAGAGGAGAGAAGAGATTATTGCTGCCATTATGTAGATTGGGGGAGAAGATAGCATTACTGCCATTAGGAAGGTGGGAGGTGAGGGAGGAGAAAGCTTTTCTTTTCCTAGGTTTTGGAGAGTGAAGAAGAGAACAGAGAGAATTGTAGCCTTTTGGTCTGGAGTGGAGGTGGGAGCACTGCTGCCATGTTTTCCTCTGGGGGAAGGGTAACTTTCCCTGACTTAGAAACAGACAATGAGACTACAGAGGCAGAAGGAAAAAAAAGGAAAAATACAAAAACTAGCTGAGCCTCCCCACTAGGCCAGTAGTAGTGCATCAAGGTTCCATGAAGGCAACCTTTGATTAAGTGCAATCCTGAATGACCTGCTCTAGGACAGCCCATGGTCAGATGGCACTGCAGATGCCAAGGTTTTCAGGCTAGGGGAGTGAGGTGCACATAAAGTAAAATAAAACAAGCATTTGTCAATGCCAAATGTTGTCTTGCTGGCATTGGCATTGGGAGTGCAGGAGTTAGAGAGATGCATAAAAGGAATGGCAGTGAAGTAGTGAACTGATGCCAACCACACCCCCACGCTGCAGAGACTGACAGGCAATGGAGTGTGCCTTTGGGTCATTCGCCATAACACTCATGCCATTTTACCTCACCCTACCCTGCAGACACTGACAAGTGTCACGGTGTGCCTTGAGGTCTTCGGGCCTTACGCTCACCCCATTCCATAAGGAAATATGCTGCGATGGGTGCAGTATAGGAAAATGGGGTGAGCTTTGAGGCCGAAGACTCCAAGGCACACCTCAATGCCTGTCACTGGCTGCAGGGTGAGGGTAGGGGTGGAATGGCATCAGCATTACAGTTGACAATCCCAAGTCACACCCCTGACTAGGGACACCGGTTTACCGGGACTGAGAAAGGACGAATTCTGTTTTGCACATTTTTAAAAACTGGTGTTGTCACCAGTGTCTGCTAAGCCAACATCTGGTTTTACTAGTGTTTGGTTTTGTGTACTTTATTTAACAATTTTTAACTCTGCTAACATGCATTTTAGACCTCCACTATTGCACATCCTTATATCATTCTACCAATTTAAAGTTATTTTAGAAACATGATGTGATGGCAGCAGCAGTACTACAGCCCCCATCCCTAAGGTATGATGGAAGCAGCACTATGGCCTCCATCCCTTAGGTGTGATGGCAGCACCAACAGCACTATGGCCTCCATCCCTCTGATGTGATGGCAACAGCAACAGCACTACAGCCCTCCTCCCTCAGGTGTAATGGAAGCAGCAGCACTGTAGCCCCTATCCCTTAGGTGTGATGGCAGCAATACTACATTCTCCATTCCTCAGGTGTATGGCAGTATCAGCACTATGACCCCATCCCTCAGGTGTAATGGCAGTATCATCACTATGGCCCCCATCCCTCAGGTGGGACAGAAGCAGTACTACATTCCCTATCCACCAGTGGTGATGGCAGAAGCACTATGGCCCCCGCCCCTCTGGTGTGATAGCAGTAGCAACAATGCAGTCCACATTCCTCAGGGGTGATGGCAGTTGTGACAGCACTATGATTCCCTTTCTTCAACACCCACGCCCCACATGCACAAGTTACAAATTGTTTGGTCTCTTTGCTTGTTAGAACTCAGATGTGAATTAATCTGAACCACCACCACTAAGGTGGACCACCTTTGTTTCTTCCTATCTATCATTTAACTGCCTGAATTGGATTTCTGCCTGTGACTAGGATTTGGGAACAGACTTGGGTGTGGTAGGACCAGCCGGAGGGGGGGTGAAGGCTTGAGTGTTCAACGACCACTCACCTTCTCCTGGGAGGGAGGGTGGGTTCATGGCTCAGCATTTGCTGACCCCTGGACCATGCCAGAGGCATGGCAAAACATCAGCCCTCACTTCAGGAGGGAGCTTGATGGATGTCAGCTTGTGCCTTGACATCATGTGGCCTGTCACGCTTCTTAGAAAATGGGAAAACACCCACTGGCCAACCAGGGGATGGCTGCTGGTCCTTCCTTAAGCCTGAAGCCCCAGACACATCTGTCTGTTCTGACCTCTGCCATGCCCGGTATACACAGAAAGCTCCTTGGGGTGATTCGTCTCCCCTGGTAGCCTCCCACAGGGGTAGGGGCCCACCTGATGAAGGGTTACTTTGGGTTACCTGGTAGCACAGCAATAAGGGGTAGTGGATGGTGGTCGGGACTCAGCAACAATGGTAGGGGGCCTTGGCAGGCCTGAAGGAGTGGATGGCCAGGGGGTAGGAGGAGCAAAAAAACTGCCTGAATTTGCTTCTTTGAAACAAAGTGTCTTCACCTAAAAAATCCACACGTGATTAGTGGAACATCTTCAAATGGAAAATCATGCATCTCCCAAACATGTGGATGCTTTTTTTTTTACTTGGTCTCCATGAAAAGGGTATCTCTCAGTCTTCATGTCTGAGCTCAGATGTGAATTGAGCACCACTCTGCCCACCAGCATCATACAGCCCCTGGGGTCTTACCTTCTGTGTATCATTGAATGTGCTTTCTAAATCCATTGGCCAAGTATAAGTACACTTAAACACTTAACATTTGCTTTTTATTAAAGCAGTGTATCAGAAAACTTTGTTGTCACAGAGACTGAAACAGCAGGTGGGAGAAAAGGTGCAAATTATCTCATTCACCTAAATGGGAGGGACTAACTGTGAAGTCTTTTTGTAAGTAGTAAGGCAGTTTCTTCCTTGTGAACATACTTTCATTCAGACTAGTTTTCATTCAAACAACTGAGGACCTACTAGGTCCAATGGATTCCGAATAGCCTCCATGAACATATGCAGCCTACTGAAACAATTTGTTGCCCTCCAGTGCTGGGCCATGGTACATCATTGCCCTGGTTGAAACCTGGCTGTCCAAATCCACTCCTGACTCTTTTGTCCCCTTTCCAGGCTATACCCTATACCAGGAACACCGAGTAGGCAAATGAGTGGGAGGTTGTGCAATCTATATCAGGGACACAATCATCGGACAAGCACTCCCTGCCCCCGTTCTTGTGAATGGGGCCCAGGCCCTTACCCTCAAACTCACTCCTGACCCCTGCAGGGGCCCTCTCTATCTCACCACTGCCTACATTCCCCCAAAGTACCAGAACTCAGTGTTAATATCTGTAATTGAACATCTGGCCACCCTTCACCACAAGGCGGAACAAATCCTAGTGGGGGACCTTAATGTAAACATAAACTGGCTCAGCACCTCCTCTTCCATGATATGATACTCCTTCACTGCCCAAGAACTGATGCAACTCATCTCCCAGCCAACTAGAGTAAACCCAAAGAGAGGAACCAGTACCCTTCTGGATGTAATTATCACCAACCACCCCAAAAAATCCATAACATCCTAGTCCTCCTGGATTCTCTAAGTGACCACTCCCCTATCCTATTTCTTTGGGTGGCCCCCACTCCCAAACCCAAAGCCCAGTCCATACTCCACAGGCGCCTCTGCCCTGGTGGGCTGAAAAACCTTAAACAGTTTCTCACCCAGATTAATTTGTCTCCCATTCATCATGCACCCCGACATTGACACTGCCATTGCCTTTTTCTCCCAAACCTTTAACAAGGCCTGTGACCTCTTTGCACCCCTCGCCAAAATTCGATCCAAAAAACACAAAGCACCCTAGGTTACCCCTGCCTTACTACAAATGCTTAGAAATAGGGATAAACTCTGGCACCTTGCCATGAAAACAGGCTGGATGGCTGATAGACAAGCCTACAGGACTTGTGGTAGACTAGCAAGATGGCGGCGGTGCTGTGCCGCGATCTATGAGCACGCTACGCTGCTCCCGTTTTTAGTATTTTACTTTCTTATTTTAGTATCTTAGATTGTTTTATTGTTTTGTTTGAGTACATCTTGCATTATATTTTATGTTACTTTGTCTTTGTTTTAAGTTTGTTTCTGCGGGCAGTAGAAAGTCCAATTGCCGTCTTGGGAGTTCCGTTCCCCTAATTTTGCCAGGTGTAGTTATCCTGGGACCCTGTGTAGTGGTGCGGAGTGGAGGACTGGAACCGAGGAACACTACCCGAGGACTGCAGACTAAGGGTATCATCTTGGGATACTGTGCAACAGAGTGGAGTGGAGGACTTAATTGGAGAATCTCTATGGTAATCGGAGAGTGAGGAACTGTCAGCTGGAGGTTTTATAGCCTCATGGAGAGTTTGCCTACTGTTGCCGTTTGCCATTTGTTGGCGTTCCAGTTCTCAATTCCTGCCAGGTGCAGCCATCCAATTGTGCTTCCGCAGCTTTAGTTGTGCCTGAAGAGGACTGATTCCCTGAATTAGGGGATAAGTGTTTTTTTCTGGGACACAGTACAGTGGAGTGGTGCGGAGGTTGGGATCGGAGGAACATGGTTAGAATTGAGGTCCCAGGAGCTGTGTGTTAGGAGGTTTCACCGCCTCCTGGATTGACTTGCTCCCGAGTGGGGATCTGTTTTTCTGGTGTGTGGATTTGCACTCAGCTTACTTATATTTGGAAAGAAGAGAGTTTGGGGAATTAAGTTTCCTGGATTTATTAGGATCCTTGTTTGTGGCCGGCAGTCTGTGCTTTGGACATCTGTCCTCTCTAAGGTGATGGGTGGGAGACTGCTGCTATTTGGCGGCAGTCTTCCTAGCAATTCTGACCCGCACTGGAACAGCTGGAGAGCTGACCAGGTGGTGGTAAGGTCCATGGCGAGGCAGGTTGGTCCGTGAAGTGAGTCCCTGGTGCAAGCAGTGGCTTAACTAGTCCTTCCCCTTCTTTGATCTACTCCTGGATGATGACAACAAAGTAAGACCTCTGCTTTTTAAATTTTGTATCAATCAATCAATCAATCAAATCTTTATTTATCCAGGCGAACATCACTGAGCACAGCTCATTTGCAAGATGGACCTGGTAAGGTCAAGGTTCAGTTTACATAGTTACAGACAGTTAAACAAACGCTCATAAACTAAGCTATTATATACAGAGTTCAAAATCCACACCGTCTAAGCATACAACCTAAACATAGTATTCAGTACTTCATTGTTCAAACATAGAGTAATAAAGGACAAGAGGAGGAGGAGCAGGAGTGGAGTGCCTAGTTGGTGGGGATCATGGATGGTGGTCGGAGTTTATAAAGTGGAAGGATAAGTGTTGCCTGAGAAAGGGCTGGGGCCTGTACTGGTGGGCTGAATGACAGGGGTATAGGGCTATGATGTATGTCAGGAGTCTGAGGGGTGGAGGCACTTGATAAAGGTGGATTCATTCTGTGAATTGGCTGACTTAGGAGGGGGAAGGATAAGATTAGGAATACTCTAATGCTTGTGGAAACAATTACATTTTTCTTGGATAAGTCTCGAATACAGATGTTTGAAGGATGTAACTGTTATGTAGCTGTTCAATTTCAGGGTCTTCTGCATCATATTCCATAATGTAGATAATATATAGCTGATAGCAGATCTCCCGTGTCGAGTATTGAAATTGGGCACTTTAAGCATGATGAAGTTAAGGCTTCTTAGGGCATATTTACTTGCTGTGACTTGTGTGAAGTAGTCTGAAATATAGTTAGGGAGCATCTTAGATAATGCTCTGTACATCCATAATATGGCATTCCTGCTTCTTCTGAAATGGAGTGAAGTCCATCCAACTGCAGCATAGAGCAAGCAGTGGTGAGTGCTGAGGGGAAGATCTGTAATGAACCTCAATGTTCTATGGTAAAGTGTGTCCAATTTGTTCAGATAAGAATTAGGGCAGCGACCGTATAGGAAGTCTGCATAGTCCAATACTGAGAGAAATGTGGCCTGGACCAGCTTCTTTTTAGTTAGTTAGTTAGTTTATTAGTCTAGGAATTAATACCTTTGAGCCAGAGCTCTTTTACAAAGGTTCCACATCACAAAGAACATCAACAAACACAATACACATTACAAGTAATACCAGACGGAAAAGTTACATAATAAATTTGCTATTAACAATTTAAGGCAGTAACATTTAGAAGTTTCACAATAAACATGCTTTTAACAGTTTTAAGGGAGTATACAATTTGGAAGATAAAGAAACTTCCAGGGTGAGGGCAATCATTAGGAGCCAAAGGGAGGCAAGAAAGGAGGGAAAGGTGGTGGGCAGTAGAGTAAGTGAGAGGGGACAGAAAGGGGGGGGAGAGTGAGTTGGGTGGCAGACAGGAAATAGTAGTGATACCTGAGGGCTTATTAGACAAGGAGAGAGGCCTTGGATGTGAGGAGGGACACGAGGAGTAGTAGTCTTTATCTAGTGCAATCACAGTTGCTAGTGGTAGTGAGGTGGGCATAGAGCATGGTTTTGAAAGCTTGAGCGAGGTTAAGGATAGAGTAGGTGGACTTAGAGCATTGAACCATGTCGGGGCCCTGTATGCGAAAGATCTTTGTCCCTGTGCGGTCCGGCATCTGGGAACCAGGAAAGGTTGGTGTTCAGATCTGGTGGAGGGTCGTAAGCCAGGATTCAGTCGGAGTAGGTTTTGGATACATAATGGAGTCAGTCCCAAGATAGATTTTTTTGCCATTATGCAGGTGAGATATATAAGGCGATTTGATAGTTGCAACCAGCCTGTTTCATAGTAAAGCTCACGTGTGTGTCAGTTTTTGAGCCCCTGTGAGGAGCCGGCAAGCCGTATTTAGAGTGATTGAGATACGCCTTAGTGCCGTGGAGGTAGCTGAGCCATAGATAATAAGGCCATAGTCAATGATAGAGATTATGGAACTCTGTATAGCTATTCTCAATGCCGCTTGGTTTAGAAATAATGATTCACGAAATAGTATTCCAAGACGTTGGTTCACTGTTTTCGCAGTGTTGTCAATGTGGGTTGCAAAGGTGAGCCCTTGGTCAAAAGTGATGCCAAGGTATTTGAAAGTATTTACTTGGTCCAGTGTATTTCCAGCAGAGGTCTGTATGGTGAGTGTATTTCTATTTTTGTTTTGGTGATTGGTGAAAAGCATGGCTTTTGTTTTATTGTGGTTAAGCACAAGTTTACTATCCAGGAACCACCTTTCAACACTAGAGAAGGCAATTTGCAGGCTTTTGTGTAGGGAGTTTGGATCCTTGTGAGAAGAGAGAATTACAGCATCATCAGCGTATAAGATTATTTTCTCCGGGCAGAAATCTGGGAGGGAGTTAAGGAACAGGCTAAAGAGGAGCGGGCCAAGAATTGATCCCTGCGGTACACCCGAGAGGACTGGTTTGAAGTCAGAGAGTTTATTAGAGATTTTTACAGCCTGTGACCGATTAGACAGGTAACTTTTTACCCAAGCACTAGGACCTTCGGCCAGGCCTTGGCTGGTAAGTAAGGAGGTAAGTAGGCCATGATGGACTGTGTCGAAAGCTTTAGTGAGATCAATAAAGACCGCACCGGTTTGGCACCCTTTGTCCAAGGCTGAGTGGACTTCTCCAGAGAAGTCAAGTAAGGCTGTTGTAGTACTATATCCTTTCCTAAAGCCGTGCTGTTGATTACAGAGTAGATTGTACTTGTCCAGGTAATCAGAGAGTTGATCTACTGCTATACATTCAAGTGCTTTGGAGAGGGAGGGGGGAAGGAGTATTGATATCGGTCGATAGTTTCCTGTTGAGGTTTTGTCCCCCCCTTTGTGCACTGGCGTAACTATGGCAGACTTCCATTTGTTGGGAAATTGAGTTTGGCAAAGGGACAGATTAAGAATTTTGGCAAGGGGGTGAATTACTTCGTCCAGGGTGAGAGACAGGATTTTTAGATCTAGGGTGTCACTGCTTGAATTTTTAGAATCCCTATTTAGAAAGTGCTTTATTCTGTGAAAGAGTCCAAGCCTCTGCCAGAGTTTTTTCAGTAGTTCTTCCAGATGATTTAGGTAGTCGAGTCTACAATCTATCCAGACCCCCAGATATTTGAATTTTTTAACATATTCAAGATTTTCACCAAGAACAGTGGAAAGCTGGGGGAGATTGTTTGGTGAGGAGTTACCGGTTTGAGTCTGGGGGGAGAAAAACATTGCCTTTGTTTTTTTTGCATTTAGGAGAAGTTTTTTTTCCAATAATTGATGTTCCTGCTACCTAATCTTTTAGTCGTGGAACTGATCCTGGTGGGGTTCTTCAAGGGATACAGTTCAGGGTATGTTATTTGGTGGTGGTGAGAGCCCACGAAGGCTTGCTACTGGTACTGCACTTTGATTAACTGCTCCTGGATCCACCTACCTTAGTACATTATTGAGTCTTGGAGGGCCTCCTACCTATATTGTCGCCTTTTGGGTGGTGAGATCACCTTGGGGGGGGCTGAACTGGGGAAGTACCTCTGGGATCTTGGCTTTAATTTTAATTTGTGTCCCCCTGGTTACTGGATCCATGGAGTGAGAGTCTGTGGCTCCTTAGTTGGACATCTTGGCAGTGGAAGGTGGGAGCTCCACTGTTTGGAAAAGACTTTTTAAAATGTACTCGGACTCTATATTGCTGTTAATTAATTATTTCTGTTGTTGGATTGTGCTGTTTAATTTATGTTACATGGATTTTGTTTGTTAAGTTTTGTTTTATTTATGATTTAGTTTTCTTTTTAGTTTGATTTTTAAATTTGTATTGTTTTTTGATTTTATTTTAGGGAGTTTAGACATTATTATCACTGGTGCCATGTTTATGGATGATGATATCTATTGCCATTCTACCCCCCCATCGTGCACTATACATCTGCCGCTCTTCGTGCCCTCCACCCTTTCGTCCCCCTCCCATTGCTTTTCCCTATATACCAACGTTGTGGGGCCTTGGGAATTGCTCGTGGGAGGTGTCAGAGGGGCGGGGGGGTGTGAACAATGGCAGATGGATGAGAGGGGTGCTCGCATCCGAGTGGTTAAGTCCAGAAGATGCCCTGGGGCGAAATGGAGTGCTGAACGGGGATCTCCTTGTTTGGTCTCCATACCCAAGGGCACCACCTCTGTAAATGGTGGGCAGGTGGTTGGGGCGTCCCAGGAGTCCTATCCAACCCGGGCGGTGCTCTGCAATGCCAGGTCCATTGTGAACAAGACTGCCATTATAGCAGACTTGGTGGGCACAGCAGACCTGACTTGCGTCACCGAAACCTAGCTGGACAGTAATGCTGGCCCAGTAGTCGAGGCAGCAGTTCCAGCTGGGTATTCGGTGATACACTGCCCGAGATTGGATCGTGGGGGGGGTTGCGGTCTGTTTCAAGACCGAATTGGATCTCACTAGTGTTTCAGTGGAGGAGACCAGATCCTTTGAATGTGTCATAGTGGTGGGTGGGGGCTATAGGATAGCACTCGTTTATTGTCCACCCGGTGATGAGAAGCTATTCTTTAAGGAAGTGGCGGACCTCATCATCGACCTGGTATTTGAGTAGCCCAGGTTGATGGTGCTGGGTGACTTTAATGCCTGGATCGATGACGAACTCTCACAATTTGGTCAGCACTTCCTCCAATTGATGTGTTCATTGGGCCTCTCACATGTGGTTATCTCTGCCACTCATAAACATGGCCATTCGCTGGATCTGGTCTTCCTGCTGGAGATGGAAGCCTCTGATGTGGGGGTGGAACCTGTCGGTTGGTCTGACCATCACACTGTGAGATTCAATTTCTGCACCCCCCTGCATAGGCCTACCCCTGTGGAGATGGTCAAGTACCGCCCTTTACGGGATGTTACTCCTGAAGGCCTAATTACGGTTCTTGACCTATCAGAACTTCCTGGGACGAACTCTAATCCTGAAGAGTTGGTGCTAGTCTATAATAAGGCTGTTATCGCTGCTTTGGATTTAATTGCTCCCACCTGTGTGCGCCCTCTCTCCCTTCGCCCTCAATCCCCTTGATTTGATCGGGATCTGAGGGAGATGCAGCGACTAGGATGCAGGTAGAAGAGGTGCTGATGAAAATCCATCTTAGACTCCTAGAGCACTACAAACTCTATCAATCAGCAATTTCTCATAAGAAGGCAGTATTCCTGTCCGGAGAAATTGCTGCTGCACAGAATCAACCAGCCCAGCTCTTTCAAACCATAGACAGGCTGTGCAACCCAGTCTGTCTGCAGGTTCATCAAGCCTTTTCACAAATACAATGTGAGGACCTTGCTCGATTCTTTGCAGATAAGGTAGCTGACATCAGGGCCGAGACTCGCACAGCACCCACCATGGGAGTTGCTGTGGTCCAGCCTATGGTTACAAGTACCCCATTTCCCTGGAGTTCCTTCGGAAGGCTGGAAATCGATGATGTTATGAGGATTGTCCAGGGTATGCGTACCACAAACTGTAGTTTAGACCCAGGTCCCACCGGCCTGATTATGGGCTGTGGTGAAGTTATCATCCCAGTTCTAGCTAGGATAGTCTGGTGCTCCTTAGACTCTGGTGAATATCCCTGCTCTTTAAAGGAAGCGGTGGTGACACCAGTGTTGAAAAAGGCTTCTCTGGACCCAGACTCCCTAGCCAACTACAGACCTATCTCAAACCTCCCCTTTGTGGGGAAGGTTATCGAGAAAGTGGTGGCAGCCCAGTTGGACAACCATTTATCCATCCATAACATCTACGACCCTCTTCAATCAGGTTTACGAAAGAGACATAGCACTGGGACTGTGCTGGTTCAGATGCTCAATGATCTCCTGATGGTGAGAGACCAGAAAAAATGGTCCATTTTGGTCCTTCTGGATTTGTCAGCAGCATTTGACACCATAGACCATGGGGTGCTGCTCAAGCACCTGAGATGCATCTGTGGGTTGTCGGGTGTGGTACACAGATGGTTTACCTCCTTCCTCACAGGTAGAACTCAGAGGGTTGTATCGGGGATATTTTCCTCTGATCCGACCGCCCTGTCCTGTGGGGTGCCTCAGGGCACTGTGCTGTCCCTCATGTTGTTTGCGGTGTACATGCTTCCCCTTGGAGACATTGTAAGATGATATGGGCTGGAGTTTCATTGTTATGCCGATGATACCCAGCTCTATCTGTCTTTTGCACCTGACCAGAATAGAGCACTCTCAGTGTGTAACAACTGTCTCAGCGAGATCCAGGGTTGGATGAGGTCCAGCTGGTTGAAGTTGAACTCTGGGAAGACAGAGGTGATGGTTGTGGATCCTGGCCACCGGAGTGAGGGTCCGGGGGCAAATCAAACCTCAGGATTATCCCTGGAGGATGTGGAACTCCCGGCCTCTGAACGGGTGCAAGACCTGGGGGTGATCCTTGACGATCAGTTGACATTGCGTGAGCAAGTGTCAGCGGTTGTTAAGGTATCCTTTTACCATCTTAGGAACATCACCAGGATCAAGCACCTCGTTCCATCTGGTGACCTGCCTACACTGTTCCACGCCTTTGTGACCTCCCATTTGGACTACTGCAACTCCCTCTACTTTGGGCTTCCTGGGGTTGATATCCGCCGCTTGCAGCTAGTGCAGAACTCAGCGGCCCGGTTGTTAATGGGGATTCCACGTTATTCCCATATTACACCGGTGGTGTGGAATCTGCACTGGCTGCCGTTCCAGTGGCAGATCACCTTTAAAGTCAGATTACTGACATATAAAGCCCTACACAGTTTGGGCCCTGATTACCTGAAAGATCTTCTGGTGCCTTACCTTCCGATGCGACCACTCCGCTCAGCCAACGAGGGGTTGCTAGAGATTCTGAGAGTAGTTTTAAAATCTTCCAGTGCCCGCGCTTTTAGTTTTGTAGCGCCGACCCTCTGGAATTCTCTACCCCATTGGATTAGAGACAGCATGGCGGTGGAGGGCTTTAAAAAAGGCCTACAATCCTTTTTATGGAAACAGGCATTTGGTGATGATATAGATTTTAACTAATGCTGTATATTTTAACTTGGATTTTAATTTGTTGTATGATGTTTTTATGACTGTTATTTTGTAATGCACCTTGATTTTAGAAAGGCGCAAAAGAAATAAAGTTTATTATTATTATTATTACAATGCTGCTTGGAATAGGTGCTCATGGGCCGTCCGTAAAGACAAGGCCAACCATTACCAGGCCACCCTCACCTCCTCCTGGGGGTCTGCCCAGACTTTCTGGGACAATATTAAATAGCTAAATGGGAAATCACACTCCCCTCCCCCATCCCAACTCACTATTGATGGCTCTACCTCCACCAACCCTGCCTACATAGCCAACTGCCTAAACACTTCCTTTACTGACCTTAGCTCTGTCCTCCCCAGTAATTTCTTTGATCCTGCCCCCAGCCTCCCTCCTCCTGTCCTCCAATTCCCCAGCTTCCACCTACGCAAGGTATCTGTCCAGGAAGCCAGACCCCTCTTAATTAAAACATTAAAAGGCAATAATCTCAGCAGTGAGTCCCTGGACCCCAGTATTCTCAGGAAGGTGCTGGATGAAGCCCTTGCCCCACTCACCAGCCTACTAAACTGATCCCTCTGCCTAGGGCAATTTCTCACTGCATGGAAAACAGCCATAGTCACACCCATTCATAAAGGGGGCGACAGGTCCCTCGCCCGTAACTACTGACCAATCTCCATCCTCCCCCCATCTCCAAAGCCCTAGAAAAAGTGGTGGCCATTCAAATCATTGAATATCTGACAAAGCACAACATCCTATGCCCAGAGCAGCATGGTTTCTGGGCTGGTCACAGTACCAGCCCCGCACTAATTGAGTTCTCCAAATTCCTACACTCCTCCCTGGATGCCAGCTCCCTAGCTGGTGCAGTGTTCGTTGACCTCTCAAAGGCTTTCGACACTGTATCCCACCCTCTTCTGCTGGATGCCCTCTGCCACACTGGTTTCTCTGCTGGCCCCCTCGCATGGTGCATGAGCTATCTATCTGCTCGCTCACAGTGTGTAATAATCAATGTGACACTCTCTGAAAACAGCCCCATCCACTCAGGGGTACCCAAGGGCTCAATCCTGTGCCCCTTCTCTTCTCACTCTATCTAAACACCCTGCTCAGTGCAAGCTCTGGCAAAATTCTTATGTATGCAGACAATGCTGTCATTTTTGCCACCCACTGCAATCTCATCTCCCTCCAGGACTCCCTACAACAATCCTACAATGATGCCGAAGCCTGGTTTAAGGAGCACAGACTCATCATTAATCTTAAAAAAAAAAAAAAATGCTCTCTGCCCACCCCCAAAACAGAGTTTGCAACCACCCACTCACTATCCTCCCTAATACCAAACAACCGCTTGGACAAGTCTGCTCCTACAAATACCTTGGGGTTACTTTCGACTCAGCCCTCACATTCCACACCCACATTGATGCCCTTGAATCCACCACTAATACACAGCTTGGCATCCTCTACCGCAATAAAAACTGCCTCCCCCCGATGCTCTCCGACTTGCTGTCACGTCTTCAGTACTGTCCCTTGTAGACTATGGCCTGCCAGTCTATAGTGCTGCTGACACGACTGCCCTCAACAAAATTTGCCTCACCCTAAATAAGGCCTGCAGACTGATCACTGCTGCCCCTAGGCTCACACATACATGTCAACTCTATGGCGAAGCTAAACTATTTAACCTGGATGAAGGGCTACGCTATAAAACCTGCCTTCTCACAAAAAAAAACCCTACTCGGGCTCTCCCCTCCTGTGGTGACTGCCTCCATCCGCCATACCCCAGCCACTATCGCAACCTGTACCTCCAACAGGACCACTCTACTAGTCCCCAGATCCAGGACCACCCATGGTCAGAGGTCTTTCTGCTACAGAGCCCCATCCTGGTTCAACTCTCTTCCTGCACCCACCTCCAATGCTCCCACAATCTCCAACTTCAAAACCGCCCTTCGGAGCCAACTCCTCGCAGCTGCTCCTGTCTCTAAATATGGCCTCGATCTCCCTTCACTTGACAATGCCCGCTGGGCAGCACTCCACCTCACCTCCCCACCCTCTCCCCCCAGTGCACCATACCTCTGCTATAATCAGCCTGTGGCAGCTGTATCAATGTAATTACCTGGAATTGTAAATGTATGAAATCAATATGTGTAACGCTAATTTCAGCTACTTGTATCCTGTAACCTAAATTTGCAATGTTTGTCCTCAATGTGACGAGGTACCTTTGGAAATGAGCCTCTGGCTCAAAGGTTGTAAACTGATTTACAATAAATAAATAACAAAAATATTGGATAGCCCTGCTGAGTATAAACTTGATTAAGCTAGTTGGTAACAGTAATCCTGAGCTTAGCAATCTAAAAACCTAGATGCTCACATGCAAAGAATACAATAAAAACCTGACTAAAGTTTAAAAACAAGCTTGTAAAACACATAAAATGTATATGAACATTTATCTTTACCTATACAAAATCATTGCAGCACAAGCAAAACTCAGGCAAATTACATGGTACCCTGACTACTGTATGATGTAGTAAACATATATTGGCATTTTTTTTATGTTTTCTTTGTAAACCGGGTAAGGCCCACTAGGCTGAACTGCCTGTTTTCAGGGGTGACCCAGGAGCGCTGGGGAGGTTAAGTGACTTGCTTGAGTCACACAGTATGAAAGTGGAGATTGTGGGAATGAAACCCATGTCTGCTGCATATACCCAGTTCAATCTCTCTTTGTTACTATAACCACTAGGCTATACTGCCAGCCATAATAACACCCATATATAATGTTTTAATATATGATTTCAATAATAGTGCACAGTACCTACAGTGCAAATTATGAACATTAAACACTTGACAACATTTTACTAAAACTGAATTATTTGCCACTCCATCTCCTTATTTTTTCATACACTAAAATGGGTGAATAGTTGACAGAGCACTGTAAATAGCTAAAATACATTTTGGGCAGGTTGTAAGATATGACAGCTGTACTGTTCATAAGGAGCTGTGGAAAAATGGCAATTTTGAAAATCTAGAGTGAAAATATAAAAAATTGTCAAAGTTATGAGCATGCATGGAAACTGCACAATGCATTCTCATAACACAGTCATTTTTTTGAATTTCTTCTCCACATTTGCAACATAGGCTTTTTGGTACCCCACCTCAAGAACAGTGGCACTATTGCTTCATCAATAAGTTCCAAAAGGTGTTTCCATGCAGTGACCTTGAAATGACCTTTTGGGACCAAATACGAGATGACAGTTCATGAGGTGGGGTCCCAAGAACTCCATGATGAAAATTTGTTGCCAAAATTAAAAAAATGACTGAGATATCCACTTAAGTTGAACCCCCACCCCATTTATGCCATTATACAGCTTACTGGCATTTCTTCAGTTCGTGGTCAGCTTTAAAGAGTGCAGACATGTTCCCACTTCACCGAAGATGGCAGCGCTGGCCCCTCCAGAAGTAAGTATGGGGTGAGAGGGGTGTGGGGAGGTTGGGTGCGTAGATGGTGGGTGGGGGTTGGGGGTGCTGCTGACAACGGACAGTTTTCTTTTTTTCAGGAACAAACAAAAAACAAACAAAAATCAACACTGCCCCTTCGGATCTGTTTTCTCTCTTTATAGGTTAAATAAAACAAATGTTGGGCACACTGGGGTGGGCTCCCACTGTGAACCATGACTTTTGGGGGGATGATGTTGGCCACACTGGGGTGGGCTCCCAGTGGGCAACACAATGGGGGTGGGGGAAGGAACATTCCAATGTGGTTGGCTTTCTTTTAAATGGAGGCACATTGGGATGGGCTCCCAGTGTGCCACACAACCTGTGTGTGTGTGGGGGGGGGTGGCAGACATGCTGACAGGGGGATTGGGCACCCTCAAAGTTGGCTTTGTTTTGGTATTGTGTGGCTGATGGCAGGAGTCGCTGTCATGTTTATTTGAAATGTTCCACCAGGCAAGGCACGTTTCGCAGGGCATGTCTTCTGTGCTGCTGCATGACAAGTTTGTCTAGGATTGCAGTGGCACATTTCTTTTAAGTTGGTGTCACTTTGCAAACTTGTGTCAGCTCTAGCATGCTGGCTCATTGGAGAATGAGAGACACACCTTCTAAAGCCTCTGGCCTCACAACAAGCAGCATGGCAACTCTCCTACAGGAGGATTTCTACACCATCCAGGAATGGTTCAGGTCAAACCAGTTATTTCTAAACCCCCAAAAAACTATGTCACTAACATTCGGCTCCCAACAAAGAAACTCCCGCCAAGCTCCCTGCCCCCCTTTCAAAACCTTGGATGGGACCTTTCTGGAGCAATGCACCAGCTTCAGATATCTAGGCATCTGGCTAGACCAGCACCTGGATTTTACCACTCACATCAACTCTTTACATAAGAGGCTGCTCCCCAAACTTGGCGCACTATACAGAAACAAAAGCTGCCTCCCCTCACCTACAAGGCACGCCATTGTCCAAAAAATGATACTACCTATACTCGACTATGGTGACATAGTGTACACTATCACCCCCACGTCCACCTTGGCCAGCCTTGACACCCTGTTCCACTCATTCTGTCGCTTCGTCCTCGACTGCCCACAATCCACTCACCACTGCACCTTATATAGCTCCCTAACCCTGCCGTCCCTCCATGATCGTAGATTAATCCACTATGCTAGGTTCGCTGCCAAATTTTGTTCCCTCTCTCTACCCTCTTACCTGGCCTCTACCCTCTCCCAACAACCTCCACCTGCTTAATCCCTCAGAAGCACTGACCCCAGGCTACCCCACGTCCCATTTATGCACACAACCAAAGGCCAGGCTGCTTTTAACTACTGAATCCCACAGATCTGGAATGCCCTACCAGCCCCCATAAGACATGCACCAAATCCCTACCATCGCAACCTACTACTCAGTACACATTTCTCCTCCAGCTGCTCCTGTTTTAACTAACAATTTACTACTATGTTGATGAAGCCTAGTCGCATTTGTAATTGTACCATTCATTCAATCTTCCCACTGTATGCATCTACCTGCCTGTCTGTAACTTCTGCCAAATGTATGCTAGGCAGTAAGCCATTCCATTCCACTATTGAATGTCTATGTATTAAATACCATGTTATGAATTGGGTCTCGGCCCCCAGGTCGCATCTGGAATCGAGCATCACTGCTCAGTATGTCTTCCTGGTAAAACTCGTAAATAAATAAATAAATAAAGCATGCCTTGCATTCGCCAGCACTGACAAACCTCTGCATTTCTCCTACTACCACAAAATTTTGCTTGCGCATGTGCAAGACAACATAAAAATGAAGTCAATGTAAGAAAGATGACAACCAAGCTAAATATTATTAATTCAAAATTTGACAACTAAACAAGGAAAGAGTGAAACAAACAGAGAAAAAGAAATAATCATGCTGACACTGCTGATGTTCAATATTTAATATTTTTAAATATATGGCAGTTTTCACGGTAGCGGTACGGGGAGTCTCTGTGTGCACCAATAGCCTTCCACTCCCAACAACAACCATGTATGGGGCCCCTGATAGGTGTTCACAAAGGCTAGGCTACTTTAAGCTGTCCCTTGGAAAACAACTATTCACCTATTTGCTTTGTTGCCAGTCCATTGAGAGGGTGTCTGCCAGTAGCCATTAGTGTTGCATGACATAGCACTAAGCCCTAAACAGATTTAGATAAATATGGAGAGCCAGAACAGCTTCTATAAAGCAAAAGAATAAAACTGAGGGTTTAAGGGAACTTATGTAACTTACAATTATATGGTGGAAGTCAGGGATCCTCCCACAGGCCATCCTTGCTGGGGTCTGTATGATTTATATATAAATGTGCCACAGAACTTTAAACCTTGCCACAGTACTTGACCTAACAGTGACACAAAAGTTCAGAGTCCCTGCCGCAGAAATTTCATCAGTTTGCCGCAGAGAATAGGCGGCCTTGACTAGAACCCCTGTGTCTTTTATAAGGGAGAGACTTGAGGTAAGCAGGAGAGGGAGGTGAACACTCCTGTATTCTAACAGATTGGTATTGTGAAGAGGGGATGGCACCTAAAGGTTCAGAGTAGAGGGAATGGCTGCTTTCAGGGTGACAGAAAAGTACCCCTTGTTACCACAATTGACCTCTATGCAATAACCCATGACTCCAGTCAGTGTAAGGCTATTTCTGTCCAATGAGCACATCACTATAGGCAGTAATGCAAAGTAAATACTCCCCCCATAGCTGAAAAAACATCATGATTTTTAAAAGAGAAAAAAGTCCATAACCTGTGGAGAGGAAAGAAAAGAGATCAGCTGGGTCGTACCTGAAAATAGGCAGCTATTCTGTCTAGTGTACCTACCCGGTTAACAAAAACTAAAGAAAAGAAAAGAAAATAAAGAAAAGAAAATTATGTTGCAGGCTAAGCATTGAAAGGGATATTAGCAAGCATACTCACTTTGAGAAGTCTGTCAGCTTAACTGATGAAGCCATCTGATTTGGTGGTAATCAATCATCATGTATGCAGAATCAGGGCTACAACTGACAAGATTAAGCTCAGTTCAGCCTCAGGTGTAGTTACTAATTGGCACAGATTGTGGAGCAGCCCCTGGTGTGGAAAAGCTGGGGTTTTCTCTGGTTGATGGACCTCTCTGGGCCTGAAGATTCGCTCATGGTCAGATTAGTGATGGCCACCCCCAGGCTTACTGCATCTGCCCAGGATTTTGGCCTCATAGGTGGATCTAGACCATGTTGCTGCAGGTGAAGAAATGCAGAACTTTGACCATTATGGGGCTCCTTCAGCAAGGGAGCAAAATGGTTATTTCAAAGTAGTGGTAATGGTGCTTCAGAGGAGGCCAGAGTATTGTCGCTTCAGCTATAGCTCCAGCTCCAGGTTCTAATTGGGCTCTTTTTTTCACCTTTTGTTTTTTGTTGTTTGCATTTATGCTTGACTGCGGGGTACCAAGTTTCTAGTTTGAAGGGTAATGGTTGAAGCGGTGGACCATGATCGGGAGCAGTCATAGTGCCCATGTTGGCATTCAGGTTTTCAGTTGGGTGTGATCATGGCTTATATTTGCTGAAGTTTGTTTGGGGCCAGGTTTTATAGATTTAGGCCTCACCCATCTCCGGGGCCTTGAACTGACATGACACTCCACTGTCTACAATGTAAAGAACAGCAGGGTAGTGTAGAGAACTCCCAGCTCCATCAAGCCATTCCTGGCAGTGGTATGTGCTTTTCACCTGCTCAACAGTTCCAAGGAGAAGCCTGGAAACTTGTGAATTCAGTGACTCTGCTAGGAAACAACACCTTTTTGTCTGGTCAGGAAAGAATCTTTTCACAGTCAGTGTACTTCAGGAATCTAGTGAGTAGTCGGAGAGGGCACTCCATGCCCTTAGGAGTGGGAGCTAAAGACCAATATGCACTGTCTATTGTACTGATTGATAGTGCTTAAGTTAATCTTTCTGCTGTACAGCTACATCAATTTTTATCTAGTTTTTTTTTTTTTTTTTTTTTTTTTCTCTATGTTACCTAATTGTGCAACTCTGTACCTTGTCTGTTCTGTTAATGTAAATGTCTCGACGCGGAACCTTTGTAAAAGAGCCTTGGCTCAAAGGTATTAATTCCTAGATTTTACAATAAACAATAAACAATAAACAATAGCTGGCAGTCCAGGGCCAACATTTTGAAGAGCACTTGCTGTAAAAATGCAACTAGAGTTTTTCTCTTGAACCTCTCCAGGATGCCCATGAACCAGAGGTTGTTTCTCCCATCCCTATTCTCTAGGTTCTCCAATTCATCCCAGAAAAGGATGATTACTCTACTCGGCTCTCTGAGGTGTGCAATGACTCATTTAGAGCTTTATTCTGTGAGGACAATTTGCTGTTCAGCCATATTTAGGCAGTATCCTATTTGTACAATGTCACTGTTAGTATGCTGGGTGGTAATTTACAAGTTGTTGGTTTTTGCCATTAGTGCCTCAAGCATCCCTTTAATTTCAGAGATTGCAGATTGAAGTGGGTGAGCTGCTGCCAGCTGTCACAATCTTGTTTTCCTGTCAGAGGCAGGAGAGATGAAAAATTGTATTGAAGGATAAGTTCACCTAGGAAAGATCGAGTGGAAACTTTTTTTTAACGGAATGCCCCTGAGACATTCGCCTGTTGGACTAGATACTTTGTGGATCAGGTAATGCACACACTGAAGTGGATTACAACAGACAGTCTACCAGGGTCAGTAGAGCAAAAAGATTAGGCAACCATCTTGTGGGTGCCAGGCCATGACCCAGATAACAATCATTCTTAATCTTTTTTCTCTCCCTCTCCCTCTAGATATCATGAAAAGTTTGGTGATTGCAGTCTCTACTGCTTTAAAACCCAAATCGTATGGCATGGCATTACATTTCTGGGCACTGTTTGGGTACAGCTGCCAACTCCATGACATCAACATCTATCAGCTCTATCTATGCCTCTATGAGGTTCGAGTACAGTCCTATTGGGACCTATATTTAGTATACAGTTATTAATCTGAACTCCTAAATATGCACAGAATCTGGATTAAGTTGCTAAAGTTTAAGGTCTAGCTACCTTTCCAGTTTTTTCAATTTTAGTACTTTTTGTATGGATGAATTATGTTATGCCTTTAGTCAAACACACTTTTAGCACCCACAATTACTTTAGAAATGCAGTAAGAATTCTGATATTACTCACTTGGGTGTGAGATATACTGGTTTGAAATACCCCAAGACCATTGACCTTAAATACAATATGTTGACTAATCACCTGATCATGAACTCAGTCACATAATCAGTTGATAAGTACAATAAGGGGTAATTCCTCCCTCAGGTACCTGCCCCTGACAAAATCCCACCTGGTTGAAGTGCTACGGCACCTGGCTGTACTGCCCACTTACCTCTCGCACCTTTGCAGTTGTATGAAGTTTCAGGACTTGCACTAGTACCTTTTTGGTGAATAAAACACCTTAGCAATTTATGCTTCCTCTTTCCTATGTGTTTCATCCACTGCAGTTGTTTTCTTAACCTGGAGTGAAGGCCTTATTGTTTGTTTTACTTACTTACCAGGGGGACTTGAAATCTCTCAGCCCTGCACTGAGATTCTGCACTTGTGTACCTCACATCTTTTTGTTCCAACTCTCTTTAATGCATCCAGGAGGCAGAGCATTCTTCTGGGGTACCCACAAGATGAGGGTCTCTCACTTCCTACCCGAACCCTACCAGGAGCTCTCCACCCAAACAGCCCAGCCCAGACCCAGTCCCCCAGCAACCAGGTAGCACCGGGGGATGGTTCACTCACCCTTGGAGACCTTACAGCCTCAAGGGGCCCTACCTGGCTGCTCAGGTTGGTGCCTTGGGGAGGATCCTGATATGCAGGCCAGTGCTGGGATGTGGGCAGTGTCACTGGAGATCCCAGGGGGGCCCTTACTGATCGGCAGGTCTGGGGAGAGGGGGAGCATCACTGGCAGGAGGGAGGAAGGCTAAGCCGGGTGCAGAGGTAGTGGAAGTGGAAATCACAGCAGAGAGAGTGAGGGAAGCCCTCAGGTCCCTTAAGACAGAGAAAGCACCGGGGCCAGATAAATTACATCCCAGAGTGCTGAAGGAACTTGCGGATGTCCTGGCAAAACCCCTGGTGGAGCTTTTCACCATCTCACTGAGGACAGGGTGGGTGCCCCAGGACTGGAAGGTGGTGCATATAGTGCCTATCCACAAGGGGGGATCAAGGGAGGTGGCAAGGAACTACAGGCCTGTCAGCCTGACATCAGTGGTGGGCAAGGTGATGGAGGGCATTGTCAAGGAGAGGCTGGGGACCTGGAAAAGTCAGGGTGCCTGGACGATAGACAGCATGGATTCATCCAGGGGAAATCGTGTCAGACAAACCTTGTGGAGTTCTATGACTGGGTGACAAGTGCCTTGGACCTGGGTAGACCAGTGGACGTCCTCTTTCTAGACTTCAGCAAGGCATTTGACTCTGTTCCTCACATGGACCTGTTGGATAAGCTGGGAGAAATGGGGTTGGGGAACCAGATGATCAGATGAATAGGGAATTGGCTCCAGGATCGGACCGAGGGTCGTAGTTGGTGGGATAGTCTCATCCCTGAGGAGGGTCATTAGTGGGGTCCAACAGGGATCAGTCCTTGGGCCCCTCCTGTTCAATGCCTATGTCTCTGACATAAGGACAGGTATCAGGAATGAGATGAGTCTCTTTGCAGATGACTCAAAACTGGTGGTGGATGGGGAGGAGGGGAGGGTGGCCCTACAGGGGGACCTGGAGGCTCTGGAAGGATGGTCTAGAAAGTGGAAGCTGAGGTTCAATACATGGAAATGCAAGGTACTGCACCTGGGGGCCAGAAACCGGGCCAAGTGTACACCCTGGGGGGGAATGCTACAAGTCTCGATGGCTGATAGGGACCTGGGGGTGGTGGTGGATGTCAAGATGAACAACTCAGAGAGTTGTAGGAGGGCAGCAGCCAAGGCCAACAGGATGCTGGGATGCATTGCTAGGGGATCACCTCCAGATGGAGGGAAGTGATACTTCTTCTGTATAACTGCTTGGTGAGGCTGCACCTCGAGTACTGCGTGCAGTTTTGGAGGCCACACTTAAAGAAGGACATTAAACTCCTGGAGATGGTCCAGAGGAGGGCAACCAAAATGATTTGGGGCTTGGGGGACAGGACCTATGAGAAGAGGCTCGAAGAGGTAAATATGTACACATTGGAAGAGAGAAGGGACCGGGGGGACATGATAGAGGTCTTCAGGTACATGAAGGGGGTAAATAGGGGAGGAAGAGTCAGGGTGCTTCAAAGGAAGGAGGAGGGGGCCACTAGAGGGCATGGGTGGGAGCTGGAAGGGGGAAGATTAAGGGGAGAAAGGAGGAGGTGCTACTTCACTGAGAGGGTGGTGGAGCCATGAAATGCGCTGCCTAGGGGGCTGGTGGAGGCAGAGTCAGTGGAAGGGTTCAAGAGGGGGTGGGACAGGTACAGGGGAAGGGTTCAGGAAGCAAAATACAATGCAGTGAGAATATCCGCAACTGGGAAGGGAGAAGCCAGAGAAGCCGACAGGTGCAGCAAGGTCAGCTCCCAGGGTGGGGGCTGACCAAACAAGCAGATGCAAAAGACCATTAGGCCTATTCTGCTGGCATTTTAGTATGTTAGTATCATCTCCACTGTCCTCCAGGGGGATTTTATGTCCTTCCCACATCCCCCCATGAGTGCAACGTGCAATGACATCTTAGCACATGGCAACCCTGCCAATGTCATTGCTCTCACTCCACTGTTACATGCCAGTCATCCTGCAGTACCCTCTATCTCCATCAGGGGTCACTGGGACACCGGACAGCCCTTGGCCCTCCCCCTTGGGGAGGAAAGCTGTCCAACAGAAGCTCTGTCCTCTCCCTCCCCTGTCGACCCATGACAGCCCGAGTCTGCTACTGAACCCGGGTCACTGGCGTGGCATGAGCTGTGGCATCCAGCTCCTCAACCCTCAGCACCACCAGGCTGGCATGTACCTCACATCTTGTTAAGTCCTGGAAACGTTGGAGTGATTGGGCTGGGGTGGCCAGCATGAAGGGGTCCACCTGGTGATGAGGGCATAAAAATCATTAATTGCAAAAACAACTGTGCTATCTGTAAAGAGCACATAAAAGAGCTGTCTCTCTCTTTGTCACTCGAAGTCACAAGTGCACATTTTGTTGATGATGATGTGTCCACTGAGAATTTGACACCTTTCACTCAGCTGGACACATACATCTGAGCCCAGGAGCTTCAGGAGCCCCAGGATCCCTACCCCCAAAAAAGTCCATATTATCCTAGTGAAGAGCCCATAATATCCAAATTACCCAGTTTGACCCCAAAACACAGAATTTTGGTTTCTCCAGAAATGTCAGCGAGTATCTGATTATCACAGCATCTTTTCAGTAAGTTTCTGATTTTTGTGAATATCTTGTATGGAAATTAATGTTATGTTGATGTGACAGCTTGTGGGTATATTTCAAAAAGCAGTTTGCTTGTGCCCATATGTATTTATGCTGATTGAGATATCCAACAGAGCCACTTAAATAGTATTGTCTTGACATATACCAATTTCATGAATACAGCATTTTCCAGCATATCTAGTCATTTTGCCATTTCGATGTCATGGTCAGATAGTCTTAATCAAATACAAAGACTGAAAAATTGCCAGGTAATACATTTGCTGACAGCCCCAGAATGTTTATACAGATAGTGGTATATCCAACAATGAGTTTCATGAAAGGATGTATGTTCTTGAAATATGTTCACCTTCAGGCTAGATGTGGAAAAAGTTATCTCAAAAGAGAGAGATTCTTGTAGGTTTTAGGAGTAACCATTCAATGTCTTTTTATGGCTGCAGTGTGTGATCACTGCAGAGAAAAGGGAGCTTACCAGATACCAAACAGACTTTTTAAATAGTAGATGTGAACGGCAATCACTGCATGTCCACCACACTATTTTATCCTTTCATACTGGTGGAACATGGCACTGTCCACCTTGTCCAAGATGGCCGCTGGAGTTTTCTGTGCATGTGCGAAGACTCATGCATGTGCACTGAACTCTGGTGGCACAGCGGCACAGTCCACCATATCCAAGATGGCCACTGAAGCCTAGTGGACATGCGTAGAGAACTATGGCAACCTTCTTGGACATTGCAGACTGTACCAGAGTGCCGCTGGATTTCAGTTATTGCACATGTGCAGAAAACTACAGCGGCTATCTTGGACATGGCGGACAGTGCTATGTTCGGCTGGAACTTTGCTGCAGCCATATTGACTCTTGCTAGTGTCTGTTTAATGCTAGCCATAAAAAGGCTGACATACTGCAATGCTACTTTTCTGTTTTGTAATGTTTCATGATCTGTAAAAAAAAAAGAATCAGCAAATGTAATAAATTACTCTACCAGAATACATTTTTGAATTGTAGTCTTCTACTACTGTATTAATCTGGTATGATTTATAATTATTATTTAAAATAGAAAAAAAAATGTTACAATGTTTTGTTCCTAGTGCAGTACAATAATGGAGAAGTAAGGAATAATAGCATTAAGGACCAACGTTCCATTTTAGTGTTCAAAGGTTAATGATTTTATTGATAAATTTAAGCATCAGTGCATGTTAAAGTGAAATACAGTACTTGTACCTACACCTCTTTATTCTATCATAGATTGAGGGAGTGCTCCAGACCAATTAGATGGCTCCTTTCCACTGCACATGAGACACTCTTATTCTGTACAGACTGTCTCACATGCAGCTGCCCTGGAAATGGTGATGTCCAGGTAAGGATTTTAAAATAGTTAATATATTATTGATCAAGCACAATCAATAATATATTAATACCAACACTGAGAGCACTTCTAGGTTGTAAGAATGGTGTCCTTTAGATTCTTAGAGTATTAGAACTGCTCACCTTTGCTTTGTTGTTCTCATACCATAAGAATGCATGTGATGCTACTCTTACAACCATAAGAGTGGCTTCCATGGCAGTACTGACAAATGTCATGAGCTAGCCAACTGCGACTCATTATTTGCAATATATATTTCAGTTATATATTGTTTTATGGGATTTCAGTGTATGCCCATGCCAGTGTTAATTCAAGGCATAGAGAAAGCCTACACTTTTTTTTAAGGGGTGACCTTTTGACTGGAAGGCTACCTGTTTACCAGGAAGGGAGATTTTTATTCCCGGGTTCTTTTGACAGAGAAGTGTCAAAAGCAATTTGCCTGTCATGAACATGCACTACAGAAGCAGATTGTTTTGATCTCAGGAACTATGATAGGATGTCACATTTTATGAGGTAACAGGCTGTTTGAGCCAGGAATTGGATAGCAGATGACCATTTTAGCAGTACTATGTACAATTCTAACATGACACTGGTGAATTAACTTACAGGATGCTACATTTATGCATTAAACTTTTAACAGTGACTGCCCTGTTACTAGTCAATTATGGAAGCAGACTTAATGTTAAAGCTGGGTAACATCACCAGGTGGCCAGGAAATTATGGGTCACTGTCAGGAAAATAAACCTGTTTTTCTTATTACTGGAAATCTGATGACATGGCAAATTTCAGAAAAGGTAGTTAAGCTCTCCAGCACAGAGCAAGTTGGCCATTCTGTTTGGGACTCTCTCTTGACTACAAGAGTACAGCTGCCAGCACGAGAGTACAATGTTTACAAACCAGTGATTTTTCTGAACATTGAAAGTCTTTATAACAGGTAGAGATGTACTTAAACATTTTAAGGTATTTATACCGTTTATTTTCCAAAATTTGTTTTCCATACTGTAACCTAAATTGGTATATGTTCTCTTTTACTTGTAACTGCATTTCTTTAATTATTTAAGTAAACACTTTTGTTTTTCTAAAGAAGTCTGCCTGCGAGAGATTCCTTATACTGTATGTGTGACTGTAGAAATATTATTATCAATCTGTGACAACTGTTTATGCTTAGAAGGGTCACCAAAAAGCAACTGAATTGAAAAGGGTCAGTAGGGGATCTGGCAGGATTAAGGAGAGTACCAGAGTCTCATATGAGTCTGCAGGGATTGTGAACTGGGCTTTTGCATGTCTTGTACAGCAGAGGCCAAATCAGTTTTTTGCTCTGCTACCCTGAAGACAGTGTACTTACTTGGGCCTTCCTCCTGTGTGTAATAGCCTAAGGGTCAAAATGTCATATGCTAAAACCCCCAAAACTTCAACAGTGCAGTATAGGACAGTGAGATGGTGCAATATTGTGAATGGTTCTGTTTGCGGTAGTGCACTTTATCACTGTCAGAGGTAGAGGATATTGCCTCTGTTGGGATGGGTTTCTGCCGAGCAGCTGCCGTGGCTCAAAGGGATGAGCTGCTGGCAGGGATGGGAGCAGGAAGAGCATTTGGGACCGGGTTCGCTTCCCAGTCCTAGATTCATAAAATATTGTCTTTTTTCACCATTTGTGTGATATTTACTGAACCCCCCTGGAGTCAGATATTTTAGTTGGGGGGGTGTGGGGGCATAGCCCCTGCATAAAGACCTATGCTGCATGCATTATATCTCACTGTTTTGGCATCACAATACATGCATGTGGCATAATGTCTTGTGACAGTATGACCCTGTGCCATGTAATAGACATGTAAAAGGTTTCATATTTGGTCACAAGATTCAAGACTGGTATTGTGCCCTGATTCAAAGTATAGAGGAATGCTCTGGGACCTCATGGCAAGTGGTGTGTTGTAAACCCAGTGAACACTCTGGGTGGACATGAGGAGGGTATCCCTGTTTTCCCCCTTCCTGTCACATATTGCACCAAGGGGTGAGCACTGTGAGGTCAGTGATCTGACCCTCATGAGTGGGTTTGTGACAACATACACCTCAGATTTCCTTTTCTCCTATCTTGTTAGATGCCTGTTTACCCCATTTTGAGTTGGCTTTAGCCGTTTGTTTTGAGGTTTACAATAATTATAGAAGTGCTCCAGTTAATAGGGATAGCCCCAGGTTTCTTCCTTAGTCTCACTGTTTCTTGCCCAGAATTTTAGGCAGTAGAGTCTGTTGCATGCTACATGCCTCTACTTGCTACAAGAAATGTGATTTTAAACTATAGGTGTTCAAATGCAGCCGAGAATATTGATGAAAACCTGAGGGTGCAAATGACAGAATAAACAAATTCAAATTCTGTTCTGTGTGAACTACATTCAAACTCTGAATCTGGATGAAAACATTTTTATTGAAACCTCAAGTAAAAAGCAAGCATACAGCAGGGCTAAAATGCACACTCTGCCTGCTTGCTTTTTTTTACTTTGAAACCTGAAAACAACCTTTTGCATTCAGACTTTATGTTTGGATAATATTCACACCCTGTGGCATGCGAGCTCAGTTTTTTCTGTTATCCATTGCATTTTTACTGGTTGCTCCACCTTACTCAGATTAACATTTATGCATCTACTGATAATCTAAGCATAGTCAGTAATGCATCAGAAGGAGAACTCCTTTGTTTCACACTGGGTAAGAAATGCTAACGCACTCTCAGAAGGATGTGTGTGTAGTATTTTACAAGACAGGAGAAAAAGCTGTAACATAAAGTGGAATAAAAATTGTATAGGTACAAACTTTTCAGCATAACATGAACTGCTGCTTTAAAATCCAAAGTCATGAGGCCAGGCTTTCATTAAGTCCTAAATGTCCTTGAGATAGAAACTATTGCTAAAGGGAAAAATGATATGTTCTTCACATGCTAATAATTCACACATGAAAGTAGCATGAATAGAATTGTGTTGTGGGAATGTTCCCTGCAAAGACCACACATAAGCCCAGAAGGCATATGAGAAAAAAATTCAACTTCTATCTCATTACACCAAAGAAGATTTAAAGAGCTAGTGTTCTTAGCTGTAAAGTTAAGCTAACAAAGTGGTACTGTGGCCAGATGAGATGGGTGAAGTTGCCACAGTTTGCTTTGCAAATTAATTTCACAAAGTTAACATAATTTGCAAAGTGCAAAGTGCTGACTTTGCAAAATTGTCACATGGCAAAGTAGCCCTTTCCTATGCAAATTGACTTGAATTCGCTGGTGAAGTTGCCCCTTTGCCTGACTTCACCTGACTTTTGCCTGAAAAAAGGCCAATTTTCCAGGCAAAGTCAGATAAAGTCAGGCAAAGCAGCAAAGTAGCAAAGTGGGAACTTCGTGAAATAATTCATGAAAGTGAATTCTACAATTTTGCTTCAACTTTGCTGGAGAAGTAAAACTTTTCAACATATCCAATAGCCAGTGACAACATACAGTATACTCTATATCTTGGTATATCAGAAAATATTACAGAAATCTAATTGAAATGAAAGATGATTTCTTGTCTTACATTGTGATATATCTGGATATTCTACATGATGTCACTGGCTGCCAGCCACTGTACAGTTGATACATAGTATCGACTTAGTGGCCTAACCCAGGAATTTGCCTTCTTCTCATAGCATAATGATCATTAGCTTTTTTATTTTTACAGTTAAAAGTCTCTGTGTTCCCTGATTGGCCCAGTGGCATAGTGGACTGAGGCAACCCAGGTTCAAGAATGGGCTATGATCACTTTGTAGCCAGCTGGGTGAGTAGGACTTGAGCATTAATAGACAGTTCTCCTTCTTCAGAAAGGGGGGAAATCATGTGGCATTGCTTGACTGCCACTGAACAGAGTCTAGGTGGCAAACTATTCATCTGTCTCTCAGAGGGTAGAGATGCTCAGTGTGTGTAGCATTTTCACACCATACCTCCATGTTATGAAAGGAAAATGCATCCTTTACCATCAGAGTAATGATGTCAAACCTTCAGGCTCCACAACATCCCTTTTGGAACCCACCCATCTTTGGTGGTCAGAAGAGGCTGGAGCATGTCCTGGGCTGGGGATCAGTTGTGAGATACAAGAAGATAACTGATGGTGGAAAAAAATATCTTCCCATACCAATGACATCCCCAACAGTACAGAAAATAAAATGGAGTTGATACTGTTAGCACTTACTCCATTAGTGATGTTTTGGGGAGGGCAAATACTGCTCACCAAGAAGTACAAGACAGGAACCCAGTGAAATTGGATACCTAGCTTTGTTTTAGGTAACTAATAGTAGTTCAGAATATATGTATAGTAGTTCGTAAAACAGACTTCAAAATGCCACAAGTACTCCTTAAGCAAAAAACTTGCCCATTGCTAAACAATCCTATAGATTTAGTAGGATTGCTGGACTTTTGAAGTGGGTGAATTTTCTTCCTTTATAGGGAACCTGGGCTTATGTCCTGGGACTGGGATTTCAGTTTTTGCTGGTAGGAGACCTATTGCAGTCTGCTGGAACATGGGATGCCACTATGTAGTGCTTGTGGCATCTACCCCATGAATGTTCTGGTGATGGGTGGGAGCTATGTAGGACAAAGCCTTTCAGACTGAGCCTGATGTGTAGAGTACAAACATACCCAAGACACGCATGTGGCCACTGATGTCCCTCACCAGGGCACACATTTGTAAACCCAGCCACACAGATTAAGCTTCAGATGTGCAGAGTGCAAGTATACCTAAAACAAGCATGCAGCTGCTAATTTTACACACAGAGAAGTACCTTCATGACACCAGCCTCAGATTAAGCCTCAGATATATAGAGTCCAACTATGTTCAAGACAAGCATGAAGATACTGTTGATTATAGCAGGGAAAACTTTTGTACCACCAGCCTCAGACTGAGACTCAGATGCACAGAGTGCAAGCCAATCCAAGATGTGTATGCAACAATTGTTGTCCCACACCAGGGCATACTTTGATACAGAATATCTCCTCAAATGCATGCACAGAAAACACTGGAACCTAATGAATTATTTATTCACAAGATTATTTTTATTTATTTTTTTTATTTTAGTCTTTTGGTAACCGGGTAAGGCCCACTAGGCACAAATGCCTGTTTTCAGGTGCGACCTGGGAGCACAGGGCGGTTAAGTGACTCGCTTAGAGTCACACAGTATGCAAGCGGAGGTTGTGAGACTCAAACTCAGGTCTGGTCTGCTAGATGTATTAAGTTTGTTCACACCTCATTCCTCTAACCTCTAGGCTATACTGCCAGCCCAAGATGTAAGTAGGAAGGCAATACGTGAGTGGCAGCCTGATCCCAAGCACTTTGGAGAACTACTGCTTCATCAGAGGAGGCTGGATCACAACAAACTTGTAATCCTACATCCTCTGATGAGATGGTAGTTACACAAAATACTGGGAATCGGGCTGGTGCTTTCTTGTTGTCTTGCTTCTTGTATCTTGTGAATAAATAGTCTATTTGGATCCAGGGTTTGTATGTGCATTTTGTGGAAGAATGCTGTGCTTTACTGGCTGTGGCTGCACTGGCAGATTACCAGTAGCAGAACCCTTTTGTGCTATTACTTATACCTTGGTACTGCCACTTCCAAACTTTCTGCCTAACATAGAAACATTGAATTTGACAGCAGATAAGGACTGCTTGGCCCATTCAGTCTGCCCATTTCTCCCTACCTACACTATTACCAAAGATCATGCCTGATCTACAACTCTTTGTAACATGGCATATAAAATTACAGTGAAATGGAGAGCATGGAGTGGTCCAAATGCATCAGGTGACCAAAATTGAGCGGTGATTAACCCAGCAGTAGATCCCGCTGTTGCACTGCTCACACTGGCCACTAGAGAAGCTGTAAGTGTGGAGGAAAATAGTGACATACTACAGACACACAAGCAGAACACTGAGTGCTCCAGAAAAGAATAAAACAGCCGTATGGCATAAGTCAAGTAACGAAGCAATACAGAGATATAACCAGCAGAGTAAGCAACGCATAACAGTGTGCAATAGAGACATCACCTACCCACCCACCCATGCAGTGGCCATCGTAAATGGCACAGCGATAAGGTACGAGACAGAAACATGGATAATGGTATTAGGACTGTCTCCTTGTGTGGACTAAAATGAATAATTATGTGGGTTGAGGATGAGTATGGCAGTGGCACAGAACACAGTAGCAGCAGGAAAACAGTGGTGAGGAAGTGAACCAGGGTGCCGACAGTGGACATAGCTGACACCGCAGCAGTGATAGGTAGACAAGGAAATGAGGGGAAGAAGACATAGCAAGACATGCAAATGAGCGACACCGCACTCCTCAACCTGTCAGAATACGCACGTACCCTACAACGCTAAGTAACTTTGCTAAGTTTTCCACACATCAATATTAAAATAAATCGCTGCAGCACACTACTGATTGAGTGCACAGTAAGAATGAATCATGTTGCTTTTCTAACAAAGTGGTAAGCGCAATATAAATAAATGTTATTGTTCAGAGCAAAGTACATGTGAGACATTTATGTCAGCAGTCAGTCAATGTGTAAGCAGTGTATAACGCAATGCTTCTGACAGAGTCACAACATTGCTCAGCACTTGCCAAGTTACAAGCGTATTAATCCTATCCAGTGTCGGGCTCTATTGGCGGATTAATGCCTGGTGGGTGGTTGGAAGCATGAGGCCAACCCCCCCAACCAGGCATTAATCCACTGGTAGAGCCCTCCTCTGTCGGGGATTAATGCTTACTTTTCCCTCACCCCTTCCTTTTCATTATGATGCCCTTGTGGTTATCCCATGCATTCTTGAACTCCACCACTGTTTTCACCCCATTACCTCCACTGGAAGGCTATTCTAGGAATCTACCACTTTTTCTGTGAAGAAGTTCTGTACTTCTTCACAACTCTCCTGAATCTACCTCCATCCAGCTTCATAGCATGCCACCTTGTTCTTGAGCACGTTTTTTCTGAAAAATACTTCCCTCCTGTACCTTATTTACCCCTGTGAGGTATATAAAGATTTCTATCATTACCCCCTCTCCCTCCTCTGTTTCAGGGTGTGCATATTGAAATCCTTTAGTCTCTCCTCATAGGGCTTTTGATGCAGACCCTGCACCTTTTCAGTTGTCCTCTTCTGGACTTCCTCCACTCTATGTTCTTCTGGAGATGTGCTCTCCTGAAGGGGGCACATTACTTTAGATGGGGTCTTTCCAGCAATCTATAAAGAGGTAACAACACTACCTCCCTTTTTCTGCTTCTGATACCCTTCGCTATGCACCCCAGCATCCCACTAAACCATCTCTATTGCTTTGTCACACTGCCTGGCCACCTTTAGGTCATCTGATATGATTACCCCAGGTCTCTTTCCTGTTTGGTGTTTGTCAGTACCACTTAACAATTGTTTTCAGTCCCCTCAGGACACATGCCACCTACATGGTGCCAGTCAACTGCAGGGTATACTTTCAAACTGTAACTTGTGATCATAAAGTAGATCTGGTTTTCTTCTTGCTGGTCAACCAAATAGAATCACAAAACTCCAGATAGGTAGCCCTCAACCTGTTGCAGAAGGCCAAAACGAACTACATGCCCAGATTTCAGTTTGCCTTAAAACTACATTTATTGCAAGGTAAAAACAATTAAATGCTGCATAAGTAAATGTGCTCCATGTCCCACTGAATACAGTACCAAACATTCACAGGGGAGAATCCCAACTCAGCCCTTGGCTGTCTGCTACTTTCCCTGTTTTTTTTGTGCCACCTGACCTTCCTCAGGGAGCATGGCAAGTGGAAGACAACTAGAGTTTGAGTTGGGATTATCCCCCGTGAATGTTTGATACTGTACGCTGTGAGATACAGAGCACCTTTGCTTATGCAGCACCTGTTTTTGACTAGCAATACATCTGGTCTCATGCCTGGGTGAGCAATTCTTTTTGGCTTCCTGCAGCAGGTTGATTGCTACCTATTTGGATTTCTGTGTTTCAATTGCAGGGTAACCTGGTGGAGCATGGAAAGGTGGTTTAGGGTAAAAAATGAGGTTAGAAGCATGCTATAACTGACAGAAAAAAGTGCATAGCTTGCCCAACCAGAGCACTCAGTTAATAACCAACAATATTTCATTCGAACACTAGTTGAATGTGAGGAGAAATATTTATATGCAGACTGATAAAAGTACATTTGACTGGAGTGAATTCATCATTCTGAAGTATAGTAGATGGACCTCTTAATCAGCATTCAGCTGTAAAATCCTAATTTCACAAATTCATTGGACCTTATACTTATATCAGAATATGGTCAGATAATACATTAAGACTGGCGATATATTAACTGCTCTCTGTTTATTGTGCAGCTAAGGTGTTTGTTTTTCTGTAGGCTGTTCAGTCTCAGCTGGGTGTGTTTCTTCTTTTTTCTGTTACCTGATTGCATTCACTAGTGTATTGAGTGTGTTAATGCTGTAGCTGCCAATAGCACCCTCTGTGTAATTCTGGCTAAGAACTTACATGAGGTACATCCTTCACACTGTAGTAGAGCACCAACACTGGATTGTCTCTGTGTGTCTCTTTATTTATTTTAGTTTGTTAACCGGGTAAGATCACTGGACAGAGGGTCCTTTTTCAAGCCCGACCCAGGAAAATTACGCAATACAAAAATATGCAACATACAGCAAACAAATTCAATTACAGTTACAAGCACATAAATCAAACCAACACAATTTCAGTCATTTTTTGAAAACTTGAAGAGAACAGTTTATTCATAAACATTCAGATAATCTCTTTATAGATGGATGGATCCTTTCAACTTCTTTGACATGAAAAGAAGGTGTACTTATCAAATTTTGATAACCATCTTGGCCCACTGAGCAACGTTCCTTTTTCAGGGATCACCTGGAGTTAATTACAGAAGGTAGAAAAGATACCACAAAATATATTTGAGTGAGTAAGTAAGTAAGTAAAATTGTATTTCTTAAGTGTCCTTTCCCTGGGGCTTAGGGTGCTGTACAGGATAAAGGCAAAAGTTTAAAATACAATGCAATAAAAAGCAAGACTATCACACATAAAAAAAGATTCTGATAAAAGCAGTTACATCAGCTTGGACTAACTAAGAGGGGAGAAATTAACAAGTCCATAAAGTCTCCATAAAAAGATGTGCCTTCAGACCCTGTTTGAAAGCCTCCATTAAAGGGACCTGCCTCAAGGACCTTGGAAGCAAATTCCAAAGAGCTGGTCCTGCCACCTCAAATGAACGATCTCCTGAGGTCTTAAGATGGGCCATGGGAACCACTAGGTGGCCTTCCTTCATGGAGTGGAGAGAGCACAGAGAGTGGCTAGGAGTCAGGAGGTTACTCAGGTAGCCAGGGCCCAGTCCATATATAGCCTTAGAGGTGAGAAGACCCACCTTGAAGATGATTCTCCACTTCACTGGCAGCAAATGCAGATCACACAGGACCAGGGTCATATGACAAGACCTTGTAAGACCCATTAGCAGCCTGCCCCGCTGCGTTCTGCACTAGCTGCAGGAGATGCAGGACCCCTCCACTGACCCTGAGGTAAAGAGCATTGCAATAGTTGATTCTTGACTTCACGAAAGTGTGCACCAGTGAGGGCAGGTCATCAGATGGGATTAATGTTTTAATCTGAGTGATGTTCCTAAGGTGGTAAAAACTGCTCCGGACAACAGACACCTGAGCCTCAAATGTCAGTCCATAATCCAGGATGACAGTCAGATTTTTTGCCCAGGTCCAGCTCACAATATGTGGGCTGCATCTTCAAAATCATCAAGCTGACCTCATCCACCTGTATTGGTCTAAACTTGCTTCAGGCAAGATGAGTACTTCCAGAGAAGACTGTCCTACTACTGTAGGGATGTGACCACCCTGCTGGAGAGATCCCAGACCTGATGGATGACAATCTGTCAGAGAAGAACAGAGTGAACTCTTCACACTTGCCAGCTGAAAATTCTCTTCTTGGCTGCAAACAGACAGGGTGAAGTAGCCTGTCTGCAGTCCAAAAGAGTTGAGCCAGTCAGTTATTCCCTTCAGCTGTATTCATAGCCTTCTTATGTGAGATAGGCCTTTGATATTTGAAAGCCAGTCAAACCATCTCATGCTAGAGGACCTGCAAAGGGATTTAGAGAGTTTTAGTTTCATGTGCTAAAATTCTCTTTTCCCCTCTGTTTTGCTGCACAACACCAGTTTCACCAGCAGTGTGAGCAGCCTATCAGGGACCAGAGTTTCAAACCATCAGGGTGCAATTTCATATTCCTTCTAATGTATCTCTGCATTCTTCTAGTGGCCCTTCCGTGCAGCAGCCCTTTCACACAAAGGACCGTAGTGCTGAGGACACTGAGTAGTCTGCTTGGAGTCAGTAATTTGTCAGCCATTTGGCCAGCCACACTGCTCCCTGTTCCCTCACTCAGTCTGTATTGCTTTGCCATGGGTTTCTTTGGTCAGTTCCTTTATACCTAATGTTACCTTTTATCTGGATATCATAATCAACTGTTATTGTTTATTGTACCTATAGTTTCATTTAGTTTATTTTTCTCCTGGTGCCATCAATCATATTGCATAGTGATGGTGTTCTAGATGTATCCATATTAGTGTCTCTGGTCAAAGCTGGTCCTGGGTCTGATTGGGTTACTACTTTACATTCAATTACCTAATTGGTTTCCCCTGTTGTCCCATACTTCAACTTGTCATTTGTGGGACAATTGCTTACTCTGTATGGTTTACAGGTTTACTGGTACACTAATACTGGTTGTTGCTCACTGCAGTAAGTCAGGAGACCTGTTATTTATCATCTTGTTTTGAATGTTTGTTTTATTTTACTCTGTATTCTATCATTTTGGGTTACTACTGGTGTCTCAGTGCAGTCCTTGATACCAAGCTTATACACAACCTGTTTTATTACAGTGTTTTTCTGTCTGTTGCCATTGTACTGCTGCTGGTTTCCGCACCCCACTTCCATGCTCCTTTTCATCATCTGCCTGCTCCATTTCCCTTTTCAACTTCTCTCTCTCTCCTGTCCCCTTCTAGCAACCTTCTCCCACACCTCTGCTACCCACCCCACTTTCCCAGTCTCTCTACTCTAGTCCCCCCACCTCCCTCTCAGTCAGATTTCCTAACTTTTCATCCTTTACTCCTTCGCTGTCCCTCCCTTAACATGGACATTTGGCACCATGGCTTCTCTCTTCCTTGCGCCAATGGGAGGAAGTCATTTTCAGTTCATCTCCTCCTTCTCCTCTTCCTCCTTCTTGGTGGTGATATGGAACCCAACCCTGGATCCATCTCTCCCTCCCCTTCAGCCTCTGCTACTTCCAAGAGCCTTAGCATATTTCATCTTAATGTTAGGATCCTTCTACCTAAGCTTGACCTCCTCTCTGTTTGGTTTCTCCAGAATTCTCCTAACATTCTGTGTATCACTGAATCTTGTCTGTCTTCTAAAAACACTGGTGCTAGTTTGTCCCATCCTGATTTCAATGTTTTCAGACAGGATAGGGGAAAACATGATGGAGGAGTAGCCATTTATGACCGACAAAACCTCTCCTGCACCCTGGACGTTAGGGCAGCCTGACCCTCCTAACTTGAATGTCTCCTTGTTAGGATGTCATTCCTTTCATCTGTTCTATTTCCAATGGAGTTTTCTATGCCTCGCCCAAGATCATACCTTTCTCTCTGGTAGATGCTTTCTCTAACATTATCTGGCATTTTTCTACTGGTGAACTAATCCTCCTTGGGGACTTCAACTTACATTGTCTTTCCCCTTTCTCAAGACCTGCCATCCAGAAAATTGAGTCTCTAAATAGGTCCCAGGTTATCTCAGAATCCACACTACTAAATTTCCACTCCTCCAATCACTCCTTTTTAGACTGAGTTCTGTTTTCCAATGTACACCACATTGTGGGTGCAGGTTTTCTGCCAGATTCCTTTAGCAATTATTATATGATGTACTGTGTTAGGATAATCCAGCATCCCCAACCCCCCCCCCACTCCAAAATGTCTGGTCAAGGTGCCTTCAGGTGCATAAGTGCTCGCTTGAGTGGCCTAACTGCTATTGACTGCTTGCCATCCCATTAACCGTAGATATTGACATGACCCTTTCTCTTTTTCATTCCAAATTTTTTGCAGTTTGGAGCAAACACACCACCCTCAAGAAATCTAGGGTGAGGATTTTCCATCTCCCTTGGATCTCCACTGAAATCATAGCTCAGTGCAAATCCTGCAACCTTGCCTGTGCATGCTATAAACTGTCACACTCCCCTTCTGATCTTACCCAATACAGGACTCTGAGAAATAGTTGCACAAAGGCCATCTGGGCTTTCAAGTCCCTATATTTCAAAGCCAGCCTCAAAAATAACCTGAACTCTCCTGCTAAATTCTGGGAAGTAATCCATTCCCTCTTTGACCTCCATATCCAGTCTGACCCCATCCTCATGGTTAATGGTTCCCCCACCTGCCTTTGTTGCTCATTAGTTTAATTAGTTTTTCACTACTTATGCGTTACCCACAGCTGCTACTGTCTCTCCTATGGTCCCCTTCTCTCCTCTCTTACATATCTTGTCTGGTTTCCATTTTCCTCCTGTCACTTTACATGAATCCCTGCATGTCCTGTCATTAGAATTGTGTGAAATTGGAAAATATTACCTAGTGAAATATTTTTGTGTAATTACCACGTGAAAGTTTCACCTAGGAGAAATGTAATTTCTCCTTGGATAGGCAATTTGCTTAACGTAAAATTTTGAAAATGTTGGCAATTTCACCAATGTTTTTCAATTTTGCCTGTGAATTTGACATGCATTGTGGGTAAATAGCTGAAAGTAACATGCAGGCTGTTTCCTGCACAGTATATTGTCTGTTGAGTCATAGAGCAGTTCAGTGTGGTGCATCACAGCCAATGAACCCTTCAAAATCCTCTTTATTTGTTATTTTTGAGAGCCAATTGCTCCTAAAATCTAAATTTTGTCCCTAGTGCTGCTAGTGAAATTTTTTTTTTGTTTAGGTATCTTTGGATTAGACTTAGTTAAATGTAGGTAATGTTTTCAGTTTTCTCTTGTCTGTGAGGGAGTTGAGTGGGGGGAGGGTCAGCTGTGTGGTGCGTGTGTGTGTGTGTGTGTGTGTGTGTGTGTGTCTCTAAACAGAGCAGGCTAGTTCCTAATATTTGACAGATTTCTCACAAGCTGTGAGTGAGTTTCTATTATTTCTTTTATGTCTTAATATTTTTGTTGGTGTGCTACTTATTTGTAATATTTTTCTTACATATTGGCTCTTATTTGGGTAACTTTATCTGAACAGTTACTCATTCTGAGTAGTTCTGTCCCTGTTTCCCTTTGTTTCATCACTTTTCTGCTTTTTTTTGTATTGAAAACTGTTGTAAATGGTAAGGACAAAGGTCCAGCTTCCTATACGATGCACAGGGGAAATGCCAGACCTTACCCAACAACTAACACACTGAAATCTGGCCAATGGAAATCATGTACAGAAATGCTCCCAGACCTGCAGGCAATAATGACAGAGGCTAAACTGAACATAGTAGCAATTAGCAAGATGTGGTTTACCAGTAACCACACTTGGGAGACTTCAGTACCTGGCTATGTACATTTCAGAAGAGACTGAGGTGCAAAAAGGGGAGGGTGGAGTGGCCCTGTATGTCAATGAAAATATCAAAGCTACAGAAATTCAGAATACACATATGGAGCCATAAGAACTGTAGGTTACCCTGGAAACAGGAAATGGGAAATCCATAAGAACTGAGGTTGTCTACAGGCCCCGAGACTAGGGGGAGGACATAGACACATTACTGTTAGAAGATACACAAAACATGACAGCCAAAGGGGAGGTACTGATAATCAGGGCTTGACAAATCCCATAGCCCGATGTCCTGGACAATTATTTTTTAACCAGGGACAAGCAGTCTGCTGTGCACTGCTTGTCCCACAGACTACCAAATCTTTATTTTATTATTTTTTTTTTGCTTTGTTTCATTTTTCCCAGCCACTAGGTGGCAGCAGCGCAGCAGCAACATTCTCAGCAGCACAACAAACCCCCCTCAGAGGCTCAGTCACCTGATAGCCCAACTGTAGTCATGTGGCGCTCTGGTCTGGAATGCGCGCGCCTGTTACAGGCGCTAGCCGGCACTCTCTCTCTCCATCTCGGGGGCGGGGAGCAGTGGAGCACTGGTGGAGCATGAAGACAGGTTGGGCAGGACTACAGAAGTGGCACAGCTTGCCATGACATGACCGTCCCTAACCATTGGAGGAGACGCATCTTGAGGAGGAGCTGGGAGTGTCAGTAGCTGGCATGGGATGGAAAATGTGCCATTTCGCTACCGACACTTGCAGAGAGCAGAGGCATTTTTGCTGCTAGCTTGTAGTGGGTGGTTGCATGGTGGGGAGTGGGGACAGAGAAAAACAACTGCCTGAGGGCCGCATACTAAATAATACACTACAAAATACCAGAGGGCACTGAGGGCCTGAGGGTAGCGGATCAGTTGAGAGACTGGGCGGGGAGGGGAAGACAAGCATGGACTCTGTGGAGGAGACTCAGGAGTGCTGATTAGAAACTTTAACTTGGAGAGGAGAAGATAAATAAAAAATAAATGGGCAAGCATGCAGCAGCACTGCAGTAGTGAATCAGAGGGCTGTATGTGTATGTGTTTGTGTCTGAGAGTCAACTAAACTTACTCTGCTGATTGGGGGGTGTGACTAATAATTAGTACACTTAAGTACCTAAATCTAGCTAGTGTTTGTGTGTAGCTGGGGCTCTGAGACCTAATAACCTGCCCTCAGGCTGAGAGGTAGAGGAACTTGGGAACTTTTTTTGCTAGCTGCAGAAAACCAACCCAACTGCCTGCTACTGCTGCTAGTCTAGCATCTGCTACCTATACCCCTTAACCCCTACTCCTACTCATACCTCTCAACCTCTTGCCTCATAAATCAGGGACAAGGCTTAAAAAAATCAGGGACAAAGACCCAAAATCAGGGACATATCTTGAAAATTGGTACTATTCACTCAGAAAGCTGACAGAATAAGGGGACTTGTGTTAAGATGTGTTTTCTGAAGAAGAACAAGTCTGTAACTTTAATGTTTAACAATTTTTAGTGATTTTAATCCACACTGTTCTGTCACAAAAAAACAAACTGTTCGAGGGACAGAGGAAAATGTTGAAGCCAAATTAGGGATGTCCCTGAAAATCAGGGACAGTTGAGAGGTATGCTCCTACTTACTTTGGTGAAGGTGTAACCCACTGCCCTGAGAGCCAGGGTAGAGGAGGGACTTGGGGATTAACAGAAAATAAACTATAGGAACACAAAAAAATAAACCCAGTGTAGTTACCTACCTATATTATTATTATTACTTTGGTGAAGGTGTGCGAGACACTATGTGGCTGTGAGACCTAATACCCTGTGCTGGTGCACCCCAGGCTGAGAGGTAGAGGAACTTGGGGATTGGGGAACAACTGCATCTGCTTACATACTGAAGGGGAAAACATTTTTTGTGATACACAGAAAACCTAAATAAACCACCTACCTAGTCCTATATATATTACTATTACTTTGGTGAAGGTGTGCTAGACACTGTGGCTGTGAGACCTAATACCCTGTGCCCCCCCAGGCTGAGAGGTAGAGGAACTTGTGGAACTGCGCCCGTCTGCAGACTTATTAGATATAAACTATACTGAAGGGGAAAACATTTTTTGTGATACACAGAACCTAAATAAACCTAGCCTTAGCCTAGCTACCTATATATTACCTACTTTGCTGAAGGACGGTGTGAGAGACATTGTGTGGTTGTGTGTGTGAGACCTAACCAACCTGAGTGCTGCTGTCCTGGGAGGGTAGAGCCTCGAGGAACTTCAACATCTAACTGTAGACTTTTGGTCCATTTTGTGCTACAAAGAAAAAACAAATAAACCACCTAGTGTTTACCTGTCCTGTACAGTATATATTATTATTACTTTGGTGAAGGTGTGCGAGACACTGTGGCTGTGAGACCTAATACCCTGCACACCCCCAGGCTGAGAGGTAGAGGAACTTGGGGAACTGTGCCCGCCTGCGGACTTATTAGATATAAACTATACTGAAGGGGAAAACATTTTTTGTGATACACAGAAAACCTAAATAAACCTAGCCTTAGCCTAGCTACCTATATATTACCTACTTTGCTGAAGGATGGTGTGAGAGACATTGTGTGGCTGTGTGTGTGAGACCTAACCAACCTGAGTGCTGCTGCCCTGGGAGGGTAGAGCCTCGAGGGACTTCAACAACTAACTGCAGACTTTTGGTCCATTTTGTGCTACACAGAAAAAAACAAATAAACCACCTAGTGTAGCTACTTGCATATTACTGACTTTGGCGAAGGTGTGTGAGACAAATAAAACCTGCTGCACTAGAGGGTAGAGGAAGGAACTTGGGGAACAACTGCAGACTTCATAGAAATAAGCAATTAATACAAACTAAGGGGAAAAACATTTGTTGGTAAACAAAAATAAACTCTTCTTTGGTGGAGGTGTGCGTAAGTGGCTGTGAGAGACCTAACCTGCCCTGAAGGACCGTATAGGAACTTGGGGTGAACAACTGCGGAAGAGTAGTACTTGGTGACCACCACCACCTCTACCTCCCTCTCACTCCTACTCCCACCTACTCTGTTGTCCTGCCCACAGGCCCTTTTGTACTAGTGTTCTAAGCATAAGCACTAACTTCTAAGCACAACAGCTTCAGGTAAAATATTACACAACACACACAAATATAAAATACAATTTTATTGTGTACAACAATATTTCAATATTTTTTACAATTGCATTAGAAGTTAAAAAAATGTAAAAAAAATAATCCAAAGCAAACTACTTTATTTTCGCTTTGGACAGGAAAACAATCTTCCATCTCATCTTCTTCAGGAACAAAAAGTAAAGATGCAGACTCGAAGACTTCCTCACAGTCAAGCCAGTCCCAACCAGCCACCCCCCTCCGAGTCCTTACCACCCTAGTTAGGAAAGCGACCAAAACAATGATTCTCAGTCTGGGTCTGTAGTATTTGTAGACATAACAGGTGATCAATCTGACTTGGTCATACCAATTTCTGAAATGAGTGAGAAAAATTATAGCAGCAGCAGAGAGCGACCTTTGATTTTAGATGAGGAAAATGAAACAACAAACTTAAAGTCTGATGAGAAAATAAGTAAAGATAAAAAATATGATGTTGAAAAAAGGGCTCGAACATTTCAGCATCACTGGCTAAATCAGTTTACCTGGTTAAGATATGATGACCAAAAATACGTCATGTACTGCTCTGCCTCTGAGAAATATCCTACTCTTGTGACTCCTGCTTATTCAAAAAAACCTAACGTGTTTGCCACTGGTTCAAATAATTTCAGAATTGAGTCCGTGAGAGCCCATGAGAAATCAAATCCACATATAATTTGTGCAAACCAGCATAGTCACGAAACTGTTGAACATGCAGTCAATTTTAACATATTTGAAACTGCAATATATCATGCATTTTCTCAGATGGAGGGAAGTCACCAAAAATAAAATGAGGCATTTATTTAACACCGCATATTCCTTGGCTAAAAATTTACGTCCTTTCTCAGATATGGAGTGGCTTTGCACATTGCAAGAAAAAAAATGGGGTTAAACTCGTCAGCAATTACGCAAATGGTAAATGGGCCAGAGATTTCTGTAACGCAATATCAGCTGTCATGTCTAAAACACAGATCCAGACTGTCAAAAATACAAAATTTGTTACCGTTCTTGCAGATGGCAGTACAGATGCAAGCATTGTAGAGTGGGAAAATGTCTTCCTTCGTTTTGTTGATGGTGCAGAAAAAAAGTTACAACTGTGTTAATTAAAGCTGTACCTCTTAAACATTCTCATGCAGATGGAGTTTTTAAAGCAATAACCTCCGCACTTGAGTCTGTTGATCTTTCTTTTGCGGACCTTAACGATGTGAGCAGATCTGGACCAGTTCTCATATGTGCCAACTTTGATGGTGCCAGTGTGATGATGGGCCATACAGGTGGTACCATAGCAAAAATCCGAGAACATGTCCCCCACTGTAATACTCATGCATTGCGTAGCCCACAAACTGGAGTTAGCAGTTCTCAACGTCATGAAAAAAAATCCCTTTGTTCAAAAAGTAGAAAACACCTTGAAAGGAATTTTTAAATTTTACCACTACAGCCCCAAGAAAGTTAGGGGAACTGCAGGAAATAGCAGATGTCATACACACCGAGTTGGCTCATTTCAGTGCAATAAAGCAAGTGCGTTGGCTTGCAAGTAAGACACGTTCAGTTCATGCTGTTCAAGTCAACCTGCCTATAGTAATTCAACATCTTGAATATGTCTCAAACTCTGCTGGTGATGATGGGGCCAAAGCAAAGGCACTTCTAAGAGATGCGCACGCAGTACAGTTTGTAAAATCACTGTTTATTCTTCAAGATTTTCTGCCAATATTGAAAAATTTATCACTTGAATTTCAGAAGGATGACCTACTAATATTAGAAGTCCCCCAACTCGTTGATACATGCTTACTCCAGTTGACTGAGCTAAAAACAAGACCAGGAAAGTTTATGACATCATTTCTAAACCAATATAATCCTGCAGAGAAATGCATGAACTATCTCATTTCAAAACGTGGCAATGAGGACAAGATTGTTCCTTTCACTTTCAGAGGGAACTGTCCAGAAGTAAATTTTATGACTGATACACAACTGCACAGTTTAATAGGTGCAGCAGTATCTTACATTGATCAGCGTTTTTGGAATTTCTTGGAAGAACCTCTAAAATGGTTCAGTTGCTTAGATTTCAAAAATTTCGATATGTCACAAGAAGAACTTGCACAATTTGGCACAACTGATTTAAGTCATTTATTAGACTACTTTCATAACTTTGTTTCTGAAGATCACATAACCATTACAAAAAGGGAGTACTGTGCTTTAAAAGCAATGCTTAAGTCTGCAGTTGATAAGCCATATCTGCAAGTGTATTCATGACTACTACGAGAGAAACCGGCCCAGCTTGCTCACATCCTTGACCTAATAGAAATGTTACTGGCTATGAGTGTGTCTACAGCTAAATGTGAGAGAGTATTCTCCATTCAGAATCTTATAAAAACAAAAATAAGAACAAGTTTGGCTGATGACACACTCCAGTCACTTCTGCATATAGCAGTTGAAGGCCCTGCATTAGACAGCTTTGATCAGGATCAAGCTATCAACCACTGGCTACTATCTGGTCCTGGCACATGCCACATTCATGGTCACCATGGTCATGCTAGTTCAACTACTAGTTCTGCTGATTCACATGAAAATGTCCCTGAGGCTGTCACTAGTCTTGATGATGACATGACTAAATATGATGCTCCGGCTGGAGCAAGCTCAGGCTTCCTGTAACTTTTCCCGATGCTGATGCTGTGTCTGCTACTCTGCTGTAATGATGTTCTCACTGTGCTGCTGGCTGGCACTCTGTGCTGCTGCTGCAACCACACTTGGCTGTCAGTCCCCCGCTGCTGATGCTAATTCTGTCTATGCTCACCATGCTGCTGACAAAAATAAAATCATATTATTTATTCTCCTTATTGCCTATTTCAACACTAATTAACATACTACAATAAATCCATTAAGTTTTCTGTAGTTTGATACTTTCCATTAAAAATATGTCATTTTATACCGGAACTACCAACTCAAGCACTGGGACAACTATTTTTGGACAAGCCACTTGTCCGTGGACAAATACCTAATTTTAAAATTTGTCAAGCCCTGCTGATAATGAGAGACTTCAAAATGCCAGATACAAACTGGTCAATACCAGCAGGAATATCTGTGAGAACTAGACACATGGTGGATTCCCTTCAGGGGGAGGGCCTCAAACAACTGGTACAACAACCCACAAGAGACAGGGCTATCCTAGATCTAGTACTGACTAACAGGGAAAGGATCATAGATATCCAGGTAGAAGGTCACCTGGGGGCCAGTGACCATCACATGGTGTGGTTCAATTTGGCCACTACAACTAAATCATCCCATTCCAAGGCAAACATATGGTACTTCAGAGGATCTGACTTTGATAAGATGGCCAACAGAGTTAACCTAGCCCTGGCAAAAAGTAATGCAGGTGAGGGGGTACAGGCAAAGTGGGCAAACATTAAGGATGCAATACTTAAAGCAACATCCCATTGTGTTAGAGAGAAAAGGAAGTGCAAAAGAAGAAGTAAACCACTTTGATTCTCAAAAACAGTAGCAGAAAAGGTCAGAGCCATAAGGTTGGCCTTCAGGAAAAATAAGGGAACACGGGATGAAGATAGGGAGGCATACCGAACTTCCCTAAGGGAAGCAAGGAAGGCAGTAAGGCAGGCAAAGGCCCAAACTGAGGAAACACTAGCACAAACAGTAAAAGAAGGTGACAAGAGTTTCCATAGATACATAAGTGAAAGGAGAAAGTCCAGAGGGGGTATTGCTAAGATCAAAGGAGACAAGGGTGTGTGTGAGGAGGAGGACCATGTAAAAGCATCTATCCTAAATAGATTCTTCTGCTCAGTATTTACTGAAGAGAAGGTAGGGCGGAGCCCACAACTCAGCACCATGGACACAGGGGGGAGGGAGGGAGGTGAGCACTAGTCCCTTCACAAAAGAAAGGGTCCTACAAGAGCTCAATAAGCTCAGGGTGGACAGGGCAATGGGACCTGATGACATACATTCCAGGCTACTAAAGAAGCTAAGGTTGGAACTAGCAGAGCCATTATCAGAATTGCTTAGTGAGTCTCTGAGCACAGGAGAGGTCCCAGAAGACTGGAGACGGGCTTAAGTGATCCTGCTCCACAAGAGTGGTAGCAGAGAGGAGGCAGGGAACTGCAGACCAGTCAGTCTTTCCTCAGTAGTGTGCAAGATTATGGAGGCACTCTTTAAGGAAAGGATAGTGCAACACTTGGAATCCATAGGCGCACAGGATCCAAGACAACATGGGTTTACAAAAGGAAGGTCCTGTCAAACTAATCTCATAGATTTCTTTGACTGAGTAACCAGAGTGGTGGACCAAGGGGGAGCAGTTGACGTAGCCTACCTTGACTTCAGCAAAGCTTTCGATACTGTTCCACATAGAAGATTGATTAATAAGCTGGGTAGGCTCAGGGCGGGTCAGAAGTTGGTAAACTGAGTAGCAAACTGGTTGGTTGGCAGAAAGCAGTGAGTGGTGGTAAATGGTATACAGTCAGAAGAGATGCAAGTCACAAATGGGGTACCTCAGGGATCATTCCTGGGGCCAGTCCTCTTCAATATCTTCATCAGTGACATTGCAGATGAACTGGAGGATAAGGTTTGTCTGTTTGCGGATGACACCAAGATCTGCAACAGAGTAGATGAACCGGATCGGGTGGGCAGAATGAGAAGAGATCTGGAAAAACTAACAAAATGGTCAGAAAAGTGGCAACTGTGGTTTAATGCAAAGAAGTGCAAGATCATGCACATAGGGAAGAGAAACCCTGAAGCCACCTATAGGCTGGGAGGGGAGTTGCTGGCAGTCACAAGGGAAGAAAGAGACTTGGGCATCATCATCACTGATGACCTGAAATCATCCAAGCAGACCACTAAAGCAGTAGGTAAGGCTAGGGGGATGTTAGAGTGTATTAGTAGGGTATCACAAGTTGGAAGAGGGAGGTAATAATCCCTCTTTATAAGGCACTGGTTAGGCCCTATCTGGAGTACGGTGTGCAGTACTGGAGGCCACACCTTCACAATGACATTAACCAAACTGAGGCAGTCCAGAGAAGGGTAACCAAAATGGTGCAGGGACTGCATCATAAAATGTATGAGGACAGATTAACAGAGCTCAATATGTATACCCTGGAGCAAAGCAGGGAGAGAGGTGATATGATCGAAACATTCAAACACCTCAAGGGCAACAACAAGGTAAAAAAGTCTAACATGTTTCAATATAAGAAAAATAGCAGGACAAGAGGACACAGCATGAGATTAGAGGGAGGCTGATTAAGGGGTAATGTGAGGAAGTTATTTTTCACAGAAAGGGTGGTGGATGCATAGAACGGTCTACATCAGGAAGTGGTGAATATGAATACAGTGCAGGGCTTCAAACAGGCATGGGATAGGTATAAGGGAGCAATACAGATGAGTATGAATAGATAGACCATTGACAGAGCAAAGGCTGATGGCACATTTATAAGGTAGAAAAAGAAATGGGCAGACTGGATGGGCCTTGCGGTCCTTATCTGCAGTCAACTTCTAGGTTTCTATGTTTCTATGTGCAGAAAACAGCAGATTTCAGTCCTGGTGGTGGATGTGAACCATAAAACAACTTGATTGACACCAGATTTCTGTCTCAATGTACTGTAACATTTTTGGGAAACATTTCTGGAGTTTTGGGGCATGTTCAGCATTGGCAGCACCAAGATTATGCCTGAAAAACATTGTAAACGGGACAGAAAACAACAGATTTCAGTCATGGTGGTGGATGTGAACCATATAACAGCATGACTGACACCAGATTTCTCTCTCAATTTTCTTCAGCATTTTTTGGAAGACATTTCTGGACTTCTGGGGCATGTTCAGCATTGGCAGCACCAAGATTATGCCTGAAAAACATTGTAAATGGGACAGAAAACAGCAGATTTCAGTCCTGGTGGTGGATGTGAACCATAAAACAGTATGATTGACACCAGATTTCTGTCTCAATTTACTGCTATTTTTTTTGGGAAACATTAGTTCTGGGGCATGTTCTGCAGTGGCAGCACCAAGATTATGCCTGCAGCCCATTGTAAATGGTACAGAAAATGGCAGATTTCAATCCTGGTGGTGAATGTGAACCATATAACAGCATAACTGACACCAGATTTCTGTCTCAGTTTTCTTCAACATTTTTTGGAAAACATTTCTGGACTTCTGGGGCATGTTCAGCAGTGGCAGCACCAGATGTGTTATAACTTCGGAATGTTGCACACAACAATAACTGACGCAACATCACATAGTATTGCGAAACAATATTTTTAACAGGCACAATACTTGACATTTGTGGATAGAAGGAAGAAACATGTTAAAGAGCAGGTGATGCCTTCAACATAACTTTCACAAAACATAACATCGATCAACAATTCAGTTGCATTACACATATATGGAGTTTGCAAAGGAAAGGTCGGCACCTGTCAAAGGCTGTCAGCCATCAGGGCCCTGTGCAGACAGTCTATATTTTTTAATTCAAATACCTTGTGTGAGTTGCTTCAACTCAAAGTAAGAATTACTCACCGCAGCACATATCCATAAAGTGCACTTTCTTTATTCCAGTGTGGCAAGTAGACAATGTAAAAAATGCTGTCTATAACTAACATAAAAACACCCACTCCCTCAAGGCACCGTACTTCAAGATACATCAAAGGTTATGTCACACCTGATGCATTTCACACATGCGTGCTTTCTCACTCACAAATCATGGATATGAAAAATGCATGCATCAGGTGTGACAGGTAACATATAAGGAATGATAGTGCCTTGGGTGAGTGAGCATTTTTGTCTTAGTTATATGAAAGCACTTTTTACTTTGTTTACTTGCCACACTCAAGACTCGAATAAAGAACAAACATGTTATGGACATGTGCTGTGGTGAGTACTTTTACTTTTCAGTTGAAGCAACTCACACAAGATATTTTAATTAAAAAAGAATACACACTCTGTGCACAAGGCCCAGATAGCCAACAGCCTTTGGCAGGAGCTAGCCTTTCATTTGCAAATTCCATGTACTGTAGAACAGATTATATTTGCTGTAAAATAATTATAACTACGTATATTCGCTTACGTGATAATTGCACTAAAATAAAATGCCACCTATTAGCTGACATTACATATTTTCAATGGACATAAATTGAGAGCTAGCTGCAGAGCATGAAATTTGCACAGTTGCAGTCGATTAGTGCCATGTGCTAAATATAAATTGTGAAAGAATAAACAGTTATACAGTATATGGAATGCAACTGCATTGCACATCATTATGTTGTTAAAAGTAATCTTGTAGGTGTAACCAGCTCTAAGAAGTAACACACACAGCAAATAATATGGGAATAAAGTGTTTATTAGAGGAGAGGTACATGGACACAGTACAGAATAAGTATAACAAATGAAAATCAGGATCAGGAGGATAAGGGTAATACAACAATGAGCAGGGAGAAGTACTAGAGAGAGAACAAGACAAGGGGCTTGAATTATATAGGGAGCATAAGACAGTAACAAACACAAGAGCAATGGTCAAACAAATTATTTTACATACAAAATAAAGAAACAAGAGGACTTAAGGATGTAGATTAAAGAGGACAGAACAGATTTTTTTTTGTTTTTATTTTTTTTTTGGGGGGGACATGCAAACGACAGAATAGAGGATAGAAAAATGAAAACAAAAAAGACAAATTCATTCATGCTGCCCCATTAACTGCCAGTGGGGCTGCCATGCAGTTTAGACAGGATGCCCAAGATTTTGTCGACTTCACCCTGGAATTTAGAAATCTCCCCCAGGCATCATTAAATTCCTGTCTGAAATCATTTAACTCCTGTCAAAGCTGGTGGACTTCTGACAGGACAGCTGATAAGTCCACATGTGTCTTGGCTGGAGGGGTGGGGGCTGCCTCTGCTGCTGCTGCTGGCTCAAGACAGGGGGGGCCCTGATGGGGTCTTGATGGTACTGCAGACTGCAGCTGTGGTCTGGTCCAGCGAGCCTGGTGAAGATGCTTAACAGGTCCAGCCACACCTCCCTCCTGTTCACCCTTTCAGTGCTCACACCTGCACTGATCCCCATAGCTGCAGTTGATGCTGCCACCACCTCCTGCAGTTTGAGGTCCCATTGAAGTGGATGGTGGTGCAGCATGTGGCTCTGCTGGCCGCTTGTCCCAAAGTGGGAACCAGACTTATCACAATGCACTTCCCTCCCCCGTACATTTCAGGTGACCACCGGATCACCTGCTGAACTTGCATAAAAAAACTCCCAGGCAGGAGAACTTTGGGGATGATGGGGCCATGGGGGGGGCAGCAGATCATGCCCCAGCCATTGACTTCTGCTGCTCAGAAGGGGGGCACAGTCTCCTGATGCTGGGGTGGAGGAACAGTATCCTGGTGCTGGAGAGGGGGATCTGTCTCCTGCTAATACTGCAGTGGAGGCACCATGGTTGCCTCTTGGTGCCAGGGATGGGGCACTGTCTCCTGCTGCTGCTGTGGTGAAGGGGTAATGGTCACTTCCTAACACTGTGGCATATGATTTTTAATGAACATCTGAAATACGCACCTATCAAGGCAACGTATAGGTGCCCACTGCCTCTACCTTTTTCCATTATGCCCACCACCATATCAAGCAAAACCAAAAAAAAAAAAGAAACAGATATAGAGACTCTGAGACAGAGAGAACCGGGGGGGGGGGGATCACACACACACACACACACACACACACACTCCACAGGTACTAAAATATGAAATAGGACAAAGGCAAACAAGAAAAAGAAAAATAGCACACATTGAGAAGTCTATGTATTAAAGTGCACTCTACAATAGTGGTGGATGAAGTGCCTAAAATTCGCCATGCTTAGTATTTCACGTAGAACCTTAATTTCACATAATATTCTGCAAAGCAAAGTAAATAACTTCGCATCTCGAAGTAACGTGAAGGCTCATTATTCTCTATGGATTTTGCATTAGCTCACCTTTTTTTTCCCCTTTAAGGTGAATTTTGCTGTGATTCATGGGATATAAGGTCACATGGGCTCTGCATTGTTTTGTGCAGCCTCAGTCCAGTGTAGTGTGTGTAGTGAAAAGCTGGAGACAGTTTACTCACAGAGTTCTGAGAATCAAACCATTGAAACCTCTTTAAAAACACATTTTTGCCACAAAATGTTTTGTCAAAAGTTAGTACATCAGTTGTAGTGAACCCTTGTGTGTTTATATCATCGAGCATTTATTGATTTTGTGTGAATATTGAATGTTAATTTAGTACATTCAGTCTCTCTACTGACAGACACTGTAGAAATGTGTGTCAGGGAAGGGGTGGATCTGTGATGTAGATTGTAGAAGGGAGATTCACAGTGAGAAAGGCAGTTTTTCCAACTGTTCGCTAGAGTTTTAGTATTTTGTGTTCAGGTACACACAGCAATACTTCTATTAAGTTTTTATCAGTTTTTAATGTTTGCTGTGCTGCTATGTATTTTTTCAGTCTGTTTAAAATACTGTGTTGCAGTTTACTGAACTGTTAAAGTTTCTGCGCATTATCCTTCATCTGTGTGCATGCCGTCAAGTCAGACGCATTTCATTACACCACCATAATAGCAGTACTCTTAATTTCTTAGCCCATCTGTGATATTTTTTCCTGCTTCTATCTAGCTACAGCTGTAACACACACACACACACAAAATAAGGTATTGTTGTTCCACTGTAGGATTTCTGAAGACTGGTTAAGGTCTTGTTGTGCCTGTGTGGCTACATCTGTTTAGTACTCAGTTTCTATCTGGAAGTCACTGTTGTCATTTGTTGGATTCTCATCCACCAAAAACTGAAAAAATATAATGTTGCTGTTAATTGTCTGTGTTCAGTCTGTTGAAATTGTTGTCACTGTACCACTATTGTGTGTTTCCCAATAGTACCTTGATTGAATACTGTCTCTCATTGCATATTATAGCATTCAACTGAAAGAAAAAGACATAATAAAGAAATGTACCTAATACAGTATTATTAGCATTGCACTGTCTTCTGAATTCTGTTGAATTTGTTAGCAACCAACAAAATTAGAAAAAAAACCACTGTTTGCAATAAACATGTTTCTTTTCCTGGTGACTTTGTGTAATCTAAAAAAACGCCCACAAAGACACGGTCAGACAAAGATGTTTCTGACTGTGACATATGAGCCACATAAGTCAGTGGGGTATAATCTTTGGCTCTGTGGTCAGGGGCGTTCCATCACATCATGTAGGATAAATAAAAAAAGTGAAAAATCCTTGAAGGGAAAAAGTACTGTGTCAGAGAGGATTAGGCCAGGCAAAGTTCCTGAATATGAGTGGGTAGCAGCAGTGCCTGCAGCATCACACTTAGCGTAGGTGGTGTATGAAATAAATTAATTTGTGTATGTTTGAAATAAAATCTGCCATCCATTCCTCAGGTAACAGCAAGTAGCCATGTAGGTAAAAGTTGCAAATTAACACCAGAGGTTTACCACAGGCATGAGGAGGATGACTTTAATGTTCAAGCAGTGTTCAGAGTATCAGTGTGGTGCACATCTCAGTTTGAATGTTGTACTCATTGTCATGTCATGATCACAGATTCATGAGGTATGAGACAAATCACATTCTTCATCTTCACAATCACGAATCACAGCACTTCAACTTTTGTTTTGTCCAATGTACCAAGCTGGACAATCACATCTGTGTTTGTACCCTGTCACGATGATGGTGTTGCTGAATAATGCAGACAAAGCAGACCATCCTGGTGCAGTTTAATGCTCAGGAATATGATAACAAAAAGGGCAAAACTCAAAAGCAGAAAAATGGAAGTAAACAGAAACACTGAGTAAATATCTAACTAGCACTATGCAGACACTCTGAAAAAGCTCCTTCGCTAGCACAGGGCAAGGGAAAGTGAAACTAGTTCACTGTCTTGCCTGATTAACTTTCTGCCTGCATCATGTGACCTTCAGACTGTCAGACATGTGATTTGTGGGCTGTTTCTTGCCAACTTCACCTTCTCAAAATGTAGTGCAAAGTGAACGTGAAGTGCAAAAACACAAAGTCCATTAAGGTGAATGTCAACTTTTTATTGGGAATTTTTCATAGTGTTATGGGAATTCGGAGTTGCCCACTTCACCTTAACTCTACAGGTGAATTTAAACTTTTCTGTATCTCTACTCTGCAGTCACAGGGCTCTATGAATCTAGATGTTGCCTGCTTCCTCGAGATATGTAGCACAGGAAATGAACCACTCACTTCTTGTCTGTTTAGACTTAACCATGTGGCCACCAGCAGAAAGAGAAGCCCAATTTTGCCTAATTTGCCTCATGGAAGTGCAAGGAGAAATTCAAGGCAGAATTGGGTGGTGAAATTTTACTGAAAGGCTATACAGTCCCAGCCAAAGACATGGCAAGATATATCTTGAAATTTCTGTTATATTTCTAGAGAATCTCCTGTTTTACCCATTTGCACAGTAGGGGCAGCAGAAACTCTTTAGAAATTTCACGAAATATCTGGAAATATCTGCCCATGTCTGTGGCTTCTACTGTAATTATGCGAAATGTTTCGCTAGGTGAAATTGGCAATTTTGCTGGAATTTCACCAGCAAAGTAAAATTTTGCTGCATCTCTACCCGTCATCTCTCAGCTTTCCAAAATCCAGCCATAATGGGATAGATCCCAAGCTCCTCCAACTATCCTCCAGCTATCTGCTTCTTCTATTGTAGCTCCATTTTCCCACCTGCTCAGCCTCTTTTTCTCCATCTGTTCTGTTACTCAGTCCTGGAAGACTACAAGAGTCCTTCCACTTCACAAAGGAGGTGACCCTTTTTCCACAGGACACTTCTGTCCCATCTGCCTTCTCCCCTCCATTGCCAAGCTCCAAGGGAGGCTAGTCTACTCTAGACTCCTAGAGTACCTTATCTCTTCCAATTTCCTATCCCCTTTCCTGTATCACTTTCAGAAACACCATTCTACTGTTTCCTCTTTGCTTTGTGTTACTGATTTTATCTTCTCAGTGATAAATCAGGGTCACATAATGACTGCCATTTTCATTGTTCTGGCCAAAGCCTTGGACTCGGTGTCCCATGTCTCACCTGCTCTTCCTTGACAAATTTAGTTCTGCAGTCCTCTCAGTTCCTGCAGTGCAGTGGTTCCATTCCTACCTAATGGGCTGTCAACAATCGGTTCAGGCTGGAGACACCTTATCATCACCACCACTCTCTATCAGGGCCAGGGTCCCACAAAGTTCCATTGAGGGCAGGGAGTGATGCGGATTGGAGAATGGCTGGGAGGAGCTGATTAGAGAGGAAAGGATCAATCGGCCTGGCTTTTCCTACTGTAAACTGTCTGGCAAGGGACATGGCAGGATCAGTGGGGGAAGGGGAGAGGAGAGATAGGATGGGAGGGACCCAAACCAGTATCGCTTTCAGAAACATCCATAATTAACTGAGATGTCTGTAATAACCAATGTTGAATAGGTCTCTTTTACTGTAACTCTTGATGAATAGGAAGGAGTAGGTAGTCCTTGTTGTGACAGAGAATTCCTAGTTCGAGTCAGAGCTTAGAGAGGATAGCATCCATGTGGACTGAGAAATTGAAATTGCTCTCCAACCAGACTCCTAGGTATTTAAAGGTCAGCTCCATCTAACTCCTGGTGCTCCCTGCTCCTATTTCTCTTCCTATTCCTCCCTTGTCTCCTAGCTCCATCCCTTCTAGCCTTTTTGGTATCCTATAATTAACTGCAATGAATGTAACAACCAGTGATGAATATGTCTCTTTTACTGTAACTTGCAACAAACTTATTTGGTGTGTTCTCTTCTATTAATCTGTATATTGAAATTTGTACACATGTTTACTCTGTATACAGAATTTGTACACCCTGTTGTTTGTTTGTCTCCCTCTGTCTCCAGGTCATACCTGGATATGAGCTCCGACTTAATGTGCCTTTCCCGATTACTGAAATGTTTAAATAAATACATTTCAGGCCCTGTCCTGTTTTACATTTGCCTAAATGACCTCGCTTCCATCTGTGCCAACATGCATACACACATGTATGCAGATGACACAGTTATGTTGGTCTCTGGTAGATCTACCTGTCGAAAACCTGCTTCAGCAGAATTTTCACAATACCCTGAGTTGGCTTCATTCCAGCCACCTACAGGTCAACACCAAAAAAAAAAAAAAAAACAGTGTCCATTATCTTTGATACCAACCAGAAATTCAACAGGCTCTAAAGACTTCCTGTTTTCTGTACATTGGGCAACTTCCCTCTTGAAGCTATAAAATCCTTCAAGTACTGTGGTATGTGGTTAGACAATAACTTCGACTTCTCTGCCCACATAGATGCCTTCAAAGCAAAACTTCATCCTAAGCTGGGTGCCCTGTACTAAAATAAAGACTGCCTTTCCCTTCTGGTCCACAGTGAGCTAGTCATCAAAATAGTGCTTTCAGTTTTGACTATGCTGATGTGGTCTTTGTTTCAGCCCCCTTCATTTCCCTCACCAGACTGAACACCCTCTGCAATGCCTTTTGTCAGTTTGCTACAAACCCACCTCCTCTAACAAACCATTGCTTCCTCTAATCATGCCTTTTCATTCCCCCGAACATATCTTCATCAGATACAGTATTCCTTCTCTATTACCAAATACTGGTCTGGTGTCACTTCCCTCCTACTGCCCATCACTTCTTTCTCCAGTCACACTTGCTGTATGCTCTCTCCACTCCATGACCAACATACACTGTTCATCCCTCATCATCATTTTCCTGCTGGCCAATCAGCCTTCTATTACCGACTCCCCACTGTTTGGAGCCAGCTCCCCTATTCCCTCCATCACACCACCACCATAAACTCCTTCAAGCATCAGCTGAAACTCCTTCCACTCCCTGCCTGCTCTTGTTTCACCTAATCAGCCATCCAGGCTTTATAAGTACAGCAGCCTGAGTTCTGTTTTTTTCCTCCCACTAAACTTGTTGCTTCATGTGTGCTGTTCATTTTTAGCTAATACTGCTATAGCAGTTTTTCTTTGATTTTATCAAGGGCACTTGGCTTGACTTGATGTTTACATAACTGCACGTTATCATATTTCATGACATACCTGCATCTTTATTTTTGTTAATATTTTGCTTTGTGACTGCGTTGTACTGCTGTAACATGAATAACACATTGGCACAGCTATTCAAAAGGATTGCGCATGGCGCAACAGTGTTGCGCCATACACAACCCACTGATGTGCCCTGGCGCGATATTCAAAAGGGAAAAGTGCACCACACAAATCCCAATGCGCCGGAGTGCATCAGTAATGTATGCAGGCACAGGTGGGGGGGCGTTCCCATGCATAACCTGCATAGTCCGATATTCAGCCCGGGATGTGCAGAGTCATGCATGCGCAATCCCTACCTGGGCCTGCACAAAGTTAAGCCCCCCAAAAAAGAAACAAGTGATGGCCACCCACGGGTGAGCTGCCGCATTGCAGGGTGCAACATGGCAGCTTCCACCTGTGGGTGGCCACCCGTGTTCCTGCCGCACCTGGCAGCACCCCCATGCCCCATGCGGGCATCCTGTAGTAATCCCCTCCTATATCCCTGGTGGTCCAGTGGACCGCTATGTGCCGATCGCGGGCATTTGTGTAGAGAATAAGCCCCCCTCCTATATCTCTGGTGGTCCAGTGGACCTCTATGTGCCCGATCGTAGGCATCGGTATAGTACCCCCTCCATGTCCAATATCCCTGGTGGTCCAGTGGACCGATTGCCGCCCGATCGTGGGCATCTGTAACACATAAAATACCCCTACTATCCTGGTGGTCTAGTGTACCCCCTTCCACCCGCCCACTGATCCCCACCACCCTGCTCCACCCCCGTCAGCCTGCGGGCGGCAGAATGAATCATTCACATATCTGGACTGAGTAGTACAGTATGGGCTGCATGCCCATTAGCTCACACTGTGAATCAATGGGTGTGCAGCCTACTGACACTATCATTTGGTGGGCGGCGGGGTGGCAGGTGGGTCGGGTCGGTCGCCCGCCAGCTGACAGGGAGGTGGAGGCAGGGGGGCTCAGTGGGCGGGTGGGGAGGAGTACACTAGACCACCAGGGTAGTAGGGGTATTTTATGTGTTACAGATGCCCGTGATCGGGCGGCAATCGGTCCACTGGACCACCAGGGATATTGGACGTGGGGGGTTACTATACCGATGCCCGTGATCAGGCACATAGAGGTCCACTGGACCACCAGGGATATAGGAGGGGGGCTTATTCTCTACACAAGTGCCCGCAATCAGGCACATAGTGGTCCACTGGACTACCAGGGATATTGGACGGGGGGGTTTCTTTTAAATGAATGCCCGCGATCGGGCTGCAGGTGGCGTCAGTCCCTGATGGCTGCTGCCTGGCAGGGTGCCAGGCGCAAGTCATCAGGGATCGGCGCACCTGCATGCTAATGGCATGCAAATGGGGCCATAATGAGATGCAAATGGCCCCCTGTGCGCCTTGCATAAAATTATGGCCCCATTTGCATGTCCCCTTTTGAATATCGCAGGTGCTGTGCATGGCACAATGGCACTTGCACTAGCACATCTCCATGCTCCACTCTGGCCACTTGTGCTGGCACAGTGCTACTGCGCCATGCACAGTGGGGGTGGCCAGGGTGCGATATTCAAAGCTGCTGCACCATAGCGCAGCTCTGTTGAATATCGCCCAGGCCACACCCCTGCGCAACAAAGTTGAGCTGCGCCCAGGCTTGCGCCACAGCCTGGCGCAGTTTGAATATCCCGGCCATAATTTGTTAACTGTTCCCCTATGCCCTGGGTCACACTTGGAAATGAACCTTGGCTCAGTGTGTCTTTCCTGGTTACCAATTTTCAAACAAATAAGCAAACAAACACACAAATAAATAGATAAATAAATTAAAAAATAAATAATTAAATCACCTTAACTTTGCTTTTTCTTCTTTAGATAGTTCCTGAAAAAGGCATATGGTCGAAACATTGATTTTTAACTCTGTTTTCAATGTGCATTTAAAATAACCATTTTGTTTCACTAAATAAATAAATATTGCACACTATAATACGTACAGAGAAAGGAACAAAGTGACTATGCAAGTGCAATATGCAGCATAGCAGTACCATACTACAAATCTGTTCAGACAGACTAGTTCAGAGTAAATAATATCTTCTCAGTAGGCCACATAGAAGGTACAGAACAGTTTGTTGTAAAACAAGGGATTAAACAGTTTGGTTATAGATCTAGTGAATTGTCAGTTCTCGGAGGTACTGTTCTTTCAGTCAAGTTCTGGACTGGACTGCCATCTTAAATAGTTGCAGCAAATTAACCCCCTATCTCGTCTTCCTTGGACATGATGTTATCATTTGCTTCCTCCATCCATTTTATGATACCTATACTGTATTCCTCTGGAACACAGTTGTTTGTGATCTCTTCACATAGGCTAGACCTTACTGTGTCTGGGTCTTGTTAAAACAGGTCACATGTATGTGTAACAATGTTTTATGATTGTTTCTCTCTTTTTCATAAGTGTGCAAGCTCTGTAACTATCCAGCCACAAAACAGCACAGACCTAACACTCAGAAATAACAAGGGCTTGCATTCACACGCATTATCTCCAACATTAACACCATTTTTCTTGGCCTTTATTTATTTATTTATTTGTACATCAGTTTACAACCTTTGATCCAGAGGCTCATTTCCAAAGGTACCTCGTCACACTGAGGACAGACAGAAACAACTTTAGATTATAGCATATAAGACATGGACTTAGGGTTACACAGAATGGTTTCATACATTTATACAATTTTTACAATTTCATAGGCATTTCAAGGATAACAGCTGAGCCCATGCTTGTAGTAACAGAAGAAATAAGCTATGGGGGAGAAAGTTGGGGGTGGGGTGCGTTGGAGTGCCGCCCAGGAGGCGTTGTCAAGTGTGGAAAGATCAAGGTCCTATTTAGAAACAGGAGCAGCTGCGAGTGTTAAACAGTTGGTTCCGAAGGATGGTTTTGAAATTAGAGATTATGGAGGCATTGAAGATGGGAGCAGGGAGAGAGTTAAACCAGGATGGAGCTTGGTAGCAAAATGACCTCTGACCATGGGTGGTCCTGGATCTGGGGACCAGTAGAGTGGTCTTGTTGGAGGTTTGGGTTGCGATAGTGGGTTGGGTGTGGCAGATGGAGGCTGTCACCCTGAGAGGGGATAGTCCGAGTAGAGTTTTTTTTTGTGAGGAGGTAGGTTTGATAACATAGCTGTTCATCTAGGTTTAGCAGTTTTGCCTCGTCATAGAGTTGACAAGTATGTGTGAGCCTGGGGGTACCAATAATCAGCCAGCAGGCCTTATTTTGGGTGAGCCAAATTTTATTGAGGGCGGTAGCGTCAGCAGCACCATAGACTGGCAAGCCATAGTCAACAAGTGACAGTACAGAAGATGTAACTACAAGTTGGAGGGCTTCAGGAGGGAGGCAGTTTTTATGGTGGTAGAGGATGCCAAGCTGTGTATTAGTGGCTGATGCAAGGGCATCAATGTGGGTGTGGTAGGTGAGGGCTGAGTCAAAAGAAACATCAAGGTATTTGTAGGAGCAGACTTGTTCAAGCAGTTGTTTGGTACTAGGGAGGATATGGAGTGGGAAGATGCAGGCTTTGTTTTGGGGTGGGCAAAAAGCATAGTTTTGCTTTTTTTGAGATTAATGACGAGACTGCGCTCTTTAAACCAGGCTTTGGCATCGTTGTAGGATTGTTGTAGAGTACCCTGGAGGGAGATGGGATTGCGGTGGGTGGAAAAAATGACAGCATCATCTGCATACATAAGAATTTTGCCAGAGCATGCACTGGGCAGGGTGTTAAGATACAGTGAGAAGTGTAGGGGGCCCAGGATGGAGCCCTGGGGTACCCCTGAGCGGATGGGACGAGTTTCGGAGAGTGTTCCATTGATTTTTACACTTTGGGAGTGGGTGGATAGGTAGCTTGTGCACCAGGTAAGAGGGCCAGCAGAGAAACCTGTGTGGCATAGGGCCTCCAGCAGAAGAGGGTGGGAGATAGTATCGAAGACCTTTGAGAGGTCAACATACACTGCACCAGCTAGGGAGCTGGCATCCAGGGAGGAGTGTAAGAAATTGGAGAATTCGGCTAGTGCAGTGCTGGTACTGTGACCAGCATGGAAGCCATGCTGCTCTGGGCATAAGATGTTATACTGAGTAAGGTATTCAGTGATTTGAATGGCCACCATTTTTTCCAGTGCTTTGGAAAGGGGGGGGAGGATGGAGAGTGGTCGGTAGTTCCCGGAGGAGGACCTGTCTCCCCCTTTATGAATGGGTGTGATTATGGCTGTTTTCCATGTTGTGGGGAATTGCCCCGTACAGAGGGATCGGTTGAGTAGGCTGGTGAGTGGGGCAAGGACTTCATCCAGCACCAGCCGGAGAATACTGGGGTCCAAGGAATTGCTACTGGGACTATTGCTTCTTAAAGCTTTAATTAGGAGTGGTCTGGCTTCCTGAGCAGATACCCTACGTAGGTGGAAGCTGGGGCATTGGAGGTCAGGGGCAGGTAGGGTGGGGGAGGGTCAAAGAAATTACTGGGGAGGACAGAGCTAAGATCAGTAAAGGAGGTGTTAAGGTAGTTAGCTATGCAGGCATGGTCGGCGGAGGTAGAGCCGTCAATAGTGAGCTGGGATTGAAGGGAGCGTGATTTCCCATTTAGTTGTTTAACATTGTCCCAGAAGGTCCTGGCACACCCCCAGGAGGAGGTGAGGGTGGCCTGGTAATGGTCTGCCTTGGCTTTACAGATGGCCCAAGTGCACCTGTTCCATGCAGCATTGTAGGCCTGTCTATCAGCCATCCGGCCAGTCTCAGTGGCAAGGTGCCAGAGAATATCCCTATTTCTGAGCATTTGTAGTAGGGCAGTTGTAACCCAGGGTGCATTACATTTTTTGGATCGGATTCCTGTGAGGGGTGCAAAGAGGTCACAGGCCTTGTTGAATTTTTGGGAGAAAATGGCGAGGGCAGTGTCTATGTCGGGTGCATGATGAATGGGGGACCAATTAATCTGGGTGAGAAATTGTTTGAGTTTTAATAGCCCACCAGGTCAGAAGCGCCTGCAGAGTGTGGTCAGGGCTGTGGATTTGGGAGTGGGGGCCGCCCATAGGAATAGGATAGGGGAGTGGTCACTTAGTGAGTCTGGGAGGACCTGGATGTTATGAATTTTTGGGGGGCGGTTGGTGATAATGACATCCAGAAGGGTACTGGTTCCTCTCTTTGGGTTTACTCTAGTGGGCTTGGAAATGAGTTGTGTCAGGTCTAGGGCAGTGAAAGCGTCTCGGCTAGTGGAATAGGAGGCGCTGAGCCAGTTCACGTTTAGGTCCCCCACTAGGATTTGTTCCACCTTGTGGTGGAGGGTGGCAAGGTATTCTGTTAAGGATATCAGCGCCGGGTTCTGTTTTTTTGGGGGAACATAGGCAGCGGTGAGATATAGAGGGCCCTTGGAGGGGTCAGGATCCAGTTTGGTTGTAAGGACCTGGGCCTCATTTACAAGAGCAGGATCAGGGAGCACTAGTCCATTAATTGTGTCCCTGGTATAGATTGCACAGCCACCCCCATGTTTGCCTACTCGGTCCTCCTGGTATAAGGTATAGCCTGGGAGGGAGACAAAGGAGTCAGGGGTGGATTTGGACAGCCATGTTTCAACCATGGCTATGATGTCTGGTTGATGTAGCAAGACCCAGCACTGGAGGGCATCACATTTTTTCATTAGGCTGCATATGTTCATGGAGATTTTGCGGAGGCCAGTGTACCCAGCTCGTGGGCTGGAGGGGGCTGGGCCTGGGTTTGGATGTATATTACCTGATAGGAGTAGTAGGAAGACCAAGGCTCTAACCAGGTGGTGGTAGTATGTCAACTTCCGGGGGGTGCGCAGGGATGGGGAGGAGGCCATAGCCGAACAAGGAATGGGCAGGGTTCAAAGGGTTGGGAGGGCAAGGACAAGTAGCAACCATGGGGAGGCAGGATGGGCAGTGGAGGGGCTTGCAGGGGGTGGGTACAGCGGGCCCAGGTACATGGTCAGTGTAGGGTGGGATCGACCTATGTCAGGGAGAGTTGTGGGTGCTGGTACAAGTGGGCCAGGGAAGATGTCTGGCTGATGGGATGTGGGTACTAGTATATAAATGAGGGGGAGACATTTGAGAAGGAGTTGTACAGACATAGTGCCTAAGGTAGCAGCAGGGTGGAGAGGTTCAAGTATCTTGGCTGTCCTTCAGAAAGCATAGATACCACTTTGGAGTAGTGGTACTGTCACGGACTCTGGTGGATAGGGTACAAGATTCAAGGCCCAGGCAGGGCAGTTGAGATAGGACCTGGGTGAGAGCAGGGATCCGGGGTATGGGGGACTTAAAACGGGCTGGGTTTGGGCCAGAAATCAGGGTGGAAATAGTGACTCCTAGTGGTCACTGGAGGTTAGTGGCAGGCTAGGTATGGGTCCAGTGGTAGGGCATGGGGTCAGTATGTAGGGCTACTTAGAAGGCTGGGTGTGGGGGTGAGGCATGGGCAGAGGCAGTGGCAGAGATGAGTGTGGGGAGAGGAGTAGCGTAAGTGGGTAGGGGGGTTCCAGAAAGTAGGAGGAGGAGGAGGAAATACAGGTGGAGAGACAGAGGTGAAATAGTCTGAGGGTCCCTCTAGTGGCTAGCAGGTATAACCTGCAAATGGAAAAGTGGGGACTTAGTAAAATGACAAACAGGATAGTAAAATGACAAACAGGATATGATGTCACAGGAGAGCGCCTATATAGGAAATGCCGAGCCAGGGTGGGTGGGGCAGTCAACGTGCGCAGCGCATCGATGGGCTAACTCCCTTGCAAGGGTGCTGCTACAGGAGGTGGTGTATTACCTCTTAGGAACCCGAGTAGCTTTCCGCTCCAGGAGAGAGCTCTGCGTGTGGGCTGTGGGAGCGTTCCGGTGTAATAACTTGATTCAGCAATTCATTATGTTGTTCAATTACATATAGCTGAATCAGGTTAGTAAAGACAAAGTGAAGTAATGATGAAGCTGGAGGGAATGCTTGTGAAATTAAGTCAATGTATTTTGTTTTTGCTGCGACTGTTCTGGCTGACCTCACAAAATGATGGTATTATGAGTAACTTTTAAGGAGATGGAACTCAGTATGTTCCTTAAATATATTACATACTTCATAAGAGCACATTTACCAAAGAAAAATGCATTTTTCAAGTATACTGGAACACAAAGGCTATGCATGCAGTTCAAAGGGTGGGAGTTGCCAGCTACCCCCCCCAAGCTATTTAAGCCAGTTCCTCCAGCCTTATTTGGAAGCACTGTTTCTTTGCTACAGCAAGAGGCACTGATGGATCTCCACCCCCCCCCCCCCACTTTTCTCTGTGTTTGTCTGTCACTTTCCTTTTGTGTTTTTGTGATGTCTATTCATCTTGTGCCTTCACTTGCTTTCTGGGTCAGTATTTTGTTTTCTACCTTTCCTTTCTGCAATGTGTGCTTCCTTCTCTCTTGATCAGCTACTCCTGCACTCCTGTTCTTATGTAACTCCAGAGTTTCTTTCTGCTTTGGTTTTTTGGTGTGCTTTCTAATTTCCATGAATGTCCTATGTCTGTCTACTGTTTTGATGTGTGCTATTTCAGGCTTTCCATTTTGCTGCTCAAGTTCAAGTTCGAGTTTATTTTACCAGGAAAAGACTCCATTGAGCAAGCTCATTTCCAAGGAGGTCCTGGGTATCTGCTCATACCTGGCCACTGCAGACTTTCAGTTCAACTGCACTCCTCATTTGCTTTCACCTAGCTTTTTAGCAAGGTGGCCACTCCCATGCCTGCTCAGTCATTTAATTTATTCAATCAGTCTGCTTCAGCATTTACACCCTAGTCTTAGTGTGGTCACAGCTTCCAGACCTTCCTGTTGAGGCTGTGCGTTTTACCGCTCATTTGACTTGATGCACGTTCAGTTTCAGTACCTTTTCTGTCATTGTATTTTCCATCAGTTTCAATCATTCCTTTAAGCAGTCATTGTCCAGTTAGAATTTTGCCTTCAGGGTCCTCCTTCTGGGTAGACAGCTCTTGCTTTCCTTGAAGTCTGCCTCTTGAGAGTGAGTCCCCCATGGTGGACAGATGTCCTGCTCTGTAGCCTGCTTGTCTTCTACAGCACCTCCCAGCAGTACTACTGGTGATAAGGTCCAACGCTCTTGGGGAAAGCTTCAGCTGTGCAGACCTTCTGTCAGCAGCACCTCAAGATGTATTATTTAAGACTTCAACTGCTAGAAGGTGGGTCCTAAGCCCACAGGGGTTCCAATAGCTGTGCAGACCACATTGTCCACACCTCTGAAAGCTATTCTTGTGTCTGCAAAAAGTCCACCTAGTCTCTTTCCATTTCCCCTTCTTCTAGTTTCTATTCAAGGATATACCTCCTCACTGTCTTAAGGCTCAGTTATAGCCTTTCAGCAGTCACTACTCTCCTCATTCTATGTATTTATGGGTGGGCCCACTTCTCAGAAAACTTCTGTTATCTGCAGAGACTAACTTGTGGCACCTAACAGCATTATCCCATTAGAGGGATAATGCTGTTGGGTGCCACAAGTCAGTACCTTGCCAGATGTCTTAAGCAACTACCACCTTAACTATCTGGTGTGTAAAATCCAGTGGGCTAAATCTGACACCAGGATATTACTAACTATATCATACTAATCCCTGGACCAGGCCCCTCTTCTAGAGGAATTGTCTAACATGGACAAGTCTCCCATCCCTGTTGCTACCTCCATTGATCAAGTCTTTGACTATTTTAATACAAAATTCCTCACCACTTAGAATCGCAATGCCCTTCTTCGACACACCAGGGTGCATGGAATTCACCTCCTGTGAATCACCTCAGAACTCTTGGTATGCTTACATGCAAGTGACCTGGCCTGGAAGGCACACAAAATCTCCAGGTCCCCTGTGGAGTACCAATGGTACCGAACACTAAGTAATGCATGCAAAAGAGCAGTCAGGCTCACCAGAAGTGAATACTTCCAAACTACCCTTCTGAAAACTTAAACCATATATCCAAATTCTGTAAGTTAGTTCATGCCCTATTCTCCCCATCAGCCTAGCCCCCTGTCTCTGTCCTCAGAGTAGATGACTCCTCGATGTCGAATCCTGTTGAGGTGGCCATGGAGTTCAATTTATACTTTACCTCCTGTGCCTCAGCCCTTCATTCCTTCCTCCCTCCCCCCTCCTTCACCCCCTCTTCCACTTTCTTCTTCATCTGTTTCTTCCCTCAAATCATCCTCCTTCTGCCCTGTATCCCTCTCTACCACTCTGAAGGCACTCCTTGCCCTAAACCCATCCAAGGGAAAATCCCCTGTTGGTCTAGACTCCCAGCTTCTGTCTGACCCTGCTATCTCCTCCCCATTTGCCTCTCTCTTGAACCTCTCCTTCTCACTTGCCTCAGTCTTGGCTGCCTGGAAACATGCTACAGTTCTACCCTTCCCTAAAGGAGGTGATCCATCCACTCCAGGCAACTACCGGCTTATTTTAATTTTCCTCATCCTTGCTGAACTTCAGGAACATGTGGTGTTATCCCAACTTTCCTCCTACCTGGACTCCTCTTGCTTTTTCACCCCTTTCCAGCCTGGTTTTAGGAAGCATCACTCCATTACCACCTCCCTTCTCAGGCTCACCAACTCCACCCTTACCAGGATAAATAGTGGCCACATCACCTCTTCGTTCTTTGTTGACCTTGCTAAGGTCCTCAACACTCTCTCCCACCTCCTCCTAGCTAAGCTTTCTGCAGCAGGGCTGTGAGACACTGCCACAAATTGGTTCTGTGTCTACCTAGTGGGAAAGACTCAATCTGTTTTGATCATTGACTCCCTATCCTCCCCTCTCCTCATCAACACTGGAGTCCTCCAGGGCTCTGTCCTAGGCCCCCACCTATTCTTTGTTTTCCTTAATGACCTTCCCACTGTCTGCTTTGCCACATCTGTCCACATATATGTAGATGATACTGTCCTGTATACCTCTGGTCCCTCCCCTCCTGATGTGGCATCCAGATTTCAGCCTGTCTTTGATAAGGTTCAGCACTGGTTATGCACAAATCAGTTGTTCTTGAATGCCAAGAAGACAGTCTCCATGACTTTTGGCAGAAGGCAAAGACTCTCTCAGCTCCTTTCCCTTCCCTCTTTCCACACCCAAGATGGGACTCAGCTGGAGGGCACCATATCATTTAGATACCTTGGAGTCTGGTTAGACCAGCACCTCAACTTTTCTGGACATGTGGATGCCATACTCGAAAAACTGCACCACAACCTAGGTGCCCTGTACAGAAATAGAGAAAGCATTCCACTGTCTGCCTAGCACTCCGTGGTTCAGAAAATGATCCTGCCAGTTATTGACTATGGTGATGTAGTCTACAGTGCCACTCCCAAGATTTCCCTAACCAGACTGGACACTTGCTACCATTCCTTCTGTCGGTTCACCCTCGACTGCCCTCCTCACACCCACAACTGTAACCTCTATCAGTCTCTTTCCTTCCCCTCTCTTGATGACAGACACTGTTCCCCTGTGCCAATTTATTATCTAAATTCTGGTCTGGCTCTCTCCCCTTCTACCTCTCCTCCTCTTTGTCTCTCCCTCCCTTCCCCACTCCCTCTAAAGCTATGACACTCGGATCTTGGCTGTCCCTCCTAGATCCACTGCTGCTGGTCAAGCTGCATTTTCTAGCTGTTTCCAAAAACCATGGAATTAATTTCTTCCCTACATTCGCCATGCATCCACTCCACCTGCCCTCTCCTCCCTCCTACAAAATTTCTTCTCGTCCACTTGCAGCTGCCCTTAATTCCCATCCCTCTCCATTGACACTTCTTCTCCTCCACATGAAACACTGCCCTTAATTACCCACCCTTCCCACTCTCCTATCAAAGTCCTATGCATACCGCTCTAGGTGATGTCAGACTCATTATCAAACTCCTAGAAAATGTATAACCCTTAGGCTGCCAACAGAATTAGAACATATAGGAATTCTGGACTGATATATCAGTATGCGGCACAGCAAGGGATAATTGTATAAATGTATAAATTTGTGTAAATGTGTAAAGGTCTAATTATTTACTATATAAATCTGTGTAATTGTGTAAAGGTCTAATCACCTACTATAAGCTGTGTTCAGAGTTGCTCTCTATCTGGTTGTCTGTAATTGCTGATCTTGCAGTAATTGTTGATTGTTTGTTACGCCCCCTTCCACCAGGACATGCCTGGAAACAAGCAATTGATGCTCAGTGTGCTTTTCCTGGTAAAACTTTTCAAATAAATAAATAAATCACCATTTTTACAGCTGGCTGGGCAGAGCCTTGCACACATTTGTTAACTACAGAAGAGAGAAAGGGGACTATAGAAGCACGTGACTGGATTCATTAGTCATCTGCTTCCACAGTGTCACAGCAATATTCCACTAATCTGCCATCAGTGCAACCCTTCTATCCATGGCCACACAACACCCCAACACCCCCCTTGTGGGGACACTATTTTTTTCTACCCATCACTTCTGCATTTGTGGGTGGAAAAAAATAGTCTGCCTTGCCCAAGACGACCGCTGTGACGTTCATGTGCATGTGCGAGAATACAGACAGCTCAATTGTTGGGAATAAACTTTTCCACCAAATCAGTCAACTTATTTCAGTTATGTGTCTCCATGTTACTTACAAGTTGCAAGAGGGACATTTGAACAAACTGTGTTCTTAATTAATTTTTGCTGCTGCTGCCACTGAGATCAGGGGCATAGCTAGGGGGGTTTCCTGGGTGCTCAGAACCCCCCCCGCCGACCGCGCACCCCCCCGCTTCCCCACTGTGCAACCCGGCGCCCCCCAATTGCCCGCAGCCATCAGATCATCTTGTTCCTCCTCTCCTCCCCCCCGACCCTGAGGGACTCACTGGCAAGATCTCTTTTCTGGGGGAGAGACTGGACCGCAGCAGGTGTCAGAGTCACTGGCACAAAACAGTTAATTAAGCCCCTTCAAACTGGCGCAAGGCATGCGGGGAAGTCAGGCACCCTCAGTCGGCGACGCTCGCCTTGTAGGCGTCAGATCTCGGCTCGCCTCGGCTCTGCATCACGTGTGAGTGCAGCTTGTCAGTCACATGATGCAGAGCCAGGCGTAGAAGCACCAGAGTGTGACTTTGAGCTCATCTCTTGGGAGTCGACCATGGTGAGGGTACAGTCTGCGAGGCAGCTTTTCCCGGAGCGCCGTCACTGCTAATAAAAAATTTTTTCACACAGTACACTCACTGCACAGTGTTTCCGAACCTGCTTGAATACGCCACTTGACTGGGCACTGAGGGGGTCGGGATCTTGATCGGAGGAGAGGAATTTCACATATTTTATATTTGGAGCTGCTTAGGGTGGCCTAGCATCGCGGAGGGGTGGCTGAAAAGGACCAGGTGTGCACGGTGAAGTCAGGGACTACTTGGAGGACAAATATTAAATAAATTGAAAGTATGATGTTTGCTGCTGCAACCGTCTGGGCAATAAACAAATCAATGGGGGAACTAGCGGGTGTCTGATGAAAAATTAATTAGCGAGACAATCACATGCCATCACGTCTTGTGCAGCAGCTGCTGTGACCAGTGAATTTTTGAAATGGTAAGGGGTAAAATTGAGGGATACACTATTAGTAACATGGCAGGTTAGGGTTGGAAGGCAACCAGGATCTTTCAGGTAACAACTAGTGCCCTCAGCTGAGGTGAAGTGGCCGGGGAAAAGTTGTACCCAAGGAGCAATGGGTGTAGGCAGGCATAACTCCAAGCACTCCATGGTGTGCAATTATTTATTTATGGGGGGTAGCAAATAGGCTCTGAACTGCCTTCCTTTTTTCCATGAAAACTAACAAAGGTGGAAATACTGAACCTTTCTGTAATTTTATTCAAAGGAGTCAAAACTAGAAGGACTGGTCACTAATACTCTTTGCATCCCAAGGACAATACAGCTTTGCAGGTTCTGGGCTGGTATGTGAGTGTCTAGGGAACAATGCATGGCATTTGTATTTACCCATGCATGGCAACAACCACTGTCATGAGATAAGTTGTATTTATTGTGCCAAATGAGGCAACAAACACAGTCCTGGTGTACATTTGTATATTGTGTGGCTACACCCCGGGGAGGGGGTAGCTCACCCTAACAAGGGGGGGTAGGGTAGCATTGAGTCCACTTGGTGTGCAGATCTGAAATCCCTGGCTAGACCCCTGCTCAGGAGGATATTTGTGATGTAACATCTTGGCAGTGCTGCAGGTCCTGTGAGGTGAAATGGGATGGGACAAACAGATTCAGAAGGCATAAGTAAACTGACATGGGCCAGGAATTAAGGAAAAAAAATACCTCCGTCAGCCAGGGAAGATATCCATGACTGCAGCTCTGTTACTGAAATGAAAATGGATCAAATAAACAGGGAATAAAACAGCTAGGAACTGAAGGTAAAAATTACCTCAGCCAGAGAGATATTTCATGCACTGCAAGCAGTTTCGTGATTGAGGAGAAATGGGGTAAATAAACGGATTCAGTGGAAAACTTAAGGAAAGACTGACATAGGAATTAAGGTGGATATTTCAGGTAGCATGTCCAACTCCGTGACTGAGGTGAAATTGTGGTAGGCTGTTCCATGCATCCACCACCCTTTCTGTGAAAAAGAACTTCATCACATTACCCCTTAATCGGCCTCCATCTGATCTCATGCTGTGTCCTGTCCTGCAATTTTTCTTATATTGAAACATGTTACACTCTTTCACCTTGTTAATACCCTTTAAGTGTTTGAATGTTTCAATCATGTCACCTCTCTCCTTTCCTTTGCTGTAGGGTAATCTGCCCCCTCATATGTTTTCTGATGCAGACGACCCTACACCATTTTGGTTGCCCTTCTCTGGACTGCCTCAGTTTGGTTAATGTCCTTGTGAAGGTGTGAGCTGCAGTACTCCAGATGGACCAGTGTCTCGTAAAGAGGGATTATTACCTCCCTCTTCCGACTTGTGATACCCCTACTGATACACCCGTCCCTAACACCCCCTAGCCTTACCTACTGATTTAGTGGACTGCTTGGATGATTTCAGGTCATCTGTGATGATGATGCACAAGCCAGGCAGTCACAAGGGAAGAAAAAGACTTGTGCATATCAACTCCCCTCTTCCCTATGTGCATGATCTTGCACATCTTTGCATTAAACCCCAGTTGCCATTCTTCAAACCATTTTACTAGTTTATCCTTATCTCTGTTCATTCTGCCCACCCATCTGGATCATACTGTGTTGCAGGTGTCATCTGCAAACTAATGGACAAACTTTGCCTGCCAGTCCATCTGCAATGTCTGTGATTGAGGGACTGGGTGAATAGGAAATAAACGTGTGGCTGGCTTATGAATTAGCACAGCTAACTGGACACAGAATGCAATGAGGTTACTTATATCTGGTCACAGTCACACACGAGTCAAAAAACATAAAGGGGTTCTATCTGTGAGCTGTGTGTATTACTGTCATGAGACTGCATATTAAAATACAGTCAGGGTGGTGGGCTGATCTGTGAGCTGCCTGTGTAATCCACCATCTCATTCATGGAGTACTGATTAAAATTACACAGGCCCATAAGATTAATGGTGATTTGAATTAAATTATTCCACAACATGCTGGGTGTGAGAGTAGTAAAAAATAGCACACAAAGATTATAATTTCACAATACTTTATTCTGGCAGATAAAGACCACTTGGTCCGCCCACCATTTCCCAGTGGCTAAGCTGGCAGATCAGTTCTAACAGCATACACTTTCCCTCCATACTAGAACTGTCTTGCGCCTGTGTCCCTACATTCATTTTCACACCTGAACCTCAGGAAGGCCATTCCATGCATCCACCACTCCCTTTATGAAAAAATACTTCCTCATGTTGCCCTCAGTCACCCTCCTCTATCTCAAAATTGTGACCCTTTTTCACATTTTGTTCAGAAAGATGCTACCCTGTTGGACTTTGTTCCTTTTAGGCACAAAATGTTCTCTCATGTTTCCCAGTCAGGCTTCTCACACCTAGAGGGTATATTCGGGTCCTAAAGTCTCTCTCTCTTCATATTTTGCTGCAAACCATGCACCATGTTAGTTACCGTCTGGGCTGCCTCCATCCCGTCTTTATGTCCTTGCAGAGAGATTCCCAAAACTGCATGCAGTACTCAGGATGGGTCTCACCAGCTTTCTGTACATGGATAACAACTTCCTGTTTTTTATTGGTGAAGACACTGACTATCTCAAGATCCCCCTGGTCTCCTTACCCTTCCCATTGCCTTAGTCTCAGCATCCGGTTGTCTCCATGCTTGAACATATTGCTGTCAGTTACTGAGCACATGAATATAAATAGAAAATCCCTGTAGATGCTGGGTTATGTATGTCTTTAACTGTTTTACAACACCTGCTTTCTTACAGTTCTTATCTGTTCTTGCCATCAGTTTTAGAAATCTGAACACTAAATAATGGAACAGTACTTCTCCGTAGAATAAAGGATACCCTTCCATTGCCTTAGTCTCAGCATCCAGTTGTCTCCATGCTTATCAACATATTGCTGTCAGTTACTGAGCACATGAATATAAATAGAGAAAATCCCTGTAAGATGGAGTTACGGATGTCTTATTACAACACCCTGTTTTCTTACTTAAGTTCTTATCTTGTCTTGCCATCAGTTGACAGCCCAGGCACAGATGATTGGACTTGGCTGGGGCCTTTGGCAGGGGTTACAGTTAATATTGTCAAGTTTGTTCTGTTTGCAAGGCAAATACATTTAAAAGTAATGTGACTGATATTGAAACCATGCATTAAGTAAAACTCTGCTCCTCCATTTCAAAAGGACATTGACTTGGATCAGTCTCTGAGATGGCAGCTACTAAGAAGCGGTTTACCAATCAGGCAACTCTTTCTTCATTTGGATTTGGAACAAACGACCATTAAGCCCATCAGAAAGTGGGAGCTCTCAAGGTGTGTCTCTTGTATATTGGAAACGCACTGTTGAATCTTTATTATCAGTCTTTTGTAAAACAACTGAATTATAGTCAGAAAACAGACTCATGATTCTTATTTGCATAAGTATGAGTGTCTTTCTATCTTGTATTGTGCCTCCCACCACTCCATGTTTTCATATTATCATAGGTAGTTTGCACTTGTCATTAATGACATTAGTCTCAACAATAAATACATTATTGAATGCACTTACTGCTACAATTATTTCATGGCAGGAAATGAAAGGTTCATGTTTCTGCACAGACTTAATCCTGCTGGTCATATGATCTTTCTCACTAAAATATTCCATTACCACTTCACCGTTTGCATGTCACCATTGTCTCAATCCCCCACCAGCAGTTTTGCAATACTGTTATTTGGGAAACAACATTTGAGCAACATAAAAAAACACTTGTCTCATCTCTGCTTTCATTTTTCCATATGCATGAAGAACTTAACAATGCCTTTTGTATTTTTAGATTCAGGCATTGCAGCAGCAGTGACAACAGAAGCACTGTTCAAGAAAGATTCTCCAATGAAACAGCAATAATAGCATACTAGTGCAAAATGTGCAAAATGAGGTAGCAGTATGCCAGAGGGAGGACCTTATGATATTGGTAGAATCATTGGCACCTCACTCAATGATTCTGAAGTATAAATACCTCCACTCAGCACTTCAGTCCATCAGCTACTTATATGTTTCCAAAGACAGTGATGCATGGTAAACAACGATCCTTCCAACACAAATGGTGTGTTGAATACCCTTGGTTAGTTTACAGTGAATCGTTCAGGGGTGGCTTGTGTAAGTTTTGTAGCTTGTTTGGCTACAGTGATAGCTTGGGCACTCTTGTCACTAAACCATTAACTAACTGGACAAAAGCAAATGAGATTCTAAAAGAACACTGCAAGAAACAATATCACATGAATGCATTGGAAAAGGCTCAGAATTTTAAAATAACTATGGAAACCCCAGAAAAATCAATGAGGAGCAAACTTGATGCTAGGTGTGCTGCAGAATTGAACAAAACAGGAAAATATTAGGATCAATAATAGAAACTATACTTGTCTGTAGGTCGCCAGAATATAGCTTACGTGGCCATATTGAGAAAATAGATGATGATACCCACAATCCAGGAAACTTTATCTCCCTGTTAAAATTCAGGGTAAATGCTGGAGATACAAGTTTAGCTGAACATTACAGTTTGGTGGGAGAAATGCAATATCACTGCCAGATATTCAAAATGAGTTTATAGACATTATTGGGGATCAGATTCGAGACAATATAATTAAAGACATAAAAGATGCTAGTACTACTCTATTCTTGGTGATGAAGTTACAGATGTAAGTAACAGAGAAGTTTTGTCTCTGGTACTGCGATATATTGACAAAACTCAGAATATAAGAGAGGACTTCCTAGACTTTGTACCTTGTGAGAGAATAACTGATGAGGCACTTGCAAAGAACATATTACATAAATTTGTACAATGGAGTCTTGACATTCAAGCATGCCGAGGCCAAGGATATGATGGGGCCTCAAACAAGTCCTCAAACGTTCGAGGCACACAAGGTTTAATTTGCCAGCAGAATGAATCTGCTGTTTACGTGCACTGTAATGCGCATTGCCTCAATTTGTGCATAGTGAGCTCTTGTCAACACCCTGAAATCCAGAACATGCATGATGTGCTTAACCAGTGTTGTAACTTCTTCAATTTCTCACCCAAAAGAAATGAGCTTCTGTTGAAAGTAGTAGGCGTAATTATCCTGAAGCTAAGCAGGTGACATTGCAATCTCTTTGCAGAACAAGGTGGGCAATGAGGCATACAGCATATGAAATATTTTATGATCTTTTTTCATGTATTCTCATTGCACTACATGTCATCAGTAATGGACAGCAATATGCTGATGAGTATGGAGAATGGAATTGGGATGCTGAGACTAAGACATTAGCAAATGGGATCCTTTATTCTATGGACAATTTCCGTTACATTATTTGCTTCATCACAGTCATGAAGGTACTGAAGTTTGTGCAACCACTGAGTGTAAAACTGCAAAACAGTGCAATTGATATAATTAATGCTACAACATGATTACCACAGTAGAGGACAGTATAAAGGTAGCTCGACAAGAAATTGAGACTCTCTTCCACAGCTGGTACACTGAGGCATGTAGTGTTTCAGAAAGGTCAATGTTCAACCTGAAATACCACGCACTGTTGGGAGACAGACTCACCGAAGCAATACTCCTGCAAGTGATCCTGAAGAGTATTGCAGGAGGGTGATGCAATTCAATGCTGATTATCTCCTTGAGGCACTGGCTGTGAAATTTTCAAGAACACAGCAAGTTGTGGCTAACTAATGGGCCTTATTTCATCAGTGATTAAATGCAATGGTGGAAACATCAACCTAGATGAAGTTATCGATTTCTATAAAAAGATATTCCTTCTCCTCAGGTTATAGATGTGGAACTGCTAACATGGAAAACTAAATGGCAAAACAATCAAAACCCACCTGATACTGCTGTAGAAGCATTCAGAGCCTGTGATGCATCCTTTTTCCCAAATATATACTTTACTCAAGATACTCTGCGTAATTCCAGTCAGTAGTGCACAATGTGAAGCTCTTTCAGTGCTCTTCACGGGCTCAAAACTTATATGAGAAGCACAATGGAAATGAGAAATGTCAGGCTTTGACCTAATGCAGATTCATTATGGAGCTAAAGAGACACTGATAAAGTGATTGAAAGGTTTGCAGCAAAACATCCAAGACGGATGTTGCTTGTGAATGTGATGGCACAGCAACAAAATGAGAATTAGAGTAAGAAAGCAGGGGGTCCATTTAAGTAATTTCTTCCTACCAGGCATCTTAAAATACTTTAGTATATTTGCCATTTTGAAGCTGGGAATCCTTATTTTGCATCAATCCAGACTTTAAATACAGAACTAGATTAGAGAACATAAATCTGATAAAGAAACAAGAGAGCCTGGCAAATAACTATGTGAAGTTGTGGGTTAGTTGTAGTGTGCATGTTACTTGTTATTCTTACACTCTGATGACACCAGTTGTCAAATAATTCAATCTACCATCTGTATCTGTTCTACTGGTTTGGTAATTTTAATCACATTGATAATTACAGAAAGCCAGCCTTGTCTTAATGCACATTCATGTGCAGAAAAAGTGTAAATTGAGGAAGTTGAAAGGTTTGCAACAAAACATCCAAAGCAGTGGTAGTTCTGTGATGGCAGTAACAAAATTAGAACTAGAGTAAGAAAGCAGCCTGTAATCCATTAATTTCTTCCAACCCAGCATGATTTTTCTGTTTATTTCCATACTACATGTTGTTATTTTGAAGCTGGGACTCCTTATTTTGTGTCATTCACAGACTGAAAAAAACTCAACATGAGTACAGAAGATAACCTGATAAACAAACGAGTTCTAGGAAAATAACTATATGTGTTTGATGTGAAAAGTAGTTAATTTAATGTTTGTAGTTAACATTTAAAACACTCTTAACACCCAGTTGTCAAATGTGTCATTCACTGGTTACATACTACTTTAATGGGAAAAGCTGTGTATCCACGTGTATCAATATCGCGGTACATTATAGACAGGCACTTTATATATATTTTAAATATTTTAATGCATTACTGTTTAATATGTGAGCTGCACACAAACAATAAACATTTAAAAATAAAAGTACATGAGTATTATTTGTTTCCTTAAGAGTAGGGGTCATGCATGTAAAAGAGGCAAGGGAGAAAACAATTAACAGAAACCATACAAACTGCGGGCAGTTTTCAAAGGGAATACATGCAGTGGAAAAGGTGGAACATAAAGGACAAGGCAATAGTTGAACAAATAAATTAAATTTGGAAATGAAAATTACTCTCCCCAAAAAAGTTTAGAAGGAGCACCTGGCTGAAATACTTTAGATTGCAGGGATGGATGAGAATGATGATTCAAATTTTGAACATTTGTGACTCAACAATTGCCTAAAATGCGTAATGCCATTTAACACCTACATTTTCAAAATTTTCTGGGGAGGGGGCCTGCCCCCAGCCCCCTAGAATTCTCTGGGAAACCCCCCACCACCAAATCCTGGCTACGCCCCTGGAGATACATAGAAAACTTAAAACATCCCTGGCCACAATGCTCCAATAAACACAGTTCCAAATGTACTCAAACACCCAGCTGCATTCTTTACACATGGCCACTGTAAGGAATTCTGAGTTCAAAAAAACACACTGTCGAAACTCTGGGAGTCTGTCTGGCTGCACCTACTCCTCTCCTTACCCAGAATCACCTTCCAGCCTTCTCACATGAACATTAAAGTTCTTTGTTTTTTTTGTTAAGTAAATTCCAGTACTGTATTTCCAGGCCCTAGGTAAAACATTTTGGTTCCCTAGTTTGGCAGATGTGGAGATCTGGTGGTTTACGCACTTGTACAGGCACAGAGTACAAAAAAAAAATGCCAAGAAACATTTTTCTGTCCTGTTTAATGCCAGATCTGTATTCATTTGATTTGAGTGGTAAAGTCAAATCACTTTTTGATCACTGGCTCAAACATTTTACTGCCTCATGTGGTCCACATTATTCAATTTAAAGTCAAGCTGTACACTGTCGGACCTCTAGGAGCCCATCTGGCTGCACCTACACCTTTCCTTACACAGCATCACCCTCCAGCCTTCTCATAAAAACTTTTAAGGTTTTTTTTCTTTGTTAAGCAAATTCCAGTGGTGTCTGTCCAGGTCCAAAGTAAAACTTTTTGGTTACCTAGTTTGGCAGATGTGGCGATCTGGTCATTTGCAAATTCACATGGGAAAAGACAGAGTACAAAAAAAAAAGATTACCAAGAAAAAAGAATTCTATCCTGTTCAATACATAGATACATAGATGTTGACTGCAGATAAGGGCCTATGGCCCACCTAGTCTGCCCATTTGTGCATGTAACTGTGCTTCTTCAAGTTTCCCTAAAACTAGGTTGTCCCCTTCCCCCTGACTACTAGGATCCCCCATGCCTATCCCATGCATTCTTAAATCCTGTAATGATTTCTGCCCCCACTGCCTCTTCTGGCAAGGTGTTCCATTTATCAAGCACCATTTCTGTGAAAAAGTACTTCCTCATGTTCCCTCTGAACCTCCCTCCCTCCAGTTTCATCCCATGTCCCCTAGTCCTGGAGCATCTTTTTCTATGAAAATTGCATTTTCCTGCACCTTGTTCCTCCCTGTGTGGTACTTATATGTCTCAATCATATCCCCTGCTCTCCATCCTCTCTTCCAGGGGGTACATATTTAAGTCTTTCAGCTTGTCCTCAAATATTTTGTAATATAATCCTTGCACCATCTTGGTTGCCTCTTCTGAACTGCCTCCACCATGTCTATGTCCTTATGAAGGTAAGGTCTCCAGAACTGGACATTGTACTCGAGGTGTGGCCTCACTAATGTCCTGTACAGTAGAATTATGACCTCACTTTTCCTGCTGTTGATACCCCTACCTATGCATCCCAGCATCCTGTTTGCCATTCCTGATGCCTTGTCACACTGGCTCCCAACCTTGAGGTCATCAGAGATGATAACCCCTATGTCCCTTTCCTGCTTGGAGCATTCTATATCCTCCACCCTCAGCCGATGTGCTGTTCTTGGGTTTTTGTGCCCCATGTGCATTATCTTGCATTTCTTTGTGTTAAATCTCAACTGCCTCCCACTTGACCAGTCTTCAAGCCTCTGCAGATCTCTCCTCATTCTATCCATACTCTCCAGCATGTCCACCCTGTTACAAAGCTTTGTGTCATTAGTGAACATGCAAATTCTCCATTCTAGGCCTTCTGTAATGTCACCAATAAAGATGTAGAAGAGGACTGGACCCAGCACTTATCCCTGTGGAACCCCACTGCTCACTTTTCCCTTTGCAGAGTGATAGCCATTTACCACCACCATTTGTGTCCTGCTATCTAGCCAGTTCCCCACCCACCGCACCACTGTCCTACCCACTCCCATATTCCCCAGCTTGTTTAACAGCTTTCCATGTGGCACAGTGTTAAAGGCCTTGCTGAAGTTCAGGTAGCCACATCCACTGCCCCCAATCCACCTCCTTGGTCACCCAGTCAAAGAATTCAATAATGTTAGTCTGACACGACCTCCCTCCAGTAAAACCATGCTACCTTGGGTCCTGTACCATTGGCAACCAAGTGTTCCACTATTCTTTGCTTCAGTAGTGCTTCTATGATCTTCCCCACCACTGAGGTCAGACTTATTGGTCTGTAGTTTCCCGCTTCCTCTCTGTTCCCACTTTTGTATAGGAGACTACATCAGTTGTCCTCCAGTCTTTGGGTACCTCCCCCATTTCCAGTGACCGGCTGAACAGGGTTGCCAGAGGTTCAGCCACCACCTCTCTTAACTCCCCCAGCTGAGTCTGTATTCTTTTGATTTGAGTGTTAAAGTCAAATCACTTTTTAATCACTGGCTCAAGCATTTTACTGTCCCATGTAGTCCACACTATCCAGTTTAAAACTGTGCCTGTAATGGGATGCCAGGTTGCTGAGACTAAATTTACTAAATTAAGTAACAAAAGTACATGGAGTTAAGTTGCCTGTTCTCATTCTGTTTTCTAATGCAACCCATGTGATCCCCACACAAACTTTCCTGGTATAAGTATAGGACCACTTGCTGGCTTACTTGGGTTTTACATGATGTGTATTAGGTGCCTTGAATTTGCTAGTCCTTGGCACTACATTTGCCATGCTCATAAGTTACTTGAAAATGTCACGGTGTATATGTCTGTTTGCAAAGTATTCAACTAATAAGATGTGATTATCAAGCACAGGCTTACTCTGCAAGTGTATCATCTACACAGCCTTTAATACCCAATATTTTTTAACACTAGACAAATATTTGATCCTTTATGGGTACCAGCTTATATGTTACTGCTACTGCTCATTTTACACACTTATTTAACACACTAGAGTGAGGTGACCTAACTTTATCATTATGGATTGGATATAACAGTTCTATAATTGTTTCTAATTCTGCTGCAGTGTTATTTAATATTATAGTGTTAGAAGCTATATGCACTGAATTATTTGCTCCAGTTCTTCTAGTGTTTCACACTACCTTTCTTATATTGAAAGTCAATTGAGAATGCTTGGCTAATACATACAGTAGATATACAGACACTGTCGGCAGATAAGGGTCTATGGCCCAACCAGTCTGACCATTTGAGCGTGTACGTTCCCATTACATTTTTCTAGAAGTCTGTTGCCCCTTGCCCCTGACCTTCAGAAGTCCCATATGTCTGTCCCATGCCTTCTTAAATCCTATGATTGTTTCAGACCCCAACACTTCCTCTGGCAGAGTGTTCCACTTGTCCACCACCCTTTCTGTGAAGAAGTTCTTCCTCTCATTTCCTCTGAATCACCCTCCCTCCAACTTCCTTCCATGCCCTCTTGTCCTGGAACATCTATTTTACAGGAAAATAGTGTATTCCTGCACCTGTTCCTCCCTGCAAGGTACTTGTATGTCCGTCATTGATGATTGCTTACTAAGCAGCACAATGGTGGATTTGATAGACCATCCTTTATGATATCTAATGCTGTTGTAATGCTTTTAACCATTATAACTTTAGACATTGTGTACACAGTTATTTGCTTCTGATCTGCTATCGTTTTACAGTACACTAACCATATCGAAAGGTATTCCAGAAATGCCAGGATAAAACCATGTAAACCCACTAAGCAGCAAATCAGTGGATCAATCAATCAATCAAACAATCAGTCAAACTTTATTTAACTAGGCAGTTACATCATTGAGCAAGCTCATTTTTAAGATGATCCTGGACACAGGGGACACTTTTGCATACAGTAGACAACACTTCATACAAAAACAGACATCAGTACAGACAGTTACAATATACAAACTCAGTGCTTAGATGACTCAGACAGGTAAAGTAAGTGCAAATATAGGCATTTAAAGTGCACTGTATACAGGTTGTAGCTTATAGAGTACAAGTGAGTAGAGGAAGGAGGGACATAAAGAAGGGCAGTGGGAAGAAAGGGTATCACACACATAGTAGTGAGGAAAAAATAGGGTAGCCTAATAGAATGAGGCCACCTGCAAAGCTAATTGATGAGAGGGGGAGGTGGGGGGGATGGTTGCCCTAAAGAGATGCTGTCCGACACAGGAAATAAAAAAGAAATAAAAACAACTGACTACTTAAAAAGTAAAAATTTGTATTTTGGAGGGGCACAAGTTTGAAGCTCTCCAGGGCCACTTAAAATGAAAACCAAAAAGCTAATGATAAATGTGAACACCTAAGGGTTAAAGAGTTCCAATTAGAAAGGGCTATTTAAGGCGGGTTGTAATTAATGATCTCCACCCCCTGATGAAGACCACACCTTGGTCGAAGCACTGGGGTTATCATTCGATTGTGAATGGAGGCACTTGGAGAAATGTTCCAATTGTATACTAGATGCTGCAATAAAAATCTTTGAAGTTGGAATCTCCTGGTGTTGGTGGTTAATTACACAAACAGAGTGCAGAGAGACAGTTTTTTTCTTTATGGTGATTAAGGGGTTTTGCTGCCTCTTCTCTGCACCATGGCTCAGACCCTGAATGAGCACACAGGATTTGAGGAGTGGAATGACACAGGAAATAGGCGGCCCAGGCTTACAGAGGTTAAGGGACTCAGTTGAGTGGAGTAAGGCTTTACCTGAAATAATCACACACCAATTTCAGGCCTCTATAGAGCAGCCCCCTAAATATAAAATGGCTGGGCAGCAGGGAGATTTTAAGTAATTTTTGCATGTTATTCCAAAGTGCTGGTGAAAAGGAGCTAATGGCAGTTGAGCCAAGACATGTCCTTCTTTGTGATAGCTTAAGAAGGACAAAGGAGGAGTTTCTTAGTCCATAGGCACCCTTTGAACATTCAAACAGGTCACAGATAATAATAATAATAATACTTTATTTATAATGTGCCTTTCGAGTACCAAGGCGCAGTACTGTTAAAACAGTTAAAAGTGAATAAAACAATATCAATCATCACAGTAAAATATGCAGTGCAAACCAAGTCAGCAATCATCATCACCGTATGCCTTTTTCCAAAGAAATGCTTTTAGGGCCTGTTTGAATCCCCCAGAGTCATGCACTTCATAATCCGATGGTGTAGAGAATTCCAGAGAGTAAGGGCCATGAACATAAATGACCAGGCTCCAGCAGATTTTAAAACCACCCTTGGAATTTCCAGCAACCCCCTGTCGGTCGAGTGGAGTGGTCACTCAGGGTGATAAGGAATCAGAAGCTCTTTCAGGTAGTCAGGGCCCAGTCCATGTAGGGCTTTATATGTCAGTAACCCGACTTTGAAGGTGATGCGCCACTGAACAGGCAGCCAGTGCAGTTTCCGCAGCACCGGCATGATATGGGAAGATCTAGGAATCCCCATCAACAACTGGGCTGCTGAATTCTGCACCAGCTGCAAATGGTGGATATCAACCCCCGGTAGTCCAAAGTAAAGTGAGTTGCAGTAATCTAAATGCGAGGTCACAAAGGCATGGATCAGTGTATGCAGGTCGCCGGATGGAACAAGGTGCTTGATCCTAGCGATGTTTCTTAGACGGCAGAAAGATGACTTAATGACAGCCAACACCTGTGCATGAAGTGTCAACCCCACATCCAACAGCACCCCTAGGTCTCGCATCTGTTCAGAGGCCTGAAGCTCAACGTCTCCAAGGAGCAATTCTAAGGGGCAGCCTGCCCCCAGCCCTCCTATCCGGCGACCTGGATCCAAAACCATCACCTCCATCTTCCCAGGGTTCATTTTCAGCCAACTGGACTTCATCCAATCCTGGATTTCATTGAGGAAGTTGTTAAATACCAAGACTGCTCCTTCCTGGTCCGGTACAAAAGACAGGTAGAGCTGTGTATCATCGGCATAACAATGAAATCTCAGTCCATACTGTCTTACAATGACTCTGAGGGGAAGCATATACACCTCAAACAACATGGGGGACAATACTGAGCCCGGAGGAACCCCACATGACAGAGAGATCGCATCAGAGGAAAAAACCCCAAACACTACCCTCTGAGTTCTTCCAGTGAGGTAAGATGTAAACCATCTGTGGAACAAACCCGAGAGCCCACAGATAAATCTCAGGTGTTCCAGCAGAACCCCATGGTCAATGGTGTCAAAAGCTGATGACAGCTCTAAAAGTACTAAAATGGACTGGTTTCTCTGGTCTCTCACCATCAGGAGATCAATGAGCACCCAAACCAGTACAGTCTCGGTACTATGCCTCATTCGAAAACCAGATTGGAGAGGTTCTTAGATGCTATGGATGGTCAAATGGTTCTCCAGTTGAGCAGCCATTACTTTCTCAATCACCTTCCCCACAAAGGGGAGGTTCGAGATAGGCCTGTAGTTTGCCAGAGAGTCTGGGTCCAGAAAAGCTTTCTTCAACAAAGGTGTCACTACTGCTTCTTTCAAGGAGCAGGGATATTCACCAGAGTCCAAGGAGCACCAGACTATCTGTATCTGAACTGGGCCAATAGAATCACCACAACCCATTATCAGGAATGTAGGGCCCGGGTCTAAACTAGAGCATGTAGGGAACATCCCCTCTACAATCCACGTAACATCCATGATTTCCAGACGGTCGAAGGTACTCCAGGAAAATGGATGGACAGTGGCCAAGCCCTGATCCCCAGCAACTCGCATAGAATATGTCGAATGGATCTCTGACCTAATGTCAGCCACCTTATCAGCAAAGAAACAAGCAAGCTCATCACACTGCAATTGTGAAAAAGCTCTTGAGAGCTGCCGACAGGCTGGGTTGCACAGCCTGTCCACAGTTCTGAAGAGTTGAGCTGGACGGTTCTGAGTGGCAGCAATTTCCCTGGACAGGAACTCTGCCTTCTTATGGAAAATTTCTGATTGATAGAGCTGGTAATGCTCTAGCAGTCTAAGATGGTTGGCATATAAGCCAGATTACTGCCAACAGCATTCCAAACTGTGTCCTAGTCACCGCAACGTCTTCAAGGTTCCATCAAACCATGGAGATCGAGGGTGAATGGAGAGAGGATGCACACATACTGGTATAATATAATCCAGGGCTAAGGTAATGGCATTATTATATGCCAAGACCAAAGCCTCTGGGTCACTGCAAGCCACAGGAGATATAGGGCGGTAATTTGTTGGACAAAGCCCAGAATAGCCACATGAGTTTATTTGCCTCCTCGTGGAGAGGGACGGCCAATCTAATGCTTGGTACAATGAGCAGTGAAGAGTCTGCAAGGGTAAGACAAGAACAAATCTCAATACGCGATGATAGAGTGTATTCAGCTTTTGGAGTGCATACTGGGGGCAATGGCTATATAGGAAGTTGGCATAGTTGATCAGGGGAAGAAAGATTGTTTGAACCAGCTGCTTTCTACCTTCCAGGGTGAGTAGGTGTCTTATGCAGTATAATATAACGAGGCACTGCCTTAGCCTTTTTGTTAACTCGCTTAGATGTACACCGAAGGTGAGTTTGTTATCCAAACAGACTCCCAGATATTTAAATTTATCCACTAGCTCTAGTGGTTCATTAAGGATGGTAATAATCTGTGGGGTCCCAGGTATCCTCGTATTGTGGGATGGAGAAATAATCATAGCTTTTGTTTTTTTTGCATTTAACAAGAGCTTTAGATTCAGCAGGTTGTGCTGGAGGATGATAAAATCCTGCTGTAGTTCCTTGTACACTATGTCCAAGGAGGGGTTGGTTGTGTAGAGGACTGTGTCATCTGCGAAGAGATGAACATTTCCAGCAACCAGGCCAGAGTCGATGCGGTTGATGTAAAGGGCAAAGAGGATAGGTGGCAAAATGAATTGCCTTGGGGCAGTAATTTTAGTGGGGAGAATTGCCCTTGGGCTTTAATTTGCTGTTTACGATTTGTGAGGTAGCAGCGGAACCACTTTACTACAGCAGAGGTTAGACCGATGCTACTCAGGGAATCAAGAAGTATGGAATGATCAACCATATCAAATGCTTTGCTGAGGTCAAGGAAGAGTGCATAGAGGTGCTGTTTATTGTCCAGGGACTTTAGCCATTCATTTGACACTTTGGCAAGAGCAGACACGGTACTGTGCTTGGGTCTGAAACCTGATTGGACTGGATTGAGGATTTTCTCACAATCCAAGTACTCCCTCAATTGAGAGTTTACAATTTTTTCAAGTAGCTTGGATAAAACAGGAAGCAACGAAATAGGCCTATAGTTGTTCAAGTCAGTGGGGTCTCCTGACTTGAACAGGGGGATAATGTGTGCGGTTTTCCAACAAGGCGGCAATTCCCCTAGGGATAATGAGCTGTTAAAGAGATGGGAAATTGGAGCTGTCAATAGTAAGAACCTGCTTTTAAGAAGAAGGGTTCAAGCAAATTGGCACCAGAGCAATTTTTGGTGTTCAGTGAGAGGAGCAGGTCCTCCACCTGTTTGTAGGAGACTGGCTGGATCTTGAAGAGGGGGCAGTCAGTAAGGGAGCTACGGTTGGTCTAGTAGCTATGCTGGTGGTGCTTGTGGTGCTCAGTTTACTAACAGGTGATGTGTCAAATGCAAGACCTGCAGTGGCGAAGTGGCGAAGTGGTTATTGAGCTGATCAAGGATCTCAGACCTATCTGTGTAGGAAGTGTTATTTGTCACAATTTTAGCTGATAGTGGGGTGGCAGGGGAATGTCCCTCAACCTCTCTTAGTATCTGCCAAAAATTGGTGGAACAGTTTTAGTTTGCCTCCAGGGCTGACTGGAAGAACCGTTGGTTTTCCAACCTTACCAGTTTGGTGCAGGCATTTCTGGCTACCTGGAAGGAGAGCCAGTGTGAGTCAAACTGTGCCTTCCTAGCCCTTTTCCAAAAGGTGTCTCTATGCCATAAGAACCTCTTAAGTAGTGGGCTAAACCAATCAGGTGCACGTTTCCTGGATTTGATTTTCCTTAAGGATGCATGTTTGTTGACAACGTTTACTAGCAGATCCTGGAAGATACAGAATGCTTCAGACACAGAGGGGGTAAGGTAGAAATGCTGCCACTTTATGTTCCAAAGATCTGTCAGGAAGGCTGGGAGACTGAAGTATTTTAGGTTATGCTTAAGCTTGAAAATAGAGGTGGAGGAGAAGTCTGGCGAGCACCTAACACAGGTGACTGCATAGTGATCACTGAGATCATTGTGGAAGACCCTTGCATGAGAGATATTATGTGGCTTGTTGACAATTCTAAGGTCTAGAAGTGAACTTCGGTTGGGATTTTTCTTGTTAGGTCGTGTCACATCAGAGATAATCTGAGTGAGCTTGTGCTCATCGCAGAAGTCCTTAAGCTTGTTTGTGCTGACATCATTCCTATTAAGGTTAAGGTCACCCATGATAATGCATTCCATGTTCACTTTTCCAGGAGAGAGTGAATATGGGGTAGTATACATAGGCCCACTGCAGGGGATCTATAGCATGCAGCTACCAATAAGGCTATACCAGGCGAGAGGGTAATTTTGAAGGCAGCACCACCACCTCTGGTCAACATGTCACACCTGATCAAGTTGTATCCTGGTATGTTAAATATTTTGTCAGGTAAAGTATTTTTCAGACAGGTTTCTGAGAGTGCTGCTTCATCAGGCTTGGCATGTAGTACGCAGGCATGGACCTGGTCAAGTTTTTGGCAAGGCTGCATACATTCATATCCAGGAAGCTCAGACCCTTTAGCTGTGGGAGTTCCCCCGGGGCAGTCAGCAGTAGGGGGGGCCGGGTTTAATTCCACACTGCCTGTACAGAGTAGCAGTAGTACTAATAATTTCCTGAGACATCTTACCAGGAACCTTAGGAAGATTTTGTTTGGTTGTTTGCCTTGGACACTATCAAGTGCAGTGGAGCGGGAGTTTGGTGGGCAGCGGAAGTTGATCAGAGCAGATAATACTAACCTAACAGAGAGGGCAAGGTGGTTCTGCTTAGAGACTGTTGGGCAGTAGGAGGTGTGAAGGGTTGTAAATGTGTAAGGATTACTGCCTTTGGAGGAAGTTAACTGGCTAGCAGACTCCATTGGGCTTATTTCCAGTCCTATAGGAGTATTCAGGCAGGATGAGTCTTTCCTGGGGTCCAAAAATGTCTCCACTGCCAGAAGGAGGATATAGCCAATGAGGAGAAGGAGGGCTGTAGAAGCCATCTCTTGGATTTATTACAATAGCTAATGAAACAGTAATATCTAGAACTGTAAAACCATAGCCAGGGAAACAGAGAGCAGGGCTTTAGGGAGAAAGTGTCTTATAGTGAGGATGCCTTTAAGAGGAGGGCAGGATCAACAAAGATCAAAAAAGGGGTGGGGAGACAGAAGCTTTAAGCTCAGAGCACAAGTACTGGGAGCTAATGGGGCAGGATAGGGTAGGGGAGGGAAGAGCTTAAGTGTATTTAAGGGTGGCCTGGGAGGTGGAGGGGGTGAGCAAAAAAATGTGGCCACAGTAGCAGTAGCCAGCAAGGCTGGCACTGTGTATAGGCCATACCTGATGCTTGATTCCAGGGGACTGGTGGCAGCAGGCTCCTTGGCACTGATAGAGGTACAGAGTGGTGTCCAGGCATGCAGGAGGCTAAGAAGGATCATGGAAATATTGGGGTCCATTTGATAAACTGACTAAATTTAGTAAAAAAAAGTACACAGCATTAAATTGGCTGTTCTCATTCTTATTTCAAATGCACCCCTTGTGCTCCCCCATACAAACTTTCCTGGTATAGGTATGGATCCACTTGTTGGCTTATTTGGGTTTTACATGATGTGTATTAGGTGCTTTGAAATTACTAGTCCTTGGCACTGCTTTTGCCATGCTCATAAGTTACTTGAAAATGCCGAGGTGAAAATGTGTCTGGTTACAAAGCGTTAAACTGATAAGACGTTATTATTGAACATGAGCATACTGTGCAGGTGTATCATCTATGCAACCTTCAAACCCAAGTTTCTTAACACTAGACAAATATTTGATCCTTTATGGGTACTGGCTTATACATCACTGTTAATGCTCATTTTATACATCTATTTAACACACTAGAGTGGGGCAACCTAGCTTTATCATTATGGATTGAACAGAACCTTTCTATAATTGTTTCTAATTCTGTTGCAATGTTATTTACTATTATAGTGTTAGACACTACATACACTGAGTTATTTGCTCCAATTATGTTAGTGTTTTGCCATACGTTTTGTTATATTGAAAGTAAACTGAGAATGCCATGGGTAATGCAGATTGCTGGATAAGCAGCATAATTTTGGATTTGGTAGACTATCCTTAATGATATCTAATGCTGTTGCAATGCTTTTAACCATTATAGTACTAGATATTATGTGCACAGAGTTGTTTCTTCTGATCTGCTAGATTTTTACATTACATTAGCCATACTGAAAGGTACACTAGAAATGTCTCATTAAAACCATGTAAAGTCACTAAGCAGCAAATCAGTTGATAAGAAGTGTCATGGAAATATTTTGGGTAAGTTAGTTCATATAATCAAGTATAATCTTTATGTAGTGTATATGGATTTTATGTCTGTAGTCTCAAATATTCAAGATAGATTCAATTTCTAAACACAATAATTTTTCGAATACATAGGGATATCAATCTATATATTATCTCAATCTATTCATGTCAAAGTGTGATGAAAATTGATAATGTCATGGATTTGCTAGGCCATTTTCACAATGGCTAGTAATGCTGTTGCAATGTTTTTAATTATCACTTTCATGTTTATTGCACTGTCACTTTAAGCACTTCAGTATAACGGGATGCTTTAACCACCAGCCCTTTGATCTTCCTGATGACATACTAGGAAGTATGAAACCGAACTGAGTTTTAGCTGGACGGCATCCCAGCATCCCTGAATTGGGGGGTTGTTATTTGTAAGTCACCTTTTTTCTTTACTAAATAAAATTCTGTGAGCTATTATAGGCAGTGTTCATTGTTAATTGTCTGGTGGCAGTGCTGCTCTTTTGATGTATGGTGATGGTTGATAGATGGTTGAGCTAGCACACCATGTGGTTTTGAGCGTTTGTGTATTCTGGATCATCTTGAGAATGAACTGATGCTGTACTTGGCTGCTGACCTGATTAAATAAAATATTAAATAGAATAATACCTGTTTATAAAATTCTTCAAGACTACATTTTACATATTGCTCTAGTGTGATTATTTAGTATATTTATAAAATATGAGATAGCTGCCTATCTGATTTCATCCACTGATTTGTTGGCATTACATCACTGGCTCACAGGCAACAGCTTGGGGTTATCCATTTCCAATAAATGAAAAAAAAAAGCATTTCCAAACACCTCACAACCTTAATGACATGTCTTCTGTTCAGTTTAAGAGACAGAGGGGGTTGGCAGAAGTACAGCACTTCATCAATAAACTGGATGAAAGCACTGGTCAGAAAAATGCCTGAATGTTGAAAAAAGTTAAACACAACCAATGCAGGTTTTTTTTTTAAATAATCTTTATTCTCTGGGAAAGGTTTACGTTACTAGACCTTATACTTAGTAAATAATATTTCCCATTCATCTTTAATGTTTCCCTTGAGTCTAGTGGCACCCTAACCCTCCCATCCCTGTTTCCATTAATGTTTCCCTTGTGTCTAGAGACACCATACACCCTCCAATCCCCATCCCCAATACTGTTTCCCTGGTGTCTAGTGGCATCTCCCACCCTCCAATCCATGTTCCAGTTCAAGTTTCCCTGGTGTCTAGTGGCAATCCTCCACCCTCCAATCCCTATTGCCATTAATGTTTACCCGGTGTCTACTCATACCCTCCATGCTCTGATTGCCACCCCTGTATTTGCTTAATGTTTCCCTGATGTCTAATGCCATCCCCCCTCTCCAGTTGCCATCACTGTATTTACATAAAGTTTCCCTGGTTCTACTGGCACCCTAACCCTCTGATCCCCATTCCCATTATTGTTTCCTTGGTGTCTAGTGGCACCACTCACACTCTGATCCCTGTCCCCATATGGGACCTGTAATAAAGAAAACTGTCCCTTGATGTTTCTTTGTAACCTGTAAAAAAGAAAACAGTTCCTCGCTGATATGACCCCCCCACACACCCTGTCCTTCCACTGAGCAGTCACCACCCCACATCCACTCACTCACTGGAACAAGTTGTACAATTAAGATCCACTCTGCAATTGAAGACATGCCTTGCTCTTCAAACCAGAAAATGTGATCTGAAAACTAAGGTAACTGTGATCCCATGTATGTCAATGGGGTTTTGAACTTTGGTGCATAACTTTGGCAGTTTTGCATATTTTCACCCCAAATTTTCAACATGACCTTTGATGGACCATGCTTCATGACCAATGATAGTGGAATTATGCAAATTAGTCCCAAAAGGTGTTTTCATGTGGGATTTGAAAATGTCTCCTGACCTTGTTCATCAGGTGGGATCATAAGATGGCTACAGTATGTTGAAAATTCAGGATGAAAATATTTAAAGAGCTAGTGGAACCAAAACAGACAGACAGGAAAATGATACAAGTTTTAAGAAGTAGTCAGCAGTAGTGTTTTATTTCTTAAGTATTTCTTTCCTCTTTGCCTTTTTTTATTACAAATTTTTCTATGTGATAATATTATGCTGGATGTGTAAAACAGCTCTTAGCATGGCAGCTGACATGCTTATCTCTAGTCTCCCCACAACATCATTAGCATTGTGATCTCATTGACAGTGACATCACAGGTGATGGATCTGGCAGCTACTGAGTGGCTGTTCCTAAGCAGCAGTGATGTCATAGTCAATAAGATCATAATGTTGATGATGTAGTGGAGGGGAATACAGCTAGAAATGTCAGCTGCCAGGCAGAGTGCTGTTCCAAATAGCACACTTACTAACATCAGACAAACAATCTTCTAATTAACCAAAAGGAAAATAAAAAATTACCTCAGCTATAAAAGGAAATGGCTGACTACTTAAAAAAATATTAGTTTTAGGCAGTACACTAGCTCTTTAAAAATAGCAAAGTTGTGAGTGTACATTGAAATGTTGCAACACAGACTCATAACCTTGATCATTTTCACTATTTTGACCCCAGATTTTCAGCATAGCCATTTTTTCACATCACCCCATTAACAAAATGGGTTTTCATGCCTATAGCAAATAATTACATTGTCACTGCATGAAATGATTTTGAAATGTTTCTCTACCCTCGTTCATGAGGGTAGGTCATAAGAAGGCTATGTTGAAAATCTGGGGTACAGATATTGCAAAACAATAAAGTTATGAGCATACGTTGAAATTTTCCAACGCACACTCACTCATAACTTTGATCATTTTAAGTGGACAGTGTCCCTTTAAAACAGTTTAGCAGCCATGTTGGCTCTGACCAGAGTTTGTTGAAATTTAGCACACACGTGGCAGATGATTCTGTGCTGTTAAAAATACTGACATTAGTTGGCTGAGCCCAGTTCTTGCTCAGCAAAGGAAAACAGCCTCAAAATGGCTAGTGTTTTTCCTCAACATATTCTTAACTTGTTGAGAACAGTTTAAATGCACTCAGCTTGTACTCAGCATTTACATTATTTACATTAGTTGAGAGCTTAGCTTTCTGACTGCTGAACTAAAGATGCTGTTTTAGTTAAATGTAAATTAGCAGCTGGTTCACTGTATTGATTATCAGCTTCAAGTTTCGCTGTGCAAAGGCAACAGAATGACAACAGTGCCACAGTGGGAAAGTATTGGCTTTTGGGACAAAATAAATTCCAAGTGAAACATTTTTAGAGAATCTTCTAGGTTCCTAATTTATATGATAATGAAAAAGAAAAGGGGTCTGTACTGATATTATGCTAATCTATGCATTTTTAAAATGAACAGATTATCAGTTGTACTGCATTTTAAATAAAACAAAAATAAAAGGTCTTTGTTTACGTTAGCTGTCCTTCTTAAGTAAGACAAGGACCATTAGCTGAGTGATCAGTCAGAGTACTGCTTCTATAATTGCAGTGTTCCATTAGCTAGACAATTATGAGTAAGTAACAGAAGGGAGACAATCCACACAGTTATAAATTGCTTATTCTAACCACATACACTGGTGCAGTACTGCTCTTGTGGTCACACACTGTTAAGTTCATGTCATTTCTCATTGGGATGAAATGAAACTATGAAGATAACCAGTTTTTAGTCTGCCATTCAGCTGTGTGATCTGGATCTTAACACTGCTTTGATGGTCTGTGTTTCAAAATTTCTGAAACATGCTGTAGTAGTTGTTGTTTCATAGATTTCATGAATCATGTGGCTGTATAAGCTGGGGAACTTACCGTGGTACTTCAGTGCATGTCACAGTACTGGGATAAAAATCACTATTATGATAAGTAGTACTTCTTGATAGGCTGTATATGATTGACACCATACAGCAACATACAAGTTACACAGCAGTCTAAAAGTGATTCCCTATTGAGTAAAGAGAAGAGGAAGGAAAGCCCTTAAAAGAGGTATATTCATTGTGAGATCTGACCTATCATATCTTTATACCTTCAAATACAGTAGTCATACTGTTATATGCTACCAGTTTTGTCAAGACATACAGTACATAGTAGATTATCACTATTTGATTATGACAAACTAAGTGGTAATCTATAAAGTTCAGTGCCTGATGTCCATAATTTGTGAGTGCAACTCGTTAAGGTGAAATATTATATATAGAATAATGCATGGGGAAGTGTGGTTAATATTATATATAGAATAATGCATGGGGAAGTGTGGTTAAGAAGGATTTTATGCACACCCAAAGTGTACAATGCCCCATAAACCTTGAGGGCAAAGCACAAGGGGTTTACTAGGTATTGCACACCAAGGGTGTGCATAAAATCCTCGTTGAACTACACTTCTATTTGCTTTATTTTTCATATTTACTGTTTTCTTTTTATATGAAAGACGTCTTTTTCTCACCCCAGCCACACTCCTCTTGACTGTCCTATCCATGTGGTATGAAGTTTGAGCTAGCATTTGGACACCGTCACAGTGTGTGTTTTTTTTATTTTAAACACACACACTGAAAAGCACAGTCATGGCTACTGACTAACTGCCAGTGAATGCCAGCCACGAAACACATCCCTTGATGCTTCACACCACAGTGCAGCCAAAAAATTAAACGGGAACTGGTAGCACAGTTCACATCGGCCAAGACTGTCACTCTCACATTATGAGACTAACAACTGGTCAAGGAAAACATTGCTAAGGAAATGGGTGCAGGAAGGATCAGTGTCTCTTTTAAGTCCCCACCGTCACCATTGTTGTGGGTATCCCTGATTGGGTTAGTGCACATAAAGACACTAGGAGAGTTCAGGATGAATGATAACTTGGTATGCTTTATTGACAGGGCAGCAGAATTGGTAAGGGTGGCAGCAAAATGTCTTTTCTTGCAAAGATGGACACTGAGTCAGCCTTTAGGTTATAACCAGTGCATGAAGGGGACAGGGATTTATTAGGAGGACATTTTAAGGGAATTACTACATAGACAGATGCATGTCTGTGGAGTGTGCAGTGGTGTGTGTGTGGTATTTGAGCACTTCAGTACCTTTTTGCAATGGGTAGTGATGCAAAGTGCAGAGACAACAGTAGTCATTTATTACTTGGATTACATTTTGTTTGTGGGAATGTCTGACACTAGGGAATGTGAACTCTTGCTGGAGGTCTTTCAGGAGGTGTGTTCAGATTTTGGGGTGCCCTTTGCAAAGGTCAAGACTGAAGCCCCTTGTACAGTGCTGTCCTTTTTTAGTATTGAAATTGGTACACATGCCATGGTTTTCCAGTTACCAAGAGACAAGGTACATGCATTGAGGGATATATTAGCCAGGGTGGTGGGGGTACAAAAAATTACATTGATCGAGCTACAGCAATTCTTGGGGTACCTGAACTTTGCATGTCAAATAATTCCAATGGGGAGGAACATTTGATGCAGAATGACAAAAGTGGGGTTGGCTGCACAAAGCCATATCATAGACTTCTGGTAACGGAGAGTATGAGGAGGGAATTGGTAGGATGAATGGCCTTTTTCAAGTGCTACAGTGGTGTTTTAACATGGCCAGTGGCCACCACAAGCCAGGAAATAGAGTTCTACGTGAATGCATCTAGGGAATTTGGCTTTAGCGCGTACTTCCAAGGACCATGATATGCAGAACAGTGGCCAACCTGTTAGGGGGAGGCAGGGATAAGGAATGTTAAAAAGTTGGAAATTTTCACAAATATATTGGCCCTCTGAGTAAGGATAAACAGGTTTTGGGATTAGGACATTTTTTGGATCAGCAACACAGGTATGAAACATACCATTAATATCCAACTGAGGCCAAACGGGTCAGTGGGAGATTTGATGAGGGTTTCTGTGTTAAAATGTTTAAGGTTAAGCATTCAGTTTAAGGCATTGCATGTGCCTGGGGATGATAATACCATTGCTGATGTTTTTTTTCTTTTTTGCAGTGACACACGTTCTGGGATCTGTCAACTGTAATGCAGGAGCACCCCAAGGTAGTCCCAGCCTTGATCTGGGAATTGGTAAGCCAGAAGGTAGGGAACTAATTAGGAATGCTTTAGCTCTCTGCACAAGGGCAGCATACAAGAAGGGGGGGGGGGCTAAGATTTTTTTGCATGCAAGAGAAACACAAGGGTGGACAAATGTGTGGCCCATCCTGGAGGACCAATAATGCCAGTATGTGCTGTTGATGAAGTGAGGTAGTGAACAACAGGAACACTGGGTAAATGGCTGGTGGGTGTAGCTTTGTTTTTGAAAGTTACCAGGGCACAAGACAACATGTGACCCTTTGTGCTTCACAAGACGTTGGAAGGATAGGAACAAGGGACACCAAGAAATATAGACTACAGGCGGCCAAATAGTTGCAACCTCTAGGAACAGGTGTTGGGAGAATTGGAATGTGTGTGATCAGATATAGCTGAAGTAAGGTTATTCAGGATGGTCATTTTGGTGGCCTTCTGTGGGGCATTTTGGGTGTTGGAGTTGGTTCAGCTCAACAAGGTGGCCAAAAGGGTGGTGGTGTTGGCACTTGATGAAGTGGCTGTGACATTGGAGGTCATGTTCTTGGGGCTCTGGAGGAGCAAAATGGATGGTCTGGCCTTGTGCTGTTGGTACAACCTAAGGCACCAATAGTAACCACTAGGGATCTGTGGGCTGAAATAGAAACATACATAGCCCAGCAACTTGGGGATGTTCTTTTGTCACAAAAATGGTTTCCCTCTGCCTGAATTTCAGTTCCAACACATTTTGAGCAGGGCCATAAAGAAATTAGGTTTAAGCTTGTCTGAGTTCAATACTGTTCTTCCTGGATAGGAGTGGCAACAAATGCCAATGTGGTAGGGTTGACAGACACCCAGATAAAGGTGCTGGGGTGATGGAAGTCTCAGGCATTTGAAGAGTATGAGCACCCGTATTTGTTGTAACCTTCTTTTGGTTTGTCAACAAGTGGCAAGTTCCAGAGGAAGCAGGTATGGATTTGCTGGCACTCATTTATTCACGGGGCAGCCAGAAGGGCCAGACAGATACCAGGAGGCAAGAACCTCTTCCTGGATCCATGTTAGCAGCTAGTGCAAGGGATGGAAGCAGATGGAAAGACTTTTTGCCATGGGTCTTGGCTGAGGGCAGCCAACAAGGCCCTCCCAGATTGTTACTGGTCCATTTGGGTAGAAATAACTTGGGGCTGGTACAATCATTGTACTTGATGTGCCAAATGAAAGATGACCTCCACTTCATGTAGAAATAGTGGCCTGGGACAGTGCTGATATGGTTGTACATTGTGCAGCAGCAAACCTGGTGGTATGCCAAGGATCTTACAGCAATAGGAAAGGCCTGAATGGTGGTTAACATGTCCACACACAGCATAATGGGCCCCATAGGGGGCATGGGGCTGTGGAATGATGACATTGTGATGAAACTGCTGCAGCTATTCACCATGGATGGGTTGCATTTGTCTACTGAGAGATTGGATAGATTTCTAGCAGATATATTGGGTGTTTTGGAGAGATGCTAGCATGGCTTGCTTTTGGGGGATTGACTAAAGTCATCCTGTGGTGACACTCCAGTCTTGAAGGTAGATTACAAAGGGGAAGATTGGGAGGAATCTGTCATTGCCATAGATGGGTTCCTCTAAACGCTGGCAGGAGATGAGCCCCTGGTGCTAAGGAGCCCTACAGGCCAGTGGGGAGATAGCTGCATTTGGTTTTGGCCTGCAAGTATAGTGCCCTCTGGAAGAGAATGGGTACACTGCACATGTCTCAGGATTCACCCCTTATACCTCATAGGCTGGAGTTCCCCTGGAGGCTATACCCATTTTAAGAATTAGTAGTTCTGCCTGGAACAGCCACTGTGGGTAAGGGGTGGCTGAATAGAAGGTGCAGATCCTATAGGAAAAGGCTTGCTGCCACTATTGAGCTGCACACATCGTGCTATTACTTAAGTGGATGTTTATAAACACATTGCTGTGGCCATTTCTGGCAAAATGTTCAGGTGAAAGTGGAAAGGGACCTCTCAAGACAAATGTAATGTATTTTTTTTTAATTAAAGTCTAGTGAGCAGCACTGTCAGCCTGCTGCCATTGAGAGGGCAGAAACAGAACCTTTGCATGCCTCAGTGATGTGCCCAGGAGGGTAGAACCACAACAAGACATGACCAGGCAAGCATAACAATCTGATTACATGTTCAGTAATGTAAACACAGGTTGCAGTCCTCAGCAAATAATGAGGTACTTATTTGGGACATTGCTCAGTTTGCTGCATTTGGACAATCCAGCCAAGCTTTTCCATATCCATATGGTTCTACAGATGTAACAGCCAGTATGCAATGCAGAAATGCTGCAGAATATCACAGAATGCTGCTGTTTACTACAGGGGCCATTGTAAGTCAAAGGCAATTAAGTCCTTTTGTCATGCAGGATTTTGTGACATTTCATTACAGCAAGTTACTGCACGTCATCATGGCTGACTCTACTGTATGTCATAACAGGGATCACCGAACAGCAATTGCCATTAGGGTGAGTGTACATCTCCAAAAAGCAACACTGAGAGGTACATTCCCAGCAAGAAGCAAAACAACACGGATGAAAAGCACAAAGTTTATTTATGCGGGGGCTGTGCCCTCTGCACCCACCCTCATGGGGGCTTTACCGCCCACACACCCCTTACTAAAGATTGTCAACTCCGGGGAGGGGCATGTAGATACTCGTAAAAAAAAAAAAATTCCCAGCCATGAAACACAGAAAATGTGTACCCATCCCCAGCCATGCACCCTGCACCTACTGCACTGTAGCCATCACCCTCACCACCACACCACACAGCCAGTTCAGCAGCACCATGTCACACTACCTCAAACATACTTTCTTCCTTATCCTTCCCATTCTGGCTGCCATCCTATATCATCTCTCTTCTTTCCTCACTACCCTATATCCTTGACCTTCTTCTATCACTACTCTTTCAGGTTAGTTCACATAACGGGCACTGAAATTGAGTCGCTCATATCTCAGTTGATCAGTTTTAGTCACGCAAATCATGGGATACCTATCCATATATATCTCCCTAGATACATATACTTGAGACTGTAATCCAGAGTGGTTAATGCATTGCCTGTGCATTTTTACCTCTATCTCAGTTTTTTTTTTCAGTCCTCTAGCTACATAAGGAGGAAATAGTGGTTAACTCAGTTCCATTTCAAACTAGAAAATATGCTTGATGCAGTTTAAACAAAAAGATACAGGGCTCGATTCTCAAAGCCCCCCTGAATGGTGCAAGGGGCTATTGTCATAAAGAATGGTGCAAGGTACGGTTTGCTCCAAAAGATGTGCGGGGAGAAATTTTCAAATGCAACCTGAGTGCACCAAAGGGGTCTTGCACTATCCTTGCAGCACAGAACTGGCTGCGGCATGGCACTAGGACGTTTGCGGAAGATACAGACTACCATATCCCCTAATTCAGGATTCTCAGAACCCTCCCAGAGGGCAAATTTCTAAGTACCATTAGACCAGTCAGGGCTGGTCTAAGGGTACTTACAAGTGTGTCCTCTGGGAGGGTTTCAAAATATGCGCCAGTGAGCTGCAGTCCTCCTTTCCCAATTTCCCATCCCCTTTTTAACAAAAGAATTCATGTCCCTGGTGGCTAGCAGCCCATCAGCCCTGAATCCCTTTTCAACAAATTAAATCATGTCCCTTGTGGGTAATGCCCCCCCCAGTCCTGATCACTTTTTTAATAAATGACTCCATGTCACATTGATAGTGTCTAGCAGCTAGAGCTGCAGCAAAATAAAATGTTGCCGGTGAAATCGACAATTTTGGCACCACAAGTCTGTAAATTGAAAGCCCCCATACACACAAGTTTCCCCCCCCCCATTTGTTTTATAAAAAAAAAAAACAAAGACAAAATTCACCCTCTACTCCCTGGTGTCTAGTGGTCCCCCCCGCTCGCTGTTACTAGCCATAATAATATTACATAAGCACCCCCCTTGCCCAAAAGTTACCCTGCCACCTCAGTTTGTTTTATTAAAAATCAATAATTCACCCTCCACTCCCTGGTGTCTAGATGACCCCCCCACCCCATCAATAGATAGCAGCATCCACCCAGCTCCTCCAGCACCATCAGGCCACCGGCACAGCCCTCTACTCACCTCCATGGCCAGCAGCCTGACTGAGCACCACTGAGTGCTTGAATGAATGAATGAATGAATGAATAAATGAATGAGTGTGGTATGCACTCATTCATTCAAGCACTCAGTGGCGCTCAGTCAGGCTGCTGGCGGTGGAGGCGAGTGGAGGGCTGTGCCAGTGGCCCGATCCAGTTACTGGGGGGGAGCTGGGTGGGTGCTGCTATTTATTTAGGAGGTGGGGGGTCCAAAAGCACCAGAGAGTGGAGGGTGAATTTTGTTAAAACAAACAGAGGCAGCAGGGTAACTTTTGGGGGGTGCTTATTTCATGTAATTATGGCCAGTGATCAGCTGGGGGGGATCACTAGACACCAGGGAGTGGAGGGTGAATTTTATTTATTTTTTTAAATACATCAAATGGGGGGCAGGGTAACTTGTGTGTGTGGGGCAATGTATTTGATGTAATTTTGGCCGGTGATTGGCCGGGGGGACCCACTGGACACCAAAGAAAAAAAATTGGCCAGTAAGTGGCCGGGGGGGGGGGGACCACTTGACACCAGGGAAAACTTTAGCCAGTGGCCACAACATTTAGCCACTGGAGGCAAAATTTCACCCACGGGTGCGAAATTTCGCACCCAACTGCAGATGAAATTTTGCACTTCAGCCAGTGAAATATTTTGCGAAATGCGCTAATTATGTGAAATATTTTGCTGAGCGATATTTTCTAGTTTTGCACATCCATACTTGCAGCTACACCAGATCTGATCCCCTTTTTAAGAAAAGTATCCACGTCCCTGGTTGCTAGCAGCCCTCTCATGTCCTGATCCCGTTTATATTAAATGAAGTCATGTACGGTACCCTTTTTAATAATGAATCCATGACCCTGGTGGCCAGTGCCCTTCAAGCCCCTATCCCGTTTTTAATAAATGACTCCATGTTCCTGGTGGCTAGGTGCCCCTCTCAGCCCTGATCCCCTTTTTAATAAATGACATCACACCCCTGGTGGTCTAGTGGACCCCGCCATGGTCCTCTTCATATTTTAATGACTCACATCCCTGGTGGTCTAGCAGACACCTCTTCCTATCCCAGATCTGCCCAATAACTAATCTGTACCTGGTGGTCTAGTGGACCCCCACCTCGGCAGGGAGTACCCCACCACCCTGCCCATCCATCCCATCCTCAAGCTGGCGACTGGTACAGCCCTCGACTCTTCACAATGGCTGGCTGCCAACTGAGTTGTCAGGAAGCACTTACTGTATACAGTACGTGTTGATTGACAGCTCAGTCAATGGGCAGCCATTTTGGAAAGCAGAGGGCTGTACCAGTTACTGGCTCAGGGGTGGGATGGGGGAGTAGGGTGGTGGGGCCTTGCCCGCCAAGATGGGGGGTGGGGATCCACTAGACCTCTAGGGACAGATTATAGTATATGGGCAGTTCAGGGATAGGGAGGAGGGTCTGCTAAACCACCAGGTACATGAGTCATTTAAATACCAATGGGATCAGGGCTGAGGGAGTTGGCTAGACTACCAGGGATGATATGTCATTAATTAAAAAGGGGATCAGGACGGGGGGGGGCTAGCCACCAGGGACGCGACTTCATTTATTAAAAAGGGGATCAGGGTTGTGGGGGCTCTAGCCCCCAGGGATGTAGATTCATTCTTTAAAAAGGTGATCAGGGCGAGGTGGCCGCTAGCATCCAGTGATGTGGATTAATTTATTAAACAGGGGCTCGGGGCTGGGAAGGGACCTCTAGCCACCAGGGACATCCTAGAGTGGTGCACGGCAACCCCACAGCTTGCAGGAGACCATCCACATATGTCACCTGTTTGGCACATAGTCACAGTTGTTGCAAGTTGTGGGACTTTGCCACTGGGACCCTACCTGATAGAGAATCAGGCATATGGTCCCTGGCCCACTGGTACTCGGCGCAAGCTGCCACTGGCGCGACTTGCACCGAGTTTTGAGACTCAAGTCCATGGCATTCAACTATCTGCAACTGAAAAACAACCTAAATACTATAAGAAGGTATGTGTAATGTTATTTGGTGGATACCATACTTTTGACTACATTCACAAAATTCACCTCCAGCACTAAATAACCCATTGCCACAATTTACCATGTTGTTCAATGGCACATTTTGGAATGGGCTTGTAAGGACAAAATGAAGAGGTGTTAATGGTGGAAGTTATGTTCCTAAATGAAAGATTACATTATGCAATGGCAATTTCATTTGGGGGGATTATTCTCTGCTCACTCTAGCAAGAATATTTCAAATATTTCTGTATGTTACAACCCAACTTCCTAGTGCAAATCCTAATTTATTCAGTATCTAATTTCATTGGCCCCCCCATCCAACAATGACACTATAATTTGCTCACTATAGAATGTGAAAAAAGCCTATGGAAGAATAAATGGTTTTCAATATTTTTATATTTTTTTGGAATAAACATGCATGCATGGAAATCTTTATATACTTTTTCTTACACAAAATTATCCACTGCCCTTTTGTACCTTTAATGCTCTTTATCTTCCTTTCAAGGTACAGCAAAAGTGACAGATTTGCTTCTACATCTTTCACCAGGCATGCCCTGAGCATTCTTTCTGTCACCTAACTGCCAGTCTTTATAATGTCATATTGCGAACAGCCACACTCAAAGCCTCAACAACCCTGTCCTTAATATGATGGCACATTGTAGCATGGTCCTTAACTGTCAGTTAGCTAATGCAGGTAAATTGTGATGTCCATTTCCCTCAGAAAACTAGAACTGGAGCAGCTGCCTTTTTCCTCATTCTTGCTTCCTTATGAATTTCATTTCAAACTATATGACACTGAAATGATAGAGTAGCCACCAGCTCTCTTGCTGCACGTCCCCTGAATACACATTCTGCTATTCATTGTTTAGACTGACAGAGATTTACAGACCGTGATGACCCTGGTCAAACTGGTGAGACTTTGGAAGTCTAGTCAACTGGAAATACTGACCTGCACAGACTAACATAACCCTGAACTGACAATCAGTGAGAAAGCATAGCATTCTATGTCATGAAGCTATGTTACTTTTCATCTTAAACGCCACAAACATTTATTCTTAAGAACATAAACATCACATTAAACACAGAAGCATAGACTTTGACAGCAGATAATGACCTCTTGGCCCAGAGAGTCTGCCCATTTTTCCCTGCCTACAGTGTCACTGCTGATCCTACTTGATCTCCGGCTCTTTCTAGACCCCTTTCTTTTCCATGAAGACTCCGTTTTCCCATCCCATGCATTCTTGAGCCCCACCACTGTTTTCACCCCCACCACCTTGGCTGGAAGACTGTTCCAGGCATACACCACTCTTTTTGTGAAGAAGTACTTCCTCACATCCCTCATGAATCTACCCCCCCATCCAGCTTCATTGCATGTCCCCTTGTTCTTGAGTATCTTTTTTTCTGAAAAATACTCCCCTCCTGTACCTTATTTACCCTTGTGAGGTATTTATAAGTCTCTATCATAGCTTCGCTCCCTCTTCTCTTCCAGGGTATACATATTGAAGTTCTTTAGTTTCTCCTTATAGGATTCCTAATGCACACCCTGCACCATATTAATTACCTTCCTCTGGACAGTCTCCCCTCTGTCTTTGTCGTTCCAGAGATGTGGAGCAGGACTCTCAAAGAGAGCCAAAAATTCCATAGTTGTGGAAAAATGGCTTATAGCATTTTGGAAATGTAGTTGTAGCATATTTGCAAAGAAAATTTCTTCAGTTGTGGAAAATCGCAAAACAGGCAAGTTGCGAAATTCCCCAAGTGCTGAAAATCCGTAGCAATTTTTCCACAGCTGCTAAAAATTTTAAAGTGCAGGTACGCTGCTGAGGAAAAGGCTCAGCAGGCACAACAGGTGATCCATATTAACTGAAGCAGCAGACTTTGGCAGTCATTCCACAGATGCAGCAGAAAGTACTCACAGAGAGACCAGCAGCCAATCCCTCAACTGGGACCACTGCAGCACCAATGGTACCAGCAGGATCATGCACCACAGCAGCTATCTATAGCTGATGGTGGAACTGATGGTTGTGTCTCTTCCTGGACTGTTTATGTTGCCTACTTCAGTAGCACTCACTGCAGGCTGTTACCAGCTCTTCTTCTACTACCTGTGGGGCTCATTTATGGGCTGCACTGGTCTAGTGGTTGTGGTTTATTGCCTTTCAATGAAAATGTGTTCTATTTTTGTTCTAACAACTACCACTACTATAAACCCACTGGTTTGCTGTTGCTTGGTCCCTCAACCTCCACTATAATTGTATCTCAATTGTTGGTACACTGCATTTTGCGCAGGAAGAGTTATGCCTCACTCTTTGTGGTACAGTATGTGTGCAAGATTTTTTCCACAACTGCGAAAAAACACTGGCTGAGAATAGCCTTGAAAAGGATATGCCATACTTTTTAATGGCTTTTTTCCCCTCTGGAACTTCTGCAGCTGCAACTTTTTTTGCCTTTTGCAGTGTATTTTTCCCACAGCTGCGATCGTTTTGTGTATACCACTCAGCACAATTTCTCCTTTTTTTCTGCAACTACAGAACATTTGGAGAATTGGGGATGGTTTTGCACCTTCAGAGTGTTTTAAAACTCCAGCTTATGGTCTCCAGAACTTGACAGAGTACTCAAGGTGAGGTCTCACTGGTGATCTATACAGAAGCAACACCACCTCCCACTTTCTGCTGGTGATACCCCTCCTTATGCATCCTAGCCTCCTACTAGCTCTCCCAGCTGCCTTGTGGCACTGACTCGCCACTTTTCAGTCATCAGCAGATTACCCTCAACTCTCTTTCCTGTTTGGATATCACCGTAACTGCTCCACATATTTTGTGCTCTGCCCCTGAGTTTCTATGCTCCAAGAGCTTTATTTTGCACTTTTGTTGTATTGAAATCCAGCTGCCATACCATTGACCATTCTTGGAGTTTTTTCAGGTCTCTTCTCATTCTTTCTAACCACTCCCCTCCCCCCCGAGTGTCCACCCTATTGCAGATTTTGGTGTCATCTGAAAAGAAGCAGATGTTCCCTTCCAGCTCCTCTGCAATATCACTTATAAAGACATTAAAGAGGACTGGTCCGAGTACTTATCTCCGAGGCATCCCGTGGCCACCCTCCCTTATCTGGAGTGAACTTAGTTTATCTCTCCCTGTATTGCCTATCCCCAAATCAACTTCTTAACCAATTTACCACCTTTGGACCAACCCCTATGTTGCCTAGCCTCCTTATGAGTCTCCTATGTGGAATGGTGTCAAAATCATTATGGAGATCTAGGTAGGCCATGTCCATGCTCCACCCTGTTCTTATTCCATGGTCACTCAGTCAAAGAAATCTATCAGTTTCATTTGACGTGCCCCTCCCCATGAATCCATTCTGCCTCTGGTCTTTTAACCCTCTGGATTCAAGAAATTCAGCAATTCTTTAGTTCAGCAGTGATTCTATTAACTTTCATACCACCAATGTCAAGTTGACTGGCCTATAGTTTCAACCTCCTCTCTGCTACCACTTTTGTAAAGTGGGACTATATCTGCCCTTCTCCAATCCTCTGAAACCTCTCGTGTTTCCAGTTAGTTGTTAAATAGGATTGTCAGAGGTGCAGCCAGTACATCCTTGAGCTCTCTCAATACCCTTGGATGCATCTCATCTGGTCTAATTGCTTTGTCCACTTTCAGATTTCCGAGTGCTTTCTGGACTCTCTCCTATGACAACAGGCTTGTGTCCACCTCTCTCCCTCCAGTTACTTTTTTGTGACACCTCCCCTTCTCCCTCCTCTGTGAACATTTAAAAAAAGTATTTGCTCAGGATTTCTACCTTCTGTCTATCCTTCAAGGCTGGCTTGCTGACCTATATGGCCCTACACAGACTGGGCCCTAGCTACCTGTGTGACCATTTGACTCCTTACCAGGCCTCCTGCACTCTCTGCTCCACTGAGGCGGGCTTCCTAGCAGTACTCAGGGCTTGGCTGAAGTCACCTGGTGATAGGGCCTTCAAGGTAGCTGGCACAACCCTGTTGAAGTCAATTTCAAGGTCCTTGAGGGAGGCCCCCTTATTGTAAGCCTTAAGAGGGGAAGGGAAAGGGAAAATTGTTTTACCAAGAAAGGCATACTAAGCCGAAGCTTTTTTCCAGGTGTGACCTGGGAGCACAAGTAAGTTAAGTGACTTGCTCCGGGTCACACAGTATGCAAGTGGGGTCTGTGGGTTTCAAACCCAGGTCTCCAGGTTTGCAGCTCAGTGCTTTTAACCACTATGCTATACTTAAGAGTATCACAGTATCATAGTAACCTGTCAGCAGAAAAGAACCATCCTGGTCCATCAAGTCTGCCAATCTCCCTCCTCCCCTACTTGTCACCAGTGCACAAGGTGCCTATCCTCTGTCCTATAACCAACTCCATATGTCTGTCCCATGCCCTCTTGAATCTCTCCAGCATTTTGACACCTACCACCTCCTCAGGTAATCTGTTCCAGGGTTCAATCACCCTCTCAGTGAAATAACACCCCCTTACATTACCTTTAAAGTATGACCTCTTGTTTTAATGCTGACTGTCCTTTTAAATAGACTCCCTTTCCTCACTTTATTTATCCTCCTTCATGTACTTGAATGTCTCTATCATGTCCCCTCTCTCTCTTCTAAACTCCAGCGGATACAGATTTAATTCTCTCAATCTTGTCTCACATAGTTTCCCTTGTATACCCTGCACCATCTTTGTTGCCCTTCTATGAACCTTTTCTATTACATCTATTTATTTTCTTAAATGAGGCCTACAGAACTGTACCCCATACTCCAGGTGTGGTTTAACCATGGTCTTATATAATGGCATCAGCACCTCCCTCTTCCTACTAGTTATGCCCCTTTCTATGCATGCCATCATTCTATTAACTTTGCCAACTGCCTTACTACATCGATCACTTAACCAAAGGTTGTTTGATATTATAATCCCCAGATTCCTTTCCTGTTCTGTTTGCTTTATCTGCTCTCCCCCAGTGAGTACTTGGCCTGTTGAATTTTGCACCCTTTTTGCATCACTGCACACTTCTTTGTATTGAACTTCAGCTGCCGTATTTCTAGCCATTTCTCTAGTTTACTCAAATCCCTCCTCATGGCTTCAACGTCTCCTTCAATGTCAACCCTATTCCATAACTTTACATCATCTGCAAACAGATACATTTTCCCTTCAATTCCCTCTGATATATCACTAATGTATATGTTGAAAAGGATTGGTCCTAGTACACACCCTTGAGGAGCCCTGGTAATAACTTTCCTTAACCCAGAATGTACACCATTTACCACCACCCTCTGACTTCTTTCCTTCAGCCAGTTTTCCACCCATCTAGTTATTTTCTGTACCACCCCCAGGCTCTCTGTCTTATTTACTAGCCTGTGGTAATGGACAGAGTCAAATGCCTTACTGAAGTCTGGGTAGGCAACATCAACTGTTCCTCCTTGCTCAACCACCTTCATTACCCCATCAAAAAATTCAATCAGATATTGTTTGGCAAGATCTCCAACTAGTGAATTCATGTTGATTTTCATCTAATAGTTTGTTGTCCATTAAGTATTTTACCACTTTTTCCTTTATTAGCGACTCCATCACCTTGCCCACCACTGATTTCAGGCTGATAGGTCTGTAATTCCCTGCATCATCCTTGTAGCCTCCTTTGTGCAGTGGTACAACATCTGCCATCCTCCAGTCACTCAGAACACACCCTTTATCTAGGGACAGGTTAAATATCATCACTATATGTGTTGCCAACTCATCCCTCAGCTCCCTAAGAACCCATGGATACACACTATCTGTCCACATTGCTTTGTCTGCCTTTAATCTTCCAACTTCTTCCTTAACTCTTTCCTCACTTAATGGGCTTTGATCCATCCCACATTCATCTCCCCCTTCTTCTTTAACTCAGATCCCTTTCCAGTCCCTTCCACTGTGAATACAGAGCAAAAATAACTATTTAAAATCTCAGCTTTCTCAAAGTCCCCCTCAACCTTAGTTCCCCCTCCCCCCTCAAACTCACAGTCCCTCGTCTTGTCTTGTCCTCCTCTTCCCCCGCATATCTAAAAAAAATGTTATCTCCTCATTTGACATGTTTAGTAATTCTCTCTTCTTTTTCTACTTTTGCTCTCCTAATCAATTTCCATGCCTGTCTCAGTTTCTTCTTAAAATTTACTCCATCACACTCTGAGTTTTCTTATATCTTCTGAAAGCTATCCTTCTGTCTCTTATTGCCCTTACAACCTCCCTATTAAACCAGAGGCCAAATTCTTTTCTTGTTTTTTCCTGCCATCCTTATGCATAGTTCAGTTGCTTTTAATAACACCTCCTTAATACATTTCCACAATTCCTCCTCATTCCCTATCCGGTCACTGCATTTCATTTCCTTCCAGAAACTCTCCCTCATTATAGTAATGTTCATCCTCCTGATGTCCAGAACCTTAGTCTTGGTCTTATTTATCTTCCCTATTTGTTTCTTGAAACTTACTGTGTTGTTATCACTTGTACACAGAGAGTATCCCACAATAACCTCTCCAACACTATCCCCATTTGTGAGTACCACATCCAAAATAATTTCCCCCCTTGTGGGCTCCTTAACCAGATGATGTAGATACAATCCCTGCAGTGCTTCAAGTATCTCCCTGCTCCTGCCTAATGTTGCCTTTGGGATTCCCCATTCTACATCTGGTATATTAAGATCCCCCAATAGTACAAACTCCCCATTGTTTGACACCCTTTGAATCATATGCATCATTTGTCTGTCTAACTCCTCCCCCTGAACTTGAGGCCTATACATCACTCCTATTTTTACTATGGTCCTATTTTTTTTCTGATGTGATGCACAGGAATTCTGTCTCACTGTACTTATCCTGTCCTTCAGCTGTTTTAATGGTATCCTTGACATATAATGCCACCCTCCCCCCTTTCTACCCACCCTGTCCCTTCTGAACAGCCTGTATCCAGGAACACTAACTTCCCAGGAGTGATGCTCTGACCACCAGGTCTCTGTTATAGCCACAATGTTGAGGAATCCATCCATCATCCTTGTCTCTAGGTCCACTATTTTATTTCCCAGTTTTCCAGCATTCTCATATAGCCCTCTCCACCCTGAAAATCCTACTTTCTTACTATAGCCTATTAACTCACCTACAATATTACAAGGCAGATTACTAGCTAAGCTATTTCTTGCTGCTACCCCACTAATCCAGGTTGAAATGGCAAGGAGTAAGGAAGCCTCCCCCAACCAAGGACCACCAGTGCCACCACTGCTGCCTCAGAGGATGCCAAGAAAGAGGAGCAGTTGGACCACATTGGGTTCAGGGAGGGTGAGGGTGCTGGAACTGAGACACATCCCTCTAGTTGTATCTCTCCACAACTTATGCCATTCTGGTGGAGCATGGTTCCTCTATGGAGGCACCCACAGTGGAGACCAAGGAGGATGTTGGGACCCCACACAAGGGAGACCCACAGGAGGGTGGCAAGTGACACCATGGAGGAAGAAAACAGCTCCTGGTTTGGGACTCAATTGTTAGGGGTGTATAATTGGGGGATGGAGGGGAGAGGGAGGTAAGGTGCCTGCCTGGTGCCATGGCTTAGAGGGACAGGAAGCGAATCCTCAGGATTGAGGGAGCAGCATCATGGGAGAGGGAGCTAGACATCATTGTCCACCTTGGGACAAATTATCTCGCTAGGCATGGGATCAGGGCAGTTCAGGAGGAGTTTGTGGAGTTGGGGAGGGGCCTTAGACAGGTAGCATGCATGACAACCTTCTCAGAGGTGCTGCCTGTCTATGGTGTAGGAGAGGCTAGGGTACTCTGCACCACTCAGTTTAATGAGTGGTTGAAATTCTGGTATGGAGCACAGGGTTTTGGCTTCATTGGGGACTCATGGTCCACCTAGAGGGATGCGGGTCTATACTGGCACAATGGTCTGCATCTGTCCAGGAGGGGAACCAGGCTCCTAGATGATAGGTTTAAATGCTTCATTGGCAAGATTTTAAACTAGCCAGGGGGGAGGCACTGATAGGAAGCAGGAAATTCCAAGCCTCCCCCCACAGAACAAGATACTTAGCAAGGTAAACACCAAGGTACAGAGGTCAATAGGGTGCAGAACAGAGGTAAATGGAGAAAAAGGGAAAGGCAGCAAGAGCAGGGATGGGGAAAAAATGGGTAAGACCATCATAAAATGGAGGGCAATGAGTACCAATGCCTGTACTCTGGGTAACAAGCATCCTGAGCTAGTGGCCCTGATGGAAGAGGGACACCTGGATATCGTGGCAACCACAGAAACATGGTACACAGTGAACCATTTCTGGATGTCAACATACCAGGGTGCACAACCTACAGCAGGAACAGGGAGGATAAAAGAGGAGGAGCTCTTTATGTATGGAAAGAAATCAAAGCAATGGAACTAATGGTAAACGGGGAGGAGAGGAGGCACTGTGGGTCACCTTGGAAACATGAAGTGGCTCCACAATCAGCACAGGGGTTATATACAGACCCCCCCATCTCAGGGTAAGGAAATGGACTAGGAAATGATAGATGACATCCTCAGAATGTCAGAAAAAGGGCAGATAATGTTGATGGGGGACCTGCATATGCCATATGTTAACTGGAGCACATTTACTGCAGCCACATCCAAGAGTAGGGTCATTCTTGATGCCTTACTGGAAGCATGCCTCAGACAGCTAGTGTTGGAGCCCACTCAGGAGGGAGCAGTTTTGGACCTGGTACTCTCAAATGGGGATGGAGATAAGATCACAGAGTTAGAAGTGGGTAGCCATCTGGGAACAAGCGACCATCACACAGTGTGATTCACAATAGATTCAAATAGTGGAGTCAAGCCATACAAAAGTGAGGGTACTGGATTTTAGAAGGGCTGACTTTGTCAAAATGGGTGATTTCCCAAGGAATGCACTAGTAATTGGGCATGAAGGAGGGGTGGAAAAGCAATGGTGAAAAATCAAAACTGCCATCATAGAAGTAACAAGCCTTTGTGTGAAATGTATATACAAAATTAAGTAAAAAAACACTATGGTTCTTAAAAGAGGTGGTGGGGAAGGTTAGAGAGAAAAAGATAGCATTCAGGAAGTATAAGGAATCACAGAAGGAGCAGGACACAGAAATGTATCAGTAAAAGCAGAAGGAAGTGGAGAAGGCAGTCATAATAGTAAAGGCCCAAACCAAGGAAAAGATAGCCAACATAGTTAAAAAATGGGATAGAACCTTTTGTAAGTTCATCAGGGAGTGAAGAAATACCAAGGGAGGGATAGTGAGGCTTAATAAAGGGGAGGGGAGGGGAGGTTGGAAGAAGGTGACCGTGAAAAGGCAAAGATACTGAATGAATACTTTTGCTCAGTATTCACAAAAGAAGAAAAGAGGGAGGTACCTAAACCAAACACTAGAAGCACTCTGGGCAGGGGGGGTCAACTCCAGCCCTTTCACAGAAGAAAGGGTCCTGAAAGAACTCCTAAAACTCAAGGTGGACAAAGCAATGGGGTCTGATGGGATTCACCCCAGAATTCTAAAAGAACTAAGGGGAGACCTAGTGACACCACTGACTACCCTTTTTAACAAATCATGGGAGGATGGTGAGGTACCTGAGGACTGGAGGAGGGTTGATGTGATTCCCCTTAACAAAAGTGGAAGCAAAGCAGAGACAGACAGGAAACTACAGACCTGTCAGTTTGACCTCTGCACTAGGGAACATGATGGAATCACTTCTGAAAGAAAGAATTGTTGAATACCTAGAGGCCAGTAGGACACAGGACCCTAGGCAACATGGACTCACAATGGGGAGGTCAATTTGGATGCATCTGATTGAATTCTTTGACTGGGTGACCAAACTAGTAGACCAGGGAGGGGCTGTGGTTATGGCCTACCTAGACTTTAGCAAGGCATCTGACACAGTCCCACACAAAAGATTAATAAACAAGTAAGCCAGCCTGGGAGTGGGTCCCAGGGTGGTAGCTTGGGTAACAAATTGGCTGGACAACAGGACACAGAGGGTAGTAGTAAACAAAATACACTCTGAAGAAAGGGTGGTTACTAGTGGGGTACCACAGGGTGCAGTACTGGGACTGGTCTTCTTTAGTGTCTTTTAAGGAGACATTGCAGAGGGGCTGGAAGGTGAAGTAAGCCTCTTTGCAGATGACACAAAGATCTGCAACAGGATTGATACACAAGGGGAGTGAAAAGGATGAGATGGGACTTGGCAAGGTTGGAGGAATGGTCAAAAGTGTGGCAGCTAAGATTCAATGCAAAGAAGTGCAAAGTAATGCACCTGGGAAACAAAAACCCAGGGGAAGAGTACACAATGGGGAGGCAGGTACTAACAACAACAACAAGTTCTGGTCAGAACTGACATGGCTAAGGAGAGCTGTTGGGATGCTTTTACCCACTATTTCTAATGAATCTGCACAATGCAGATCTGTGCCAAGGCAGTTCCAATCTGGTCTTCAGTCAGGGGGAGGGAGGTGTGCACTAGTCCCTTCACAAAAGAAAGGGTCCTACCAGAGCTCGATAAGCTCAGGGTGGACAAGGCAATGGGACCTGATGGCATACATCCCAGGGTACTAAAGGAGCTAAGGGTGGAATTAGCACAGCCATTATCAGAACTGTTTAGTGAGTCTCTGAGCACAGGAGAGGGCCCAGAAAATTGCAGAAGGGCTCTTGTGATCTCGCTCCACAAGAGTGGTAGCAGGAAGAAGACAAGGAACTACAGACCAGTCAGTCTTACCTCAGTAGTAGGCAAGATTATGGAGACACTCCTTAAGGAAAGGATAGTGCAACACCTAGAATCCATAGGAGCACAGGATCCAAGAGAGCATGGATTTACAAAAGGGAGCTCCTGTCAAACTAATGTCATAGATTTCTTTGACTGGGTAACCAGAGTGGTAAACCAAGGGGGAGCAGTTGATGTCACCTACCTTGACTTTAGCAAAGCTTTTGATACTGTTCCACATGGAAGATTGATTAATAAGCTTGGTAGGCTCGGGGTGGGTCAGACGTTGGTCAACTGGGTGGCAAACTGGTTGACAGGCACAAAACAGAGAGTGGTGGTAAATGGTATACAGTCAGAAGAGATGCAAGCCACAAGTGGGGTACCTCAGGGATCAGTCCTGGTGCCAGTCCTCTTCAATATCTTCATCAGTGATATTGCAGATGGACTGTAGGGTAAGGTTTGTCTGTTTGCAGATAACACCAAGATCTGCAACAGAGTAGATGATCCAGATGGTGTTGGCAGAATGAGAAGAGATCTGGATAAACTAGCAAAATGGTTGGAAGAGTGGCAACTGGGGATTAACGCAAGAAGTGCAAGATCATGCACATAGGGAAGAGGAACTCTGAAGCCACCTATAGGCTGGGAGCGGAGTTGCTGGCAGTCACAAGGGAAGAAACAGACTTGGGCGTTGTAATCACTGATGACCTGAAATCATCCAAGCAGACCTGTAAAGCAGTAGGTAAGGCTAGAGAGATGTTAGGGTGTATTAGTAGGGGTATCACAAGTTGGAAGAGGGTGGTAATAATCCTTCTTTACAAGACACTGGTTAGGCCCCATGTGGAGTATTGCATGCAGTACTGGAGGCCACACCTTCAGAAGGACATTAACCAAATTGAGGCAGTCCAGAGAAGGGAAACCAACATGGTGCAGGGACTGCATCAGAAAACATAAGAGGACAGATTAACTGAACTCAATATGTATACGCTAGAGCAAAGGAGGGAGAGAGCTGATATGATTGAAACATTCAAACACCTTAAGGACATTAACAAGGTGAAAGAGTCTAACATGTTTCAGTATAAGAAAAATAGCAGGACAAGAGGACACAGCATGAGATTAGAGGGAGGCCCATTAAGGGGTAATGTGAGGAAGTTCTTTTTTGCAGAAAGGGTGGTGGATGCATGGAACGGCCTACCTCAGGAAGTGGTGGATATGAATACAGTGCAGAGCTTCAAACAGGCATGGGATAGGCATAAGGGAGCAATACAGATGAGTATGAATAGATAGGCCATTGATAGAGTAAATGCCTATGGCACATTCATAAGGTAGAAAAAGAAATGGACAGACTGAATGGACCTTGTGGCCCTTATCTGCCATCAACTTTTATGTTTCTATGTCTTCATTTTACACGTTTTTACAATGTGTTTTCCTTTAATATGCCTGCTAATTGCTGTATATTTAGCCTGGATAGTTCACAGAAGTACAGCACCCCCCAGTACTGCACTCAGATGCCAGCAATTTTTAGGTGTAAGTCCAATCCTGGTGTGGGACGAGAACACACGACCTTCTGGTCCAGAGGCGAATGTGCTACCAACTGAGCCATGCTGACACCAAGCTACATCCCATTGTGTTAGCGAGGAAAGGAAATGCAAAAGAAGAAGGGAACCACTTTGGTTCTCAAAAACAGTAGCAGAAAAAGTCAGAGCCAAAAGGCTGGCCTTCCAGAAATATAAGGGAATGCAGCAGGATGAAGATAGAGAGGCATACCAAACTTATCTAAGGGAAGCAGGGAAGGCAGTGAGGCAAGCAAAGGCCCAAACCAAGGAAACAATAGCACAAACAGTAAAAGAAGGTGATAACATTTTCTATAGATACATTAGTGAAAGGAGAAAGTCCAGATGGGGTATTGCTAAGATCAAAGGGAATAAGGGGGGCATGTGAGGAGGAGGACAATGTAAAAGCATCTATCCTAAATAGATACTTCTACTCAGTATTTACTAAAGAGAAGGTAGGGCAGGTCCCACAGCTCAGCACCATGGACAGAGGGGGGAGGGAGGTGTGAACTAGTCCCTTCACAAAAGAATGGGTCCTACAAGAGCTCAATAAGCTCAGGGTAGACAAGGTAATGGAACCTGATGGCATACATCCCAAGGTACTAAAGGAGCTAAGGGTGGAACTAGCAGATCCATTAGCAGAGCTGTTTAGTGAGTCTCTGAGCACAGGAGAGGTCCCAGAAGACTGGAGAAGGGCTCATGTGAACCCACTCTACAAGACTGGTAACAGAGAGGAGGCAGGGAACTGCAGACCAGTCAGTCTTACCTCAGTAGTGGGCAAGATTATGGAGGCACTCCTTAAGGAAAGGATAGTGCAACACCTGGAATCCACAAGTGTACAGGATCCAAGGCAGTATGGGTTTACAAAAGGAAGGTCCTGTCAAACTGATCTCATAGATTTCTTTGACTGGGTAATCAGAGTGGTGGACCAAGGGGGAGCAGCTGATGTTGCCTACCTTGACTTCAGCACTGCTTTCAATACTGTTCCACATGGAAGATTGATTAATAAGCTGGGTAGGCTCGGGGTGCTTCAGAAGTTGGTCAACTGGGTGGCAAACTGGTTGATGGGCAGAAAACAGAGAATGGTGGTAAATGGTATACAATCAGGAGAGATGCAAGTCACAAGTGGGGTACCTCAGGGATCAGTCCTGGGGGCACTTCTGTTCAATATCTTCATCAATGACATTGCAGATGGACTGGATGGTAAGGTTTATCTGTTTGCACATGACACCAAGACCTGCAACAGAGTAAATGATCCAGATGATGTGGGCAGAATGAGAAGAGATCTGGATAAACTAGCAAAATGATCGGAAGAGTGGCAACTGTGGTTTAACGCAAAGAAGTGCAAGATCATGCACATAGGGAAGAGAAATCCTGAAGCCACTTATAGGCTGGGAGGGGAGTTGCTGGGAGTCACAAGGGAAAAATTAGACTTGGACATCATCATCTTCGATGATCTGAAATCATCCAAGCAGACCACTAAAGCAGTAGGTAAGGCTAGAGGGATCCTGGGGTGTATTAGTAGGGGTATCACAAGTTGGAAGTGGGAGGTAATAATCCTTCTTCACAAGACACTGGTTAGGCCCCATCTGTAGTACTGCATGCAGTACTGGAGGCCTCTTCACAAGACACTGGTTAGGCCCCATGTGGAGTATTGCATGCAGTACTGGAGGCCACACCTTCAGAAGGACATTAACCAAATTGAGACAGTCCAGAGATGGGAAACCAAAATGGTGCAGGGACTGCATCAGAAAACATATGAGGACAGATTAATGGAGCTCAGTATGTATACCCTAGAGCAAAGGAGGGAGAGAGGTGATATGATCGAAACATTCAAACACCTTAAGGGCATTAACAAGGTGAAAGAGTCTAATATGTTTCAATATAAGAAAAATAGCAGGACAAGGGGACACAGCATGAGATTAGAGGGAGGCCTATTAAGGGGTAATGTGAGGAAGTTTTTTTATCACAGAAAGGGTGGCAGATGCTTGGAACGGCCTACCTCAGGAAGTGGTGGATATGAATACAGTGCAGGGGTGCAACCAGGCATGGGATAGGCATAAGGGAGAGATACAGATGAGTATGAATAGATAGGCCATTGACAGAGCAAAGGCCGATGGCACATTCATAAGGCAAAAAAAGAAATGGGCAGACTGGATGGGCCTTGCAGTCCTTATCTGCCATCAATTTCTATGTTTCTATGTTTCTGTAACCACTCACACAGGTCCCAAAACAGGCATGTTACAGCCAACCTCCCATTCGTTTGTACAATTGGGGAACTGCAGATTAACTGTCTATTGCCTGAACTGTACACTGCAAATGCCATTACAGGATACTGCACCCCATGGCACCCGGGATACTTCAGAAGTCAGGAGGGTGGCATGTTACACAGGGGAACATGGAAGAGTGTGGACTTGCAGTGGTGTATGACAGGAGGAAGATACAGCATTGACAAGGCATGCATTGAAGGTATGTAAATTCCCTCTTTAGTTTTCCAGGGACATACACACAGCTGCATATACTGGTGGATCCGTAGCTGGCATGCTGCCCCAATGCATGGTACAGACAGTTGG